>JAUIMM010000224.1:11102500-12375000 GCA_031769625.1 Taudactylus pleione | reverse complement strand
CTCGACGCATCATAGCCCCGCCCACTCGTGGCATCTTGTATTAGACGCCGCTGAGCGGGAAAGAGCAGTCCGGCGGCGGGGTGGGAGGAGTGAAGACCTCCCGAAGAGAACAGCATTGCGGCATTGGTTCCGGAGGCCGTGGAAGAGGCCAGAAGACGCCGTGAACAAGAACGAAGATAGGAGGCGCCGGCTGAAGGATAAAGAGGCGGCGCCGCTGGCCAGGACGGGCCAGCGGGAGAAGACTGCGGCTGAGGACCTGAGAGGGCTGTGGGAGTGGAAAGTAAAAGAGCTAACGAAGTTCCCCCCTGCAGCCTCTTCCACCTGTAGCAGGTAGGCCCTCCGTGAGGCCTATCATATACCCCTCCCTAGACGACCAGGGTTGTCGGGCACTAGGCCCATGGGGTAAAGTCAGGTATTAGGCCTGTGCCACTGATAGGCGGGAACTAGGCCCGGGCTACATAGGGGGCATTAGGCCCAATAGAAGTTATTTGCCCACAATTATGTACGAGTGACCTGGATATTAGGCCCAGGTCACTAAGGGAGAAAGTAGGCGGGCAGCTCGCCCCCGAGCCACCCAACCTGTATAAGGTGGCCTGGGCATTAGGCCCAGGCCACTAAGTAAGCCCTTAGGCAGGTCCGTAGGCCTAAGCCCTAAATGCAGTGGATCTGGGCACTAGGCCCAGATCACTGAAATTGTGCCCGCCATTAGGCAGGCCCGTAGGCCTGAGCCATCATTATGAACAGGGGACTCTGGGCAGTAGGCAGGCACAAAGTATGAGCCGCCAGCCCCTTAAGAGTGGCTCTGGGTATTAGACCCAGATCACTGGGTTAATAAGTAAGTTACCCCGTGTAAATGTACACGAGAGGTGTGAGTTGCTGTACGACACTCACCCTCCAAATACCCCGTGGAGAGCTGTCAGGTTCCCACCAAAACGTAGTTCCCCCCTCATCTAGAAGAGGAGCTGGCCAGCTCTAGATAGGCAGGTAACAAACATTTAAAGGGACAGCTCCGTGTTTTACTCTTGTGTATCATTTGTTATACATGCCGCACTACACACTCTGTAGGCTGAGGGCGATGTTGTCATAGTATGTGTAGTAGTGTGACACAGGTTTAGGCTCTGCACGGCTGTGGTGTTTGGTTATCTCCTTACAGGGACCTGTAGGCGAGTGAGCAGACGAAGAGCAAGAGTGGACACGGTGAGCAATATCTGTACGTACTGTCTCTCACTGTCTGTTCCTTTCTGTCGATCTTCCTTCTGGGCAGACAGTGGCAGTGGCAAACGCAGGATTTCCAGAGGGGGGGTTACCAAATGCTTAATTTTAGAGTGAGTGTGGCCAGTCAATGAAGAGGGCAGAATTAGTACTTAACCAGCTATAATAAGCGTCATACAAAGTGTATTGTGTGTCATAATTCCAGCATATACAGGACTAGCGATGACAGTAAGCCATTATATGCGCCATCCTGCCTGAGATGAATATTGTTTATTTTATATGTGGGCACCACTCCAGAGTATTGGAGCATGTCCGGGAGCCTGGGGTAGCAGCAGACGAACCTAGCACTGCCCTGGACATATATATGTACATATTGGGCTCTATAGTAGTGCATCCCTAACAGTGCATGTTTTCCAGATCTCCTAGTTGGTGCACAGGTTATTTATTACTGGCTGATAAATGTTAAAAGATCCACAGGTGGTGCTAATTATTTCATTTGTGATACTGAGAAGAACATGCAGCACTAGTAACAATCTATTATATTACTATTTCTATTGTGGTCATGGTGTGGGCTGGGGAGGGGGGTTCCAGGCAGATGGAAACCCCCCCTGCGTTTGCCTATGAGTGGACCTTGCATCCCGGTGCAAGGTTGAGTCTTCACCTGGTGCGCGAGTACGTATAGGTGAATCTCGGGATCTGAGGCCAAAAGTGCCAGTGATGATCTTCACTTAAAACCTGAATCTGTTTTGTAGTGGTCCTCGGTCCGGTAGGGCGTATCGGTCCGCATTGAGGAAGGACGGTTCTCACGTCATCTCCTTCCTCCTAGGTCATCGTGTCCGTGTCCAGCTTGGAATTCCAGGACCGTCTGCGCAACATACGGCCTGAAGGTGAGAGGGTGCAAAGCGAGGTAAGATACAGAAGTACACCTGCACGGCAGCAGGCACCGCACCCCTCTTACACTTTGTTGAATAGCAAAAATCGTTAAAACACTATAGAGATCAATAGCTGATCCCTACAGTGCGGTACTCAGCGAGGTGGGAATTAGAGGAGAAGATAATTGCGTTATCTTCTCCATTATCCCATTGCTGTATAGGGGATTTACATAAAAAATCAGGAAACCATAGTTTCCGTATTTTTTATGTAAAAAAAAATCATTGCTGAATAGACCCCTATGGGGTCTATTCAGCAAGAGTGACGATGTTGCCCAGAATATTATCGGGCAACATCGTTTCAGCAATATTTTGTGCAATGTCACAGAAGGCATTGTTATCAGGATTCCGAAAACAATCCCTTCTGTTTCTTCTTCTGCGCATGCTCAGTCAAGCGCTCGGGAACAGTCTCCGTCCCTGCTTGCGGTGACCGCCGACGGGGTAAGTACAACTCCAGCCTATCCAAATTGATTGACATGTATATACAGGCTTTATACTAGCCTGTATATATGTATATGTATGTGCTTTTATATTTAACATATATAATTGTTAAATATAATAGCACATAAATTCAGATGTATACAGGCTAGTATAAGCCTGTATACACATGTCAATCACTTTCGGCAGGTTTAACAGGCTCAAATTGGACTTACCTGTCGACGATCACCGGAAACCAGGGACGGAGAGTGGGCGGAGTTACAAGATGCTGCAGGGACTTATGGGAAAATTTCCCTCTGTCCAAATTGCCTATCCAAATTGATTGACATGTATATACAGGCTTTATACTAGCCTGTATATATGTATATGTATGTGCTTTTATATTTAACATTTATATATAATTGTTAAATATAATAACCTGTATAGACATGTCAATCACTTCGGTAGGTTTAACAGGCTCAAATTGGACTTACCTGTCGGCGATCACCAGAAACCAGGGACGGAGACTGGGAGGAGTTACAAGATGCTGCAGGGACTTATGGGAAAATTTCCCTCTGTCCCTGCAGTTTTCGGGATATTTAAGTATTTTCTTCATATAACGCCAAGATGGCATATCGAGTGATTTACCACTTTTTGCTTAGCTGAACAGCAAAAAGTGTTAAAGCACTGTAGAGATCAATGACTGATCCCTACAGTGCGGTACTCAGCGAGTTGGGAATTAGTGGAGAAGATAATTGCGTTATCTTCTCCATATTACCATTGCTGAATAGGGGATTTACATAAAAAATACGTAAATATGTCTTTTATCTCTTATTTTCTTAGCTGGTACTAGAACAGGGGATATTAGAAGAGAAGAAGGTGATAGACAGAAAACATAGTAAAATAATCCCAAATAAATAAGGAACATTAATGAAACAGTTTTGCTGCATTATTGAATTACAAAATGTTGATAGCATCTTCCACCTTCGGATAACTTTAATGTATTATTTATTCATTCTTGCAGCTATCAACAAAATTATTCGTAGCTGTTTTCTGTACTTTTCAGATATTTTTATATAGAGAGCGGTTTCTTTTCATTGCTCAGTGGATAAAATCATATATAATGCAGAAAGTCAAAGAGCAGTGTCGTATGCCAAGGCATGCAGGTACGACGGGTGATATTGTTAGCGGGAGCCATGCTGCCGAATTCAGCATGGCCCCCGCCACTGCTTCATCGCTGCTGGATGCTGGCACCCCCACCGGGTCCCGTCGCTAACAAGGTTGTACACACTAGACATACTATATATAGCATGTATACTAAGCCTGATAATATAAATACCTTGTTGAGAATCACACGAGAAAGACAGAACTATAAAGTAATGTATGCAGTATAAATTGCAGAGGGCCATGCACAAGTCAGTATATTATAGTGGTCTTAATTCGAGCCTCACATTAAGTAATAGATGGTGACCAATTATTGTTATCTCGTTGACATTCAGGGGTCTGTTCATTAAGACTCCCAAAAAATGAACATCCCCTATCGTCACATCGCAGAAATCTGGAATACCATCTCAAGACTATTTATTACATGTCTGTTGCTGGGACAGTGGCTCCGATAAGGGGATGTAGTCAGGGTCCATACGGTGAAAATACCGACAGATTCCAATGGTGAGTATTATGGTTAGGGCAAGGTTTAGGGCTAGGCACTCGGGGGAGGGTTAGGTTTAGGCTGCAGTGGGGGACAGTTAGGGTTAGGCTGCAGGTGAGGTGGATTAGGGTTAGGATTGGGGTGGGCACTAGGGGGAGGGTTAGGTTTAGGCTGCGGTAGGGGACAGTTAGGGTTAGGCTGCAGGTAAGGTGGGTTAGGGTTAGGATTGGGGTTAGGCACTCATGGGAGGGTTAGATTTAGGCTGCGGTAGGGGACAGTTAGGGTTAGGCTGCAGGTGAGGTGGGTTAGGATTGGGCTAGCCACTCGGGGGAGGGTTAGGTTTAGGCTGCGGTAGGGTACAGTTAGGGTTAGGCTGCAGGTGAGGTGGGTTAGGATTGGGCTAGCCACTCGGAGGAGGGTAAGGTTTAGGCTGAAGTAGGGGGCAGTTAGGGTTAGGCTGCATGTGAGGTGGGTCAGGGTTAGGATTGGGGTTAGGCACTCGGGGGAGGGTTAGGTTTATCCTGTGGTAGGGGACGGTTAGGGTTAGGCTGCAGGTGAGGTGGGTTAGGGTTAGGATTAGGATTTGGGTTCGTCACTCTGGTGAGGGTTAGGTTTAGGCTGCGGTAAGGGGCAGTTAGGGTTGGGCTGCAGGTGAGGTGAGTTAGGATTGGGATGGGCACTTGGGGGAGGGTCAAGTTTAGGCTGTGGTAGGGGATAGTTAGGGTTAGGCTGCACGTGAGGTGTGTTAGGATTGGGATTAGGCACTCGGGGGAGGGTTAGGTTTAGGCTGCGGTAGGGGATGGTTAGGGTTAGGCTACAGGTGAGGTGGGTTAGGGTTAGGATTGGGGTTAGGCACTCAGGGGGAAGGTTAGGTTTAGGCTACGGTAGGGGACAGTTAGGGTTAGGCTGCAGGTGAGGTGGGTTAGGATTGGGCTAGCCACTCGGGGGAGGGTTAGGTTTAGGCTGCGGTAGGGTACAGTTAGGGTTAGGCTGCAGGTGAGGTGGGTTAGGATTGGGCTAGCCACTCGGAGGAGGGTAAGGTTTAGGCTGAAGTAGGGGGCAGTTAGGGTTAGGCTGCATGTGAGGTGGGTCAGGGTTAGGATTGGGGTTAGGCACTCGGGGGAGGGTTAGGTTTATCCTGTGGTAGGGGACGGTTAGGGTTAGGCTGCAGGTGAGGTGGGTTAGGGTTAGGATTAGGATTTGGGTTCGTCACTCTGGTGAGGGTTAGGTTTAGGCTGCGGTAGGGGGCAGTTAGGGTTGGGCTGCAGGTGAGGTGAGTTAGGATTGGGATGGGCACTTGGGGGAGGGTCAAGTTTAGGCTGTGGTAGGGGATAGTTAGGGTTAGGCTGCACGTGAGGTGTGTTAGGATTGGGATTAGGCACTCGGGGGAGGGTTAGGTTTAGGCTGCGGTAGGGGATGGTTAGGGTTAGGCTACAGGTGAGGTGGGTTAGGGTTAGGATTGGGGTTAGGCACTCAGGGGGAAGGTTAGGTTTAGGCTACGGTAGGGGACAGTTAGGGTTAGGCTGCAGGTGAGGTGGGTTAGGATTGGGCTAGCCACTCTGGGGAGGGTTAGGTTTAGGCTGCGGTAGGGGACAGTTAGGGTTAGGCTGCAGGTGAGGTGAGTTAGGATTGGGATGGGCACTCGGGGGAGGGTCAGGTTTAGGCTGCGGTAGGGGACAATTAGGGTTAGGCTGCAGGTGAGGTGGGTTAGGGTTGGGATTAGGCACTCAGGGGAGAGTTAGGTTTACGCTGCGGTAGGGGACGGTTAGGGTTAGGCTGCAGGTGAGGTGGGTGAGGGTTAGGATTGGGGTTTAGGCAATCTGGTGAGGGTTAGGTTTAGGCTGCGGTAGGGGGCAGTTAGGGTTAGGCTGTATGTAAGGTGGGTTAGGGTTAGGATTGGGGTTAGGCACTCGGGGGAGGGTTAGGTTTATCATGCGATAGGGGAAGGTTATGGTTAGGCTGCAGGTGAGGTGGGTTAGGGTTAGGATTGGGATTAGGCACTCGGGGGAGGGTTAGGTTTAGGCTGTGGTAGGGGATGGTTAGGGTTAGGTTGCAGGTGAGGTGGGTTAGGGTTAGGATTGGGGTTAGGCACTCGGGGGGAAGGTTAGGTTTAGGCTGTGGTAGGGGACAGTTAGGGTTACGCTGCAGGTGAGGTGGGTTAGGGTTAGGATTGGGATTAGGACTCGGGGAAAGGTAAGGTTTAGGTTGTGGAAGGGGACGGTTAGGGTTAGGCTGTAGGTGAGGTGGGTTAGGGTTGGGATTGGGGTTAGGCACTCGGGGGAGGGTTAGGTTTAGGCTGCGGTAGGAGACAGTAGGCTGCAGGTGAGGTGGGTTAGGATTGGGCTAGCCACTCGGGGGAGGGTTAGGTTTAGGCTGCGGTAGAGTACAGTTTGGGTTAGGCTGCATGTGAGGTGGGTTAGAGTTAGGATTGGGGTGGGCACTCGGGGGAGGGTTAGGTTTAGGCTGCGATAGGGTACAGTTAGGGTTAGGCTGCAGGTGAGGTGGGTTAGGGTTAGGATTGAGGTAGGCACTCGGGGGAGGGTTAGGTTTAGGCTGCAGTAGGGGACAGTTAGGGTTAGGCTGCAGGTGAGGTGGGTTAGGGTTAGGATTGAGGTGGGCACTCGGGGGAGGGTTAGGTTTAGGCTGCGATAGGGTACAGTTAGGGTTAGGCTGCAGGTGAGGTGGGTTAGGGTTAGGATTGAGGTGGGCACTCGGGGGAGGGTTAGGTTTAGGCTGCAGTAGGGGACAGTTAGGGTTAGGCTGCAGGTGAGGTGGGTTAGAGTTAGGATTGGGGTTAGGCACTCATGGGAGGGTTAGATTTAGGCTGCGGTAGGGGACAGTTAGGGTTAGGCTGCAGGTGAGGTGGGTTAGGATTGGGCTAGCCACTCGGGGGAGGGTTAGGTTTAGGCTGCGGTAGGGGACAGTTAGGGTTAGGCTGCAGGTGAGGTGGGTTAGGATTGGGGTTAGGCACTCGGGGGAGGGTTAGGTTTAGGCTGCAGTAGGGGACTGTTAGGGTTAGGCTGCAGGTGAGGTGGGTTAGGATTGGGGTTAGGCACTCGGTGGAGGGTTAGGTTTAGGCTGCGGTAGGGGACAGTTAGGGTTAGGCTGCAGGTGAGGTGGGTTAGGATTGGGCTAGCCACTCGGGGGAGGTTAAGGATTAGGCTGCGCTAGTGGGCAGTTAGGGTTACGCTGCTTGTGAGGTGGGTCAGGGTTAGGATTGGGGTTAGGCACTCGGGGGAGGGTTAGGTTTATCCTGTGCTAGGGGACGGTTAGGGTTAGGCTGCACATGAGGTGGGTTAGGGTTAGGATTGGGTTTCGGCACTCTGGTGAGGGTTATGTTTAGGCTGCGGTAGGGAGCAGTTAGGGTTAGGCTGCAAGTGAGGTGAGTTAGGATTGGGATGGGCACTCGGGGGAGCGTCAGGTTTAGGCTATGGTAGGGGACAGTTAGGGTTGGGCTGCAGGTCAGGTTGGTTAGGATTGGGATTAGGCACTCGGGGGAATGATAGGTTTAGGCTGCGGTAGGGGACGGTTAGGGTTAGGCTGCAGGTGAGGTGGGTTAGGGTTAGGATTGGGGTTAGGCACTCAGGGGGAAGGTTAGGTTTAGGCTGCGGTAGGGGACAGTTAGGGTTAGGCTGCAGGTGAGGTGGGTTAGGGTTAGGATTGGGGTTTAGGCACTCTGGTGAGGGTTAGGTTTAGGCTGCGTTAGGGGGCAGTTAGGGTTAGGCTGCATGTGAGGTGGGTTAGGATTGGGCTAGCCACTCGGGGGAGGGTTAGGTTTAGGCTGCAGTAGGGGACAGTTAGGGTTAGGCTGCAGGTGAGGTGGGTTAGGATTGGGATAGCCACTCGGGGGAGGGTAAGGTGTAGGCTGCGGTAGGGGGCAGTTAGGGTTAGGCTGCATGTGAGGTGGGTCAGGTTTAGGATTGGGGTTAGGCACTCGGGGGAGGGTTAGGTTTATCCTGTGGTAGGGTACGGTTAGGGATAGGCTGCAGGTGAGGTGGGTTAGGGTTAGGATTGGGGTTAGGCACTCGGGGGGAAGGTTAGGTTTAGACTGCGGTAGGGGACGGTTAGGGTTAGGCTGCAGGTGAGGTGGGTTAGGGTTAGGATTGGGGTTAGGTACTCGGGGGGGAAGGTTAGGTTTAGGCTGCGGTAGGGGACAATATGGGAATGTCGGACCTACACCAAAGTGCACTGGATCGCAGCCGCCTCAACAGGAAACATTGAGAGTCACCCAACTCCCCAATACAAATATAACAAGAAAAAAACGGTACCCAGAGGCTGGCGCTGCAAGTCACCCAATGTTGCAAATATTAATAAGTCCAAATGATGGAGTGATGTTCTTCCAGGGAGAATCCTCTTAGAATGGATCTTCTTCGTCGCCGTGAGTATGTGGAGAGAGGAAGAAAAAAAATAATGACAACAATGTGTTGTACCTCCCTTATAATGAGGATTTAGATATCCTGGTTGGAGACCCAATGTACCATACTCACTATAAGTATGGGGAAGTGAAGTTCATAGAGGTATCTTTAATCCTCTACTTTGGGAAAAGGACACCATTTATATATCTCTTTGTGTTTCCTCACCCAAAGTGTCCAAAGAAGGAAAGCAGGGCGCACCCAACTCACACTATCACATGCAGTCAAACACTTCAAAAGGTTTCATTTAAAGATGAGCGTACCATACTCACTTTACTCCCAGTGAAACAAAACCCTTAAAGGTATCTTCATAGTTTTTCAGTATTAAGAGTCATAAACATTTATTTCATATCCAAGCAGATAGTAATAAAACAGTTATAAAAAAAGTCCAACATAAAATGTATGAAATAAGCCAAAGGTCACCTTGTAGATGTAAATAAACCCAGTACCTTCTTCCGGATAAAAGGGACAAGGGTTGAAAGGTAGATCATAGGAATTTCCAAAGGTAATGTAGTCAATATTAAGGAAGTAGAGCTCCACACCTGTATGCGGTAGGGGACATTTAGGGTTAGGCTGCACGTGAGGTGGGTTAGGGTTAGGATTGGGTTTCGGCACTCTGGTGAGGGTTATGTTTAGGCTGCGGTAGGGAGCAGTTAGGGTTAGGCTGCAAGTGAGGTGAGTTAGGATTGGGATGGGCACTCGGGGGAGGGTCAGGTTTAGGCTACGGTAGGGGACAGTTAGGGTTGGGCTGCAGGTGAGGTGGGTTAGGATTGGGATTAGGCACTCGGGGGAATGATAGGTTTAGGCTGCGGTAGGGGACGGTTAGGGTTAGGCTGCAGATGAGGTGGGTTAGGGTTAGGATTGGGGTTAGACACTCAGGGGGAAGGTTAGGTTTAGGCTGCGGTAGGGGACAGTTAGGGTTAGGCTGCAGGTGAGGTGGGTTAGGATTGGGCTAGCCACTTTGGGGAGGGTTAGGTTTAGGCTGCAGTAGAGGACAGTTAGGGTTAGGCTGCAGGTGAGATGAGTTAGGATTGGGGTGGGCACTCGGGGGAGGGTCAGGTTTAGGCTGCGGTAGGGGACTGTTAGGGTTAGGCTGCAGGTGAGGTGGGTTAGGGTTAGGATTGGGATTAGGCACTCAGGGGGAAGGTTAGGTTTAGGCTGCGGTAGGGGACAGTTAGGGTTAGGCTGCAGGTGAGGTGGGTTAGGATTGGGCTAGCCACTTTGGGGAGGGTTAGGTTTAGGCTGCAGTAGAGGACAGTTAGGGTTAGGCTGCAGGTGAGATGAGTTAGGATTGGGATGGGCACTCGGGGGAGGGTCAGGTTTAGGCTGCGGTAGGGGACAGTTAGGGTTAGGCTGCAGGTGAGGTGGGTTAGGGTTAGGATTGGGATTAGGCACTCGCGGGAGAGTTATGTTTAGGCTGCGGTAGGGGACGGTTAGGGTTAGGCTGCAGGTGAGGTGGGTTAGGGTTAGGATTGGGGTTTAGGCACTCAGGGGGAAGGTTAGGTTTAGGCTGCGGTAGGGGACAGTTAGGGTTAGGCTGCAGGTGAGGTGGGTTAGGATTGGGCTAGCCACTTTGGGGAGGGTTAGGTTTAGGCTGCAGTAGAGGACAGTTAGGGTTAGGCTGCAGGTGAGATGAGTTAGGATTGGGGTGGGCACTCGGGGGAGGGTCAGGTTTAGGCTGCGGTAGGGGACTGTTAGGGTTAGGCTGCAGGTGAGGTGGGTTAGGGTTAGGATTGGGATTAGGCACTCGCGGGAGAGTTATGTTTAGGCTGCGGTAGGGGACGGTTAGGGTTAGGCTGCAGGTGAGGTGGGTTAGGGTTAGGATTGGGGTTTAGGCACTCTGGTGAGGGTTAGGTTTAGGCTGCGGTAGGGGGCAGTTAGGGTTAGGCTGCATGTAAGGTGGGTTAGGATTGGGCTAGCCACTCGGGGGAGGGTTAGGTTTAGGCTGCAGTAGGGGACAGTTAGGGTTAGGCTGCAGGTGAGGTGGGTTAGGATTGGGATAGTCACTCGGGGGAGGGTTAGGTGTAGGCTGCGGTAGGGGGCAGTTAGGGTTAGGCTGCATGTGAGGTGGGTCAGGTTTAGGATTGGGGTTAGGCACTCGGGGGAGGGTTAGGTTTATCCTGTGGTAGGGTACGGTTAGGGATAGGCTGCAGGTGAGGTGGGTTAGGGTTAGGATTGGGGTTAGGCAGTCGGGGGGAAGGCTAGGTTTAGGCTGCGGTAGGGGACGGTTAGGGTTAGGCTGCAGGTGAGGTGGGTTAGGGTTAGGATTGGGGTTAGGTACTCGGGGGGGAAGGTTAGGTTTAGGCTGCGGTAGGGGACAATATGGGAATGTCGGACCTACACCAAAGTGCACTGGGTCGCAGCCGCCTCAACAGGAAACATTGAGAGTCACCCAACTCCCCAATACAAATATAACAAGAAAAAAACGGTACCCAGAGGCTGGCGCTTCAAGTCACCCAATGTTGCAAATATTAATAAGTCCAAATGATGGAGTGATGTTCTTCCAGGGAGAATCATCTTAGAATGGATCTTCTTCGTCGCCGTGAGTATGTGGAGAGAGGAAGAAAAAAAGGTATCTTTAATCCTCTACTTTGGGAAAAGGACACCATTTATATATCTCTTTGTGTTTCCTCACCCAAAGTGTCCAAAGAAGCAAAGCAGGGCGCACCCAACTCACACTGTCACATGCAGTCAAACACTTCAAAAGGTTTCATTTAAAGATGAGCGTACCATACTCACTTTACTCCCAGTGAAACAAAACCCTTAAAGGTATCTTCATAGTTTTTCAGTATTAAGAGTCATAAACATTTATTTCATATCCAAGCAGATAGTAATAAAACAGTTATAAAAAAAGCCCAACATAAAATGTATGAAATAAGCCAAAGGTCACCTTGTAGATGTAAATAAACCCAGTACCTTCTTCCGGATAAAAGGGACAAGGGTTGAAAGGTAGATCATAGGAATTTCCAAAGGTAATGTAGTCAATATTAAGGAAGTAGAGCTCCACACCTGTATGCGGTAGGGGACATTTAGGGTTAGGCTGCAGGTGAGGTGGGTTAGGGTTAGGCACTCGGGGGAGGGTTAGGTTTAGGCTGCAGTAGGGGATGTTTCGGATTAGGCTGCAGGTGAGGTGGGTTAGGGTTAGGATTGGGGTGGGTACTTGGGGGAGGGTTAGGTTTAGGCTGCAGTAGGGGACAGTTAGGGTTAGGCTGCAGGTGAGGTGGGTTAGGATTGGGGTGGGCACTCGGGGGAGGGTTGGGTTTAGGCTGCAGTAGGGGACGGTTAGGGTTAGGCTGCAAAAGAGGTGGGTTAGGTTTAGGATTGGGATTAGGGTTAGGCACCCAGGTGGAGGGGTAGATTTAGGCTGCGGTAGGGGACGGTTAGGGTTAGGCTGCAGAAGAGGTGGGTTAGGGGTAGGATTGGGGTTAGGCACTTAGGGGGAGGGTTAGGGATAGGCTGCAGTAAGCAGAGCTGGTCCTAGGCAAGTTTTTTGTTGGTGCCCCTAGTAGATAATCTCACCACCAAGTTTAGTGTTTATACACGGACACTAAAAATAACACATTGTTTAACAATAAAAAAATAAGCCATGAACCAAACACGTGCTAAATGCACGAAATATACAAATATCCAGGCATCCTCCATTGTTACGGCCCACGGCGTAGATGTGAACGGCGTAAAATAAGTCAGTCAGACTCATACTGCTGCCTGCTGCAGGCCCTTCATTGCGGTGGGCACAGGTTGGTGCAATGTTCTGGCTTCACTGCCGCTAGTTCCGCTTCTGACCCAGCATCCCTCTTTCTGTCTCACAGCACAGCAACCATCTCCCAGCAGCACAGGTCACAGAGGCAGCCAACAACACCCATCACCCCTCTCCCAACCAGCACCCCTCACCCAACACAGCACCCTTCATACAGAACCCCTCTGCCCTCTCCCAGCACAGAACCCCTCACCCAGCAGCACAGATCACAGCCACACCCAACACCAATCACCCGGCCAGCACGAAGCACCAGCATCCTCACAGCAGTCAACTTAGCCCTCACTACATGCTGAGCTGACTTTAATTAAAACTGTCTGGATGCCTGTGCATCCGCCCCTGCTGTTTTGAAGCTCCTGCTGATTCCTCCTCACTGTGCTTTGTGGTGGTGGTCCTGGCAGGCTGCAGGAGTCAGTGAAGGCTCAGCTCCTGTACTCCGCATATGCCCATGAGAAGAGGAGCTGCTGTGGCTGGGCATGCGCAGCAGCCCTCCAGAGACCAGCGGCCATATTTGATCATACCCAGTACCCCCACTGTGCAGAGTCTGCTATTCTGCTCCAACTCCCTGGACCTGCTTGCTCCCGCAGTGACAGCCCACTGTTGCTGGCTGCGAGATGTCTGCTGCAGCCCGATTGGAGCTGAGAGCACTGATCGCGGCTGCCTAACCACTAGCAGAGCCTCGTCGTCCAGGTGCCCTGCCCCCTTAACCGCTGCCAGCTGTTCTGCTACTGCCTGCCTGCTCACTGTTTGCTGCTGCAGGGCCCGAATGAAGCTCAGTTGACAGCTCCATTCAGTCCCGGCAACATCAAACAGTAGACGCTGCGCAGCGGCGGAAGCAGCTGACCCAGCTGGAAGCAGGTGCCTTAGTGCCTGCCACGAACCTCCGCCAACCACCAGCCCTAGGCGAGTTTCGATGCCCCTAGGCATTCCAAATGCCCTAGGCATTTGCTTAGTTTGTCTATGCCTAGGGCCGGCTCTGGTGGTAGGGGACGGTTAGGGTAAGGCTGTGGGAGAGGTGAGTTAGGGTTAGGACTGTGGTTAGAAAACGTACTAAATTCAGTTGAGACGACACTGCCGGTACTCTGACTGTCTACATTGTGACCAACGGGATACCTTACCCAACCCCCGAAAAGATCTTGGCGAATAGAGCAAATAGTAAAGTGAAAATCTAAGCTACCACTTTACTGCTGTGGCCGGATCTGGGGTGCCTATTGCACATGTGCGAGCATAAGTTATCAGAGATGTACCAGAAGATGCTTCTCTGCAAAAAGTGCAATATTGTTCTTCTCTACCTCCTGAGAAGTAGATATTATTATTATTCCTTATTTATATGGTGCCGCAAGGGATCCACAGTGCCTTACAAGGTACATTTGATGTGTAAAGATTTTTTTGTGTTTATAACCAATAAGCCAGATCCTAACCAGGTATACCTGGCCCAGGGACAGACCTAGCTCTGATGGTGAGATGTCGAAGTTGGATGAACCTGATTAATATAGAGGCAAGGGCAGACCATGGCATGGTTGGGCCTCATAGCTAAATCTGGAAGAGGGCTGGCGTTTTCTTGAGAAGGGGGGGTGGCCTCACTGTGAGGGCGTGGCCTCATGGCACACCCCCAGCTTCATCACGGCACTGTTGCCTTAGGTTTGATTCCCACCAGGGCAGGGCCAATGCGACCATTAGGCCGCTTTAAGCAGCTGCCTAAAGGTGTCGGCCACCGGAGGGCTCTGCTGAGTAAAAAAAAACAAAAAAACAAGGATGTCTCTTTCAGTCCTGACCGGGACTACTGATGACCAAGGCAGACACAGGCAATCGCCCAGCCCCCCGCATTGCACTCTCACCTGTCAGTGCAGTAGAGTCAGCAGCAGTGGTGGCCACCTCTTCCCTCTCCTCCAGTCCTCTCCATTTCTCTGGGTGCCAGCCTGTCACTCACATAAGCAGCTCCACCTTCCCCTCCCTACACTAGACAAGAGGAGGACCTGCTGCTGAATGGAGCCCGGCAAGGTATGTTATGATTTTGTTTTGGTGAGGAGAAAGGATTACATGATGGGTGAATGTGTGTGTAAGGGGGAAGGGGCTTGTGTGTGTGTTAATGAGTGCAGACAGGGTTAGTATATGTGTGTGGGTAGTTTTATTTAGTGCTAACAGGGTTAATGAGTCCGAGTGTGGGAGGGGGAGATGCTAATATTGATTGCTAGCCGGGTGAGTGTGTGTATGTGGGGGGAGGGTTAGTTTCATTCAGTGCTGAAATGGTTAGTGTGTGTGTGTGGGGGGGGTTGCTTTTATTGAGTGCTGGCAGCGTTAGTGTGTGTGTGCGTGGTTAGTGTGTGTGTGTGTGTGAGTTATTGAGTGCTGGCAGGGTGAGTGTGTGTGTGTGTGAGTTATTGAGTGCTGGCAGGGTGAGTGTATGTGTGTATGGGGGGTTTAATGAGTGCTGGCAGGGTGAGTGTATGTGTGAATGGGGGGTTTAATGAGTGCTGGCAGGGTGAGTGTATGTGTGAATGGGGGGTTTAATGAGTGATGGCAGGGTGAGTGTATGTGTGAATGGGGGGTTTAATGAGTGCTGGCAGGGTGAGTGTGTGTGTGAATGGGGGGTTTAATGAGTGCTGGCAGGGTGAGTGTATGTGTGTATGGGGGGGTTAATGAGTACTGGCATGGTAAGTGTGTGTGTCTTAATGAGCAGTAGCAATGTGTGTGTTATACCCCTTTTACACTGACTTCCTGGGTTGATGCACATGAACGCGAATCAACCCAGGATTTTTGTCAGTGTACATGGATCAACCTGAGTCCAGTGACCCGGGGATCTGACCCGGATAACTTGCAGGGTTGAGCACGGGTCATTCCCAGTCACCCTGCAGTGTAAACGGCACGACCTAGGTCACAATGACCCGGGTTGTGCCGCATGCTAGCTGATTGACCAGCTTCAGTGGCGCTTTGAGATGACATAATCTCCAAACGTCCACTGCAACGCCGGAAGCCCCGGGTCACTGCAGACCCGGGTCAGGTGTGAACGGTGCTGACCCGGGCATAACCCGGGTTGGCACCGCAGTGGGAAAGGGGTCTTTCCCGGATCTGATCCGGGTTGGAAACGTGTTCCATACCCCGGGTCAGACTTGGGACTTTTGGTATAAAAGGGGTGTTAATAAGTCCTGGCACGGTGTGTGATAATGTGTACTGAAAGGGTTTGTGTGGGTGGGTTGGGGGTTAATGAGTGCTGGCAGTGTTTGTGCATTAATGAATCCTGACAGGGTGAGTGTGTGTTAATTAGTGCTTAAATGTGTGGTATAATGTATTGCGGCACAGCTGTATCGCTATATAGACTGTGGGGCACATGCGTGGTATATGTATTGGGGCATTGTGTGACATAATTCACTGCTATGTGGCACACAATAAATTTGCGGCACAGCTGTGTGGCATATGTATTGGGGGCACAAATGTGTGGCATATTATGTATTGTTGCACCAATATGTGGTATGTTTTATGTATTGGAGGCATTGATGCGTAGCATAATTAAAAAGGGGGATACAGCTGTGTGATTTGTGACACAGATGTGTGGCATATTATCATACCTCCCAACATCTGGGATGTCAAAGTAGGGACCCCTGCGCATGCCCTTTTCTGCTAGGCCACACCCCCTGTATGATGCAATTTTGAGGCCTTGACCGCATGTCATGCCTCCTATTTCATGACTTGCAGAGGGCGAGCCCAACACTCCATCAGCTGCTGGGCTGTCCTCAGCCTCCTCCCTGCACTAAATGTCTGCTGCGTGCATGCGCGTAGCATCCTTTCAGCTTTACCGGCAACGCTTCTCTTTACTCAGCAGAGCAGAGCTGTGGTGGAACGTAGAGTGTTCCCAACCTCCTGACCGCCTGCGGGACACTGTGGCTGCGGGTGGGACAGCGGTATAGTGCCCAAAAAAACAGAACTTTCCCTCTGCAATGGGGACAGTTGGGAGTTATGTATTATGAATTAATTGGGGGCAGTGTTATAAGGTACATTAAGATTTTGGGGCTCTGCTGTGTGGCATATTACTTGGGGCATTTCTATGTAGTATATTATGAATCTGGGGCACTGCTGTGTGGCCTATTATATATTGGAGACACTAATTTGTTGCTTATCATGATTGGAGTGCGCAAGGGCGGTGGGTGAAATGTTGCCTAGGGCACCCAGAAACCTTGCACCGGCCCTGCACCAGGGCCTTATCTGTGTACAGTTTGTATGTTCTCCCCATGTTTGTGTGGATTTCCTCCAGGTATCCCAGTTTCTTCCCACACAGCCCAAAAACATATTTTAAAGTTAATTGGCTTCCTTATAAAATTTAGACTGTAAGCTCCAGTGAGGAAAGGACTGATATGAATGATGTAGAATAACATCTGAGCGCATCCTCACCCTTTGCAAAATATGTAAAGTGCTTTGAATCCTGTTTTGAAATAGGATATAACACCCCTTTGTGACAGTATGTGGAGTGATACAGTGATCTATGGGGGTGATTCAGTTTTAGTTCTTGCTAATATGCAAATGCAGCAGGAGGTGTATAACACCCCCTGATGCATTTGCGATCCCAGAACTGCGACCGAGGTCGCAAGCTGGGAGCACCATCATGGCCATCAGTCGCGATGGTGGATGGCGCTGGGCCATCGGCCAGCTGGAGTAAGCTCCGGCCGGCCAGCTTGCGAGGCCAGGAAGCTGCGTCCTTAGACACAATCCCTGGCCTTGACACTCCCGGAAAATGGGTCCGACATGCCCCGTTTCCAGGAACGCCGACTGTCCCCGCCCCTGCCGCCTCCCCGGGTCCTCGAGAATCTGTGTTCAGCTGAATCAGGCTCTATGTGTGATCTATTAGTGAAGAGTAGTCTAGTGATAGAGCTCTGTGTGATTTGCCCTGTCAGAGAGAGAGAGGTAGAGTAATATACAAAGTGGTGGTAATTTTTGTATATCTCCCAACCATCCCGATTTTGTCAGAACAGTCCCACTTTTCTGGCACTGTCTGGTCACACCACCCGCAGGCCACAGTGTCCCGTGGAGAGGGGGGGGTTGGGATGCCGTGTACATACGCTTATTATCTATTTATTAGAGAGGGGGACTTGGGCCACGCTCATTAGCTCCTGGAGCACTGGGCATGCCCCCAGCATGATGATAATGGTGGAGTGGCTCGCACACAACATTGACCACAAGGCCATGCATATTGCCATGAGGCCGCACCCTTTTTCTTAGATACGTGTCTTCGGCGCACACAGAGGTAATAACTTCAGTTTCCAGAATGTTGATAGATGTTATTGTCAGTGAGAGCAGAGGGGGACATCTAAGCTGGGACCACAGGGAGAAGAGGAGGAGGTCATCCAGTGCCCTAAATAGTTGAAGAGAAGGGTCACCAATTATGCTGTGAGGAGGAAATACCACACAAAGTAGGAACAGAGAGCCCATATATGAAAAAGAGAGAGTCACCCATAAAAGGGGGGAAAGAGCCAAGTTATGGAGAGAAGGAGCAAGAGCCCAGATTATGACTAAAGAGGGGGAGAGTCCCCACATACAGAAACCTCCAGCAGCCAGTAATGGAAGTGGTCACTGAAGAGGCACTGTGGCTAAATTAAACAAGAATTTGGAAACCCCATAATAGAGGAAATGAGAAAATTGACGACCTAAGCAAGGGAAGGCCCAAAAGCGCAAATCGTGAGTTGAAGTTAGCTGAGGTCTGATAAAGAGATGCAGAGCTGTTATAGAGAGATTCAGAGTTGTTATAAAGAGATGCAGAGTTGTTATATAGAGATGCAGAGTTGTATTATAGAGATGCAGAGCTGTTATATAGATATGCAGTGTTGTATTATAGAGATGCAGAGCTGTTGTATAGAGATACAGAGTTGTTATAGAGAGATGCAGAGCTATTATAGAGTGATGCCGAGCTGTGATAGAGAGATGCAGAGCTGTGATAGAGAGATGCAGAGTAGTTATAGAGAGATGCAGAGCTGTGATAGAGAGATGCAGAGTAGTTATAGAGAGATGCTGAGCTGTGATAGAGAGATGCAGAGTAGTTATAGAGAGATGCAGAGCTGTGATAGAGAGATGCAGAGCTGTGATACAGAGATGCAGAGTAGTTATAGAGAGATGCAGAGCTGTGATAGAGAGATGCAGAGCTGTTATAGTGAGATGCAGAGTTGTTATAGAGATGCAGAGCTGTGATAGAGATGCAGAGCTGTGATAGAGATGCAGAGCTGTGATAGAGATGCAGAGTTGTGATAGAGAGATGCAGAGTTGTTATAGAGATGCAGAGCTGTGATAGAGATGCAGAGTTGTGATAATGAGATGCAGAGCTGTTATAGAGATGCAGAGCTGTGATAAAGAGATGCAGAGCTGTGATAAAGAGATGCAGAGCTGTGATAAAGAGATGCAGAGTTGTGATAGAGAGATGCAGAGCTGTGATAGAGAGATGCAGAGCTGTGATAAATAGATGCAGAGCTGTGATAGAGAGATGCAGAGCTGTTATAGAGATGCAGAGTTGCGATAAAGAGATGCAGAGTTGCGATAAAGAGATGCAGAGTAGTTATAGGGAGATGCAGAGCTGTGATAGAGAGATGCAGAGCTGTGATAGAGATGCAGAGTAGTGATAGAGAGAAACAGAGCTGTGATAGAGAGATGCAGAGTAGTTATAGAGATGCAGAGCTGTGATAGAGAGATGCAGAGCTGTGATAGAGAGATGCAGAGCTGTGATAGAGAGATGCAGAGTAGTTATAGAGAGATGCAGAGCTGTTATAGAGAGATGCCGAGCTGTGATAGAGAGCTGCAGAGCTGTGATAGTGAGATACAGAGTAGTTAGAGAGAGATGCAGAGCTGTGATAGAGAGATGCAGAGTAGTTATAGAGAGATGCAGAGCTGTGATAGAGAGATGCAGAGTAGTTATAGAGAGATGCAGAGCTGTGATAGAGAGATGCAGAGTAGTTATTTAGAGATGCAGAGCTATGATAGAGAGATGCAGAGTAGTTATTTAGAGATGCAGAGCTATGATAGAGAGATGCAGAGTAGTTATAGAGAGATGCAGAGCTGTGATAGAGAGATGCAGAGCTGTTTTAAAGAGATGCAGAGCTGTGATAGACAGATGCAGAGCTGTGATAGAGAGATGCAGAGCTGTGATAGAGAGATGCAGAGATGTTATAGAGATGTAACAGCTCTGCATCTCTCTATCACAGCTCTGCATCTCTCTATCACAGCTCTGCATCTCTTTATCACAGCTCTGCATCTCTTTATCACAGCTCTGCATCTCTCTATTACAGATCTGCATCTCTCTATCACAGCTCTGCATCTCTCTATCACAGCTCTGCATCTCTATAACAACTCTGCATCTCTCTATACAGCTGTGCATCTGTCTATCACAGCTCTGCATCTCTTTAAAACAGCTCTGCATCTCTCTATAACTACTCTGCATCTCTCTATCACAGCTCTGCATCTCTCTATCACAGCTCTGCATCTCTCTATAACTACTCTGCATCTCTCTATAACTACTCTGCATCTCTCTATCACAGCTCTGCATCTCTCTATCACAGCTCTGCATCTCTCTATCACAGCTCTGCATCTCTCTATCACAGCTCTGCATCTCTCTATCACTACTCTGCATCTCTCTATCACAACTCTGCATCTCTCTGTCACTACTCTGCATCTCTCTATCACATCTCTAACTACTCTGCATCTCTCTATCACAGCTCGGCATCTCTCTATCACAGCTCGGCATCTCTCTGTAACAGCTCGGCATCTCTCTGTAACAGCTCTGCATCTCTCTATCACAGCTCTGCATCTCTCTATCACAGCTCTGCATCTCTGTATAACTACTCTTTATATCTATCACAGCTCTGCATCTCTCTATCAGAGCTCTGCATCTCTCTATAACAGCTCTGCATCTCCCTATAACTACTCTGCATCTATCTATCACAGCTCTACATCTCCTTATAACAGCTCTGCATCTCTTTATCACAACTCTGCATCTCTATAACAGTTCTGCATCTGTCTATCACAGCTCTGCATCTATTTATCACAGCTCTGCATCTCTATCACAACTCTGCATCTCTCTATCACAGCTCTGCATCTTTATCACAGCTCTGTATCTCTCTATCACAGATCTGCATCTCTCTATCACAGCTCTGCATCTCCCTATAACTACTCTGCATCTCTCTATCACAGCTCTGCATCTCTCTATCACAGCTCTGCATCTCCCTGCCCACTCCAATTTACTGTTTGTAAATATAATGAGAGCGGTTGGGCAGCATACTTCTCCCTGTCACAGTCACTAACAATGACCAGTGCACTGTCTCAGTCTCACACTGTGTGACTGCACGCAGCTTCCGTCGCCTGACAGCTCTTATTCCCTTATCACTATGCTGATTGGTTAATGGCTCCAGCATCCACCAATCACAGTGGTGGGATGTATTCATGCACTGATTGGTGGATGGCTGGGACTATCTACCAATCAGAGAGCAGGAAGCTGTAGGATTTAGGATCAGGACTGAGATGGGACCAGCCATAGGCAGCGAGGTGAGGATTAGATATTCTGGTGGGGAGAAAGTGCAGGGTTTTTAAACAGTGAGTGGAGGCATTGCAGATTTGGGACATGTTTAATGATGGATTGTAAATTGAAGATTTAGGTTATGATGTTTATGAGTGAGTTGGGAGGCATATTTATGGTATCATTTGTAATAAGGGAGAAGGACTCTGATTACTGATTCTGTACCCCCCGCTACTACCCCCCCACCACACAATAGCAGTGAGTGACTGACAGGTCCAGCCCTGGGACGCCCACCCGCTCCGCCTCCTACGAACACAGCCACCGGACACTCAGGGGGCTTGCCCGCATCTAGTACCGCCCGCTACTACTATCCCCTTGAAAGTGAGTGACAGGCCTAGCCAGGGGTCCGCTCCTACCAGCATGCCGCCCACTACTACCCCCCGCCGCTGCACAATAGAAGTGACTCGTGAGTCACTTTTCATCCAAGCCGCCCAGGGCCGCCCTCCCGCTCCACCTCCTACCTACGTTGCGGTCGGCCCATGCAGTAAAGTGAAGAGGACTGAGGAGCAGCCAGAACATGCAGTCAGGAAGCCGACTGTCAAAATGCCGACCGCCGGCCTCCCGACTGTCTAATCCCGGCAGGGGTCTAACGACAGGCATTGAAATCCCAATGCCTGTCATTTTACCTATGCTGGGAGCCTGACGCCCGGCATACCGGTCGAAGGTAAGCTGGATGCCGGGCACGGACAGCTGCAGAGGGGAGGGACTTAGGGTAAGGCAGCCACGCCCCCCCCGGGAGGGATAGGCTAGGGTAAGGGGGGGGGGCGCCAAAGCTACTTTTGGCACAGATCACCAAAATGTCTATCTACGGCTCTGGTACAGGATGTTCCCTATTGAGGCACTTGTCATTCCTAAATGGACAATTTATAATAACCAGACTTGCATTTATTCAGTCCAATGCAGCAGAGACTAAGTAAGCCGAGAAGAGTGTGCACTCAGTTCTGTATATTGTAGGTGTGGCACAATGAGACTCATGACTAAGGATAGTTAAACGGGGTTCTTAACTGCCACACAGATAGTCTGTACCAGTCGTCTGCCAACCACAGATGCCGGCTGCAGTGTTTGGTCTCATGGGCAGATGACCACTCCGGGACAATTCACCTCTGCAGCCGCTGCCACTGTATAATAAACCTGCCACCAACACTAGTATTGCGATCAGCTGCCGCCTTATGTTTGTGTGAGCAGCTTCAGTACCTAATTCAATCAGACTAGCTGCATTGATCAGAGACCCACTCGCGGCTGCTGCTCAGTGGGGGTTCTCCGCTGTGGTGGTATAAAGGCTCAGTCCATTGTCTGTATAGGAGTCTAATTCCAATATTCCATGTGCTAAAAAGAGCAAGCTGGCTAAGGTTTTCCACAATGGGGATTAGGGTGCAAGGAACTGGCTCTACCTTAACTGCCCTAACACATTTCTTTCTCCCTCTCAAATTTTATATATGGGAGCCCCCATAACTTAGATGCCCCAGGGCCCCCACAAACCTTAATCAGGCTCAGCTCACAGCATACTCTTATCACTCCAGGCTGCATTCTTGTAATTGTTTAATCCTGCGTCCAAGCCACCTGTTAATCTACCAGGTTAATAAACCCAAGACCTGGCTAAATTGCATCCTGTGTGGACTAACTTCCACCTACACATCTCCTGCGCCACCCAGCATGCACTATTATTAAGGATCACACTCCTCATAACTCTGTTCACAGTTTATTAGCCCAGCGTGCTGTCCCAGCCAACTCTTCTAAACTCTGCCTTAGCCGAAACATGGCTTTAATGTGATCTGTGTCGGGTTGCCCTCTTAGTGCACAACGTCATGATGTCAGACGCAGAACATAATTACGTCACGCAGTACCGGTATGTGCAACGCTGACTGGATCATCCTGAGGATGCGCCGATCAGCTGCACAGACTGCAAGGTGCATGTCTGGAGTGTCTAAAGGACGCTTCAGTGGCCCCGCAGCAGTGATCCTGGCTGCAAGCAGAGCTGGATTTAGACCTCCTGGGTCCCAAGGCAAGACATTGGTTTGGAACCCTTCCCTCAAACAATCCACAGCCATACTTGCCTACCCTCTCGATTCGGCTGGGAGCCTACCGAAAATTGGGTGCCACTCCCAGCCCCCCGGAAAGGCAGGCAAGCCCCCCGGGGGCCGCTGACCCGTCTAGCCACCCATCACTATTACAATAAAACCCCTGCAGCAGGGAGGGGGGGCAGTGATGCAAATTCATACTGATTCGCGTCATTGTGGCCCCGCCCCCTGCTTCACAATGCCGAAAATCTTCCATTGTCGGCCACGCCCCCCTCTATCGTACCTGCTTGTCCGACCTGGCTGCCTTCTCCAGGAGCTGCTGTCAGGATGTCGGCAAGCCTGTCTATAGAACTATATACATACTCTTTTCATAAATATATGTGTACAAAAGAAAGGAAAGGGAAAGTACTCCTCTTTGGGGCACACTATGGCAGATTATGACGGTTAAAATAAAAAAAAATATTTTAGTAAAGGACTCACTTAAACATAGCACACATAAAATAAATATAAGGTGAAATAGCAATATATTCAAAATCAAAGATTTGTATCTGAATCAATAATCCAATTTCCAAATCGCAGGGATGTGCAGTCAGGGTAGGCAGCTTTGTGGAGCTCCCTGGGACTGCAGGGAGATGAGAGATGAGGTAGCAACAGCTCAGCCTCACTTCTGAATAGTCAGACACTGCTTACAGGGCTGGGGGCAGGGTCACACCATGGGCAGTAAGCTGCACAGAAAGAGCTAATAGAGGCATGCCTCTGAGTATGGGGGGGGTGTGCCTTGAGCACTGACAGACACCTTGGATGTGTCATGTGACCAGGAAGTGCACTACAGTGTTTAGAGCATACCTGTCGACTTCTGAGTTTCCCTTCCCAGGAGAAGCCCAGAGAAGAGAAGCAGGTTGGCTGTGTTGGGGGCGGGCGGGGCTGACCAGGTTACGTCTTTCAATCCGGCCCCCTTGCGGGGATTCACCGTGAATGCAGCATATTTAATTAGGGGGAGGTGTCAAATAAAGCAATTCTCATAGAATTGCGTCTATAGTCCCTGCTCCTTGTGCACTGACTTGCTGATCCCGGTAATATTCTCCCCATTCTGCCCACTTCACTAGGAAGTGGGCGAAATGTGGGATTAGTGCCTACACTTCCAGGGGTGCGGGGTTACCCAAAAAATAGGGAGCCTCCTGCAAGTTCCAGGAAGGTAGGCAAGTATGGTTTAGAGATCGGAGCTCAAGCAACAGCAGCAAGAGAATTGGATGTCGATATTGGATGAACGGCCCGATGATTGTATATGTGTGTATTTCGTGGTTGGGCAGATTGGTGGCATTTAAAATGACCCTACTCTCTAAATTCATGTATTTGTTCCGTGCAATCCCGTTTTTATTTCCCAAACCCATTCTAGATAAGCGTCAATCAATTTTATCTTCATATTTGTGGATGAAGCATCCTTCTAAAATAGCGTAATCTAGAATAATTCTAACTAAACAGCAAGGCAGTCTGGCACTCCCCGATATAATTGGCTATCAAGATGCCTGCCTCCTGGCCCAACTTCGAGATTGGGTTTGTCTCCCTACAGTTAAAAGCTGGTTCCATTTAGAAAAAGCACGTTGTGTAGCATACCCATTCGCTGACTTATTATGGACACCTAAATCCCTCTGACCTGCGTGTCCTTTGATCCTTACCTCCACAAAAGCCTCATTGCGTGTTTGGGATAGATTGCTCTCTTGAATACACCTAGAAATCCCCCTTACTGCTCATCTTTCTTTTTTGGCCCTCTCTAAATTAATTATCAATTTACAGGTATTTGTATAGACCTCTTGTGGGGTTACAACCTTGGGTGATCTTTTGGATGCGGGCCCCATCCTACCCTTTTCCAGATTGCAATATTATTATGTTAAGTCCCCCTCTTAGGTTCGGTGAGAATTAGACCTGGGCCAATCTATCTCGGACACTCAGTGGAAATTGATTTATACTACCTCTTATCGTATGTCCAACTGTCTGAACCATACATAAATGCACATTAAATTACTGTATAGATTGTACCTTACCCCTGATTGTTTATACACCATTTGGCTAACACAATCAAAGTTTCGTTGGCGGAATTGTGGGGAGGTGGGCCGTATATACCATGTTTTTTGGAAATGTCCTGCAATTAAAATTTTTTGGGAGGAGGTTTTTTCTTTGATTGATAAAGTGTTAGGACTTGTGTTATCTCCCTCTCCTGATCTGGCACTTCTTCTCTTATATCCTTCATCAGTTCCAGCATCTCAAAGATACGTGTTGGCCCAGAACTGGTAACAATCCCATACCCCTCCCCTACTCAAGGTATTTAAAAAAAATTCAGTTCCAGTTCGAGATGGAGACCGCCTTATTCACCTTATTTTTTCCAGGATTTTTCCCCACTTGTAAAATGGTGGCCATGGCTTGAGTTTGTTACAGAAGGTGAAAGTGCGCAATTCCTTAATAAGCCTTCATTATCTGATCCATATCAGTTTAGCCTGAATGAGACAGTTGACCTTTGATTTATTGTAATTTTATGCTTTTTTCTGTTAGAAATGTTATATTCAGTATTGTGATCTACTAATCCCATCTGGTTTTTTTTTTTAAATATGATATTTTGGATTCCCATATGTACACCCTTTTTTCTCTACTCCCTCCCCATACCCTCTTTTTTTCTGTACCCCATATTAATTTGGAAATGTATTAAAGATTATTGATGTTAAAAAACCTGAACACCAGACATGGGTAGAAGGGGGAGGGATGAAGTGTGTGGTCAATGATAAGGTCAGTTGAATGAGGGTACAATCAGTAAAAAAAATAGCCAGCCCCCAGTGTCCCTCTAGCCAGCCCACAAAATGTCTCTGCAGCCAGCCCCCAGTGTACCTCCAGCCAGCCCCCAGTGTCCCTCCAGCCAGCCCCCAGTGTCCCTCTAGCCAGCCCCCAGTGTCCCTCTAGCCAGCCCCCAGTGTCCCTCTAGCCAGCCCCCAGTGTCCCTCCAGCCAGCCCCAGTGTCTTTCCAGCCAGCTCCCACAGTGTCCCTACAGGGAGCCCTCAGTGTCCCTCCAGCCAGTCCCCACAGTATCCCTCCAGGGAGCCCTCAGTGTCCCTCCAGCCAGCCCACAAAATGTCTCTCCAGTCAGTCCCCAGTATCCCTTCAGCCAGCCCCCAGTGTCCCTCTAGCCAGCCCCACAGTGTCCCTTCAGCCAGCCCCTAGTGTCCCTCCAGGGAGCCCTCAGTGTCCCTCCAGCCAGCCACCAGTGTCCCACCAGCCAGCTCCCAGTGTCCCTTCAGCCAGTTCCCAGTCTTAACTTGCCACGGCGCTAGTCGTCTGTGCTGATTTCCAGTGGTGCGGTGTGCTACGCTGCAATGAACAGAAAAAACGTTATTGCACCGGCCGCTGCCGGCGATGGTGCATTGAAGTTACATAATTGAAGTACATGACTTCCTGTACCTGTTTGTGCCCTGCTGATCATGCAGAAGCACAGGCAGCTGTAAATCTGGCCCGGGACAGCAGTGCCCCTTGTCATATTCAGGGTTAGAATTCAGGGGGCCCAGGCCACTTGGATATTGGGCCCCTTGGGACCCTAGACAGGTGCCTAAATTGCCTAGTGGTAAATCTGGCTCTGGCTGCAAGGTGCCATTCCAAGCACCTTGCTAGCCAAAATCAAGGGCCGTGGGCTGGCGTCGGTGCTGCCCTCAAAGCCCTGCGTGTTGGCACCAGTCGCATCACCCCTAAACTCTGCTAATAGTACCTGCATACAAGTTGAGTGTATCCCTAGTACCTGTAAAAGTAAAGATCAGTTAGAGGCTGATAAAAGGACAATAGGTCTGAAATGACAGGCAGTAGCAAGGAGATGTACATATCATTGCCATAACACAAATACTATGCAGGAGTGGAGAATGACATGTAATTATTATTTTTTGTTTGTATCATTGTTTTACACCCTTGAAATATGCTGGAGGATTTTGGAATGAGATGTATTAACACTGCACAACCACCATGTAACATCACCTGTGTCCGCCACACAAGAAAATACATTGTTATAAAGCCAGTGCTGGACTATAACCCGGTTGGCACACACAGCTACAACACCAGCATGTGGGCACTGTGACATGTGAACTGGGATTTCTATGTGGCATAATGGGAACTGGGGGCACTACAGTGTGTGTGATGCTCTGAGTATTTACACATTAAACTTTTCAATAACATCACCAACATTTCATATTGACACTTTTACGAGTAGGGGCCTCCACAAACCTTAATCCGGCCCTGTGTAAAGCCTGCTTGAGTGGGGACCCCTTACTCACTAACAGCTCCGTAACAAGGTGCCGCTGCGCCCTGTGCTGCACCCGCCCCCTGAGCGGCGCTCAAGCCATCATTTATAAGCGCCCCAGGATGCGCCTTCTCCAGCGCACTAGTGGCAGAACAGATCCCTTGGCACTGTGGGAGAAGATATAATGTCTCATCCAACACAGTGTGGGAGCCGGGAGCCGGAGCAAGGTTGCAGCATAGGGTGAATACAGCTAGTATTGCTCCCAGGGCATCCTTCCCTGTGTCACGACACTAGCCACTCTGCCCTCCTTGCTGCCCTGCTCACTAATAGCCCATACCCATAGGCAAGCCAGGGAAGCTCAATGCATCAGGGAGGCGGTGAGCTGTGTACTCATGCACCTCATACTAACAACACAGTTACAAGATGTTACATTAAGGTAGAGGAATTCTTGTGTTACGTGACAGTATTAGTGCCAACATCTCCCCTATAACATAGAAGTCCCCCCAGCAAGGTACTAAATGATTTCACAATTCCGAATGTGCCGTAATACAATTACACAGATAGTATACTGTAGCACAAACCAACCATACCTGTGCATCAATGCAAAGAGGTTTCCACAAACTAGAAGCTACAATAAAACCTCTTTATGAATAGGGGTGCTGCTATAATGCCGGTACGGTGGGCCGCTGTAATTGACATGACCATGTAACAACACTGGAGAATGGTCAAGGCATTCAGTTTGACAGAATACACTTGGTAATGTCCGGCATTTATCAGGGACAATGACACCATGAATATGTTGTACTCCCAAGGGATTTAGTGTTTAAGCCATTCATGAAATCACTAGGCAGCCATTGACTTTTATAAGTACAGTTCTTCCCAATTACTGGCTTGCAACTGGATGGGTCACTGGCTCCAATAACTCAATCTCATTGCGTTGCAATATATAGCGCATTACGTCTTGATGCCTTATTCACATTTGTAACGTAATAAAGAAAATACATTAAGTGATGTAATGGTGAAGTCCAAAAATATCATTACCAGCCTGTAATTGGGTGTTACGACCATAAAGGGTCTTTACCTTTCTTGTAAGTGTAGCCTACAGGGTCTGTACATCAAATAAATGCTCTCCAGTATGTGTTGTCTGAGTTATTTAGTGCTCCATCCTGTGTCAGATATGTCAGACTTCAGGGACACAAATCAGGGAGCTGGGTAGATTTCAGGCCTAACACATAATGTCATATTAATGGGAAAATACTGGGCCCATACAGTGACACTGCTGGTGTTTTCTAGTCTTGTCATGCTAAACTAGTAGAAAATGGTAAGTACACAGCAACTGAGAGACAAAAGATATGCGCCCAATGCAAACAGGTGAGTGGTCTTACTGTTATCTCTATAAATACTGTATATACTGCGTAGCTAAAGTTTATTTCACTTTATTCCTATATTTTGTAATGAGTTTATTAATATTAAATGGCCACGTTGTTATTTTACTTGTAACACCCCCTTCCAATTCCATTACCCTCAGCATATAAATTGTGAGAGAACATTGAATCTTCCCAGAAGAGGACAACGGAACCCTCCCACATCATGCCTCCCCCTAGCAATTTGCAGTGTCACATGGGGAAGGGCCATGAAAAGGCGAATTGCGTCATCCCAAACCGCCCTTGTCACTCGCATCTATCTAAAAGGGAGATAGAAAAAAAAAAGTCAGTATGGTTAAATGTAAGATGTGAACATAAAAAATAAACACCCAAAATATACAATTACACCTGGCTCTATAATTACCTAAAGAAACAGACAGACGAGATACCATAGTCAGCAGAGCCAGGCAATAAAAGGTTATTTTATTTTGTTGCACTAATTGTGTAAAAGTAAGTTCAGGAAAACGTCAGGAAAAGAGTATTTTATAAATAATAATAATAATAATAAAATAATGATAATATGATAATAGTAGCAATTGTAGTGCTACTGGTATATTATTGGTGTATTAGTATAGTAGCCAAAGTAATGTAAACATAGCAAAGTGTGTGTATGATACTTCACACATATCAGTAGATATGAATATGTCATTTTGGACCCAATTCACCAAATTGGTGTTGTGATTGCAAACAAATGAAATGTTCTTAAGAATGCTCTAATGACATTCGCAATAAAAAACAAATATTTCTATATCATGTTTCTCAAAAAAGATTAATTTCTCTTAGTAATTTTTGTGAATTTGTCATAGAAAATGTTAACTTTAACATTTGCCTAATTTGAAATAAAAAGAAAAAAACCTTAATTATATTGAAATTTGTTTTAAATTTTATATATTTTTTTCAAAATATATTTATTGAATTTTCAAGAAAATGTCATGTACAATTATAGACATATAGAAAAGCCAATAGTGTACATTGGGTCAAGAGTTGAAAAATACATTAAGAAGAGAACACTTATCTTGATGGACATCAAATAATTGTTTTTAATATTTTAAACTTTTCAAGTACATTAGCCCACATTGGAAGCTATCAGTTCACACTGTAAAGCTGCCTGAACTAAAATATTAAAAGCAGGCGATGCACCAAAATCTGATGAAAACGTAGAAAACTTGCTCTTGATTTAATTGCCCCTATGAATGATGTACTCTCACTACTAGGGGGCCTTGCTTCCACGTCATAGAAACAAAATCATTGCTATTTTTATATTTAATTAAGTATTGTGTAATCTATATCTATCACATAGAAATAGTTTCTCTTTTTTTGTTGTGCTAGTATGAACACAATATATTTACTAATTAAATTTGCATTTAGAAAAAAAAATAATTATGCAATAATTTCATGTAATTACAAAAAATACCTTTATTTGCTCCATCACAAAGCCAACCAACTGCGTACACGTAAGCAGTCATCGTCGCATGTCATTTGTTAACCGGCCATCTAAGTAGCCCTATGGTCGTGCAGAAGGGTCGCCTGAACTGAGACGTCAGAACCACTTCAACTGCGTATGGGATCACAGTTGTAGGCACACCCCGAAAACGGATGGGGCACATCTGCCTCTTTGCCGCCACTCCCCGTAGCCACCCCCAAAAGGTCCCTGAATGTCAATCATTTTGCAAATAAACCCTCACTGTGAGCATCATTGCTAACGTACCCCGGCGTGTGTGCAGTGCGACCGTGACACATGCGCAGTTGGCTTATAGTCGCTCAACTGTGTAAATGTCGGCATTGTGTATATAATTGAATCAGGTCCTGTTTTAGGTTCTTCTTCACTATTAGGGGTTTATTTGCTTAGTGGTGGCTGTTTAAAGCTGCTGAGTATCAGCATTTTGCCCCTATCATTTAAAACAGCAATTCAGTGGGTGCTGCAGCAGCAATCCTGGCCGTTCCAGGCACCCTGCTAGTCATGAGAAAGGGACATTGGGTGGCGACGGTGCCGCCCACAGAGCCTCTGCACTTTGCGAGATGGCACCAGTTGCCCATAGCTCGTTACGCCCTGGGTGACGCCCCAAGGGCGCTCCGCCCTGTGCGCCGGCACAAGCTGCACCTCCCTCCTTACGGCCCTGGTGATAGCTGCCACTATCAATTTGCTTTCGGGTTCGGACTCAGCATGTATACTGCACATGTGCAGCTGTGGGCCTGCGCATGCGTAGAAGAGCCCGACAAAACAAATATGATAGAGTGGGGGCTCTCCAAAACAAATGTAATAGAATAGCTATAAGATACTATGGGCTAATGCCACCTGATGATGGCTTTAGTTGCTGGGGCCAAGCTCGCATTCTGGAGCTTGATACATCTGATAATTTAGCAGACCCCATATAAACCTTAAGGAGCTGCTTTTGCAGAGGGAAATGGAAGGATCTCGCCAGATATCTGAGAAATTTGCTGTGGTCCCTCCTTGTTACATACAGGAGATACTTACCTTTTTTGGGGAGCCCCCGAAAACAGCAATTTCCTGCAAAATAATGTTGGCAAATATCCCCTTAGGAGTGTGGTAGGATCAGGGGCAGCTCAGAACGAGGTAGACCTCTGGATCTGAATATTGTGTGAACAGAAGGGGGCACATAGATTGCTAAAAACTGGTCCAGCCACCTCCAGTCTCTATTGTTTGACAACCATGACCTAGAATATAACCCACCAAAGCTTTATCCACCAATCCCACCACTGCTAGGCCACTTTGTGATTGCCAAAGAGGCAGGTTTGCCTTTGTGTAAAAATAAATCAACAGCCTGGGACTCTATGCCACTGAAAGTGAGGACACATCAGCAGGAGGACAAGAGAATGATACAACCCATCCCCCACCCTATTCTGTTACATGTTCTGTATAGTTCTACTATATATACAGAGTTTTTAATAATATATATGTTACACATTTTTTATTTTTTTGTTTTATAATTTAATCACAAATACCAGGCTTCTACTATTAGAGGTATGTTATCCATTGACTGCAAATTACTATTAATGTTAGAAATTATAATGCTGGGGTAAAAACAGCTGAAAATTACAAGATCTTACTTGTTTTTTGACCATTTTTATTTAAGTATATATCCAAAACCAAAACACATGAGGATTTTTTTGGCGTTACCAAAACCAATATCAAATCACGGAGATGGATTTATAACCAAAACATGGGGATCCATGCACATGTCTTCTGAAGAAGCAGTCAGCATGCAATTATGTAATGTTAACCATTTATTGCTTAATAAGTGTTTATACAGTATGAATGAGGAAAGTGTTTAAAAAAAAAGAGATTTTTCAGAAAACATTATTATTTTGGCACATTTTAAGCAACTCCACTCATACAGATGAATCGTAAAAACATTCGGAAAAAGCAAAAAAAAAGTTTGATAACATTTCAGATTTTCACGTTAACAATAAATGTTTGTTTTTCCTTTGTTTTTCCAGACTCCACTTTTGTACCAATATACAAGTGACACCTATGGTAACAGAAGGGTTAATGTGAAATATCCAAATCCCTACAAAACAACACATGGTATTGTAATAAAGCAAAAGTACTCAGCCATGTAACATCCTCCCCACACATTTCAATCCCTAGTTTAACATATGTTAACTTCCATGGAGGTTCTCTTTTTCCTGAGCAGTGACCGCAGTCAGAGCAGAGACTGGTGACATTGTCCTGTGATTCTACAGACCAGGTTCTCTTCCTTGTTTTTGTTTTTTTCCAGGAAGATTTCCCTGCAGAAAGTAGGATAGATTTATTACCTAAACTGCATTCCTGCTCCTCATAGAGTTATAATGTGTGTGAGAGAAAAATGAGAGGGAGAAAGATCTAACACTAGATTGATAGATAATAAGATAGATAGATAGATAGATAGATAGATAATGAGCAGGGACATACAGTCAGGGTAGGCAAAGTCTCCCCTGTCATACTCCTGAGATTTGATATAAAAATGATTAGAATAATACAAAGAAGATATTTTAAACTTTAAACATCTTCTTTGTTTATTGTAATAAATTTTATGGTTAACACTCACCAGCTTTGTGGAGCTCCCTGGGACTGCAATGAGATGAGAGATGAGGCAGTAATAGCTCAGCCTCGATTTTGTATAGTCAGACACTGTTTGCAGAGCTGAGGGTGGGGCCACACCATGGGCAGTAAGCTGCACAGAAAGAGAGCTAGTAGAAGCATGCCTCTGAGTATGGGGGGGCCTGCCATGAGCACTGACAGACACCTTGGATCTGTCATGTGACCAGGAAGTGCACTGCAATGTTTAGAGATCAGAGCTCAGTCAGCAGCAAGAGAAGACAGTGATGCAGGTAGGAGAGTCAATGAACACTGAAGCTTAGTGCAGTGAGGGGAGAGTTATGCTGGGTACACACTTAATGATGTATACCCAGCCGATGTGTGTGGCGGAGGTCCTGGCACCGTCAAGTGCGTACACACTTGCCGATGCCGGAAGCAATGGTGTGACAGTGGGGGCCATGCTGCATTCAGAAACGGGAGCGCGCATTGTCAGCGACATACCGGGTACACACCCGGCTTTACAGTGAGTAGGGGTTGAGAAAAGCTCCCAGCACTCAAACCCATGTCCATGTGTGCCTCGCCAACCATTGACCTAACCGCACGTCACTGATTATGAGGTAGATAGATAAATAGAAGATACATAGATAATGAGATAGATAGATAGATAGATAGATAAAGGTAGATAAATGGATAGATGATAAATAGATTTAGATAGAGAGATGGTAGATAGATAGATAGCTAGATACACAGCTTTACAGAGTAGGGGTTGAGACAGGCTCCCAGCACTCAGACCCATCTCCATGTGTGCCTCTCCAGCCATTGACTTCACCGCACATCACTGATAATGAGTTAGATAGATAGATAATGATATAGATAGATGATAGATTGATAGACAATAAGATAGATAGATACATACCCGGCTTTGCAGAGAGTAAGGGTTGAGACTGGCTTCTAGCACTCAGATCCATCTCCATGTGTGCCTCTCCAGCCATTGACCTCACCGCACATCATTGATAATGAGTTAGATAGATAGATAATGATATAGATGATAATAAGGTAGATAGATAGATTGATAGATAATAAGATAGATACCCGGCTTTGCAGAGAGTAAGGGTTGAGACCGACTCCTTGCACTCAGACCCATCTCCATGTGTGCCTCTCCAGCCATTGACCTCACCGCATGTCATTGATAATGAGTTAGATAGATAATGATATAGATAGATGATAATAAGATAGATAGATGATAGATTGATAGATAATAAAATAGATAGAAAGATACATGGCTTTTCAGAGAGTAAGGGTTGAGACCGGCTCCTAGCACTCAGACCCATCTCCATGTGTGACTCCAGCCATTGACCTCACCGAACGCCACTGATCAATAATGAGTTAGATAGATAGTAAGATAGATAATGATATAGATAGATATGAGATAGACAGATAGATAGATAGATAGATAGATAATTATATAGATATGAGATAGACAGATAGATGATGAGATAGATATATAGATAGATAGATAATGATATAGATTAGATAGATAGATAGATAGATAGATAGATAGATAGATAGATAGATGATATAGATTAGATAGATAGATAGATAGATAGATAATGATATAGATAGATAATTAGATAGATAGATAATGATATAAATAGACAGATAAATAATTAGATAGATAGATAGATAATGATATAGATTAGATAGATAGATAGATAGATAGATAGATAGATAGATAATGATATAGATTAGATAGATAGATAGATAGATAGATAGATAGATAATGATATAGATTAGATAGATAGATAATGATATAGATAGATAGATATAGATTAGATAGATAGATAGATAATGAGATAGATAGATAGATAGATAGATAGATAGATACCCGGCTTTGCAGAGAGTAGGGGTTGAGACAGGCTCCCAGCACTCAGACCCATCTCCATGTGTGCCTCTCCAGCCATTGATCTCACCGCACGTCACTGATAATGAGTTAGATAGATAATGATATAGATAGATGATAATAAGATAGATAGATGATAGATTGATAGATAATAAAATAGATAGATAGATACACGGCTTTTCAGAGAGTAAGGGTTGAGACCGGCTCCTAGCACTCAGACCCATCTCCATGTGTGACTCCAGCCATTGACCTCACCGAACGCCACTGATCAATAATGAGTTAGATAGATAATGATATAGATAGATATGAGATAGAAAGATAGATAATTATATAGATATGAGATAGACAGATAGATGATGAGATAGATAGATATATAGATAGATAATGATATAGATAGATAGATAGTGATATAGATTAGATAGATAGATAGATAATGATATATATTAGATAGATAGATAGATAGATAGATAGATAGATAGATAATGATATAGATTAGATAGATAGATAGATAGATAGATAGATAGATAGATAGATAATGATATATATTAGATAGATAGATAATGATATAGATAGATAGATAGATAGATGATATAGATAGATAGATAGATAGATAATGATATAGATAGATAGATAGATAGATAGATAGATAGATAGATAGATAGATAGATAGATAATGATATAGTTAATTAGATAGATAGATAGATAGATAATGATATAGATTAGATAGCTAGATAGATAGATAGATAGATAGATAGATAATGATATAGATTAGATAGATAGATAGATAATGATATAGATTAGATAGATAGATAGATAGATAGATAATGATATAGATAGATTATATAGATTAGATAGATAGATATATAGAAAGATAGATAGATAGATACCCGGCTTTGCAGAGAGTAGGGGTTGAGACAGGCTCCCAGCACTCAGACCCATCTCCATGTGTGCCTCTCCAGCCATTGATCTCACCGCACGTCACTGATAATGAGTTAGATAGATAATGATATAGATAGATAGATGATAGATTGATAGATAATAAAATAGATAGATAGATACACGGCTTTTCAGAGAGTAAGGGTTGAGACCGGCTCCTAGCACTCAGACCCATCTCCATGTGTGACTCCAGCCATTGACCTCACCGAATGCCACTGATCAATAATGAGTTAGATAGATAATGATATAGATAGATATGAGATAGAAAGATAGATAATTATATAGATATGAGATAGACAGATAGATGATGAGATAGATAGATAGATATATAGATAGATAATGATATAGATAGATAGATAGTGATATAGATTAGATAGATAGATAGATAATGATATATATTAGATAGATAGATAGATAATGATATAGATTAGATAGATAGATAGATAGATAGATAGATAGATAATGATATATATTAGATAGATAGATAATGATATAGATTAGATAGATAGATAATGATATAGATAGATAGATGATATAGATAGATAGATAGATAGATAGATAGATAGATAGATAATGATATAGATAGATAGATAGATAGATAGATAATGATATAGTTAATTAGATAGATAGATAGATAATGATATAGATTAGATAGATAGATAGATAGATAGATAGATAGATAGATAGATAGATAGATAGATAATGATATAGATTAGATAGATAGATAGATAGATAGATAATGATATAGATTAGATAGATAGATAGATAGATAGATAGATAGATAGATAGATAGATAGATAATGATATAGATAGATTATATAGATTAGATAGATAGATATATAGAAAGATAGATAGATAGATACCCGGCTTTGCAGAGAGTAGGGGTTGAGACAGGCTCCCAGCACTCAGACCCATCTCCATGTGTGCCTCTCCAGCCATTGATCTCACCGCACTTCACTGATTATGAGTTAGATACATAGATGATACATAGATAATGAGATAGATAGATAGATAGATAGATAGAGTATGAAGATGAGAGATAAACTGGATATGAGATAGCTGGATGGATGGGTATATATGAAATAGATATGAGATGGATAGATAGATATGATATTGGTCAGTTAGATAAATAGGTAGGTAAAGAAGTAGATGATATAATAACAATAGTTAGACACCTTGTGATGCATGAAATGTATTCTCACTGAATATTGCACTTTGCACCTTATACACATCATGGAGGTGGCTCAGACGATCATATAATTGCTTCTAGCCTTTCTATAAATCTCACCTCTTTGTATTATTTGTTTCTTATTCTGTAACACATTGTGCGTCTGAGCTGTCCTGTGAGTCACTTTATTACAGACACCAGCAGGATAAAGCAGAAAGATGAAAGTGACTAAAAATACGTCTGAAAGGTTATATTTTTCGTAGCCCTGCTGAACAAATGATGAAACAATTTACATTCTGTAGGTAAGCAGTACACTGGTTCAATTCTCTAATGAACTGGTTTACTGGGAGTATTAGAAATTAGCTAACAATTTGTGTACATCTCATGCAGTCCGACTCATAAGCAGGACTGTAGGAGCCGCATACCAAGACTTTGAACAAGGTTTCTAACGCATCTCCAAATTTGTCATATTCCCCACTGGCTCCATGGCCAGATTAACAATGAGGCTACACCCACACAGCACTAGCCACACCCATACATCACTAGCCACACCCACATAGCCCTAGCCACACCCATACATCACTAGCCACAGCCACGCAGCACTAGTACAGCTCCTCCGATTCTCATAATAGGTCCTTATTCCATTTTCATCCACAGTTCCATGTGGTCCTTATTCCGGCCGTCACTGGCTCTGATGGTACACCTAATCAGACGAGACCTGCAGTGGCTACTGCTCATACCACCACGTTATTTCTTCCTCCGCACACATCTCATCAAATAAAGCAAGTCATTCCAGTATAGGGTTTTATAGCAAAACTTATGTACAGTACAGAAGCAGGCGGGAGAACGTGGTACAGAATACTGGGACGCACAGCCTAGGATGCTGGGTCTTTGTCCAGCATCTTTGTAGTCTGGGCCGAGTGCTGCCTGCTATCTATGAACTTGTAAAATACAAGCTAGGGGAGCAGGGTGGAGGAGATCTTGTCTTCAATCAACGTGGATGAAATTCCTCCACTGACTGATACTGAAGATTCTGGCAAACTTGTCCCTACAAAACAGTTCTGCACAATCATCCTGATGCTTAAAGACTAAACATGGAAGTACAGTCGATGGACCTATTTAGATTGCCTATATGAAATAAATATACAGGGTGGTCCATAAATGTGGATTCACCATTATAAAAAGAAAATGAGTAAGGAACTATTTATCCAGTTTCTACACATATTATATGGGAGTGGGGAAAACTTTTTAAAATATGTCACCAGTATGGCAGCCATCTTGTAGTCGGCCATCTTGGATGCAACTCTAATTTTTTAACTGGGAAGGTAGTCATGTAGCATATCAAACAGATGCAGAATTTTATAAGAGATACAATGGTGTTCTTCATTTTAACATATCTTTATTAATTCTTTTACCCTTTTTTGAAAAAGGAGTTTAGTGGACTGATCGATATTTCTTTGATATTCCTATCCCAAACATCTATAGAGTAAAGATCCTTATGGTATCATAAAGGAGAAAAATATACAATATCATGCAATGCTGTTCTTCTCATAGAAATATATTTTAATGTAGGATTTGCACTTAAAATTAGCAATAAAAACAAAAGCAGATAAAAAGAAACTTTATATTTGTGATAGTGGGCACATAATATTCAGAGGACCAAATGGATGTTGATAATGGTTAGTTGGGTATTTCCATAGGAATTCTATCCGCCTCCACACACTGCTGCTCCAGGTCCCATTCACCAATATGTTCCACTTGGCGCTTTGACGCGTTTCGATGTATAATCTTTTTCAAAAGGCTGATTTAGCTTGCCTATTTGACTCTGAGCGATAGGTCAAAGAAAAATTATATTTAACAACTTTAGAACAGAGCAAATTGCACAACGTTCTCCTTTAGAGACTAAATGTAGTACTGCATATATCCTATAATGAAGGAATTCCATGAATTGCTTAGAAGGGCTAAATTCATATTAAAGTGCATAGATTAATGCTACCTTGGTTGACTAAGGATAGAGAAGACCCAATGAACAAGCCTTCTAGTGGGAGGTGAAGGTAACCTGTATTTGCTTTAGACCCTTTAACATTTTTGAGAAGTACAACTGGGAAAGGCAGGCTTCAGTGGCTTTGTGTTTGGAATGGCAGTGGTCTTGTATGTGGACCCCACACACTTTTTACAATTCAACAATAGCTTATTATATCCTCCAAAATCACATTGCTTACCCTTAAGTACCAAACCTCTACCACACCACCAATCATATATCTCAAACCTCATCTTAAAATGACCTCCCTCGTGCCCAGGGGTGGAACAGTAAATGACTGGAATAAACATACTCTTCTGAGCTTGAGTGGCTTGATGCCTGCTACCCACTTACAGCATTCAGTACATTCGCAATCAGACTTCTTCCATCCCTCACATTTTTAAATGCTCTATAAAAAGCAATCTCTTTTTTAGACCTTACACTACACCCACCCATACTGTCTCACAACTGAACCTATCTCCACTTTCTCCTCTTATCTCAACAGAGACGTTTTCTCACTAGATTGTCATCTCATGAGTAGGGTCTTCAATACCTCTTGTATTCACATCTGCATTTCTTAATCTACCTTGTATGTTCCTATTTTATGTAGGCCCTTTTTACTTCACTTCATGAAGCTAGAAAGCTAGAAGGCAATTCGTAAAGCCCAAGCAAAAAGTCATAATTGCCCCATTTAATCATAGTTGTATGGGGGCATTTACCCATGGCTTAATTCCTTGCGTTTGGCCATGTTTTTATATAATCAGGCAGAGACATTTATTGCAGTCCCTGGATATAATACAGCTTTGCTATTCTCTCTACACTGCACATAACTGCATCAATAAAAAAGTTTTGTGTTGTATTCCATGGCTGTGGCTATAAACGACTTTACCTCATAATATAAAGACCTGTCTGAAAAGCATAAAAACGGTAGCTTGCCAGCCAAGATAGTTTATGCCAGCCTGCCAGTTTACGAAAGATACTATCTAATATATAGCAGAAGCCAGAAACCCCTTTAAAGGCCATCAGAGTAAATAGTGTGTCTTTATACAAATGTCCTTTTTATATTCAGCTCAACAAAAGATAACTGATATGAGAGGAGTATAATTTTCACTATTACAGGTTTATCATCTAATAATCATATATTATAATGGATTCTATCTGGCACAAGCAGGGTAAGCCTCTGCATCAGTGTATTGTTGTATGTACCTATAGCTGCATGACTTTGTCAACGCAGCACAATATGGCACAGACTGTATAGCCGTACGTATAGAGTCTTCCTGAAGACTCACCGGTTCTATCTGTCAGCTGTTTTCCTTTCACAGAAAACAGAAACATAATTAATGGCTTCGGAAGCATTATTTCTAGGATTAATGGGCCCAAATGTGCTGATTTTGTGGTTGTGGAGTTAAAAATTATGAATACCATTACAATAGAGTAAAACCGTCCTGCATACTAATTTGTATATATTCCTTTTTATGACCCATAAACATATATTCAGTGAGACATAATCTGCTATGTTATGAGACAATAAACTTCAGCATCACTAATGGATGGCATAAGCAGAAATTTCCGCAAAGAGGGAAAGAAATGGTTGTCATTTGTTTTCTTTTGAATGTACTAGCCAGAAAATGCTTCTACTATTCAACATTAAAGGGTTTATAATCCAGGGAAATAATGTATGCCACTTTGGGCAACCCCTACTTAATCAAACTAGACTACCATATTTACAAATTATTGGGGTCACCACCAGGAAACCCTATTACTTGACAAAGTAAGCAGGTATGTGCCTAACTGGGGGCACAGGCTTGCCAGGGGGGTGTAGCCAAGCCTCCAAGATGGCAAGAACATACCTCCTTCAGTGGCACAACATGTTATGAAGGCACTGGTATTCACAACGGGGTGTAGCCATGCCTCCATACTTGGCTATGCCCCACAGTAGCAGGCCTTAAAAATTATGTGGTACAAAAAGTCAACATTCAGCTTGTTGGTACCAGATTGTCGACATGGTCTGAATGTCGACATGAACATTACTTCAACATGTCAAATGTCCACATTCACAATGTCAACAGTGACATAATGTCAACATTATGGTTTTAATAGACTTATCAACTAACCCTAAAATCATCTTCTTACATACACAATTACGGGTTGGTTATATCCCGGCGGTGATCATCCCGATGGCCATAATACCAGCAAGGGAATCCCGACAGTCAAAATCTAAACAAATTTTAGTGGGTATTCTAACCCTAACCGTCCTCTTTGGCAGCCTAACCCTCACCATCCTCTTTGGCAGCCTAACCCCAACCAACCCCTTTGGAAGCCTGACCATATCCATTTCCTACTGCAGCCTAACTCCAACTGACCCCTTTGGCAGCCTGACCCTACCCAACCCCTTTGGCAGCTTAACTCCAACTGTCCCCTTTGGAAGCCTAACCCTAACTGTCCCCTTTGGAAGCCTAACCCTAACTGTCCTCTTTGGCAGCCTAATGCTAAACATCCCCTACCGCAGCCTAATCCTCCCCCTCCCCCTAGTGTCTAACCCTAAACCTAATATTCACTGTCGGGATTCATCTGTATTTTGATCGTCAGGACTCTGTTGCCAATATTGTGACCATCTGGATGTCACCGAAGGGATCCTGACTACATCCCTGTCAACATTCTGTTAGTCTCAACATTGTGAATGTCGACATTCTGTCTGTGGCGGCATTAAATGTCAACATGATGAACATATACCCTTAAAAGAACCCTGCTACTAGGCCTTGGGAGGACTAGAGTTTATTGAAGTACTATGAAAAGCTTGTAGGCCCGGGCACAACACACTATTAGCAGGGCTGCCCAAATGGGAATCCAGGTGGACATATATCTGGGGACCTGTTTCATGGCCCCGTGGCTATTACTGTAATCCTTTGGGGCCCAGAAGAATTCAAACACATTGCCGGCATTCAGTCATTCTGCTCCCAAAGGCCCGAAGCTCTGTGCATTGCAACCACATGTGACGTGGGCAGCCTGAACAGAAGATTGTCTCAAACTCTGCGACATTGGAATGTGTATGTCATATACCATCCACACTAACAGGCCCCCATGTAATAATCCCGCTGAACGGCTTAAGCGGCAATTAATCAGATATGTCCAGTGTGACCAATCCAATTTAATACAGAAAAAGATTGCAACTAGACGATTCTGAAAAAAAAAATTGTCTTGGGGTTGCTTTTCTATCAAAAGGGGGGAATTATTATTTTTTAATTAATAAAACTCTGTATTACGCTTACTACATTCAGTATTGCACTGTTATTCTTTTCAAAGTGTTTGTAAAGTGGTGGAATATTCAAAACTGTCTTTAGAAATTTAAATCCAATATAAATGTTTCATTAATTTAATATAGATGCATAATTGTAATACTTATTTATTTGCTCCTTCTCAGTATCAATTTTAAATAGAATACAGTAATGTGACAGATGTTGATGTTGCTAATAGCGTCTATAGAAAGCACTTGGAGTATGGATGAACTATTCTTATACAGCAGTGCAAACGTTGCAAGCTCCCCCATTTAAATCAGTGAGAGTAGTTGTACAATACATGTAGTGTTCAACAGATATACACCCCCTAAGAAATATTGACACTGGCCGGTTTCCAAAGGTAGCTAATCATATAGCTCCATCTACAGGCTACTTGAAGGCATTGCACTACAGTGATTTTGCTGCACTGTGCTTACTCCCTTCTGCCAGCAATGTGGTAAACCCCATTGCAACTTTTGGTACAGTAAGTGTATTGCTTTATCTTTCTTGCTGTTTTTACCCATGGTCTTCATGTCATCTTGGCAAATTTGTTTATTTTTGTTGCACTTTCATACAACACAGATTGCATTGGATAAGATTTAAGGGTCTATTTATCACATAGTCTAGACATTTATCAAATATCTTTTCTATCACTGCTTATCACAGCAATAAAAAAATTTCTATCTAACAAAAATTTACTTTACTGCCTTTTTTTAAGCTACATCTAGGAATCATCAAAAAGGGAATTCATTTCCTCTCTATCTAATGTGTTAAAATTAAATTATCTTTCAAATGAATTTGATCTGTGGCTAATTCCATTAATTTGAAAAACTGTGATTTCCCCAGTTAAGTATTAAACATTTCAGTCTCCCAGTCATTTCAATGGCACATTCATTTCAATGGTGTTTCCGTCTATATGAGGCTCATGAAATTGAGCTGGTAGATTTGTAAAGGATACATGTGATATACTCCACAGAATATACATGCCAAACTTTGGTTAGAACTACACTAATTGATGAGAGCATCAGGTCTTTCACATTGCCTGAGGAGGCGAACCAAGATACCATGAAACGTGTTGCCATTTCTAAGTGAGAACATGTTTTTATTTTAATGGTTTTATATTTCTATATAATATAATTGTGTTATTTTTATTGAATATGCTGTATTATGTATTAACTCTGATATTTCATTTATACTGCTTATGGTATTTTTGTGGTATATTTATGGTAATTACCCTCCTATTGTTTAGGTAATTACACTACAAAGTTTAAATATATTGAAACCAGGTGTGATATAAAAACACCCAGACAGTTTGTATCACTTTCTAATTAAATACACAATACAATTTTTATTTAAGGTGTGAGTAAAAAAAAGGCAATCCTAACTGGAAGCAGTCGGGAAGCCGACGGATGTAATCCTGGCCGCCAGCTTCCCGACTGTCTAATCCCGGCAAGGCACTAATGACATGCGAAATCCCGATGCCTGTCATTAGACCTACACCGAGAGCCCGACACCCAGTTTACCGATCGGAGGTAAACCGGGCGCGGATAGCCGTGGGGGGGTGGATTAGGTTAGGGGCTCCCGGGGGGACTTAGGGTTAGGCACCCCCCCAGGAGGTTAGGTTTAGGCTAGAGGAAGGGGGGGTTAGGGTTAGGCATCCCCTGGGGGAGGTTAGGGTCAGGCCATGTGGGACTTAGGTTTAGGCTGCAGGGAAGTGGGGGTTAGGTATAGGCACTTAGGGGGGGATTAGGGTTAGGCACTTGGGGGAGAGGTTAGGGTTAGGCACCCCTAAGGGAGGGTTAGGTGGTAGAATTAGGTTAGTGAATACTTACCTTTTGACGATCGGGATTTTAATAATAAACTCAAACATACATGCCTACTCTCCCGGGAGTCGCGGGAGGCTCCTGATTTTTCGGGTGACCCCCCGCACCCCCGGAAGAGTAGGCAGATCTCCTGCATCCCGGCCACTTCACCAGGAAGGCAGGATGGGGAGATTTTCCAAGAAATTTGTGGGTCCATAGGGAGGGGGCGTGGCTTAATAACATGAATCATGTCATTTGGCCCAGCCCCTCCTCACTGACCCGCAAATCACAGGGACTTACTATAAAGGGGGCAGGGCCTAATGATGGCTATAGCCTGGCCCCGCCCCCCCACGCTGAGAGCACCAGGTCCACCAGGTCTTCTCCGGCTGCTCCCGGAAAGGACTACTTTAAAGTAGTTAAGTATGAACTCCTATAGATTGTAAGCTTACGAGCAGGGCCTTCCTAACTCTATGTCTGTCTGTTATTACCCAGTTTTGTTCCATTAATGTTTCCATTTGTAAAGCGCAAAGGAATATGTTGCACTATATAAGAAACTGTTAAGAAATAAATGACTAACTCCTTTTTGCAATAATAACCCTTTCCGAAACACAATGGGAGAGCTTCTTCTTGGCTGCGGCTAGGACTAGATTTATAAGTAATTGTACCATATTGGCTCCAGTCACAACAAAACTAGGTATCAGGTCCTTTCCATGTGGCAGCAGTTTCACACTTTTTTATGTAACAGAAATTATTACTGGCTGACTAGTCTTACAAGAGTTAGACTGTAGCCATGGGGGTATATGTATCAAAGCTGTTTTTGTGATAAAATGCAGTTTAAAGGCTTTTTCATATTTTTATTGCATTTTTCTTTTTTGCAGATGTATTATATGTGTTATTAGCATTTTTATCACAACATTTTGTAGTGTTATTTGTATGCATTAGTAATAATGCAGAACAGTTCTGGAACTATAGAAATTTGAATTGAATTGTTAATTTTCATTTGTATCAAAATCTTACTATGAATTTTTCCGACTCCTGAATTCTGTATTTATTGGCATGATCTGAAGGTGTAATTTGTAACAGGAGTGGTTTTTTTCGTAACCTTACCCAGTAATGTTAATGTAATTATTAATTTAAAAGATTCTAATATTGGTAAATATGTTTTGCAAACTTTTTTGGTATTTTATTAATATTTTTAATTAAATGTTTTCTTTCAGAGGGGTATATAGGACAGACAACATTGGTGCAATGTATCGGGGTAATAAATCTGAACCAAATATTGAACATTCTTATTACTCACTCATATAAAGTGAGCTGATTGGCAGTAAATAGTGGTCACTAGTCTTTAGTTAATTCGAAAAAAGATTAAATTTTTTTATTTATTTTACAACATCAGTATAACATAAGAACACAGGGGTCGATTCAGACCCGGACACTAAGCTGCGCTCTCTTGCAGCTAAAAGGGGCCGGGTATGCAAATTCCGCGATCGCACTGTCTGGTGTAAGGACGCCCTCTATGTCTTAGAGAGCGACCGCAGAGCGAACGCACGCCAGTCTAAAGACACCCACTTTTCTTTCTTAACACACGTCATCTCCAAGAAGTGTATGGTTAATCATGACCATTGAGAGCCATCGGAGCTGCTCGCAGCCCTTGAGGTCGACCCTACCCCACCGCAAGCACTGCGATCACTGCGGGCTGAAATACAAGCAAGTGACGTGTACCATGACGCTTCTTTGCTAATTATGCACACCCATAAGACGTCGTTTTGACACCCAGACACGCCTGCGTTCGCAGCACCACTCCCCCATTCACAAGCATCTTCCCGTTAGCACCCGCAAACGGCGTTATCTGTCACTCAAAATAGCATCTAGTCTGTGTACTACGAGCGCCCAATTCTTGGATGCAGTGACTGGTTCGCGTATGCCTACTTTGACGCATACGCAAATGTGTGACAATCGCCCATAGCGTGCGTCCGGGTCTGAATCAGGCCCAGAGTCCTACGTCCTGGAGTATTGACTCCTATCTCATTGACAAACGTATACCTTGCAGCATGTCATTCATATAAGAAAGAATTAAGAGAATCAATGTTATGCCCTGGAGAAATAAGAACTCCTATTAGCAGACTTACAAAGTAATACGTGTTCCTTTCTGATAATAACAAATAATATTCAATTTACAAAGAATTGTAATATGACAAAATGTCACTTAAAAGCAGATTAGACCACCTCAATAAACATAATAGCATATAGGCATTTAAAACACACACACACACACACACACACACACAAACACACACACACAAAAAGACTGGTTCCTGCAATTTAACCCGTGGATTTGAAGAGAGACAATGAGCGACGGCACCCTTCAAGGGGATCAGATAGTTGCAACAGTATATTTAAAAATCCATAGGTTACAAAACAATCCTTATACAAAATAATGAAATAGAGTATGCTTCTCTGGTGTTTGGACTTTAAGGGGGAGATGTATCAATCTGAGAGATAAAAGAGTGATGCCCAACGCAAACATTCAGCTTCTAATTGTCATTTATCTAGTACAGTCTCTGTTATGATGGTATAATTATGTGAATATTGGCTTAGCAGTCTAACCTTTGTGGTTCGTCTGCATTATAATGTTGACAAGGACAGCCCTCGTGACAAAACACAATATTGCGAATACTGAAAATCTTCATTCATGTGTAAGCATGAGGGCCAGCAAGTTCAGCAAGGAGTAGCTGCTGGTACTCACTAGAGACATGGGTATGTGCCTCACCAGCGAGGTACCTGACAGAAATGTCCTACACGCCAGGGGATACAGGGCAGTTAGAAGCCCCTGGAGGAGAGACATTGGAGCAAATCGCTCCATCTGACAACTAAATAGGTGATGTACTTGAGGAGATGGCAGGCCGCGTTATTCACAGCGTAACTTAGTAGTGAAGTACAGGTTTTGGCACATAGTCCTAAATCATAGCTGACTTGTTGATGTTACACCCAACTAAACAAAGACAATTGTGATACGTATTTCTTACATGTGTTTTTTTTCGTCTAAAAAGGTCATTAACAAATGATATAGAATAATATTTCAGATAATGATTCATCTGCCTAGTCCCCTTATAAAGTTTGAACATTGTTCTTGCACAGCTATATTTCTAAAGACAATTATGCATAATACAAAGACTGAATGTTGAAAATGAATTATTGAAGGTAATTGAAGAAAAACGCTCAGTTTTAACATGGATATAATTATGAATTACAGCTGTGTAATATCACAGGAGAAATGAAGTTAGACATACAACTATAATATAATCCTGTGTCTAAAAAATAAAAATGAAAAACGTTTGCTAACAATAATATACTGCAAATCTATGGGGCATATTCAATTAGCCGCGGGAGTTCACCCGCAACGAATTGCCTGCCCAAAGTCCCGCGGCGGGGGGTTTAGCTATTCAATTAAATAGCTTTTTCCCCGCGTCGTTAAATCGGGACTTGTGTGCGTAAACACACTGATTCCGTGAAAACTGCGGAATCACTGCTTTTCCCTCGCGTGCGAGGCCAATTAGGCCATTTTTACGTGGATTTTGCCTCGCACCTCATGAGGTGCATGGTAAAGTCTGACTGTGGGGACTCTCGCACGGGGTCTCGGGGACTCCTGCGTCAGGAATCCCCCCTAATTTAATTGAATCAGCACGACAATTACCCCGCGGGCTAATTTAATATGCCCCTATGTGTGTGCAGCAAATAAAACCAAGGGGATTTTGTCATGATTTGATCAAAGCATATAAGCCTGCAGCCCTGCCTCAAGGGACCCCTTCTTTTTCTGCAGGTCCCTACTCTAGCATATATACATTGCAGTTAAATGTTCCCACCTCCTAGATACAGAGGGACACATCTATGCAGGGGCTGGCTGTGAGCCACACCCAACTAGGCCTTCTATAGCCTTAATTGAAAGCTGCCATGATAGCACAAGGCAAATTTTTGAAACAAAACAGAAAAGAAATAAGCCCACGCTCGGTTTTACCCATATCATACATGGTACCAGTAGCGTGGCAATATTAATGCCACAAAGATAACCGAGGTTCGGATAGAACAGAGGGCACATAAACCCCTAGGCAGGGATGCGTGGGGTTAATAAAGTTACAGGAGGTAGGGGAGTGTTAGTGTTTTATGGTCAGATTGACATTAGGTTAGGATTGGTGAAGTGTTGTGTAAGGGGTGTGGTTAATAGGACTGTGGGTAGGTCAGCAATGTTACACTGCCTCTTTGGAAACTGATCTGCTAGCTGCACAGTCACAAGGTTGTAATACTCTGGTCTTTGTTTTTGGTATTTTTCCCTTTTTCTTCTCATACATGTCTTTTCTCCCTTCATCTTTATCTCTTATTCTGATCTATTCTTTCCTGCTTTGCTGCTTCTTTATCCTATCCATTCCTCTCTACAGTATACCTTGCCCCTGGCACGCCCGTTTTTTCTCCCTGGATGATGCTGCAGATCTGGGTTTCATAGTCCCCCTCCCCCCCTTCCCTCCTCACTGTGTGAGCTATAACTGCTTGATCTATCTTTAGATCAGCTATTACTGCATGGGCTATTTCTGTGTGAGCTATTACTGCATGGGCTATCTCTGTGTGAGCTATAACTGCCTGATCTATCTTTAGATGAGCTATTACTGCATGAGCTACCTCTGTGTGAGCTATGTTTATGTGAGCTATTACAGCCCTGTACCCCTCACAGCACAGCAAGGCATGCTTGCTGCCATGGGTTTCCCATTGCCTTCAATTGTAATATAGTTCCAGCTGGTCGCGCTGGTGCTGCCGCTCTGGATTCTGGGTCTATTGCCGGACAGTTGGTGGCAGTGGGGGTGCCCTGACACCCCTACGGTCTCCGCAGTCTGGGGGTGTGGGGGTAAGACTTAGCACCTCGGCTGCACCTGCAGCATACGTCACACGGGCTCAGCAGTTAAAACAAAATTCGTGTGGCCTCTCCCTCCTCCTTTTCTTTTATACAAAGCAAAAACTATTAGCAGTGCATGCATATTCAGTAATAACAGGCTGAATTATACGCACAGTGTAAGGGCGCTATTAAGTTGGTCCTTTCGGGCATTAGATATATGGTTATGAATGTGGTAGGTTATGTATCGATAAGCCAACAGTTTAATATATTAAAAAATGACTTAGGTAGGCAGCTGTATTCATATCTGGTTGCAGGCAAGAAGCAGTTCTCCAGCGCTCAGGTCAGCCGCAGCTCCTGGGCTAGGCTGTGGGAATATGTAATGTACAGGGCTGGGAGGTTCCCTCGCTGCTCCGTGTCAGGAGACGGCGGTCTTGGGAACTTGCGTTATGCTCGCTTGTTGTTTGTGTTATTGTGAGGGCTCATTTCATACACAACCCACGACTACAAGGCCGTGGCGTATCTCGTTTCTCGGCCATATGCCGTTTCCTCAGAAGCTTACCAGCCCACCTCCGCACATCTTTTTATTTGGTCTATTCACAGCGGCTGGTCATTGTCAACAAACCAGTTTTTATTCATCTAGTCATACAAAACAGTTTTATTAATCAATACTATTGGTAGAGCACTTATTTCATACATAAATGCAGTGCATTTTTTATACATGTTAAATGCGTTACAGCACATGTTATCATTATTACCAGTTATTATTATTACCAGTTAGTTATATAGCGCACACATATTCCGCAGCGCTTTACAGAGAATATTTGGCCATTCACATCAGTCCCTGCCCCAGTGGAGCTTACAATCTATGATCCCTACCACAGGCTCACACACATACACACTAGGGTTAATTTATGTTTGGAGCCAATTAACCTACCAGTATGTTTTTAGAGTGTGGGAGGGAACCGGAGTATCCGGAGGAAACCCACGCAAGCACAGGGAGAACATACAAACTCCACACATGTAGTGCCGTAAGCCAGCATGTCAGAAACCACGGTGCCTTTGGCCCTTTGTTCTTCGGTTCTTCTGCATGGTTCCTTATTAGATTATTGCGTTAAGTTTTTGTCATATGACCTACATTTATTACAGCAAACATTCATGTTATAGTCATGCACATGGTTGACATTCGAAAATTATAAATCAGTACGCACAATGAAGTTATATAAAACATTCACGTTTAGTCATGCACATAGATAAGAAAATAAGTGCGGCAGAGAAGTGTGGATAAGGAAAATATGTATCATGGAGTATTCATCAGTTAATCGATCACAAATGTGTTCTTGCACACTATTACTAATATCACGCTATTACATACTTTCTATTTCATAAATGTACTAAATTACATTACATGGGTATCCCTAAGTTTCATAGAGTTTGGGAGTGTCTTGGGACCCTATGACCACGTAGGGACTTGAAGCGTGTGCCGCTCCCCCTCCCACCATGCACTCAAGTTGGAGTCAGCTTGTGAATGGTATCTTGGGCTCACAGTCTAAAATCAAGTATTAGGAGCCTATCATCTCCTATTCTGTTATTCTTCACTTGTTTACTCTCTTTCTCTGTTATAAAATGTTTGGACCACCCTTTTGGTCATAAGTGTGCATGCATACGAACACCACGTGTCAGTGCGTCATTTTTCTTTTGCCCATATGATTTACCCTTATACTTTCTGTAGTTGAATTGTATTAATCCCTGTACAGTAATTTATGCTCTTTACATGTAGTCGGTGCTCGTGCATGCATAGGACCACTTCGTTCTGGGATAATTTTTCTTTTGTCCGTATAATTTTCCCTTATACTTTCGGTAGTTTATTGCATTTTATTCATGTAGGGTTTTCTGGCCCTTTCCCTATAGCCGGCGTCTGCGGTTGGTTTTTCTTACCCATGAGTGGGTGCTTTTCCATACCGTTTTAATTTGAGAGCTTTGTCTAATACATTGTGAAATCATACATAAGGTACATTTATGTGATAACTGCTGGTGTGATTTCAATTATCCCCTCAGTGGTCCAGTTCCTCCTCAGACTCAGTATCTGGCCTTTGGGAATATTTGTTTTATACTTTACTTTTTGGTGTTGAAAATGTTTTATATGCCAAATATGGTTCATATGATTATGCGAGCTACACATTTTTGCATGGTAGTCTCATCCCTATTCCAATTGAGACCTATACATATATATTTATTTTATATACAGATACAGGTTCGAACCGAGTCCACCCCCACATGCAACGCTCTTCAAAATACACCATATCTTATACACGCACACCCCCCCTTTTTATTTTACAAATACATGTTCATAGGATTTAGGTGAGCTACACATTGCATCTGATCCCCATTTATATATACCTAATTGTATATTTTTATATATAAATCTTACATAGGGAAACAGGTTTGACCCGAGTCCACCACCCCCACATACAACGTTCTTCTAAGCACACCATATCTTATACACAGCCCTATGTAATAATGGGGCACGCCCCTGGCTTGGGTTTCCCCGGGCTGTGGGTTGTGGTCTCCTAATGGCTTAGAGAAGCTCGGTCAGTGTTTATGTGGGGTTGTCTATATCGGGGAATACTACATCCCTGGATTCAGGAGCCATCGCTGTGTTGCTTGTGTCAGTGGGGGTGTTTTTGAGGCCCCTGCTGTCATAACAGTCGGAGGCTCTGTTTACAACAAGGGTTTGCATTGTTTGCTCCCCCAGCATCCGATATGTCGGCGTGCTGAGTCCACTAATTAAGCAGCAAGGTATGATTTGAGGCTGTTGTTCCTTGTGCTCGTTTGCTCTTTACACTGCTGCGCCTGCGCATACGGTTCATTGCCTAATGCAAAGGACCCTGAATTTCGATACTGCCCATGTTTTTCTTTTGTTTCAGACATCGATGTGGCCGGATCCCCTCCTACCACCACCCCAGGGATCAATATTGTCGCTTCTGTGGTTGCCAGGAATGGAGTCATCAGTGCAAATGATACCCTGTTCAATTCTCAAGCCGCCATGGAGAGTTTTTGCATGTCGGTCCTTGGCTCCTCAGTCCTATGATTGCCTATCAGACTTTGTGGCAGCATTGAGAGTCTTTCTGGCAGTCTCAGCTCGGCAGGAGATACAGGCTCTATGATGATGGAAGTCCTATGCCTATATTCATGTGGACTAATGATGTGTAATGTTTGTTGTGGACTTGAGTGCTCCGGCCAACTTGCCACCTTTCCGGTGGGGGTCTCGAGGGATTTTGCCCTATTTTTTGCCCTGCTTAGGACAACGTTTGGCTAATGCTATAGTTTAACTTCGTGTAAACAAATAACAAAAATATGAGAATGACATTACTAAGCAATATAAAAAGATCCAGCAGGTTTTTTGTAGGTTTTTACCTCGGGTCAAGTCCTCCTTCCCCCCCTTTCCCTCCCCCATCACCTTCCTCTGCAAAATGTCATTATCACCATACTCATGTATGTTTCATGTATTGCAGGTGGTTTACAGGATTACAGCTCATTTTGTTTATCGGACACTTGTATATATTTTGGGCGGGTCAATCCCGCTTGGCTAGTATGGGTTGGGAGGCATTAGTGCCCTGTATATGGATGTCAGCGGAGGACTTTGGTTCTCCTTTGGTCTTGGCAATTCACCTGGGAGGGAATGATTTGTGCCGGCAGATGTCGCATTACTTGCGGCGCACTATTTGTCATAATTTGGGTGGGTTGCCTGGCTTTGGCCAGATGTCGTGATAATTTTGTCCGATATTGTGCTAGCCTTTCCTGGTGATGTAGGTGCATGGTTGGGGGGGGGGTATATTTGTGGAGCATCACCCTTTAATGGGGTACAAGATGCCTAGCAGGGACAAATTTCATTTATAGAGTGTTTTTTGTTCGGTGTTGGGAGGTTTTAGAGGGTAGGTTGTATGGTGGCGGGCATGTTCCATCATTGGGAACTTGCGTGGCGGGAAAGAACGGCAGTATCTATAAAGCGTCCACCTTGCTGCAGTATGAGCGGTGCGCCTCCTTCAATGCACTGGTTAGGCTGATTTTACCCTACTGGGGTCAGAGACACCTCTCTTCGGAGAGGGCTAAAATAGTGCATTGGGATGGGGCTGGATACCGTCTCACTTGCCAGAGAGGGATATCGGCCCTTGCAAGTTTTATATCACTATTACACTTGAATTGGGATTTGGCCCGTTCAGTGAGTGTTTTACATCCTTGCATAAGTCAAGTGTGGGGCGTCAGATTACTGGCCGTTCTTTCTTATGCCACCATACTCTGATTGTAAAATAAATAAAGCTGACCATATATTTTTGATCGCATATATACTTGGTCTGTCTCTTTATTTTATTTAAGCTTGGTTTAATAACTTTGTGGTTGCACGCATTATCTGCCGATAGGGAGTTTAATTAAAATAGATTTGCAGTACATTATTGTTAGCGCCAATAGCAAAAGTTTTTATGTTTTGTATACATTTATGGCATTAATACTGCCACGCTGCTGGTACCATGCATGATATGGGTAAAACCAAGCATGGGCTTATTTATTTTCTGTTTTGTTAAAAAATAAAAATACTTTTTTTAGTAGACTAATATAAATGTGAATGTGCAATGTGGGCAGAAGTGGAATGCAAATGTCAATTGTAAAGAGCATCCAAAATTTTTGCTCAACATATACGTTATGCAGACATTTGGTTGAATAATAGTTTCAAGTTAAAAAAAATAAAAGGCAACTATTGTTTCTCAAAGAGCAGCCACCTGAACAGAAGGCAGTCCAGGCCCAAGAAGGGGTAGGTGTGGTGTAGAAGACCCGAGAAGGAGCAGACGTGGTGTAGAAGGGACAGGGTAGAAGACCGAGAAGAGGCAGGAGGGGTGTAGAAGGGACTGGGGAGAAAACTCAAGAAAAGGCAGGAGGGGTGAAGAAGAGACTGGGAAGAAGGGCCAGGAAAAGGCAGATGTGTTGGAGAAGGGACTGGTGAAAAGGTCCAAGAAGGGGTAGGAGGAGTCTAGGAGAGTCTAGGGAGAAGGCCCAAGAAAACAGATGTGGTGTAGAAGGTACTGGGAAGAAGGGCCAAAAATAGGCAGGAGGGGTGAAGAAGAGACTCTGAAGAAGGTCCAAGAAGAGAGATGTGGTGTAGAAGAGACTGGGGAGAAAGTCCAAGAAGAGGCAGATGTGTTGTAGAAGGGACTGGGGAGAATGCCCAAGAAGATGTAGGCCTGTTGTAGAAGGGTCAGGGTAGAAGGCCTAAGAAAAGGCTGGCCTGGTGGAGAAGACACTGGGGGAAAGTCCAAGAAAAGGTTGGCCAGGTGTAAAGGAAACAGAGGAGGAGCCAACTATTGTTTCTTAGGGTTGAATCTTGTAGAAAAGTGAATCTAAAAGCTGTATTTGCTTGCGGCATCAAGTTAAAAAATGTTTCTATAAATTTACAAACAATGCCAATCTCCAAGAGATATTGTTGGAAAATTGAGACCATGGGGACAGATTGGATGCACTTTGCTCTATAAGGTTTACCTATGTTTACATTTTGTTTTCTTGCAAAAGGAGCTAACCCTGCAGGAAAAATGGGACATGGCTTAGGCATACCTGGATGGCATCCATCCCCAAATGGGTGTCATGTAGTATTCCCTGGGTCAAACAATGGAATCATCCTTTTACAAAATAAGTTATTTCAATAATTATTCTGTATTCTGAAAAAAAGTAGCATAGTCTGCAACAAGCTTTCTATGCACTAATTTCCCCTGTTAAGGGCTGACCTGTGGATTACACTGTTGCGTGTCTAATCAGCACAGACATACAGGCACTGGAATCAATAATCTTCCATTTGGAACATGACGTGAGCTAAATTTTGCAATATGCTCACCTGGATGAGCCCTGCATGCAACTATTAAACATAGAGTGGACATCCTGTTTAAATATAAGGATTATTTTGAATTAATGTTTAACAAAACCATGGCCGTAAGCATACATATATAATATATATATAGTATATTTTGTGAAGAAAACATTGTATGTCACTTGAAGAGGGCAGTAGAAGGAGCATAAATGTACTTGACTTTGGTCTTTCACTGCTCACAAGTCGGCACCTTTCCAAGCTGAGAGACAAACCCTGAATCTCTACTGTCCGGCCCTGCTGGGATGTTCACCAAAACCTGATTACATTTAGGAACCTGCAGCCCTCCTGTGGCCAATCAGGGGAATTAGCTGGTTCTCTGTTTCCTTCCTTCTTTTCCTGAGTAGAGGTCTGATTTAATGAAGGCCCTGCATGTGTTTTCCTGTCATTTTGATTTAAAATCTGGCTATGTTTCTGGCTATTAAAGGACAATTAGACTTTTTAAAAAACAGAATTACCCATCTTTAGTATTTCACTGTTGGGATCTCTTTTGGGTCCCTCTATGTTTGCATTGTGGGGTGCCTTGATCCACCAAAGATGACAAATGTACGGTAGGCCAACATAGAGTGTTATATCGGGTCTGGGTCAACCATCTGCTTTAGTCATTGGACATTATAATGTGAAAATCTAGTATCTATTCCCACTGATTCTGGCAAGTTAAGAACATATATAAATCTTAATTCTAGTAAAATATGATATGAAAGGTAAAGGACTATGCACTATATAATTTCCATTATCTTTGCTCATAGATTTAGAGTTGGACAGAAATGCAATTGTGCTCCATAAAAATGTGACTTGCATAGAGTTTACCTACATTTTGAGCAGCACATATCTTAGACTTGTGATTAATGTGCTTGGAAATGTAGGTCAGGAACATTTATGTGTAATCCTCATACAGTGAGGGCATTGAGGAGCATGTCAACTATGGGCCTGACTCAGCAGCGATCGCTAATGTGATTTTGCACGGAACGCAGCTGCGAACATATGCTAATGCCTGCCATAGCTCATCCAGCATAAAGACACCCACTGCTGCCTTCTCATATCCGTTCAAACTCGAACTCCTGCATATACATCGGTACCATTGACACACATTGGCCAGTCACGCAGCATTTGCACCAGGTCTGAACAGCCACAGAAACAGCAGGTCTAGTCGCACGCAGTGAGTACTCAAGCTGCATACGCAATCACAGTGGCTAATTTATACACGCCCGTGAAACAGTGTTCAAATCGACAGGCATAGCTGCGTTTTTCCGACCACCCCCAAACGGTCACAGCCTGTCACTCACTCTGCGATGGATTCCTTTGTGTATCCGTAGTCGCAATGCTATCGCGGTATACGCGCAGTATGGTGAATATGCATGCGCAGTGGCTAACAATCGCTCGATCTGCGTACGTTATTGCAATTGCGTATGCTGCTGAATCAGACCCCATGTCCCTTAGAGATACGACTGATTTTGACTTACATGTATCTTTAAGCTATAAGTGTCTTTGCACGTTCCATTGGCCTGGCGCTTAGATGATGATGGTGACGTTCACATTTTTGTTTTGGAAGCACCTACAAGCTTAAATTGCCAGGGTGCTGAAGGTAGAGGCAAACACAGATAGGGCAAGAAAATTACAGAAAAGGCTATGAGAAGGGCTGCAAATCCCGTAGAGAAAACTACAATTCTTACACTGAAAGCTTTATATTCTACATGCTTTCAGTGAAAGCTATCGTTCTTTCTGAAAGAGCTGCAAAGTTGCTAGAAAGGGCTGCCAGAATCACAGGGGACTGGCATTCCCACAGGGGAGTTTGCCATTGCCAGAGAGTAAGCTTCCAGAGGTCCAGAGGGAGTCCAAGTCTAGTTCAGAGGGAGTCCAGAACCATTCCAGATGTCTGCAGAATATACTGATCTTTTTCAGTTGTTCCAGATGCCTGACATTTTTACTTCTTCCTCATTATGGCCTATTGAGCAGAACCAATTGAGACCCATCCATGACTTTGACCCATATCTCATGAGCCCACCAGGGTACCAGAAGTTACTAGCAATTATGATACTTGACCATTTAATAAATGTTCCCTTTCTTCCTGGTATGTGAGTTAACATCAGGCAGGGGTCAACACCTGGTAGACCATGCCATGATCTGCAACCCTGAGGATAGAATATGACTCAGATGAAAGCACCACATTTGAAGAGAGGTGTGACTAACATCAGTAGCCCTCCAACTCTTGGTAACCCGAGGTACAAGGTGGTGCATGAACTACACGTCAGTAAAATTGGGCTTCCTAAACTACTAGCTTCAAACTACTATTTTTTTTTGTTTTACCCCAAATCTTTGGAGCTAATGAACCTATGAATCTTCCCCATTGTAATCTAAAGTCACCAAGCATACCCTAACACCCTGTCAGCTATCTTTTTTTTCCCTTCCAAAGTATGGAGAGATGAGGCTTCTAGTGCAGACATGTCAAATGCGCCTGGACAAAATATGCACCAATTACTGCCCCAATATATTTGTGGAAAGGAGATAACGTGGGAAGTAGGGCAGAGAGCTGATTTCAGTTACAGCCCACACAGCCACACTAACTGTTGCCTGCATGTCAACATGAATAAAACACCCCTCACTAAGGACTCCCTTCTCTGAGCTGTTGGGGTCCATGGTTACATTGGGCCTCCAAATTTGTAGGTCTAAATTGTGACCATTTAGCAAGATGACCTGCCTGACAGTCCTATCGCCTACTTCTGTCATCACATTCTGGGGAGGATACATCAAACCTCTTAAAGATGACAAGTGGAGGTATTGACCATAGCAACCAATCAGCTTCTAGATATAATTTTATAGAATGTAATAGAAAAATGATAGCAGTAAGATGAGTGGTTACCATGTGACCCCAAAGCGACACAGACGGGCAGCACAGACGGTGTAACGGTTAGCACTACTGCCACACAGCACTGAGGTTGTGGGTTCGATACCCACTACGGCCCTAACTGTGTGGAGCTTGTATATTCTCCCTGTGCTTGCGTGGGGTTCCTCTGGGTGCTCCGGTTTCCTCCCACACTCCAAAAATATACTGGTAGGTTAATTGGCTCCCAACAAAAATTAACCCGCGTGTGTGTGTGTGAGCATGTGGTAGGGAATATAAATTGTAAGCTCCAATGGAGCAGGGACTGATGTGAATGGACAAATATTCTCTGTAAAGCGCTACGGAATATGTGTGCGCTATATAAATAACTGGTAATAATAATAATAAAGCAACAGCAATTTCGGGTACGCATTAAATTCTGCCAGGAGGACAGTAGCTAATGACTTTGAATTTGATCTTCTCTTGTCTGGGCCCAATATAACTATTGAAAAGTCAGTGTGGTCAGAGAGGTAATATTATTATATTCAACTTGTATAGTGCCGACTATTACACAACACTATACAGAGAAATGATAGGCAATGTAAATACATAACCACTGAAACATTAGGTATGGAGAAGCCTTTGGTCCAGAGAGCTTACAATCTATATGAACTAGTTAACCAGTAGATAGGTAACAAGTAAAGGAGTAACTTATTTAGTACTAAGCATAAGAAATTATTGATTATTATTATACAACCCTATTTACAAAGAACAGATCCATAAATTAAAGCACAGAGACCTCCCATGAAGCATCCCAGCCAAGGCAATCAGGGACAATGTTGTTTCATCTTCTTGCTTAACGCAAATTCTTCCCTGTATCCTCAATAAATTGGACCCTTCCTATGGATTTTCCATATATCTTTCAGACCTGCATCTGACACTATGCTGTTGCAAACACATCTTAACTCCTGCAGCACATAATCCGAGACCAGTAAAAGTGTAAAAAATCCTATAAATTAAAGTAAAAAACCCCCATAAATCTCCAGTAGATGACGATAGATTTTGTATTCAGCTAGAGTATATCTATAAATTAAATGCCCAGGATCACACAGGAGCCATAAAATGAGCAAAATGCAAACGTCAAATGGAAAACTGTGTTTCGAATCTTCAAAAACTGAAATGAGAGGTAATCACAGTCACATATACATATAAAATAGCAGGTAAGCACAGCCACATATACATAGAAAATAGCAGCACAGCCACATATAGATATAAAATAGCAGGTAAGCACAGCCACATATAGATATAAAATAGCAGGTAAGCACAGCCACATATACGTAGAAAATAGCAGGTAAGCACAGCCACATATACATAAAATGAGCAAAATGCAAACGTCAAATGGAAACTGTTTCAAAGCTTCAAAAACTGAAATGAGAGGTACTCACAGTCACATATAGATATAAAATAGCAGGTAAGCACAGCCACATATACATAGAAAATAGCAGCACAGCCACATATACATAGAAAATAGCAGTTAAGCACAGCCACATATAGATATAAAATAGCAGGTAAGCACAGCCACATATACATAGAAAATAGCAGGTAAGCACAGCCACATATACATAAAATGAGCAAAATGCAAACGTCAAATGGAAACTGTTTCGAAGCTTCAAAAACTGAAATGAGAGGTAATCACAGTCACATATAGATATAAAATAGCAGGTAAGCACAGCCACATATACATAGAAAATAGCAGCACAGCCACATATACATATAAAATAGCAGGTAAGCACAGCCACATGTACATAGAAAATAGCAGGTAAGCACAGACACATATAAATATAAAATAGCAGGTAAGCACAGCCACATATACATAGTAAATAGCAGGTAAGCACAGCCACATATACATAAAATGAGCAAAATGCAAACGTCAAATGGAAACTGTGTTTCGAAGCTTCAAAAACTGAAATGAGAGGTAATCACAGTCACATATAGATATAAAATAGCAGGTAAGCACAACCACATATACATAGAAAATAGCAGCACAGCCACATATACATAGCAAATAGCAGCTAAGCACAGCCACATATACATATAAAATAGCAGGTAAGCACAGCCACATGTACATATAAAATAGCAGGTAAGCACAGCCACATGTACATAGAAAATAGCAGGTAAGCACAGCCACATATAAATATAAAATAGCAGGTAAGCACAGCCACATATACATAGAAAATAGCAGGTAAGCACAGCCACATATACATAGAAAATAGCAGGTAAGCACAGCCACATATACATATAAAATAGCAGGTAAGTACAGCCACATATACATACATACACATAAAAACACAGCCAAAATGGCTGCAGATCCCAATGCAGCATGGATGAGGGCATGTATTAGGCCTTTGTGACTTTGCTGGCTTATGATGTAATAACATGGAGCAATTATCACAACTGCGCCTTCTTCAGTCTTGTACAAGTTAAACTGATGAAAGCAGATGCCTAGTTGATCACAATTTACACATCTGACAGTGAGTTTGGTCATTACCTTGGAACTAAACCCAAAAATGCACTGTTACCATTTATATTACGCTGAGGACATTTAGATTTGGCAAACGTGCTAATGCTGATACATGCTGGAACGATTTCAAAATTTTTTTCAATATATTTAATTTGCCCCCTGTAGATTTTGGACTCAACCCACTATCACAGGTACAGACCACAAATAAATATCAGACTGGCATCATACCCAAAGTATTGTTTTGGGCATGCTCAGAGCACACATCAGTGCATTCTATGGACTGGTTACGTATAGCTGACAATTCTATGACTATAGAGCCTAGGGGGTATATTTATCATTGGTGGTGGCAGTGGGGCCCATAAACTATTTCTTATCGCCACCTATAAAACGAATAATAATTGTCATACAATGGGGTGGAGGAGCATTGAGGCAGCCAGGGAGGGACCAGAAGACCAACGCTCTCCATAAAAGGATAGACTAGCTAACCTAATATTCAAATGGCGTTATGTATCAAGGCCATGCGGTGAGAAGCTCAGCTTTTAGGAGCTTGGTAAGATGGTCCAGATCGCAATCCCCATTGAGAATAATAGGGACAGCGATCCATAGTGTTAGCTAGCCTAATGCAAGAGATATTTCTGATATCTCCTGCGAACCGCTTCTCTTATATTGCCCCAAAATGAAAGCTGCCTAAACAATGCAGAAACAACCATTCCCACAGGGCTTTAGGCTCATCTCCATGTCATACATGCCTACTTTCCCGGAGGTCGCGGGAGGCTACAGATTTTTTGTGTAACCCCCCGCACCCCCGGAAGAGTAGGCATCCTCCTAGTGAAGTGGGCAGGATGGGGAGATTTCACAGGGAATTTTTGTGTCCGCGAGTAGGGGGCGGGGCTAAAATGATGTAAATAGCATTATTTAGCCCTGTCCCCTGCTCACGGACCTGCGAATTGCGGACTTTTTATGGCAGTGGGGGGTGGGCATAATGACGTAAACAGTCCGGCCACGCTCTCTGAAGATGTCACAGAATCTCCTCTCCAGGGCTTCTTCCCGGGGAGGGGATTTAGAATGTTGCCAAGTATGCTCTGTCTTTATATCTTCATATTGTGCGACATCAGGAAATTATGGACTTACTGTGAGTGCAGACACTACTTGGATTTCTATGTTGAAAGTAGAGATGAGCGGGTTCGGTTCCCTGAGAACCGAACCCACCCAAACTTAGCAGATACAAGTCGGCTCAGGTTTTCCGGCCTGACTCGGATCTCAGAACGAGGCAAAACGTCATCATCCTGCTGTCGGATTCTCACGGGTTTTGGATTGTATAAAGGTCCCGCGATCGCCGCCATTTTTCATTCTGGCTGTGGAGAGTGAAGAGGGAGCTGTGCTGCGCTGCTGTTGCATAATTGTGACTTGTGAGGTTGTGCTGGGAGCTGTGGGGGGTGGCTGTTGTCCTGTCCATAGGGGCTGGCTGGCTGTTGTCCATTTTAATCCATATAGGGGCTGGCTGGCTGTTGTCCATAGGGCCTGGCTGTTCTGCTGTGTTGTCCAGGGGGTGCTCTGTCCATCAGGGGTGCTCTTCACCCCCAGTGTAAAAAAAATGTGTGTTAGCCTGCCACACCACTAGTGTGAAAATAAAAACAATTTTTTTTGTGTGTGCATTTTAGCCACACCACCAGTCAAAAAATAAAAACATTTTTTATGTGTGCATGTTAGCCACACCACCAGTGAAAATAAAAACATTTTTTATTGTCTGCATGTTAGCCACACCACCAGTGAAAAAATAAAAACTTTTTTTTGTGTGTGCTTGTTAGTCGCACCACATGTGTGAAAATAAAACAATTTTTTGTGTGTGCGTGTTAGCCTGCCACACCACCAGTGTGAAAATAAAAATATTTTTTTTTGTGTGTGCGTGTTAGCCACACTAGTGAAAAAATAAAAACAATTTTTTGTGTGTGCGTTTTAATCACACCACCAGTGTGAAAATAAAAACAATTTTTGCGTGTGTGCATGTTAGCCTGCCACACCACCAGTGTAAAAATAAAAACATTTTTTTTGTGTGCGTGTTAGCCACACCACCAGTGTAAAAATAAAAACTATTTTTTTGTGTGTGCGTGTTAGCCACACCACCAGTGTGAAAATAAAAACATTTTTTTTTGTGTGCATGTTAGCCACAGCACCAGTATAAAAATAAAAACAATTACTTGTGTGTGTGTGTTAGCCTGCCACACCACTGGTGTGAAAATAAAAACTATTTTTTGTGTGTGCGTGTTAGCCACACTATCAGTCAAAAAATAAAAACAATTATTTGTGTGTGCCTGTTAACCACACCACCACTGTGAAAATGAAAACAATTTTTTTGTGTGTGCGTGTTAGCTTACCACACCACCAGTGTGAAAATAAAAACTATTTTTTTGTGTGTGCATGTTAGCCACACCACCAGTGAAAAAATAAAGCAATTTTTCGTGTGTGCGTGTTAGCCATACCACCAGTGAAAAAATAAAAACAATTTTTTGTGTGCGTGTTAGCCTGCCACACCACCAGTGTGAAAATAAAAACATTTTTTTGTGTGTGCGTGTTAGCCACACCACTAGTGTGAAAATAAAAACTATTTTTTTTGTGTGTGGCTGGTTGTGTGTGTTATCCACAACTTAGCTGCGCTATAATTGCTTGGTGAGACTGCTGTAAGACCGCAGTGAGTATGACAAGTCACATGACAAGAGAGCAGGATCCACATACCAGTCTTGTAGCTGCCGGCAGCAGTCATGATGACGATGTAAGGCCGTCAACGTCATCTATGAAGGCCGATGTACCAGGGCTTAAGTCAGGCCAAAAAGTCAGGCTAAAAAAATCAACTTTTAACCTGTTAAAGAAAAAAAAATCTAAAGCTAAGTCAGTTTTAGAGAACAAAACAATTGGCAATATGCCATTCACTACACAAAGTGGCAAGAAAAGGATAAGGCCTTGGCCTTTATTTATTACTGGTGGTTCTAGTGATGATTTAAGCCCTTCAGCTTGTAGGAGAGGTGCAAAAAAAATTTAAATTGTTAAGGTGCGTAAGACACCGGAACCAACTGTGTGCTCCGAAAAATCACAAATCCCAGAGGAGAGTCCAAGTGTGTCCGCAGTTGCCATGTGTGAGTCTGACCCTTCTAATACTGTACTTGAAGAGGATCCTACTTCCACCATTTGTGTGCCCTCTGCAAATGTGGGGATAAACAGCACAAGTCAGCATGCTGACGTAGAAATCGAGGATGCGTCTGTGGAATTGCACCAGGAGGATGAGGAGGATATTTACGTAGTTGGTGATAACAATAAGGATGATGAGTATGTTGATGAGGATGTTTGTGTAAAAACTGTAAATCAGGCAACAGTTGTTGTCCATGGTGGGAAAAATCCCATTGTTGCCATGCCTGGGCAAAGGACCAAAAACTTCACTTCCATTGTGTGGAGTTATTCAACCCAAATCCAGACAACCTTTCCCAAGTAATTTGTAACCGTTGCCATGTAACAGTGAGTAGAGGTCAGGACCTTAACCATCTAGGAACCTCCACTATGTTACATCACTTGTAGCACATTCATCAAATTGGAAAATGTATTTCAAATTCTGAAACTTTGGGGATAAAAAAAATGAACAACAATCGGTCCAGTGTCACCTAGCTGCTCCCTTCTATCTGGATCCAAGCTCCCGCAATCTCCACAACCAACACCTGCATCATCATCAACATCCTCATTCGTGATTGGAAGTAGTTCTGCATCCAATTTCATAAGCATGACTGACTCCTCTCCTATCCGTGATTCCTTAGAAGGATCCTTGAGTGCTATGCCTGTTGCTGCTTCTGGGGGTGGATCTTCATCCCAGAAAGGGACCAAGAAGACTACTACTAGTAGTAATTAAAAAAAAACAATTGACTATTAAACAGTCCTTTGATAGAGGAAGTAAGTATAACAGCTGTCATCCAGTTTCACAGCGGATCACTGATACCATGACGGCTGTGCTAGTTAGTATTAGATACAATAATAGAAAATGAGAATGATAGTGTGGAGGAAGTGCAAAAGGAGGATGAGGGGGAAATTTGTGTCCTATCTGACGCTACTGAGGATGTTGTTTGCGTAAATCAGCCACCAGTGGCAGCAGTTCTTGCCCATGATAAAAAGAAAGCCAGAAAAGCCACGTCTTGGGTGTGGAATTATTTTAATCTAAATTCTGACAACAGTTGTGAAGGCATCTGTTCCATTTGTAAAGCCAAAGTTAGCAGAGGAAGGGATGTTAACCATCTAGGCACCTCCTCCATCTTACGTAATTTGCAGTGAGTTCATTCAATTTTTAACAAAATTATAATAATCAGTAAATTAATAACAAGCAGTCCAGTATCAGCTACCAGCAGTTTGGACCAGCACATGCAATCTCCACCACCAACACCCTCATCATCAACCTCCTCAATAATTGAAGGTAGTCCTTCCAAAAAATGTTTTGTGGGGGCCCATACAAACCAAGGAGTTCAGCCACGAAAGTGTCAGTCCTAGTCGCTAAAGTGCTTGGTTTGTTAAACTGTGCATGTCCTTTTTAATATCCAACATAAGAGTGGGTGGGAGGGACAATTCCATCTTGCACCTCTTTTCTTTACATTTGGCACAATTTGGGGCATTGCCGACTGACATTATTATAGTTTATTAAACTGCCATTGTGTCTGCCACTGCTGTGTGGCAATGTTTCATAGATGTCCTATATTTTTTAAACTGCTGTGCATTTGTGCCGCTGCTCTGTTGCTTACTTTAGCTAGCCAGCTCGCTGCAGCCTTTGGCCTGTATTGGTGAAAGATAGTGAAATCAATATTGTGAGCTGTGATTAAAAATGGTTAAAAATGCATGGAAATGCCTGAAAATGATTGTTATTAAGGTTAATAATACTGTAGGAACAAAGACAGGCCCAAATTATGTGGTTTTAGCTGTTTATATCATTTTTTGGAAAAAATACAGATCCAAAATCAAAACCTAAAAACAAAACAAGGAGAAAGATCCAAAACCAGATCCAGAGCCTAAAAACAAGGATACAGATCCAAAACCAAAACACGGAGGTCGGCGCACATCTCTACTTCCAGCATGTAGCACTAGCCCCGTACAGCTTTGGTTCTGTAGTAAGTTCAGTGAAACTGAGCACTTTCAAGGGATATCCCGACGCCTGTCATTTTACCTACGCCGGGAGCCCGGCATACCGATCGAAGGTAAGCCAGGCGCGGACAGCCGCGTGGGGGGGGGTTTGGGTTAGGTCCGGCGGTATTTCATACTGATCAGCTTTCAAGACCTCTTGTCTTGCTGCCTGACATGGAGGGGGTCTCCTCCTCACAGTCACTGTTACCCCGATCCCCACTCTCTGTGACCTCAGTCAAGGCTCAGTGCAGCACACACACACACTCCTGGCAGTTGCTTCAGCTCACACAACACAGCTCCTGTCACGCTCCACATGGCTGCTTCTCCACTGCCTTCTATAGTTTTACTTTCAATCCTGAGCTCAGCAGTGCTGCTCTCAGTTGGCTGCTCCTGGGTCCTATAGTCAATCCTCAGCAACACTCACTGTGCACATGAAAGGCCTGCCAGGCTAAGCAGTTTCTCTGGGGGTGCCACACAGGGCTGTAACTAGGGTGGTGCGACAAGTGTCATTGCACAGAGCACCGCAGGGCAGGGGCGCTGTTTGGGCCTGTCAATTTTCCTGTTTAATGTCATTCTCACTTGTAGCTTCCTCTTCTTTTATCCCCAGCATCACCTGGTCTCCCCTATCTCTTCCCTGGTGCTTCCCCATGAGGCCATGGCTCTCTTTCAGGTGCGCTATCTTATGTAGCTATTAAAAAAAAGGGGAGGGGGGCGCCAATGCTCTCTCTGGCACAGGGCACAAAAAAGTCTAGTTACGGCTCTGGTGCCACACCAAGACCCCTGGGGAGTGGGGAGTAGGCAATTGTAATGTCGTGCTACCAATCCCACTAAGCCCTTTCAGTCACCTTGGGTATACTGACAATTGTAACTAAAAGTTCCAGCATACACTTGACTGTTAGAGTATACTGACATCTAAATCCTGCTGGGATCTGTAGTGCTGCATATTCAGAGGCACCAAGAAAGCTGGGGGTGCATATACAAAGTACAAAAGCACAAGCTGCCAAGAAGGCTCAGGCATGCCCCCAAGAGGGTTCGACCATGACCCCATTCAGTGGATTGAGCAGCATGTAAAGAGGGGAGTGGCTTTCACAAAGAGGTCATGTGTCACGACCAGGGTTTTCCAGCATAGGGGACGATGGGTATTACCTGTGATGGCGCTGTGGTGTGGTCCTTCTGGCGGAGGGGCTGGTGTCTGGCGGCAGGCATTGGCTGTGCGAAGTGTTCCGCAGGCACTGTGTCATTCTGGCTGAGGTAAGTCTGGTGGTGTTTCCATTCCGCTCTGATATGGGCGCCGCCATCTTGCTTCTAGTCATCCGACTTAGTTGCTCTAATCCTGGTGTGTCACATGCTCTCTCCGACCTATCACGATCCTGCACTGGGTACTTAAGGGAGTTCAGATCTTCCCATAGTTGCCAGTGCAACATGTTTCACAGCGCCTGTGCTCTTGCTGGATCCCAGCTTCCTAGCTGCCTTCACCGCTCTGCCTGCTCCCAGCCTCCTGCTGGAACCACCCTGCACCTTCTACCAACCCTTTCCCTGCCAAAAGACCTGAGTGTGCAGTTAACCCTGTACCTACACTGCCTCCGCTTACCTAGCTCTCTGTTGGCTCATATTGCAGCTAATCCAGTTTCTACACTAACCCATCTCAGTACAACTCTCAAGTTAACCCAACAGCTACTACTATTCAAATTACTCCATAACCTCTCTGGATTTCATCTCACCTGTATCAATTTGTAACCTGATATCCTGTCTGCAGCCTTGCAGTGACCATTTGGATTACAAAGACTTTTTATTAGTTCTGCCACTACATGGACATTACCCATTCATACTTCACTACAGTTTCTAGTCATCACTTCCCTATCTATATTCTGGACTTTATATTATCTGTCTACATGTCTTCCAGTTCACCCATTACAAAACCCACTTTTCAGTTTAAATCTGTTCAGGTGTCTGCTCCTGTTACCCATCCGGGTCCCCAACAAACCCAGATCCTAACACCATGGCCACACACCCACATGCTTGCCACACCCCTAGTAGTGGGACCCGATAGATCTCTCGGAGACTGTAAACCTTAGGAAAAGGAGTACGGGGAGACCCTAAGCACTGGTACCAAAAGACACGGTATATATAGAGAAAGGAGGCAGATATAACTCCACTATAATTAAGGAAATCACTTCAAGGGATATATCCCAACGTAATAATAGCAAAAAGGAGGTGCACCCATAAGAGTAAAATATAGTCGAAAGAAAGAAAGGGAAGTACTCTCTTTTGTTGGGGCACAATATCCGCCTATATAGTATAAAACTTAACTTTTAATAAATAGTGTAAGACAGGAACTTAGAAGACTAGACAACAAATAACAAAAATAAGCTAAATATCCAATACATGCATAGGAGAAGGTATCAATGACCGTCATATCTTAGATAAAAAATAGTACATGAAGGCATAGCAGCATATAAGTGACAATGGTAAAACTATGCCTAGTAACCAATGATATGTGCTATTATAGCTAGGGTATATGATCGATTTTATAGGTGAACATATATAAAACAATGCATAATAATTGAACAGATAAGCTCTGAAATAAAGACTGGAACACTAATCCGCAGTATCAATATATGATGACCAAACAAGGTGCCGGGTAAATTCAATATCCACCAGGGCACTATGTAAATATCTCCAATTATTCACCTTATATAGGTGAGCATATATGGGTCACCATATATTGGTGTCAACACACTAGAACAATGAAAATAAAGACAGGTAAAATCCAGAAATGATCATTAATATCTATCAGTTGATATCAGTTGGCTTTAGGTGGACATACACGGGTGACAGTATATGTCCGTTATTACACTGTTTCATACCCTCATGGTATATGTGGTGGGTCTGCTCATATCCTATTTAATACTGGTGAACATGGGATACAGAAGCCACCTATCCCATTACCTTAAGTGAGCGGTATCTTTACTGTCATCTCTATCTACAATTAATCTGTTATAGATACTGTATTCATCATTCATATGGTTTGTGGATTACTACCTGTTACAGGATGATTAGCTATATGTACTGCATATAAGGTTTAATACCTGCAAATGAAAGTATTTTGGTCGCTCACATCAGCTTAATTATATTGCCCAGGTGCTTGTAAAGGGCGGGGTTTATACTGAACCACAGAAAAAAGAAGATTCCCTCCAGCACACTGCAGCAATATTAGCAAAAATACTTGAATCCTACATGATAATAGAATTTCAGAGGTTTTGGTTGCATACATTTGCAAATATATGATTAAGCGCCGGTATAGAGGAGCGTCAAGGGTCCTCTATACCGGCGTCCCTAACATTAAGGGGTTCACGTCCGAGGCGCAGAGCAGCCCAAAAGAACCCAGCCAAGGACCACTCCCAGGGCATCACACGAAAAATGGAAGAAAGGTGATAGTGAAGTGTAAAGTATAGATGTGTTAAGATAATCAATAAGTGTTCATATAATAAAAAAGAATTAAAATTACATGTATAATAAGCAAACAAATGGAAAGGTGATGAAAAAATATCTATGTGAATTAGTCTGTCAGACTCTGACTGCTGCTGCGCCCACTGCAGGAGCTGCTCCATCTTCCTGCTCCTGCAGTGGGCAATGGGACAGACGTCATGACGTCTCTCCCATAATGCACAGTGGCCCGGCCCGGGAAGACGAACGGAGGAGCGGATGGCGGCGGCGGGAGTGGGGATTAAGGTGTTTTTTTTGTATTATGTGTCTACTGGGGGGGCGGGCACTACTGGTGGCACTACAAGGGGGAGATCACTAGAAGGGGGGCTACTACTGGGGGCACAACAAAGGGGGGCTACTACTGGGGGAACTACAAGGGGGGATTACTACGGGGGGCACTACAAGGGGGGGACTACTCCTGGGGGCACAAGGGGGGATGGGGCTACTACTGAGGGCACTACAAGGGGGGACCACTACTGGGGGCACTACAAGGGGGAGACCACTACTGGGGGCACTACAAGGGGGGGGCTACTACTGGGGGCACTGCATAGGGGTTACTATTGGAGGCACTGTACAGGGGGGACCACTACTGGGGGCACTATATAATGGGCTTACTACTGGGGGCACTATGGGCACCGCACAGGGGGTACCACTACTGGGGGCACTGCATAGGGGGCTCACTACTGGGGCCGCTACTGGTGACCTGCATAAGGGGGACCTCTCCTGGGGCACAGGGGGCACTGCATATGGGCACCACTACAGGGGGCTGCCCCTAATCTTTATTTTTACTTTACATTAATTCCATATGGACCCGCCTCCTCCCTGGAACACGCCGGCTGAAATGCAGGTAAGTGCCCATAGGACACAGCGGCTAGCGCTATCTTCAGATAGCGTTAGCTGCTGAGGTCAATATCGGGAATGTTTCGCATTCCCGATATTGATACATTTGGCAGCATCGCATCCCCCATAGAAACCAATGGGGGAGGTGGCTGCCGGCGGGAATGGAGGGATCGCAGCAGGTATCGGAGATACCTGCTGCAGTCCCTCCTTCATACATCCGGGGGATACTAAGTATTTGAGGTAAATCCCCGAAAACAGGTGTTTTCGGGGAATTTACCTGAAATGCACTTAGATAAATGGGCCCGTGAATCCTAAGTTTTCTTTTTCCTCTTTCTTTCCTTCTTTTTTTCCATCTTCTTCTATAGAGATTTAATGGTTAAAAATGAAATAAAATCCCCCATAGACAATGGAGAAATTGTTTCTCTGCGAGTGACAGGCAATTGGCATTTATGTTAAGATACATGCAGTTCAACATAACCATGTAAGAGCTCAATTTTTAAAGGCTGCATTTTGATGTACATTTAGGCTGCTAATTGTTTTGAACGCTAAATGAGCCCCAAGATATAGTAAATAAAAAGTAAATAAGGAATAAATAATAATTCAGTGTTCCGGAGGCACAGTTGCCTACCCTCTCGCATCCTGCGGGAGACTCCCGATGCACTGTGGAGTCTCCCTCTGCCCCGGAGAGTTCAGAGAATCACCCGGACTCCCCACTGCCCGTCGAGAAACCAGACCGGGGCCTGGACAAGAGGACATCACCCAGAAGCAGCCACTGAGACCAGAGCGGGGTGACCAGTGAGGTGTCCGTGCACGCAGCCCCATCATAGGGGGAGAGGCGCCGATATATCACTTGGTTGGAGATGGAGTGGAGAGACTGAACGTCTCCTCCAGAGACACAGAGGGGGTGCTCTGCTGTGGGACACAGGGGGTACTATGCTGGATGACACAGGGGGTGCTGTGCTGGGTGATAGAGGGGGAGCTGTGCTGTGCTGGGTGATAGAGGGGGAGCTGTGCTGTGCTGGGTGATAGAGGGAGAGCTGTGCTGGGTGACAGAGGGGGAGCTGTGCTGGGTGATAGAGGGGGAGCTGTGCTGTGCTGGGTGATAGAGGGAGAGCTAGGCTGGATGACAGAGGGAGAGCTGTGCTGGGTGATAGAGGGGGAGCTGTGCTGTGCTGGGTGATAGAGGGGGAGCTGTGCTGTGCTGGGTGATAGAGGGAGAGCTGTGCTGGGTGACAGAGGGAGAGCTGTGCTGGGTGATAGAGGGAGAGCTGTGCTGGGTGACAGAGGGGGAGCTGTGCTGTGCTGGGTGATAGAGGGGGAGCTGTGCTGTGCTGGGTGATAGAGGGAGAGCTGTGCTGGGTGATAGAGGGAGAGCTGTGCTGGGTGATAGAGGGAGAGCTGTGCTGTGCTGGGTGATAGAGGAGGAGCTGTGCTGGGTGATAGAGGGAGAGCTATGCTGGGTGACAGAGGGAGAGCTGTGCTGGGTGATAGAGGGAGAGCTGTGCTGGATGATAGAGGGAGAGCTGTGCTGGATGATAGAGGGAGAGCTGTGCTGGGTGATAGAGGGAGAGCTGTGCTGGGTGATAGAGGGAGAGCTGTGCTGGGTGATAGAGGGAGAGCTGTGCTGTGCTGGGTGATAGAGGGAGAGCTGTGCTGGATGATAGAGGGAGAGCTGTGCTGGGTGAAAGAGAGGGAGTGCTGTGCTGGGTGACACAGAGGTGGTACAGTACTGGGTGACACAGAGCTAACAGATTCTGGGTGTCATAGAATGGATGCTGACTAACTATGGAAAGCGTATTTGGGTATTTCTTCAGGAAATGCTGCATGCTACTAAAGCTGTGCAGGACCAATAAGCAATTTAGAGGCAGGAGGCCGTGGTGCTGATATGTAAATGTTACTGCAAAAGATGATGGCTAAGGCTGAGCTGCCAGAACACACGGAGCAGCAGCAGGACCTGCCCCAATCACACACTGACAGTATGGGACTTTAAGAGTTGGAGGAGGGGGAAGGGAGGGATGTATGGAGAGTGAGGGCTCAGGGGTTGATGAATCTGCTATGGGGGGGACAGAGACCTGGAGAATGTGTACAAAAGGGGGAAATTATACTGCAGGACACACCCCTGAGTGTCAATAGATACACCCATAGGTGGGACTAGACACACCCTTTGGGCAGAGCATGACGTTTTCAAAAGTAGGCAAGTATGGTGTTCCCTCTCTATACTGCTTGCCTTGTTAACGCACCTTCACTTACTGCCAAGTGAATAGTCTACACAGAAGTTCATTCATATATATTATTTCATTTTTATCACCATTTTTATAGCAGTACACTTACTATAACAGCAGTTCTGGTGATATAAAGTGAATACTCTATTTACTGCACAAACAGTTAATAGACACTTGACTTCATCTGCTGGAACAGAGCAATCAGCGCCTTATCATTGGTCAGAGAAGTACTGTGTTCCCCCTTTTCTGTATATTGTACTGCTCATTATTGCATTAATAGATTGATCTTTGTTATTATATTCTCTCTTGGTTTTCCCACTTTCTTAACTCCTTTATTTTCTTTCCTGTCTGTCTGCCTTATCCTTTCATTCCTATTTTCTGTCCCTTTCACCTTTCTTGGTTTTAGCATGGATATTCCCCGCCGGAGTATCACCCTCCCTGCCCATTATCTGATTGATGGGGGGGGCAGCACGGGCCAAGGTGCTGGAGCTCAGGTCCGGTGTGGGTGGGCCTCGTGGTCGAGGCTGGGCTTGGGATCAGAAAGCTATCAGGGGCTGTCTGGCTCCTCCCGTCTGCGGGTTGGCGTCGCCGGTTTCAGGGCTCGATGCCCTGTTGTTAGGGGCAGTTGTTAGTGAGGGGCAGTTGGCCTCTTTTATGTATTAGTTGTCCACGTAAGGGTGGGAAGAGGGCCTTTTACCCTTACGATTTGGTAAGGCAAGGATGATGAGCAGTTGGCCTCATCTTTGTCTTGTTGTGGACTGTTTTGGCCCTGGTTATTTTTTTGTGTTATTTCTGCATTTTCTAGGCCGTTCCTCTCCTCACTACCATACTCTAGTTTAGCTAAAGTTGTATATATAAATAAATAGGTATTTCATAAATAAAAAGCTTTTCACCGGCAAATCTTGTTTCCGTATATATATTTATTTTAGGTTAAGCGAAGGTGTGTTTGACTGAATGTGAGTTTCAGCTGATAGCTTAAATATTCTGAAAAGCGGCATCATGGTAGGTGGGTCCGTATTGACAGTAGACGGAGTCAAATCCACAGGACGTGGGAAACCAGAGTTTGTTCTGCCACGCAGCCGAATATGGAAGTGACCATCATACATGGAGTGTTTTAGACAGTACTAAGTCGTCCTCCAACACACTGGCAATGCTGTTCGCAGTACTGCTTGGTGCATTTGGCTTTCCCTTAAGCAAAATCAAATTAAGAGAAACATATCACTCTGTAGTCTAGACAAAGTCATGAGTGCATAAGATAGTCCCACCACACTACAGACAGTTGTCAGGAAGTATCTCTCCTGGCTCCCAACCAGCTTCAACATTAAACAAATAGCATTCACAATTACTGTGGAGGTGTTTGTCTCCAAGAATCAGATTAATGCCAGAGTTAGACACTAATAGGTCAAGAACATACCAGGACAGATTTTTTTTTTTTTTTTTGGGGGGGGGGGGGGGGGCTTTCTTATAAAAGAAAAAAAAATTAAGTGGCCGCAAAATATTGTAGGGTTTTTATTATTATTAATAATAATCTCCCGTGCATATTAAGTCTTGTAGCTGCTGGAATTATGTATGTACAGGCATGAGGATATAGCAAAGCTTCTCTACAGACCAGCGGATGCCTTACAACTATGAATAGCCCAGTGGAGTGGTTTATTGGTGTTACACAGTGTACAGCCGTACTCACTGTTATACACACTCTGGTCATGGAGCAGAACTTAAGTGAAGCGGGATGTCCTACTACTCACTAGTCAGTGAGTGTATGCAGCTTGCAGGCAGTGTTGCAGCATGCTGGAAACACTTGTGGTTGCAGATAATTACAGGTCTCACCAGAGCTAAATGGAAGCCCACTGTCTCCCACTATGACGCTCTAACACAGTGACAAGATGCCGCCACGCATACTCCGTACTTAGGTGGGGGCCATTTTGGAACAGGGAATGAAACTTCCCTGGAAGAAAAAGAAGTCTGCAAAATAGCTCACTCCACTTTCAGCAGTAGCTTGGTGCCAAATTGCAATCTAACCGCAGAGTTGTCCAAAGCAGAGGTCTTTAACTAACTGGTGGCGTGGTACAAATATCAGTCTAAAAATGTAGCTGAGATCTGAAGTCAGTCAGCAGGGCAGAGTCAAGAATGGATCAAACAGAGGAACCAACCAGAGAATAGTTCTACCCAGGTATCCATACAGATTCTGGGTCTCATTCAGACCCGCTCGTGAGCGTAGGATGCTCGCAAGCGGGTCGATGGTACCCAAATGCGCATGTGCACGACGGAGGCTGCTCCGTCATGCACATGCGCGAGACCCGGCGAGCGACAGGGAAACCGTCGCTCGGGGTCTCGCACCAAAGGGGGCGTGCTGTCGATGGTGAGTGACAGCACGACCCCTTTGGTGGGCGTGCCGGGGCGTTGCTGCCCAGACGGAGGCGTTCCCAACTCAACGCTTCACCAAAGCATAATAATTAAGTGAAATACATTTTGTTAGTAAAAGCAAATCAACTCTGCAACTTGACAGTCGCCATCCATCCCAAGGGTTAAATTTTCAGGGGTGGGTCAGGCCTGAGCAGGGAATATTTCCTCATTAGAACTGTGAAAATAACTCAAATGTCTGTGACTTAAATGAATGACGCACTGGTCACCCAAGCAGGAAGTTGAAGATAAATCACCCCGTTCTCAGATGAATTTCTACAGTACTCAGCTCAACCCAATGTAACATTAACCAGCATGCCTTATAAACTATGCAATGTATAGATCCCATTCGTGTTACGAATCATTATATTATACCTTAACAGAAATCGTCTCGCCTACCATAAACTGGTAATCCACCTATTAATTACGCACATGCAGTTTAGTGCTTTGATTTTGTGTTTGTGTTGGATCTGTAACTATTGTATCTACAATTGAGGTTTTGGCCATGATTGCTTTCATTAGCACTTTATGGCAATCTGATTTGATTAACATTTATTTCTAACAAGGAATAGGCCTCGACGAAAAGCCGGAGAATTATTAAAGCGTATTGATTTTGAAGTCTCAATACAAAATCGAGCATTCCTACTTTCTGGATGAAATCATCCAGTTAAATTGTGTGTAAATCCTTGCTGAGGTCCCCTCTGCAGATATATCATTCCTAATGGGGGTTTGGCAGCAGCCTAGGGATAAAACTGCAATCTCCAGCCTGACCTCTCTAAGGAATGACTGTCAGGAGATTCTAAGATGGCCTAATGACAATATCCCCTCAACACACACACGCAGAAACACAACACATAACAGCCCCCACCCCCACCCCCCGTGCCCAAACTACAATATTCCTAATTTGTATTGTATAGCAAAATACAGAAATATTGTTTCAGCTAGGAGATAATGGCCCTCATTCAGAGCCGTACGCTCTGAGCAGAGCGCACGCTCTGCATGAGGGCCGGGCTCCTTTTTCATGGAGCGTCCTCCTGGACGCTCGTATAGCTGTGGGTCACCACCCACAGGCTATACGAGCGTGCATTTTGATGGCCGCGATGGTCGTGACCATCGCGACCATCGAAATTGCGAGCCGGAGCCTGCGGTTGAGGTTTTCAACCGCAAGCTCCGGAGTGATTTTGGCTCTATCAGAGCCAAAATCACTCCCACTGACATCACTAGTGATGTCAGTGGGCCGGCTTCTGACGGGAGGCGTTCCCGTGGGAACGCCCCCGTCAGGGAGGCACGCCCCCGGCACGCCCACCAAAGGGGGCGTGCTGTCAATCAACATTGACAGCACGCCCCCTTTGATCGGACACAACGAGCGAAGGAAAGTCCTTCGCTCGTCGTGTCTGGCGCATGCGCACGACGGAGCTCCCTCCGTCGTGCGCATGCTCAGTGCAGACCATCGACCCACTTGCGAGCGTACAGCCGCTCGCGAGTGGGTCTGAATCAGGCCCAATGTCAGTATTAGCCTGGGTTTAAGTACAGGGACTGTAAATTTTGGTGCACCCTCTTACTAACTGGGGACCCCTTTCTTGGGACAGCCAGAGCCATGTACTCAGATTGCGTTTGTTGTGCAGCATGTACGTTGGTTGAAATAATCCCTTTTTTTTATTTGCTATCCCCTAGTCATGAAAATTAGAGATGTTGTTTTGGATCTGTATCTCCCCTGGTTTTGGATCTGGATTGATTTTGCTAAAACCTCACCTCCGTGTTTTGTTTTTCGGTTTTGGATCTGGATTTTTTCTTAAAAATCATAAAAACAGCTAAAACCTCATAAAATGGGCCTGTTTTTGTTCCTACAGTATTATTAATCTCAATAACATTTATTTCCACTTGTTTCCAGTAAATTTTGACCACCTCACAGCTCACTATATTGTTTTCATCCAGTTTAGGCCCAAAATTTGCACCAAGCTAGCTGGCTGACTAAGCTGTGAGGCAGCAGTGGGCGGCCTGAGGGAGTTGGAGTATGTATGTAGTTGAAGGCAGGCAGGGACAGGAAGGGTTGATTGGTAGTAAATTTAATTTCATTTTTTGATTCCGAAGAAAATGAGGGAGAAGGGGAGGGGAGGAGGCATTTACAAAAAAATATTTGACACATTCACATCAGTCCTTGCCCCAGAAGAATCCTTGAGCACCATGCCTGCTGCTGTTGGGACTGGATTTTCTCATCCCAGAAGGGGACCAGGAAGACTTCTAGTAGTGCTTTCCACATGAAAAAGCATTTCCTAACCTGTACAGGGACATTAAAAAAACATAGTTAGTTAGTGGCCCCAAAGTGCCACTTAACCAGCACAGATATGTGGACAAGCGTAAGATCTATGATTTAAGGCAGGGGTAGCCACCCCTGGTCCTCGAGAGCTACCATCAGAACATGTTTTCCAGGTCTCCTCACAGAATCACAAATATAATAAATAATTAAATGTGTTGGTGAGTAATGAATACACCTGTGCACCAGCTAGGTGGTCTCAAATTGTGAATTGTTAGTAGCTCTCAAGGACTGAGGTTGGCTACCCCTGATTTAAGGCCTTACATTGTGTCTTTCTTGAGAATCCTGCGCCTGCTTCTGCGGCTAGAAGTGGATTTTCATCCCAGAAGGGGACCAGGAAGAGTGCTTTCCAAAAACATTTGACTTAAATAAATCTTTCTAGCCTTCTGTAAAGGCATTTCCCAACCTCTACAGGGACATTAAGAAAAACAGAGTTAGTTAGTGGCTTTCAAACTGCAGTTGTTCCCACTGTCCACTTAACCATATCAGATATGTGAGCAAGCGGAACAGAGCATTAAATGCAACAGTTCAGATTTAAGGTTTAAGTCTTATATTGTGTCTTTCTTGGGAATTCTTGAGCACCATGCCTGCTTGCTGGGAGTGGATAATCATCCCAGAAGGGATGAAGACATTGTTTTTTCTTCCAAACGGACACAGATCTGAAGAGAAAGAGATACATGTAAATAACTACTGGCAGGAAAAAGAGGCAATTTGGGGGTAATTTTAGTTTTACTAAAGTTTCTAAAAATAAAAAGTTTTCATGTTGCCCATAGCAACCAATCAGATTGTAGTTATAATTTTTCTATTGCATTCTAGAAAATGATAGACAGGATCTGATTGGTTGCTACGGGCAACATGAACACTTTTCATATTTAGAAACTTTAGTAAATACAGTAAATATACCCCTTGGAGGCCCTTACACAAAAAAAACTGCCTGTGCTTTACTTGAGCTGCCCACCTTCCAGTGTGTACTCAGAAAGAGTTTTCAGCACAGCCGGGAACCTTGTCAGTAATCGGTCTGAGACTACTTCCCCAAAATGTGGAAAAGATGCTGTCCATCAAAATGAAATACAAATTCTACGAGAAAGACCTTTACCGTCAATTATGTGCAAAAATGACAGAGGCACCTGTAATGGTGGATTCCAGCGGGGACAAATTAATCTTGTGTGAAGATGATGTATACATCACCCCAGATTATACCATCACCCAAGCCTATATCGTCATCCCATCCTGTGTTGTGTATAAATTACAGCTGTGCTCCCTGTTAGATTGGGGATTCATTGTCCGCTTTAGTGGATGTGAGCTCCATTTTAGTCCATATCATCACCACACCCCCTACACATCTTCTGACCTGGGCTACAGGAGGAGCAGCTGCACTCTGGAATGGAGTTGCCTATCTGACTTGCTGATAGGTAGAGGGGCCATGGGTAGGGAGTAGGGACACTATAATCAGAGAACACAGTTTTAGCTGCTTTATTCCATTTTTAAACCATATCCTCTATTTTCACCTTTGAAAATGTTTATGCAAATCTCAGCAGAGGTGTTTGTGATGCCATGGCTAACGTGCACACACACACACATACACAGAAAAAAAAACACATTGATTGATTAATAAAAATTTTTTTGGCATTTGGGAGGGAGAGCACCCGAATGTGGCAGCAGCCTCTTCATAAACGACACAGGCAGCACCCCTGACATACACACAAAAAAAAGATTGATTGACTGGTTGATTGATTGAATTAATTTATTTTTGCACTCGGGAGGGAGAGCACCCGAACGAGGCAGCAGCCTCTTGATAAACGACACAGGCAGCACAGCACCCCTGCGCACCTACGTTGCTGATAAATGTGGCTAACGTGCACACACAAAACAATCGTTTTTATTTTTTCACTGTTGGTGTGGCAGGCTAGCATGCACACACCATAAAATTGTTTTTATTTTGTCACTGGTGGTGTGGCTAACACACAATTACGCACACACAAAAAATTGTTTTTATTTTTTGACTGGTGGTGTGGCTAATACACAATTACTCACACACTGGGGGTGAAGAAGAGCACCCCTGATGGACAGAGTACCCCTTGGAGAACACAGCAGAACAGCCAGCCAGCCCCTATAGACAGGACAACAGCCAGCCATCCCCTATGGACAACAGTCAGCCAGCCCCTATGGACTACAACCAGCCAGCCAGACCCTATGGACAGGACAACAGCCATCCAGCCCCTATGGACAGGACCTTAAAACATCCAGCCCCTATGGACAACAGCCAGCCAACCCCTATGGACTACAGCCAGCCAGCCCCTATGGACAGCACAACAGCCAGCAATAGCCAGCCAGCCCCTATGGACAAGACAACCTCAATTATGCAGCACAACCTAGTAGTAGTCACGAAAAGTCACAATGCACAACAGCAGCCACACAGCAGCGCAGCACAGCTCCCTCCCTCTTCACTCTCCACAGCCGGAATGAAAAATGGCGGTGATCGTGGGACCTTTATAGAATCCAAAACACGCGAGAATCCGACAGCGGGATGATGACTTTTTGCCTCGTTTTCAGATCCGAGTCAGGCGGGAAAACCCGAGCCGACTCGGATCTGACTCGGATCCCCTAAGTTCGGGTGGGTTCGGATCTCTGAGATCCGAACCTGCTCATCTCTAGCTGAAAGTTAAGTGCTGGCATCTGGACAGGTACCCTTTGCATTGTAATACATGTCAGGTGAAGGACTGCACACTTATAGAGACTGATCTTATAGGAAGTAGATTTTCTGCAAAGACTGTAACCATTTCAAGTACAATTTAATGCCTGGGTATTCTTAATAATGGGCCCCAACGTGCTGATCAGCCTAGAGCAGGGATGGGGAACCTCCAGCCCGGGGGCCGTATAAGGCCCTCGGAATCATTTGGTCTGGCCCTCTGAGCTTTTTTCTTCTAGCCTCATTTGGCTAGCAGGATGCCTAGAATGTCACCCTGCAGCCAGAATCTATGCAGCAGTGCCACCTGGAGCGTCCTTAGAGTGCTTCAGACGGTCACACTGCTGCCCTTACAGCTCCCCGGATCATCCTCAGGATGCTCGGGGTATTGCTGTAATCACCGGCGATTGTGGCCCCGTCCCGTGTGATGTCACGTGGAGGGGGCGTGGTCTGTATCTGGCCCACAAATAATGTTATATATATATATCAAAATGGCCGTCGGCGAAAAACAGGTTCCCCACTCTGGCCTAGAGTATTGACATTATTCTCGTGCGTACTAGTCAAGGGTTGTGGGTTGATTATTAGAGTTTCTAAACGTAAATTCATGGTTATATGTTGTGAAGTAACAATGAAAATGGTAACTATGCAGTATTAATGGTAAATGAGAGATTACCTGAATTATATTTGCACACTATTTTTCCTGTCAATGTGATGCTGTCGTTATATGACCAACTGTTTGTTATGAATAGTAAAATTGCCAAGTGAATGTACTGAGAATTCTATGTTGCCTAATTATTCACTAATCTCTAAGAGTTACAGTCTGTTTATAAACCCGTGCTCTGCAGAAGGAAACTGTTAACACATACCTTTGTGTGACTCCCATGCTTCTTGCCTCTCCGAGTCCATGTGAAGAACCTGCTATGGGCATCCGGGCTACAAGGTAAACTGTTTAGAACTTGTCTGTTGGATGCGACATTGGGATGAGCCCCAGTACTATCGGCACAAGCTTTTCTTATTGCCCTGATTCCCCTGTGCTGCACAGGCTGGGGTATTTCCCCAATATGTCAGTGAGATCCTCCATGCTGTTTGTTACACCCACATTAATAGTATCCTATAAGTAATACCCTTTTTACACCAGAGCTAAAACCCGGGTTATTGCAGGGTTAACCAGGGTAGCTAGTTGGTGCAAAAGGGGACAGGGTTGGATTCCTGGGTGGAGTGACCCGGCAATCCAACCCAGGTAACTTGCAGGGTTTAACATGGGAATGACCCGTGAAGCCCTGCAGTGTAAACGGTGCAATCCGGGTCACGATGAACCGGATCGTGCCGCATGCCTGCCGATTGACCACCTTCAGTGGCGCTTGGAGATTACATAATCTCCAAGCATCCACTTCAATGCCGGGTCACTGCAGACCCGGCTCCGGTGTGAACGGCGCCAACTCAGGAATATCCTGGGTTGGCATCGGTGAATTCTGGGTCTGTTCCTGTTCCAACCTCCGGGTCAGACCCGGAATTTAGGTATAAAAGCAGTATAAGGGAACTTGTTTCAACTAAGGCCCAATTTTTTTAACAGCCATGTAAGGTGGCAGTAGGCTGGACTTCGATGTGATGTTTACACTTACACACAACTCTTCTCCATAAATTTCTCTGCTTCTCCCCAAATATATTTACAGATGCATTTCCAGAGAGCAGAGAGTAAACAATGACCTTAAAGTGCTCGGTGGGCCATCAAAATCCACCAGTGGTAAAAGCAAAGTGTTTTGTGATGTGTCTCTATTACACTTTGTAAATTACAGTATCAGAGATACAGTAGTTCTAGTCTTCAGAAATACAGAAGATTGCAAAAGTCCTAATTTACACTGCGTAGAAGTCTGGATTGTTTTAGATTTGATTTAGATTTGTTCCCACTATAATGCTATTCAACAAATGTCAAGGCATTTTCCTCATACATGTCATGGCTACAAGGCTTTCCTCGTGCAGCTTCCTCAGTAGTTCCTTTTCTTGTAAAAAGAAGATGCGCGATAACAAATTGGAGTCTTTACAGACTGGAATGCACAGTATATGTTCTTTGGCTACACTGCAACTAAACTCCTCTCCAATGTTTTCTTTCTGCCCCCACACAGTCCAAAGAAAATTAGGATCAAATAAGAGGCCACTCATTGCTCAGTGTTCATAATTGTTGCAAAAAGAGGAAGTGAGGGTCATCACAGGTCGCAAAAAACCAATACTGTGACAAATCTGCTTTTCCATATTAGGAAACGAGAAAAAACAATAACGTAATGTGTAAGTCCTTATCACAGAGTTATAAAAAGGCCTAATATATAAATTCCGGTTTCCTGCTGTAGGTGCATTATATAGGGGGAAACTAATTGCGGACGGCAAATTTAAAAAAAAAACAGTGGCACGGGCTGCAGCCGCAGGGTTTTGCTATTCAATAAGGGGACTGAAAATGGGACGCAGTGATTTCAGAAATTTTTTCTCGCACCTCCAGATCAATTCTGATTTTTCCTAAAATCGTTAATGTTAGAAAAAAATCAGCGGGACTTGCTCTGGGAAACCAGCGGCACCCCCGCCTGAAGTCTAATTAAGCAATTGGAAGTTTCCAATTAGCTTATTTACTCGTTAATTACTCATCTTCTGAAGCGGTGTCTTCTGCATCCAACATCGTCTTCTGCAGCAGGGTGAGTATGTGAGTGTTTGTAAGTGTGTATGAGAGTGTATGTGTGCATACGTGTGTGTATGTGTGTGACCCCCCCCCCGCGTGAGTGTTTTACCCTCTGTAGCGCAGCCCCTGTGCCTCCCAGCAGCCTCCTCCACAGTGACAAGATCAAGGGGAAGTCACCTGGAGCTGCGGAGACCTAATTTTAAAAATGTTTGTACACACTGCAGGGTTTTCAGCTCTGAAAACCCCGTGACCACTTTTTTTAAAATTAGATACCGCGGACATTCCCACGGTAATCCAGAATTGGGCACGAGATTTTATTGTTATACATTTCAGCGTCTGTGTAAAGCCACGACCACAAACCATGTAGTCGCACTTTCTAAGCTGCATCCAGATTTATGCATAGAATACCACATTGTACTGCTTCAGTTTGCCCCAACGCAGAGGTGGCATTAATGCATGGGCCCCATCCTATACTTGCTGCCAACTGCCATCTTTTGGGTGATATTGAAAGATGGCGCCTGTGCAGCAGATTGCAATAGCTCTTGCACTGTTCCATCTTTCTAAATACATCAATTGAAAGATGGCCACCACCAACAATAATAAGGGAGGCCCTGCTGCTCGTCACCTAGCAGTAAGTTTAGTTACATTAAAAAGGTGTGTGGTACAAAAAGGGAACACTGAATTATTATTTATTTAATGTTAACTTATTAAGTACTCGCTGGGATACCCGGCGTTGCCCGGATTGAAGACTGGACATTGAAGTACACCTGCAGCCTTTATTTGTTTCCATTGTCCTCGCCTATCACCCCATTCCATTTATCCTGAAAAGGACCCCACTGTTTGCTAACATGCTTGCAAACAGTGGCATAACTACCGTGGGTACAAGGGGTACTGCTGCTATGGTGCCCTAGCTTCCTCTGTGGCCCGCCGCTCCCCCTGCACACAGGGTGGGACAGTCCAGTCAGGGTCATCGAGGGGAGCCTGGGTGTCAGCAATGTTGATTTGCTGCCAGCCTGCCAGATGATTACAGCTGACACACTGGCAAGCAGTCATGGAGAGACAGCGCCACCAGTCACGAGGCAATCAGAGCTTGCAGACTGGTAGCCAATCAGCAGTGGAGGCTCCTGATTGGCTGCCTGTCTGCCAGCTCTGATTGGCTCGTGCCAGATTCAATTTGCACTTGAGCTGTCTGTCCATGTCTGCCGCTGCCTGCCGGTGCACCAGCTGGCGGCTCGGCCCCAAATCCACACCTGCTAGCTGCTGATGGCACACAGGGGAAGGCGAGAGGCTGCTGGAGGGATATGGGGAGGTGAGTTGCTGGGGGGGAATAATGTGTAAGAGGCACTACTATTGTGTGGAATAATGTGTTATATGGGGAACTACTACTATGTAGTATAATCTCTAAAGGGCACTACTGTGTGGTATGTTTAAAGGGCATTACTGTGTGGCATAATGTATAAGGGGCACTACTACCGCATGGCATAATGTGTATAAGGGGTACTACTGTGTGGCATAACCTGAATGTGCTCTGCGTGGTATAACATGAATGGGCTCTGTGTGGGGGTAAATGTATGTGTTTTTATTACCTCTGGGGGGGGCCTTTTAAGATCTTGCTATGTGGCCCACAAAGTTCTAGTTATGCCCAGGGGTGCCGAGAAGGGGGGAGGGGCGGGTACTAATTATCCTGGCCTGTTGGAGGGGCAGTCTCCTCTGCATGTGGGGTGGAGCGATCACACTGATTGCCTCCCCCTGGATTTGCGACAGACTGAGGGACACAAAGCACCCCCCTCCCCACTGCAAAAAGGTTTTTATTTCCTAAGGGGGCGTGGCCACACTGCCCATGGTTAGGCCACGCCCTGCCACGGCTCTCTAAGCCCCTGGTTATGCTCTTGCATGCAAACACAGAGGCTCTAGATTTAATATGACCTTGCATGAGTCATCAACTTTGCTACTTTAGGATACTTTTGTTGCAGTCTCAAAGGTTTTTGGCAAACTGCCAATTTCCACTGGAGCCAGCCCTGGAACCTGTGTAATTTAAAAGTGTCCTAAGTTTTTCCAATTTTGTGACAGTGTGTGGGCCTGACGATGTTTAAACCTAGGCAAACATCGAATTCTGGTCAAACTACACCACCATGCCAAATTTGGTGAAGCTAGGTGCAAAACTCTGGCTGTGCATGTCACACGTCAGGGTTCAAGAGCCCTGTTACCAGTTCCTGCGGTGCTAAATAATGGCCATCTGTGTCCCTCCTGGCTGTAGGACACTTCCCTGTGCTCCGCTATTGCCAATCAGCAGGGTGGTTGGGATATAATCTGGAATCTTCTCCTGTGCTGGTGGAGCATCTTGGTTGTTACCACGTAAATGAATCCCACCAACTGGGTTCTACTACTTGCTTACCTGTTCAGCCTATCGGTGACGAGGACGCCCTATTTAAGTCAGGACTTGCAGTGGACTTATTGCCAGTACAACTTCTCTCCATGAGACCTGCTTCATGGCTCCTGGCTCAGTGTACCCCTGTATCTGTTCCAGCTCAGTTCCTGGCATATGCTGTAACCAGTTCCAGACTGTGCGCTATACTCAGCAGACTCTGACACTACTCATCCAGACCCCGTCATCCGCCTCAGGCTGTGCACAATACCCAGGAAGACTATCACTATGTCAAAGCTTTACTCAGTATCCAGCAAGTCACTGTCATCTGTCTAGGCTGTGCGCCTAGACAGAATACTTAGCAAAGACTCTGCTATCCGCCCCTGTTGTGTCTTAGGGGTATATTTACTAAAGTGAGAATTTTTAGATGTGGAGATGTTGCCCATAGCAACCAATTAGATTCTAGCTACTATCTTCTAGAAGGTGCTAGTTAAATGTTAAGCAGAATCTGATTGGTTGCTATGGGCAACTTCTCCATTTCTAAAACCGCTCCCTTTAGTAAACATACCCCTTAGATTCAGGGCCAAATGTAACAGGGTGAGAGTCAAAAATTGCGCTTTTACATGGTTATGTTGAGTTGCATATATCTTATATATGCAAGGGAACATATATGTACTTTGCCAGTCAATCTCTAGCAGCAGGTATAGGGGTAACCCAGCTGCTTGTGACACACTGAGGTCTATTCTGGGTGCAGCGTGTACCTGTGTGCACCTCACGCCCTGCACTCATTATAGACCGGTCCTCACTGCTAAAATTTGTTTCTGAGTAAGCCATGAGAATCAAAAGACTGAGAACTAGTGGAATAGCCCACAATCCCCTGCAAATCCTACTCCCCTCAAAACTGGGCAGAAAATCATCACTGCAAGTGTCCATCAGAAGCCTGATGAGACAAGATGCGAAGCTGACATTTTCTTGGTTTTCACCCAGACAGATTGGTTTTGGGATGCCCTCTCAGATAGTCAGAATTCAAGTGATTTTGAAAATCAGACATTTAAAAGAGATACAATCCTGACTGAGATCGGTATACCTCCCAGCAATTAAATATACGAAACCAGGACACGACCATATCCCTTCCGTAAAAGAGAAAATGACCATGTAACGTTAAGGCATGACCATGTTACAATCTGCATAGGTGCACCCCAGGTCTTGTCTAACGCTTCTATAGTACTAGGTTATCCCCACATTACCTCTGCCAAAAGCACTCTTGCATTCCAGTGTACGTCAGAGACACTGGACAGTTGGGATGTAGATAACTGTAACAAACAAGGGAGGATAACTGGCTATGTAGTAAAGGGACTGGGAGAATATTCGTTTTTTAAAAAACTAAACACACTTCATCTTAAGGGTACCGAATCAAACTGAGGCATGTCTTGGTTCCCCCAGCCAAATTTGGGTCTCAAAACAAGGCAACACGTCAAAATACCGGAAATGTTGGATCTCGCGTGTTTTGGATTGCATATAAGGCCCTCCCTGTCTTATTCCAATTCTACTTCCTAGTTCCTATTCTTCCCTGAAGCAGCTATTTTCCAATAACTAGCACCAGGCTGAAGCACCCAGGGGGATAACGCTCGGAGACTCACAGTGTAGGGTCCCCCTGTCATAACGTTATTCAGCCCCAAACTGGTAAGCCCAGAGCTGGAATTCCTCAGAAAGTTGGGACCCCCCAAAAAACGGGGCCTCCCCATCTCGACGGACAACCAGCTCTCCCCTGGGATTTGGGTACATGGGTAATAGTAATTAAATAGTCAATAACATTGTTATTTACAGGTGGACTACGGGCCCCAGCAAGCCTACCCTAGTAAGTGGGCATTTGTGGAACAACAAGTGCCCACATGCCGGGACATTAACGGTCCGCGGGTCTGCACACATCTCTAGACTTCTGCTTGCCAGTATATAATGCAGAGCCATCAGTGCTCCATCTGGAGACCAATATAAAATGCAAAGCCAACCAGAATGTGCTCACACCAGCAGAGGGACTGGCCTGGGAATTATGAATAGGACTGCCCCTGTCTTGCAGCCTTAGGCCGGGCACACACTAGAACGATATATTCACGATTTGTCATATTGGAATCACAAATCGTGAGGATCATTTAGTGTGAACCCACAATTGCGTGCACCCGCGGGTCGCATACAAGGTCTTCTGGTTAGCCGTGCTGCATGGTCAATCAGATGATATCATATGTGGGGCTGTGCAGTTTAAAGAAGGACGGAATAAGGTATCGTTCCATCATTCATTAAATTGCATAGTGTGTTTGGGCAATCATGGATAGATCCGGGGCAAAGGAAAATCGTCCCGACCATCGGCAAGATTGGCCGTCGTTTAGATGTGTACCTGGATTTTCTCCCCATACAGTACAGTTTCAGTTCACAAGTAAATGGGACCATTGAAAGATAAAGCATGGCTGATAGTTACTAGTCAGCTAACAACATAATCACAAATTGACCCAAGAAAAAGCAGAATTTGCGTTTTCTGTGTATGTGTAGGAATGATCTAACCTCTGACTAATGTCATCAATTCCCGCCTGATTACTGGCACAGTTAAATGAAATTGCTGATTGTACAAAGAAACACAGAAAACGTGTTCCCTTAATATTTTATGAGACAGGATTATGAGATTGTTCATGGGTATTTGGATAGATGTAGTTTACTGCTTTCTGGTTAATTCCCTTACATTTTTACTTGCACAGAGATCGCCTTCATGAGACAATGCCATATTTTAATCAATATATTTTCCTCTCCTCTAATGAAGACATGAGGCAGAGTTTCAGTACGTGTTTTTATACTTATAAACAGGCATCTATATAAAGATAAGTATTTACTATGTGCATATTATTATTTATCAGTATGCAGCATTATAAGGCAACATTATTTTACACAGACAAGTATACAAATCGCAGATTTGCTAAGCATCGGTTTGCAAACCAACCACAAACCGATGGCCAACCCACCCAAATAATTATAGACTACCAACTGACAGGCATGTTTCAGTGTATTCATTATCACTTAATTTCTACAAAAGCAGGTGAAAATTAACATTTTCACCTACAGTACTTTTGTAGAAATTAAGGATCGGGGCTGTTCATTATAAAGGTAATGCAGGAGATATCACTGATATCTCCTGCTTACCTTTCAGCCCCAATTTGTCCTGCAGTTCCCATACACTATTATGGCGACCTAAATTCATCAAAGCTCTGATAATACAATATTTTCGATGCTTGATTGCGGGAGCAATCGCCATCTGCAGATTGTGTTTGCTCCCGTACACACAATGGGAAGGAGTCCTGCGTTGCGAAGAGGGATCCCTTCGAACCCCTCCGCCCCTGTCTGGCTCCTTCTGCTTTGTGCGTGAACTCTAGTTTACGCAGGCACACTAGCACTGCTGAGTCAGACTCGGCAGTGGTGAGTTTCACTGCCCCGAAAGCAGCACTGAAAACGTTCGGGGAAACAGCTGATTTTCGGATCAGCTGTCTCCACGCCGGAGCAATGATGAATTGCTGGGCACTCGCTGCGATTAACTATGTTCATTATCGGGGACCCATAGGATAGGGTGCTTGATGGATATCCACACTAAAAAAAATAAAAATACAGTTGAGACGTTTGTCAAAATAGGCTGTTGAAATATATTGTGTAAAACATTGCACAAAACCAATTTACCGCATTTGGTGTACCTTTACCAAATATAATGTTTGTCATGTTTTTCTCACAGACGTCCTGATTCAGAGCTGGATGCTCTTTCAGAGCGCTCGCTTTGAATCAGTGCCCTCCCTCTCTTTTTTTAGAGCGGCCTCCTGGCTGCTCGCATAGCTGTGGGTGACCACCCACAGCTATAGCGAGCGGCCAGAAAGATGGTCGCGATGGTCAAGACCATCGCGATCATCGGGCTTGCGATGAGACCCTTGTGGTAGGGTCTCGTCTGCCGCAAGCCCTGGAGTGCTTTTGGCTCTATCAGAGCCAAAAGCACTCCCACTGACATAATTTGTGATGTCAGTGGGGCCGGCCCCAGACGGTAGGCGTTCCCATGGGAATGCCTCCGTTTGGGCAGCAACGCCCCCAGCATGCCCACCAAAGGGGGCGTGCTTTCACTCAACATCGACAGCACGCCCCCTTTGTAGCGAGACCCACAGCGACGGCTTGCCCGTCGCTATGCGGGTCTCGCACATGCGCACGACGGAGCCGGCTCCCTCGTGCGCATGCGCACTTGGCCAACATCAACCCGCTTGTAAGCGCTCAGTGCTTGCGAGCGGGTCTGAATCAGGACCAGAGCCAATAAATAAACATTTTAATGATAAGTATGCTGAAATGTAAACTTAATGTCTGCAAATAATTGGACATTATCATTTCCTTTTAGGAAGAGAGGATTGGAATGGGTCCTCAGGGTTTGTGCATGTGGGTTCTCTCTGCCCCTTCTCCTCTCCCCCTCCAACTATACAAATAACAAATAACGCAAAGAAGTCAGACAAAAAACACTGAAAAAGAAAACCTACGCTAACACTACACTCCTCACAAACACAATGCAGACACACACAACTAAACAGACAAAGCTGAAAAAATGCACAGCAGACAAAGACTACACACAAAAAGACAAGACAACTTTCCGAAATTCACTAGAGAACTCAAACTGCTCTCTTTTGTCACAGTGCAGCCGATGGGATATGCAGAAATGTCTGCTGGCTGCGGTGCTAATCGAACACTGACCAGCCCTATGGAGGCACAGAACTTCCATCTGAAAATGGCCACCAGATTCAGTGCAACTGTGGTAAAAGCTGCAGTCGATGACCGCGACATGCCTGCATTTTGCTAGCCACCCCCCTTTTACCACCAGAAACACCCAATGAAATTGTCTCTTTCTTTCTGCAGCTTTTTGCGGTAACCATGGGGATGCATGCGCAGTGCAACTTGGACGCATGCACAGACTGAAAGCATTGGCCATAGTGTGTGCAATCAACACTGTATACACCTCTCAATCAGGCCCTATGTCTGTACGGGTTTACCAAGTAGTCCCTAGGCCTGATTCTGAGTCACACACAGACGCATCTTTTGCCGCAGCCGGGTCTTTATGCCAATGCTGCGGGCGATTTGTGAAAACTGAGACGCCCACTTGCAGTGTTTTGCTCTTATAGAAGCACCATCGAAACTTGCATCAGCCCTATGGAAAGTGCAGCTTCTCCGTCTGAGTATGGCATCCTGTGTGAGGCGGGAGTGTGGTTATTCAAAATCTATCAGATTATAATAAGGAGATATGTAGGCAACTGGCAGACTTGAACACATAAGAAAGAAAAAAATCCTACAACCAATATAACTAAAAAACTAGGGGAGCTGCTGTTGAAGTATAAGGAGAAGGATGTTTTGACAGAAAAAGAGTGTAAGTTTATATAGATAATGAAACCATCAATCCCAGTACTATACACCCTACCAAAAATCCATAAGGATTGTGAACAACCTCCCGGAAGACCCATAGTGGCTGGAACAGAGTCCATTTCCTCCAATCTATCCTTATATATAGATAGCTTATTACAACCTATGGTGGTAAAAACTACTTCCTGTCTGAAAGATTCATTACAGATCATTAAAGATTTGGAAAAGATCGATTGGTGCCCAGAGATGATTCTATTAATGGCAGACATCACGTCCCTCTATATGGCTATAGATCACCAACAAGGATTGGAAACCATTAGGCACTTCTTGGATTTGGAGAATTTGGATCCTGATAGGAAGGAGTTTATTCTAGAAGGTGTAGAGTTTATTTGAGACATAACTTTTTTTGGTTTGGAGACAAAGGGACTGCAATGGGCACCAGATTCGCCCCGAGTTATGCCAACTTATTCATGACCTTCTGGGAGAAATCCTGTGTTTATGAAGGCCATGAGTTCTGGGCGAATCTGGTGTCCTGGACAAGATATATTGATGATATCTTGTTTGTGTGGAGAGGCAGTTAGGCATCACTTGATGCCTTCTATGAGTGTCTTAATAACAACAGTATAAATATTAAGTTAACATTCCATAGCAGCCGTGAGTCAGTGGACTTTTTAGATTTGACCATTTTTATGAAAAACGAAAACATCTACAAAAAAATCTTTGTGAAACCCACCGACTGTATTTCATATATAGACTACAAGAGTAATCACCATATCAATTGGCTCTCATCTATCCTGAAGAGCCAATTTCACCGCATAGGAAAAAATTGTACTATACAGAAGACTATGTTGCACAAGGGACCTCCCATGAAGGAACATTTCCTACAGAAAGGTTATAGCCAAGACCTTATAAAGAAATAATTTGATAAATATCTGGAATGTGATAGGTCGAAATGAATCGAAGGAAAGGAGAAGAATAACAAACCACATGATATAGGGATCCTGTTTACTACTAAATTCAGCAGTCAACACCAACAACTTGAAAAAATCATAGCTAAACATCAGAGTGTTCTTAGGAGGGATGAAGAAATTGGGGGACTCCTTTCTGAAAAACCGAAATTCGTGTATCGCCGAGCCAACAATACAAGAAATAGTTTGGTGAAAAGTGTCTCCACCGTGCCACCCAGATTGACCCGTAGCTCTATAACCTCAAAAGGGTTTTTAGATGTGGAGATTGTTCAATGTGCAAAACTTGTAAAACTGAGCAATCAAAAATTACAGAATACAGTTCAAACTCGAATGGCAGGAAATTTAAGATACATTCCTGTATTACTTGCAATAGTAACAATATTGTCTACGTAATAGAATGTACATGTAAGAAACAGTACATAGGGAGGACCTCTCGGAAGTTGAAGGAAGGAATGGGCGAACACGTCCGTAATATTAGAAAAGGTCTTGCAACTCACAGTATATCAGCACATTTTGATACATGTCACAGTCAAGATGCCTCCCATGTCACATCATTCTGTGGAATCATATCAGTCCCACCAGTTTGGTGGAAAAAAGGATGAGAGATTAGCTCGGGTTGAAATGAGAGCAATTTTTGAGTTGGTGACCCTGGATCCCAAGGGGTTTGTCACGACCATGGGTTCCTTACCAGTAAGTCCACGGTCTTTGCCCATTAGGGCACTCTGGCGTGGGCCATCCGGTGGCGGTGCTGGAGTATGGAGACTGGGGGTGCATCTGGTGGTTCCTTGTTGGTAGGCTGTGCCAGCATGAGAGTGTTGCACAGTGTTCCCAAGCTGTAGTTCTATGGGCGCCACCATCTTGCATTGGGCCATGTGACCTAGGGAACCAATCCCCTAAAGGTCAGCTGTTCTGTCCGGCCAATCACACTCTGCTATTGGGGATATAAGGGAGTTCACAGCTTCCTTACTTTGCCAGTGCAACGTGTATCAGCCGAGACTGGTCACACTTATCTGAGCTCCTCTACGCAGCTGACTTTGGTTCTGCCTAGCTCCCTGCCGGTTTTAGGAAGCCTCAGGATTCCCATCACCTACCAGCAACTCCTCCTCCCGCTGCTGTTGTAATCCCACTCACCAGCCAGACTACCTTCCTACTGCATCAACCCCTGTCTACAGTTTGTTTCCCTCTGGACATACTTAAACATTATCGCTCCACTCCTGTTACCTTCATTCCAGATTTTATTATTTGCTGCCGGACTTATTATTTGACTCTGACCCATCTCCACTTTTGCCCTGGTCTTGGTTTTTTCATGTCTACCATTCCATTCATTAAACTACCCAAGTTTTTTACAGTTCTGATTCTGTGTCCCTTCCTGTATCCACCCCGGGTCCACAAAAAAACCAACCCCTGGCAGGGTTCAACTCTGATTTTGAAGTCAAATGGTTTTTACCATAATTTGACTGCCTCCAGATTTCAGCTATATTTATACACATCCTCCCAGGTATCGATGTTAAGGCACGGCAAAAGAATTACACTTAGAACAGGTCCCATATTTTATCTTTAATAGGAGTTAATACATAGAAGCATGTTATTAGGAGCAAATTATAGGGAGGAATTCATATATGTATGGGATCAGGGGAGATCTCTGGTTTGTATTCACATTTTTTTTTACATATTCTGGCTTTACTATTTGTTCATATTTATTTATATTCTATTAAACATGAATTTTAAATTTTAACTAGATTCTGTGATGAGATTCCAGTGTCTATATATGTATTTTTTATGATGATGGATTGGGATAGGTTTTGGTAATTTCACACAGATATCCGGGGCTTTAACCCAGCCCCGTTTAAATGGGGGCATGGTTTTATTATTATTTTTAAATATACAGTGTTTTATGTTACTAAGGACAGTATGACGATTTTCCCTCGGTGATAAATCCATTATGAGGACCACCTATCTATATATCCTATTATCTAGGGAGATTCCTCTCTCTCAATATTATGGATCTAAGGACCCATGAATATGGTTGGGTCCTTTAGATCTAGTGAACATACTTCCCTCACATGAGGCTACCATCTTCTGTCCAAACACTAGAGCCCAGTCATCCCGTGAGAGGGGATCACCGGATAGTTCCGCTGGAAGGAAGTGCGTTCCAGCATTGAAGACCATGGCAGATAAGGCTTTCTATTATTGTTTATGTCTCCAGATCGATTTATTTAGACAAAACGAAGTCTGTTTATACCAGTATGTGGGCCAGTTATATAATTACCGGCTATATTTTGGATATAATTATGCTAATTGGATTATCTCTGCCCGCACCAATGACAGTTAGTCTGAGGGTTTTTAAGAAAAACAGGGGACACACCACCACCTAGTGACTAGACTGGACTTCAACAATGGTACAGGTACATTTTTTATCTCATCCGGAGAGTTAAGAAGTGATTTACAACTCTTGTTACCATGAATGTTTTGATCCAGTAGTTGCTATTTGCACATTTATGGAATACTTTTTTATGAATATTACATTTGGTGGATATCCATAAGTTACTTGGTTCGCCGAGATTGTATATCAGCAAAAGATCCCTTGATATGAGTAAAACACCTAACTACACGTGAGTACGGTACACATAGATTCAAATAATCCGTCATATGTTTGAAATCATCTGTTCTATATTGAGTGGGGTACGACCCTTTATTTATCGACGCTATTCTTGGTTGTGGAAATCTGTAAAGATTGGTGAAGACACAGAGGGAACAGCACATCTCAAGATATATTTCACACTCCACTAGCGAGTTGGCGGTGTGGGATGTAGTGGATATCTGTCTCCAATTACATTTAAGTGTATGAGGAATACCCTACACATTGGTATTTTTATCTACCATGGAGAGAACAAGAGAATAACATCCTGGTGGACTACAAAGACTTATCTGTGACGGATACTTACACGTACAGGAGCAGCAACTCAACATGGGACATCATTTAAGAACCTTTTTTTAAGATAAGCAGTTTACTCTAAGTTCCAATTATTATATTTGGTCCTGTGTGAGTGGTTGTGCATCTCTACATGGAGCTGCTGTCAGTGACACACCTTCTTCTGCCTAGCCACCCCCCTTTTTACCTCCCAGGAACTCCCACTAAAATCCACACTCCCTGCGTCCAAATTCGTTTGCGTCAAAATCAGCTCCCAACTGTCATCTCACAGGCTGTTGTTTGAAAAATGACAGTTGGGAGCTGATTGGCTGGCACCTTATCACGTTCTTATCACTTTTCACTCTGTCTCCTAACACCCTTTGTAGGGCTTACCAAGCACTGCCTATGTCTGTAAGGGCGTACCAAGCACTCCCTAAGTCTGTAAGGGTTTACCAAGCACTGCCTATGTCTGTAAGGGCTTACCAAGCACTGCCTATGTCTGTAAAGGCGGACCAAGCACTGCCTATGTCTGTAAGGACTGACCAAGCACTGCCTATGTCTGTAAGGACTGACCAAGTACTGCCTATGTCTGTAAGGGCTGACTAAGCACTGCCTAAGTCTGTAATGGCTTACCAAGCACTGCCTATGTCTGTAAGGGCTGACCAAGCACTCCCTAAGTCTGTAATGGCTTACCAAGCACTGCCTATGTCTGTAAGGGCTGACCAAGCACTGCCTATGTCTGTAAGGGCTGACCAAGCACTGCCTATGTCTGTAAGGGCTGACCAAGCACTGCCTATGCCTGTAAGGGCTGACCAAGCACTGTCTATGTCTGTAAGGGCTGACCAAGCACTGCTTATGTCTGTAAGGGCTGACCAAGCACTGCCTATGCCTGTAAGGGCTGACCAAGCACTGCCTATGTCTGTAAGGGCTGACCAAGCACTGCCTATGTCTGTAAGGGCTGACCAAGCACTGCCTATGTCTGTAAGGGCTGACCAAGCACTGCCTATGCCTGTAAGGACTGCCTATGCCTGTAAGGGCTGACCAAGTACTGCCTATGTCTGTAAGGGCTGACCAAGCACTGCCTATGTCTGTAAGAGCTGACCAAGCACTGCCTATGTCTGTAAGGGCTGACCAAGCACTGCTTATGTCTGTAAGGGCTGACCAAGCACTGCCTATGTCTGTAAGGGCTGACCAAGCACTACCTATGTCTGTAAGGGCTGACCAAGCACTGCCTATGTCTGTAAGGGCTGGCCAAGCACTGCCTATGCCTGTAAGGGCTGACTAAGCACTGCCTATGTCTGTAAGGGCTGACCAAGCACTGCCTATGCCTGTAAGGGCTGACCAAGCACTGCCTATGCCTGTAAGGGCTGACCAAGCACTGCCTATGTCTGTAAGGGCTGACCAAGCACTGCCTTTGTCTGTAAGGGCTGACCAAGCACTGCCTATGTCTGTAAGGGCTGACCAAGCACTCCCTATAGGTGGCCACGCACTGTGCAATGACTGGCTTATACAGTACATATACATACAGTATGTCTGAAAATGTCACCAGTGGCCAAGTAGGTCTTCAAATGCTCTACCTCCCCATACCTATTATTGTTATCAGTTACTTATATGGCACCATCATATTCTGTTGTGCTTTACAATTGGGAACAAACAGTAATAAAAAAAAGAGTGGTTAATAACAGACAGACATAGAGGAAAGATGACCCTGCTCACATGCTTACATTCTATAGGGAAATAGGCAATGATACACAAGGATAGTGCTATATATTACATCCTGAAAATGCTGCAGAATATTATGGCTAAACTATATTGTCTGAATAAGGTGATATAGTGCAATAACAGGAAGAAGAGTCTGGTTATTAAGGTGTAACCCACAGTAATGCCGGGTACACACTGACAGATATATTGGCCGATCAATTGACCGGCCAATATATCTGCTGCACGTCGGCCAGTGTGTACCAGCGATATGTCTGTGAAAGGCGTCGTTCACAGACATATTGCATTGGCTGCGCTGCACAGCCGATGGACAGATGTCTGCCCATACACAAACAGCGACAGCCACGGGGAGGGACACGCCCCCGACACGCTCCCCGGCCGCCGGGACCCGCTGCAGCTTGCAGATGATGGTTGTTCAGTGTGTATGAATGACCATCATCTGCAGATATATCGCTTAGGTGTGTATCCACCTTTAGGTTAGCCCACCAAGAACCTGGACATATATGATATATACACCTTAATAACCAGACTTTTCTTCCTGTTATTGCACTATATCACCTTAATCAGACAATACTGTTTAACCGTAATATTCTGAAGCATTTTCAGGATAGATGGTGCTTTGTTTTCATATCATATTGGAACATATATGATTTTATCTTAACCAGAAATACCCTGTTCTTTTATTCTTCCCATAGCTGTGTACTTAACACTACCCCAGAAGATCAGCCCAAAATCTATAAATCTAGATATATTGACATTTTTATACTGATTGTGGGCTTTATATTTACAGCATTTCTTCATAGCTATGAATTTGTCCAGCCTTGTAAATGGGAATCAGTGTGTTTAATATAAAAGTGGGGAATCAAAATGCAAGTACTGCTTACATAGAGCCACAGACATTCTCAGAGCTGACTCTTATGTGGCCATACAGTAGCACCATGCCATTCTAATTTATTATTAGTTAACATTACAGAAACAAAATAATAAACCTTGCTGTATTAATTGATACTCATAGTACCATTAAGACAATGGTGTCGATTCAGACCCTGACGCTAAGCAGAACTCTCTCGCAGCCAAAAGGGGCCGGGTATGCAAATTCCGCGATCGCACTGTCTGGTGTAAGGACGCCATCTATGTCTTAGAGAGCGACGGCAGAATGAACGCCCACTTTTCTTTCTTAACACACGTCATCTCCAGGAAGTGTATGATCAGAACCATCCAGAGCCATAGGAGCAGCACGCAGCGCTTGAGGTAGACCCTACCCCGCCGCAAGCACTGCGATCACTGCAGGCCGAAATACAACCAAGTGACGTGTACAATGACGCTTCTTTGCTAATTATGCACACCCCTAGAACACCTTTTTGACGCCCAGACACGTCTGCGTTCGCAGCACCACCCCCCCTGTTAACAAGCACCTTCCCCTGTTGCCACCCACAAACGGCGCTATCTGTCACTCAAAGCAGCGTCCAGTCTGTGTACTACGAGCGCAAAATTCCCGGACGCAGTGACTGGTTCGCGCATGTGTATTTTGACGCATACGCATGCGCAAACGTGCGATAATCGCCCATAGCGTGTGTCCACTGCTTAGCATCTGGGTCTGAATCAGGCCCAATGTTTGGAGCCAATTATGAAGAAGAGAGTGGAAATGTGCCACTGATTCGCCTCAGTCCATACACCCCATAGTGTTAAATGCAACACCTACCATCCAACATTCCTGACTGGAAAACTGGGACAAACTAAGCCACACCCCTGAATGGCCAAATTCACGCCCTCCTCATGAGCTTCAACACGTTTTAAGCCCAAGCAAATTCTGTTGGCAGGCATGATAATAGCAGGTATTCTGGTACAATGCTGCTAAGTAATCAGGTTGCCCTTGAGCGCACAGTTATTCAATAATCATTCTTCACATGAATCACAGAAGAAAATGTGTAATTAAGAATACAAACCTTTGCTTTTCTTGAAAATAAAACAGTATTCATTCTTCTTCTTTAAATACTCGCAGCCACCAGTCCTATTTCTAAAATGGAAAAAGCAAATACATAAATAGATGATTGGAAGATGTTAGAGTTAATATACTAGAGGAGTGAGTGATTAGGCTCAGACAACGGGGGTCAGTGTTACAGTACATGCCACTTTTCTCAGCGCTAAGAGACATCCTCCATTCCTGCTTATCGCAGCGATGCAGGATGTCTTAGCGCTGCAATGCATGAGGTCTCACAAAACCACGGGGTCTCATTCAGATGGAACGGTACATGAGCAAGTAACTTTTGGCGCTGGCGGGACTGGCAGCTAAACATGGCGACATCCTCAAGCTGTGCTTTTCGTTGCTTAGTAACTGCCCATACTGCTTTGCTGCCATAGCTGGTTATGGTGGCCACATTAACAGGAGTAGAAGGTGCCATTGGAGAAATCCCTTTTTTTGCAGAAGCACTGAGAAAAGAGGATATCACTGCTACACACATTTGTACCATTGGTTCCTCTCAGTCAAGTCAGAAAAGGATCAGAAACATATAAAACTAGTGAAATACACAGGCCCTGATCAAAGGTGGACGCTATTGCTGCTGCGCATTTTACAGCCGCGACTGCGTCTTTCTGCAAATGCCACAGCCAATGTGCTTCCTAACGTAATCCGCCAACTGTGTCGCATCAGTCTGACCGTCAGACGCACCTTCAGAGATTGCACTTACTCTATGGCAGGTGCAATTTCTCTGCCTGAACATGGCCGTTGAGGTCAGTATAACTGCGCCTTTGGATGCAGTTGCAGCCACGTCAGGATAGTCACCCCTGTTACCACCTACAGACGCCCATCAAAAATGCAAGGGTCTGCGTGCAATTTCGGTCTGCGTCTTTCTTCGGCAACCATCAGGATGCGTGTGCAATGTGGCTCGGACGCGTGCGCAGACTAAAAACATTGGCCGCTTGCGTGCGGCATTGACATTACGCGTACCTCTGAATCAGGCCCAATCTTGCTAATAAATTCCCAAATCACTGTTCATTTCAACCTAGGCAAATCAAACAAACCAGGATTGCACTGAATAGATAAATGTAAGGCATGAAATAACGCTTTACTTTCTTGCCTTCAATTTCGCATTCTTGCTTTAGGTATATTATGGCATTACTGTGATACAACAGCAGCATCTAGTGGTAACAATTCAGTGGTACATGTTCAGTATTTAGTATGTGGCCTATAATTATTTTCACACTATTTGGTTGAAGGTTTTGTCCATCAGTTCTCTTACTATGGGATCTGATGCTCTTAATGCAATTACAACCGTCCCATGATTAAACAATTGCCCTAACATTTAATTAAGAGCCGAGTGTCTTCTCTCTCGTTACAAAACTTATTTTGTAAAACCGTACAAAGTACAGAGCGTCTGGATAATAAACAAACATGTAATGGCGGCACTCCGGGAACTTGTGAAGAAAACAGGATACATTCACCTTTATGTCCAATATTTCAGTAACATCTTAACTTTCGTCAGGGATACGTGTATACACAACAAAACAAAAATTTATACATACCACCCACGTACTCATTAGCTGCCGCTTGTCTGGATAATCAACAGGAATCCTGCTTTCTGCACAGCGATGCCTGGACATCACCATGACAACCACGGACGCAGACAGGGGGGCCACCTTCCGAACTCCATCCAGCGTGCTGACGTCACCAGTTATTGTGGCAACATGATACATCAAAACTAGGGATGTGCACCGGCCACTTTTCGTGTTTTGTATTTTGGTTTTGGATCTGGATCTTTCTTCGTGTTTTGGATCTGGATTGGTTTTGCCAAAATCACCCTTCCGGGTTTTGGTTTTGGATCTGTGTTTTTTTGGAAAAAAGCATAAAAACAGCTAAAATCACAGAATTTTTTTTTTTTTTTGCTACGCTATTATTAACCTCAATAACATTCCCTTCCACTCATTTCCAGTTTATTCTGAACACCTCACAATATTGTTTTTAGGCTAAAAGGTTGCACCGAGGTAGCTGGATGACTATGCTAAGTGACACAAGTGGGTAGCACAAACACGTGGCCCATCTAGGAGTGACACTGCAGTGACATACAGGATGGCAGTTTGAAAAACTAGGCCCCAAACTGTACATAATGCAAAGAAAAAAAAGAGGTGCAAGATGGAATTGTCCTTGGGCCCTCCCACCCACCCTTATGTTGTATATGAAACAGGATATTTACAGTTTAACAAACCAATCATTTCAGCGACAGGGACTGCCAATTGTGGCAGAAATGATTGCTTTGTTTGGACTAGAGATGAGCGGGTCCGGTTCCCGGTTCCCTGAGAACCAGACCCACCCAAACTTCGGGGATCCGGGGCGATCCGAGGCGCCCCTCGGATCTCTCCACCTGCCCCGGATCCCTAATCGAGGCAAACCTTGCAATCCTCTGTGTCGGATCTTGAGGTTTTGCCTCGAGCGGCCATTTTTAAAAATGCCTTTGCCTTCAATGGACAAAGGCTAGCACTGATTGGCTGACAGAGCCGTCTGTAACGGTTCTCAGCCAATCAACATTATGGTGCCCATTTGCATAGATCGTGTACAGATGCATGTAGCACGGACCTGGGAAATCCATGCTACATGCATATGTGTGATTAACACAGAGCATGGACGGGTCAGTGAGACCCGTCTGTGCTGCTGTGTATTTCAATGACACAGATGAACGCACGGACCAGGAGATCCGTGTTACTTGCATCTGTGTCATTGACACAGAGCACTGATGGGTCCGTGAGACCCGTCTGTGCTGCCGCGGTAAAAAAAAAAAAAAAAGAAAAAAATGGCGTGCCCCTCCCTTCCCAAAAGAGCAACCAGCCCCGGGCTTTAGTGACCCAGTGCAGGGTGTGCTTAAATACAGGGGACAAACGACGTAGGGGTCCCCCGTACTTAAGCACAACCAGCACCGGGCTGGTCAGAACCAGCCCTGGTTGCCAAAATACGGGGGACAAATGACGTAGAGGTCCCCCGTATTCTGTACGTCCAGCATTGGGCTCTGATCCGGTCCTGGCTCTGGAAATACAAGGGGAAAAAATAAGTAGGGTTCCCCTGCATCTTCCAGAACCAGCACCAAACTTTTTCTAGCGGGGAGGCTGATGCCACAGCCAGGGGAGCCCTTTTACCGGGCCCCCCAGCTGCAGCATCAGCACTGACCGCTAGTCTGCCCAGGCCGGGGGTTCCCCCCTCCATGGCACCCTAGGCCCAGGCTGATAGCCCGGGGCTATCGTGTATGTGTAGTGTAAAATAAATAAGTGTAAACATTGGGCCTGATTCAGACCCACTCGCGAGCGGCTGTCCGCTCGCAAGTGGGTCGATGTTATGCACTGAGCATGCGCACGACGGAGGGAGCTCCGTCGTGCGCATGCGCCAGACGCGACGAGCGAAGGAAAGTCCTTCGCTCGTTGTGTCCGATCAAAGGGGGCGTGCTGTCAATGTTGATTGACAGCACGCCCCCTTTGGTGGGCGTGCCGGGGGCGTGCCTCCCTGACGGGGGCGTTCCTACGGGAACGCCTCCCGTCAGAAGCCGGCCGGTGGGAGTGATTTTGGCTCTGATAGAGCCAAAATCACTCCGGAGCTTGCGGTTGAAAACCTCAACCGCAGGCTCCGGCTCGCAATTTCGATGGTCGCGATGGTCTCGACCATCGCGGCCATCACAAAGCACGCTCATATAGCCTGTGGGTGGTGACCCACAGCTATACGAGCGTCCAGGAGGACGCTCCATGAAAATGGAGCCCGGCCCTCATTCAGAGCGTGCGCTCTGCTCAGAGCGTACGGCTCTGAATGAGGGCCATTGTCTTTACAAGTAGAACTGCAGGTCCCTGCAGGTCCCACCGTACACAGTATAAGTTTATTAAACATACATGCACTCACACATGTACACATACTCACCTATGTATCCATGTAGCATCGGTCCACTTGTCCGGTAAAGTATCCATAGGGGACCTATGAAAAAAAAACATAATCACCGTCTCCTATGCGCGGTTCTGTCCTCTTCGGTCCGAAGTAGGCACCCCCGGACTTGGCAAAAAAAATAAAAAATTCTGATACATGTACTTCAGTACTTTCCGAATGAGAGCTTAGCGGCGGGATTTCACCATGGAAACCCCGCTGCTAAGCGTTCATTGGCTGAGAGAGGTCATCCCCCATCTCTCAGCCAATGAACGGCTCCCTCCATTGTAGTCAATGGAGAGCCGCAGGGTTATTAAAGTTTACCAGCTGCACCAGTAATGGTTGGGAGCTGGGTACATGAAGACACCACAAACAGAGCTTCATGGCCACCAACAGCACCATGTGCACATTACCTCAACGAAGGAAGCACTGATAATGGTGGGGAGCTGGGCATATGAAGACACCAGACATGGAGCTCCATAGCTCAATATTGGATTCAAGAACCATGCCGTCAAAGCCAAGCGAGGCAAATTGGGGTGAAGGAATAGACCCTGAAGTAAAAGATCTGGATGCAGTGGCAGACGATATGGAACATCTGCCAACATGGTTTGAAGAATTGTGTACCAATGATGGCGCGGCCAGTCTGGAGCTACCAGAATGACCGGCTGTGCCACTGATCGAATCCGCTGAACTACCTTTGGAAACATTACTAGAGGAGGAAAGATGTATCCCAGCTGGAACACCCAAGGTGCTGTCATGGCATCCACCAGCGGTGCCTGAGGATCCTGGGACCGAGATCCGTACCTTGGAAGCTTCTTGTTGAGATGAGAAGTCATTAGATCTATGTCTGGAGATCCCCATCTGGCAACTATTGCCGCAAACATCTCCTGGTGTAATTCCCATTCCCCTGGATGCACACTGTGGTGACTTAAGAAGTTGTCCATCCCCGGAATGTAATTTGTCGAAAATGCTGAAACCCAATTTTCTGCCCAATGAAGGATGTGAGAAACCTCCCTCATTGCTTACCAGCTGCATGTGCCACCCTGCTTGTTTGTGTAAGCAACTGCAGTGGGATAGTCTGATTGGATTTGCACTGGTAAATTCCTTAGATGGCATTGAACCTGAATCAATGCATATCGAATTGCCCTTAATTCCAGTATATTGATGGAAAGAGAGGCTCCTGGACAGACCAAAGACCCTGTAATTGTCTGTCTAGAACCACCGACCCCCAGCCTGTTAGGCTGGCATCTGTGGTGACAATGGTCCAATTTATTACTGACAATTGACAACCCCTGCTCAGATTTGCATCCTGCAGCCACCACCGGAGAGACTGCCGGGTCTGAAGAGATAACTGAAAATCGGCCTGTTTAGTTGAGGGTCTGGTTTCACCCATTGATGAGGCAATTGGTTTTGTAGTGGACGGGTATGAAATCTGGCGAAATGAACGGCTTCAAATTAAGCCACCATTTTTCCCAGTATCTACATAGCCCTGAGGACTGAGATAAAGGTGCATACACACGGTACGATCTGTACCACCAACGACTTGAAAGATTTCTTTCAGTGAAGTCATCCTGCCACATCTCTGTACAGGCAAAGTTGATAATATCGTGCAATTTAGCCTGCATGTACGGATGATCATAGATACTGTTATCGTTCATGCGGGAACGCACATCGTTGGTTGCTCACTGCATAAAAATGAACAATATGAACGATATATATTGTTGAACGATATCGTTATCGCTTATATCGTTCATAGATATCGTACCGTGTGTATGCACCTTAAGACATGCCGGCTCTACAGTGCTTGTGAGTAATAACAAACCCGGCCAATCTGCTCAAAAGCAGTATGCCAGGAAGCAGTACATAAAGGTAACAAGGTCTTTTACACATATCTGTAAAAAGCTTACCTTCTCTTTACCAGCGACCCCCTCAGATGTGTGTCTGGCATGGAGAGAGACACAGGGAACATGTAGTTGGGTGACTCTCAGGGGCCGTCTTTAGAGTGGGATTCAGGGTTCACACAAACCTCTATTCTATATAACTCCCACTCTGCTAGTGCTTGCCTCTTGTTGCCAGGAGCTAAGCACCCAAACCAAACATCAAAATAAAGAAATAAAACCTTAAAGCTAGGACCAAGCTAGTGCCTTACTCCAAGACACTAAAAACAAGACTGAGCTTAGGGTGGAAGGCGGTTATATAGGGGGTGGGAGTCAGTTTTCAATTAGCTAGTGTCCGACTTCACGCCTCACTACGCATAACCCAGAAGTAATGGATGAAAAAGGAATAGTCCTGGAACCTCTACCCATGCTAAGAGGAAGTGTTTCTATGGGTGCAGTGCCAGATTAGGGTCCTAGAAAAATAAAAAACATCGGCATCGGTAACCTGGGCCCCTAATAGAGTCGGATTGTCTGACTGGTGTATTGGTGGGATCCGTTGCCAGAGCCACACTTACAGTCGGCATCGCTGATGTCACAACTAGTCAGCATTGTCGATTGCAGTTATGGGTGCAGAGAGTCGGATGCCTCAAAATATTTTCCTTGAATACCTGGTCTGGCAGTGGATTCCACCGTAACCCTAGTGAGCCAGTCCAATTCTGCCTCTTAGAGTCTATAGGGACCTTATGTTGCCTAATGGATGATCCAGCAATATGTGGGTAATTATAGAACTTAAAACTAGTTCCTGTGATTTTAGAACCAATGATTAGGTATAACGCCAAATATTTAGTCATAAGCATGCAAGGAAATCATAGGATTTATGTTTTTACATGAACTGTCTTGTAACTGTCTTACAGAGCCGGATTTCACTATGCAATCAACTTATGAATAGAGAACACCTATGGCATCAAAACAATCCTAAACTTCAACTGGAAAAGATACACCACTAAAGTAGTGCCCCCTCAACTTCACGCGCAACAACAAGAAGGTGGGACAAGACGACGCCTTTCTTAAGGCTGAAGCAAAAATTTACAACCCCTTCCCACCCCCTTACCTGTGATGGGAGGGATCATAAACATTGCTTCATAAATTCAACCACTAAAGTAAATCTCATATTTACAACAATCTAAAGCAGAGATTCCGTAATTTTTCTAGATTTAGAAATACTCGTAAACCATAACCACAAACCGGTGGACATCGACAGCTTCATCCTGTCAAACGAACATCTTCCAAGGCGTACTTGCCGACATTTTAATTCTCCTCTACGGGAGTAGCCCGGAGAGGCGATGCAGCTGGCCATTTAGGGGGTGGGGCTCTTTACCCCATTTTACCCCTGCCCCTTTCTCACAGACCTGCGATTCCCGGTAATTATCTCCCCATTCTGCTCACTTCATTAGGAAACGGCGGGATGCAGGAGATTGACCCACACTTCCGGGGGTGCAGGGGACTACCCGAGAAATCTGGAGTCTCTCGAAACTTCCCGGTAGAGTAAGTATGTTCCAAGGTGGCTACAAAACGTCCTCAAATGCCAATTCACAAGAATCAGATGAGAACTGCAGCAATATTATGTACACCAGGCATGTCAAACTCAAAAGACCAACCAGGCCGAATATTCAAGGTCTAAGAGTGTGTGGGTTCGCAAGAAAAAAAAAAAGTCTTATATGCAATGTTTAAAAGGATTATTATTAATAAAAACCAATGCAGTGCCCCTTATGCAATGCCACCTGTATTAGAGCCCCTTATGCAATGCCACTGTAGTTGTGACCATAATGCAGTGCCCCCTGTATAAGAGTCCCTTATGTAATGCCCCCTTTATAAGAGCTCCTTATGCAATGCCCCCTGTATTAGAGCCCCTTACGCAGTGCCCCCAGTAGTGTCCATTATGCAGTGCCCCCAGTAGTGCCCCTTATGCAGTGCCCTCAGTAGTTCCCCTTATGCAGTGCACCCAGTAGTGCCCTTTATTCAATGCCCCTTGTATTAGCGCCCATTACGCAGTGCCCCCAGTAGTGTCCATTATGCAGTGCCCCCTGTATAAGAGCCTCTTATGCAATGCCCCGTTTATAAGAACTCTTTATGCAATGCCCCGTATTAGAGGCCTTAGGCAGTGCCCCAGTAGAGCCCATTATGCAGTGTCCCTAGTAGTGCCCCTTATGCTATGCCCCCAGTAATGCCCCTTATGCTGTGCCCCCTCCCAGTATATAACAGGCCCCACTCCCCTGTGCACTACTTACTTCTCTCTTAATTACTTCTCTTCACGCTGGCCGCTGGGCACCGCTCCCGCATAGACGCTACCGCCGACTGGATCTAACTAGATCCAGCAGGGCAGGCCGCTCACATCGCGGGTGACGCGCGAACTGCTTCACTGGGAACGCTGACCTCTGAAGCGATCAGAGGTTTCTTTAGTCCCTGATCGCTTCAGAGACCAGCGTTTAAACACAAATATTATGTGGCCCAGTCACCCCTGCCGCGATCGGGGCTCAGCTCCGATTGTGGCAGGGGTGACTGGGCAGCATAATATATGTATTTGGGCCCACACTGTTGGGCAGCATAAAATGTTTCTTTGGGCCGCATGCAGCCCACGGGCCGCGAGTTTGACATGCCTATGTACACAAAGCAAACAACCACCCTCACACAGCAATTCCTAGACAAGGAATATGACCGAAAATAAGTAGACAATTCCTTTATGGTTTGAAATAACCAATTGGGCCATAGAAGTGCTTCATTATCAGCCATAGCATCGTATTATTACACTTTATGGAAAGCACAAAGAACTAAAGGCTCTGACATTCCCTATGGGTAGTGAGCCTATGAATTAGAGGAGGAGATATCAGAGAGTGTCTTGGAGAGAATGGATTGTGGAATATTTCTAATTACACAATGACACTGAAAGGGATAAATGTGGAAATCTAACTTTTAATTATAAGAAAAAGAAACAATGTCCTCACATGCGCTCCTGGAAAAAAACAACTTCAAAAGTCCATATTGTTCATAAATCCTTAGGGTATGTTCCCTTCGTGATGTGGGGTAAACAAATAGCGGTAGTTATAGATGATAGTGTATCTTCACAATGAGTAGTTTGGCATGGGACTGGATATTCTCTGGCCTAGATACTCAATACAATTGTAGATTAGTATAAGTCAGTGGTTCCCAAACTTGGTTGCTGTGGCACCCTGTGGTGCCTCAGGTTACTTGCAGGGGTGCCCCGGGTTGGTGGTCCAGTAACAAATAAAATGATTTTTAGTCAGTGTGATAGGCAAAACTGAAATCGGTATGATGAATCCCGACAGCGTCTGCTCGACATGGGTGAAAATCCCGATCGTCCCTAAGGTAAGTATCGACTAACCTAATTCCCTCCCCTAACCCTCCCTTAGGGGTGACTAACCCTAACCTTCCCCCCAGTGCCTAACCCTAAGCCCCCCTCTAAGTGCCTGAACCTAACCCCCCCTTCCCCACCGCCTAAACCTAAGTTCCCCCCGGGGGTGCCTAACCCTAACCCTCCCTCTCCCTAGCCCAGCCCTAGCCTCCCGGGGGGTGCCTAACCCTAAGTCCCCCCCGGGGAACCCTAAACCTAACCATCCCCCCCTGCAGCTATCCGTGCTCGGCACCCGGCGTCCCTTTGATCGGGATGCCGGGAGCCGGTCTCCCGGCATCGGTAAAATGGCAGGCGTCTAGATTTAGACGCCTGTCATTTAACCCTCGCCGGGATTAAGCAGTCAGGAAGCCGGCTGTCGGAATTAGGTCCGCCGGCTTCCTGACTGCATACTGGCACAACCAGTGCTAATGACTGCCAATCAAAAAAATATTATATTATATAGTGAGCAGGGGAGTCTTTGGAAAGCCCCTATGAGCTCTGTTTTCTCTGTGAAATTCTCCCCCACCACCTTCCCACTCTTGATTTGACATTCGGAGAGCTGTCACTCAGTGTTGGCCATGTTTGGTTGCCCACCAGAGAGGTACTGTAAAGGACATTATGATTTGCAAGCATATCGTTAAGAAAAATTACTGAAAAACCTCCTATGTGATATTGTTGCTGTAACATATAATTATGGAGCTGGATGCTAAATCCATTTTCACTCAATCTGCTGATGTTTGCAGATCTGTGCTTACGCATCTGAACCTGCAATGTCGCTTGCAGTGCCCCAAAAGCCGCGGCATGATTGACATGCTGCTGGCGTTTAGGGGTGGCTACGGGCAGCTATCCAAAAAACTGCCCGTTAAGGAGTGGTGGGATCTGGGCTTGAGGCACAGAAATCATATACACCTTCCAAGCCTGATGAATCGGAGCATAAACAGGGTTCTAAGATGAAACGTGGAGAAGGTATTGGACTACGTGTGCAGGAAAATGCAACTTAAATCTGCAGATATCGCCAGTGTTCTGCCTGCTCAAAATACAATACGCATCAGGTGCAGGCGTGTCGAGGGATATTAAGAAAAAAAATAAGTTTAGAGAGGTTCCCTACCCAACCTTGGGATTCTGATGTTTTTTTTTCTCAAGCCCCTAAATATAAAAGCCAAGTGGGTCAGCAGATCTCCTGCTTCGAGGTGGATTTCTACCAAGGACCCCAACATGATCAATGGTGCACATCAGATGTTCAATTCCATGAAGTGGTTATAAGACCAAGTGTCCATTTGCTGAATAATCTCAATTCAAAAGGGTTTCTAAACTGTGGGGATCGAAAGCAAAATGTGTAAATTGACCATTCATTATCTACAACAAAAAATTAAGTAAATTGTCCTTATATGTCATCCAATATTTGGTGCTTGACCACCAACAAGAGGCATCTCTGTAAGTATCCTGAGGCACAAAAGGGTGCCACAGCACCCAGTTTGGGAACTGATGAGCTATTATCTTCTAGAATGTGCTAGATAAATGATAAGTAGAATCTGATTGGTTGCTATGGGCAACAACTTCACTTGTAAAAACCCGCACTTTAGTAAATATATCCCTAAAAGTTTATTGAGGTTCCTTTAATTGAGATGAATCACTAACTGGCAATGTACCTGTAAGTGTATTACAGGTATGGAGGGTCAAGCGGCGTGCAAGGTGCCGTGACCGTTAGTGAGGCACATGATTCTCAGCGGCGGGTGGGTCAGCGCACCCCTTCCACTGTGCCTGCCCGCCACAAGTCCCAAAAAGCGGCAGTTAGGCAGTCCTTGTAGACCCCGGTGTGGACTGCCACGAGGGAACAGGGGGAGGACATTAGACCGGTCTGGTCTGGAGATCTGGTGGCCTCTCAGACTGGCATTATAAATGGCGGCTGTGCTCATCTCCCTGAGCCTGCTCAGGGGGCGAGGCTTAGGCGCCATGTTACAAGCAGACAGAGCTTGCTGCAGGTAGGTTCTGGCAGCAGCTCTGAGATGGTGGAGGGGCATGTCTAGCAGTCACAGGAGGTTAGTCAGGGTGTAGATTCTCACAGTTTGCCCGCCTTTTTTTGCCCGCAGGCTGTGGGGATGCTGCGGGAATGATGACCATTATCTCATCCATGGCCGCTTTGTTTGCCCCTTTTGTTGCTGCATTCTCACAACTGCCTGGAGCGGGATCTTCAGCTAGAGCCTCCACCACAGTTCCTACCTCGCATTTACCAGCAGCCATGCCTGAACAGTTTTTGTCAGCGGTGCGTGCGTTTAAGTCCTTAGTAGCACAAGGTAGCCCAGTGGCAGCCCTTTCCCCGGCTTTGGCCAGTTCAGCTAAGCTGTCCTCTGTATCTTTGTCTGCACCTGGGGCTGTGGCACCAGATGCTGTTTTACCCTCTTTATCAAATGGTGGCGCCAGCGATGACAGTAGCAGTTGTTCTTCATCTTCATCGCTGGTATCAGAAGCCAGCAGCTCTGCCAGAGCACGCAAGCGGGCTGCCAAATATACTAGATGCGAGGCCGACTGGCGTGATAGGTCATTTAAATGCCGCCGTTCGTCACTGGGGGTCTGCTGCGATAATTTGGCGTATTTGCGCGGCTTGCGTCCATGTTGTAAGCGCAAGATAAATAAAGGTTTGTATGTGGACATTTTAATGCTCACTGAAAAAGCAAAAATGGATTTTAAAGCGGCCAAGGGAAAGGGAGGGGTTGGCCTTGACTCCTGTTTCACTCTTTTAGCGATGCTTTGGAGATGGTTAGGTGGTATGGACTAGGTGCTCTCATGGCTAACATAGATGTGGAATCGGCCTTCCGTTTACTTCCCCTGCATCCTGAGTCCTTCAGGTACATGGGTTTTTGCATCGAGAACGGATATTTCATAGACAAGTGCTTGCCTATGGGATGCTCCATTTCTTGTGCCTTTTTTTTTAAATGTAGCACCTTTCTTCATTGGCGTGTGGAGTCTCCTTGCAGTGGTCCCGGGATAGCACACTATCTTGATGATTTACTATGCGTGGGTCCCGCTGACTCGGAGCGTTGTGCTTTTCTTTTGTTTTCCATGCTGGCTATGTTTTTCCATTTTGGGGTGCCAGTTGCCAACAAGAAGACTGAGGGTCCTCTCACTCACTTATCGTTTTTGGGAATCGAGATTGATACTCTGGCAGGGGCTTGGAAGCTTCCTTAGGACAAGGTGGCAAAATTGTGCAACACTATTGCTGCATGTTTGACTGCTTGTAGAATTACGTTGCGACAGGCGCAATCGCTGTTAGTTCTTTTGAACTTTGCCTCTATGGTTATCCCGATGGGCAGAGTTTTTTGTCGAAAGCTGGAGCGGGCCACAGCTGGGGCGTCCAGGCCTCACCATTTGGTTCACTTGTCATCTGAGATCAAGAGGGATCTGTCCGTTTGGGCATCTTATTTAAATTTAATGGCATGCTGATTTGGATGGCCCCAGCTGTTGACAGTTTTCAGTTGCAGCTTTTCACCGATGCTGCGGGTTCGGCAGGGTTTGGTTAATACCTTGCTGGGTCCCAGTGTTTGCACCTTGGTGTCACAATTGGTGTTTGTGATTTACCTGACTCTGGTGATGAACCGGATTCAGCGGAGACCGACTTGACTGGAACCATGGGTAACGTGAATAGCTCTTTTAACATAAGAATTGGATAGCAGTGAGAACTGCTTTTGATGATGAATGACTGGAACTGGAAACTTGAAACGTTGGAGTGGGACCAGAAGGTACTTGGAGGAACCGGACTGGGATTAGCAGGAAGACTTACTAAGCTGGATGGGGTACCAGTAGATGGGCTTGCAGACGGATGGTAGCACGGAAGCTACTTGGTGCGGCTGGGAAGCCGTGTAGAGACTGATGGTAGCACGGGAGCTATGTAGAGTGGCTAGGGAGTCGTAAGGTGAGCGGTGGTAGCTCAGGAGCTACTTAGTGTGGCTAGTGAGCCGTGAGGTGAACAGCGGTAGCACGGGAGCTACTAGGTGCAGCTGGGTAGCCGTAAGGAGACTGATGGTAGCTCGGAAGCTACTTGGAGTGGCTCGGGAGCTATGAGGAGAGTGATAGTAGCATGGGAGCTACTTGGTTTGGCTAGGGAGTCGTAAGGTTCACTGTGGTAGCTCAGGATCTACTTGGTGCGGCTAATGAGCCATGCGGTGAACGGTGGTAGCACGGGAGCTACTAGGTGCAGCTGGGTAGCCATAAGGAGACTGATGGTAGCTCGGAAGCTACTTGGAGCGGCTAGGGAGCTGTGAGGTGAGCGATAGTAGCACGGGAACTACTTGGTGCGGCTAGGGAGCCGTAGATGGTCGGTGGTAGCGAGGAAGCTACTTGTCGCGGCTAGGGAGCCGTAGGTGGTTGGTGGTAGTGTGGAAGCTACTGGTTGCAGCTTGGGATCCGTAGTTGATAGATGGTAGCGTGGAAGCTACTGGTTGCGGCTCGGGAGCCGTAGTTGATAGATTGTAGCGTGGAAGCTACTGGTTGCGGCTTGGGAAGCCGAATGGAGATGGCGGTAGCAGGATTGCTGGACACAGCAGGTTTTCAGATATTTTTACCATAGTATATATTCTTTTTGTGCGCCTATATAGGACATCCTTTTTTCCCTCTTGAAGAATTTGTCTGTTAGAATTTGCTATTGTCCTGGGCAGCACCCCCAATGTAATATCTATTTTGATAATTTATGATTTGATGGAGTTTAAACTTACTCAAACTAGTGCAGTGGTATTTCCCTTCTTCCCCTTCCTTGACTAAATGCTATATGGTGTGCTGAAATCTTTTCAGCTTTCTTTTCCACTGGCACAGTACTTTTTGATATAATTGTTAAATAAATTTACAATTTAATAATATAGGTACATTAGAATATTAACATGGCATCATTCAATCTTACAAAAGACTTAGAGGACAGACGAGATAAATTGAGAAACAACTTGGATTTAGCCTTTGAGAGTGAATTAGGAGGAAATGACCCAACGAATAGGGATTGGTTAAATGATCTATTTCTTTTGAAACAAACTCTGATGAAACAGAGCAAGACGTGGTGGAACAGATCAATGTTTGACAATTACATAAAGAACAATATAACACCAAGAGGCCTCAGGCCAAAAATTTTTCCAACTTTTGAATTGGCCAATGGGGATTAGAAAAAAGAATGGGAGAGTATCCTTACACAATGTTCTATGGGTTTGATCAAGGTTCTCATAAAACATGATGAGATCCTTCTTAATCAATATACGAAGGAGATAAATGTATTAGGCGAATCACTGAAGAAGTTTGAGATGATAGATAAATTTCAATACACTTATAATAAGTTCAAGAAAGAAATTGAGGAGTTTGAACAAGGGATTATAGAAAGAAAGAGAAGGAAACTCCAGAGGGACAAAAATGATTTTGCCCATAATACAGTGTATAGATGGCGTATCTACCCACAGTATAACAAGCATTCCAACAATTCCAATTATTCCACATCAGAGGTTGATTCCTCTGAGGGAGAAGACACTAGGAATAGTGGACAAAATCGAAGTAGGGATTTTTTAGGACAAACCCTACGAGGAGCCAGAGATCAGACCTTCATGGAAGATTTAAGATCAGGAGGGGGAAAGGGAGCGAGAAGAAAAAGAGATGTAAGGAAGTGGAGGGAAGAGCCAAGGGAGCAGAGGAGGAACAGGAGATAACAGACGACATGTTAAGAATTATAAACTTAACAAGTAAGATTTTGACTGTGGATCAGATCTCCTTACTGAGTAAGGGACTGTCATTCTCACCACAGTATCAGGTCGATCGATTTGAGTGTGAGAAAGACTTACACCTATTCACACGTAAAATTCTTCTTACATTTTTTTTTCTGCAACCAAGAAAGTATGAGTGATTTAATGTTGACAACTGGTAAAAGTACTCCCCCCACATCCTTTGATGATAATAATCTTAAAGCTCTGAACATCTTAAAAGAATTAGAACTGGGAGAAGATGTAGGAAACCCTCCTTTGCCACTTCCACATGATTCCTCCAAAATTAAAAATAAATCAACATTCTTTACAGATTTTAAGATCTCCCCTCCTGTTAAGGTATTTTTTGATTTAGTTTCAAAAGATTTGGACATTCTATATCAATATGATAACCAAAAAAGACAATTCCAATCAGATAATTTAACTACTGGAGAAAGATCTGCAATACAACAAATTTTGTCTTGGAAAGATGTTGTGGTTAAACCTTCAGACAAGGGGGGTAATATTGTTTTGTGGCCTATTAATCTGTATATGGAAGAACTGCATAGACAACTTGATGATCAAAGCTGTTATAAGCGTTTGATATTTAATCCCACCAATAATTTTCTGGTACTCTATAATAAATTGGTTACTAAAGCATTTGTGGATGGAACTATTAAGAAAAAAGACTTTGATTTCCTAAAAGTGAATAAACCTAAGATTGCGACATTGTATCTTTTACCGAAAGTGCACAAGGTTGAGCACAACCCACCAGGTAGACCGATTGTCTCTGGTGTGGGTAGTCTATCCGAAAAAGCCAGCATTTTTGTAGACCAATACTTACGCCATCATGTATTAACATTACCTTCCTACACCAGAGACACGATGGATGTTTTAACCAAATTGCAAGATTTGTCTGTGGATCAGGGGACTTGGCTCGCTTCATATGTTGTTGAGAGCCTCTATACCAGTATTGATCACTCTAAAGGTATCCGGGCAATTAAATATTTCCTTGATATGGAAATATATAAGGAATTTAATGACTTCCTAATTACACTCTTGGAATTCATTCTCACTAGAAATTATTTTGTCTGTGATGAAAAGTTCTACTTGCAGGTGAGGGGCACGGTGATGGGAACAGCCTGTGCCCCCACCTACGCCAACCTAAACATGGGTTGGTGGGAACGTGAATGGGTATTTAATGATGAGCACGAAAAATATACCATGCATGTATTATTATATCTTCGGTATATAGATGACATCCTCATCCTTTGGGATGGTACACAGGAACTTTTGGAGGAGTTCATCTCGATTTTGAATAACAACAACCTTAATTTGAGATTGACAGGTGGGATGAGTAAAACTGAAGTACATTTTTTGGATCTGACCATTAGAATTGAACTAAATGTACAGATCACGACAGCTATATATAGGAAAAAAACAGCTACGAACAGTATCTTACCCTCTACTAGCTCTCACCTACCAGCAACAATCAGAGGAATCCCTAAATGGGAACTTTTACGGACCAAAAGGAACTGTTCCAACAGAGATACCTTTTTAGCACGAGAACGCCAACTATGTATGAGACTGAATAAGAGAGGGTACAGTAAGAATACAATCAACTCAGCAGTTCAGAGCGTTAGGACTTATCCCCGCGAGTCACTGTTGATAAAAAAGATGAAACAACAGGTAGAGGAACCAATTAGATTTGTGGGTACCTTTAATAACAACTGGCAGCGAATCACCAATATACTACAGAAACATTGGGGGATTCTCCAAACAGATGATGATTTGAAATCCATCCTCCCGACGAAAGTGCAAACAAGTTGGAGAAGGGCTCGGAACCTGAAAGACATATTGGTCAAAAGTCACCTTGATACATCAAAATAAGTGAGATTTGGTAGAAAAGGATAATACCGTTGTGGATGCTGTAAAGCATGTAAATTTATGTCACCAAGAGAATATTTTTTTGATAGATTTGGTAAGAAATGGACCATCAATACTTACATTTGCTGTACCACTATGGGTGTAATATACCAACTTGAATGCCCATGTGGTAAAAAATATGTCGGCAAAACAATCCGACCAATGAAAGTACGAATACTTGAACACGTTAATAGCATTATAAATGCTAGACGGGATATATCCAGATTTAAAACCCTGACCTCAGTGGCAAATCACTTCCCAATCACAATGGGGATAAGAGGTGGTGATGTGGACAAACAACTGTTGCAGGCAGAGACCAAAATGATCTTCCTTACGGATTGTATATTCCCAAAGGGATTAAATGAGAATAATAGTTATTTACCCTTCTTATGAATTCGATGTATAAATGGGATTAAGTTAAACTGCAAGATAATTCTTATAACTTGAATGGATTCAACACAAGACACCCTGAGTATGTGGGTTTCAGTCGGTTATAATTTTTATATAATTCCTTCAACCATGGGTATTGATTGAAGATGTAAATCTGCCTGTATGGATGAAATAATATCTGTTTACCCCTGTAGGGAAGTATATACTCTGATAAATGTGACCCTGTCTGAGTTTTTTGTTTCAATTACAAGATCCGGTAGTATTTATGAATACTGTTTATAATTATTCTATCTAATGATTATTGTTAGTATATTTGAAATATCATTTTACCGAATGTATATGTTCTTTTTAAAATATTATTTAACTGGAAATATTCTCACTTTCGCTCTATTTAACTATCACGAATATATTATATTATATTATTAATGGAATAAGGAGTAGTCACTTAAATTATATTCACCATTGTGTTGTAACACTATTATTTTTCACACTATTTTTAATTATTTCTTCTTTTTTTAATCACAGGTATTCACATTGTTATACTATCACTTAACTCACTCAATCATATTCATAATATTTAATGTATGTGTCTTAATTTATTTCTACATAACATATTTTATGAGGTTAGTTATATAGTCCGAACTACTATATAGACTTGGATATATATTTTTTATATATATTATTGGTTATTTTATTTAATTATTGATTTATACCCATTAATTATTGTTAGATGTTTATCCTTATTTGTTTATATATACAGGAACTTCGTTATTTTATATTAATGCAAGTCTCACTATAAAGAACCATGTTTTAAAGGTCTGTACTTACCGGGATATATAAAAATTATTTGGGGATGATATAGGAGTAACGTTTGATATAGAATTGAGATTAAGGGTAATACTAGATAGGTATAACCACATAAATGATCAATTTCACCCCCGTAATGACCCAGTAACATGGATACCTAATAGTGGATATATCCCTATTGGATGACTATATCATGTGACCGATAGGTGAGATTTGATTGGATGCCAGGTATCTATTAAACCCAGCTTAGTATGACGCTCGGGTTAGCCTTGGTAAACCTTTCAGTGAAACGTACGTCTGCGTTTTGAAAAGCTGACCTTGGGCACTGCTCCTAAAAAATGACTGTCAAAATTTAATGTTGTTACGTGCACGATACTGCCTATGTAATAGATACTATTTAGTTACAGAATGTACCTGAGACGCGGCTACAGCACGCTCAGGTCCACGGGTATATAGTTTCATACCAGCAGTACTTATTTGCTGATTACGGGTGTAGCCCTGTAATGGGGCACAGTTTAGGTGTTTGAGACACTAGTTTTGGACACTACCTCTACGAATAATTATCAAATATGATGCCGTTGTGAGGACTGTATTATCAGCACTAAGGGTGTTAATAAGTTATAGAGTGTACCTGAGACGTGGCTATAACACGCTCAGGACCACGTGTATTCAATTTGATATCTGTAATACAAACAAAGTGTAGGCATAGCCCTATATAGGGATACAGCCCGATAAGTCCTATTAAACACGGATCTATATGTATATGACGCCATGTCTGTGGTTAATAATATACTAATGCCGTTTACAGAGTGGTATCAATGTTTAAGTAAATAGAGGAAGTGTTACAAACAATAGACAGTCCGAATGGACACTTAGATATTGAATGTTTATTTAACTGACACCTTGAAATTGGTCTGCCGGGGATGAATAACATATGTTTCATTACCAACAAGTAACATTGTATTTCTTGCACTAATATTGATAGAATGTGTGAAGTGCACAAATAGTACAAGTCAAGCAGACTGATCTTAATATTATTGACCAAATTAGTCTGGTTTTTCCTTTATTACGATCTATATTACTATGTGGTATTGGTCATAATATAATCAAGGTGATGCTGTGATCAGTATAACTTTAATTACTTATTCAACATTCAAGCAGTAACAACAACTATACGTCACATATAAACACAACATTAACTTATGTACAGGATAAATTGTTATCCCCAATATTAGTTTTTTGAACAGTCACATGAATTATAAGAGGCTTGAATACTAAATTATAACTTTTTATAAATAGGATCAACAGTTGCCTTAAGTGTCAGCTTACTTATTTTATTCACATTTTTTCAAATCTTGTCACTTATTCTGCTTCTATTATTTTACTTTATTAATATTTCACTATATTTAGGTTTTAATAAAATCAATAAAGGTTACATTTTATTTTTACCATAGTATATATTCTTTTTGTGCGCCAATATAGGACATCCTTTTTTACCTCTTGTGGAATTTGTCTGTTAGAACTTGCTATTGTCCTGGGCAGCACCCCCAATGTAATATCTATTTTGATAATTTAAGATTTGATGGGGTTTAAAGTTACTCAAACTAGTGCAGTGGTATTTCCCTTCTTCCCCTTCCTTGACTAAAGGTTTTCAGATAGAACTGGTCTAGGAACCAGCAGGAGCCTGGGATACACTTGTACTCAGAGGTACAGCTATAGCATAAGCTGTACACCACGGAACGTAACGAGATGTTCAGGTTCAGAATGCTATCAGGGGAGGATATATATACCCTGGGTCTGGCTGCAATTGGTGGATATGGACAGGTGGTCTGGTAGTAGCATTCTGAGTGGTGGAAGGTACAACATGCAGAGGGAGTATTCATCTCTGCAGCACTGAGTCAGAACTACACCTGTGATTCCAATCAGGGCTAGCAGTGTTCACAGACAGAGGAGAGTCCAGGTGGCTAATCACTGTGGGAAGGAGAGCAGTCTGCACACACAGAAATGTTACAACCAGCATGATTCAGAGCAGATCTCCCAGGTGAATTACAAACACAGATCCATGGAGCAGCTGGCAGAGGTAAGTCTCAAAGCAAAGGTAAAAACTAGCCATGGTTGTGACACTTGGTCTGAGGAATGGGTGCACTTAGGTCTCACAAGGGATATCTTGCTTCTCGAACTCTTTCCAATTATGGTTGCATTGGAAGTGTGGGACAATCGCAGTATAGTGCTTAGGTGTGACAACCTTGGCATTGTGCATGCGATTAACCAAAAGCGTGCTAAATTTTTGTGTGTTGGCTCAGGTTTTTTTTTACTTGCTTGCGATGCAACATTTCATTTAGGGTGCAGCATGTTCCCGGGGCAGAGAATGAAATAGCTAATGCGTTGTCTCGGTTTCAGTGGCCTAGGTTTCAGCTTGTTACCCCTGCCACTGGGTCACGTACTGCTCCTGTGGCCAGCCAGCTCGCTCCCTGAACTCGGTTTGTGTGTCTCGTCATCCCAGTGAGAAGCAGGCTCCATTGTTTCTGGCCTGCTAGGCCGCAGCTCTCATCCAGCTAGCCCCGGAGTACTGCTGTTCCGATCACCTGATCGATCTGGCCAATCAATAGCCAGTCAGGGTGACAATGCCACCTGGCATGTTTCCAGGGCGACACTGGACTGGTACATAGAAAATTCGGTGACCTGGATAGACTGGCCAGCTCAGAGTCCAGATCTTCATCCCATTGAGAACCACTGGGACGAATTGGAGTGACTGGTGCGTTCTAGGCCGACTCAACCTTCTTCAGTGTCACAGTTGGTCACTGTACTTAAGGCGTGATGCCAAAAGATACTGTCTGCTGTTGTCCAGGAACTTGTGGACAGTTTGCCAAGAAGGGTGTCTGCAGTAATCACTGCACGTAGTGGACCTACAAAGTACTGCTGTCAATATAATCTCGTTGATCTATTTGCTGTCAGTGTCCAATCACTTTTGTTTAGATAGTGTGAAATCTCCCATTACAAACAAACCCTCCTTTCCTGATATCATGATAGCAAAAGTCGTGCGCAAGAAATAAATTTGCCTTGAGTTGGGTGCATATATCAAAACTGGGATGACAAACCTACTGCCCAAATTCCCAATGAGAACAGCTATTTTTGTATACAACCTCGTTTTCAAGGTGAAAGGGACAATTAACATTTAAAAGAATGGCTACACCTTTGCGTTTAAAGGGACCAGTAGCGATATAACATGTGGGATACGTGTTATTAGAAAATGAACAAAACAGAGAGTTTCTTGGATGGCAATGATTTCTGCCTACCGAGAAGCAACAAATCTTAAAGCTTATTAGGAGAATTTAGCTCCTTGGCATTAATACTAAGAAATGTAACCATTGTACAGGGTCGAAGGAAAAATATCAAAAGTGTTCTGGATTAGAGGTATAAAAACATCTCTGGATGACATCTAAAAGGACAAAGTGAAGGAGTAAAAAAAGGGTGGGAAGGGGCAAACAACAACAAAAACTGCCATATGGGAGCAACAGTTTTTGGCACACCTTAACAAAAAGTGGCAAGAAAAAGTATTGGGTGGGGAGGGGGCTTTACAAACCTGAACTACCCTGCTGCTATCATGGTAGTAGAAACCAAGAGCAACTCAGAAATGCAAAGTAAATACAGTTAAGTGTAAACAGAGTGGTACTATAAAATAACAAGTAGTAGACAGAATAAACTGCCATATCAAAATCTAATAAATGCAACTAACTGCAATAAACTAGAAGGTGAAAGAGCATTATAGCCGTCTAAACCTCTATTCAGTAAATACAAAAGGGGCAGGCCCGACACCTATGGGGACTATTAGTGGAAAATATGCTAACCAAAATGCATATGGGGCACCAACATATGAAATAAGAAACCAAAACAGCGTATAAATAAGAATATTTAAATTTTTCATGAACAGATTTAAGCACAAATTCACTCTCCATAACAATGAATAAACTCCAGGAAAACCGAGCAACCATTATGCAGAGAGTGAAGGAAGGTCACAAGGTAAATAGGAGGTATAAAAGAACAACTGAACCTGCTAAGGCGGAAAAGAGGTAAAAAGGAGAGAAATACTCAAGGAGGCATCCCATGAAAGTCAGGTCCCAGTGAAAGACCATTCCTGGCAAATCGGAGCAGGACCCTCAGAAGACGATGGACTCCCCACTGGTATATCCCACTCTTTCATAAAGGAAATTCCAGCTGCCAATGAGTTGAAAGGAGTGAAGGAGCCATTCTGATTGACGAGAGTGATACTGAACATTAGCTGCCCTGAGTGCCACAGTGATGGAGCAGAAGGCCTAGTGTTTCGCCAAAATGGAAGCAGAGACATCAGTGAAAAGTTGAAGGTCTCCAAGGTGCATGGAGGTGGGTGACAATCGCTGTGCAGCATGTAAAAGTCATCCTTTCATGTGATAGAAATGGACTCTGAGAAGGGTGTCTTTGGAGGAAGATTCTGGAAACTGCTTAGATTTTTGCAGTCTGTGAATTCTATCGATAAGCAAGTCAGTAGCAGAAGGGAGCGGCTTTTGAAAGAGGGAAGTAACAAAACCAGACAGGTCAGCATTGAGACAGAGGCCCTGATTCAGAGCCAGATGCTCTGACAGAGTGCTCGCTCTGAATGAGGGCCGTCCCTGCTACTTTTTGGAGCAGCCTCCTGGCCGCTGGCATAGCTGTGGGTGACCACCCACAGCTATAGTGAGCGGCCAAAATGATGGTCGCGATGGTCAAGACCATCGCGACCATCGGGCTTGCGACGAGACCCTTGTGGTAGGGTCTCACTGCCGCAAGCCCTGGAGTGCTTTTGGCTCTATCCCATGGGAACGCCTCCGTCTGGGCAGCCACTCCCCCAGCACGCCCACCAAAGGGGGCGTGCTGTCAATCACCATCGACAGCACGCCCCCTTTGGTGCGAGAGCCATAACGACGGTTTGGCCGTTGTTATTCGGGTGTCGCGCATGCGCACGACCGAGCCGCCTCCGTCGTGCGCATGCGCACTTGGGCAACATCGACCCACTTGCGAGCGCTCAGGGCTCGCGAGCGGGTCTGAATCAGGCCCAGAATCTTGTATGCATCTAATTGTAATAATGTTGTACCTAGGCCTATCGTCAAGATCAACAAACTTGTCTTCCATGAAAGAAATCTCCTCATGAATGGAGTCGTGGGAAGAAATCAGGTCATTGTGGGTCGAGACTAACTCTTCTATTTTATGCTCCAAATGGTCAATACGGGAACCCAAATCATGAGTTCTGATTTTTCCCTGAGGCTCCTGCACTGTGACCCCAGTCAGCTGCACTGTGAACTAACATCTCAGTTTACTGCAAAACTGACCTGTGTCCTAGACCAGGAGTCCAGAGACTGAGCTGATCGGAGGAGAGGGCTCACCCACCACCGTGCAGGTAATTGGAAGCGGTGGGGTGAGAGGAGTTGGTGGTTTGGGGGTTAGCGGTAGCCGGCATCGGCACATGCATGAAGGAACTCTCACTGTATTTTTATTTTTGCAAAAAATACAGTGAAAATTGTGCGCCGATAATTCACAGGGACAGAGCTTTCTCGTTAGCTCTGTCCCTGCTTGAGAATGTTGATACATTCTTGTGATAGTTCCTAATTTCACAATGAGAATTTAGGTTAAATTGTCACACTACAATCCGCATTTCAAATGTAGATTGTAGTAAATAGGGGCCTAAGGGCTCTATTTACTACTATCCGCATTGGGAATGCAGATTGTAGTGTGATATTACCGACTGGGATTTACTAAAAATCCCTTGCTCTGGTGATGTCCTCCATGGCTCCGATCAGCTGACATCCCATACTGCACTTGGACCCGGTCACCTGATGCCTGGGCCGCAGTGCAGTATGGGAGGCCAGCTGACCGGAGGGAGGACATCACCGGAGCCCCGAACTCCGGTCCCTGGACTCAGGTAAGTTAATTTTTTTTTTACAATATTTTTTCTTTTTGCAGTGTATCAGCGTGTGGTTTGTTTAGACCATACAGCTGATCACTGGGGCCGGCTCCGGGCTCTGCCCATTAGAGCGGAGCAGGAGTCCAGTAACCGGGTCAGACCCTGGATAACGCCACCTCTGGGTGGCGTTATTATCACAGGGCCTCCCCAGGTATTTTTTTCACAATTTCTTTTTAGTAATTTGCACACAGATCGCATTTCCCATTACAATTATGGGAAATGCGATCTGATTACTAAAAATACTTAGGGGTTGGAGTAGAATTTTACGAATTCTACTCCAATTGCCCTTTAGTAACTTTAGGAGAAACTAAAATAATGTGAAAAGGGTGTGAAAACACCCTTTTTCACTTTATTTTAGTAAAAATAATGATAATAAATAGAGCCCTATATGAGAACATAGGGCCTGATTCAGAGCCGGACGCTATTAGCGCTCGCTCGTTCAGAAAAAGGGGGTGGCTATTCAAATGAACCGTTCGCTCTTTGCGGTCTGTTCACGCCTCTATGTCTGAAGGAGCAAACAAAACATGCGGACGTTTATTTGAAAATTACGCCCCCTGGCCACTCGCATCATACATCATGTCCGCTATTTATTAGATTAATCGAGCACATCGAACAGCGTATGAACTGCTCGCTATTCTTGGGGTTGGTTTTTCCTACCACTATATTGCGAGCAGTTCTGACTATAAAACAACCAAGTGACGTGGTCACTGACGCTGCTGTATTAATTATGCACACCCATAAAACGCCCGTTTTGACCTTTAAGCACGCCTGCGTTCGGAATTCCACTCCCCGTTTTCAAGCACCTTCCCCTGTTACCACCCAGATACGCCTCCCTCTGTAACTCAAAATAGCAGGCATTCGCTGTATAGCGAACAAACGATTTTCAGCCGCACTGACTGGTTCACGCATGCGTCTTAAAATCCGTACACATGCGCAGATGGGCGAACATCGCTCGGAACGAGCGTACTGCTGCTTATGAGCGGCTCTGAATGAGGTCCATAGTGAAGAACAGATTTGATTGTAGTATGCAGTACATAAGATCCGCCACACAAGGGCAGTGTGTTAACAGGAACAGACACCCAGCTCCAAACGGCTTGTATATATAGAAGGTTGCAGACACACAAATATATAGGAATATACTTCCCAACACCCCTCAAGAGGAACATAACTGGTTGACAGTTACAGTGGCATAGTGGCTCTGAATGAGTTGTTCACCAGCTTCTTCTGTCAAATGTATTATAGTCCTATCTGCTCCACTGTGATAGGTATCCTTATTTTTTTTAGTAGATTGGCTTGCTGACCAAAGGGACATTGTGTTCCGTCAAGGTAAGTCTGCAGGTGGAACGGACAACTAGGGAGGCACAACAAAAATATAAAAAGGCAGCAGTCCGAGCAGAACTGATAAGACGAGCGCCCGACACAATGGCACCCAGAAGATGGCGTCCAGAGCATGTATGGTGGGAAAAGTCGAGAAGGGTGAGTGGAGGAGGGGTGAGGTAAGCAGAGCTCTGACCAGTAGCAACTCAGAGGGAGCAGGGAGAAGCTGCTGCAGTTGTCAGGTGAGGGGGGAGCTCAGAGACAGAGGAAACCTAGCAGCTGGGACACACTTGAGGCTCCTGCAGGCCGTAGGTACAATCACCGATGCGGCTGGTATGGAGAGCCATCTGACCACCCAAAGGACTGGCCCGAGGGATAGTGCAGATCGTAAGGCAAGGAGATAGCGCTAACAAGCGGCTCAGCGGGGCTTCAGAGTGCACCTATCGGTTAGGCAGTACGGAGCTCTGACACCATGCCACTGTCCAGTTCAGTTCCCAAAAATATTGAATTTTAAGAATTATTTCTAACTTTTATTTTGATTGGAAACAACCCATAATAAAAAGAGACTCTGGGTAACAGAGATGTGCGCCGACCCCCATGTTTTGGTTTTGGATCTGGATTTCCCCTGGTGTTGGATCTGGATCTGGTTTTGGATCTTTTTCCTTGGCGTTTTGTTTTTCGGTTTTGGTTTTGGATCTGGATTTTTTCTTAAAATATCATAAAAACAGCTAAAATCACATAAAATGGGCCTGTTTTTGTTCCTACAGTATTATTAACCTCAATAACATTTATTTCCAATCAATTTTGACCACCTCACAATATTATTTTTTTTCATCTAGTTAAGGCCAAAAGGTTGCATCTAGCTAGCTGGCTGACTAAGCTAAGCGACACAGTGGGCGGCACTAATATCAGCTTCCAAGTTCCAACATGGATACAGTGTGTTATACAGTGTGGGTTGGATACACCAGTAGTGCACTTACTGTGACAGCAGTGTCGGCAGTGCGGGGTTCTGGCGGTGTCCTCAATGCGACAGTGTCAGTGGTGTCCTCAATGCGGAAGTGCTGTCAGTGTTGGCAGTGTGGAGGTGTTGGCAGAGTGGGGGCCCTGGCAGTGTCTTGAGTGCATAGTGCCGGCAGAGCAGCGGTGCCAGCGGTGTCCTCAGTGCACGAGTGCTGACAGTGTCGGCTGTGCATGGATGCCCTCAGTATGGGAGTAGTGACAGTGCGGGGTCGCTGACGGAGTCTTCAATATGTGGGGCAGTACTGCAGGGGTGCTGGCAGTGTCCTTAGTGCAGGGTGCCGGTGGTGTTGGTAAAGCAGGGGTACCAGCGGTGTCCTCAGTGCATGTTTGCTGACAGTGTCGGCAGTGCAGGGTTGCCGGTGGTGTCCTCAGTGTGGGAGTGCCGGCAGTGTGGGGTCACTGACGGTGTCCTCAGTACATGGAATGGCAGTGCTGTGGTGCTGGCAGTGTCCTCAGTGAAGGGTACCGGCAGTGTCGGAAGTGCGGGGGTGCCAGCGGTGTCTTCATTGTATGTTTGCTGGCTGAGTCGGCAGTGTGGGGGTTGCTGACAGTGCCCTCAGTACATGGAATGGCAGTGCTGTGGTGCTGGCGTGCCAGCGGTGTCCTCAGTGCAGGTTTGCTGACTGTGTCGGCAGTGCAGGGGTATTCTCAATGCAGGGTGCCGGTGGTGTCGGCAGCATGGGGGAGCCAGTGGTGTCAGCAGTGGGGCTGCTGGCGGTGTCAGTAGTGGGGGTGCCGACCGCTGGTGTATCCGGTGTGGTTCCGGCCGCGGGAACCAGCACCATCTTTTTTTTCCCTGCATTCAATGGGTTTAACGCTGATTGGCTGAGAGCCATGACATACGGCTCTGTCAACCAATCAACGCTTTGCCCATTGAAGACAAAGGGATTTTTAAAAATGGCCGCTCGAAGCAAAACCTCGATATCTGACAGAGGATCGTGAGGTTTTGCCTCGATTAGGGATCCGGGGCAGGAGGAGAGATCCGAGGGGCGCCTCGGAACCCCGAAGTTTGGGTGGGTCGGTTCTCATGGAACCGGACCCGCTCATCTCTAGTAACAGTCTGTACCAAATTAATTAATCCCTCTGTACAGATAAAAGCGCTCAGGATCCCGGTAGTCAAAATCCTGATGCCGGCATCTCGACAGGATTAGGATACCTACCCCTAACCCTCCCTCCCCGGTGCCTAAACCATAACACTCCCCCCTAGTGCCTAACCCTAACTCTCCCCTTAGTACCTAAACCTAATCCCTAACCCCGCTACTTACCCTCGGGATGCCGGCGGTCAGGATGGCGGCGCCAGTATTCTAAGTGCGGGCAACTTCTTTGCCGGGATATTGATCGGAGCCAGATAAAAGACATCCCCAGACACTGAGGGAATTTCTGTCTACAAAGAAAAGACCCGTATTCAGATTTTGCGAGACAGTAAAATTGCCATCATTAACCCTATTTCATACTGACCACCACTTCATGGTTAAAGTATGACCTCTTTAAGGTTTGTTTGCTAAAAATATATTTTTATTGAAGCAGATCAAACATACATATGTAGGAGAAATAAACAATTTTTGTCATGGAACAAAAAAAATCATCTAGACTAATGGAATCGGTATGATTTACCGCCGGACCTCTGGCCTATTCTACCCCCTAACCCTAACCCTTCCTTAGGGGTGTCTAACCCTAACCTTCCCCCCAGTGCTTAACCCTAATCCCCCCTCTAAGTGCCTAAACCTAACCCCCCCTTCCCCGCCGCCTAAATCTAAATGCCCCGGGGGGGTGCCTAACCATAACCCTCCTTCTCCTTCTCCCTAACCTAACCCTAAACTCCCGGGGGGGTGCCTAACCCTAAATCCCCCCCAGGAGCCCTAAACCTAACCCTCTACACCCCCCCCCTCCCCGCGCAGCTGTCCACGCTCGGCGACCGGCATCACTTTAAACGGGATGCCGGGCGTCGGTAAAATGACAGTCGTCTAGATTTAGACGCCTGTCATTTAACCCTCGCCGGGATTAAGCTGTCGGGAAGCCGGCTGTCGGGGTTAGGTCCACCGGCTTCCCGACTGCATACCAGACTAATGGTTCCCAAACTGTAGGCACTTGCAGGAGTGTCACGGGTTGGTGGTCCAAGACCAAATCAAATTATTTATTGTCAATGTGATAGACAAAATCAGTGCTGGGCGCTGCTACTGTAATCATAAAATGTGTGGACAAACAGTAGCGCAACCCTGTCCACCACTACATAACTGCACCTAAGGATGATAATAATAAATAAATGCTAATAGGGCGCCATGATTCAAGAAAGTTTAGGAACCACTGATCTAGACAACAGAAGCATTCTCGTGACTCCACGCCACACCTCTGAACTAAAGGATTATCCCAGTGCATAACCGAGAGGAAAGTTATGACAGACTGTGTAATGGGCCTGCAGAAAAGTCAATGCACAAAGACCAATTAAGTCTTATTTATCTATGGCTTCAGCACATAGGATGGGTTTCTTGGAAGTTTTATCCATCAGCTGACCTATGGATCTCAAGTTTTCCATATCCCATAACCTAATTATAACAATACATCCTCTTTTTAATCTTATGATTCATGTGTCTTTCATATTGTAATCTGACTAACATTTCATAGAGACAAGACATTATTAAAATTGATGTATTTTCTTTGTTTTGGCAAAGTTATTCCATTAGCACGGCCACACTATGTGGCAAAATGATGAAATAACAAGATTTTGGTGCTTACCGATAAATCCCTTTCTCTGATTCCATAGGGGACACTGGAGGCTTCATGACAGTGGGGTACAGACGTGTGCTAAGTGGGAGCTGGCACTTGAAATTTTAAAAATGTGACTAGCTCCTCCCCCTCTATACCCCCTCCAAGCTGGCCGAGGAGATCTGGAAGAACAAAAACATAAACGGAAGAGGAGGAGGTGAAACAAGTACACAATAATCACAACACGGAAGTGTAGAGAGATTGGAATAACCATAAAACAAGGAAAACCTTAAACAGTTCTAACAGATCATAATACAACCATGGCAGGAATGAACAGCGCAGGGTGGGCGTCCAGTGTCCCCTATGGAATCGGAGAAGAGGATTTATCGGTAAGTACCAAAATCCTGTTTTCTCTTTCATCCACTAGAGGACACTGAAGGCTTCATGACAGTGGGGACGTCCCAGAGCTCCCATCACGGGCGGAAGAGCGCTGCGAACCCTGCAAAACAGCACGACCATACTACGCTGCAGAGGCCGCAAACGTGTCAAATCTGTAAGACGGATAAAAGTATGCTGGCCAGACCAAGTGGACGCCCGGCAGAGCAACTCCATGGAAACCCATTAAGCAGCCGCCCATGAGAAACGCACTGAATGAGTGGAATGCGCTGTAATAGAAAAAGGAGGCTATATATACCTGTCTGATAGTCAGATAAATCCAGCAGGCAAGGGTCTGTTTGGAAGCTGGCCAAACAGGATGAGCAGCATCATATAAAACAAAGAGCGTCTGTTTTACGGATAGCTGCAGTCCTTTTCACATAAATCCGAAGAGCACTAACAACATCCAAGGATCTTGAAGTTGGTGAATCCTGCGGAAGAACCGCTACCACAATAGGTTGGTTGATGTAGAAAGCCGAAACCACTTTGAAAGAATTAAATTCTCGTACGGAGTTCCGCCCTATTCGAATGAAATGCCAAGTATGGAGGACGACAGGATAGGGCCCCAAGCTCCGAAACTTGTCTGGCTGAGGCCAGCGCGAGTAGAAGTACCACCTTCCATTAAAGGTATTTAAACTCCACAGTCTCCAAAGGTTCAAACAGAGAAGACTGTAAGAAGGAAAGGACCAGATGCAAATCCCACAGAGCCGTGGAGGTACAAATGGTGGTTGTAACAGTATAACTTCTTGTAGAACGGTTGGTCTGAACATCCGGAATCAAGGCTAGCTTCTTCTGGAAATATACTGACAGTGCTGAAACTGAACCTTCAGGGAACCCAGACGTAGTCCGGGCGAGAAGCATGCTTGCAGAAAAAGTCTGGCTAGTTTAAAATCTGTAGTAGGGGAGCCCCGCTGTTCACACCATGAAACTTAAGTCTTACAAATGCGGTGGTAATGCTTTGAAGTAACTTCTTTCCCGAAGTATAGTAGGGATTACCCTGGATGGGATCCCTTTCCTACGTAGGATGACCCTTTCAACAGCCACGCCGTCAAAGGTAGCCGCTTTAAGTCGGGATAGACTAACAGGCCCTGTAGTAAAAGATTGTCTCTCAGAGGGAGGAGCCACGGATCATCGATCAGCAGAAGACGTAGATTGGAATACCAAGCTCTGTGAGGCCACTCCGAAGCCATTAGGAGAACCTTGCACCTCTCCGTTTTGATGCCTTGTAGAATCCGAGGGAGAAGGGGAAAAGGTGGTAACAGATAGACAAATTGGAACCTCGAAGGTGTTGACAGTGCATCTACTGCCACTGCCTCAGAGTCTTTCATCCGAGAGCAGTACCAAGGTAGTTGATGATTTTGTCTGGACGCTATGAGGTCGACTTGTGGAAGACCCCACCAGTGGACAAGTTGTTGAAACACCTGAGGATGCAGCGCCCATTCTCCTGGGTGCACGTCACGAGGTAATCTGCCTCCCAACTGTCGATGCCTGGTATGAAGATTGCTGAAAACGCCACTGCAAACTTTTTTGCCCCGCACAGGATGTGGCTTACCTCTTTAATTGCCGCCCGACTTCGGGTGCCGCCCTGTCGATTTATGAACGCCACTGTTGTGGCGTTGTATGAATGAACTCTGACTGCTCTGCCCCGCAACAAGTGATTTGCTAGCTGAAGAACACTGCCTGTAATTCCAAGATATTTATCGGCAGACTCACTTCCTGCGAGGTCCAGCGGCCCTGGAAGAGGTATTCCTAAGTGACAGCCCCCCATCCTCTCAGACTCGCGTCTGTGGAGAGACCAATCCCACACTCCGAATCTCTTGCCCTCCAGAGAAGGGAAATCCGAGTTCTGGGACATGGGGCCTGATTCAGAGCCGCTCGTAAGCGGCCGCTCGTTCGTTCCGAGCGATGTTAGCCCAACTGCGCATGCGTACGGATCATTATACGCATGCGCTAACCAGTCAGTGCGGCCGAAATTCATGTGCTCGCAAAATAGCGAATGCCTGCTATTTTGAGTGACAGAAAGAGGTGTATGTGGGTGGTAACAGGGGAAGGTGCTTGAAAACGGGGAGTGGAGATCAGAACGCAGGCGTGCTTAAAGGTCAAAACGGGCGTTTTATGGGTGTGCATATTTAAAACAGCAGCGTCATTGACCACGTCACTGGGTTATTTTATAGTCAGAACTGCTCGCAAAATTGTGGTAGCAAACACCAACCCCAAGAATAGCGAGCAGTTCATACCCTTGTCGATGTACTCGATTAATCTAATAAATAGAGGACATGACGTAGGATGCGAGCGGCCAGGGGGCGTATTTTTCCAAAAAACTAACGCAAGTTTTGTTTGCTCGTTCAGACATAGAGGCGTGAACAGACCGCAAACAGCGAACGGTTCATTTGAATAGCCTTGTTTTAGAACGAACGACCGCAAATAGCGAGTGGCTCTGAATGAGGGCCATGATCTCATGCATTGGTGAAGAAAAAGATGGGAACCTGACCACTGGGAGAGGAGGTCGAGTTGAAACGGTCTCGAGTGAAAACGTCCATAAGGAATCGTCTTGAAAGCCGCCACCATCTTTCCCAGAAATCGATGTCGAAGAACCGTCCTCACCATCTCCTGAATGGAGGCTGCTTTTTCCTGAGGAAGGAAAACCCGCTAACATAGAGTGTCCAGGATCAATCCCAGAAACCGGAGTCTCTGTGTCAGTTGCAGATGAGACTTGGGAAAATTCAAGATCCACCCGTGACTTGCGAGAAGCTTGTTATTCACAGCGATGTTCAGCCATAATTGTTCTCTGGAGTGAGCCTTCAACAGGATATTGTCCAGGTAAGGGATAATCGTGATCCCTTGTTGCCGAAGGAGACCCATCATCACTGCCATGACCTTCGTGAATACTCTGAGGGCTGCAGACAAGAAAAAGGGTAAGGACTGAAACTGGAAATGTTAGTTCCGAATGGCGAAACTCAGAAACGGCTGATGAGGTGTCCAGATAGGGATGTGAAGGTAGGTGTCCTTGATATCTAGAGATACTATTCAGCTTCCTCCAGTCCTACAATAATTGACTGCAGGGACTCCATCTTGATCTTGAATATCCTCAAGTATGGATTGAGATCCTTCAAGTTCAGAAACGGTCTGACCGAGCTGTCCGGCTTCGTAACTACAAACAAACTGGAGTAGAAACCCTGCCCGAGACTTCGGAATGTGGACCAAAACCCGTATGGATAAAAGTTTGAATATCGCCTCTTGTAATACGACAGTCCTGTCGTAGGAAACTGTGAAACCAGTGGTGAAAAACCGAGGGGGAGGCTGAAACTGAAAATCGAGCTTGTATACGTGGGTGATGAGGTCTCGAACCCAAGCATCCGTACGAAGTTTTGTCCCGAAGGCCCGTCATGCACTAAGTGGACTTAACCTCCTGTTTTGTAGCTGTTGCTTTGGATCTGCCACGGCCTCTGGAACCATGGGAAGTTGAGGTCCTCCTCTGAAGCGACCACGGGAACGTCCCGGTGCACAAAAGGACCGAAACGAGGGTCCCAAGTAAGATCTTCTAGGAGGCGGAGCCGCAGATGGAAGATAAGTGGATTTACCCCCAGTAGGCTGAGAAATACATTTATCTGGTTCCGCTCCAAATAAGACACTTCCCGTAAAGGGAAGAGCTTCCACAGCTTTCTTTGATTCAGCATCCGCCTGCCATTGTTTAAGCCAAAGCGCTCTGCGAGCTGAAACTGCCTGAGCTAAAGTTCTAGAGGCAAGATTGCAAATGTCCTTGGATGCCTCTCCAAAGTGAACCGCAGCTTCACTTATATGCTCTGCCAAAGGAATAAGTTCCCTTGCCCAAAGCTCAATAGCTTTGTTAGTCCAGCAGCTTACAATCACAGGGTGCAGAGTCACCCCTGCAGCTGTATAAATGACTTGAGAATATTCATCAGTGAGATGCATGCATGTATCTTACTGTAAAAAGCTTGAAAAGAGTTAATGTTTAGGAAAAAATTATGTGGGGTCTCCCCCTAAAACAGAACCAGCCCCGGACTTTTCATAGCCAGTCCTGGTTGTGTAAGTACAGGGAAAAAATTGCGTAGGGTTCCACTGTACTAATCACAACCAGCACTGGGCTCAGATCCTGTCCTGGTTTTGGAATTACAGGGGGAAAACGTGTAGTGTCCCCCTGTAATCTCCAGAACCAGTACCGGAACCTTTCTAGTGGGGGCTGATGCCACAGCCAGGGGAGCCCTAACACCGGGCCCTCCAGCCGCAGCATCAGCCCTAACTGCTAGTCAGCCCAGGCCAGGGGTCCCTGAGGAGTTGGGGACCACCCCAATAAAGGGGTCCCCCTCTCCAGGGCACCCCTAGTCTAGGCTGGGCAGTGGGTGGTGGGTTGATAGTGTAGGTGTTGTGTAAAAAAAAGATAAGAGGAAACATTGTCTTTACAGTAGAACTGCAGGTCCCAGCAAGCCTTCCCTCCATGCTGGTACTTGGGGAACCACAAGTACCAGTATATGGGGCATTAAGGGCCCGCTGGTACCTGTAGTTCACCTGTAAAGAAATGTTTAAATAAACACAGAATTTAATCAAAGTCGGTAAGTATGCCGTATAGATACATACGGGGGACACTTAGTATTTGGGGATACCCCTGGAAACAGGTGTTTTCAAGGGATATTTTGCAAGTATTAACTGATAAATAGGTCCCTTAGTGTGTGGAGACCTCCCACCACTCTGATTAATGACTAGCCACATTATTAATCCATAAACATGTCTGCTGACAGAAGTAACTGTGTGGCCACACATTGCATGTCTGAGCCTGGCGGTCATGATACAGGTAGCAAATACAAATTAAACAATATTAGGCTCTAAAATATATAGCAGTGATTGTAAAATTACTGTATGATTGTCTGCTGCCTCCACAAAAGGAGTCTGGAACCAGGGCCATAACCAGGGTGGTGAGACACAGGGCACCGCAGGGCAGGGGGCGCTGTTTGGACCTGTCAATTTTCCTGTTTATTATCATTCCCACTTGTAGCTTCCTCTTCTTTTATCCCCAGCATCTCCTGGCCTCCCCTATCTCTTCCCTGGCCCTTCCCCATGAGGCCATGGCCCGTTTTCAGATGCACTATCGTATGTCCTTATTTAAAAAATGGAGGATGGGGGTGGGGGGGGGGGGGGGGCAATGCTCTCTCTGGCACAGGGCACCAAACAATCTAGTTACGACTCTGTCTGGAACCTCCAATGAGTGCATCTAAAAAAAAGAGGCTCTGACAAGCAACATGACGTATGTACAAGTAAATATGCAACCACTGTAAATAACAATTACTAAAACATTTAAATATATATATATTTATTTATATTAATAACAAAACAGCTGAGTAATCTACTACAGATAATATTTGCTTGATTATAGAACTAATCATATATCAGTGTGCAAATATGAACTGGTACCAATACAGAGACGATAAAACAAGTTTAGTATCTTGATCAGTAAGGGCCTTATTCAATTAGAGGCGAAATTGCCCGTTTTCACTGTCGTTTGCGAATCGGCCATCCGATCTGTCGCTATATCGACCGCGATCAGTCTATTTGCGGACGATTTCGCCAACAACGGCGAAAAATTTGAGTTTTTTGGCTAAAAACTGCAGTTTTCCGGCTAAAAACTGGAGAAAACTTTTCTCCAGCCTAGGGCAGGCAAAAAAAATTAGCAAAATCCCTATTTTTGGGTAAAAATTAGGGCATTTCTTACAGAACCCTTTGGACAGCCCGTCGAAATTTTTTTTCGGAAGTTGCGTACTTTGGCGAAAAATGGTAGCTGAAATTTCGGTCAAAATGTTTCTTTTTTCAGTGAAAAAGGCATTTACTATATTGGGTCTGGTATTCCAGAAGGCCATAAGGATGCGCCAAGTGTTTTAAACATCGCACGTGGCTGGCGCAGGTGGCTTTTTAAAACTGCTAAAAAATGCCTGCGCCAGCCACGTGCGATGTTTAAAACACTTGGCGCATCTTTATGTCCCTCCGAAATACCACCCCCAATACATTAAATGCATTTTTCACGAAAAATATAAAAATTTGACCGAAATGTCAGCGGTCGTTTATCGCCAAAGTACGCAATTTACGATTTTTTTTTTAGCTAAAGTATCATTAGGGGGGCTGTCCAAAGGTTCTGTAAGAAATCCCCACATTTTTACACAAAAATAGGGATTTTGCACATTTTCCCCTTTTTAAAATTGAGAAAAGTTTTCTCCATTTTTACATGAAAAATCGGTAATCCGATAATATCGCCGTAAAAACGGAGATCCGATAATATCGCCGCTAACTGAATACTGCTCTAAGCATGCTAGTTTACAAATGATTGTTAGGTTAGACTCTTCATTAAAATTTCAGCATACAAATAATAGGGTACATCCTACAAGATAATTATAGACAGGATACAGTCAATTCACACAGTCATTCCATTCGCATTTTAGTGCAGTTATGTTATATAATGTGCTCCCTGCTGCTGGCTTAGACCCTCATTCAGAGCCGGTCGCTATTTGCGGCCGTTCGTTCAAAAAAAAGGGGTGGCTATTCAACTGAACCCTTCCCTCTTTGCGGTCTGTTCACGCCTCTATGTCTGAACGAGCAATCAAAACTTGCGGTCCTAATTTTGAAAAAGACACCTCCTTGCCGCTCGCACCATACGTCATGTCCGCTATTTATTTGATTAATCGAGTACATCGAACAGCGTATGAACTGCTCGCTATTCTTGTGGCTGGTTTTCCCTACCGCTATTTTGCGAGCAGTTCTGACTAAAAAAAAACCAAGTGACGTGGTCAATGATGCTTCTGTTTTAATTATGCACTCCCTTAAAACGCCCGTTTTGACCTTTAAGCACGCCTGCGTTCTGAAATCCACTCCCCGTTTTCAAGCATCTTCCCCTGTTACCACCCACATACGCCTCCTCCTGTCACGCAAAATAGCAGGCATTCGCTATTTAGCGAACAAACGATTTTCGGCCTCACTGACTGGTTAGCGCATGCGTATTAAAATCCGTACGCATGCGCAGATGTGCGAACATCGGTCAGAACGAACGAGCGGCCGCTTACGAGCGGCTCTGAATGAGGGCCTTAGTCCTATATTGCAGCACTCTCCAGACTCCAAAACCTGTGTACTTGCAAAAGCTTAGTGAAAATCCTGAATGTGTTCAAGCTCCCTTTCTTACAATAACTGCGAATAGCTTGCTATCCCAGCAAATACCATCTGAACCTGACGCTTTCTTTCATCAGAGAATTTCGGCCAAAATCACCAGATTAATGGCATCGGCACCATATTTATGAAGCTAGTGTCAGGGGTGTGATATGTATTACCGCCGGCCGCATGGCTGCCCGACAAAGGAGGAAATCCTTATCGTCCTAAAGGTAATTATTAGCTAATCTAATTCTACCCCCTAACCCTCCTTTAGGGTGCCTAACCCTAACCTCCCCCCCCCCTGTACCTAACCCTAACTCCCCCTCTAAGGGCCTAAACCTAACCCCCCCTATTCCGCTGCCTAAACCTAAGTCCCATGGGGTGGTGCCTAACCCTAACCCCTCCCTCCCGGGGGTGCCTAACCCTAACACTCCCTCCCCCTAGCCTAACCGTAACCTCCCGGGGGGGTAACTAATCTTAAGTCCCCCCCAGGGGCCCTAAACCTAACCCTCCTCCCCCCCGCGCGGCTGTCCGCTCCGGCGCCCGGCATCCGCTTGATCGGGATGCCGGGCGCTGGTCTCCCGACAACGGTCAAATGACAGGCGTCTAGATTTAGTCGGGATTACAGTGTCTGGAAGCCGGCGGTCGGCATTTAGACAGTCGGCTTCCGGACTACATCCCAGTGTCAGAACTATGGTACATGAGCAGAAGACTGTGGTATAATGCCAGTCTTTGTAAGTTAATGTGCCCCAGTGCCATTTTTTCAGTGGAGAGTTACAACACAAGGAAATTTGAACATGGTTTTTGTCTTAAAATGCCTTTGAGAAGAGCTGTAATAAAACATGTACAGTAAAGCACTGGTGCTGGTAATGTCAGCAGAGAAACTCAGGACAGGGAATCTCCAGACAATCAGAAAGCCAAATAGGCTAAAGGTGAAAAGAAATAAAAACAAAAAATACCTTTTATTTGCAGAACTAGCACAAAGTAAATTTTAAAAAAATGTTTAGAACTCCCCTTTATTTCAGTATCGTTTATTTTCATATCACTGTTTAGCCACGTGATGTGCTTGTGGCTAAAATGGAAAACAAAATCTTCTAAAGACGCCCCTGTACAAGATTTGGGTTGTAAATTGTACAAGAAAGATTCATGATGCATCTCGGACATTTAGAATTAAGGCAGAGTGCATTTCATATGCAAGGAGTAAAATTAAACACCCGTGCCAGTGAATGTCTGTCTACGTGCTAGAGAGGGTTAATGTTTTAGTTATTATATAGTATTATGGGATGGGGTGAGTGGGGTCAGCCTATAGGAGGGATGTAAGGGGGTGGGGTTTCTGGGCCATTTCAGGGAGACTGCTGCAGCAGCCATTTCAGGATATCTTCCTTTTCGGTTCTGCTGCAGGGAAGTATGTCTCATAAGTTAATTTGTGCTTTGTGGTATTTAGCTGGTACTTCTGTCCCTTTCCTACCTTTTATGTCTGCTATCTTCATAGTTGTCTCCCTCTTTCAGTTTTTTTCTCTCTCCATTTCTTTCACTTGTCTTTTCAGTCTAGCTCTCCCTCTTTCCTCTGTTCTCCATCACACTTGTTTTCCCTCTAGCTATGCCTTCCTTATTTGCCCTGCAGTGCAGCGTGTGCAGTTTTTTCTCATTGCAGCATGTGTGCCCCGCATCCCCACAACTTAACTATGCCTTGCCCCCGTCACAACGGGCCGGACCTCGGTATATGGATGCCGGGGACGGCTTGCAACAAGGACAGGCATCGGCTGCGGCTTCCAGACGAAATTGTGAGTGCACCCGGCGGTGCCGCTAGTCAGTACTTAAGGCGATCGTCATGGTGATAATGGCCGCGGGGGGTCTGGGAAGCACCGCAGCGAGGCCAATTTGCCCGGCGGGCAGTGCTGCTGCGAGTCTCCGCTGCCGAGCACGTATGCCTCCTTCCCCCTCATGCTCCTCCCTTGTTTATCATTGCGGCTCTGGCTCTGAGTTCTGGCTGGGATCAGGGGACTCTGGTCCAGAGCTGGAGCCACCTCTCTGGGGTGGCAGGGCGCAGCGCCAGCAAAATGTACAGGTGTCGCATGGTAGGGGCACAAAGGAGCTGCAGGCTCCACATTTTAGTAGGCTACAGCAGGGGGGGCTTTTGGTGTGGCCGCTTTCTGGTGGTGGGTCAGGCAGACCATTTGGGGAGGTAGCCATGACATATGCGCAGGTGGTGGCCCGGGGTACTGCCCACGGCTCCCCCTTTCCCCTTGGCTCCTGCTGTGGTCCCTTTGGTTGTGGCTCTGGCATCTACGCTCCTGGCCCCGGAGAGTAGCGCAGTGTCCAGCGTAGCTATATCCCCGCTAGCGTCATTAATGACAGTCATGGCTTCCGCCATGGTTCCATTACTGTCGGGGTCTCAGGGTGCTATGGCATCTGGGGTTCAAGCACCGCCAGTTGATTTTCAGCAGCTGGGGACTCAGTTCCTCTGGCAGTGCAGTTTCTACAAATTTTGACGCCGGTGCTCGGTGGTGTGGGGGCCCCCTCTTCCTGTGTGAATCCAGGGGTGAATGTGCTGGGATGGGTTTCTAGTATTCGGGCGAATACGCCTGTTACAGCTATGTCTTCTTCCTCTGATGCAACGGGCTCTGGTGGTGTTAGTGTGGTGCCTCCTCCTGCTTCTTTATCTGTTTCTTCACCAGATGGTGCTGCTGTGAGTCCGGAGACTGGTGTTCCCGCCGGGGATGGAGTCAGAGATGTGGTGTCTGGTGCCGGGGATTGGCAGGCAGATATGGTCTCCTTAGAAAGTGCTTCCGGTGTGGGTGATAGTTCATGGGTTTCGGAAGTTGAGACTTCTAGATATAAGTCTGCGTACAGGTTATGCAAGCGGCGATGGCGCTCTGGGAGGAGTCAGCGAGGTGAGTCTTCCACGTCATCCACGGATTCGACTTCATCGGAATTGTGCTGTGACGACAAAGGGGTTGCAAAGTGTCTGGGAGTGAATTAGAGTGGGCCGTTATGTCAACATTTTTGTGCTTACTTCTAAAGCCCGTAAGGTGCTGGCAGTAGCGAAGAGAAGGCACTTAACTCGTATAAATCCTATACGAATTGGGTGAGTGGCTTTTGTGTTTTCATGGCTTGCTATTTACCTATGTGCCCCGACGAATATTTACATTTGATCCATAATCTGTATCGGTCAGCAAAGGGTTATGTGTGGCGCACTTACGACAAGGAATTTTGTCGTAAGCAGCATGGCTGGGCAGTTTGGCTTAAAAGTCGTTGAGGATTGGCTTGAGGCCACTAACCCGCAACGGATAGGTGCGGAGCTTATGGGCGTTAAGTGCGGGCAGGAGGCTGGCAAAGTGGCGGCGCTCTCTGGGGGGATGGCTGGGCCTAAGGGTAAGTGCATTGCGTTCAACAGCGGAAGGTGCCCCTATGGCACTAAGTGTCATTTTCGTCACCAATGTCTCAGATGCGGGGGTGCGCACGCGGGGAGGGAGTGTAGTCGTGTGCCATGAGTCAGGGGTGGTGGCCCCTCATCAGGGGGACAGCCTGGAGGTCTTGGTACGAAGTAGGGCCCCCACGCCAGTCGACATCACTGCCATGTCGCGCTGGCTCAACGTTTACCCACAGCGCAATGATGCGGGCTGGCTCCCTTTATGGCTTTTGGTTACCAGTACTAGGTGTAGTTCGCACAGGCTCGCCGCATAACTTACATTCAGCAGGCAAGTTTCCATCTGCGGTTAGGGAGAAGGTCATGTAGGAGGTCAGTCTGGGTCGCATGGTGGGCCCCCTCTACCGGATTTAGTTCTGTCTTCTTTGGGGGTGGTCCCAGAGAGGATCCCAGGTAAATTCCGGCTTATCCAGCATCTGTCTTGGCCAGGGAGGGTGGTCCTCAGTTAATGTAATACCAGAGGACCTTTGTCGGGTGACTTATCAGTCATTTGACAAGGCGTTGGATTTGGTCCGGTCCATTGGGGCCAGGGCCCTCTTGGCCAAGATAGATGTTGAGTCCGCTTTCTGGTTGTTGCCGCTGCATCCAAATTATTTTCTGTTCATGGGTTTTCGGCTGGAGGACGGGTTTTCTCTAGATAGATGCCTCCTTATGTGTTGCTCCATTTCATGCGCATATTTTGAGAGGTACAGCATGTTCTTGCACTTGTGTCGTATTTTATAGGTCGGGGGAGCGGGGAGTGGCTCACTATTTGGATGATTTCCTGCTAATGGTTCCCCCTGAATCTTCACGTTGTGCTAACATGTTGGCGGGGACTCTTTCGTTGTTCTTGGAGTTCGGCGTACCCGTTGCCCTCGATAAGAAGTAAGAGCCCTCGCCGATCGAGATCGATACTCTGATGGGAGAGTGCCATCTTCCAAAAGAACAGGTTGACAGGCTGCATAATGCGCTAGCGAGGGCGTTGGCGTCGAGTAAAGTTACCTTACGTCATGGTCAATCATTGCTTGGACTTCTCAATTTTGCGTGCCGAGTGATTGCAATGGGGCTGGTGTTCAGCCGAAAGTTGGAACGGGCTTCTTGCGCGAGTGCGAAAACCACATCACTTTATTCGCTTGTCGGCGGAATTGCTGAGGGACTTCAGGGTCTAGGTAGGGTTCATAGCTGCATTCAACGGAACACGCATTTGGGTTTCGCCCACGGAGCCCAGCTGTGTCCTCCAGTTGTTCACAGATGCAGCGGGCTCATCAGGTTTGGGGCTTATTTTGACGGTCATTGGTGCGCAGCCCCTTGGCCTGATGAGTGGGTGACTAGAGGTTTAACGAGGGACCTTCTCCTTCTTGAACTTTTCCCTATTATGGTCTTCGGACTCATTTATTGCGCAATCACAGTGCCCTAATTTTGGTGTGGTTCACGCGGTCTATCAACAACGAGCGGCATCCCTGCCTGCTATTAGTTTGATGGCTCAATTGGTTCTACGTTGTTTGCAATTTAACATCGTGTTTCGGGCACAAGATGTCCTGAGAGTGAACAGTGATATCTTGTCTCGTTCTGATTGGCTGCATTTTTCGTTCTCTTTCACCTGTGGCTCATCAGGTTGGTGGGTTGTGCCCATCTTATGTTTGGCAGGTTATCGAGCTGGCATGTAGTGTTAGCCCATCGACCACTGGCCCCAGGGACATTGCGAAGCTATCGTGCACCAAGGGCAGAATGGCGTATGTTTGCAGTCCGCCCTGAAAACTGAGGTAAGACCAGTCGAGAGCTTATGCTCGAATTGGTGTGGAGCCTGTTAGATTTGGGCAGGTCCAGGGCTGTGGCTGTTAAAACCTTGGCTGGGTTGTCCCATTTTTTCCGGGTGAAGGAGTTGGAGAACCTTTCAAAGTACTTCTTGGTGCAGAAGGCTTTGAAGGGTTGCGTGCGTTTGGCTCTGGTTCCTCCAGATACCCAGCGTCCTATCGATTCGCAACTGCTGGCACGATTGTTGCAGGACTTGTTATCTGTTTGCTCATCTGACCTCGAGGTGCGGTTATTCAGTATGGCGTTCGTGATGGCGTATCACGAGTCTTTCAGGGTTTCGGTGCTTGATCCGCCCTCAAAACGGGGGCTCCCTTCGCTGCTCTCTTCACAAGTTTTTGTAGATGACTCGGCGTTGCTGTGCAGAGTTCGCAGGTCTAAGACCGATCAGTTGGGAAGGGGTCGTTTGGGTTTACATGCCAGCTTGCTCAGATGCTGCAGTGTGTCTGGTGGTTTGGGCAAGGAGATACGAAGACCTTTGTCCTTCAGTGAAAGAAGGGGCTTGGTTAATGCATGCCGATGGATCCCCAATTACCTGTTTTCAATTTGGTTGTGTTCTTAAACAAGTTTGGAGGCAGTTGGCCTCCCAGCAAGAGAGTTCGGGACTCATTCCTTCCATATCAGGGCAGCCACATCGGTGGAGTAGATAAAAGCACTGGGGCGCTGGAAGTCGAATGTCTACAGGCGGTATATCCACCCTCGGTAAGTGTATGGCATCCCAACTTGAATGACTAGCTACTCGTCACTCCGGTGGGGGTCTTGAGGAGTTTTTGTTTTACCACTGGTTTTAACCCAGGGTGCAGCCAGCTTCTGGATGTTTTGTGGTGGTGTGATCTCACATCCTTGTATTGGTTTTCGGGATTCTCATTTATTCCATCCAGATGGTGTGCATTTGAATGAGGAGGGTTGTTTCTTGTTTGTTGAGGATCTAGTTAGGGGTATTTTAGAGGTTATGGATTAGGTTATGGTGGCGGCACAGTTCTCGACTGAGGTCCATGGTTGGCGGGAAAGACTGGTCGCCATCTGTCTATGGAGCTTCAGGTGCTCCCCCTCCCAGTACATGGCTAATGGCTTGTACACACAGGATGATCAGACAACAATCAGATATCGTTGTCTGAACGTCCTGCATGTTCGATATTGAACATCCAGCACATGCACCACCACCAAACTACTATAACGACCCATGATCAACGATCGCGGGTCCCTATAGTAAATAGGCTAACAAAAATGGCAGCTGCTCAATCAATCTAGCAGTACTAATCAGGTGCATGAAAGGGAGGGGTCATACTAAGTAGAAAAAGGAGGGGGATTTAACATTTATACCTGCACACTGAATAATACCTGCAACAATATATGAAGACTATATGGTCATAGAAATTCAGAGATATTAGTTGCATGCATTTGCAAATACATGGGAGGCTGCTGGGCCACGTCACGGCTTCTCTGTTACCAGCAGTCCCTAACACTAAGGGGTTCACGTCCAGGGCGCAGTGCACCCCAAAAAACGTCCAGCCCAGGACCCCCCCAGGGCATCACACGAAAATGGAAAAAGAGTGACAGTGCAGTGTAAAGTATAGCTGTGTGTGAGTAATCATTAAGTGTGGAATGAGAGGTTAAAATATATGTGAAAAAATACATGAATAATAAACAAACATAAAAGGTGATGTGAAAAGCAACTATGTGTATTAAGTGGTGATGCCCTGAGGAGGCCCAGCCAGACCAGAGTCGGGGGCCCTACGCCCAAACGCTCACCCCAAATGTAAAATATACCAATTATAAGGCCTCATGATAAAGGCACATATATAATTTTGTCAAATGTAAGGCCTCATGATAAAGGCACATACATAAATGCATCCAAATTGAGAGCCAGCTTACCTGGGAGTAACCCCTGGGAACTCCAACTAGCACTACTAGAACCAGCATGCCCTACTAATGCTGGCTCCTTCATGCAACTCATAACAAACAAACAAAAATGGCAGCTGCTCAATCAATCTAGCAGTACTAATCAGGTGCATGAAAGGGAGGGGTCATACTTAGTGTTAGGGACTGCTGGTAACAGAGAAGCCGTGACGTGGCCCAGCAGCCTCCCATGTATTTGCAAATGCCTGCAACTAATATCTCTGAATTTCTATGACCATATAGTCTTCATATATTGTTGCAGGTATTATTCAGTGTGCTGAGGTACAATAGGGGGTTAAATCCCCCTCCTTTTTCTAGTAAATAGGCTAACCTGTTCGATATCAACCAGGTTGGACTGCATGCACGATGGTCGTTTGGTCATTGGAGGGGTCTTAAAAAAAAGGACAATATAAAAGATTGAACGATAAACGATATAGTTTATATTGTCCTTTTTATCTGACCGTGTGTATGCACCATTAGGCTGATTCTTCCCTGCTGGGGTCAGCGGTACCAATGCTCCAGGTGAGCTCATGTTGTGTCATTGGGGCGGGAGGTGGATACCATGGGCGTGGAAATGGGCTGGCTGGTCGCCTTCCATTTTGGTAGGGGTGGAGTAATGGAGTGACAGATGGTGGATTTTACATTGTGGGGCCGTTCTTTTGGTGCCACCGTTCTTTGTCTGTCTTTTCCTTCTTCTTAAGATTATTTAGTGTTTTAGTATTCTGCTAGTTTAATTAGTTATTAATAGTTTACCTAGGTAAATTAAATAAAAGCTGACCTTCCTTTCCCCTTAAGCAAGTCTCAGTGTCGTTATTTCATGTTGTTATGGTTTACTGGTTTTGCATTACACTGGGGACCTCATTCAGAGTCGGTCGAAGCGGCCGCATGGTCGTACGGGAAAAGGGGTAGGATATGCAAATGATTCCCTCGCAAGTTGCGTCCCTAAGTTTGGATCGGTAACTGGCCGACCAAGGGGAGGAAGCGGCCGGAAGACAAAAAAATACGCCCCCTTCTCGTACGCATTACACGTCATCTCCGGGCATATAAGGATTGATCGAGACCATCGGAACTGGTCATAGAGCTTAAGGTTGACCATACCCTCTCTTAAGCACTACGATCATGTCAGTGTAAAAACCTCCCATGTCACATGTGCCATGACGCTACTTTGTTAATTATGCACTCCCATAAACCGTATGCACTCCCATAAAACTGTGTTCGCATAATTTGGCACGCCTGCGTTCGGATCTCCACTCCCCCGTTTTCAAGCACCTTCCCCTGTTACCACCCACAAACGCCTCAATCTGTCACTCAAACTACCGACCTGGCTGTGTTCAAGGAGAGAGAAATTTCTGATCGTAGCGGCTAGTTTGCACACGCGCATTGCGAACTTTACGCATGCGCAGTTTAGCGAACATCGGTGACGTATGACCGTGCGGCCGCAACGACCGACTCTGAATGAGGTCCTGGGAGTGGGAAGACATGCATCTGGTGATGGGGAGTTTAATACATTCACAGTGTTCGCAAAATACGCGCTATAGTGCGTATTTACGCGCTACGGGCAATGAGGGACTAATTTTTTAAAATTGAATGGGTCCCGCAGGACGCGCCACAGCAGCTGGCCGAGCAACTTCCCAAACCAGTCAGCTTCGGGCAGCAGCGTCTCCTTGGCCTATGAGGAGGACGTCCGCCCCGTCCCCAGCTTGCCGCAGCAGCTGGCCCAGCCCCAGCATCTTCCCAAACCATTCAGGTTCGGGCGGCAGCATCTCCTCATCCAATGAGGAGGACGCCCTCACCGTCCGTGGCTCGCCACCAGTTAGCTATTGGAGGACACAAACAGCAGATCCAGGCCTGGATTGTACACAGCAGCAGCCACACCCACCACAGAAGGGGAGGGGAGGACTGTGCACAGCACGAGGAGCTTGGAGCCGACCCAGAGAGGAACGGAAGCTGGAGCATGTGCTACTCGTCACTGCACCTCTGAGCACTGCACCTAAGATCTCCTCCCATCCCATCCCCAGTACAGACGGCACCTGCACCTCCAATCCCCTCCCAGTACCGGCTGCACCTTTAATCCTCCCCCCATACAGGCACTGGCAGCACCTGCACCCTGGACAATACAGGCGGAACCTCCGATTCACCACCTGTACATGTGGCACCAGCACCCCAACTCCAAGCAGCAGAAGGAGGTGTCAGGGGAACCGTGTATCCTGGAGCCTTTTTCCAGTTACCGGCATCTACACTCTCCCGGCAGCCGCGGACCGAAGACTCTGCAGAGGGGCACTCTGCCCAGAACCCAGGTGAGAGGTGGTAGGGTGCCCTTGGCTGTGGGTTGTTTGGGTGAAAAGTGACTTAGTGTGGGGTGGGGACAGCTCACCTCCAGTTCTTTTACACTCTCTGGGGTGACATGGGGGATGTGAGGGCTGGAAGGTGCATGTGTATATGTTTGTGTATGTGTGTACATATATATTATCCACACAAGTACTGTGTCTTTTGTGAAGTCGTCGTGAGTGCTGCCCATTACTGCATATAATATTATTTCCTTCCCTTCTTTGGGATAGGTAATTAAGGAAGGCACCAGACGCATGATATTCTTTTCAGCCCTAAGGAGTGCCGGCCGCAACTGCTGTGTGTGTGTATATATATATATATATATATATATTAATTATACACATAGCAGCCGCCGGACCAGTATCTTCACAAAAAAATCTGGTTCATTCGCAGCGTATCTTTGTCCAATGGGGGGGTGGGACGAAGAGCATGTGGGGGCTGTACTGAGAAGGGGAAAGCCGGAGTAGTGGCGACGGGTCTGCCTGTTTTAATTGCCCCAGGGTACTGACAGTGTGTGGTGGGACCCTTTTCTGCAATGCCAATGAAAGCCCGTAACCCCCTCCCTGACCCCCAGTACTGCACTTTTGCCACCTCCCTACCCCAGCACTGTCTTCCCCTAGCCCCCTCCTTGGCCCCCAGCACTGTTGCAACTACTGTCTGCTCTTACTCCCTCCCTACCCTTAGCACTGACTGCCCTTACTCCCCTCTAGATCTACCCCAACTTATCCCTGCCTTTACCCCCAGCTCTACCTCAATTGCTGCTTGCCCTTATCCCCCTCTACCCCATCTACTACATGTCCCCAGCACTGTCCCAATTGCTACCGGCCCTCATCCCCCACAATATGTGATGGGACCCAGAAACAATGGAGGACCCTAATTTATTAAAGTGAGGGGTCCCTGGGACCCACAATTTTTCAGCGATCACTGCATTCAATTAAAAAACAATTGAAAATTACTGGCAGTAAGTGCAGCGGCAAGAAAAGCCATATTACAAACCTGTATACATCCTGAGCCCCCTTCTATTAGCCTTTTTATCTTTTTAGGATGGAGTGGGTAGGAACTACATTAGCAGTATGGGAGAGCTATATAGCAACACTTTCTGCAGCTGTTAAATCCCAAATTCACAGCTCTTTTTCAAATGCCACATGGTATATGCTCCGTATGGTGGACAATGACCCTCCAATAACTACGTAATTTTATAATACAAAAATGCATCTTTATACAGACATGGGGGATTGTATTGGGTTGGGGGGAGAGGGGATGAGGTGAGCGAGCATATCTCTTTTGTTGTGATAAACTTTGCTAATGTAACTTTTTTCTATACAAAGATATTTTGTTCAACTTTTAATCTTCAAAACAAAAAAATACCCATTGATTACTGTACGCCTTATCTATATCTTTTATATCTTTATGTAACACTATGTAATATTGCTTTAATAAAATATATTTCTAAAAAAAAATAATAATTGAAATACCATTAGCAGACGGATTCAGAGGCATTGGGGTCTATTGGCGGTCACCCGTCTGCAACTTTATGCAAATGCTGCTACAAAGTCCTTCCTTTGTGTTCATCATTGCATCCAAATGTGCAAGGACTGATACGCCCACATTCAGCGTCTGTACACGCACTAATACCGATTGGTGCCTCCTTAGATGCCACCATCAGTTGCACCAACAGTGACAGGTGCAGTTTCTTTGTCTGACTATGGCCTCCAATGTGAGCGTTCCAGCGTCTGTGTACGCAACCACCTTCACAGACATGCTCACGCCACTCCCATTTCAAACCACCCAGGAACACACACTACATTTTCACTACACTTCACCCTTCGTGTGCCTGAAATTACAACTCTACACAGACATAGGGCCTGATTCAGAGATGGACGGAATTGCAGAGCCGCACACAAGTAGCTGTGAAATTCCATCAATCTCAAATGTAAGAAACAGACACCTCCTTGCTGCATCTGTGATCCCAGCGCTGTGACCAAGGTCGCAGCTTGGGATCACCTTTGCTACTTGCCCTTTGGGCGAAGCTTACTGCAGCCTGACCGGGTCCTGGAAGCTTGCGAGAAAATCTGTGTCCACCGACATGTCCCCATTTCCGGGAACGCTGCCCAGCAATGCTCCCGCTCTGCCTCCCAAACGCTCCTGTCTATCAATCACAGATGGAGAGATCCTGCGCATGCACTGTCCTCTAACAATCAGAGATGTACGCTAACCATTGGCTGAGCATACAGTACATCTCTGAATCAGGCTTATAATCGGGATGCGCGCATGGTGCAACTTAGACACATACGCAGTAGCAAATAATTGCACCACTATGTCAGACATCAGCAGAGCTTTGAATCAGGCCCTATACCTTTTTCCATTGTTGTTGCTCGAAGAGTAACAGCACACACTGCCTAGCTGTTAGGGCATAGGTTACCAGGCCTTCATCCCAGTAACAAATGACTTATCCCTTTACCTGTGCGTGGGTATGTGTTCCTGTTGTTTCCAGCGCGTCAGATAGGGGCTTCCAAGTTTCATCCACTAATTGAACTATAAGGATCCATGACCTGAAAAGATGGACCTCACTAAGGTGTAGGCATTGTGCTGAGAAAAAAACCAAGAAAAGGTAGAGGAGTCTAACTGTGATGGTTAACACCCATGCAGTTGCACTGAGGATTCCAGCGGCACAGCGGACACACAAGGGAGACATCAACTCCCTAACAATAACAGGTTTGGGGACCCCAAATGCTTTTGGCTGAAGCCTGGCTCTTCCAGACTTGGAGAGAAAGCCTTGTGCCATCTGCTTAGGATTATTATCTTTCATGGAGTCTTAGAAGAGCAAAATCCGCAACGAAATGAAATAGAACACCTGTCAAATAATATACTTAGGAATCACTGGACCATTGCACTTCCTGGACTCCATTTCAATTACTGAATGTTTTATTTGCTTGGGAAGAGCTTCCTGCTAATAAAGATAATTGTGTAATCCACAGCATCATGTATCTGGGACAGGGCTGCCCTTAAACCTACATTTGAAGCACACGTCTGGAAAATAATGGTTTGAGACAAATTGTGAATTTAAGACACTCCTTTGTGAGGGTGTATTACACCCTGTGTCAATGTTTTTGGTGAGCTTAATGAAAACATTTATTGCAAAAATAAAATAAACTAGAATCAAATGCTTCCTTAGCATGAGGAAGTCACTTCAACTTTTTGTACTTTATTTTTTTAACAGATCTATTAATAGAGTTACTTTTGTTTAGAAATGAGAAATGAACTTCCAGTATAATCCTGCGATATTTAACTACTGCTGTACATCCATTTCTGTTGTAGGTACAGTAGCCTTGGTCAAAGCTTCTACCTTTCCTATAAGAAGTGTTACAACTGCATTAATACATAAACCTCACAAATGATTGGTTTCTTGCCTTACAAATGTAATTCTGGCCATCAGAATTGATTGTTCTATGCAGAAATGACAATGCCACCAAAATATGCTACCGCCTACTTCTGAAAGGGGCCGAAGACCTACAGTTAAACCGAAAGGCATGTTTTTAAGTTGAAAATGCCCAAAGGTAGCGGTGAAAGCCATTTTATGATTTGAATACTATTCTGCCAATATCCCTTTGTCAGATTGGGGATCTGTAATATACAGTATCTGGTTGAGCCAATTTTGTCAATAACTCTTGCACTGTTGGCATAGAGTAAGCTTCAAAGCAAGACATTGCACTGACCTTCGGAAAGACAACACACAATATCACACACATCCTTTTTTGGAACAAGAACTATTGGATTACACCAGTGTTTCCCAACTCCAGTCCTCAGGGACCCCTAAAGCTGGCTATATACCCAAAATTATCTTTCCAACCAGCCAATTAGAAGACTGTTTGGAACAAAGAGTTAGTAATGTATGAGTTTGCTCCCAAACACTGGAGAACAGATAAAAATGGTTGTTCTGACAAGTTGAATAAATCTATTTTATTCAAATACAGCAATTAGTTTCAATGACCGTTTTTGGCGGTCTTCCCCCATTTCAGAGAAAAATGTTGAGATTGACGTTTGTTCCTTCACATTACCATTCCATTCCAACCAGCCAACTAGACTGGCGGAATGTGCTACTAGTATATCACCTGGATATACATTCATTGAACACACTTCTGACAACTGTGTGATATTACTACTCCATGAATCTGTTGAAAATGAACGGGACAATAAAATGGTTGAATACCATAATTTTCCACTGCAATAAGTGATCTCCCAATTAAATCATAAAAATCATCTGTTATTTGAGAAAAGGACCCTGGCCTTATCCACACCCAAAGGGAAGGTGACTGAAGGCACCTGCCCAGTCCGAGCATACTTCATACTGCAGCCATGGCTTCCCAGCAATAAAGCCTGTGCCACCAGGGTATCCTGTACTAAGATAGAAGGGAAACCCTCACTGACATATATATTTATAATATATACATATTTATCAGGATAGCCCTACTAATCGCTTTATCATATGGCCCCCGATGATGAATAAGCCCCTATATAATTTGAAGTCATTGATGGGTCTATGTCAAATAAAACAGACAAATTTGAAAAACCTGGATGGCTGCACAAAACCCATTCATCTTCTTTGATGTGGATTAAATAAAGAAGCTGCTAATTTCATACATTTGTACACCTTTTGAGGAGTCTTTCCTGCTAAGGCAACCCTCAGGCGTATTGCCCCAGTTTTCCAGGAGGGACGAGGCCAGGGTGGATGTAGATTTCCTGGTCTTGCAAGCTGCCAGGACCCGGTCAGGCTAAAGGGGCAAACATTGCAACCAATGGTCACAGTGGTAATTCCAGGCTGCGACCTCGGTCGCAGCGCTGGGATCGCAGATGCAGCAAGGAGGCGTCTGTTTCCTACAGACAGCTCCTGCGGCATTAGCATGTTACATGGACGGAATTGCACAGGCGCTTGTGTGCAGCTCTGCAATTCCGCAGACTCCACATCTACCACAGAACAGGGACCTGAGGATTCTTCAATATATAATAGAAATATTTTTGATATCGGCGCTAACAATAATATACAGCAAATCTCTGTGTACTAGCAAATAAAAGTTTGTTCATAGTTTGATCAAAACACAGAGGGCTGAAGGCTTCAATGATGAGGGGCTGTAGGGGACAGGAGGCTGGAATGACAGGTGGCTGGACGGGACACAGAAAGCTAAAGGCTGGAATGATGAGGGGCTGGTGGGGACAGGAGGCTGGAATGACAGGTGGCTGGAGGGGATACAGGGCTGAAGGCTGGAATGACAAGTGGTTGGAGGCTGGAATGATGGGGGGCTGGAGGGTACACAGAGGACTGGAGGCTGGAATGACAGGGGATTGGAGGAGACATGGAGGGGTGGAAGCTGGACGGAACACGGGGCCGGAGGCTGGAGGGGACACAGAGGGCTGAATGGCTGGAATGATGAGGTGATGGAGGGGACAGGAGGCTGGAATGACAGGTGGTTGGAGGGTATACAGGGCTGAAGGCTGGAATGACAAGTGGTTGGAGGCTGGAATGATGGGGGGCTGGAGGGTACACAGAGGACTGGAGGCTGGAATGACAGGGGATTGGAGGGGACATAGAGGGGTGGAAGCTGGACGGAACAAGGGGCCGGAGGCTGGAGGGGACACAGAGGGCTGAATGGCTGGAATGATGAGGGGCTGGAGGGGACAGGAGGCTGGAATGACAGGTGGCTGGAGGGGATACAGGGCTGAAGGCTGGAATGACAAGTGGTTGGAGGCTGGAATGATGGGGGGCTGGAGGGTACACAGAGGACTGGAGGCTGGAATGACAGGGGATTGGAGGGGACATAGAGGGGTGGAAGCTGGACGGAACATGGGGCCGGAGGCTGGAGGGGACACAGGGGGCACATTTCTGGTTGAACTTTCTGTTGTACGATGATGACATTGGTTATATTCCTACAAAAACAGGCATCTTCCAGACCATGTGATCTTCAACATGAATAGTGACTACTGACTGAGGACATTGTCTGCCCACGAAGGATCAATTTCTTCAGAGGGTCCCCATTGCCAAGAAACCACCATATAGGTTAGGTGAGTTTTTATTTAGTACACACAAATACAGTAATGATTTTTTTGGCCTTTTAAGTGGGGCACCAAAAGGAATTTTTCGCCCTGGGCTCTACTTGGTCTAGCCCATCCCTGAAACACAAGGTCCCCCTCCTACAGGTGACTAAAACCGGATAAATGAGGTGTCTGAGGAACCAGGCGACACGTACCTCACTCCCTGGGGCCCCATTGGCATCCATGATGATGGACGGATCGCCGACGTGGTGGCAAGCACATCCTTACCACCACTGCATATACACACACACGCCGTACTCCCATAAGCAAGAGTCTAGATCCGCCCCTGCTTGCAGCCCACTGTCAAAAGACCCCAATTCTATGCATATATGCCCAACACACCATTAAATTGCAGTTAAATGCACTCACCTCTCAGGATAACATCTAGACAAGGGCTGGCTTGTGAGCCACACCCAACTAGGGGTATATTTACTAAAGTGCAGGCCAACTAGAGGGTATATTTACTAAAGTACAGGTTTTCCAAAGTGGAGTTGTTACCCATAGCAAAAAAATTCTTATCATCTATCTAGCACCTTCTAGAAGATAGCTAAAATCTGATTGGTTGTTATGGGCAACAACTCCACTTCTAAAAATCCGCACAGATTCGCCATCTGATGATGCCGTTATCTATACCGCAGGTCTGCCCAGCACCCGGACGCTGTCTCTGCCCCCTTTTCCCAACGTCCATTGCAGCAGGTCTGACCTGACCTGCTGCTCTCAGACACCGGCGCATGCGCAGTAAGAATACAGACATATCCGGCTCCCGATATATCTGTCTTCTCACTGCGTCTAGGGATCGTGGAGAGGGTCCAGATAGCGCTCGAAGACGCCAGACAGGTAAGTGTACATGAATGGCTACTAAGCTTCACTATATATCGCATCGATGTGATACGATATATAGCGATATCTTTTAGTACCCACTTTATGTTGTACATGAATAGACAGAATAATTTTGCCTACTAGGGTCGGGGGCTCATGGGCACATCATTTCCTCTTTCAACACGCGCAAAGGTCCTGATACCCACTTGAAGAAGGTTGGCAGGCTTGCACTGAGAACATTCACAGCTCCCTTGTTCTTTTGCCAGGGGAGTAAAATGCAGCTGACTGCTGAATTTAATTTAATGCTGTAACCCTGCACAGAGAAAAAACATCCTCTAAAATGATGTTCACAATCATGTTCATTTCTCCTTAGCACAGAATGCAGTCCTACCAATGTCTTATCCAATTAGCTGTTTTGCGTAGGTGGCGTGGCAGAACCCCTTTTATGAATATCACATTTCATAATCAAATTACTTTAATAAGGGGATATAAAATCTATTTATACTGGTCATCAAGTCAGTACAACAGGCCTCCTGCAACCTTTTCTGTTACTATGAAATGAATACCAAAACAAATCCTTTAATGTCTCTTACTAGTAGTTAGAAGGTCATATTTAAATTTAAACACATATATTTCTACTTAGTTTTATTGATATCTGATTTACTGATCTGTAAAATAGAGAAGTGTGGGATATCCTGCTGAGGGAATATAAACATTCCACCTGCATGTGTAGCACAACATAGCAATAAGGTGATTTTTTGTTATTTCCCCTTTTAGGTCGATACTGTGTCTGTACTGAAAGAGGATGCTCAGTGTTTGTGTTTTATAAAAGGAACACGTAAAGAAGTGAGATACTAGCTTACAATCCCTTCTGTTTTCCCACTGTGAAGAATGTCACATGACAGGTGTGATTCAATGTAGTCACCAGAAATTACCTTGACCACATAAAGGCATAGGGGCCCATTTATCAAAGTGTATTTGAGGTAAAATCCCCGAAAACACAGGTTTCCGGGGGTTTACCTCAAATAAGTCATACTTGCCAACTCTCCCTCATTGTCAGGGAGACTCCCTGAAATAGCAGTAATCTCCCTGTCTCCCTGAAGAGTCTAGCAATCTCCCTGATTCCACCTTACCCTTATTATGTAGCTGTTATATTTAAAAAAACAGAGATATTTACATTCAAATGGGATCATTAGTATAATTTCCCTGTATTGGTTTTAGGGCACAAACATCCCTATGGCTACATACATTTTCTGAAAAGTTTTAATGTCTTTTCATCAACAAATAAATCTTACATTTGGATGTAAATTAATTAAATGATACACCCCTTAGATGTAGCAGTACACGCCCACTTTACCGCCGCGCTCATAGGTGTTGCTATCACAATCTCTCTGAAATGCTTTTTCAAAGTAGGCAAGTATGTACTAAGTATCCCCCGTATGTATGAAGGAGGGACTGAAGCAGGTTCTGTATCTCTGATACCTGCTGTGATCCCTCCATTGCCGCTGGCAGCCACCTCCCCCATAGGTTTCTATGCTGCCAAATTCACCAATATCCGGAATGCAATGCATTCCAGATATTGGCCCCAGCAGCTAACGCCATCTGAAGATGACGTTAGCCGCGGTAGCCTATGGGTTACACTGCGCACTATTAGCCGGCGGAATCCTCCCCAGCTATGGCGGATGTTCATGAGCACCACCCCCTGCACTGGCTGACAGCTCTCCAGAGACATCGCAGGAGATACATCCGGCCGATAGGATCCTTTTTGAAATGCGATCAGAGGTGTTACTGGCATACCCTGATTGCATTGCAAAAGCGATCATTGATAAATGGGCCCCTTAGGGTCCTATTGATTATCACAAATGACCTCGTTACACATGCGGAAACATTAATTACAAGGGGCCTAGTATTCAGTAAACTCCAAAAACTAGATGGTGTTGGTTCCACCGGAGCCCCGCTCCTTCCAATGGAAAAAAAGGGTCCGGTTGCACAGAGAGATCCAATCCACCACCTCCATACTGCATACCCTGTGTCCGTGCCAGGGGCGCAGAGAAGGGGGGGGGGGAGTGGGTACTAATTTCCCGGACCCGGGCTTGTTGGAAAGGCCCGTGTCCTATGCCGCTCCCACCCTCTCCCTCTTACCTATCAGCAGCACATCACATTGATCGCACCCCCCCCTGGATTTGCGTCGGGCTGACGGGCTCATGGCACTGCAAAAAGAGATTTTTTTCCTAAGGGGACATGGCCACGCCTCCTGTGATTAGGCCACACCCCCTTCCCCAGGCCAGCGCTCTACAGCACTGGTCCATGCACATGCACACTGGGCAGGTTCGGAAAGGGTAAACATCTTTGCTACCTCGGTAGCAGTGTTAGGGATCGTGGGGACAGCTGATAGTCAGATCAGATGTCCTCTCACTGGAACAATGCTAAATTGCCCCAGAAGGAAAGTATTCACCGCTTCAACTCGCAGCGATTTGGATACTTAATTATCGGGGGCCAATAGTCCGTTTCAACAATTTGTTAGGGTTATATTGGGATATGTGGTGAAAGATCCCTAATATTCACCACAAACATCCTAGATTTGAAAATCTTAACTGAATTCCCTCAACTAATCTCCATTTCCTCCTCTTGGCTTAATTACTAGGTACCCTAATTAGAAAGTATAAAATAAGAAAACATTGTAATAAAACATATTTGTTTTTGAGCCTGGAGACATGATATTATTTACTGGAAAAGTGACTACTTCTCTTTTAAAGGCGTCATAAAAGTGATAAATGAGATGACAAACAAACATCTATATGAGGAAACTAAATAATCTGCAACATGATGACACATAGAGCTGATTCTGAGTCTGACCCTGATGCAACTGTTGCTAATGCTACAAAGTCCCTCCCTGGTCATAAACCCAGAAGTCCCTCTATCGCAAAGGGCAGCTCTTAACAGAAGATCTTTCCTTTGTGATTTTCTAGGTACATACCGGTGATATTATCGACGATATGTACCTGGTAAGTGGCGGATGCTTAGTATATCCCACCCATAAGTAATACTGGGACAAGGACTGGTGTGAATGATTACAAACATTTTCTTAAAAGTGCAACACTACATGCTGACATTATATACTGTATCTGTATGTACACTGGAATGTTATCCTAGTAAAAGTTAAACAGCGTTTTACATGTGTTAAAAGAACACAGTTCTCCTGTAAGCAATTATGGTCTTTGGCAATGAGTTGAAAAAAAAAATAAAAAACAAAATATATATATATATATATATATATATATATATAAAATTAGGTGATAGATTATCCATTAATAAAAAGATTGTGCATTACCTGTCTCTGAACAGGAATTTGGAAAATGTAAGTTAGGATGTATGATGTCACAGACTGTACAAAGCATAATTGAGGAGCTGTGATTTCCCAGACATGTGATCGTGTTCTTTGTGTGCTAGTGTTTGGCATTTCCTGTTTTCAAACACAGTCAGTAACAATTAAATGTAATAGGTTTGTTTAGGACTATGCTGCCCACACATGAGAATATATGGTGTGCACTTCACCTATGGGAAATTGTGATAAGCAGAATTTAAAGTTACACTTCACTTCTGCCATGTGCGAGACACTCGCCCTCTGGCAATGGTATAATACATTTTTGAATTATAATGCTGTCGACACCTGCCATTCTGTTTCTAAAACACTGATTGGATGGTACAGCAGCCAAACAGTGAACTGGACACAAGAGGTATCAAGATCACAGAGCATCACAATTATGTTGCCTGCGGGATGTAGATATACAACCGGCGGTCGCGATGCCGCCGGTCTCAATACCAACAGGGAAATCCCTTAAAATAGGTGTTGAAATACTGCCGCCTATCTTAATCCCAATGCCGAAATGCCGAAGGATGACAGCCCGAACGAGGTAAGTAGCGGGGTTAGGGAAAGGTTTTGAGGGTTGAGGTTAGGGTTAGGCACATGTGAGCGGGGCCACCAGTACAGGGCCTGATCCGTGCCGGAATCCAGTGTCCACTGGACCGGCAGGCGTCGGCGTTTCGGGCATCGCGGTGCTGTGGTGGGAGACGGGGCTGGACGAGCTTGCATCTGAAAAGATACAAGCTTATCCAACCAAATACGCGGATTTTGAACTTGGCGCCGTTTGTGAGCCAGTAATAGCTCGCGGGCGGACAGCCAATCCGGTTCATGGCTCCGTCCCCTCGCGGCTCCGTATATTAGGCGCTGCTGAGCAGGGCGAGTCAGTCCGTCGGCGGGGATCAAGAAAAGAGGATCGTCTGCAGGAAAGGAGAGCTCCAGAGGCGCTGGAAGACGCCGCGATCAACATTTGAAGGCAGAAGCACCACGGCTGAACGAGGAAGACGGTGGCTGGCGGCTGAGCCGAAGCTGAGGAGCGGAGAGCTCTGTAGTGGTGGGAAGTTAAAGAGCTTAACGAAGTTCCCCACTGCAGACTCTCCCGACGAGAAGGGTAGGCGGCAGTGGGCCACCTTCACTTACCTGTAAATTCCTCCCTAGACCATCAAGGTTCGGGCATTAGGTCCGTGGCGCAATCAGGCGCTAGGCCTGGGGGCACAGAGTTGGGCATTAGGCCCGGGCCTATAAGTGGGCATTAGGCCCTCTAGTTTGTGCTAAACAGGCGGCCCTGCATTATAAAGTGATCTGGGCATTATGCCCAGATCGCTAGTTTGTGCTAAACAGGCGACCCTGCGTTATAAAGTGGTCTGGGCATTAGGCCCAGATCACTAGTTTGTGCTAAACAGTGTGCCCTGCATTGTAGGATGGTCTGGGCATTAGGCCCAGATCCCTAGAGATTGGGTATAAGTAGGTGGGCCTGAATTATAAGATGATCTGGGCATCAGACCTAGATCACTAGGTACTGGGCCCTGGTAAGTGGGCCCTATTGATAAGGTAATCTGGGCATTAGACCCAGACCGCCCGTGATAGCCCCAGCTAGGTGGGCCTGAGTATTAGGCTCACGATACTGGGCATTCTTTCCTCAGGAGTCAGCGGAAGAGGTTGTCCGGCCTTGGCGCTGAATCTATGCAGTGGGGATTCTGAAGACCCAGTCTAGAGGAGCAAGGTAAAGGCAGCAGGGTTTTCCTAAAGGGTACAGACAGGACCGGCCGGCTGGGAAGAGAGAGAGGGGCAGCTATATTGAGAGTGTTTCCGCTAGATGTGCATTGTCGCTAAGCCTAGTTTATATAGTGTGTAAAAGAATGTTTATTTGTTGGCTGCATTGAATCCTCTTGTTACTATAGCGGAGAGTTTGTGAAGTAACGTACCTTACCTGCACACCTAGTTTCCGGAAGTGAAGTTTTCTTTTGATTCATAGCGGCTGGCGGACGTCAAGGTGACAAGAGGTCTAGTGTGAGTATCTCTCAGTGTCTGTCTGTCCTTCACCTGAGCGTCAGATAGGGGATCTCTTACAATGGTGGGAGATCCAAAAATTCTACATCTCTCTCCCTCTGTCTGTTCTTTCCTTGAGTACCGGTTAGGGGATCTCGCACAACAGTGGGAGATCCAAAGTACACCTGAGTGTGTGAGCACTGTATAGGTGAATACTGGGTAGCTGAGGCTTCGTGCCGATGATGTCCATTCACCCAACCGCCCTAGTGCTTATAGTGTCACCAGGGACAGGAGGATTATTATTGATTATCCGATTTCTGATGCCCAGATCACCTTATAATTCAGGCCCACCTACTTATACCCAATCTCTAGGGATCTGGGTCCAATGCCCAGACCACCCTACAATGCAGGGCTGCCTGTTTAGCACAAACTAGTGATCTGGGCATAAAACCCAGACCACTTTATAATGCAGGGCCGCCTGTTTAGCACAAACTCCTCCCGAGCCTCCCGAAAATTGCCTCATCAAGACCCTGCCCCCTGCTCCACAATGCCGGAAATCTTGGCATTGTGTAGCGGGGGCGGGGGCAAAATGATGCGAGTAAGTGGCTCCGCCCATAGCCCCAAACAGCACGTCCTGCCCTGGCCCCGCCCCCTTTTGCCGGCCCCCGTCCCCCTGCTAAGCCAACCTGGCTGCTCCCTCCCGGAAGGGGCAGCCAGGATACCGGCAAGTATGCACAACAGTCACCGCAGGCGACACTCAGCACATGTACTCCTGTGCATGATATGAACACCGCAATACTATAGGCACGAATCTTTGCTGGAGCTGATGAGGATCTGCTTCCTCCCTCACTGCAAAATCTAGTAGCCAGGCACCAAAATCTGGTAGCCATGGCGACCTGGCCCCCGGGATTTGTCGAGCCTTGGGTTAAGGCCCCATATATCAGCAATGGATAGTCGCAATTCCCCGATCCCCAGACGTCTGGGTCAGGGCATCTGGGAAAACCAACATGTTGGATTTCCCTGATTTGCCCATCATGACCACAAAATGTTCAAGATTGGCAATTCTGGGATTTTTAACATGTAGAAATTCCCCCATTCCCCGACAGATCGAATCGGCGATGGGGGATCGGGGAATTGCAGGATAGATGTATGGGCCCCTTTACAGCACTGCTAACACTAGGCCTGATTCGCACACAAGCCCAAAAGTAAAGCACCCAGCATGGGGCGAGTGTGAGTGCCAATAATAATGATGACGGCTAAACAATTAAAAACGCGGGCAGTACAACCATACGCATGAAGGTATCTGGATAGTAGCCTTAGCATAGTGTATTAAATCTGGCTTCAGCAGATGTCCGCACTTGTGGATATTTTGACTAGAAATCAGGCCCATTATGTGGATGTTAAAACATGTATAAAATCCAATCTGATTTCACTTGAAAGAGCAACGGCTTAAAAAAAAAGTAACAATTGCTATCGGCTTCAGGGCCAATATTAAATGGGGAAGTAAAACACAAATTAAAATGGAAAAACACACACGTAATAGAAAGCAGTCATCTTCTGTCATTTTATTCATCATTAACCAAATGTTTTTCACAGGAAATCTGCCCCCCCAAAAAATCCCACCATGAAATACAGTTTTCAAGTAAGTGACTTTGAATTATCATTTATATAACAGCAAACCAATTATAACAAAATGTTCCCTTTTTAGGCAACACACTGAGGACCTCATTCAGACCCGCTTGCAAGCGCTATGCGCTCGCAAGCGGGTCGATGGTGAGGGCCTGCGCGTGCGCAAGCCCCAGAGCGAGTGACAAATGCACTCACTCCGGGGCTCGCTACGTTTTGTAAGCGGGGTGGGGGGGTCTCGTCGCAAGCCCCGATCGCAAGGGTCCCGCCGCAAGCCCCGATGGTCGCGATGGTCTCGACCATCGCGACCATCACCTAGTCACTCGCTAAAGCTGTGGGTGGCAACCCACAGCTTAGCGTGCGGCCAGGTGGCCACCTTTCAAAAGAAAAGCGGCTGCCCTCATTCAGAGCAAGCGTTCGCTTTTTGCGAGCGGCTCTGAATGAGGTCCCAAGGACCTGATTCAGAGCCGCTCGCTAGCACTGTGCGCTCCCAAGCGGCCTGATGGTGTGCGTACACACATGCGCACGCTTCGTTCTGCGCATGAGCAAACTACTCTGTGCAATCGCAGCCCGCTCGCTCGCCCAGCAAAGACAGCCCAGTGAAATGAGTGACAGGCGAGGCCGTTTGTGGGTGGTAATAGGGGCAGGACACTAATAACGGGGGAGTGGTGGTGCGAACGCAGGCGTGCCCGGGTGTTTCAACGCCGTCTTTAAGGCGTCACAGTACACGTCACATGCCTCTTTTTTTACACTGAAGTCCTTGCAGTGCTTGCGGTAGGGTAAGGCAACCACAAGCGCTGCGATCACATGCGATGGTGCTCGATGTTCCAATGTTTTAAAACACTTCCTGGAGATGATGTGCGCTAGTGGGCGTCTCTACATACGCTAGTGGGTGGCTGCATACACAGAGCGATCGCTCGCACCGCCAAAGTGGGTGTGCATATGCCGTGGCGAGCGAGCGCTTCCCATGGCATCACTTTGACAAATTTGTATCCGCTGGATGCGATTGCATCTAGCGAGTGGCTCTGAATCAGGTCCTAAGGCAGGGCTCAACAAATTTTTCTAAAATCTAGGAGCCAGGGTGAATGTGTAGGAGCCAGACCACCCCCCCCCCAAAAAAAAATGACAGGATTAAAAGGGTGTTACACAGCACATGGGGTAGTGATTACCTCCTTGCTTTTGCTGGGAGCCCCCGGCGGGGTCACTGTTGCAGCTCCATCCTCTCTGCAGTGTCCACCTTCCCTGCCTCCTTCGTGCACAGAGCTCAGCGCTGCTGAAGGAGCGTCGGCTGCTAGATGGCCCGTCACCACCGACAAAACACCTGCCCGTATACATTTGCCACGGAGAAGACAATTAGCAGGGGTGACACCGCACAGTGATTGGCTTGCTAAACGCCGCATGGCGATTGGCAGGGGGGAGGCACCACACGTTGATTGGCTTGCTACATGCCGCACGGTGATTGGCTGGGGTGAGGTGCCGTGCGGTGATTGGTCAGGGAGACGCTGCCGCCGCAACGCCACCAGGTCCTACAGGTAACAGGAAACAATTAAAACTGCGATCACTGGGCCTCACACACTGTGCATGAAATGCCCACTGCAATAATCTCCGCTGGGGCTGATAGATCTGCTTCTTCCCTCCCTGTAAAACCTGGTCGCCAGGCACCAAAATCTGGTCACCATGGCGACCTGGCACCGGGATTTGTCGAGCCCTGCACTAAGGACAGTATTCAATTAGTTTTGCGACCGCGGAAAAGTTTTGCATGCCGGACTTTCCGCCTACATCTCGTGTTTTGGACACGGAAACTTATTGTGCGCACCACGCGAAAATGGCAAGCCGCGAAGTCGGAACAGGTAGAAAGTGCTGTCAGAAATGGGGTAATCAGCCTGAACACCCCAAAAAGATGCACTAACATTGGGGATCAATGTAGATGTTCCCTGAATAGCCCTAATAAAGCTATTTGTGGTACTTAAGTTGTTTCAATAGCTTCTTATTAGCGTCTTTGCACAAGTGGTGAAGAATGACATTAAGCAGTATTTTTTGGTGAAAATAAGGAGTCCTGTCAAATTCGGGGTACCTGAAAATGGGTGCTAGCATATTTTAATGTCTCTAAAGTGAAGTATTAATAAAAGTGAAATTCCTCCCTCATAAAAGCACCTGCAATCACAAATACACTTGGCCCCTTCTTAGAGCACCCCCAGAACCTTATTTCGCTAATTTTGAAGTTGTTCCCCCCCACTTTGTGCTTTATCGCCCCCAAAATTAAAGTACTTTTTTTGGGCGTTTTTAATTTTTTTCATGGAATTTTTTGACGCAGTTGTCCTTTGGGGGTTGTCCCAAGGGTTATTATTGGTTACCCCACCTTTGCACCCCAAAATAAAAATATTGCCCTTCTTTTCTCCTGCTATTCAGAGGCGAATCATTTTTCACATATTACACTGCATTGACTTTCCGCGTACACGTAACCCGGCTGGAATTGAATACGGAAATTCGTTTCCGCCACGCAAAAAGCCCTGATCTGCGAAACTTTTCTGTGGATCTCGGCTTTTCGCGTCTAATTGAACATAACAAAAAAAAGGAGACTGAAAGTACAAAAGATTGCAGGACATGAACTACAAGGTATATAAACTTTGCTGTATCAGTAGTCATAATACACATATAAGCATCGTCTGCTGAACCCAAAGGCTTGGTGCTATTGTTGGCAATGGGAAGGGGATTTTGGCATAAGTGAGGGAAGGAAAAGCATATGAGGGAAGAGGGCCCAGCTCGTGAGAGCTTACAATCCAAGGGGAAGAGGGAGCCCTGCTTCATGGCAAGATGGACGCATGATAACTATCATTATCAGTCCCTCCATTTTTTTCCTATTTTCTGATTGGATGCCTCCACTGATTATCTATTGTGTTAGCTAACTGAACCCAGTAGAGAATTACCATTGAAAATGGTTGCCAATAAACGGCCTAATCCAGAGATGGGCACTAATGCATGCGCGGCTTCCCCTTGTGTACTAGCGTGCAACGAACTGTGCAAGTTCTGAGATGCCCCCTTCAATGCCCAGTCGACAGTGCAACTCCACTGGCGGTTGTAAACACTACACCACTGGCGCACCATCGCCACCTGCAACTGCCTATGGGCTGCTCATTGATTCCTTTTTAAATGCCTCTAAACATGGTTTCTGTGGCCGTGGCACTGCGTAGGGGAATGCAGAGGCATTCAACGACACGCCCATGACACAGCCACGCCACCCGCATGAGACAGCCTTTTTTGCAAACACTTCACGCCATCTCCCGGGAACACCCAATGGTTGTGCGCCACCAGCTCTATTGCAATCGATTCTATTCTCGACAGCGACCTCTGCATATACTCACTGGTACACATGCACAGTAGGGGTCTCCAGGACTTTGAGCAAATAATCGCTCAACTGCGCATACTTCGATACTGCGTCCATCTCTGAATAAGGCACAGAATTACCGCAAAGACCAAAGATGAAGATCTTTTAAATAAAAAATTAACAATATGAAGCTCAATTTTATCTTACACAACACATCTTTCTTATTAAAGCTCTGTTGTTAAAGGAATGCAATCTTAATTATAATCTTTTGTTTATAAAGTGCCAACAAATTCCGCAGCACTGTAGAGTGAAGAGATAATACCGGCATTCCTTGTTTACAATTCGAGAACAAAACTTAATGCAAAAAGGCAGGGGCGTATTAAGAGAGGAGGGGACCCGTGTGCAGTCTCTGTATGGGCCCTCTCCTCTCTAGTCAGCAGCACATTAATGAGCATCAGTAAACTAGGGTACTGTGCCAGAGTCTACTGTGCATGCACAGGTCTCCAGGAAGATGGCACGGTGGCCATTTTTCAGGCGATTTGTTTCATTCTGCGCATGCACAAAATGCCAGGAAAATGGCCACTCCACCATTTTCCCAGTGATCTGTACAGCCACTGCTGACATGGCTGTAGAGATGGAGAGGTGAGTATTGAAGAGAGGTGAGTATTGAAGAAATGGGTGCAGGGTGTGCAGTGTGGGCCTCCGTGGACCACACACCATGACCAATCATAGATACGCCAGTGCAAAAAGTTGAAATTCCTGCTCATTAGTTTAGGTCAGCCACATAGGAAAAATCCAGGACCACACACTGTCACACAATCCCATAAAACCAGGGCACTCTTAAAGTTCTGTTTTATATCACATTTCCAACAGCTGCATACATGAAATATAGAGTTCGTCAGCCCTCTGTGTTTGCATGGATAAGCCCACTTTGACATTAAACAGTGTGCATTATTAGCATTTCACTCACTGTCTCATCTTACAGCAGCCGCCCTGTGGAACTTAGCAGACTGTCTGGCAGGCTCATGAGCAGCTCAGCACTACTGTAGATACATTCAAACTGTTGCAGACAGCATAATCAATCCACAATCTTTGATTCTAGCAAAGCTTAGCATACAAAGATTACAAACAGCAGGGGAGATTAATTTCAGCCACACAGTGCGACTGCAGACGGGCTCCCTTTTGTACGGGAAGGGGACTCCAGTCCAGGCATTCCCCCCTGATGGCTGCCATGCTAGACATGGGGGCATATTCAATTAGAAGCAAAAAGTCCATTGCCAGACTTTTCGCGGTCATCGCCGCTTTTCAGAGGGATAAAGTATTGCGTTTGTCCCCGCATTCAATTCCAAATCAGCGAAAACGGGACCTGGCAAAACAGAAATAAGCGAAAAGTGCTGTCATTAGGCAAAATAGGCGAAAAGTGCTGTAGTCCAGGCAACGACGGGTATCCCAGCAAGAGTAATATAAAATTGCCCGTATTCAATTGCAAATTGGCGAAAACGGGACCCGGCGAAGTGAAAATCTGTGAAAAGTTCTGTCATTTTTGAGGAAATCAGCCTGACACCCCCCAAAGATGCTCTGACATGGGGGTTTACTATGGGTACCCCCAAATAGCCCTGCAAAAGGTATTTTGGGTCTTTAAATGGTCTCAGTAGGTGCATTTAGCGTCTTTGGGAAAGTGGTGAAGAATAGTAGTTAGCAACTTTTTTTTGCAAAACTAAGTAGTCCCATCAAATTTGGGGTACATGAAAATGGGTAAAGTGCTAATGTGAAGTTTTAAAAATTGGGAAAAATCCACCTGCCGCAACCACCTGCAATAAAAAAAACACCTGGGCCATACTTGGGGTCCCCCCCTGAGTCTATTTTGCTAGTTTAGAAGTTTGTCCCCCAACTTTTTTTTATTCACCCTCAAAATGAAAGTATCTTTTTTGGGGTGTCCTGTGGTACTTTTTAAAACTCTTTTGACATAGATTACTATCGGGGGACTGTCCAAGGGGTGCAGGGTGGTTTTTGGAAGTTTGCACCCCAAAACCCCAATTCTGCATTTTTTTTCACCACCTATTCATAGGTGATACTCATAGGGTCTGATGCATTGACTTTTCGCTCTGTCGAAAAGTCGTGAAAATTTAATACGGGGATAAGTCAAACCTGCGAAAATGACGTCATCGGCTATAAAGTATCGCCGATAACGGTTTTTCGCTCCAAATTGAATATGACCCTATGCCGCCTGCTAAAGGTGGTTCATGCCATCTTGAGAGCTTTGCATAGGCTCCACGGCAGCCCAGGCCCATTATTGATACTATATACACTCAAGTATTCAAGTATCAGTATGATGGCACATATGTTGTCAAATGTTCTATTTTACGTAAGCTGTGAGAGGATCCCACAGTATAAAGACGTTATGATGAAACAAACTGTCTCAGTGTAATAATTCCTGTTTTTCCAAATGCATTATTTCACACTTGGCTCCTTCAGTGTATTCTGTGATTCAGAATGTTTGCAGTATCTCTTCCCATAATAGTTCAGCTCCTCTCTTAAGAAGTTATAATATATATAATTTATTGTAATTGATTATTATGGTAGTTTCTTATATCTTAATTCCCATAATTGTATCCAGTGGTGGCTCCAGAGGTGGGGCTGCAGCGCAACCCAAAATTCAAATAAGGGAGCCACACCAACTGCCACCCCAAACCAGTGCTTAAAGTGGTCCTACAGAGGTGGAGGAACTCACCACTTCTAGAGGCTCTGCTCCCTCCCCTCGGTCATCATTGCTCCTAAGAAAAGCACACTGGCGAAGAGATCATACCCCTTCTGTCTAGGTCCAGGCACTTTTAGCTGTTGCAGGCAAACTCTTCATCATTTTAGAATGGTGCACTGTTACAGACCCTCCATCATGACCCTTTCCACCAGGTACTAAATGCTCTGCTCCGGGACTTCCCACCGTTCCTTGCTGAATCAAAATAATAAATGCCCACTGCCTGGACTGCACAGCACAGTGAGAGCGGATACACACAGGCTGCAAGGCAGGCTCATAATTATTATCAAAGAAATGATCGCTGAACAGCGTTCACATGGCGTGGGTCCTCAGGGCGCCTCCTCTTCGCACGGCATGAGAGACAGGCGCCCGATCTCGTTCCTGTGGCCGTAGGGGGGAGACTCACTGGGGGAGGCGGTCCCGGCCAAGTGACTGACACTTTGTAGCGCCACCCACTCGGTGCATCTATTGATATGGGCGGCAGTTTGTCTGTTTTTTCATAACTTCTTTACTCTGTGGAAATCTCATAGTTTAGCCCCATGAAGTGTGGCCACACCCCTCTTCTGTGGATGTCAGGGCTGTTCTACAGCCCCGGCCCATCCCCGACTGAGCCCCAGTTTATTAATTGACTTTGTAGTATTGATTTATAGAATTTCTCTCTGAATATTCATGTACCATGACTGGCTCCCAAATGACAAGACCACCCTTGATATCCAGATTGCAGAACATCCCCTTGATATCCAGATCAAGGCTATCATAACTTGATCTGGATATCAAGGGGATTTTCTTTACTCTGTGGAAATCTTCTCATAGTTTAGTCCCATGAAGTGTGGCCACACCCCTCTTCTGTGGATGTCAGGGCTGTTCTACAGCCCCGGCCCATCCCCGACTGAGCCCCAGTTTATTAATTGACTTTGTAGTATTGATTTATAGAATTTCTCTCTGAATATTCATGTACCATGACTGGCTCCCAAATGACAAGACCACCCTTGATATCCAGATTGCAGAACATCCCCTTGATATCCAGATCAAGGCTATCATAACTTGATCTGGATATCAAGGGGATTTTCTTTACTCTGTGGAAATCTTCTCATAGTTTAGCCCCATGAAGTGTGGCCACACCCCTCTTCTGTGGATGTCAGGGCTGTTCTACAGCCCCGGCCCATCCCCGACTGAGCCCCAGTTTATTAATTGACTTTGTAGTATTGATTTATAGAATTTCTCTCTGAATATTCATGTACCATGACTGGCTCCCAAATGACAAGACCACCCTTGATATCCAGATTGCAGAACATCCCCTTGATATCCAGATCAAGGCTATCATAACTTGATCTGGATATCAAGGGGATTTTCTTTACTTTAGTCGGCCGCAGTTCCATCGTCATTACTCTCACAGCTCAGTTACACCGCATCAGTCACCAGCATATGCATGTGCATTACGAAAACATGCAAGATACTCTCCGCAAATGGGCATTAACTACACTCTGCGTCAGAACCAGAGTGCACTCAACACTCCATGGCGACTACTGACGAAGTATAACTATTCTCTAGTGTAACTAGGTAGAGGTTTACTGCCTTAGCTGAGCGGTTACACTATACTGCAGAAGCGCTTAGGTTAAACACTTAGGGGGTCAATTCAGTTAGACCTGAGGAGCGCAAATTGCCGACACAACGTCGTGGAAAAGACGGCAATAGAACCTCCTCTCGACGCCCATGCGGCCTGGTCTCGCCCCAGACTAGCGAATATTTGTACAAAGCTCTACAGCAAATCTGGAGCAACCGTCGATGCGGCATACAGCAACAACTACTTGCATGGACTTGCAGGGTCTAGCTCATTGAATTCACACCTTAGTGTGGAGTTGGAGGACAGACACGGTAGCATGTTATGTTTCTCCTACAACAATAAACTATTATTGGTTACTGCACACAGTCCTCCGTCAATAATGAAACACAGGGTCCCAGCACTGCATTGTGTCACCATGCCACATCTGTCCACTGTCCAGCCAGAATCCATGTGACCTGATAGCACTACCTGAAACACCTGTTTCCACTACAGAAAAGAGGGCCTATCTGTGACCAGTACCGGTTAACTGATTTTATTTAATTTTTTTACATTGTTTTATCAATCACCATTGTTTGCCAAAATTTGTAAATAATACTTCATTTAGTAGCGATTTTATATGCAACGTTTTGTAGCCCACATGATCATATTTTGAAGGCCGATATTAGGAGGGTCATTATAAAAGTATTGAGTGCAAACATATTTTTGGGATGTTGGGGTGCCATGGGCTGGTGGTCCAGTACCAAATAATATAGTCAATGTGATAGAAAAACACAGTGCTGGTGGCTGCAAACCATAACATACGTGGACACACAGAAGAGGAACCCTGTTCACCAGCACACAACAGTATTTATAGATGACAGGTAAGTACAGTTTACTTAATTAAATACATTTGCTGAATTTCTCAATAAGAAACTTTTGGCATAGGGGTGCCGTGAAAAAGAGGCTGATACTCAAGAAAGTTTGGGAACCCCTGGCGTAATGACAATGGGACAAGGCTGATGCAGGAGTGATCTGCGGAATAATTTAAAGCATGTTAACGGTGTTGGCATAATCATTTTAAACATGCTTAAAAGTTATAATGCCGACATGGTTAACATGCTTTAAATCACATAACTTTCATGCCGGCATTCTTACATAGACATTACGCTGTCGACAGCATAAATATCAACAAATCGTATGTATCCCATATGTGTAACTTTTATTCAGTGCCAAAACATTTACACAGTGATTGGATTCAGACAATGTTTATTCATTCACATCAGTATCTGTCTCAGTAGAGCTTACTATCTACTTACTGTACCTATCATAAACACACACAAGGCCAACTTAGGGCGGTATTCAATTAGAAGCGTAAAGCCGTTATCCTCAGAAAAGTATCGCCGATCTCGGCTTTTCGCGTGGTCGGAACTTATCTCCAAATTCAATTCCAGCCGGGTTTCACGTACGCGGAAAGTCAATGCAATGTAATAGGCGAAAAAGATTCGCCTATGAAAGCAGGCGGAAAAAAAGGGCAGAATTGGGGTTTAGGGGTGCAAATGTCGGAAAACCATTCAGCACTCTTGGCCCCCCAAACGATATGGGGTTCAAAGGTGGGGAAAACACTCAGAACCCTTGGGACAGCCCCCCAAAGGACAACTGTGTACAAAAATCCTGGGGAAAAATAAAAGAACACCCCAAAAAAGTACTTTCATTTTGGGGGCGAAAAAGTACAAAGTGGGGGCACAAACATAAATACTAGCGAAATAGCCTTCTATGGGGTCTGCAAGGATGGGTCAGGTGTTTTAGGATTGCTGGTGCATGCAACAGGTGCGTTTTTCAAAACTTCACTTTAGAGACTTTAAAACATGCTAGCACCCATTTTCAAGTACCCCAAATTTGACTGGGCTACTTATTTTCACCAAAAAATACTGCTTAATGCCATTCTTCACCACTTTTACAAGGACACTAATAACAAGAAGTTTCAACAACTTCAGTACCCCACATAGTTTTATTAGGGCTATTGGAACATTTCTACATTGATCCCCAATGTTAGTGCATCTTTTGGGGGGGTTCAGACTGATTTCCCCATTTCTGACAGTACTTTCCGCCTGTTCTGCATTTGCCGCTTGCAGTTTTCGCCTGTTTTGTAATGAAATACGGCGAATAGCGGGGATGCGCACGATAAGATTCCGCATTCAAAACATGTGATGCAGGTGAAAAGTACGGCAAGTAAAACTTTCTCGCCGATGCAAAACTAATTGAATACCGCCCATAGCTTGAAGCCAACTACTACTAGTATATTGGACCGTGGGAGAAAACTAGAGGACATGAGTGAAACCCATGTGATCAAAATGCAAACTGCACACAGCATCCTAGTTAGAATGATACCCAAGGCCACAGGGCTGCTAGGCAACAGGGTTACCCATTGTGCCACCATGCCACACCTGCAGACCTGTTTATTAAAATTTCTGCTTATCCAAAAATGAACATACTTAATGGCCCCATATCTTATAAATTTGGAATGTGTTTTCATGGCAATTTATCAAGGGACATGCATAAGGGAATTAGCTTCCGTAAAAAGTAAAGTGATAGGGAACGCTATAATTTTGCTTCCAAGTTCAGACCTGACTGTGTAATGGGCGTCAAAAACAGCTTAAGCCTCCAGGGGTAGAACTGAAGATCAGTCTAAAAGTCCCCATACATCTGCGACGGATCGCCGCAATGTTGCAATCGGAACAAAAACGCCGATCTGCCAGTTGGAAATGCCGACCGGTGGCCATCGATGTTCCTCGATCCATCGCAGGATTGGTGAAATTCTACATGTTAAATTTCACCGATCTGCCAATCACGATAATTTTTTGATTGTGATCGGCAGATTTCACTGATCCTGCGATGCTGGTTTGTGGGATCGCTACATCGCGACGATCTGTCGCAGATGTATGGGGGCCTTTACAGACCATCCCCATAGAAGTGAACACCATCTTCAGATGCGAAGATGTCTAAGATAAACTTCTCTGAGAGTGTTAAATAGCTCACGTAATGATGTCTCCAAAGAAAACTCAGGACAAATGCTGCAAGAGCTGTAGTTTGGAAAACAGGATCTCTGCTACTTTATGGGCATTATGGATCATAAATAACTGCATACCTCCCAACATGTCCCATTCCAGGAGGAACAAAATGCTCTGGTCCTGGACCTTCCTCATAATTTATGATTGCAGTTACCTGTGTTGAACTAGTTAATTGATAAGAAAGGTGTTTCTACACAGGTGACGGGAATCATAAATTAAGAGTGAAGTCCAGGGCAGAGCATTTTGTCCCTCCTGAAATGTGTCATGTTGGCAGGTATGTAACTTAGGAACTTACACCCCTTTTCCACTGGCTTGAAAATCCCGGGTTATTGCACATGAATGATTTTTGTCAGTGGAAACGGCTTCACCCAGGTTCCGTCACCTGGGAATCCTTCCCGTGTCCCTAGCAGGGTCTTAGGGTGCATACACACCAGAACGATATCGGCACGATTAAGGTAATTGGAACGATGAATCGTGTAAATCGCATAGTGTGTACGCACAATTGCGCGCACTCGCTGGTCGTATGCGACGTCTTATGATTGTCTGTGCAGCACAGACAATCATAAGATAACGCATACGATAAGGTGCCAATCGCACAGTGTGTACGGACAACCGGACGATCAGCCCACCGTACACTGTACAGCGCATTCGATTTGACGATTCAACAAATCGTCAAATCTTATGCTAAATTGGACAGTGTGAACGCTCAATTTGGGAAGTTCTGCCTTCAAGGGAAATTGGATAGGAAATCGGAACGATTACAAATCGTTCAGGTGTGTATGCACCCTTACATGGGAAGGACCTGTGTGAGCTTCGGTGTAAACGGATAACCTGGGTAGTCCTACTCGGATCCCGTTTACAGCACGAGGAGAGCTGCATTCCGGCACAAGGAGATGATGTAATCTCCAAGCGTCCGCACTGTAAAACCTGTAAAAGGCTTTAGATTTAAAAAAATATATATAAAAAACTGAAACTTTGTTCTGTTTTCTTTTTAGAAGAAACTACTTAGAAATGTGGTATATCTTTGATGGGACATATCTTTTCTGGTAATAGTAGCAATTGTATAAATTCCATAGTAAAGCCATACCAGTTTTGACCAAATTTCCCTTTTAACTGATTGATCACTGCTGTGAAGTTACATTACTGTCGGCCCTAACAGGTGGAAGCAGAACACTACATGACAGGCGGATGTATAAAATATTGCTTTACCTCTATACAGCAAGACATACTAAAAGAGGAAAGAGGAAATAATCTATCAGCTTCAAAAATAAAACAATATGAACCATAGCAGCTTCCTCCTGGTCTGGGACATTACGGTGACGTCATTTGCTTTTTTAGTGTTTCTCCAGTATATAACCCAGAATCCTCTACTCTGAGGAAAAGAGAGCATTTACACTCAATACCAAGAGATCTGCTCCAGGATCTGTTCCAGTCACAAGCAGAGAGGTAAGGTGATCAATTATATTTTGTCTGTTTTATATATTAGTATTTGTATGTGTCTATAGTACTTTTCTGTATATTAAAGAACTATTTAAATGTTAAATGAAAAACAGGACACTATGGGGTTTTTAAGCCCTAAATTTAAGAGGACGATGCTTTTTGTAGCAAAACACCCCATGTGTAGCTATTAAAAGCATTGCCACTTTAATTTTCAGGGGATGTGCAGGCTCGGTTCTATTCGGCTCCGTTCGGTTTTTTTTACCGAATCTTATTGGGTATCAGCTGTCACGAGTTTTGGATAGCCAATAAGATTCGGTAAAGAAAACCGAACGGAACCGAGTAGAACCGAGCCTGCACATTTCAACGCACTGGGAAGTGCCGTTGTTTACTAAATAAGGGTTCTATGTACTAAGCCTTGCAGAAAAGATATACCAACCAACAAACAGTAAAACAGGACCCGGCGCTAGCAGTGGTGTATATGCAAAAAGTGTCATGATGCTGCACACCTATACGAGAAGCAAAAATCAAAGCAAAACAGAAAAATAGTATAAGGTGGCACTTAATAGACACAAAACAATGTAAGGATTAAATATCCTATTTTAATCACAGTCACAATATCACAAAAATAAAATACATATCTTAAAAGATAAACGTACACATGTACATGTCAAACGTCTCAACAAAGGTCTCAAAAAGGACCTGAGAAATGTCGTATATCCTTATTCCACAGAGTTCTAGGTAATCGACTAGGTTTTCAATGAAACAAATCTAAAATCCTGATGTAAAATATTCTATGCGGATTCCATATACTCACAGTCCCGGATCAGTCAATGGTTGAAGGTAGTCCAGCTCCTCACTAGTTGGACACAGAAGGAGTTTGTCTTAAATATACTCACTGGACCTGGGAATCAGCTCATCCCTCATTGCACCTGGGGTACTCATTAAGGAGGGTGCTAACAATCCATCTGAGGGTTAGAACATAGGCGCCAGACCTAGGATCCTAAAACTCCGGTTGCCCTTTACTTGATTATATCCATCACAGAAGCCGCTATTAGAGGGTGCATGCCTCTATAGCTGAGGGTGAGCATTAAGACGCTGTACAAGGGACACTGTTGCTCCGTTACTTCCTATTGTGATTAGATGCATTACGGACATTGCTCTCATTACTTTGTTGGAGACGCCGGGCAACTGCTGAAGTACGCCGGGTTCTCTGACAGAGAGCCGCACAGTGCGGCTAGTGTACACGGACGGTCTTTATTTTGCAGCTCACTCACCAATTCAGGACAACTAGTGAGGAGCTGGACTACCTTTAACCACTGATCCTGGACTGTGAGTATATGGAATCTGCATAGGATATTTTACATCAGGATTTTAGATTTGTTTAATTGAAACTTTAATATGGAAGTGTAACAGCTTCACTGCAATACCATTTGCTACACTACAGATTATTGTGGCTACACAAGAGGTAACTCCTTATTTCATGAACTAATGCAAGCACCAATTTGATACATCAGTGTCGATTACCTAGAACTCTGTGGAATAAAGAAATACCAACCAATCAGCTTCTGTCACTTTATAGCATACTTACCGACTTTTAAGGGCACCAGCCGGAGAGGACCTGCTACTCTCATCTTCCGGGGGCGGGGCCAGACTATAGCCGTCATTAGGCCCCTTTTTAATTTACATGAAGACCTTGCAATTCGCGGCCCATGTGGAGGGGGCGGGGCTAAATGATGCGATTCACATCTCCATAAGGACCGGCAAATTTTTCTAAAAATCTCCCCATCCTGCCAGCTTCACTAGGAAGTGGGCGGGATGCAGGAGATATGCCTACTCTTTCAGGGGTGCGGGGGGTAATGCGAAAAATCGGGAGCCTCCTGCGACTCCCGGGAGAGAAAATAAGTGTGCTTTAAAGGAGGTGGGTGGGATGTACTAAGGGCAGAAAGGCGCCAAACCCCACAAAATGCAGTTTTTCGGGCGTTTAACGCATTTCTCATATCCACTAATCTCCAGAATACGATGCATACCGGAGTTTGGACCCGTGGGTAACATCTTCTTTAGATGGCATTAACCAATATTTGGATCCCTCCCAGTGTGCTTTGCAGCGGGCACGTCATTTTCCCACACATATCTATGGCTGGTGAGAGAATATGTGTGATGTTGGTGCCCATTAGATGGCAGCGTACTGACCAGCACCATGGCGTACCGATGACACTCAGAGGGACTTCTGGGTCATAAACCCCTGAAGTCGCTCTATCGCAAATGGCAGCTCAGGAGAGCTATCCTTTTCGATTTTATAGGTACATACCTGCGATATGTGGGAGCAAATGTATGTGTTTTTTACCCTTGGTGGGACCTTTTTAAGATCTTGCTCTGTGGTCCCCAAAGTTCTAGTTACGCTCTTGCATGCAAACACAGAGGGCTGACTAACATATATGGTCACTTTACAAAGGACTAATGCTGGGCATACACTATACAATTATGGCCCATATTCAATTAGATGCGAAAAGTCGGAATCAGCGGAAATGGATGACGTAATTTCGCCAGGCAGAAACTTTTGGCCGTATTCAATTGCAAAGACTTTTTGCGTTCGTGTAATAGGCGGCAAAGATTCGCCTATGAAAGCAGGCAGGATTGGGGTTTAGGGGTGCAAACATCAAAAAACTACTCAGCACCCTTGGGACAGCCCCCCAAACGATAACTGTGTCAAAAATCCCTAAAAAAAAAAGTGAAGGAGACCACAAAAAATGACTTTGAAAATGGGGGCAAAAAAGTTCAAAGTTGGGGTACAAACATAAAAAGTAGCAAAATAGTCTTTGGGGGGTCTGCAAGTAGGGGTGAGGTGTTTTTTTGATTGCAGGTGCTTGCAACTGGTGGGTTTTTCTCAATATTTTTAACTTCACTTTAGAGACTTTAAAACATGCTAATACCCATTTTGCAGTACCCCAAATTTGACAGGACTACTTATTTTCACAAAAAAAACTGTTTTATGCCATTGTTCACCACTTGTGCAAAGACACTTAATTAGAAGCTATTGGAACAACTTAAGAACCCCAAACAGCTTTATTTAGGCCTATTCGGGGACATCTACATTGATCCCCAATGTTAGTGCACCTTTTTGGGGGGTTCAGGCTGATTTCCCCATTTCTGACAGCACTTTCCGCCTGTTCCGACATCGTGGCTTGCCGTTTTCGCGTTCATTTGAATTGAATAGGGCGAATAGAGGGGGCGCTCCTGATAAGTTTCCACGTCCAAAACATGCGATGTAGGCGGAAACTAGATTCTGCCGCCGGCAGTGAAATTATCACGGCTAATTGAATACGGGCCTTAGTGTCAGATATCTGTCCAGTCTGGCTGATTAGATTGAAAATCTGGTAATGTATGGGAGCACATGACAATTGACCATTTGCTTACAAATACTGAAAAACAGAAAAAAATGAACATTCAGACAAATTGGTTAAATCAAAGAAATTTAACCATTTTGAACAATCGTTTTTGTCTGTTTTCCAGTGTTTTGGGCCCATATAGTCGAATGTCATTTGCTCCCAAACATTACCAGATTTTCATTCCAACCAGCTAGATTGGACAGATATCTGACAGATAAATGTATAGTGTATGCCCAGCATTACTCTGGATTTAATATGAACTTGCATGAGACATAAAGTTTGCTCAGCTTGTGAGATTAAAAGGATACATTTGTAGCGTTCACACAGGTTTTTGGCAGCCTGCCAATTTCCACTGGTGTCATCCCCAGAACCTGTGTAATGTAAGTGTCCCCATTTTAAGGGATTGTTTGACAGTGTGTAGCCCTGACAAAGTATAAACCTAGGCAAACCCCTAATCCTGGTCAAACTACACCACTATGCTAAATTTGGTGGAGCTAGGTCCAAAACTCTGGCTGTGCATAAAGGATAAACAGACAGACACGCTTTGTCGCTTATTATAAATACCATCATTGCATCCCACTCCTTCCCCTCTTGAAAAGAAGATAAAGAATAGCTATGTGGACTTGATGCTTTAACTGGATATTCTTTGGCATTATGATCAATAGTTATGAGAATATAATTGAGAAATTCACTATGAAGCAGTGATATAATTGAGAAATTCATTATGAAGAAGTGACGTCGTGCCTCAGGGATGTCACTGGTTGCTACAGAAATAATAGGCAGACATAAATGCTAATACTGCAGCATATGGAGTCAACGCTATTACATTATACTAAACAAAGATATAAGTCCACGTTGTTGGGAGTGGTGCTTGCTGTGCTGTGAGTCATTTGATTACATGGCTGCTTCATGTGATCACTAATTGGCTCGATCTATGCTGTGAAACATCCGGAAAAGGGAAAGGAACAGCTCATAGGCAATTTTATAAAGGATTACTGTACCTGGGAATTTATATCCTGCAGGATTTGGCAGTGCATTACAAGGAACATTTACAAGCAGGGTTTATTAATTATGTTATGCAGCGCAGAGATAATTGCTAAAGGGATGTGTTTTCTCACATCATCTTCAATAACGTTCTAACCTAGCCACACTAATAAGACGCTATTCCATAGATCATTTATTTACATTAAGTAACGAGTGTGGGCCGCCATATTTTCCCTCAGGTGAGATCTAATTTGTTGGATATAAGTAGACTGCTACCAACTCTTTCCACTTTGAAGGAACAAACTTTTTTTTTTTTTAAGATTTTTACCTGAAGATCATAGGGCCTGAGATGTACGCACTGCCGATATTTACTGAGCTGAGCAATTATCAATAAACTGCGCATGCATTTAGTGTGACTGAGAGTCAGGAAGCATTTGGGGGAGTGACAGGAAAAAACGTAGGAATGTTGCGACCGTTTCGGGGGCGTGTCACATCCAGCGTCAGCGATGCCGTACGCAAGTAGAATGGCTCCGGCATTTGTCATGGAATAGACTGAAAAGTAATATTTGAAGTACAGTAATACTGTACTATGGTAATGTCAAATACTTGTGTTATGTTAGATAGTGCAGTCCCATATCCACTAACATTAGTCCTGAATGACAGAGCTGCCCATCAGCAGCGTGTCCTGGGAAGACATACTTATATGCTGGCCGCTATGCGGTTGTACTGTATTGCCATAATTATTACCATTAACTTTTTCCAGTATTGTCTTTGTACCTCTGAGACCTAATTAGTCCTGCTTGTGTTTTCGCACTAATAGACCATTTGAATTACAGATGCTGCACTTAGTACCAAGAGTCATTTTCCTCATACTTTGTGCTCATCCTCTACAAGGAGCATGGGAGTTCCCTTTAAAGAAATATAGTAAGTGTATTACATGTTATGCTATTTATGTTATATTAGTGTAAGCAAATTAGCAGCAAATGTACTTTCAAAATGTATTTGAAAACATGTTCAATGTTCTATTGATAGCCAACAGCTGTTGCAAAACTACATCTGTCATCTGTCAATTTTTACCCGATTCATGTCTCTAGAGCCCGTATTTAATTCTCCATGACGTGCGGCCACCATACGCAGCTGTGTACATTGCAGTAGTATAGAGTACCCCAACATCGCCAATTTCTCTGCACATCGATATGGAGTGCAAGGGGAAAATTGTTAATGCTACTGTACTTCACGACCATGATGATGTCCGATCGCAATGTTCGACTTTGTAAGTCCTAGAGAATTATTGTGCAGAAACATTGCTCATTTCCCCATACATGTCTATGGCTGGTCAGAGAAAAGTGTGATATTGGTGTCCATAAGATGGTAGCATACTGACCCGCACCATGGCGTACCGATGGCACTTCACGTACATCTCCAAGAGTTAAATCACTGCACAAAGATGCATCTCATTGCTTTTCATTCATTACGGTTTTTCTCTTTCAGCCTTAATTGTAGACTTGAATTCGAAGGAGAAAAATCCATCAGAGGTAGTAAAAATTGAGTGTAATGCTACTGGTCACCAGTCCGTCCAGTGGAACAGGCATTTACATAGACAAAAGACATTAAGTATAACTGTGAATGAACTTGCTGATGTGGGAAACTTTACCTGTCAGACCTCAACTGGGATCGTTGACTCTAAAGTTATACTACTAAATTCGCTTAACCTACCAGTGTACAAAAGAATATTGTCACGTAAGTATGACATCACTTCCTAATAGGAACTGTTTATTTTAAAACTGATCTACAGGTAACTGTGTAGAAAAGAAGATGTTGCCCAGATTAACCTATCAAATTCGACCTGTTACTTTTCTAGTGCTGGTTCGAAACTGGAAGCACAATCTGATTGGTTGCTATGGGTAACATCACCTTTTCTGTACAGTTACCTGGAGAATAGTTTACCCTCCAAAGTGAATGCTTAATTTACAGAACAATGTCACATGACATCTAATGAAATATTATGGTATTAATAATAGTAATAATAATAATAATATAATAATAATAATACAACTGACTTTGATTAAGGGAAATTAAATTGTAATAATTATGAACGGGACTTTCTCACTCATTCCATGAGAAAAGATGTAATGCACTGTACAGCAATTTTGCCACAGGGTTTAAAGCGGTGACTTTTTTAAAACCGAAACAAACCAGAATTTTGACAAACTGCTGTTTATTACATTTCATATCCATCCAGCCCTCATCGTTATCAGCACATTGTCAAACACCATTAACCATATAGATGATGAAAATTTTGTGCAAACTGGATATGTCAAATTGGAACAAAAATTAAGACTTTAGGCCACTTTCTATAGCAGCCAATTGCAGAATGAGGAAAATATTTTGTGGAACAATTTTTAAAATTTCACTCAGCTCTTCAATAAACAATTATAACATAAATGTTATTATCATTTGGGATATTAACTAATAAAAGCTGAGCAAAGATAACCATTTATGTGAGCCTCAGTCATGCTGAATTGGTACAGGCTAATATCCAGGTCCTCTAATCACCTATCTGTACTCCACATAAAAATTCAGAAACTATTTATCTATGGTGAAAAAGTTGTTTAAAATTATGTTTTGGTTGGGGTAGAAAAAGGTTGCATCTAATTTATTATTATTATTACTATTATTATTATAATTAATCAGTAAAGCTGGGTACACACCTGTTTGAGCCACCGAGCAAACGATTTGGTAAGCCATACACACAATGTCCGGTGGAAATCACAACTGGGCGGATATGTAACTGTGCCCACATACAGGGGTGCCGAGAGGGGGGGGGAGCGGGTACAGATTACCCGGGCTTCCTGAGGGGCCCGGCGGGGGCCTGGGTCCGGCGCCGCTCCGCCCCTCACAGCAGCCCAGCACACAGCGTGTGCTGAGCTGCAGTTGGAGACTGCTCGTGGCTGCTCTGGCAGTGGCAGTCTCCTATGCCTGTGCGGGGGAGCGATCACACTGATCGCGCCCCCCCGGGCTTTGCGCAAATCTTTTTTTCTCGCCAAGGGGGCGTGGCCACGCCTCCCACGATTAGGCCACGCCCCCTGTTACCGGGGCCCGCCACGGCTCTTGGCGGGCCTGCCCACATAGCTGTGATGTCAGTGGTTCTCGCCGCCAGTGTATGGGTCGATCGGCGGAACACCCTTACACACTGGCAGATCTACTGATATATCTGCAATATTCTGGCATCGGCTGTGCTGCAGAACCGACCTGATATGTCTGTGGACAACGTCATTCACAGACACATTGGGCCTGATTCAGACCCGAAGGAACGCCTGCCGTTTGTGGGGGGGCCCTACTGACATCACACGTGATGTCAGTAGTGAACTTCCTGCTCTAGTAGAGCAGGAAGTTCACTGGGGCTTGCGGTGGAGGAGACCCTACCACAAGGGTCTCGTCGCAAGCCCGATGGTTGCGATAATCGCAACCATCGCCAGGCCGCCCGCACAAGCTGTGGGTGGTCACCCACAGCTATGCGAGCGACTTCAAGGCGGATTTTTTTAAATAAAAATCCGCCGTGATTCAGAGTGAGCGCTCGCAAATAGCGAGCGCCTCTGAATCAGGACCATTGTTTGTACACACGCACAGATGCACTATGCAATACGTTGTGCGTTGGCCACACAAATGACATATCGCACAGTGTGTACCCAGCCTTAGACACCCCATGCTCGTTTTGTCTCTAGAACTATTGTCTCGTTTGATGGTTGCTTGGTTTGGCTGATTTATTTAGAATTTTACCATAAAATGCAAATTGATGACAAATTGTATATTAATAAAACAAAAAACAAAACACAGATAACATTACCTAATGTTGTGCTGTTTTTTATACTACTACAGATGTATCTATAAATAGACTTAAAGTTTATATATATATATATATATATATATATATATATATATATATTACAGACATGTAAATTATACAAACACATTTTTATTTTTTTGTGAGTTTTGTTGATGGAAGCAATATAATGACACAATATAGTATATATATCTATGAATTTGTTTATGTCTATGTTTAATTCATCCCTATTGTTCCTTTATAATTAGTCTTAGGGCCATATTCAATTCCAGGCGAAAAGTCCCATACTTTTTGCATGCTGGACTTTTCGATAACATTGCTGGTTTTCAATGTGTATCGCGCACGTGCCTGCTTTTCCCCGTATTCAATTAGAAATCTGTGAAAATGGGACTCGGCGAAACTGTAACATGTGAAAAGTACTGCTAGATTTGGGGAAATCAGCCTGACACCCCAAAAGATGCACTGACATTGGTGATCACTCTAGATACCCCTGAATAGCCCTGCTGAAGGTATTTAGGGTACTTAAATGCTCTCAATAGCTGCTATTTAGCGCCTTTACATAAGTGGTGAAGAATAGCATTTAGCAGTTTTTTTGGCTCAAAATAAGTAGTCCCAGCAAATTTGTAGTTTTAAAATCGTAAAAATCCACCTGCCGCAAGCACCTGCAAACTTAAAAACACCTGGGTCATCCTTGGGGACCCCCCTGAAGTATATTTAGCTAGTTTTTACATTTGTCCCTCAACTTTGGCCTTTTTCACCCCCAAAACGAAAGTACTTTTTTGGGGTTATCAAAATAATTTTTGAAACTTTTTTTCACACAGTTTACCTTTGGGGGACTGTCCCAAGGGAGCAGGGGGGAGGTTCCGCAGCTTCGTACCCCAAAACTCCAATTCTGCACTTTTTTCCGACACCTATTCATAGGTGAAACTTTTCCATAGGTCCCATTGCATTGAGTTTCCGCACCAGCGAAAAGTCTTCAGAATTGAATACGGAGGAAACTTTTCGCAAGGAGAAATGACGTCACTCGCGATACTTTTCAGCAGAAACTGGCTTTTCGCACCTAATTGAATACGGCCCTATGTATGAGAAATATCTCAGTTATAAGCATTACTTCCCAACATTTCCACTCTGGGTATCGGCGCCACCACACACAGGAGAAGGGGGCGTTGCCATGTGTCATGGGGGTATGGGCAGAGCTTACAAAGCACTGGGCCGCTTATATCCCTTTCCCATCTACTAAAATCACTTTTTGAATGCCACATGCACCAAGATAGGTGCGTGCAACTCCTGTCCATCTCTTAGATGAACGGGATATACCATCAAAACTGTCCCAAAAATGACATTGGGACAGATCGTCCATATTGGGACTGTCCTGTCTAAATCAGAACAGATTGGAGGTATGCATAATCACTGGCATTTAACATCAAGACAGTCAGAAATATCCTAATATTCTGCATTATATATACACACAACAGTTCTTTTGAACCAACCAAATTACATTGTTATAGTATATAAGGGTGACATTATGCCTAAACATGAAATTAATGCAGAATGAAGTATATAGAAGCACCCAGAAAATTCCCAAGATTACGTAACACAACAGATCCATGACCAAACTTGCACACAGCAAAGAACATGGCAAACAAATGGAATAATAATGATGATTGGTATAAAGATAGCATTTACACTTACCTGCCTTGCTTAAACACCCTACAGGCAGGAAACACAGGACCTGCTGCAATATGCTGTGCTGTGAGGCAAAGCTGGTTCCCTTCCCTCCATAGTCCATACTGTATCTCTGGCCACTACTAGTGCCTGCCTATAGTTGTCTCCTCAGTTGTCTCCTCTTTGAAGAAGAGCACAGACTTTACTAATGAGGGCTCACTGATTGGTACAAATATACCATGTGACCTGTGCATGGGCCTCTGTCAATTGTCAGTTGTACTTCTGATAGAGCATTATGCACAGGCTCTAGGACAAGACTACATTTCCCAGAAGCAAAACACAACAGAGTATATATAAACAGGGACATGCAAATTGATAAAATCAATGCAGTTGTAAATGCCACATAAACACAGGAATTAGTGTTGCTATTGATGCATGTTTACAATACAGTAGCTAATGGCAGTTGTAGCTTATTACCACATTTGGGGCCAGTTCTAACATTAATGGAACCTAGGAGGATGCCTAGGGAACCAATAGTTAGCGGGTGCTGGATGAGTGGCATAATGACGTATATCCAGTGTTTTCACTGCCCCACATGGAGCACCGGCTGCTGACATGAAGGAGAATCAAAAATCACACCGGTACTGCTCCTCAGTGTTTTACGCTGGGAGAGAGTGGCGCTTAGCTATAACGTTGCAGCCAAGCTCCGCACTCCTAGCCTGAGTGGCAGAACAGCCGTCACCAGCAATCATTGCGCATAGTGCTGTAATGTTACTTAAGGCTGCTTTTCATCCCACTAGACACGCATTTAAAATATCAACCCAGCCCCACTGTGGTGACAGGGCACAGCTCCTGGTGTCCACAGTCCAGTTCTAGCCGCGACAAGGTCCCAGATAAGAAGCTGCAGGCTCTTAACTTCTAAATCTTCTAGACTGATGTCACCTCCATCATAATTGACAGAGCCAAACCTACCTGCAATGTTCTGTCTGAGCACAGAACTTATAACTAGACATGGGATAATTCGTTCCCTCCCTATGATTATCACAATTCTGGACACAGCTGAACAGAGCAAATGAAAATTAATATAATTAATAATTAAAAAGGTTTAGAATTGGTCATCTGGACAGCAGACGGTCCCTCTAGGGGTTGGCAGGCTGAGCCAGGTGGTGCCCCCCTCTACCAGAACTCCTGGCAAGTGCCACACTGGCCAACCTATAGAGTCCGCCCTGTAAATAAGTATACATTTCTGTTTTCAAAATACTATCTTTATACTAAATAATAATCTTTACCGTAGATGCAAAAGAACCAGTACATTGCAAGGTCAAAAACTATAGTGGCCGGTTCAGCTGCTCGTGGACTTCAACAGGCAACATACCAAAATTTTTTTTTGAAGCGCACAGAGGGTAAGAACGCCAAATAAACTTATCTATTATTACAATGTTTATGAAACATATATAAAAAAACAAAAACAAAGATTAATGCATAAACAAGTAAAATTAGGAAAAATATAAAGATAAATTACTAGGATTCTAGAATCAGTATAGAAATATGTAAGTACAACAATAACAATAGACTGATCTACACGAAAAATATAGAGAAATTAGTACCATTAAATGCTAATGCACATATCAAAAATAGCTGTAAATAACATTGTAAAATATAGAATGAACACAAATGGAGATCAATAAAACCATAAAAGAAAAGACAGTGAAGAAATAAAGAGAAAAGAGGGGTAGTGGAGGGGGGATAGGAGGAGTGATAAAGAGGCCTTGTTCGGGTCACTGTTGTAAGGTAGAGGAGCTTAAACCAAGATCCTCAGAACAAATAAAAGAAAAATCACCAAAAAAGAACAAATAAGTAGTAACGTTAGAGCAGGAGGTCTGAAAAAACAGTGGGCAAGGTCCCATGTGGCGTGTTGCTATGATATGAAAATCAGTCGCTCCAAACTAGGAGAAACTTATGGGAGGTATTGTGAATATGAAACATTTCTTAATCCTTATGAACATATTGGACCAAATGTAATAGGGTGAGAGTTTAGAAAAGTGAGGGTTTCTGACACTTTTTAAACTTTGCTAATGTAATAGAGTCCAAAAACAAAGTAACAGAGCGAACTTGCATGTTTTTTTAGATTTAAAAAACACTCACGATTTAAAATCTCATTCAGATGTTTTCCCATTTTGAAGATAAAACTCAACCAATGTGAGAGTTTACTGCTAAACTCTCACATTTTCTAAACTCTCACCCTATTACATTTGGCCCATAGTGAACAATAAGATTACACATGAAAATATAGTAGAAGTTAAAAACAAGCCTAGCAATAATAATAGAAGTCACTGGCTTATGGGGAATTTTAAGATTGAGGGCCTGATTCCGAGGTGGCCCAATGTCGATGTCGGACGCAAGGGGCCGATGTTTACAGTCTGTGCATGTGTCCGAATCACACTGCGTATGCCGATGGTTACTGTCGGGGCATGCAGAGAGAATTTGTGCGCAGAGATGTGGAATTTCAGTGGGCGTTTCTGGGTGGCAACCTGGGGGTGGCTGGCTAGACGCGGGGCGTGTCGTGGTCAGCAAATGCAACTTTTTACGCAGTTGCACTGATTCCAGTGCCCATGTTCAGACAGACATTCTGTAGGTGCGATGTTCGATGGCGCTACCGATATTCTGACTATTTACGCAAAGCAGCGGATTAGTGTCACACCCGATGATCGTTTCTGTATGGATTCCATCGGCAGTGGCATTAGCATAAAGACGCAGTTGTGCTGCGTAAAAAGTCGCAATGGCATTATGCCTCTGACTCAGGCAGTGAATGTTGGTTTAGCCAAAAAAATGGCTGCCTTCAATTTCTGCAGAGGACAGATACACTTTAAAAAGATATATACAGACAAAACACTACGGTATATATTTTACGTTTTACTAGGGGCCATAAATAAAATGACTGCAAAATATGGCAAAGTATACAATGATGGCATAATTAACAAACATAAAAAAAAAAAAAAAAACACTTAACCAAGCTGCTTTGTACTAAACAATTGCAGTAATGCTCAATCACAAATAAATTCTATTCAAAACTCCAACAGTGGCTAGTATTCATGCTGGTAAATGCTGGAAAAAAGGTGAATATTTGGGAAATGAGATCACTGGAATGCATTAAAGATTATAGGGGGTAAATGTACTATAGTGAGAGTTTTTAGAAGAAGTGGAGATTTTGCCCATAGCAACCAATCAGATTCTAGCTATTAGCTTCTAGCAGGTGCTAGTTACATGTTAAGTTGAATCTGATTGGTTGCTATGGGCAACATCTCCACTTCCAAAAACTGTCACTTTAGTAGGTATACCCCTTGTGGTCAAATAAGTGTATTTTCAAGGAAAGAGTAAAGTCAGGAAATATATAAAGGGTTTTTACTGTGTATTTTAAAATATGAGCAGTTTGGTGTACTTTAATGTATGTAAAAGATTTTTATTAGATTCAATTTTTTTTTTAAATATGTGACTTGTCATTGGCAAAGTGACTTTATTTAAACCTGAATTAGAACCTTAGTGGCAGAACATTTTGGTTCCCCTCTTTAAAAAAAGCTGCAGTGGTTAAGGGTGTGCAGGTGTCTTCTGAATATAGCTCTCGCTCCCGAATGTCTGTGCACAGCGGGGCCATGGCAAGGCGATGACGCGGTTTTAGGGGCGGAACCGGGGGTGGAGCTACACGATAGCGTCATTGTGTCTCCGCCCCCTCTTCACAATGACGAAAATATTGGCGGCGGGGGTTTCTTGTAGTAGCGGGGGGGGGGGGGGGTCAGGCGGCACCCGGGAGGCTTGCCTGCCTTTCCGGGGGGTCGGGGGCGGCACTCGATATTCGGGAGGTTCCCGACCAAATCGGGAGAGAAGGCAAGCCTGTGTTATATTTGCTACATTCATGCGATATATTCAAATATGGGATTTTTGATTTTGGGCAAACTTATCACATCCCATCTGCATCTGAGATGCTGTTTGTGATGATTAAGGCCCCTAATCTCAGTAGTACAGTATGTTAAATTAATACATTTAAGAAATGGAAAGAGGGCTGGCAGTGGTGCGGGTGTCCAGGGAGGGCAGGTGCAGGTTAGTTTCAGGTTGCAATGCAGCTTTATGTGATTGGAGGACACATCGATCATTAAATTGTCTTCACTTCATTACTTTTTTTTCCTATTACTTGCATTATATATACTTGGACACTTTTACTAGTATCCAACCCCTTATTCAACATTACCTGTTTCAGTAACAGCAGCCTAGACTGTCAGAAGCCAGTGAGAGAGAACTCTGTGTATACGGTAGACTGTAAGGACTCGCAGTCATGTCACTATGCAGAAGAGGAACACAACATCACGGTCATCCTGCACGTAATTAAAGAAAAGAGATACGAGAATCACACATTATCCTTCGCATTGAGAGAAATCAGTGAGTAAAATTAGCTGGACTATGGACCTCATTCAGGGTAGGTCGCAAGTGCCGATGCGCTCGTAACCGACTCGATGGTTAGTCCTGCGAATGCGCAGTGGCTGCACTGCGCGTGCGCAAGCCCCAGAGCGACAGAGAAACTCTCTCGCTCCGGAGCTCGTTACCAAAGAGGCGGCTATTGATGTTGATCGACAGCTTGCCCCGTTTGGTAGGTGGGCCGGGGGGGTGGTTTCCAAAACGGAGGCGTTCCTTAACGAACACCTACAGTTTTGTGGGCGGCCGCACTAACATCATCAGTGATGTCAGTGGGAAGCTTCCTGCTCCATCAGAGCAGAAAGCTCCCTTGGGCTTACGAGTGCCCAGACCCAACCTTAGGGTCTGGTCGTAAGCCCCGATGGTCGCGATGGTGATTACCATCGCGACCATCAACCTGGTCGGTCGTTAAGCTGTGGGTGGTAAGTTAACCCACAGCTTATCTAACGACCAGGAGGCCGCACTTCAAAAATGAAGCGGCCGCCCTCATTCAGAGAGAGCGATCGCTTCTTGCGACCGCCTCTGAATGAGGTCCTATAACCACATGGAGATTCAAAGGGCACCCGTCACTGAAACACAGTGGAAGCAGCAATTCTGTGAGGTGGACCAATGTTATCAATTGCATTGGAACTACTGACATCATTGAGGCACAAGGCAGATTGTACTGATGCATGAGGAGCTTTGCGTAGTGAAATGATAGGTTGCAGTTTTATTATCATTGTATTAGTCCCAGGGCCGGGGCAAACCCTTGGGACTTCCTAGGCAGTATCCTAATACCTACTAAAAGCAGTGGTGCATTAGGTTTCCATTTATATATGTATTTGACTATGCACCATAACAAACAACAATGGGCCTGATTCCTTACCTTACGTAACTGCGATTAAACACGCAATCAGGCGATTGTTCCGTTCTGCACATGCGTATGCATTGCAGTGCACGTGCGCGAACCAGCTGCTGCGATGGGGACTGCGATCGCAGTGACTACGCAGATCCACCGCAAAGTGATTCACACGAAGTGCCATTTGTGGGAGGTGACGGGGGAGTGGTCTGCAAAACGCAGGCGTCCCAGTGCGTTCGGACATCGTTACAGGGACGTGCATAAATTTGCCACTGTGACGGCCTACGCAGCCTGAGATCTCATAGCGTGCATGGAAGTTAGCAATTTCTGAGTAAGGTCAGAGCTTGCGCAAGTGTGCCTGAGGCTGCGATTGTACTCGATTGTACCGATGGTTTTGCAGCCTTGCTAAACAGTACCTATGTGTGCTAAGTAAAATGGGCGTCCCTGTGTAGTGCTGCTGTGAGGGAATAGCGATCACAATGTATTAGAATCCTATCGCAGTTGAACTGCGTGCGTAATTGCAATTGCATATGCAGTTGTGATCCGTAGGGAATCAGGCCCAATGTTTTTTACCTTTTTTTTTTCCAAGTACCCCTATAACTAGGCCAACTGTTCTAAAATCCCAGGTTGATTGATGCTGTTAATCCAGGTACATACGGTCTGTACTGTATCTGTTAATGCACTTTGTAAGACGCTGCGTGCCCATTGTGTCCGCATATAAAAATTAGGATAATAACAAAGGAATCTAAAATATGTAAGCGAACATCTAATTGATTGCTATGGTTCACACCCACTGGCGTATCTATAATGGTGCAGGGTGTGTGGGGCACACAGGCCCCTTTGTCCAGAGGGCCCAAAATGGCATACCCTGTTCTTCAATACTTACTTCTCCGGGGTCCCGCGTCAAGTCCCACACAGATCACAGGGAAAATGGAGTTGTAGCAATTTGCGTATGCACAGTAGAAACATCTACAGCAAAATGGCCACTGAGCCATTTTCCTGGAGACCTCTGTGCCCCTGTGGGCCAGTCCAACCCTTGCAACCCGTCTACTTGGACCTAGATTTGGCACTTTAAGATACAAGACTAGATATACTGTATGTGTACAACTTTACCTTTTAATTTAATTCAAATTTTTGTTTTATAGTCAAACCTGACCCGCCACAAGATCTGCTAATTAATAAAACCAAGAACGATAAACATTTTTCCATACATTGGAAATACCCAAAAACCTGGTGCAATGTACACACATTTTTCCCTCTCATCTTTAACATCAAGATAACAAAAGGCAACAATGATCTACTAGAGGTAATTACATTTATCAGGAAAGTATGATTAAACCTTGGTCCATTCTTGGTCGTTCCATTGTGTGACTAACCATTTATTCCAGATCATGGAGAATTTAACTTAAAGTAGTAATAGCGGCGCTAGTAAGTAAGTGAGAAAGTGATGTCTCTTTTTGTGAGATTACCGAGTTTTCTCAGTAGCCCAGATGTCATGAAAAAGAAAAAAATGTTTCACAGATTGCCATGGTCAAAAGAAGTTTAAAAATATAGTAAAAATAACTGTTTTGTTTAAGCCAGAGAGTTTAGAAGAGAATGGAAAAATCAAGATGAAAATTGTTATAATTATTATTATTATTACCATTATTATTTATTACTATTGTAATACTGCAGGAATACATCAAATGAGCCCTGATACCTACTCCTTGTGCCTCAACCTTCTGTTGTAAAAAAAGACAGCAGGGGAAGTCAGGCGTATACAAAAGGTGACTTCTCTACTACCGATATCACTCGTTTTGGTGATAAAACTTATTAATAAATGAGGCCCTATATAGTACAGTATATCCTGCTTACAGCTGAGGCCATATTTTCAAATGACATCTAATGGAATGAGAGTGACTCACTTGACATGCTACCCTTTGATTTCAGTATACATCTGATTTATAGCAATAATCTGTTCTGTAGTAATAACATACCAGGTTGGAAAAAATAATCAGGTTTTATAAAAAGCGAAAAAAAATAAATAAAACTATTTATTTGGTTTAAACCTTTTTAACTATTTTGTTTTGCATTACTGTTTTAATGAAAAAAAAAATTACTCCTGCATATTATATTAATATAATACTGTGAAACATTACTATGTATTAGAAATCTTGATCAACAATGTTTTAATGCTTTTTAACATTAACAATCCAAAGTTATTAGGTACACACCCGCCGTTGCGCCCATGATATATCGGCCGTTCAATTGAACAGCCGATATGTCGGCCAGTGTGTACCCAGCATAAGTCTTTCTTTCTTCAACTCTTCTCAGTAGGACTGAAGGTTTTGAATTAAAATATACATGAAGGAGATTAAATCATGAGGTGCATCTCTGTGTATTGCCTCTTTAATGTATTGGAGTTGTTTACCCATTAAGATTGAGAATGTTAGTTGTGGTTTTCTCCTGTCCTATATGAATATTAGGTTTGTGGAGTCTTAGCTGAAGCTTGGCAGATTTAGTAGCGCTATTATCTGGTTCACCCTCCCTGTTTCTCTGTTGTTGTGAATTTACTGTATTGGTTCAGCTCTCTCAAATGAAGACCACGAGCAACAAGAATGTGGAATAATACAAGAGGGATTCCCTTATTATAGGCTTTTATGAAGAAGTCACGGCGCCGTGCCTGTAGTCACAGCATAATAAAAAAGTGTTTTTAAAAAAATATATACATTTGGTTTAATACTGCAACATATCCCAATTAGTAGAGGAGGAGTAGGGGGCATTTGTTCCTGGGCCGTGTTTGTAAGGACAGGAGTTGGCCGACCTCCCCTTTAGTGATGCATAGTCAGGAGCACCGAAATGGGGGAGAAGCAAATACAGGGTACCCATCCCAAACCCGTGTACAGCCACTTCCCCAAGGCAACCACCAATATTTCCAACGCTCCCACATACTGCCAGTGATGGTGGCCCTAGCATTTTCTCTATAAGCATTCATATGACTGTCATGAAAAAGTCTCCATTACAAGAAAAAAAAATGGACAATGCAACAAAACCTGGTAAAATGAAAATATCTTTAGTAACATTACATAAGAAAAATGTTTTGGCTGAGGTGGTGCATATATAAAAATCATACTGTAGGTCATTTGTGCTTTACCAATCAAAATCAGTTAACTGATTACCTAACAGCGATTCGTCTCTAGGGGGTAAATTTACTAAGATGGGAGTTCTATTTATGTTACCCATAGCAACCAATCAGATTCTACTTCTCATTTGTCTAGCACCTTCTAGAAAATAATACCTGGAATCTGATTGGTTGCTATGGGCAACATCACTTCTTAAATAGAACTCCCATCTTAGTAAATTTACCCCTAGGAGTCCTAGGAGAAAATAAATATTTTCTGAACTGCTATACAATAATATGTATGTTTTGTTTTTTATAACTTTTAGCACCATGAAAATGTAGAAGGTACAGATCTTATTCTGCATCATAAAGAAATATCAGGTTTCTGCATCCAAGCTAGAGATATGTACTTTAATTCGTCATGGAGTGACTGGTCATGTTGCAAGTAGGTAAGGTACAGTCTGTGTACCAGATTGTGCAGCTCTGCTGCGCTCTATGCTTTGATAACAAGAATGTCTCCAGAGTAATTTTGTATTGTAACCTGGGTCATTGACAAAAATAACAAACTTTGATTAACCACACTGAAAGCATGACTAAAGCACAGAACCCAATGCTAGGACACAAAGGATGTCTTTATTAAAAGTCGCAGGTGGTTTACATAAACTTAAAGCCATGTGAAGGTGGAAAATGCACTTATAACATACATGCCTACTTTCCTGGAGGTCACGGGAGGCTACCGATTTTTCGGGTAACTCCCCCCACGACCCACGGTAGAGTAAGCATTTCTCCCGCATTCACTAGGAAGTGGGCAGAATGGGGAAAATTTCTGTGGCAATCGCGGGTCCCAGTGTAGGGGGCGGGGCTTATTGATACGATTCTTAGCCCCATCCCCTATTTAAATTTGTGGCAATTTACTGCGAAGGGGAGCTTAATTATGCTAACCGTCAGGCCCCGCCCCCATTGTAACCCACCTGCTTCTCCTCCCCCCGTCTTCTCCTGGGGAGGAAAAAAAAAAGTATGCAAGTATAACTGTTGCAACTAAAAGCAAGTTGTCATTTGTGCTTTACTGATCCTTCTGCATATATAAGAAACATCTCACATAAATGCATTATGCACCTGAGAGGGGTCTGTATTAAACCAGTGCTTCCCAAGTCCAGTCCTCAGGGTACCATAATAGTACAAATTTTCCTTATCTCCTTGCTGTAGAACAGGTATATTTATTACTGACTGACACAATTTCTCCTGGCACACTGAGAGCTCTCATGCTGCAAAGGAGATTGCAATGGCTAATTTATGCACGCCCATGAAACGGAGTTTAAATGGTCCCGACATGCTTGCGTTTGCCTAGCCACACCCCCGTTACCTCCCCCAAACGCAGACTACCTGTCACTCACTTTGCGAGTGAATCCTCTGTACGAGTGTGAACACAGTACAATCTGTCTTGCATTCACAATGTCAAACAATCGCTCAATCTGCTTAAATATAGGCATTGTGTAAACCTTGGAATCAAGCCCTGGGTTTGGGAAAAACTCTATTAAGGGAGTAGGGAATAGCAATGTCATTCTAGTGTTACAAGGGTTCTCCAATAAATACACAACATCAAATAAGCCAGGAGGTGGTGGATTCCGTGACCTAGTCTTTCTGAAACATTGGGTCTGATTCAGAGCCGCTCGCTAGATGCGATTGCTCGCACGATGTGTATGCAAATTGCGTAGGCAGTGCTACCACACAGCAATGCATTAGCATGCCCAGTATTTCTTAGAGAGCGATCACATAGTGTATGCAGACATCCACCACCCTGTTTTAAGATGCCCACTTGTGCACGTCATGTCCAGATAGTGTATGCAACCATTGGTACATAGGGTAACATCAGATGCGATCGCAGCTCTTGAGGTTGACCATACCCTGCTACAAGCACTGCGAGAACCTTCAGTGTAAAAACAAGCCAGGTGACGTGTACTATGATGCTGTCATATAATTATGCACACCTCTAAAACGCGGTTGAGATTCTCAGCAGGGGCTGGCTGGCAACTTTCAGCCTGGGGGGCAAACCAGAGCAAGTGGCCCTGCTTTTCTACCGGCGAGTGCAATTTTAAAAACGGGCATGACAGTAATGTTGGGGGGGTGTACCACAGTAAACTACTACATGCCTGATTTTTTGAACCTATATGGTATGGTACACATCATAATTACCTTTATTTACTTCAATGACTTTGAATATATTACACTATAAGGTGCTTGTTTTTCACCTTCTGACAAGAATTTTTTTTATATATATATATATACACACACACACACATTGCTTGAAGTGTGCTGGTATGAAATGGTATGTCATGCCGTTACTTCACTTCGGCACCCGTCCGGCACTGGGACTGTCCCAGTGCCGGTCAACAAGCGGCTGCTCTCTGCTTGTTTAAATTTATCTCCGACAACGAATCAATCATGGCTCGCGGAGCAGCAGCCAATCAGGGGAGGCCGGGGCTGGGACTATCACTGTCTCAGCGCCAGTCACCAAGCAGCTGTATGTTTAAATTTGGCTCCGGCCATGAGCCAATCACGGTTAATGGACTGGCAGCCAATCAGGAGCGGCCACATGGCCACCCAATTGGCTGACAGTCCGCGAGCTGTCATTTGCTCACAGCCGGCGCTGAATTCAAAATGCCAGTACCACCAAGGAGAAAGATTGGGGAAGGGCCCAGGGAAGGGAGCGCAGCGACCGCGTTTACCAGAGCAGAGCAGGGTAAGGTGGGCAGTGTGCTTTGGTGTGAAGTATGCTATGAGCTATGGTGTGTGGTGTGCTGTGACTGTGAGGGAATGTGTGCGGTGTTTAAGAGGACGTGGGGGTATGGAAATATCAGGGGGCTCAGGATTTGGGACCTCTGATATTTCCATACACCCACTTCAGAATGTCCACGCACAGATTATATATATACACACACACAGTCACACTTAGCACACACACACACACAGTCACACTTAATCAGCACACAGTCACACTTAGTCAGCACACACACATACAGTCACACTTAGTCAACACACACATACACACAGTCACACTTAGGACCTCATTCAGAGCCGCTCACAAAATGCGAGCGCTCGCTCTGAATGAGGGCGACCGCATTTTTTTTTCCGACGGCCTCCTGGCTGCTCGCTAAGCTATAGGTTGCTACCCACAGCTTTAGCGAGTGACCAGGAGATGGTCGCTATGGTCGAGACCATCGCGACCATTGGGGCTTGCGACGAGACCCTTGAGGTAGGGTCTCGTCTGCCGCAAGCCCCAGAGAGCTTTCGGCACTAACAGAGCCGTAAGCTCTCCACTGACATCACTCGTGATGTCAGTGGGGCCGCCCCCAAACAGCAGGCGTTCGCATGGGAACGCCTCCATTTGGCCAGCCACCCCCCTGGCCCGCCTAACTAATGGGGCGAGCTGTCGATCACCATCGACAGCCGCACCGTTTGTAGCGAGCCCCGGAGCAAGGGAATCTCTCTCTCACTCCGGGGCTTGCGCACATGCAGTGTGGCCGCTGCACGTGCACAGGGCACAACATTGACCCACTTGCGAGCGCTCAAGCGCTTGTGAGCCGGTCTGAATGAGACCCTTAGTCACACACAGTCACACACAGTCACACTTAGTCAGCAGACACACACACATACAGTCACAATTAGCATGCACACAGTCACACTTAGGGCCTGATTCAGAGCCGGTCGCTATTTGCGGTCGTTCGTTCAACAAAAAGGGGTGGCTATTCAAATGAACCGTTCGCTCTTTGCGGTCTGTTGACGCCTCTATGTCTGAACGAGCGAACAAAACTTGCGGTTGTAATTTTGAAAAAGACGCCCCCTGGCCGCTCGCACCATACGTCATGTCCGCTATTTATTAGATTAATCGAGTACATCGAACAGCGTATGAACTGCTCACTATTCTTGTGGCTGGTGTTTGCTACCACAAATTTGCGAGCAGTTCTGGCTATAAAATAACCCAGTGACGTGGTCAATGACACTGCTGTTTAATTATGCACACCCTTAAAACGCCCGTTTTGACCTTTAAGCACGCCTGCATTCTGATTTCCACTCCCCGTTTTCAAGCACCTTCCCCTGTTACCACCCACATACGCCTCCTCCTGTCACTCATATTAGCAGGCATTCGCTATTTAGCGAACAAACGATTTTCGGCCGCACTGACTGGTTCACGCATGCGTATTACGATCCGTACACATGCGCAGTTGGGCAAACATCGCTCGGAGCGAACGAGAGGCCGCTTACGAGCGGCTCTGAATCAGGCCCTTAGTCAGCATGCACACAGTCACACTTAGTCAGCACACACACACAGTCACACTTAGTCAGCACACACACATGCACACAATACATACAGTCACACTTAGGCCCTGATTCAGAGCCGCTCGTAAGCGGCCGCTCGTTCGTTCTGACCGATGTTCGCACATCTGCGCATGCGTACGGATTTTAATACGCATGCGCGAACCAGTCAGTGCGGCCGAAAATCGTTTGTTCGCTATATAGCGAATGCCTGCTATTTTGAGTGACAGAGGGAGGCGTAGGTGGGTGGTAACAGGGGAAGGTGCTTGAAAATGGGGGTGTGGAATTAGAACGCAGGCATGCTTAAAGGTCAAAACGGGCGTTTTAAGGGAGTACATAATTAATACAGCAGCGTCATTGACCACGTCACTTGGTTTTTTTTTACTCCGAACTGCTCGCAAAATAGCGGTTGAAAAAAACAGCCACAAGAATAGCGAGCAGTTCATACGCTGTTCGATGTACTCAATTAATCTAATAAATAGTGGACATGACGTATGGTGCGAGCGGCCAGGGGCGTCTTTTTCAAAATTACAACCGCAACTTTTGTTCGCTCGTTCAGACATAGAGGCGTGAACAGACCGCAATTAGCGAACGGTTCATTTGAATAGCCACCCCTTGTTTTAGAACGAATGACCGCAAATAGCGAGCGGCTCTGAATGAGGGCCTTAGTCAGCACACACATATTTTAAATAACAAAACAACACAAAGTTTATGCCACTGTGACACCCTTCACTTACCTGGTATGGGTGTAGAAGACAGGAAGCAGGCACTCCTCATCTCTGCAGCAGCTCCTCTTTAGGCTCTTCCCACTCCCCCAATAGGCCACGCCCCCTTTTTCATTCTCCAGCCTCTTGGAATTGTGGGTAGGGAAACCTGGCTCCCCATTGGTCAACAGCGGCCATCTTTTTGTAGCCTGATATGGGGGCAGCCATTTTGTGTTAGCCCCTGTTACTTGAATCGTCTCTCTCTCTCTGGGCAGCAGCACAGGAGCCGTAGCGTCGCATCCTCTGCATGCCGGCCCTGACACACCAGAATTGTACCGGCCCGGGGGGCAGATGGCACCCTGCCCCCCGGCCCAGCCCGCCACTGATGCTCAGGCACGCCTGCGTTTGCACCTCCACTCCCCCGTTTTTAATGGCCAGCCCCTGTTGCTACCCACAAACGGCTTCTCCTGTCACTCACTGTGCTGGGCTGTCTATGTGCAGCGAGCAAATGCATTGTGAACTTTCACTAAGGTATGCGCATACGCACAATGCATACACAATGCACACCATCGGCAGCAGCAAGAGTATACTTTTTTCTATTTTCCCTTCCAATAGAGTACCCAGGGGGGAGACATAGCTGATGACTGCTGGTCAGTACCATATGCTTCTCATCATTAGACCTCGTCCCCTTGTGGCATAATGCCGTACATCACAATATCATTAAGGGGGAGTGTGGTGACCAAGTCCCGCTCATTTCGCTAAGAGGTGGACTGGATGTGTGAGGGTGACCTGCTCTCCCCGGAGTCTGGGAGCACTCCTCAAATTTCAATAGTCCCCCAGACATTCTGGTAGGACTAAAAATAGCACACTGAGCATAGATAGGGTACAAGGATCATTGATTGACTTATTTTCTATTGATAAAGGTCAAACTCTGTGACTTCTAACAATGATAAAAATCACGCTGTTTTATAGGTACTCACAGTGATACAAACATACATACCAGCAGTATTTATCAGTACTTACTCTCCTCATGACCCTCAGTGGTGTCTTCCTCCTCAGGTCTCTTCTTTTACCAGCTACCAGCAGCCTAATGCTTTGTTGTTTAGCTTGGCAGGGATCCAGTACGAGATACATTACCAGCAGTAGGTAATGTAGAGGTATCTCCATCTCAATATGGCATTACTTAGAGGCGAAAAGTGTTTAGCATTCCAAGTGTACAAAGTAGGGTAAGGCCTAAGAAATATCTGATTTCTCTAGTATTAGCAGTTTCATAAATAGCAGCATGGGTTACACAAATCTTTGGCGGTTTCACTGGAAATTAATATAAAATTGTCTTAATAAATAGAGACCACAGTGTGCCTGACACGGCTACAAATGATTATGTTCATGCATAATTGAGGTGCACTATGACATTTCCAGCTTAGACAGCAGTATAGTGCCATGCCTCTTTGCAGTGATATAAATGACGATATTTCCCAAATGAAACTATTACTTCTGCCATTCATGTCTGAACCATAAAAAATTTGAACACATCTAATAATCCTTGAATAATGGCATCTTCAATGCATACTTGCCTACTTTTGAAAAAGCATTGCATGAAGATTTTGAAAGTAACACCTACAGTATGAGCGCGGCGGTAAAGTGGGCGTGTACTGCTACATCTGAGAGGCGTGTCATAAAATTGACTTTCATCCAATTGTAAATGCGCCCCAAAGCAGTTAGTAAGATCTACTTATTGATGAAAACACGCTAATACTATTCAGAAAACGTATGTAGCTATAGGGGTCATTGTGCCTTATATCCAATACAGGAAAATTATACTAATGATCCCATTTGAATATGTATATTTCTGTTGTTTTTTTTTATATAAATGCTTCATAATGGGGGTAAGGTGCAATCAGGGAGATTGGCAGACTCTTCAGGGAGACAGGGAGATACTGCTATTTCAGGGAGTCTCCCTTACAATGAAGGAGAGTTGGCAAGTATGGCTTAAATGTCCAATATGAGATTATCCATAAAATAATCTCATATTAAAATCCATCAAGATGGGGGAAAGCTGGTGCCAGGCCTGTCTGGTGGCCCGGCAGGGACGCAGCCAAAAAATAGAGCATTTGGCCAGACGCTCTCCCACCTCCACTCACACACATGCTTGGCCATGGTTCCCTGTACTGGTTACTGATAGTTCTCCTGGTGGGCATGTAAACAAGTAACATGTAAACTACACCTTTTAAAACACACATTCTAATAATAATTCTCTTTATACACATACAACACAAAATTCCCGACTGCATAGACAAATGATGCCACGCCTCTGATTTTCCAGGATCTGCCCATTTCCTTTAAACTAACATCCCACTATCTCCCTTGGCACTATAACTTGGGGGAGGATGGAGGGTGGTTTATAGGAACTAGCAATGAAACTAGTGATGTATGTTTTTAAATAATAAACATAAAAAAGCCAAAATTACAACTGGATGTGAGGATAACAAATACAACTTGTTAACTGCATTCCCCCTTTAAATTGTAGACATGAAGGAAAATCAAAGAATAAGCAAAAAAATGAAAACAAAAGGAAAAATAAGAAGAAGAAAAAAAGAGCAAAAGAATGAATGTAAAGAAAAATATAACGCTACAACAGATGCTGGACAATGAATTGCAGACAGTTCACGTATCCATCCTGTCTTACCCCTCCCGCGTTCTTGCACTAATGGAAAATACTATCATATTTTATTTTTCTAAACAATTACATGAAAGTGAATAGTCCAATGTATTGTAATGTCAATACTTGGGTATCTTTTATTTATATATTTATAGAAAATAAATCTTTGGGTTCATCTTCAGCTTTGTTTTTAGTCCCATTACTTTAATATGGCAAAATACACGTATCATTTTGTGAACATATTTTTTATTTTATAATGAAGTTTCAACACAATAGAGAAAATTTTGCTATTAGGAGTAACAGGGCTGGCAATCATTCAAAGCATTTTTTTACTGACCCCTTCCTAGGCCCAAAATTATTTTGTGGTACTGTAAAACATAACGTAGAGCTCTCGGTCCAATGTCTTATTTACTGATGGATGACTGACAAATTTGCTATTTTCTGCTGAATATTATTAAAATTTACTGACAGCTGGCAATCATTGAGATTATGGGGAGTGGCTCTAGACTGCACACCCTAATAGTAATGAAAGGTGCTATCATGCTGAGATTTTAAAGTAATATGCACAGAAAAAGAAATTGCAGATGCACGATGCGATCATTACTGTTCCAATTTAAATGTACATTGTAATTATATATCATATCAGAGGTAGCATATCGTTGGGCAATGATACGGGCCTGCCCACCAACGTCAAGGTCACCTCATCAAGAAGATCCCTAACACTCTGGGGTTCACATCTGAGCGCAGGGCACCCCAAAAAACAGCCTAGCCAAAGACCCCCCCAGGACATCACACACACAAAAAAAAAAGGTGACAGTGAAGGGTTATAAAGTATCAGTTATGTGAAGGTAGCTAATGAGTGTTGAAATAGTAACTAAAGTAAAAAATGTGTGAAAAAATACATAATAATAAACAAACGTAAAAGTAATATAAAAAGTTACTATGTGTATTAAGTGGTGATGCCCTGAAGAGGCCCAGCCAGAACAGCTCAGGGGGCCCCACGCCCAAACGCTCTCCCCAAATAAACTGACACTATATAAATATAGATAGGACTTAATTTAAATTATGCCTGTTACCAAGTGCAGTCAGGTGCTAGTGCCCTGCTTAAAAACATATAGAGGGAGGCAGTGTCGGAACAAGACAGCGGTGGTAGTCCCCCCTATGCAGTTCCCCCAGTAGTAGTCCCTCTTATGCATTGCCCCCAGTAGCAGTCCCCCCTATGCATTTCTCCCAGTAGTAGTCCCCCCTATGCATTGCCCCCAGTAGTAGTCCCCCCTATGCATTGCTCCCAGTAGTAGTCCCCCCTATGCAGTGCCCCCAGTAGTAATCCCCCCTATGCATTGCCCCCAGTAGTAGTCCCCCCTATGCATTGCCCCCAGTAGTAATCCCCCCTATGCATTGCCGCCAGTAGTAGTCCCCCCCTATGCAGTGCCCCTAGAAGTAGCCCCCTCTATGCATTTTCCCCCAGTAATAGTCCCCCATACAGTGCCTCCAGTAACAGTCCCCCTATACAGTACCGATACTGGTGCAAGCCATTGGCTGCACCGCTGCTAGTTCCGCCACTGGAGGGAGGTGGAGGAGGGATGCCAATCTAGACTGAAGTAATCTCAGACTTCAGGTGTGTGTATGGATATACATAACAGAGTGTGGGGAGTGGCTCTAGACTGCACACCCTAATAGTAATGAAAGGTGCTATCATGCTGAGATTTTAAAGTAATATGCAAAGGAAAAGAAAATGCAGATGCGCTATGCCAGGGGTGGTAAAACCTGCGGCTCTTTTGTGTTTATTGGAGGCATTGCTTAATGAGCACAACTACAGGGGGCATTGCAGAAGGGGCACAGCTACAGGGGGCATTGCATTGAAGGCACAACTACAGGGGGCATTGCAGAAGGGGCACAACTACTGGGGGCATTGCTTAATGGACACAACTACCGGGGGCATTGCAGAAGGGGCACAACTACTGGGGGCATTTCTTAATCAGCACAACTACAGGGGGCATTGCAGAAGAGGCACAACTACTGGGGGCATTGCTTAATGGGCACAACTACTGGGGGGCATTGCAGATGGGGCACAACTACTGGGGGCATTGCAGATGGAGCACAACTACTGGGGGCATTTCTTAATGGGCACAACTACAGGGGGGCATATGGGGCACAACTACAGGGGGCACAGCATAATGGACACTACTGCCTGAGAGCCAGTGGGGGGGCAGCCTGAGAGCTGGGGGGATGATGCCTGCTTTCATGCTTAGGGGGGCAGAGTGGGGCTGTTGAGATAACTCCGGGGATGGGGGGTGGCTGGAGTGACACATGAGGGGCTGCTGCAGTGGCATGAGTGGGCTGTAGTGACACATGAGTGTGTGCTGGAATGGGGCAAGGGAGGGGGCTGGGGTGACACATGGAGGAGCTGAAGTGTGTATTATGTGAATCTTGCTTTTTTCAGTGTATTTTATGTGGTTCTGAATTTAAATATGTATTTTATGTGGATGTGGTTTTTTAAACGTATTTTAAGTGGATCTGGCTTGTTTCTGTGTATTTTACAGTGTGTGAACTTGGTTTTTTCAATGTTTTCTATATTGCTCTGGTGTTTTCTTTCACTTCAACAGTGTAAAAATTATATTGGGAAGTTTATGTAAATTGTGTATTTTCAATGTGCTGCGCTCGCCCCCAGTGTGACTAAAAACCGGGGTGTGACACAAGGTCATACTCCTGCGAATGTCGACTGCCACGCCCCATCTTTTGCTTGCGCACCCCATATTACACCTCACTCTGCATCAGTCCCTTTAGGAGTAATATTCATGAAGCATTGCTTTCTATCAAAACAAAATGTATTATTCTCATAAATGGTACAACCATGGGCGTGGCCACATGCCGTTAGGGGGCACGGCCACAAAATGGGGGCATATCAGCATGAAACGACACCCATTTCTTGTTACTCTTGTTACTCTGGGAGCATTCCTCTCCATTCCATTCCAAATATACCTTACCTATATGGTGATTTCTCTGCAACGGGGAACCTCTGAAGAACATTTTATGTGGCCTGACAGTGTGGGCCCAAATACACACAGGCCAGAGCCCTTCATTTAACCATGCTGCTCTGCTCAACTGGCCTGGTTGCCACGATCAGTGTTCAGCTCCGATCGGGGAGTGTTACTATTAAAAAACATGGTCGACGGGGTAGCTGCTGCGCATACCCAGCCGCAGCAGCTCCTCCCATGAGCCTTTGCGAAGCCGTCAGTCACCACTGATGGTTCCGCCTCCAGCCCGCCCGCGGCCCGTCTGCAGCCTTCCCTGCACACACAGCAGCAGCCTGCCGCCCTGCACAGTACACACAGATAGGAGCCAGCGCCATCCTGACAATTCTGACTGTGTCACAGTAGTGTGACAGTCAGTAAGTAAATGTATACTTTAATAAATCTGTCTGTCTGACTAGTGTAGGGAAGGGGGTTTGGAGCTGAAGACACGGCTGGGGAATCTGGGGGATGGTGAAGCCTAGAGATGGGCTGGGCAATGGTGAGGCTGGGAGACAGGGGCTGAGAAATGGTGAGGCTGAGACAAAGGGGGAGGGGGGCACAGTCTTGCTCAGTGCACATGTGTGTGGGGAGGTGAGCAGGGGGTGCTGGAGCATATAAATTATTTTGTGTGGAGGGGGACTGAAGCATATTATTGGGGGGCGTCATATTATTACTGGGAGTTGGGCTGGTGTGTTTGGAGAATATTATTACAAGGGGGGTCTCTTTCTCCTGCTGCTGTTTGTGGCTCGGCTCCTCTCTTAAGTGTCCGTCTGTACAACGTCATGACATCACACAGCTCTGTCTTTAGACACAAAAAACTTTATTGTGCCGCCCACGGGTGGCTGCCATTGTTCTGGCTCTGCCTCCTCTCTGTGTAGTTTGTCCTGTTTTCATGTCAGACATGAAAACGTAACAAACTGTCCTGCCGGCGGTAAGAATGGTTGGGGTTATGGTATACCGGCTATGAATTTCTTAATGGTACTCCATATTGCCCCATACTGCCATACTTGGCCTTCAGTAGTGCACCCTTATACAGTGCCAATTATACTGTTCCCCCCTATGCAGTGCCCCTTGCACAGTCCCCCCTATGCAGTGCCCCTTATACAATCACACTATGCAGTGCCCCCAGTAGTGGTCCCCCTTATGCAGGCCCCCAGTGTTGCCCCTTATACAGTACCACCAGTATGCAGTGGCCCCTCTTATGTAAGGCCTCAGTAGTGCCCCTTATACAGTGCCCACAGTAGTGGTCCCCCTTATGAAGGCCCCCAGTAGTGCCCTTTATACAGTGCCCCCAGTAGTGATTACTCCCTATGCAGTGCCCCCAGTAGTGATCCCCCTATGCTGTGCCCCTTATACAGTGCCCCCAGTAGTGGTCCCCCCTATGAAGGCCCCCAGTAGTGCCCCTTATACAGTGCCCCCAGTAGTGATCCCCCTATGCAGTTCCTCCAGTAGTGATCCCCCTATGCTGTGCCCCTTATATAGTGCCCCCAGTAGTGCCTCTATACAGTGCCCCCAGTCAGTGGCAGGCTGGGCTGGGGGGCAGGGTGCCATCTGCCCCCCAGGCCGCTACTATGTCAGTCCTTGGGGGCCGCTATTTGCCTGCAGCCGAACGTTGATAGACAGGCCCGCCAAGAGCCGCTGCGGGCCCGGGTAACAGTGGGCATGGCCTAATTGTGGGAGGTGTGGCCACGCCCCCTTCCCAAAAAAAAAAAAAAGTTTTGCAGCACCGCCAAGGCATAGGAGACTACTGTGGCTGCTGCTCAGCAGCCACGAGCAGTCTTCCACTGCAGCTAAGCACACACTGTGTGCTGGGCAGCTGGGAGGGGGGGGGGCGGCACCGGGCCCCTCAGGAAGCCCAGGCCCGGGTAATCTGTACCCGCGCCCCTGGTTATTATCCATGCATTCACTTAGAGGTTTATGCAATTAACAGCTCACTTCTATCTAACTGCAACCTCCCCCTCTTGTCTTGTTCCTCACTTCCCTCCTATCAGTACTCCTCTTACTCCTGTGGGTGGCTGTGTACACCCCTGCAAAAACTGATGCCCTCTCTCCAGCATGGCCCCCCAATTCTCACATTTTTTGGTAGATTCACTGGAAATATTCTCCTATTTTTTTATTGCTTTACAATAGTGAATGTTACATTGATATTCCACATGCATAAATGCCTCAGGTCATAGCTGTGCATTTGAATCATCTCACAAGGGAAGCGAAAAAAAACATTTGATTATAAAATGCACGTTTGTTCATGGACCCTATAACGGTGTAAGGACATTACAGAAAACATATACATTATCCCTATACTCAGCAGAAGTAGTTGATTCTATTTTGGCATCGATATCTGGGTACTGTATTATATTAATGATAGCACTTATAGGAAGAATCATGAAAAAGTCTTTTTCTTTCCTCTGTTTTCCTATATAACACCTGTAAGATAAAAACAGTTATTTATTCCAGGATGTTATCAGAAGAAAACTGCATTTATGCATGTGGAATATCAATGTAACATTCACTATTGTAAAGCAATAAAAAAATAGAAGAATATTTCCAGTGAATCTACCAAAAAATGTGAGAATTGGGGGGTCATGCTGGAGAGAGGGCGTTGAGGGTGCGGGCAGAGAGTCTCTTAAAATCGGGCAGCCTATCGGGAACACTACAGGATACTATTGTCTGCTGTGCATCTCAGCTGTCATTGGTTGTAGAGCGCATCCCCCAGGACCCAATTCTTTTTCGAAAGTGGGTCCTCCACTGTAATTCTTGGGTACAGATTGCACTAAAGAACGTAAGTGGGATCACTACATATATATATTGTCGAAGCTGGATAATTGGCTGAGACAAGACCAGCTTAAAATTAGATCGTAACGATGCCATCTTGCGACTGGCCGCAAGACGCCATCTTGTAAATCAGATCACAAAACGCCATTTAGCTAAACTCACACTTAAGTACATATGGCGATGTTACTATTAGCACCATGCGATTGCATCTTTCACCATTTCTCATACACACATTAATACGCACAATTGCGCTGTTAACTAGTCGCATATTAGCAAATGCATAAGATCCTGTATGAAAACGCTGTTTGTTAGCTTCATGCGCACGCATCTGCCCCGAGTTAACTAGCGTCTTTATATCAAACCCCAAATACTTACACAGTACATATTCACATAAAAGGTCTCATAAGCTTTAAAGTATAAGATTCAAGTTTGTTCATTTATTATAATTGCTGTGAAATAAAGGTTATTTGGTTTAATACATGATAAGTAAGTCATGTTTGATATTATACTGATCTGCACTCTTTCAACAGCATTCTGGTATCGTCAGTGTGAAGATCGCAACATGCATTCTCAACTTATGGACCACAGAGACTTAAAGCACCAAAATGTACATTATATGACCAACTGTTAGGATGTGCATGAGGCAGGAAGCCAGAGACAACCAGTTGTTAGAGGCTGGACTGTGTCTATTTGAATCAACCTGTTAAATGCTCTGCAACAGATGTATCCTCCTTGGGAACCAATGGCATCAGCGACAAGCCTCTCTATTGTGTTGTCTGTTTCTGTGAGAGTATAAACGTGTGTGTTGTGACCCCAGTCTGAGTCTTCTTGCTGAATGCTGATTGACGGGGGGTTTCTTGCTGATGCCTACATCTGGTCCAGAGCGCTGCATATGTATAACTGTACTTGGGTCTGTATAATTCTTTGCGCTAAATTGTACTTAGATCATAGCGTGTAACTGACTGCACTTTTACTTGAAATATCACTTTGTGCTTTGGAACCACAGGTTAAAGGTCTGGAGTCTTTAATTACTATATGACTGCGTACGCAAAATAGCGTTATTATTAGAAGGTATAGGCAGGATATTAGACGGTATAGGCAGGAGTGTATAGAGGTTCTAATTCAATATCCTTAGTTGGGGGCTCATAGTGAAGTCTCGTACCTACTCACACGGCACATACGGTTAGCGATATCTCACCAAAGGGTGGAGTGGCCACATGCAGGGTTTACCTGCAACCGCTCGGTGCTGAGAAATCACTACACGTTTTCGTGTGAGCCAGGGACGCTGACTAGAATCCAGGGACAAGAGAGGAAAAAGTTTGTTTTCCTTTGTTGATAGAACCTTATGTTAGAGGGGTGCCGCAGTATTGAGCACGCGGCTGAGTCGCAGTTGTGCACACAGTCAAGATGCACTTTTGTGTACACAGCTAAAGGTTGTCATACGGTTGTGTGGTAGTCACATTATTGTGTATGCGACTGGTCGCACAATAGCGTGTACGTACTTCCGGTTGTGCTGCCACATGTTTAAACAAATCCGTTGAGGTTTACATTTTTCAATTGTTATCAATATCTGGGTTAACGTGTATTTTTCTGCGTAGGAAAAAAGTGAGTATTTGTTGGTAGGGGTAACTTGTTCCCTAAAGTTAGAGGTACCGTATGACCTTTAAGGGCTAAGTGCTAGCCACTCGGTAAGCAGCTTACCGTTCTATACAGAATAGCAGGTGTACATGTTGTCTTTGTTGCAGAGAGGTGCGTGGAAGTAGCCGACTTAAACTTCCATAGGTGTGGAAGTTGCCTTCTTAAATCTTATCCGGGTGTGTGGAGTAGCGTTCTTCAAATCTTCACAGGTGTGTGGGCGCTGCCGTTTAAATCGTCCACAGGTAAGTGAAAGTATCTTGACTGTCTTTCACCAGTTTAAATCTTTATTGAAAAACGTAGGAGTTGTCTCAGAATGGGAGCCATGCAAACAATAGAGATGTTAGACAATGATGTGCTGCTAATGGAAGCGCCACTCGGATCGGCGCCTCGTATTATGCATACTAAGTACGGTACTTATGCAATAAGATATTGTGATGTATGGTTTAAAATAACGATGAAGAGTGTTAGACCGTTTCCCAGAATTGGTAGTTATGGATAAAGATGTATTAGATAATGTCAGGGACCACATCAGCCTGATGCGCTCCCGAGAGAAAAAGGTAAAATATTATGAATGTTTAAAGTTGTGGCAGCATGAAGGGGATGCGTGGTTTAAAAATGCGCAAGTAATGCAAACTAGCGTTGCGAGCACATTGCCAGCGAATACATCCACGACGCTAAATGCAATGCGGGCGAGCTGCAAAATGGCGCGCACATGCAGCAAGGTAGCATTGTGGAAAGTATTGCCAGCAGTTCATGCGCACCACCTCCACCTTATACCCATAAAAATGTAAAAAGCAATTTGTACCCTCTCTTAAGCAACCATACAGAAAATGTTCATGATGTGGATGATGAGCCTATTGTAATGTCTATCATTTCCCATGCTGTGCAAATGATAGATGCTGTACCACGACAATCATGAGTGGTGCCACCATCTCCATCGGTAGCAGCAAGGGAAGTGCTAACACCCTCTGCACCCGTAAAGGAAGTTGTTAATACCATACGTAGCAGCAACAGATTAAACCCCCAGCCAGGTAACAAGGTCAAAGGTAGCAGCGCTGCTGGTCTGCATCCCATTCGGACAATCACTGTTCCGAATGGAAATGCAGATGCGAACGGTGTAGTGCCCACAAGGGAAGTGGTAATGCATTGTCCTTGGACAAGAGCAGAACTAAATTCCATCATAAATGATTTCCCCGATCCCAAAAAGGAACTAGCCAAATGTCAAAGATTTTTGAGGAATTTGGGTAGTTCTCATGAGCCAACTAATAAAGATTGGCGTGTGGTGTTAAGGGCCTGTCTACCACGCAATATTGACGTGACAAAATTTATCACGGATTGTGTATTGGATGGTGACGTTCCCTTAACAGACCAAGTAAACCAAGGTAACATTTCCCGCATTGTAACTCAATTGGGTATATATTTTCCAGTAGTCGTTAACTGGAACAAAATTTTCACCATAAAGCAAAAGGAGAGTGAATCTGCAGAAGATTATTGTGACCGGGCTCTGCAGGCTATCACCCAGTACACTGGGTTAGAGGATATTAAAGATAGCACTCACCACAGGGGAATGATAGCCACCATCCTCATGGACGGTCTTGAAGAGAACCTAAAGACCCAGGTTCAGACCTCGCAGGCTGGCTGGAGGGGAGTCACAATAGATACACTCATAGATTCTGCCATAGAACATGATAAAAACATCTCAAAGAAGAGAGAGACCCAGAGCGAAAAACTAATGGCCGTCAGTATCCAAGCTCTGGAAGGAATGACGGTAATATCACAGCCAACAGACACACTTGCATCTACACACACACTTACACCTGAACAGTTATATGCCCTCACTAATGCCATGCAACAGCAAACACAGATCTATTCCACTAACCCTACACAACCACAGGTCCCATACTACTCACAAACTTCATGCCCCCCACAATACCCTTATCCTCCATATCCCTACCCATATCCATCACCTTTTCCCCCTGCTCAAACCTCACAACAACCTGTGTCTTCATCCGATCCACGAACATGTTTTAATTGTAGCCAGCTAGGACATTTCAGTAGAAACTGCAGAGCAAAAAGGGTAGGTCCCCCAAAACAGGGAAAACCTGCATATCCCCATAAGGGATATGCACAGAGACCATCAAATGTCCAACAGGCACCAGCTCAAATAGTAGCCGTTAATGCTTTATTGGAGAATGGAAGCCAACGCTAGGGGTCAGGTCATACCTGTAGTCTACAGATAGTCAGGCTAACGGGAAGTACTAGAGAAGAACCGGTCATGATGGTTGATGTAGCTGGTACTAAGTATCCTTTTCTTGTAGACACAGGGGCGACCAGGTCAGTGATAAAATCTCCCGTTAATTTACAGGTGACCAACGAGACAGTACCAACAATGAGTGTAACAGGTAAAGTGGAACATTATCCTTTAACAAAATCCACAGGGGTTACTATCTGGCCTCTGCATACCAGGCATTCTTTCCTTCTGGCTGCTGCGGCTCCTACTAACCTGGGTAGAGATTTGTTATGTAAGATGGGATGTGTCATATATTGCACCCCTGATGGTGTATTTCTAAATATCCCAGAGAGAGTTGCGCACGAGGTGCGGGATATGTTGGACACTCCCCAAAGGATAATGTATCACTCTACCAGTTTAAATGAAAATCCATCTCGGGTAGATCAAATGTTGTCCCAAATTCCAGATTCCCTTTGGACTAAGTATGGACAGGACACTGGATTAATGGCAAACGTAAGCCCCGTAATGGTAAATTTAAAGGCAGTAGGCAAGCTCCAAAAATTCCCCAGTACCCACTAAAACAGAATGTAGAATTAGGGGTTTTTCCACTAATTGAGCGATTATTGCAACAGGGAATTTTAGTTCATACAGCTAGTGTAGCCAACAGTCCCATCTTTCCAGTGAAGAAGAGTGGTGGGAGGGGTTATAGGCTGGTACAGGACCTTAGAGGTGTTTATAAGGTGGTAGAGAGCAAATTCCCCGTAGTGCCAAATCCAGCTGTCATTCTTATGCAGATCCCACCAAATGCAACCCATTTCACTGTCATTGACCTCTGTTCTGCTTTCTTCTCTGTGCCTCTCCACCCTGACTGTCAGTATTTATTCGCTTTCACATACAGAGGTGTACAATATACATGGACACGATTGCCCCAAGGTTTCATAGACAGCCCTAGTATCTTCTCCCAGGCATTGCACGACTGTTTACAATCTTTTCAACCTGCCAATGGTTCTGTTCAAATTCAATATGTGGACAATTTATTGCTATGTTCTGATTCATTTATGTCATGTTTGAATGATACTAAACTTTTGTTGCTTCATCTCTCGCATACAGGACACAAGGTTGCTAAGGACAAACTACAGCCGTCCCAATCCAGAGTAAAATATTTAGGACACTGCCTAACTCAGGGGTTACGACATCTCATAAATGACAGAATACAGGCCATACAAAACATGACACTGCCACAGAATCAACAGCAAATTCGTACCTTCTTGGGAATGTGTGGATACTGTAGAATGTGGATCCCAGGTTTTTCTATTTTGGCCTTGCCTTTACAGGACTTAGGGCCTCATTAAGAGGCGGTCGGAGGATGCAAGCAGTCGCTCAGAAACTGGGCGGCCACTTGCATCCTGACCGCCCGCCTCTGTTGCTGTCGTTAGGCTGTGGGTTAACACCCACAGCTCTAACGACCGTTCCGGTGATGGTCAGAGACCATTGCGACCATCGGGGCTTACGACGAGACCCTAGGGTAGGGTCTCCCTTGTCGTAAGCCCCGGAGAGCTTCTGGCTCTGTCAGAGCCGGAAGCTCTTCGCTGACATCACTAGTGATGTCAGTGGGGCCGCCCCCAAACGGTAGGCGTTCCCATGGGAACGACCCCGTTTGGGCTGCCACCCCCCCGGCCCGCCTTCCAAACGGGGCGATCTGTCAATCAACATCGACAGCTCGCCCCTTTGGATCGAGACCCGCTACGACCGGCGCTGTCGGTCGTAGCGGCTCTCACGCTTGTGCACGACGGCGCCGTCACCGTCGTGCGCATGCTCTGTGGGGGGCCATCGACCCGATCCGAGCACATCGGCGCTAACGACCGGGTCTGAATTACCCCCTTAGTCTCTTCCTCAAAGCCCGATCGTGTCATACACACAGAGGAATCAGAGCAGGCTTTCCTTAATCTTAAGATAGTCTGACAAAAGCACCTGCATTGGGAATACCTGATTATGAAAAACCTTTTGATTTGTATTGTACGGAAGCCGATGGTTGTGCTGCAGGTGTCCTCACACAAAAACATGGTGATGCCAGTAGGCCCGTAGCATACTACAGTGCCCAATTGGACACTGTGGCAAGATCACTTCCCACCTGTTTGAGAAGTGTAGCAGCTACTGCTCTATTGGTGAGTAAAAGTGAGGACGTAGTATTGGGTCATGATATGATTGTCTACACTCCCCATGCTGTATCTGCTCTGCTGAACTCTGCTCAAACCAGACATGTCTCCTCGGCTAGGTTTACCAAATGGGAACTAGCTCTAATTGCACCTGCAAGCATCACTGTTAAACATTGTAGTATGCTGAATCCAGCAACGTATTTACCATATGTACAACATGATGTACAAAGGGTGGAAGGGGACGAGTTGCTGGCGGGAGGTGAGTTCAGCGGACATAATGATGCACATGATTGTATGGAATATCTAAATTAGACCTTTACTGCTAGACCTGACATACGTGACACACCTTTAGAGAATGTAGATGTGACTTTTTACAAGGATGGGAGTTGTCATAGACAAACAGACACAGGTGAGTTATGTACAGGTTATGCTGTTGTAAATGACAGACATCATAGAAGCTGAACCTCTTGGTCCTCCTCACTCAGGTGGCAGAGTTAGTAGCACTAACAAGAGCGTGTGAATTGGCAGCAGGCAAGTCTGCTAACATTTACACTGACTCTAGGTATGCGTTTGGGGTGGTGCACGATTTCGGGGCTCTATGGCGTCTGAGAAATTTTATGACAGCAGCAGACACGCCAGTTGCACATTCCCGACACATAAAACATCTTTTAGAAGCAATCCAACTGCCCAAAGCGGTGGCAGTAATTAAGTGTAAAGCCCATACATGTGAGGATGATCCGGTGTCACAGGGCAACAACAGAGCAGATGAAGCTGCGAAATGGGTAGCAGGGTTAAAAATGTTTTCTCCAACTGAACAAATTATGTCTTTTCAAACAATTGACATGCTGAAATATAATTGAGATGCAAAATTTGTGTTCAACTCAGGAAAAGTCCATCTGGAAATCCAAGGGATGTGGGCAAGAGTCCTCCGGGCTTTGGAGGAACGGACAAGGTAAGCCAGTAGCCCCCAAAGCATATTACCCCAGCCTGGCTGAGGCAGCCCACGGTCTGACTCATCTGGGAAAACAAGGTATGTGTAAAATGGTGAGGGCATACTGGTGCGCACCAGGTTTTTCTTCCCAAGCAGAAAAGAGAGCAATTTCCTGTCTGACCTGCTTTAGGAAGAACATAGGGAAAGCGATCCCTACCGAACCATCCCACATTCCACCGACTGATGGACCTTTCCAGGTAATACAAATTTCATCCAGTTACCACCCTGCAGGAACCTTAAGTATGTGTTAGTGTGTACTGACGTATTTTCCAACTGGGTTGAGGCCTACCCAGCGGCCACTAATACTGCTGCGTTTACTGCCAAGAAAATAGTTCAGGAATTTGTATGCAGGTACGGTATCCCTAAAATCATCGAGAGTGAAAGGGATACTCATTTCACAGGTGATGTTTTTCAAAATATGTGTAAGCTGATGGGTATTAATAGCCGACTTCACACCCCCTACCGACCGCAAGCCAGCGCCAAGGTAGAGAGAATGAACGGGACTATTAAAAATAAGTTAAGTAAAATTATGGCAGAGACTGGACTAGGATGGCCAGAAGTGTTACCATTGGTTCTACATAGTATAAGGACCACTCCTAGACCCCCTCTAAATCTGTCCCCCTTTGAAATACTGTTCGGTAGACAACCTCATTTGATTATAAGTCCACAGGAAGACTTGAAGGGTAACAACGAGGTAACTGTAAGGTATCTTATATCAATGAGTAAGCAGTTAAAACAACAGCAGCAGAAACTGAAATTGTTGTCCAATGATATGCCTGAAACTAACTATCATGATGTTGAACCAGGAGAATATGTTATGATCAGAAATTTCTTGCGTTCAGATTGTTTAACTGATCGGTGGGAAGGTCCGTACCAGGTGCTGCTGACAAGTACTACATCTTTGAAGGTGGCTGAGAGAGATACCTGGGTCCATTCTACTCATTGCAAAAAGGTCAATCAACCGGTGGAGAAACAAGTCGGAGACAAGGCTGATAACGTGGACCTGTCTATCGTGAGCTTGTTCCAGGAGGATTGAAAAGGTTGTAGTGAGATACCTGAACTAAAAGAAATTTGCAGGTCTTTGTTGTGACAATGGACTGGCCTACTGTGTTCATTTTCATATTCTTTTCCAGAGTTTTCACCATTTTGATTGGCTCGGGGATATCCGGTTTCTGTGATGGGGGACCAATTGAGGAGATGGGAGCTGATGGCAGTGCTGATGGAATGGAGTCAGGAGGAGTGCAATGCAAATCAGGGGAGTGTCTGAACAATCTTAGTACTGTTATTGTTAAGAGAGCTATAATTCCAGATACTCGGGGACGGTGTGGAAGTTTATCGTCTGAAGATTCCTGTGTTTGTGAACTTTGTGGGTCCCTAGTTGATGAGAACTGTATTCAGTGGTGCCAGCCTAAATATAACCCGTATTGGGGTGGGTATCCTTTAGAGGATTATCATAGCATGGTAGGCAAAGTGTTAAACCAAACTGATTGCTGGGTGTGTTCACATGTGCCACAGGGACAGCAAAACGTAGGGTTGATGCAATTTCCGCTGAATAACACGGAAATGTTAGAATTACAAAAAGGGAAAACATTGGATGGAAAATTCCTCTCATCCAAACCACCTCATTTCAAACTCTATCAATTCCAAGTAGATAGATCACTTTTGTGTTTAAACATAATGCCCAATAAACCTGGGAGTTGGGAAGTGACGGGGAATAATCAGACGATGACCTTCTCACAGAGAGCTGATAATGAGTACATAAACCATGATCTGTTACATTCAATTAAATCTAGTGGGAAACATTTTAGGTACCGGTACACATTGAGTTCCACCAAAGAAATTATTGGTACCAGATGGTTATTGTGCTAAAATAATACAACCAGAGACTTGCATGTACCAGATGGAAGACCCTGAGATAGGATTGTTTGCAAGGGAAATGTGTTTAATGATAATGATGCATACTATTCCTTATGTTCTCCCTGATTATGTGTATTTTATATGCGGAAGAAAAGTGTATAAGTGGCTCTCCCCGAGTTCCGAAGGTTTGTGTTACCTGGGAAGAGTAGTCCCAGAAGTTATGACCCTCACACATGTTGAAATGCTTGGTATCCATAAAAACACACCATCACCATATCTTCACATGCAGTATGAACACAGAGGCAAACAAATTATGATACCTGGTGACGTGCATAAAGCCACTCAGTTAATTAGTGAGACAACTGGCTTCCAAGTTTTAGTCGCACTGGATCCCACCAGGATCGCTTGGGGTACATTCAATTTTAGATTTATTCAGGAACTTGCTAAATTGATAGATAATATCACCGAGATGTATGATGACACATTCAGGTATACAGGGAGAGAATTGCAAGCGTACAAGAAAGAACTGGTGCAACACAGACTAGTGTTAAATTATTTAACTGCTGTTACTGGAGGGTATTGCATAAAATTGGCCACTCAATTTGGAGTAAAGTGTGGCACCTATGTCACCAATGATACCAGCGACCCCAAAGAGGTGATAGACCGGAAGATGGACGAAATTCTGCAGCTAAAATGGGAGTTTCGTAAGAACCATAATGCTTCAGTGGCTGAAGTAGGGGAGAAGATAGAAGGATGGGTCTCATGGTTGAACCCAGTGAAATGGTTCTCAGGCCTAGGGGAATGGGTCCAGGAAGTGATCGCCAGCATAGGCAAATTCTTGATCCTTATACTGATTGTCATAATAATAATTGGCCTATGTGTCTGGTGTGTTCCTATTGTGTTGAAGTGTGGAAAATGTAAAAATAGAGTAAAACTAAACAACGAAACTATGATGGGTGGTCAGTAATGGCAATATGAATACTGAGGTAAATATAGAACTGCATTACAACCCTGAACTAGGAAATACCATAATTTAATGTATTATATTTAGACATGCATAGAATGTATTATTGAAATGTTATTTTTAAAAAACCTCAGATAATGTAAAGTCTCAAATTCCCCTTCAAGACTGCCTTTATAGGACATGATCTTCCAAGATCCGTGGTGTGCGTATAATAGTAGTTTTATGTCCGAACTCAGAGACACATTATTGATGGATTAAGAACCACTTGTGCCATCCCAAAATAACATTAAATAACATATAAATGTAAGCCTAAATTAATTTTTAAAATCAGACTGTGATAGCATGTTGTTCGCTATCAAAGGGTGGACTGTCGAAGCTGGATAATTGGCTGAGACAAGACCAGCTTAAAATTAGATCGTAATGACGCCATCTTGCGACTGGCCGCAAGACACCATCTTGTAAATCAGATCGCAAGATGCCATCTTGTAAATCAGATCGCAAAAGGCCATTTTGCGAATGGCCATCCAGCGCCATTTTAGCTAAACTAACACTTAAGTACATATGGCGATGTTACTATTAGCATCATGCAATTGCATCTTTCACCATTTGTCATACACACATTAATACGCACAATTGCGCTGTTAACTAGTCGCATATTAGCGAATGCATAAGATCCTATATGAAAACGCTGTTTGTTAGCTTCATGCGCACGCATCTGCCCCGAGTTAACTAGCATCTGTATATCAAACCCCAAATACTTACACAGTACATATTCACATAAAAGGTCTCATAAGCTTTAAAGTATAAGATTCAAGTTTGTTCATTTATTATAATTGCTGTAAAATAAAGGTTATTTGGTAGCTAAGGTTTAATACATGATAAGTAAGTCATGTTTGATATTATACTGATCTGCACTCTTTCAACAGCATTCTGGTATCGTCAGTGTGAAGATCGCAACATGCATTCTCAACTTATGGACCGCAGAGACTTAAAGCACCGAAATGTACATTATATGACCAACTGTTAGGATGTGCATGAGGCAGGAAACCAGAGACAACCAGTTGTTAGAGGCTGGACTGTGTCTATTTGAATCAACCTGTTAAATGCTCTGCAACAGATGCATCCTCCTTGGGAACCAATGGCATCAGCGACAAACCGCTCTATTGTGTTGTCTGTTTCTGTGAGAGTATAAACTTGTGTGTTGTGACCCCAGTCTGAGTCTTCTTGCTGAATGCTGATTGACGGGGGGTTTCTTGCTGATGCCTACATCTGGCCCAGAGCGCTGCGTATGTATAACTGTACTTGGGTCTGTATAATTCTTTGCGCTAAATTGTACTTAGATCATAGCGTGTAACTGACTGTACTTTTACTTGAAATATCACTTTGTGCTTTGGAATCACAGGTTCAAGGTCTGGAGTCTTTATTTACTATATGACTGTGTACGCAAAATAGCGGCATTATTAGAAGGTATAGGCAGGATATTAGAAGGTATAGGCAGGAGTGTATAGAGGTTCTAATTCCACATCCTTAGTATATATATAATTTTACACACACATATGTGTATATATAAACACACATTATATATATATATATATATATATATATATATAGAGCACCTCATGCTCTTTCCTCCCTATCTTCCCCTTCTGTGTCACGCCTGTCTGCCACTCCCCTTTAGAATGTAAGCTCTCACGAGCAGGGACCTCTTCCCTCATGTGTTTCTCTTTACATTTTCTTCTACTCTTTACTCCCCATTAGGGCACCTAACACGTGACTGCCAACTCCCGGCTGCTTATTATGAGTGCTTTAATCGCTATTGCAGCAATGTATATAAATCGTGTCCTTGTCCTGCACTGTAATGTACTGTTATGGTGTGTACACACTGCGTGATAAAGTGGACGACTGAACGATAACGATATCGTTACCGTTCAGTCGCCCACTTTATCGTACATTTTTAACACCAAAACGATGAACGATGACGACGACGCGCGTTCCCGCGGGTCGTTCGTCATCATCGTTCATCGGGCTGACATGCAGGCCAACCTGACGATCTCGTCAGGTTGCTGCATGTCAGGGAATGGGGGAGAGAGCCCGGCGCTGAACGATATCGTTAATGATATCGTTCAGCGGCTGTGCTCAATGTCATGAACAACATTGAGCACAGCCTGCCGGGGACAACACTACACGATATCGCTCAGGGAGCATATCGTGTAGTGTGTACCCACCATAAGTTACTTGTTTCTTGTTCACCTATTAGTTCTATGTACTATGTAAGGCGCTGTGGAACACTTGTGGCGCTATATAAATAAAGGATAATAATAATTATATATATATATATATATATGTATATATATATATATATATATATATGTAATGTGATAACACATAATTTATACATATAATCTATATGTAATACATATTCATATATATTTATACAGTATATATATATATATATATATATATATATAAACACAAGGATGAATTCATTTATTATATTTACAAATTAAAAATATACAAACTACAGCCCTGTCTCGCTCACAGTTACTGGCGCGCTCCTCGGCTCTTTCCTAGGTCACACAAACTCCAAACAGAGCCCAGGATCATCCAGCCCAGCCTTCCTTTGTCTTTTTCAGTCCCCTCCCACCTTCCGGAGCCTGGTGTAGAGTGAGAGTCTCGTGAGATGATGACGTCATCATCACACGAGGCTCTGTTTCACTCTTCAACAAAAGGCTCAGGAATCATTAGCTCCGCAGCGGCGCGGCGGCTGGGAGTTACAGTTAATGACACATAGCCCAGTGAGCAAGACACCCCCCATCCCCCACACACACTTCCCCACCCTAGCTGCTACCCGCCGCCCGCAAAGTTTTAATTAAGGTGTTTTTTTTATTCTAGAAAAAGGTAAAAAAAATTAAATAAAAGCAAACGGCTAATGTTGTGTGCTGCGGCCCGGGCCCCATGACATGGCTGGGCCCAGGTAATCAGTACCAGCTCCCCCCCCCTCTCGGCGCCCCTGCTGATAGAATGGCTGGAGACAGGCAGAGGATGCTGTTGGGCCACCCGCTCCATTTGTGTTATTCACATAATGGAGCCAGAGCCGGATTAAGGAGGGGGCACAGGGGATAGGTGATAAGTGCCCCCGTGCCCTCCCTTTCTCAGAAGCCTCCACCCCCCAGCCTTTGATCGCAGCTAAACTAAAGCTAAGCGCAGCGATCATCTGATTCTGAGGTAAACTGAAGAAAGGAATGCTGGAGGCGGAGCTACACGGCACTGGAGCAGGGCCAGGAGCAGCATGATGGGAGAGAGCATGGGGGAGCTGCAGCCAGTAAAGTCTGTTTAATGTAAGTGGGAGGGAGAACACTAATGTCTATATGTATATATGTGACAAGTGTGTGATTGTATGTATTTGTGAATATGTGATGCCTGTATGTATGCATGTATGTGTATGTGACTATGTGATGCCTGTATGTATATGTGTATGTATGTATGTATACAACTATGCATGTATATGTGACTATGTGATGACTGTATGTATGTACAGTGGCGTAACTTCATCCCTGACGCCCGGAGGCAAGTTATAATTTGGTGCCCCCCCTTCACAGCCATTGACCCTGTAATGTAGTAATTCGCATGCAGACAGGCTGTAGATAGACGGAGGTGGCAGCTGATGGTCTGACATGGAGCTCTCCACTAGTGTATGCTGGCTTCTCAGGTGCCGGGAAGGGGTGCCATGTATTGGGCTACCATGATGGTACACTACGGGTACATAGTTACATCCCTAAGTGGGGTGAATATGTTGTGGACATGCCTGTATGTATGTATGTATGTATATGTGACTGTATGTGTGTGTGACTATGTGATGCCTGTTTGTATGTGTGTGTGACGGTGATGACAGTATGTATGTGTGACTATGTGATGACTATGCATGTGTGTGACTATGTGTTTGTATGTGTGATCATTTTGTATGAATAAATGTGACTGTATACATATATGTGTGTGACAGTATGCATGTGTATAAGTGTGTTACTGCATATGTGTGTGACAGTATAGGCGGAATTCAATTGAGTCCAGCCCCCTTCGCACCCGACGGAGCTATTTAATTGTTGCTCCTGTCGGGCACGATCAGCTGCCAGTGCGCCATTTCTGCTTGCAGTCCCAGGGGTATGCCAGCTGAAATGGGCGAAAAGTGTCCTGTTTGGGCGCCCAAACGGCACTTTTCGCGATCACACCCAGCACTTTGATTGGGGGAAGCCGATTTACGCGACTAAACCCGACCACTTTGGGCACGATCAGCATGAAAAGTAGTAACAATCGAATAGCGCCCCGCGATCACCCGGCACTTTAGACGGGAGATCCGGACCGCTAAAACAATTGAATACCACCCTATGTATTTATACTTGTCCAATCTCCCGATTTGGCCAGGAGCCTCCCGAAAATCTGGTGCCGCTCCCAGCCCCGTGGGAGGGCGGGCAAGCCTCCTGGCCCCCGGTGACGTGTCCGCACCCCCCCCCCTCCGCAGCTGAAAGTATAAACCCCAGCAGCAGGGAGGCGGTGAATCGCGTCATCGTGGCTCCATCCCCTGCTGCACTATGCCATTAATGTCTGCATTGTGAAGAGGGGGCGGAGCCGTGATGACACAATCACGCTGTCACACCCCCATGCTCTGCCCCAATGATACATCAGTTGTGGGCCCCGCCCCCTTTGACAGCATCACGCCTCCCGAGCTAAATGTTGGCAAGCCTGATGTATGTGTGGCTATGTAAATGTATGTGACTACATGTGTATATGTATATGTGTGGCTATGTGTACAAAAGTACATATGTAAATGTATGTGACTATATATATGTGTGTGTGTATATGTGTACTACAGTACGTATGTAAATGTATATGTGCGTGCCTGCGTATGTGTAAAACAGTACATATACAGTGCATGTGTGCATACCCCCCAACCATCATGACTGAGGTGCGACAGTCCTGTTTTTTGGGTGCTGTCACACCTGTAGGCTGGAGGAAAGGTAGAGAGTGCAGCCTAGCCTATAGGGAAGTGATGTGCATGCCCCAAGCATGAAATTAAATGGGGACGTGCTTTGTGGCCATGCAACTTTTTAATTAATGTGCCCAAAGCTGGCACACAAGGACTTGATTCCCGTGTCCCATATGTTGCCATCTAGGGCCCCCCCAGCTTAAGTGCCCTGGTCCCCCCAAAACATAAAACAGCTCTAATTGGAGCAACTGATCACCATCTTCTGGCTGTCTCTTCCGGCCACAGCATGTACATGATGATTCCGTCCGGCCGTGCTGATAGGCTGCTGATTGGTGGAAGGCTCTTTCATCCACCAGTCACAGTGGTGGGGATTTCCACCAATTAGAATGCATGAGGCTGCAGAGACAAACTAGGGACGGAGAAGGCTGCTGGTAGAGTGAGTACCTCGTGTGGGTCACCTCGCAGGTTAGAAATTAGCAATGTAAATTCTATTGTACTGTGTATATGTATGTATATATATTATATATATTAGCCCTTGCCAGGTGTTGTTCGTAAATAAGTTATGGCTGCTCCACTATAATTTTCTGTGACTTTTTCTTTTTGAGAGAAAACCTGGGGCAACTCACTTGGGTTTGCCCCCCAGCCTGAAAGTTGCCAGCCAGCCCCTGCCCCCAGTAGTGGTCCCCCTTATGAAGGCCCCCAGTAGAGCCCCTTATACAGGGCCCCAGTAGTGATTCCCCCTTATGAAGACCCCCAGTAGTGATCCCCCCTATGCAGTGCCCCCAGTAGTGATCCCCCTATGCTGTGCCCCTTATACAGTTCCCCCAGTAGTGGTCCCCCTTATGAAGGCCCCCAGTAGTGCCCCCAATAGTGATCCTCCCTATGAGTTGCCCCTTATACAGTGCCTTCCGTAGTGCCCCCAGCCAGTGGTGCATAAAACACACAGACAGACATACATACATACATACGGGAGGCAATCGGGAAGCCAACTGCCTAAATACCGGCAGCCGGCTTCCCGACTGTCTTATCCCGGCAAGGGTGAAATGCCGGGCATCTTGATGTAGACGCCCGCATTTCCCCGATGCCGAGAGACCGGCGCCCCGGCATCCCGATCGTAGTGATGCCGGGCGCCGCGAGCGGACAGCCGCGGGGGGGAGGGTTAGGTTTAGGGCTCCCGGGGGGGACTTAGGGTTAGGAACCCCCTGGGAGGGTTAGGGTTAGGCTAGGGGGAGGGAGGGTTAGGCACCCCCGGGGGGGACTTAGGGTTAGGCACCCCCCCCGGATGACTTAGGTTTAGGCAGCGGGGAAGGGGGTGGTTAGGGTTAGGCACTTAGAGGGGGGATTAAGGTTAGGCACTTGGGGGGGAAGTTAGGGTTAGGCACCCCTAAGGAGGGTTAGGGTTAGGGGGGTTAGGTTAGTGGATACTTATCTATCCACGATCGGGATTTCCAGCGCTGTCGGGCTTCTGCTGCGTCGCACTCTGCTCCTGTCGGGCTGCCGCTGACAGGAATGCGGCCGGCGGTATTTCATACCAATTCCATACATACATATACACATATAACACTGACTTGACTTACCTGAATCCCCGCTCCTGATGCGCCCGCAGCTGTCTGCTCCTCCGCCCTCCTGCTGGGTCCCACTCAGTACTATGGGAGAGACGACATGACGTCTCTCCCATCACCCACTGCAGGATTCGGAAGGCGGAGCTCATGAGTGAGCTCCAGCCCAGCTCTAGCAATGGGAGCAGCAGCCAATGAGAGTCAGTCTAACTCTCATTCGCTGCTGAAACACACACATCACCGCCGGGTAGTATGAGTGCACTACCCCGCGCAGACAGTGAGGTGTGTGTAACTATGTAGTGCGGACCGCACTACACTGGCTGACTAGGGCGGTCCTGTACGGCCCTGCCCAGAGCCTAATCCTCCCCCTAGTGCCTGACCCTAAGTCTCCCCCTAACCCTAATATTTACTTTACGCAATCTGTTGGTGTTATGAGTGACAGTCGGGATACCGCTGTTGGTATTGTGACTGTCAGTGATGTTGAAAAATATAGATTCTCCGATACTGACCCGATAATGTCAGGAGTTTTTTACACATTGAATTTCCCCGACCCCCCGACGGATTGCCGATCTGCGGATCGGGTTGGATTGGCAGAACAGGGAATCAGGGCAGTATGGGTTCCTTTATGGAAGGTAAGTGAAAGGGACAGTCCATATGTAGCCTGAAGGTCTCTAATGATAAAAAAATGTCACTTGTGTCACAATTTCAAGCTGGTTAATCCCGACTGTTGCGGGGACCGTGTCAGCCTGCGACTGCGTCTGTGTGCGCAGTTGAGGAGGCTCTGGCTGCTGACTTCTGACAGACATTCTGAGTAACCACAGGGCTGCTCGGAGGATCGATGTTGCGACCAATATGCGACCGATGGTGCATCTTTGTACGCAAGCAGCAGATCAGAGATGCCGTCAGTCGGTGTCTCTGTATAAATCTCAGGAGCTGCAGTATTTGCTTATTTTCGCAGAAACATTGCGTGCGGAATCTCAGTCACGACGGAATTTGCTTCCACCACTGAATCAGGCCCTTTTTCACCACAGAATGGGCCATATATCACTCTGCTGTATCGTAGTAATGAAATGTTGGAATGTTTCTGTACTTTCTTAACCACAGTTTATTTTGTGTAATTGCCGTCCAGGAAATAATATTGAAACAAAAACTGAGTAGGTATCAGGTTGTAGTGCAGCAAAAGTCAATATTGCTGAACACTATTATCTAACTCACGCCTGAGTAAGTGTAAATTGTTAGTTTAAATGGCGTCATTTGTTGTGTATTGTTATATTTGTGTTATGCATGTACGGCTAGGTTAAGTAATTGATGAAAGAACAGAGTTACTTCAAGAAAAGATCAGGTAAAATAATATGAGTAAATAGCCCAGTGTCGGGTATTGAGCCTGAAGGTGCCGGTGGGGGGGAATTCCTTTCTTCTCTGCTGTGAAGATTTTCCTGATAGGAACAAGAAGATTACTAATGAGAAGAGCTCGGCCTCCTCATTTCCACCAATCTTCAACCCATAATCTCTATTTAGGCAGTATATAGTCATCTAGGCATTGCCCAGTACGAGTATGAGTGCATGGAGTATAGTTACTAAAGTGCGTGTTTTTAAAAGTGGAGTTGTTGTCCATAGCAACCAATCACATTATAGCTATTATCGTCTAGAAGGTGCTAAATAAATTATAAGTAGGATCTGATTGGTTGCTATGGGCAACATCTCCAATTCAAATATCTTGCCACTTTAGTAAATATACCCTCATTAGTTAAATTCGCTATCAGTATGGAGTTTATATGTTCTTTCCATGCTTGTATGGATTTTCTATGAGTGCTCCGACACACCAAAAACTTACTGCTAGGTTAATAGCCTACTGACAAGGACTAAGGCAGGGACTGATGTGAATGACTAACATTTTTCTGTGTGCGTAATTCTAATAAATAAATGTATTTTTGTATGCATTTGCAGTAAGGAAATAAATATGTTTTCTCCTCCTAAATGGATGTATGTCGAACTCGAAATGAGGCTAATTGAATTTAAAAAGTAAATAATACATTTTGAGAAATCTTGTCTATACATTTGCTATGATCCAGATTGGTAATAATCAGGCAGTTTATATGAAGTAGGCGCTGTACTGTAATAAAAATCACAATGATCACAGAACTCATACACGTCACAACATTACTATATGGCCAAAAGCCAATGTCTCCAATATACTATGCTATAGGAAGGTCCTGTTAAGAACTTACACATTTAAGAATGAAACATGGCTCATCCTGAAAAAAGGAAGTGGCGGATGATGATGAAATATCTCCGCTGTGAAATCATACAATCAAATGTATCCACTTCCTCAAACGACACCAGGAACAATATGACAATAGGAACAACATGACAGTAGTGTGAGGGGCGGGTGCGGTGCAATGCCTGCTGCCGTGCAGGTGTACGTCTGTTACTTACCTTGTGTCGCACCCTCTCACCTTCAGGCCGTGTGTTGAGCAGACGGTCCTGGAACCTCCAAATAAAACACGGACACGATGACCTATAGAGAAGGAGACGAGGTGAGTACCGTCCTTCCTCACGTCGACCGACGCGCCCTACCGAACCGGGGGATAAATTCAGGTTTTAAGTGAAGATCATCATTGGCACTTTTGGCCTCAGATCCCAAATTTTCACCTATCGGTACTCACGCACCAGGTGAAGATCCGTCCTTGCACCGGGTTGCAAGGTTCACCGTCCGCCCAGAAGGAAGGAGAGATAGATAGTGACAAACAGGGAGAGACAGTACACACAGATATTTCTCACCGTGTCCACTCTTGCTCTTCGTCCGCTCACTCGCCTACAGGTCCCTGTAAGGAGATACACAACACAGCCGTGCAGGGCCTAAACCTATGTCACGCAACTACACATACTAAAACGGCATCACCCTCAACCTACAGTGTGTGTAGTGCGACAGATATAAGAAAAACTAAACATTTGCCCTGCACGGAACACCAATCACAGACCAAATATACAAGAGCAAAACACGGTACTGTCTCTTTAAATGTCTGCTACCTATCCAGAGCCGGCCAGCTCCTCTTCTCTGTGACTGGGGAAACCACTACCTCATGGGTGGAAGCCGTAAAGCTCTCCACCACTGCTCACACCTCTAATCATGTATGCGGGGGCTACCTTTCTATATGAGGGGCACACCTAATGGGCTCAGGGCCCTGGACCTAACGCCCAGGGTCTTACATGCGGCTCAGGCCTAGGTGCCTGCCAAACGGTGGTAGGTAGTGGTCTGGGCCTAATGGCCAGATCACTTATTATGGGGCTCAGGCCTATTTGCCTGCCTATCTGTGGGGCTCATATATAGGGCCTAGTGCCCTCCTGTATGGGTACAGGCCTATGCCTGATTTATGGCCACGGGCCTGGTGCCCGCCTACTTTATTGGGTAGTGACCTGGGCCTAGTACCCAGGCCACTTATACCTAATTAAGAGGGGATCCTTTTTGGGGCCTAATGCCCGCTATAGTGCCCCGGGCCTTGTGCCCGACTAATTGCCCACGGGCCTAGTGCCCGACAATGCTCCACGGGCCTAGCGCCCGACAACCCCGGCGGTCTAGGGAGGGGGGTATATGGTGGGCCTCACGGAGGGCCTACCTGCTACGTTGGAAGAGGCTGCGGGGGGGAACTTCGTGACGCTCTTTTACTTTCCTCCCCCGCAGTCCTCTCCGGTCCTCAGCCGCATTCTTCGGCCGCTGGCCCGTCCTGGCCTGCGGCGCCGCCTCTTCTTCCTTTCTTCCAGCCGGCGCCGCCTGTCTTCTTCTTCTTTCTTGACAGCGGCGTCTTCTGGCCTCTTCCGCGGCCGCCGCCCCTGTTGCCGCGCCGATCTTCCTCTCTTCGGGAGGTCTTCTCTCCTCCCTCTCCGCCGCCGAACTGAACTTTCCCGCTCGGCGCCGTCTAATACAAGACGGCGCGAGTGGGCGGGGCTATGACTCGGCGAGCCACGATTGGCTCGTCGCGTCCGCCTCTGATTGGCTGCTGGCCCGCGAGCCAGGTTTGGCTCGCGGCCAGAGCCAAACGCCCGCCGCGCCCAACGCCTGACCGGCGCTGGGAGCAGGTACTCTCTCCCAGCGCCGGCTACCCGCCGCTTCTTAGCTGCCGGGCGCCAAGCTCCGCTGAGCTTGCGCCCGGAGCCAAGCTTCTCCCGGCGCCACAGTACCGCCGGCACTGGTGAAAGGGACCAGGCGGTCCCTTCACCAGGTGCCCGCGGTATCTGCACCGACGCTAGGGACATTACTGTCCCAGCGCCGGCAACGGATGTGTCCCGCAGAGGACACATCCCCCCTGCCTGCCCCTGCACCTCGGCTGATGCTGGGATCAAACACGTGATCCCAGCACAGCCTTCCACAGTAGGACAAATATAAATGTGATCTCTATCATCTTCAGTATGTAACCCAATCATTTGGATTTCCCAAATATGTCCAATGCATAGCCAACATTTGCACAATAAAGAGCAATTCTAGACTCAGAGGTAAGATAGATGTAATTATGTGTAAACAAACAATTTACTCAGGGACAGCGATGGTCACATTAGGTACAAAAAGTCCAGAATACAATGTGAAATTAGAATGAGGAACCAGGAGCAAAGTGGGCAGTGTTTAATTCTATCTGAACCTATAGGTTATGAGCCTTCTGCTAACTTGTGCTATATGATTGCGATGTGAATCTGCACAGTTACGTTTTATACAACAGACACTGAAGCCCCAATCACTTCTCGTCATTTCCATCGCTACCACCATAGGCATATCTATAATGGGTGCAGGGTATGTGGTGCACATGGCCCATGTTGCACCTATAGTCTATAAGTACCTTTCCGCCAAGCGCCAAAGGAATCTGCAGGAAAATGGCACCATAGCGATTTCCTCTGAGATCTGCGCTTGTGACATGGAGAAATCACTAGGAAAATAGGTCTGGCAACATTTTCCCTGAGATTTACAACTTAGCGTATGCGATGTTGAGGAGGGGGGTCACACAAAGACTGCACAAGGACCCCTTCCTCCCTTGAACTGCATCTGGCTACCACTAGACAGCCAGAGTGTAAGGAGCCTAAAACACTGAGGGTTTAAGAATTGTAGGTAAAGCAACAGCTATTGCAGCCACTTTAAGTGGCTAGAAATAAATGCCGGTGTTCGGCCGCTAACTGAACCAGCCGGGATGCAGTCAATCAAATCCCGGCACATGGGAAACTGGCACTTAGAATACCGGCGCCGGAATCTCGACACCTGTCAGAATCCTGTCGCCGGTATCCCGACCCCGGTATCACAAAGGTAAGTAGCAGGGTTAGGAGGAGGGTTAGGGTTAGCTGTTAGGTACTAGGGGGAGTGTTAAGGTTAGGCACTTGGGGGGGTTAGGGTTAGGCACTAGGCAAGGAGGGTTAGGGTTAGGCACTGGGTGGTTAGGCTCAGGGAGGGTTAGGGGCAGGAGAAGGGTTAGGATACCTACCGTCAGGTGTCAGTATCCTAACCCTGTTGAGATACCAGTGTCTGGATTTTGACCGCCGGGATCCTGAGCACCCCAACCCGAACCAGCCTATGGACTGATCTGCTGTGTGTTTCACTGTTTGGTCGGTGAAAATGATGTGCCAGGGTGAAAGCCTGAAATCTGTAGGACTGGAGGCAGCAATGACAAGTACTGCAGTGAGAGAAAGAGAGGGTAGTAGGGGAGAGTGGTGAAGGGGAGAGGGATGGAAGGGGGCGAGGAAAGAAAAGAGTGGGAGGAAGGACAGAGGGGGGGAGGGGAGAATTGGATCTGATCTCCGATCATTTGTACACATAAAGCTGGATAATTGGCTGAGACAAGATCAGTTTAAAATTGAAGCGTGCACGACGCCATCTTGCGAATGGCAGCTAGACTCCATTTTAGAAACAAGAATCTGCAAGACGCCATTTTGCGACCAGCGTCACTTTAAGTTACAACTCACGAGCTAAGAACAGATGGCAATGTTTTTGATAATCTAAATAGAATAGACAATGCACCAGAAACTGTGAGTGTTTACATACAAATTAGGAATCCCTGTTTGCAATTGTAATATAACCCAGGCATTGATCTACACAATTGGATTTGTCTGAAACCAAACAGGTTTTAGTTTCATACCCAGACAGGATGGTTCAGTTTCACAGCTGGAGGTCACATTTGCATTGCAGTCTGAAACTGTGAGTGAGGAATGATATGTGTGTGTATGTATATATATATATATATATATATATATATATAAATATGTTAAGTCCATCATAGATGGAATCTCATGCATAAACACCACACATTACGCACAATTGAGCTGCTAACATGACGCCCAGTAGCAAATGCACAATTATTAGCATCATGCGATTGCATCTTTCACCATTTCACATACACACATTGGTCCTCATTCAGAGGCGGTCGGTGGATGCAAGCGGTCGCTCAGAAACTGGGCGGCCGCTTGCATCCTGACCGGCCACCTCTGTTTCGGTCGTTAGGTTGTGGGTTTACACCCACAGCTCTAACGACCGCTAGGGTGATGGTCGCGATGGTCATAGACCATCGTGACCATCGGGGCTTATGACGAGTCCCTAGGGTAGGGTCTCAGTTGTCGTAAGCCCCGGAGAGCTTCTGGCTCTGTCAGAGCCGGAAGCTCTCCACTAACATCACTAGTGATGTCAGTGGGGCCTCCCCCAAACGGTAGGCGTTCCCATGGGAACGCCTCCGTTTGGGCTGCCACCCCCCCGGCCCGCCTTCCAAACGGGGCGAGCTGTCAATCAACATCGACAGCTCGCCCCCTTTGGAAAGAGACCCGCTACGACTGGCGCTGTCGGTCGTAGCGGGTCTCACACATGCGCACGAAGGAGCCGGCTCCCTCGCGCGCATGCGCACTGGACAAACATCGAGGCAACTTTTAGGATGTTACAGGGGGCGGGAAGGGAAAGACACCCAGCTGTTAGAGGCAGGGAGAGTCTATTTGAACCAGCCTGTTAAATGCTTTGTAACAGATGCTTCTCCCCTGGGAACCAATGACATCAGCAGCAAACTTCTCTATTGTCCTGTCTATTTTGGGGGGGTATAAATATGTGTGCTCAAACGCTGGGTTCTTAGTCTTCGTGCTGAGTGATGATGCTCTTGCTGATGCCCATCTTCGGGTCCGGAAGCGCTGCGTATGTATACTGTACTTGGGTCTGTATAATTCCTTTGCGCCTAAATTGTGTCTGGATCAATTGCGTGTAACTGACTGTACTTTTACTTGAATAATACTTGTACCTTTGGAACCACAGATTCCAGGTCTAAGTCTTTATTTTCTTTATGACTGCGTACGCAAATTAGCGGCATCCTTAGAAGGTATAGGCAGGATATTAGAAGGTATAGGCAGGATATTAGAAGGTACAGGCAGGGGTATATAGAGGTTAAATTTTAGTATCGTCAATGGGCATGGTCATATACCGAAGTGGTCACTGAAAATAGTGCGTGCCAACATGACACGCCACCCATTTCTCATCATTCTGGGAACATTCCTTTCCATTTCATATGCACCTTACTTATATGGAGGTTTCTCACAATGTGGAACCTCTGAAGAAATGTATCCTCCCTGGGCAGACGGCGTCTTCAGTTGGTATTCACTATTCATGGAGGTCACATCATCCGGAAGATGCCTGTTTGTGTACGAATATTAAGAAGGTCATCATCACACAACAGCGGTTCAACCAGACTCGTTCCCCCTGTGTAACTTCCTTTCCCCTGCGTCTCTCAGCCACACAATCTCCCCCTGCGTCGTCTCTCAGCACACCATCTCCTCCCCCCATGTCATCTTTCAGCCACACCATCGCCTCCTCCCTGCGTCATCTTTCAGCCATACCATCACCTCCCCTTGCATTGTCTCTCAGCCACACCACCACCACCCCCCCTGCATCATCTCTCAGTAAGCCATTGCATCCCCCCTGCATTATCTCTCAGCCACACCATCGCCTCCTCCCTATGTAGTCTCTCAGCCACACCTTTGCCTCCCCCTGCATCATCTCTCAGCCACACCTTCGCCTCCCCCTGCGTCGTCTCTCAGCCACACTATCGCCTCCCACCTGCATCATCTCTCAGCCACACCGTCTCCACCCCTGTGTCGTCTCTCAGTCACACCATTGCCTCCACCCCTGTGTCGTCTGTCTCAGCCACACCATTGCCTCCCCCTGTGTTGTCTCTCAGCCACACCTTCGCCTCCTCCGTGTCATCTCTTTGCCACACCATCACCTCACCCTGTGTTGTCTCTCAGCCACACCATCACCTCCCCCGTCATCTCTTAGCCACACCATCGCCTCCCCCAGCATCATCTCTTAGCCACACCATTGCCTCCCCCTGCATCTCTCAGCACACCATCACCACCCCCCCATGTCATCTCTAAGCCACACCATCACCTCCCCCGTGCTGTCTCTTAGCCACAACATCGCCTCCCCCCTGCGTCATCTCTCAGCACACCTTCACCTCCCCCATGTCGTCTTTCAGCCACATCATCGCCTACTCCCTGCGTCATCTTTCAGCCATACCATCACCTCCCCTTGCATTGTCTCTCAGCCACACCTTTGCCTCCTCCGTGTCATCTCTTTGCCACACCATCACCTCACCCTGTGTTGTCTCTCAGCCACACCTCTCAGCCACACCATCGCCTACCCCAGCATTGTCTCTTAGCCACACCATTGCCTCCCCCCTGCATCTCTCAGCACACCATCACCACCACCCCTGTGTCATCTCTAAGCCACACCATCACCTCCCCGTGTTGTCTCTTAGCCACATCGCCTCCCCCCTGCGTCGTCTCTCAGTCACACGATCACTGCCCCCCTGTGTCGTTTCTCAGCCACACCATTGCCTCACCCCTGCATCGTCTCTTAGCCACACCATCGCCTCCTCCTGTGTCGTCTCAGCACACCATTATCGCCCTCCCTGCTCATCTCAGTCACAGCATCACCTCCCCCCTGCAAGATCTCTTAGCCACACCATCGCCTCCCCCCTGCGTCGTCTCTCAGCCACACCTCTCAGCCACACCATTACCTCCCCCTGCATCATCTCTTGGCCACAGAATTGCCTTCCCCAGCATAATCTCTTAGCCACACCATCGCCTCCCCCATGCATTGTCTCTCAGCACACCATCACTGCTCCCCCTGCATTGTCTCTCAGCCACACCTTCTCCTCCCCTCAGCTTGTGTCATCTCTTAGCCACACCATCGCCTCCCCCTGCGTCATCTCTCAGCCACACCATCGCCTCCCCCGTGTCATCTCTTAGCCACAACATCGCCTACCCCCTGTGTCATCTCTTAGCCACACGGTCGCCTCCCCCCTGTCATCTCTTAGCCACACCATTGCCTCCCCCCTGCGTCATCTCTCAGCTACACCATAGCCTCCCCCCTGTGTCATCTCTTAGCCACACCATCGCCTCCCCCATGTGTCGTCTCTTAGCCACACCATCACCTTCCCCATGCATCATCTCTCAGCCACACCATCGCCTCTCCCCTGTCGTTTCTCAGCCACACCGTCGCCTCCCCTGCGTCATCTCTTAGCCACACCATCACCTTCCCCCTGCATCATCTCTCAGCCACACCATTGCCTCCCCCCTATGTCGTCTCTTAGCCACACCATAGCCTCCCCCCTGTGTTGTCTCTTAGCCACACCATTGCCTCCCCCCTGCGTTGTCTCTCAGCCACACCATCACCATCCCCTATGCGTCATCTATAAGCCACACCATCGCCTCCCCCCTGCGTCATCTCTTTGCCACACCATCACCTCCCCCCTGCGTCATCTCTCAGCTACACCATCGCCTCCCCCCTATGTCATCTCTTAGCCACACCATTGCCTCCCCCCTGTGTTATCTCTTAGGCCGCACCATCGCCTCCCCCCTGTGTCATCTCTAAGCCACACCAACACCCTATGTGTCATCTCTCAGCCACATCATCGTGTCCCCCCAGCATTGTCTCTTAGCCACACTATCACCTCCACCCTGTGTCATCTCTTAGCCACAACATCGCCTCCCCCTTGCGTCGTCTCTTAGCCACACCATCGCCGCCCCCCCTATGGCGTCTCTCAGCACACCATCACAGATACACACACTGACAAAGATACACACACACACTGACACACACACGGACACAGATACATACACACACTGACACAGATACACATTGACACACACAAATGCAGCCAGCCATATACATACAACGTTGACATGTATTGGGTTGCGGCTTATATTTAAAAATTTAGATTGCACTTGACAAGCCGTGAGCATGCCCGCAACTCTTTTTAGTTTGGGGGCAAAACAATTGTGAATTAACTTAATTTTTCAAAGACAGAAAGTTGAATGCAACACGTGTGTTTGTCCTGCAAGCAGATCTTCCTTTCCTGGCTTCTATTAAATTCAGCCAGTAGAGGCCGTATACTTACATTAGTTACTAAGGCCTTTAGTATTATGTGAAGGGATAATTATGCAGCTATGCATAGAGCCTAGGCTGCATACACATGTAATGATTTTCAGTCCAAACATCCAACTTGTTGATTGGTTGGAATGAAAATCTGGTAAGGTATGAAAGCAAATGACAATTAGCAATTTGCTCCTAAATGCCAGAAAACAGATGAAAATGGTCATCAGACAAGTTTGTTAAATGTTTGAACTAAACAATTTGTTCAAACAACAGTTTTTGTCCATTTTCCAGCATTTGGGAGCAAATTGCTGATTGTCATTTGCTTTCATACCTTATCAGATTTTCATTCCAACCAATCAACTAGTGGGATGGTTGGACAGAAAATCTTTAGATGTGTATGCAGCGTAAGGGGTCCATTTATCATTTAATATTTGCAGCGTAGTCTCCGAAAACACCCGTACAGTACCCCCCAGATGTATTATGGAGGCATTGCAGCAGATACATCCAATATCGTCATGATTGGCAATACCTCTCTCTAGTAAATAAATACAAGCAGAAAAGAAAAGTACAAATGTACTTAAACTAATTACAAACACCTGTTCTTTTTCCCATGAAAAATGTAAAAGGAATCTTCTATACAGCAGTAGTCCAAATTGAAATATAATGAATGAAATATGAATAGACTGCCATAACTCAGCTGGGATCATCAATATGCAATCAGCCAATCAGAAGGTCAGATAGCGCTGCTGATAGTCATTGATTATTGTGTATCTTTAAGTGCTACAAGGCTACGTATCTGCTGAGTCTAATTGTGTCACAATTAAGTGAAAATTTCCTGACTGTGCTAGGCCTATGCCTGCCCTCTTCTGTTCATATCTGTTACATCTTTCCAGGCACAAGGAGTCAACTATAACAAAAAAAATTTACACAGACATATGCATATACATTTATTTTAAGCATTTGCAGTAAGTAAATATGTGTCTTAATTAAAAATGAATAATATAAATGAACTTTTTTGTCAACATCACTGACTATCTTAAGGCCTGCGCAGAGTTATAAGGTACCATAGTTTCAAGCTAAACTAAGAAGATGAATAATTGGTCCAGTCTTTGGGTCATCAAGTCTCATACATGCATGTTCATCTCTATGCGGTTGTCAGGTCTGTTTTGAGGCTTGCATTGCTGGAGTTGAACGTTCCTATGGCCTGCATTCTAGAGGTTCTTGAGGTCCTGGAGGAGTTGGTCTCTGTGGTCAGGGAAGCTGTGATGCCCAATGCTCATAGAATGGAGTTAATTTCTGCAGGATGCCTTAGGGTTTTTATTATTCCATTGCATTGTACAGTCAGCTGGAATGGAAATTTCCAGCTGCAGGGAATGCCTCCTCATCTCTGTACCTGGGTAAATCAATGCTCTTTTGGCTAGAGTAGATGGTGCTAGATCTTGGTAGGTCTCCTGGTGTGCCTTAAATAGGAAGCAGATTATTGTGGTACTATTTACATTTTCAGTTTAATTATTTTTAAGAACTAAGCGCAGTGATACCTGTTCTATTAGGCCTCCTGGTGCAGTCTCTGAAGGTAATGTTACACTATTTTCTGTCTGCCTTGGGGATTGCTTCCATTTCCTTATAATAATGCAGCTTAGGTATGACATCACTGTCACTCCTGAGGTTTGGAATTGGTCAGAACAGGCATGGGAGCCTGAACAGGAGACTTGGGAGGCGTGGATGAAGCTGGGAGGCCCGAGCCAGAACTTCCTCATGTATTATGTGAGGAGGTAGATGAACAGAAGTGGATGATGGGCCCGAAGGCGAGAACAGTAATGTAAATGTCTTTATTAAACAGCAGGTTTGAATGATAACTGGAGATAATGATACTGAAGAGATGGGCAGAATAGTATTGGGACCGATGATGCTGGATTACTGAGTAGAGGAGGTATGAGACCGCTGATGCTGAATTGAAGAGCTGGATTTGTTTGAGACCGATGTTGATGAACTGAAGAACTTGATTGGTTTGAGACCAGTGTTGATGAATTGAAGAACTTGATCGTTTGGAGACTGATGTTGATGAATTGAAGAACTTGATCGTTTGGAGATTGATGTTGATGAATTGAAGACTTGATCGGTTTGAGACCAATGTTGATTATATTAGATTAGATCGATGTTTGAGGATATCGGATGGAACCTATGTTTGGAGATATCGGTAGGGATCGATGTTTGGAGATATCGGATGGGACCGATGTTTGGAGATATCTGCTGGCACCGATGTAGGTAGATATGAACAAGTCTCTGTGGTAAAACCAGACTGGAATACTAGATTGAATTGGAAACTTGACTACCAGACTTAGAAATGGAATGTTACAGACTGGAACCGTTCAGATATAGGGCTTAATTCAGAGGCGGCCGTACGGTCTACGACCGCACGGCCACCTCGATGTTTGGCCAGTGCGCATGCGCACGAGGGAGCCGGCTCCCTCGTGCGCATGCGTGAGACCCGCTACGACCGACAGCGCCGGTCGTAGGGGTCTCTTTCCAAAGGGGGCGAGCTGTCGATGTTGATTGACAGCTCGCCCCGTTTGGAAGGCGGGCCGGGGGGGTGGCAGCCCAAACGGAGGCGTTCCCATGGCTCCGGCTTTGACAGCCCTCTCCGGGGCTTACGACAAGTGAGACCCTACCCTAGGGTCTCGTCGTAGGCCCCGACGGTCGCGATGGTCTCTGACCATCGCGACCATCACCCGTGCGGTCGTTAGAGCTGTGGGTGTAAACCCACAGCCTAACGACCGAAACAGAGGCGGGCGGTCAGGATGCAAGCGGCCGCCCAGTTTCTGAGCGACCGCTTGCATCCTCTGACCGCCTCTGAATGAGGGCCATAGTACCTGGGAGCTCAGCACAAAGCTGTAACTTCAGCAAAAGCGACGTTGCACTGGCAATGTGAGCCAGTCAGCAAATGGAATTTATAGGGGTGGAACCCCCGGGATTGGATGCTGCAATAAGCTGGTCTGTGTCACGATCCGGAGTGTGGAAATACACTATTTAACTATGCGGTGTCTAACCTGGTTGGCACAGAGGTGATCCCAGCTCGCACGCTGCATCTGGACGGCTGCTGGGCATAAGTATGGTACTCTGCATTCCTGTACGCCAGGTAGGCTTCTCTCTCCTGTCAGCATGTAGACCGCACGCCAGCCTTTCCTCCAGAGTCAGGTCATGGGCGTGGCCATCTTGGACTCTGTCACATGAGTTCAGTTATCCACTCAGAGCACGGTCTGCGTGTCTGCTGACTGTACTGACCTACCATCCGGAGTCCAGCCCTATATATTCCTTCCTCGGATTGAACTCCTCTGCCAGTACAACGTTGCTTCCACTGAAATAACAGCTCCTGTGCTGTGCTCCCTCCATTGCTATTCTGGACAGTGCAGTCCATCCTAATCGTTTATCTTCATCTTGAATCAACTGCACCATCGATTGTTGCAGTCCGTATTTGCCATTGGGAATTATTCTAGCTGCGGTCTGGATTTGCCATGGGGAATTACCTATCCGAGTTCGATCATTGGAGTTTGGTTACCATCATTGGGAATTACCTCTCAATCAACATCGATTCATATAAACGTCGGTTCCTACCTAGCAGCTTTAATAAAGGCCCTGATTCAGAGCCGGACGCTCTGACTAGAGCGCTCGCTCTGAATCAGGGCCCACCTCCATTAATATGGAGCGTCCTCCTGGACGCTCGTATAGCTGTGGGTCACCACCCTCAGCATATACGAGCATGCAGGATCATGGTCGCGATGGTCTTGACCATCGCGACCATCGAAACTGCGAGCAAAAGCCTGCGGTTGAGTTTTTCAACCGCAAGGCCAGGAGTGATTTTGGCTCTATCAGAGCCAAAATCACTCCCACTGACATCACTAGTGATGTCAGTGGGGCCGGCTTCAGACGTAGGCGTTCCCTTGGGAACACCTTCGTCTGGCAGGCACGCCCCCGGCACGCCCACCAAAGGGGGCGTGCTGTCAGTCAACATCGACAGCACGCCCCCTTTGATGAGACACTCCGAGCGAAGGAAAGTCCTTCGCTCGTTGCGTCTCGCGCATGCGCATGACGGAGCTCCCTCCGTCGTGCGCATGCCCAGTGCAGACCATCGACCGACTTGCGAGCTGACAGCCGCTCGCGAGTGGGTATGAATGAGGGCCACAGTCTTCATCAATTTCTATCAACATCGGTTCAAACCGATCATCTCTATTAAAGACTTCATCAATTGATATCAACATCGGTTCAAACCGATCATCTCTAATAAAGGCCCTCATTCAGAGCCACTCGCTAGCGGCAGTACGCTCGTTCCGAGCGATGTTCGCACATCTGCGCATGCGTACGGTTTTTAGTACGCATGCGCGAACCAGTCAGTGCGGCCGAAAATCGTTGGTACGCAATATAGCGAGGGCCTGCTATTTTGAGTGACAGAATGAGGCGTATGTGGGTGGTAACAGGGGAAGGTGCTTGAAAACGGGGAGTGGAGATCCGAACGCAGGCGTGCTTAAAGGTCAAAACGGGGGTTTTAAGGGTGTGCATAATTAATCCAGCAGCGTCATTGCCCACGTCACTTGGTTTTTTTTAACTCAGAACTGCTCGCAAAATAGCGGTTGAAAACACCAACCACAAGAATAGCGAGCAGTTCATACGCTGTACGATGTACTCGATTAATCTAATAAATAGCGGACATGACGTATGGTGCGTGCGGCCAGGGGGCGTTTTTATCAAAAAAACGAGCGTATGTTTTGCTCGCTCGTTCAGACTTAGAGGTGGGAACAGACTGCAATTTGCGAACGGATCATTTGAATAGCCACCCCTTGTTTTTGAACGAACGACCACAAATAGCGAACGGCTCTGAATCAGGCCCAAAGTCTTCATCAATTCCTATCAACATTGGTTCAAACCGATCGGCTCTAATAGAGACTTCATAAATTCCTATCAGCATCGTTTCCCACCGAGCATCCTTAATAAAGTCATCAATTCTACCAACAATGGTTCTCACCGATCATCTTTAATAAACTTATCATCAATTCCTTTCAAGTTCCAACATCGATTCTAACCAATCATCGTTAATAAAGTTATCATCTAGTCCTATTAAGCATTCACCTCGCTACTCATCAATCATCAATATCAGGTTCTACCATCGGTTACTATCCAGTGCCAACATCGATTATTTATGTTGATCCATTATATTCTTTTACTATTAATATTAAGTCAGCTACTCTTGTGGACTATGGGCCTGATTCAGAGCCGCTCGGAAGCGGCCGCTCGTTCGCTCCGAGCGATGTTCGCACATCTGCGCATGCGTATGGGTTGTAATGCACATGCGCCAACCAGTCAGTGCGGTCAGAAATCGTGTGCTCGCAAAATAGCGAATGCCTGCTAATTTGAGTGACAGTATGAGGCGTTTGTGGGTGGTAACAGGGGAAGGTGCTTGAAAACGGGGAGTGGAGATCCGAACGCAGGCGTGCCAAACGGTCAAATCGGGTGTTTTAAGGGTGTGCATAATTAACAAAGAAGCATCATCGACCACGTCACTTGGTTGTCTTTTAGCCTGAACTGTTCGCATGATTGCGGTAGGAAAATGCTACCACAAGAATAGCGAGCAGTTCATACGCCTTTCGATGTACTCGATTAATCTAATAAATAGCGGAGATGACGTATGATGCGAGTGGCCAAGGGGCGTCTTTACAAAATAGCGAGCGCATGTTTTGGACGCTCGCTCAGACATAGAGGCGTCAACAGACCGCAAAGAGCGAGCGCTCAATTTAAATAGCCTGCCCCTTTTTCTGAACGAGCGAGCGCAAATAGCGTCCGGCTCTGAATCAGGCCCTATAATCATTGTCTAGTGGTTCATTCATCAGTTCCTCCTGACTTCACAGTCATCACCTCTACCTCCTGTTCCGTATGAGAAAGACCTGGGTCCAGCCACCCAGGCTTGTGTATTCCTCTTCAGTTACCCATGCCTGCTCCCAGTCAGATCTAACCGCAGGTGTGACAGTCTGGGAGCAGCACTCTGGACCTCATTCAGAGGCGGTCGCTAGGGCACGATCGATCGCAACGAGCGATTTTTTGTCATGTGCGCATGCATGTAGTCAGCATTGCGCGTGCGCAAGCCAGTTCTTGCGAGCTAAATGGAGTCTGTCATCAGTCACTACTTGGTCATAGCTCTGACTGACAGTTCCGTTTGTGTGTGGTAACAGGGGAAGGTGCATGTGAACGGGGCCGTGGCGCAGCGAACGCAGGCTTGTCTGTCGTAAAAAGAAAGATTTCAAAGCGTGCATAAATTACTGAGCGGGTCATCGCACACGTCATACCGCAGCCTTTAAGATGATACTTCTCGTAGTGCTAGAGTGAGCCCAGGGTCTACCTCAAGCACTGCGACTGCAGGCGATGGTTTCTGCCTCTGCCGATGTCTGGAGTCAATTAACAAAGTAACAGGTGTTTGTCATTGCAAGAACCATCGAAAGTGCAGATGTGGAAACTTGACTCTGCCAAAAAACCACGGTGGTCACATAGCTTGGCACCAGCGACCGACAAATTTCGCTCACCCCTTTACGAGACTCAGGAGGTGTGTTTTCATTGTAATGGGAGTTTCCTCGCCTACGATGTGCGCTGCGATTTTGCGCTTGATTTGCATTTTCTCGCTCTTTTATGATAGCGACCGCATCTGAATGAGGGCCTCTGTGTGGTGAAGGAGATTCAGGTGACTAAATCCAACATGCTGCACTCATACTGAGTTTTGGAGGGAACTCTGGCATGCAGCCTGAGTGCTAGTATGCTGAGTAAACACACTGAGAGCACAAATCAGGACCAGTGTAGACTGACCTCATAGCCAGCTGGATGTGATGTGCAATGCAGACGGCCCTTTGCGGCATTCGGGAGTGATGTGCGGTCACAGTGCCTTATTCGGTAAGGATTGTAATTGCAATGCTGCACGTAGACTATAGATATATGACGTATGCACGCAGGCAGCTTTGCAATTGCGACCCTTGTAGATATGGTAATGCACAGGAGGCATCACACCCCTTGTGCATCACTTAACCAAGCTGCATTGTTCAATGCAGCATCGGATAATCTGCGTACCATTGGCCGGCTGCGGTGATCCACAGGGTCCCGCAGTCGGCCGCCGCAGTTTAGAGGAAGAGGCCAGGAAATCTCCGTCACCTGATGGAGATCCTGGCCTCTTCCTTCTCCCCCAACGTGGCGACACACCTCCGTTTTGGGTAACAGAGGCTGTCGCCACCCCCAAACGGTGGCACCAGTGCAGATTCCCAAACATCTGGAATCTGCGTTCAGCAGTGAATCAGGTCCACAGCGCGAGCGGGCCTTAGCACTAACATGGACAGACACTGGAGAGGTAAGAAGGTGGTTTTTAGGGTCCGGAGTGTGACAATATCTAATTGTACTCCCAGCCATGGCTTTGAGCATGACACTCCTATGTCTCCTATCTGTCAGAACTGTATGAGTGATATACTGTCTGAAGCCCATTCCAAGTCTGCAATCCCAGTGCCGATTTATCTCATCAGCTATTGACAGCTTTAAATCTTAAGCTGGGTACACTACACACTGACAGATATATTGGCAGACCAATTGATCGGCCAATATATCTGCTGCCCGTCGGTCAGTGAGTACCCACGATATGTCTGTGAATGACGTCATTCACAGACATATCGCATTGTCTGCCGTTGGACAGATATGTCTGCAGACCGCCTGTATATACACACATTGGCAGCCGAGGGAAGTTGGGCGGGACAAGCCCCCACCCCGCCCCCCGGCCGCTTGGGGGCGCGAAGCAGATGATGGCCGTTCAGTGTGTATGAAGAATGACCATCATCTGCAGATATAATGCAACTGATCTCTGTACAATATCAGCCTGCCTAAATAACTTTTCTTTATATCTAATACACATGTTTAATTTGATATCTTCTTGTTTGATTTTATAATATTTCGCCTGATATTTGGACAATTACCTTTTTAAACAATAACTAATAAAGATTAATATTTTATTATTTTTCCAGAAAGATTTTGAAGGAGGATAATTACTGGATCTAATTAGTGCATTTGACATTTTCTGTTTTGTAGACATTAAAATCTTCCCCGTTTCTTCTTCTTCAAATATTTGTATATGTCAAGTAGCATCTCCATAGGTACGCTATCATTTAAAAATATAATAGATAAAGAATCAAATAAACAAGATATAATGGAGAATTATTACAATCCTTAGAATTATATAGAAATCTCTGGATCAGTTATCAACTAATACAACCGGTGCGGGACCATCAGGTGTATTTTTGGATATCTGCAGATCACTCGATCTGCAGATATTTCTGTATAGTGTGTACCCACCATTACAGTATTGGGCCTATCTGTGTGGAGTTTATTTGAAAGTGCGGTGTGGTCCCGCATCATGGTGGGTATGGCCAGCGCTCCCGACATGCTGGACGGCCTCCTCTTCTGTTCACTTTCCCATAAAGCACCATGCTATGCAGAGTGACAGGAAACAGAACATAACTCACAACCTACCAGCCCAATCAGGACAAAGCTGTCCCAATCAGGACAGAACCCTCAGATCAGGATTAAATCAGGACACTTGGGAGGAGAGCCCACCGCTGATACAGCCCTAGCTGTAAGTGTAAATGTGAATGAAATGCATTAGCCGTTCTTGTGTAGGTTTGGTTCAGAGCATGCAGTGTACAAACACACACAAGCTATGCTTAGCAACAGGCGCATGTTCGACTCTGCATCGTCCCCAACAAGGTCATGTCATACTTGCCTACCCTCCTGATTCGGCCGGGGGCCTCCTGAAAATCGGGTGCTGAGCCTGGCCCCCCAGAAAAGCAGGCAAGCCTCCTCCGGACCCCCCGCAGTTACAATACAAACCCCAGCAGCGGGGGTGGCCGATGACGCGATTCAAGTTGAATAGCGTCGTCATGACCCTGTCCCCTGCTTCACAAAGCCATTATTAATCCCGGCATTGTGTAGCGGGGACGGGGTCAAAATGATGCGATCGCATGACCATGCCACCCACTCCCCAGTAAAATGCCGGGTAATATGTCCGGCTGTGCCCCCCTATGCCGGCCACACGCCCCTGCTATACCGACCTGGCTGCTCCCTCCCAGAGAGGGCAGAAAGAATGTCGGCATCCCTGGGTCATGTCTGTGTGCCAGCAGTAAAAATCAGTGTGTCGTTTGTCCCTTCTTTCACCGCGACATAGGGCCTGATTCAGAGTTGGGAATAGAGTAATAGAGCAAGTAACTGTGCATCTTGGTATAACCATGCTGTCTGCAGCTGGGGCAGATTTAAAATGTTTAAACATAAAGCTGTCTAGCATGTGTGGGCTACCTGCAAAAGCAGCCGGTATTTACCCTGCATGCAAAATAAATGTATGTATTTGCACCCCTTGTTTTGCAACATGGTTTGTCCAGGTACGCAGTTACTTGCTCTATCTTACTCTATTCCCAACTCTCAATCAGGCCCATATTGTGCAACATTTACAAGATTGTGTTTGGGGCCATTAGAAGAAGGCACTGTCGTGCTCTTTATGGGCCTTCAAGAGAGGACCCTTTGCATCTGAAATAATTGAAGCTGGCTCCTAGGCAGTGATTATCGGTCCCCGGGCTGACCCTACCATGAGTCACTCCCACTGTAATAATGAAGAGGAAGATGGGAATAGATAGAATAAGAGGGGTTAAAGGGACAGACACACCAAGGAGAGAAAGAAATGACAGGCACACATAAAAGGGAGATAGAGACAAACAGGAGGTGATTGAGAGGAGGGGAGACTGGTGTAATTAAGACAGCTATACAGTGAGGGAAGGGGAAGAAGCTGATGTCAGAAAGGTAACCATTCATACCTACTCTCCCGGAATCTTCGGAAGACTCACGATTTTTTAGGCAGTTCCCTGCACCCTCAGAAGAGTAGGCACTCCCATCCATTTCCTAGTGAAGTGAGCAGAATGGGGATAAATGTACCGGGAATCCGTGGTCTGTCGGGAGAGGAAGGGGCCTCAATGATGCAATTCTATGATAATTGCATAATTTGACCCTGCCCGGGACCTAATGACGCAAATAGTCCAGCACTACACCCATTACTGCCCACCTGGCGGAGGGGATGCCAACGCTCACAATCCCGGCGTAATAATACTGACACCCGGAAGAATACCGACACTAGCATCCCGACCGCCAGGATGCCGAAGATAATTAGTGGGGTGGGGGGGTAGGGTTAGGTTTAGGGGTTAGGCACTAAGGGAAGGGTTAGGGTGCGGACAGGGGGAGGTTAGGTTTAGGCACTAGGGGGTGGGGTTAAGTGCAGGCACCAGAGACGAAGGGTTAGGGTAGGGGGAGGATTAGCATACCGACCACCACGTGTCAGTATGTTAACCCTGTCGGTATCTAGGCGTGGGGATTCTGACTGCCTGGGTCATACCGATTCCCAAGGGAGTAACAGTAACAGAGGTCAATGGGTACAGCATGTGTACAGGCGCAGCTGTGTCTGGATGGCAGCATACGAACAGCCAGTACATTGAGAGTGGAAGTGTCCATTATTCCTGCACCATTCTGCAAGAGACTGGTGGACACTCCTGGCTGTCTACCAATTCTGTAAGAAAACAAAACTACTCTTACTTCACCCCTGACATCCCTCTTCTTGCCCACTTACTATTCCCCACTACACCGCTGATTCAAAGTACACTCTTTGTACAGAAAATGAAATCTCATCTTACAATGACTCTGCTGTGCTTTGGGCAAGAATGAATTCCAACCTGGAATTCTTCCACTGCACTATGGGGGAGATGTACTAAGCCTTGGGGCCCTATTCATCATATAAAGTATCGGGTCCCAATAAATAACACTCTTACTCGCCACGAGCGCTGGGGCAATTCATCATTTCTCCGGCGCGGAGACAGCTGATCTGAAAATCAGCTTTCTCTCTGGAACTTTTCACTGCTCTATTCAGACGCATGCTCACAAAAGCCTCGGCGTCCGGTGGTAGGAGCCGGACAGGGGCGGAGGGATCTCAAAGGATCACTCTTAGCGACCTGGGACTCCTTCCCATAGGGAAGGAGCGGGTTGCGGGAGCACTCACCATCTGATAATGGCAAATGCTGCCGCAGTCAACCTCCGAAAATATTGTATTTTCGGAGCTTGATGAATTCTGTCTTCATACTAGTGTATAGGGACAACGGGCCATTCTGCAAGAGGAAGGTAAGGCCGTTTTTGGTGAATGGCCCGAAAACTCAATTTCTACAATTGCAGGTGAAAATTTTCATTTTTACCTGCTTTTGTAGAAATTACGTGATGAGGAAGAAAACTCTTGGAGAGAGATAAAGTGGAGCTAGATAAAGTGGGGAGAGATAAAGTTTCAACCAATCAGCTCCTGTCATTTTACAGATTGTGGGTCTGATTCACTATGGATCGCAATATTGCACACACACGCAGTTCAACTGCGATAGCATGCTACTCCATTGCGATCACAATGCAAACTGAGCACTACATAAGGACGCCCACTTGACATTGCAAACATCCGTAATACTTACACTAGCAGAATAGCGAAACCATCGGTACAATCGAGTACCATCACAACCATGCACGCTATGAGACCTCAGGCTGCGTATGGCATCGCAGTAGATAAATTATGCACGCCCCTGAAACGGCATGCAAACGCAATGGGACGCCTGCGTTTCGCAGACCACCCCCCCCCGTCACCATCCACAAACGGCACTTCCTGTCAATCACTCTGCAATGAGTCTGCGTAGCCTCTGCAGTCCCAATTGCAGTGGCTAGTTAACGCATGCACACTGCGATGCATACGCATGCTCAGAACACAACAATCGCCCAATTGCGTGCGTAATCGTAGTTGCATACAGTAATGAATCAGGCCATGTGTTTGAAAAATTATAGTTAGGAGTTGATTAGTTGGTACTTAGGGCCTCATTCAGAGGCGGTCGGAGAATGCAAGCGGTCGCTCAGAAACTAGGCGGCCACTTGCATCCTGTCCGCCCGCCTCTGTTGTGGTCGTTAGGCTGTGGGTTAACACCCACAGCTCTAACGACCACTCCGGTGATGGTCGCGATGGTCAGAGACCATCGCGACCATCGGGGCCTACGACGAGACCCTAGGGTAGGGTCTCCCTTGTCGTAAGCCCCGGAGAGCTTCTGGCTCTGTCAGAGCTGGAAGCTCACCACTGACATCACTAGTGATGTCAGTGGGGCCGCCCCCAAACGGTAGGCGTTCCCATGGGAATGCCTCCGTTTGGGCTGCCACCCCCCCGGCCCGCCTTCCAAACGGGGCGAGCTGTCAATCAACATCGACAGCTCGCCCCCTTTGGATCGAGACCCGCTACGACCGGCGCTGTCGGCTGTAGCGGGTCTCACGCATGAGCGGCGCCGTCACCGTCGTGTGCATGCTCTGTGGGGGGCCATCGACCCGGTCCGAGCACATCGGCGCTAACGACCGGTCTGAATGACCCCCTTAATCTCTCTCCACGACTTGATACATATGCCCCTATGTGAGCAAGACAACAAAGCAAACACCACATTCACCAGAAGATGGCAGAAAAACATTAGCATTGGAACGATGGTAGGCTTTTACCTTCCTCTCTCTGTTCTGGATTGTTCCTGTTGAGAAACAAAATAATTCAATATATTGATGTACAGTAGTTTTATTAGGATTAAAGACTTAGATGTATATTTACAAAAGTTAGATTTTGTATTCGATTTTATGTTCGATTTAACTCACCTGAAATCATATCGAATTTCGATTACAATGTCAAAATCCCACATTTACTAAAAATTTGATTTTGAGTTCAATTTCAAATTCGATGTTGTTTGAATTTGACTAGTGATTTCTTGTTCGGTTTTGGATGTCCATTTTCAAAATTGAACATAAAATCACTTACAGAATCCAATCTCGAACACAAAACCCCCAAAATAACAGACCTGCTTCCTGCTGGTGATTTTAGCAGGCTTCCTGTGTATTATTATGTACTAATGTGTTAAAAAACAAAGAAAAAAAATGATGTGTGGCCAACCAGCATTGGACTGTGAGAACCGGTTGTAGTTGTTAAAATTGGTGGGGGGGGAGGGGGGGAGATGTAGGGGTCCCCCGTATTTTCAACATCCAGCACAGGTTTTGGTCATGCCCAATTTTCCGTTGCCGTGCACTGGCAGAAAAGCCAGGGCCAGTTGCCTGGATTTGCCCCCAGGCTAAGAGTTGCCAACCAGACCCTGATGTTCCTCTTTGAGAATTTGACAACTCTAAGTAAAAAGTCTGATGAATTGATGTTTTATAAATTCAGATACCTCATTAATCCTTTAATCCCCTCCATATGGCATCTGGAATGCTGCACTTTGCTATAAGATGCATCTTTTCATCCACCGGAAAGCTATCAGGACATATTTATAACAATATATTACATACAAATGTGAAATATACCCAATAAAGTCATCATAGCTGTAATAATCTTGTTTCCATAACATTTAACCCCGTGGCTGCTGAGGTATTTTTCACTGCTGGGCTGAACTTACTCTGGCACTATAGTGCTGATCACATTCCAACTTCAATATCAATCATTATTCTGTACAGTGCAAATCATAACATGTTTTTTTCAGAACACTTTGCATTTTCAGAAAACACCATTAGTTTCGTTATAACCCAAGACTAAAACCACAGTAAATTCTAGAAAATGAGGCAATAGCAGAAAACAATATATATCTATACATATATTAGAAAATAAAGTCCCTGGTAGGCGTCTGTCTGCTTGTTCAGGCTAATCTCGAGAACCACTGGACGGATTTTGATGCAGTTTTCACTATTCTATAGACCATTTGTCAAGGAAGGTTTAGGTGTATGAGACATTAATGTATGACAAAAGGGAGACGAGCAGTGACGACTTTAGTGAAGCAAGTCAATGAAAAAAAATGGACGTCCGAGCTCTTTCTTGTCTTACGCTGCCTAAATTGTTAAAGCTATATCACACTACGGACTTTATTTTATACCATGTAGAAATTGATATGTATTACAGTATCTGGGTTCTACAGAAAAATATCTGTACGCCTTCAGTTTTTCTGTTTTTCTACCGTTCCTACTTAATTTATGTGAAAAACGTTTCTTTTATTTAAAACGAGTCCAATTCCCGGTAACAGTCTTCCTTGGCATGGCAATAAATAACCTGGCTGGAGTTGACCTAAGTGGAGACTGTTATTCTCATGGCAAAAGTCTTTCCAGCTTCTGTGAATTTTGCAGGCATTGCTGAGTCCTTGCAAGTGTAAAACGCATGCGCAGGCTGGCCATCGCGCATGACACTACAAGCTATCAACAGCATGGAGGATGCCACCAAGGAGGTAGATGTCGCTGGACCTCGCCGCTTACTAAATGAAATAAGCAGCTGGTTGTAAAGATTGTTGTTGTATGGGGCCCTTGGTTTGTTTGAACAAGATGACAAATTCTTGTTTTTACGTGGGTGCATGCATATACTGTATAATAAATGCAGAAGGAACCTATTTGTAAATGTGTACGTTAATACAGTGCAGTTTATAAGCATTTCTACTGATATTTTAAACTGCATTAAGGAAACACCTTGCCAACTCCAGTGTGTAGGTAACATTAGGTGGTCTATATGTACACAGAAGAAGGCAAACACTACTTTGTTAGTCAAGACTTCATGGGAGACATTTATGAGAACTATTGGACATGAACAGGTGCTGCAGTCTGTATTGACCTATCAAGATATCAACTTTTAAGAAAATTAAAACAAAGAATAGCAATAAGATATTTGCATCAGTTTTTTTTCACAAATGTTCCATCGATGTCTTGGAACATTGATTTGGCATCACTTCTACATATTCAGCAATGTGTTTTATACCAGTTGTTGTGTTTTATTTTTTGTAAATTCCCTCATTGGGAAAAATTCATATTTCTTAGATTACCCCAGAGAATTTTATAGTTAACAATATATGTGTACTATATTCAAACTATAGGCCCCCATTCATCAGCAATCTGAAAACCACAATTGAACGGGTTCCGGACTATAGACAGACAGTAATTAGTTAGACAATGTCTAGATAGACACCAGATGTTAGACAGTTAATAGTTAGACAAGGATAAAAGTTCGACACAGACAAAAGTCAGACACACTAAAGTTAGACATGTAAAAGTTCGACAGGTACAAAAGATCGACAGGGTCAAAAGTTTGACATGAAAAAGATCGACACAAAAAATGGTCGACGCATTTTTTTATTTCATTTTTTAGGATTAGGCACTTACTGGAGGGTTAGCGTTAGGCACTTACCCGCACAGTTAGGGTTAGGTACATACCCAGATGGTTAGGGTTATGCACCAGGAGGGAGGGTTAGGGTTAGGCACCAAGGGGAGGGTTAGGGTTAGGGTGAAGATTAGCACTAAAAAACAAAAAATAATAATTCTCGATCATTTTGTGTCGACCGTTTTCATGTCGAACTTTGACCCTGTCGACCTTTTGTACCTGTCGAACTTTTTACATGTCTAACTTTAATGTGTCTGACTTTTGTCTGTCTAACTTTTTTCCCTGTCTAACTATTGACTGTCTAACATCTGGTGTCTACAGTATCTAGACATTGTCTAACTAATTACTGTATATCTCTTATACCACACCCATTTTTTTGTGCTTCTTCAAAAGAGCAAGAACAACACATTTTGAAACCACAGTCTGCTTTGATTTAGATTTCTCTTCTGTTTATTCACTTTGCATTTTGTTAATTGATAAAGTAAACTATAAACACCTCTATTTTTGAAAGCTTTCTTACCTTGCAGCATTTTTTCCCCAACGTTGAGGACCGTAGACGCAGTGGTCAGCCAAGGAAACTTAGTGCATCAGATGAAAGACACATCATGCTTACTTCCCTTCAAAATCGGAAGATGTCCAGCATTGCCATCAGCTCAGAACTGGCAGAAATCAGTGGGACCCAGGTACACCTATTTACTGTTCGAAGAAAAGCCATACCTTCGACGTGGAAACAAAGCCAAGTGACTCAAATATGCACGAAAACATAGAACCTGGGGTGCAGAAAAGAGGCAGCAGGTGCTCTGGACTGACGAGTCAAAATTTGAAATATTTGGCTGTAACAGAATGCAGTTTGTATGCCGAAGGGCTGGAGAGCGGTACAATAATGAGTGTCTGCAGGCAACAGTGAAGCATGGTGGAGGTTCCATGCAAGTTTGGGGCTGCATTTCAGCAAATGGAGTTGGGGATTTGGTCAGGATTAATGGTGTCTTCAATGCTGAGAAATACAGGCAGGTATCCATCATGCAATACCATCAGGGATGCATCTGGATTGGCTCCAAATTTATTCTGCAGCTGGACAACGACCCCAAACATACAGCCAATGTCATTAAGAACTATCTATAGTGTAAAGAAGAACAAGGGCCCTCATTCAGACCCACTCGCAAGCGGGCGCACGTACGTTAGGCGTACGTACAAAAATATTTAAATTCAATGGCTCGCTCGTATTTTCGTTCGCATCTAAAATTCCTCCCTAAACTCAGGCGACCCCTCCTCTAACTAACGAGCGTGCGAAATAGCGAGCGTACATCCCCGAAATGGCTTGAAGGGAACGCACGCACAAGTGAAACCGGAAGTGGCCTTGTCAGATGTCGATTACCTGCTCCTTTATTCTGCCTACCTCCCTCAATCGTATCATGCCAATCAATGTATCAATTAGCTTAATTGTTTTTTTTTTTTCAACACAATGCAAGAAACTTTACTCTTGTCCGTGTTTGTGTTTACCCGCAGAATACGTACGGATGGAACATTCGCTTTTATTGTTCAAAAAACATGTGAACCACAATTAAACAATTGTTCTATTGCTGTGGATCCCCGCATATTTTCCGGGGTTCATTTCTTTATTTAAATTTGCAAACGCATGTCACTGCATCAAGCCTATCATAACTCTCCAGAGATTTCTGGCCCTGTTGAACACATGACTCATACACTAACCAATAAAATTGCTCCTGTTAATTTCCAAAATACATTAGCCAATCAAAAATTTTGGCCACACTTTATCAAAAATGTTTTGTATGAAAAACTCCATTGCCATCATGAGAGCCTCCGCATTCACCAGGCGCGAGCTGCTGGTGCTTACGGAGGTGATGGATAGGCGGATCACCAGCCAGCCTCCACCCATCACCAACCGGCAGAAGCGCTCCGCGTATGCGGAGGCACGGTCCCGCCTGCGGTCAATGGGTTCACGCCGCAACATCGGGCAGCTTGAGCGCAGGTGGTCAGACCTGCAACGGCGAACGCCCCGCTTGCTGGCATGCTTTCGCATGCAGATCGTTGAAAGTAAGTGTTATGTATTGTGGTTTTCATGTTTGTGTTTGTGGGGCAAACTGCGTGTGCATGTTTTCCTGTCTGTCCTATTAATTATTTGTCCTCATATCTGCGTGTGCATGTTTTCCTGTCTGTCCTATTAATTATTTGTCCTCATATCTGCGTGTGCATGTTTTCCTGTCTGTCCTATTAATTATTTGTCCTCATATCTGCGTGTGCATGTTTTCCTGTCTGTCCTATTAATTATTTGTCCTCATATCAGCGTGTGCTTGTTTTCCCTCTATTTCTGTTTTTTTCATTCTACTCCTTTTTGCATGTTTTTTGTTGCTGTTTTTTTTTTTTTAATTTGGGCCCCGGATTTGCCCAGAAACTAACCTCAATTTGTTTGACTTATTTTAGGAGGACAGCCAAGACTACGCCGTCACCGTCCGGCCAGACGGCGTTCCCGGCCACTATCCCCAACCCCCAGCCAACACTCCACCCCAAATATTTCCCCTATACCCCACTCCTCCCCAGCCTTCCCAGACCCTCTCCCGGAACTGTCGGGCCTCCTTCCCCTCCGTCCCACTTCCCCCTCTCCTCCACCCACCCCTCTTCCAAATACCCCCTCCCCGGAGTCCATCATTACCCCTCCCCGTTCTTTGGGGAATGAAGGCTCCTCCGAGGAGGAACATGGAGGGACTTCCGGAGCTCCCGTTTTGGCTCCCGGTATGTTTTTATTTCTCATTTTTTTTAACCACAAACTGTTTGTATGTGTCGTGCCTTTATTCGTGCTTGTTTGGTTTACTTTTGGTGATTTAGCAGTTTGCCTTTACCTCTTCCTGCTGATTTCAACATACACATATCACACCTGTGTGAATTTGTACATAGGCCTTGTATTTTTGCCAGCACCCCCTTTTTGTTTTGGTTTTTTTTTTTTCGGTTTAGGAGTGATTTCGTTGTGTTTTTGTTTTTTTAATGTGGATTCCCTATTGTTTTATTAATCCACACACTTTTCTCACCCACAGAGGAACAGAGGCGTCGTCAAGAGGTGGAGGATTGTGTTGGCCAGATGCGCCAACATGTAATTGGCCTTCTTGTGGCCCTTGACCGGCTGTCTGGCATCCTTCGCCAGTAGTTTTTTTTTTTTTTTTTCGTTTTGTAAATAAATTTTGTAGTTCTAATATACGTTCTGGCTCATTCTTTTTTTCTAAAACACAAATAGTTTTCCCTGACATAAGTAGACTGTTCCTGCACGGATTTCCATTTTTTAAAAGTTAGATTGTATTTTGTATTTGTATGTTAAACAGCCACAAGAAACACATAACAGTAACAATGTCATTTCCCTTTTTGGGTGTAGTGTCAATTAGATATTTCGCCATTTTACAGGTTCCTAGTTGGTGTGCAAGCTGCTTAGGCCAATCTTCAAAATCCAAAGGTTTGGACAGGCTTCCTTTTGGTGTGGGTTGGGAACCTGCAAACATATTTCAGTTTACATCAACTGGTGTCAGTACTGGATTACCCCTTAGTCAATTGTAAAGGTGTGTTAACCTGGTTCCATTTGCTGTTAACGTCCAAAAAAAGGAAGACCATTTCACTCTCCAAACATTTATTCACAACATAAATGAGAAATCAAAGTGGTCAGTCCCAAAACAAAAAAACAGTGATAATCTCAAATACAACACATACAAATAAAATATTTAATTAAAAAAAACAATCAAGAACTGGTTGACGAAGGACCATGCCAACATGATTCCACAAACATGGCGTTGCGATATGGGTTCCAGAATATATGGACAAAATCACCAGATCCAGGTTTGGTAAGGGTAGCAGGAAGTAGTGAGCGTTGGAGTGGCAAAGATTATGTGAACAAACAGAAGATGGTGAAAAAATAAAAATAAATTAGATGTTCGCAAACAAACACAAACACATTAGGTATAAACACTGTAGTTTGGGTCAAACTTACCTAAAAAATCTGGCCACCACATCATCGCGTATGGCCCCCCCACATACTGACCTCCGACCAACCTTGGGGGGGCCATCCTCAGGTAAGGCATCCTCTGGCTGCATTGGGACACCACTCCTTATGGCGATGTTGTGAAATATCCCACACAGGACCACAATTTTCGACACCATATCCGGCAAATACATGAGCTCGCCACCAGAGCGGTGGAGGCATCTGAATCGGCCTTTTAAAAGGCCGATACAGCGCTCCACCACTTGCCTGGTGGCTGTAAGTGCCAAATAAGGAGTGAGCAGCCAGGACATGCAAGGGTATCCACTGTCTCCTGTGAAAAATAAGAGACAACATCAGGAACACTGTGTATCAAGCTTAACATTGTTATGTACTAAAGGTCTCCACTTACCCAGAAGCCATGCATCACCAGCTTGTAGGTTGGTTAATTTCTGCCATATCCCTGATTGCCGGATGACGAAGGAGTCATGTGCACTTCCTGGTAACTTAGCATTCAGGGACAGGATCTGGAGGGAGGCATCACATACCACCATTACATTCAGGGAGTGATAGTGTTTCCTGTTTCGAAATATTGCCTCCAGCCGTGCTGGAGGCTGAAGTGGTATGTGAGTACCATCCACAACCCCTATGATGTGTGGGAAGCCAGCTATTTGGTAAAAATTGGCCTTGGCCACACTAAGGGCACCCATATCCAAAGGCATTTGAATAAAATGATGGAGGTGCTTGAAAAGTGCCTCCATCACTGCCCTCAGGATCCGGGAAAAGGAGGATTGGGAGATGCCCGCCACTATTCCCACCGTTGTTTGAAACGATCCTGAGGCACAGAAATGTAACACCGCCATAAATTGCGTCAGTGGTGGTATTGCTGTTGGTACTGTCAATTTGCCACTCAAGATCACTTTCTATTAATGAGAGAGTGTCTATGATGATTTTGGGAGGTAGACGGTAGCGTCTTAAAACCTCATCATCGGGCATTCCAAAAAGGGTGACACGTGTTCGAAATATCTGGGGCCTTGCATGCCTACGATGCCTACGCCTGGGATGAGATTGAGGTTGGTCGGCTTCCGGGAGCATGGCCAGAACAATCCTCCCCAGATCAACCTGAAATTCCAAAATTTAAAAGTAAGGCTTTTGACCCACCCCCAAACTATATTAAAACAACTTAGCTTGATGATACCATCCATTGCTGCTTACATGCCGGGGTATTGTCATGATACGTCCAAACTGAAAATAAACAACAAAATTACTTAACACATTTCACTCTGTGCATTTTTGTGGATACATTTTGTGCTAGACCAAAGTTCAAATATGCCAAACACCCATTTAGCAAAACCGCAAAGCGACATTTAACACAGTACATCAAAACGGGTCAAAATGTTGGCTCAAAAAGCGAAAGCTAAACCATCAAAAAGTTAGAATGATTATTAAGCTGTTTAAAATGCGCTAATTAGTTCGCTAATACAAGTCACAAGAGTAACTACTAAAAATGCGCTAATTAGTTCGCTAATACAAGTCACAAGAGTAGCTACTAAAAATGCGCTAATTAGTTCGCTAATACAAGTCACAAGAGTAACTACTAAAAATGCGCTAATTAGTTCGCTAATACAAGTCACAAGAGTAACTACTAAAAATGCGCTAATTAGTTCGCTAATACAAGTCACAAGAGTAACTACTAAAAATGCGCTAATTAGTTCGCTAATACAAGTCACAAGAGTAACTACTAAAAATGCGCTAATTAGTTCGCTAATACAAGATAAAAAATGGACTTACCAAGAGCAAATATCTAAGATGCAAAATCAAAAGGTCTTTGGGGTCGAAAATAAACAAAATCTAAAATAGAATAAATTAGGTATCCAAAAATTACAAAATATACAAAACACAATGAAACAACAATTGAACAAAAGTTAGACTTCACAAAACTTACCAAATCAACAAACGAGGTCCCAAAAATATAAACCAACAAAGATAACGGAAAAAAAAACGCAAATCTAAACAACAAACGATTCTCCAACCTCCAACTCCTTTCTACACAATCAATAAACTCCAGCCAAGATAACCTCCAACAATCCAAAAACGCCACCTCGACTTGAGACACACCAAGCCATAAATAGTGTTTTGTTTCCCGCACAAATTAAGGAGGGATCATAGGGCCGCACAATCAATGATGCGGCCGCAAAATAAGGACGCATGTATAAATACGTCACGAAAACACATTCAAATTCTGGTGTATTTCTTGTTTGGACCGCAGACATGGCGACAGACCAGGGAAAAAATGCCCAAGAGTCAGGCGGTAAGTCTTTCATGCATTTTCTATCAACGATTAATTTGAAACATAAGATGAGGCAAGTTGTGATTTTGTGAATTCTGTAAATTTACACAAATAGGTGAGGAGGATGACATGGAAGAGGCTGCTGGGCCCAGTATTCCGGCCAAAGCGGCCAAAAAAAAAAGGCAGCCACATTTCACAAGAAAGGAGATGGAGGTTTTGATCCAGAAGTGTGTGGACATCCTGCCACAGGCAGACAGGAATATGAGTCTAAGCCAGAAGTGGAGAATGTGGGAAGAGGTAGCCGTTGCTGTCAATACGGTGGGTGATTATGTCCGTCTAGCCCGGGATGTCAAACGGCGGTAAGTAAACCCTTGCCCCCCCTAAAAACAAACCCCATTTTAAACCAAAGGATAATGGCTTCCATTTTTCCCCACAGATGGGGCGACTTCAAATATCGCCTAAAGCAAAAACTCGCGGACAGGGCTAGGCATGCAAGGGGGACAGGTGGGGGTCCCACCCCTGTGTCATTGGAGTTGACGGATTTAGAAGAGCTGGCACAGGGGTGTGTGCAGCCTGTGGAGGTGTTTGGCGTGTCCAACATGGATACGGACATGCCAGACTTTGCGGCTCCTCATGTTGGCCCAGGTAAGTATTGTGATGTCACCAACTCTGAAATGCTATTGTGCCAATATGTAGATTCTAATGTGAGTCTTTTCTCATTTTTCCAACAGAGACACAGGCGGATGAGTCTGCTCCAGAGGGAAGCCTTGGCCGCAGAATTTCTGCTGGCTCTGCAGGGGAGGAACCAGTACATCCGGCTGAGGACCCTGCAGAAGCCAGTCCAGGGCGTGCCCCCTCGCAGGCAGTGGGCCTCCTCACAGAACTCAATTTCAAATCGGATTTCCATACGGAGATTCTGCAGAGGATGGACGCCAGTCTGCTACGGGTGGCTGAGGCCCTGGAGCAAAATGCTGCGGCCAACGTGACCATTGGTCAGGCCCTGGCGGAAAATACCAGGGCCAACATCCGCATCGCCGATGCCCTGGAGCAGCTCGTTCGCCAGCACATGGTGGAGCTGACCTCCCTTCCTGCCGGAACATCAGGATCCTCCACCTCTGGCACAACATCAGCCAATCCTCCAAATGTGCCTAGCCCTGTGCCTAGTCCAGAGGCCACAACATCTGCCTCTGGACAGGCCAGCCCGATGGCATCCCGGACCCGGTCTGGCGCCCACCCTCCCCCATCCAAACGGGCGAAAAAACGGTGACAGCAATGGCGACTTTTCCCACACTCCTTCTGTGCTTGGCTCATATTCCTTTCTGGTCAAAACTTCCCTCTCCTTTCTTGTGAAATGTTTTTAAGTTATTTTTGTACGTTTATGTTATCAGTTATTGATTATTTATTTTTGAAAAAAAGTATCTTTGGCAGAAAAACTAAAAAAAAATATTATGCCAATTGGTTTGTGTTTAAACAATAAATTTATGAAAAAAATCTGACATTGTATTGTGACATTATTGGACAAATGGGTTACATTTAATCCTGGCCCTAAAGGCAAAAAAGGACACCAAAAACCATTTCATTTGTATAAAAAAAAGGCCTCTTGAAGGAACGTTTAAAAAAACACATAACGATGCAAATTGCACATTAAAAAAAAAAAGGGGAGCTAATTAAAACATGATGACATTATTGTCACAATAGGCCATAAACAACAAATTGAGGCCAAAAAAAACCCCAAAAAATGTACGCCAATTGATTGTGTAATCCTGACATTAGCAGGTATGATTTCCACCTGCGTACGGTTTTGTGCTATCCCAATAAACTGCTTTCCAAACACATACCAAGCCGGTTTTCAATACAACACTAATTGCTTTTGTGACCACCCGCGATTAATCGCTGCAACATCGTGGAGTCCCGGGACGGAGGAGAAGGCCATCGCCAATGTGGTCGAGTAATCCAGACCCGAAACTGTGCGAGCATTTTGAAGGGAAAGAGGATGTTCCAGTGACGTATGTGACGGTCCGAACACATTTGACGTTCGCATCTGCTAATGTATGTACGCCCCAAAAACGCCTCGCCACGCCTGCGTTTTTCCATCTCCACCCCCGTCAACACCCAAAAACGCCCTGTTCTGTCAATCACATTTGACATGTCACTTCCTGTACGCTATTTTAGGAACGACAGATAAAAAGCTCGCAATCTGCCGTACGCACATGCGCAGTGTAACACCGACGCATGCGTGGTTAGTCAACATCGGAACGCAAGAGCGTACTGCTGTTTGCGAGTGGCTCTGAATGAGGGCCAAGGAGTCTTGCAAGTTATGATATGGCCCCCACAGAGCCCTGATCTCAACATCATCCAGTCTGTCTGGGATTACATGAAGAGACAGAAGGATTTGAGCAAGCCTAAATCCACAGAAGGTCTGTGGCTAGTTCTCCAAGATGTTTGGAACAACCTCCCTGCAAGTGTACATAAAATAATTGATGTTGTTTTGAAGACAAAGGCCTTCATTCAGAGGTGGTCGCAAGAAGCAATCGCGCTCTCTGAATTAGGGCGGCCGCGTCTTTTTTTTAGTGCGGCTTCCTGGTCGCTAGCTAAGCTATGGGTTACCACCCACAGCTTAGCGACCGACCAGGTTGATGGTCGCGATGGTCAAGACCATCGCGACTATCGGGGCTTGCGACAAGACCCTAAGGTTGGGTCTCGGCAACCGCAAGCCCCAGGGAGCTTCCTGCTCTGATCGAGCAGGAAGCTCCCCACTGACATCACTGCTGATGTCAGTGCGGCCACCCACAAAACGGCAGGTGTTCGCTTGGGAACTCCTCCGTTTATGTAGCCACCCCCCCCCGCCCCACCTACAAACTGGCCGAGCTGTCAATCAACATCGACAGCCGGCCCTTTTGTAGTGAGCTCCGGAGCGAGAGAGTTTCTCTCTCGCTCCGGGGCTTGCGCACGCACAGTGCGGCTGCTGCGCGTGCGCAGGGCCTTAACATCGACCCGGTTGCGAGTGCTCAGCGCTTGCGACCGGGTCTGAATGAGGTCCCAAGTGTGGTCACACCAAATATTTATTTGATTTAGATTTCTCTTCTGTTCATCACTGCATCTTTTCCACACCTGCCTACAACTTCTGCACAGTATATATATATACACACACACACAACTTCGAAGGTCCGGCACTCCCACAGCATCAATTGATAACTCAAAATGGTGCCTTCACAAAAAAGAAATCCGCATAGCCAGCAGTGCGGCACTCGTCTTTCCAAAAACCTGAGGATAGTGCAATAAGAGAAGCACTGAAACGTTGATATTACATTTAACCGGATTGAGAGTGGTTTTTGGAACGACGAGTGCCGCACTGCTGGCTATTTATATATATATATATATATATATTATGTATATATATATATATCCTCTGGGGTGGAGCTTGTTGCTGCCTTGATAGCTGTATACCTGGTCCTCCCCTCACCCAGTAAGTGATGCTGCTGTCCGAACCCCATGTGCCTGCAACATGGAGCTGGGTATACAGGAGTAGTGTGGGGTGTTCGGCTGCGTTGCATTGGGAGCCTGGCTCACACGGCTTGGTGTGCCCCATGTGATTACCATGGGGCTAGTGGACTGGCAGCACAGGTAATTACTCTGGCACCATGCATGTGTTGAACATAACAGGCTGTGCTGCTGATGTGATATGTTCTGGGTATACAGGGCTGTCAGCTGCTGCAGAACCTCCAAATGGGTCTAATGCAGGGAGCTGGTACACGCAGCCATGTGTGGCCAGTCTGTAGATAAGCCCATGCATTCATTGTCTGTCCGCCATTACATTACAGTCTTCCCCTCAGACCTGTTGCTGCCCTGATCACCAGGGTTAGCATATTTCTAACTCGCAGGAGCTGGTTTTCCATTTCAATTTGCCCCTTATGGTACCCATTCATAGTTGACTTAGGGCCTGATTCAGAGATGGACAGTATTGCACAAACGCAATACTATCTAACTAAAATGCAAATGCAGCAGGAGGTGTCTGTAGGGAATAAACACCGCCTGCATGCATCTGCAATCCGAGTCAGGTCCGTGACCAGTAAGGACGAAGGACATGGGGGACATGAACAGACCCACCAGCGGAGACATATATAAAAGAAGGCTGCCAGGAGGAGAAGAGGAGTCAGTCACGTATGAAAAGAAAACTATGCAGCCGGGAGGTACTGCGGTCTGGCAGCAGCCGCAGTCACCTCCTGGCAGGTACACTAACACTCTTCTTCAGACTACATGGTGCCTCCCACCATGTAGTCTGAAGAAGAGTGCTAGTGTACCTGCCGGGGGGTGACTGCGGCTGCTGCCAGACCGCGAAGACCCACCTGAGGAGGCTGCTATTCCCAGAAGAGAGCTGTAGGATCGCGGGGAAGACTGGACACCTGGCCTAAAGGAGTGCTGCTGCTGGATGGCTATGGAACTGCTAATGGTGGACTTATCTGGTGATGGTCCCAGAGAGCTGCGGTGAGGCATAGACCCGGGAGGACCCTAGCTGGAGCAGCATGAGCTCCAGAGACAGTGATGATCTGTGAGGACCCCACATTGAGCTGTTCCAGGCAGATGACTAGTACCTGCTGTGTATGCATGGACGGAAGGTCAGCAGAGGGTTCACCCAGGTGAAGAAGACCCGGAGGAAGTAGCAGAGCCCGGTGGCGTAGAAGAGGATAGAGGATTTCCCCTTTCAGATCCACAGATGAAGGACTTGAGGACCTGGTGGGGAGGAGCGGGACAGCAGTGTTGTCCAGACAGGGTTGATATACATCCCAGTTTTCCTGGGAATGTACTGGAATTGCACCCTGTGTTCCAGCATCCTGAAGACATTCTTTGGGACGCCTAATTGTACTGGTTTCACAGGGAGGGCAGCTGGACAGTCAGCGGGCAGCAGTGGCAGACAATCACGGCTTGTGAGCCGGCGGCCACTCAGAAGCAGATGCAACAAGCCAATAACAGCTTGCGGTGTCATAGCTCTGCCCGTTCTCGATGTCAGACCCTGCCGAGCAGATCCTTCATGTTCTGCGGCGGCGGTCAAGCAAAGAAGATGGCGGATGAAAAAGGAAGATTGGCGGCATCAGACCAGCAGCAGAAGATGAAGACCAGAGAGTGCTGCAGGTAGTGGGAAGCAAAGAGCTAAACAAAGCTCCCTACTGTAGCTTCTCCCAGCTTACCATTAGGCACTTGGCCACCGGTAATTTGCTTCCCCTTTCTCCCTAGATCTCAGATGTCAGGCATTAGGTCCGTGGGTGCAATCAGGCCTCCGGCCTGTGGGGCATTTTTATTAGGCAGGCAGAGGGCCCGTGCCATAAGTATAAGTGACTCTGGGCCTAAGTGCGCCAGGACCTGAGGGGCGGCCTGCTGGTACCTGGGATTGCATTTTCGCTTAGGAATTGGCTGACTTACTCTCCTGCAGCAGCATTGTTGCCCCATTATGTTGATGGTGTCAGCAGTGGCTACCTCCAGCTGCCTGGAACAGAGGACACCAGTCATGCACACTCCCTGCCAGGCCCGGAAAGAGCCGCGGTGGGCCCAGGTAACAGGGGGCATGGCCTAATCGTGGGAGGCATGGCCACGCCCCCTTTGGGTGGAAAAGAAAGAAAAGATTTTCAGCGCCGATGCGCGCTGGCGAGGGTGGCGCCCTGAGCCTCCTCAGCCCGGCGCAAAGTCAGGGGGGCGCGATCAGTGTGATCGCTCCCCCCACAGGCATAGGAGACTGCTGTGGCTGCTGCTCACCAGCCACTAGCAGTCTCCCACCGCAGCTACTGTGAGGGAGGGGGGGGGGGCGGTGTCGGACCCTGGACCCTGCTCCCTGCTCAGCTCTGTGCTGTGGAGCTGATTCAGACCCACTCGCTAGGATGCGATCGCTCGTAGATGGCCGATAGTTGCAACCAGTGCAAACTCTCGGGAAGCAATCGCTCGCTACGCATAGACAGCCCAGCAGAGTGAGTGACAGGAGAAGCCGTTTGTGGGTGGTGACAGGGGCAGTTTGCTAGAAAGGGGTAGTGGAGGTGCGAACACAGGCATGCCTGAGTGTTCCAATGCCGTTTCAGAGGTGTGCATAATTAAAAGTCAATGTCATAGTACACGTCACTTGGTGGAATTTCACACTGAAGTGATCGCAGTGCTTGCGGCAGGGTATAGTCAACCTCAAGCACTGTGATAGCATCTGATGGTGCTCGATGTACCAATGTTTTCATGCACTTCCAGGAGATGACGTGCGCAAGTGGGTGTCTTATGAATGGCTGCTGGGCGTCTGCATACACTAAGTGATTGCACGCCAAGACATAGTGGGCGTGCTAATGCCTTGTCGTGTGATCGCCTGCCTTGCTGGGCGTGCACTGGATTTGCGTGTGATGTGTGATGTCTTGGCAAGAGAGTGAATTAAAGATGGCTGGAGCAGCTCACATCTACTGTGTCTGTACAATGTGAGTTGGTTCATGTTCGAGTGTGACATCTGCAAGGACTGGTTGCTCAGCAGGTGAGAGGCAGCTGGAGGAGGCTCCGTGGGCCCTTGTGGTGCCTGGGACAGGGAGAATAATAACAATAAGATGAACACGGATAAGTCAGGGCCCCAGCTGGCAGAAGGCACACTGGGAGGAGCTGGCTCACAGGGCTAGGTGCCCCCAAAGTATTGACATGTGTGGGGAGCACCTAGGATCAAAACAATTACGTATGTGTCCGGGTTAAAGGTCTCCACAACTATATTGATTTGCTGCCTTTAAATACACACCAAAAAGTACTGACATGCTGGGTCCCTCTCCAAAAAAAGGTGTTGACATGCTGGGGTTAAATGGTAATGGATCCCCCCTAAAAAGTGTTTTCATGCTAGGGTTCAGATGCTACCCCTGATAAGTTTGTTTGTTGACATGCTGGGGTGCTTATAGGCTTTGTTAGACTTTGGTAAACATAATTGTAGTTTTAATAAATTTGAGGAATGTATTGGGGCATTAGGGATGTTCAGTGAAGCTTTTCCTCGGGCGCCTAGAAACCTTGCACCGGCCCTGGGCCTAAGTCTCTTTATATGCCCTATGGTAGGCAGGCAATAGTCTCTGAGCCCTTGGTGAGTAGCTGGGCATTAGGCCTAGTCCACTCTTTTGTGGCAGGTGTGTAAGGGGGGTCTCTACTGTGTGGCATAATCACATTATGCCACACAGTAGGGCCCTCCCTTACCTTACCTATCTGCATTTTTAATGTGAATAAGGGGCTATGCTGTGTGGTATAATCATGTGTATAATGGATACTACTGTGTGACATACTGTGTATAAAGGGCACTACTACTGTGTGGAATACAGTACAGTGACATGCGGTGAGGTCAATGGCAGGGGAAGCACACATGGAGTGCACACATCTGAGTGCTGGGAGCCTGTTTCACCCCCTGCTCACTGTTACTCTCCCCTCACTACACTTAGCTTCGGTGTCCATTGATTCTCCTACCTGCATCACTGTGTCTTCTCTTGCTGCTGACTGAGCTCTGAAACTGTAAACACTGCAGTCCACTTTTGGGTCACATAAAACATCCAAGGTGTCCATCAGTGCTCAAGGCACACCCCCATACTCAGAGACATGCCTCTATTAGCTCAATTCTGTGCAGCTTATGCCTGAGGTGTGGCCTTGCCCCAAGCAGTGTCTCACTATACAGAAGTGAGGCTGAGCTGTTGCTGCCTCATCTCTCATCTCCCTGAAGTCCCAGGGAGCTCCACAAAGCTGGTGAGTGTTAACTATAAATATGATAACAATAAGCAAGAAAAGATGTAGTTATAAGTTATAAATACCTTCTTTTATTATTCTAATCATTTTATATCAAATCTCAGGCGTATGACAGGGGAGGCCCGGGACGTCATTCAGAGTCCGTCGTAGCGGCCGCATGGTCGTACGGGCTACGGCCGCAAAATGCGATCATACGGCTGTTTGATCGTAAACAAAGTGACGCCCAAACTGGCTACCGACTGGTCTGATCGAACGAACGAGACAGTCGTAGTCAGGCGCTGTCAGTCGCTGTATGCTAATTATGTTGTGATGATTGCGGCCGTATGTGTTGTATTGATGGTCACATGTCATGTTTACATGGACTATCGATCAGCTTGTTATTAGCTTGTTGTCAATTATCTAATTAAGAGTGTTTAACTCTTGCTGTTCTTTTTAATAATTTTTTTTTCATGTGTCAATAAACTTTATTGTTTTTTTTGTTTGTGTGTTTCCCGTTCTCGTTTTTTTAAACAATTGCCAAAACAAAGTAATGTTTATTATCTGTGAATGTACTGTTGCTAATTGTGTTTACTTTAATAATGCATGTGCATTTTGCGTTAGGATCATTTGCACTCTTATGTTTGCAATTGCACACTGCGAGTTTTATCCAATCAAATCTGACCTTATTTTTAGGGTCACATGATTAAAGGATTGGCCAATACTGGTTTCTTTAAGGAAACTGAGTAAATATTTTAGCCAATCATCATAATTTTACCCCATGTATATTTCATGTTTTCTGTAAAATCGGCCATTGCCATCATGAGAGCCGCGGCCTTTACCCGTCGGGAATTGATGCTTTTGGCCAATATTATGGACATGCAGCTTACGAATGCCCAGCCTCCAATTTCCAACCGCATAAAGCGTGCGGCCTATGCGGAGGTGAGGAGAGCCCTTCGCAGTGCGGGATTTAGGCGCAATATAGCGCAATTCGAGAGGCGGTGGTCGGATTTGTGCCGCTGGTCGCCAGTCCTTTTGGGAATTTAGCGGGCGCGATTACGCAGATGTAAGTATGCGTTTGTATAAATGTTATAATTAGTGGACTTTTAAAAATGTCTGTTCCTTTTCCAATTCTTTTATTAAATGTAAACAAACCCTCCTGTATGTTGTCCCTATTGTCCTGAATGTGTAAAGTGTACTTGTATTGTGTAGCCGAAAGTGAAAACTAAACTTAGATTTTTTTAATATCTTTAAATTTTAGAAACACAGCGGAGACAGAGAAGGGCCCGCAGATTTGGACGCAATGCAGGTCCCAACCTGCAGCCCAACCCCTCACCTTCCCCATCCGCTCAACCCAGCCCTCCCTCCCCACCACCATACTCCCCAAGTAACCCTCCTTCCCTCTTCCAAAACTCCCATAGTATTCCTCCCTCCCCTGCCCACTCATCTCAAATCTCCACTCCCGTGCCCGAGTCCTCAACCCAAATTTCCCCTCCCTTTGATTTTTGCCACTCCATGTCCCCTCCCACCATTCCCCCAACTCCAACTTACTCCCCATCTGTATCTCCAGCACCATCTCCCGCACCATCGGGTGCTTTTTTACAACGCTCTGATGGTATGTGTTTTTTAATCTTATTTTTTTTTTTTTTGGAGTGTTGTTGTTATCCATGTTTTTTTTTTAAATTTTTGGGCTGTGTGTTTGTTTTCTTTTTTACAGTATGGGTGTCAAAATTCATTGCGCAGTAATGCTGTTATTCAATATTTTGTGCTTATGTTTTGTGCCTGGGCCCTTTTTTGGGGGGGGAGCCCAAAAATGTATGCCTTTTGGGGTTTCCAAAATTCTTTTTATTTGGTGTAAAAATTTATTACATTTGGATTAGTATTTTAGATTTAAATAAAACATGTCACAGAACTTGGGAAGGTGATAGGAACCAGACTAACCTTGTTAATGTTGTGTACACTGTGTTTAAAATGTACTAAGATGTAACTTCATTAGGAAAAGTGATGTTTGCCATAGCAAACAAACACATTGTATTTTTGGATTATCAAGAACATTCTAGAAGTGAATACGTGCAGTGTGTTTTAAGGATATGGCCATCATGACTTAAGAATACACCTCCCAGTTGTTTTTTAAACATCCTAGGTTTTTTTTGTTTATGCCACATAGTTAGGGTTTCCAATTGTTTTTACACCATAAAAGTTTCTACATATTAATAATGTTGTGTGGAGGAAAGTTTCGAACACACCCTAACATCATTGTGTTTTCCCACTTTTTGGGACATTGAATAATGTTTAATGTTCAAATGTTGGACATTTTTTAGATGTTTTTAACCTACAAATAAATTTTTCTGTCCACAGATCTAACCAACATCATGGTGGAAATTCGTGAGGAGCTCACTCGAACAAGTGGACATTTGTTGGAGGTCTACTGCTGCCTACAGCGGATTCTGGGGAGGCTTGAGCGATTTTAGTTTTTATTTTCCTCTTTGTACATTTTAAAATTGTGCTTATTCCAGTAAAGTTTTTGTTTGAAAAACATTTGTCCTCTTTTTACAAAAAAAATTAAATTGTGTAATTCTGCATTTCAAATAGTTTGTGAACAAAGCTGGGTGCCTTTCCATAGTGTAACTAATTCAAAAATGTTTATGTAAACCTTAAGAACATTTGCAGTAATGTTTTTTTTTTTTTGGTTTGGGGTTGCCCTACATTATCCACCTCAAACTGGCTATCCAAAAACATTTACACCAAACCTTTTTTTTTTTGGAAAAACATTTATTAAATAACAAACATGTTGCCAACATGCTTTTAATCATAAAAAGCATTTCATCACAGAATCACACATAAAAAATGTCCTCAGGGTTTTCAAAATTAAAATATCTTGCTTAGTCAGACATAAACAACAATAGGCAAAAACAAACATAATATTTCTTTTTTAACAGACAAATTAATAAAATAAAAGGCAAATTAACTAAACATGTTGTGGTATATCCGGGCAAATTTTGTTAGTTGTCCCAAAACAGTACAGGGTATTGCCAATGGGTTCCATTAGTTTTGCAGTTTTGGAAAGTGTTGTGATTTTTGTGGAAGAAAAAATAAATCAAAAATTAGGTACACCTTTAAAATACATTTGCTCTAAGTGTAAAATTCAAAATAAATGTAAAAATTCTTACCTAAAAAATCTGGAAACAACAGAATCGCGTCTGGCCCCCCGACAGCATCACAACACCTTCCTCCGGGGGGCCATCCTCTGGCAAGGCATCCTCTGGCTGCATGGGTACTCGTCTCCTTATTGCAATGTTGTGTAAAATCCCACACAGGACCACAATGCGAGAAACCATATCCGGCGAGTACATGAGTGCACCACCAGAGTGATGGAGACACCGGAACCGGTCCTTTAAAAGGCCGATACAGCGCTCCACCACCTGCCTGGTGGCAGTAAACGTGGCATTATATTGAGTTTGTGGCCCTGGTGTGGGAGTCAAATAAGGAGTCAGCAGCCAGGGCGTGCAAGGATATCCACTGTCACCTGATGGAAATGGGACACCAAAAGATACATAAATTGACCATGAAAACATGCTTACACTATTACTATAGCTACATCCTGGATTTATACTTATCAAGAAGCCACGCGTCACCAGCTTGCAGTGTGCTTAATTTTGGCCAAATCCCTGAATGCTGGATCACGTACACATCATGGCTGCAGCCTGGAAATTTGGCATTCAGGGAGAGGATCTGGAGGGAGGCATCACATAGCACCATTACATTTAGCGAATGGAAATGTTTACGGTTCCTATATATTTGTTCCCTGCATGCAGGGGGCTGAAGTGCTATGTGAGTGCCATCCACTACCCCTATGACATGTGGAAAGCCCGCAATCGCAAAAAACTTCTGCTTTACCACATCAAGGGCTTCCGTATCCAAAGGCATACTAATAAAATGTGCTATATGATTGAAGAATGCATCTAGCACATGCCTCAGGATCCGTGAAAATGAAGGCTGGGAGAGCACACAGTGGTTTGGAAGGACCCTGAGGCGCAGAAATGTAACACCGCCAACAACTGTGTAAGTGGTGTGATTGCTGTAGGAATGTGAATCTGACTTTCTAGATCATTCTTTATTATTGAAAGAGTGTCTAGGATAATATTTGGAGGCAGGCGATAAGTGGTTACAACCACATCATCAGGCATTCCAAAAAGGGTGACACGTGTTCTATATATCTTGGCCCTTGCATGCCTCCTATGCCTACGCCTAGGAGGAGGCTGAGGAAAGTTGGTGGGGGGCAACATGGCCACTATTAGCTGGCCCACATCGCTCTGTAAATTAAAAAAAACAAAAAAAAGTGTTTTTGAGAATTAATTTTCAATATTTTACAAAAAATACTTAGCTTAGTAATAATGGTGCATATTCTGACAGGGTCGGGCAGTGCCATCTTCGGGAACCCCTACAGGTGTATTTTGTGCACGGGTTTTTTTTTTAGGGAAGAAAAAGAAAATAATATTATATTTTAAAAACACCACTATTACTACTATTATTGTTAAAACAATCCTTAACTTTGAAATTGGCCAATATTAAAATTTGAAAACTTAATTAATGTTTTATCAATAAAAACCATAAATGCATTTTTAAATGTAAAAAAATCTGCAAAAAACACTTCATTATTAAATAAAACAAACTTTTAGGTTTGTAAAAATAGACACTTACCTGTATCAAGTACAAACTGGACTGTTAAACACCTTAAAAAAAAAAAGAACATGACAAAAATTGTTGGAATAATGTCCTTTTTTTGTTTTATATACCATTGCAGTAGGCTGGCACACTTACTGGAGTCTTCAAATAACGTTGTAATTTTGATCCTCCAAAAACACGGCCACCCAAACACACAAAGTGACCGGGTTTGGGAAATGTATGGACAAAACAAAATTTAAATTATAACCACCACCCAAAAAAAAAAAAAAAATCCACCACCCAAAAAAAACACCAACCCCCCCCAAAAAACCACCCCCCCCCAAAAAAACACCACCCAAAAAAACAAACAAAAAAAACCCCCACCACTCAACCCAAAATTAAAAAAAAAAAAAACACACACAAGCACCACTCAAACAACACACACTAGCACCACTCAAACAACATACACAAGCACCACTCAAACAACACACACAAGCACCACTCAAACAACACACACAAGCACCACTCAAACAACTCCAAACAATGTAAACACTAGCAATCCCTTCCTGCACCACAAATCATCCAACTACAACCCACAAGTAAGGGAACATTTGGCTTTGCCTTAAATAAGGAAAAAAAACACAATGATTGAATCATGCAGGCAAGGTGTGCATTGTACTTAGGCAAATAGGGATGCAAGGGTAACCAATCCAGGTATGCGCTCACATCTAGCCCAACCCACGCAGTGATTACGGAATGCAGGCAAGGTGTGCATTGTACTTAGGGAAATAGGGATGCACGGGTAACCAATCCAGGGATGCGCTCACATCTAGCCCAACCCACGCAGTGATTACGAAATGCAGGCAAGGTGTGCATTGTACTTAGACAAATAGGGATGCACGGGTAACCAATCCAGGGATGCGCTCACATCTAGCCCAACCCAAGCAGTGATTACGGAATGCAGGCAAGGTGTGCATTGTACTTAGACAAATAGGGATGCACGGGTAACCAATCCAGGGATGCGCTCATATCTATAATAAAGTCTTCACAAGCACTATTCTTCATGCTCTCTCACATGTTTGGAAAATGTCAAGCGAGGAGCATGGTGGGCAGAGGCTAACTGAGGCAGGTAAGTGTGAAACACATTTTGATAAAAACACAAGAACAGTTCATATTTCCAAAATTTTTTTTTTTTATTTTATCTAATTTTAAAAATATTGTAGGTGCTGGGAATCCAATACCACCACTAGAGGAGGAGGAGGCAGGGCCAAGCAGGCCAAGGCCAAGAAACCCTCCGTTTTCAAGGATAGAGCTTGAGACATTGGTGACCATGACAATGGATAACCTTGTCCATGCCCCAAGAAATATGGGGGCTGGAGCCAAAGACAGGATTTGGGAGCAGATATCCAGGGCTGTTAATGCTGTGGGGACAACCCAAGAACCATGAAAGTCGTGAAAAAACGGTAAGAAAATTATATTGTGAGTGTACTGAAGTCAAAAGCGAGATCTTATTTTAAAAAACTAACCCTTAAAAAATGCAAAATCACATTGTCAGACGGACCGATTTCAAGTACCAGTTGAAGAGGAAGCTACAGAGTAGGGTGGACCATGCTGCGGGGACAGGTGGTGGTCCCATCCCTGAGGAGCTGACCTTGACGAGGTTGGAGACGTTGGCTCGGGGATGTGTGACAGAAGAGGAGATAGTCGGCGTGTCCACTATGGACACTAATATGGCCGACTTCAACGCTCCACATGTGCAAGAATGTAAATATTTTTAGGACTCAAAAAAGTATAAAGCTAAAACGTGTATGCGTTTTTTTTTTTTCAAAAAATACAAATGATTTTTTTCTATTTTTTTCCTGACTCAGAGGAGGTAGTGCCTGCTCCTGAGGTCAGGTCTGGGTCCAGCACAGATGGAGACTCTGCAGGGGAGGATCCAAGTACTCCATCTGGGGACCCTGTGGAGTCTACTCCAGGGCAACCGTCGGACCGAGCAGTGCCTCTCCTCACCAGGTTGGTCTCCCAAACTCAGGAGAACAGATGTGTTCTTCTGAGAATGGAGACCATTCTGGTGAGGGTGGCGGTGGCCCTGGAGACCATTGCTGGGGCCATAGATCGTTGGGCCAATACCCAGGAGCAGGCAAACCCACCTGCCATGATGGAGCGAGACTCCCTTCCTCCCAGGACCACCACCTCTGGCAGCCCAACAGTCACCCCCGCAAGTATGGAGAGCCCTATGCCTAGGCCTGAGGAAATCCCATTTACCTCTGGCCAGGCCAGTCGGCGTGTTACACGCCAGTCGGCTGTCCATAGCTTACCTCTTCCTCCGAGCTGGCTCAAACGACGAAAGTAGCCCTGGATGTCTCCTCCCTCACCTCTTGTCCAGTCCCCATATTTCTTGTCACCAATGTCTCAAGCTCTTTTTTTGTTTTTATTAATTTATTTTTAAAATTGTGTTTTTTTTTTTTTTATTTATATGCAAATGTTGCCCTAACAATTGTTAGTTAAATTGTGATGAAAGGCTAACTTCCTAAAAATAAAAAAATTTAAAAACAAAATGCCTATATTTAACTATATCAATGTATACATGGTTTAAAAAGTATGGTATCTGAAAAGGCTGCTATGCAAAACACAATGCTAGATGTTTTAAAAAATGTCCAAACAAAATAAGTTTAAAAAGCACAAATAAACATTTGTGTTACGAATTCCCTAATGCACACACAAGTGAAATCAGTTACAAGGTAATTAGCAGTGTTAATAGTTACAATGCACCAATCTTAGCTGCTTGGTTTGTGTGGTTCCAATTAGAAACATCACAAGTAACATCGGATTAACGATTGTACTGTTGTGGCTTACGGACGCTTCTTGCCTACCTTAGCCTGGACGATCATCCTGTTCGTAGAGTGACGTTGTCATGCATCCGCAATTCATGGTCGCACGAAGCAGATAATTTATGCACTCCCCTAAAACGCCTGGAAACGCTGAAGAATGCCTCCGTTTGCTGACCACCACCCCCGTATACACCCACAAAAGGACTTTCCTGTCAATCAACTTTAGCAATCCACTTCCGTTTTCGGAAGCCCTACGACCGACAGTATTTTGCATCGGTAGAGCTTGTACGCACATGCGCACAGCTAGCCGTGCGCAGGCGCAGAAAGAAAAACATCGGATGCGTACGACCGTGCGGCCTCTACGACCGACTCTGAATGATGTCCTCTGTCTCCCCTGCCTACCCTGACTGCATGTCCCTGATAAAGGACACTACTGTGTGGCATACTGTGTATAAATGACACTACTACTGTGTGGCATACTATGTATAAAGTGTACTACTGTGTGGCATACTGTGTATAAAGGGCACTACCACTGTTGCTTACTGAGGGTTACTACTGTGCTGTTGCTCTGAGGGTTTGTATAGGGGCCGGGAGTCTCTCCTGTGCTGTGCTTGCGGTGCTGCATATTGTGTTTTTTTTTTATTTTTGCCCCCATTGTGTCAGAGACTTTTATTTTAAAAATATAGCAACCCTATGACCAGAGCAGTGGTGAAGACGCAGGTGGTAGGACTAGGAGAGGACCCCTGTGGGACCGGGAGGTCAGTCCATATAGATGGCTGAGATCCCTGGTTCAATTTACTGTTGGAAGGCTGGTTAGCGGGAATGCCGCAGGGGGTTGGGGTAGAAATCAACCACTGTTTAAAGGAGAGGGAGTCCGGTACCCTCCTGTTTCAAGTGATCTGTCGGTCTATAGTGCCCCTATGTGTGGACCCACATTTAGGTCTTAGAGTTTCTTGAGCTTGAGGGAGTGTGGAGAGGTCTCAACAGTTTAAGGGAGGTCTTATGGCTTGAAAAGTGTATAGTAGCTGAGGATTAGATGCCACCCATGACGTAGAGGCTTCTGTTTTGAGCTTCATTTTCATTGGCTTAGGTGCTCTGCTGGTACAACTATGCTAGCAGGTTTTGATAGTTCATTAAAGTCTGAAAACTGCTATTATTTTAGCTGACACTTCTCTCAATGCTGCTGTCATTTTTAAATACAGTGCCTGTTATAGTTGGATGGTGCTATTTATTCCCTCCCGCTTCAGCCCCTTCTATCTCTCCAGCTTCAGCACCTTCTGTCTCTCCAGCTGCAGCCCACCAGTGCCATTCTAGCTGCAGCCCGCCAGTGTCTCCAGGCTACCAGTGTCTCTCCAGCTTCCTTCTGTCTCTCCAGCACCTTTCTGTGTCTCCAGCTTTAGATCCTGCATCCCTCCGGCTGCAGCCCACAAACACTTACCTTCTACTGTGTCTTCTGACCGCTCCTAATCCTCTCCGGCCTGTGACTCTTCTCCTTAGTGGTCATGAAGTCATGTGCGCTGTGCCGCAGTAAAGCTGAAGAGTGATAAATATGAGAGATGGTGGGGTACGGAAGGTGCGCTCGCCCTGTAGGTGCAATGATGATGGGGGAGTGTTGGACTGTGTATGTGGTTGCTAGTGTGTGTGGTGTGAATGAGTGGGGAGGGGTGGACCAATGGAATGACAGAGGCGGACACAAGGTGGGAGTAAATGGTTTTATTGGAGTAGTCACAGTGCTTCTCCTATATAGTCCCGGGCAACATGGTGGGTGTGGTGGTGGGTGAGAGAGGTGGGGGGGAGAGACTGGGGAGGTGGGTCGGCCCTTTCAGGGGGCTCCTTTCCGTGCGGTTCAATAGGCCGGCACGTTACCCCTACTGGACACTATGGTCGACAGTCTTGGGAGTCTCGGTGGGTGAGGGGGGGAGAGAGCGAGAGGGGTATGGTGTGGTGGGTGGATGTGGTACATCTGGCGGCATCCCGCGTAAGAATGAAAAGTCTCGAAGTGTTGTACCTACCGGTAGGTAAGGCCTGAGGTCGGTAGGCCGTAGGGGTGCTGCATTGCTGCAGTTCCTTGTTGACTGATTGAAGCTGCTGAGGTGGTAAAGATGAGTAGCTGTTGTTCAAGAGGATTTTCTATTTTGCAGCGGTCAGCGACCGGGTGGTGCTGGTGGTTGTGAATGCAGCAGTGGGGTTGAGTTGCTTGTGGAAGCTGCCACTGGTGCCGGGTCACTCGGGTGGGTCCCGCTGTGAGAGCCGGGGGTGCGGTGTGGGTCACCCTTCTGGCAGGTAGATGGACTGCCCGGGATAGCTTGATGTGTGACTATCTGTGGTCTGTATGGTTAGCAGCAAGTGTGGGAGCGATGCAAATGGGACGGCCGAGGCCAAACAGAGGTCCCCGTGGGGATGAGGAGCTTCGGTGGGAGTAGGCCGTGGGTCTGGAATGTGGGCGTATGGGGTCTCCAACGTGTTTCAGCAGGGGTTCTGCCTTCTTCAAGGAGGTAAGGAGAATGGTGTTGCAGGTATGGGGTTTAAATCCTGTGCCTGGTGGTGGTCATGTGATGTGGGCGGCCAATGGTGGACAGGGAGGTGGGGGGTGAGTCTGTGTGGGGATAGGTTGCTGAACTCGCTGTGTGGTGAGGCATGGGGGGGGTTTGGCTGCCTCTGGTAATGTGTGCTGCGGATCTGTTGATAGGCTGTGACATGTGGGAGGGGTCGTGTTTACACAGCTGTCTGTGATTGCTGTAATTAGGGGCCATGGTTACACAGATGTCTGTGATTACTGTAATTAGGGGCTGTGGTTACACAGATGTCTGTGATTACTGTAATTAGGGGCCATGGTTACACAGCTGTCTGTGATTGCTGTAATTAGGGGCCATTGTTACCCAGATGTCTGTGATTACTGTAATTAGGGGCCATTGTTACCCAGATGTCTGTGATTACTGTAATTAGGGGCCATGGTTACACAGATGTCTGTGATTACTGTAATTGGGGGCTGTGGTTACACAGGTGTCTGTGATTACTGTAATAAGGGAGGGGCCATGGTTACACAGCTGTCTGTGATTGCTGTAATTAGGGGCCATGGTTACACAGCTGTCTGTGATTGCTGTAATTAGGGGCCATGGTTACACAGCTGTCTGTGATTGCTGTAATTAGGGGCCATGGTTACACAGATGTCTGTGATTACTGTAATTAGGGGCTGTGGTTACACAGCTGTCTGTGATGTGATGGCTCCTGTAGGTGAGGGTGGCGGTTGTCATGGCAACCTTGCGAGCATGCTTTGTAACGCTGACTGGGGTGCTTAAAGGACAGGGGTGTGTGTGGCGACTCGCGGTACAGTGTGTGGGCGTGGGGGGGGAGAGGTAATGTGGACATACAGTGATGTGTATATTTGAGGAGGGGGGGTGTAGTGGGTGTAGTGGTGAGTAGTGCTGACGTCATAAGTCCGTGTAAATGATTGGGGTATGGGGCGATGGAGACGTGGTGTGTTGTGTGGGGGATGTCGCTGTGTGGTGGGGCCGCATGTTGTGTGTGTCCCTCATTCTCAGCGACAAAGGGGGGTTATTATGGTAAGGGGCTTCTGGGCTATTGGCTGGTTTGATGTAGAAGGACCATTAAGTGATATTAATATACAAGCGGGCTGGATGTGGGTGGTGGGATACAAAGTCTGTGTGGGGGGGGTTTCTTGGTGGGGTGAGGGGGGGCTAATATGTGGATGGGGTTGTGGGGGGGTTCCTAGGGGGAGGTGGTGTGTAACGGGACCTAGGTAGGCTGGGAGGATGAGTTGTAGGTTGCAGAGGATGGGACGTGTACATAGGCTGTACACAGGATTGTGGTGTGGATGTGGGGGTGTTAAGTACGGTGGGGTGGGGGTACTGGTGTGGTGTTGGTGTTTAGGCAGGGTGCGTGCCGTGGTGGGGTCCTAGTATGTATATGGTGGGGGGGGGGTTGTGGGGGGTGGGCAGCCTAAGTAGTGGGTTGGTGCTCCTGTTTGTGTGGTAGGGCGAGTACTGTGTGTGCCTCGTGGGCAGGGATGTGGGGTTTGTGGCACGGCAGGGGTAGGTGGTGTTCGTCTGCGTGTTGGTAACATGGGGTGGGTCTATTTGCTGATAACTGATTTGACCTCGTTGTCGATATTGAGTCCTCTGGGTGTCAGTGTCCTTAGTGTAAAGATCCACCGGAGTTCCTCTTTGTTGAGGATTTTGATGTGGTCGCCACCTCTCCAGTGTTTTGTGACGTGTTTGATGCCTGTGAAACGGATGCCTAGGGTATTGTTTTGGTAGTGTTCTTGGAAGTGTATGGGTATGCTATGGGTGTCTGATTTTTTGGTGATGTTTCTGAGGTGTTCCGCTATCCTTGTTTTGAGTGGTCTTGTGGCTCTTCCTATAAATATGTGATAAATATGTCATGTTGCAATTTAATGACAGTTGGTATGAACTCTGACCCCTCCTACCAGTGTCAGGGTTGTAAATTGCAAAGAGTTCTGGCTTGATGTTGAAGATGGCGAACACTACTGTGCATGCTGTTTGGTTCCTCTAAGGAAACTTCAATCCCATACCAACATGGCCACTGTCTGTGGTTCTGTGCATTCGCTGTGCCATCTTGTCAATGTGCTAGAGGGCACAGTGGGAGACGGACGTCTTCCACTTAGCTTCTCAGAGACCCTGCGATACTGACTTATCCAACCCTCTTAGAGACGTCGATACCACTTGCAAACTGCACCGCTTGATACATCGGCTGGTGACCTGTATGGTCCACTTCACTCAAACTCCACTCTATTATTATTATTATTATCATCATTTATTATCACTCTATGCAACAAGTCTGTGCATGCATGGCTGTGAGTACAGCTGTACACAGGGACGCCAAGAAGGGGGGGCGGGTACTATTTACCCGGGCCACGGCTTGCTGGAGGGGCCCGGTGGGGGCCCAGGTCCAACGCGGCCCCCCCTTTCCCTGTCAGCTGAGCAGCCCAGCACATGCTGCTGCGTGCTTGGTTGCAAAGGGAGACTGCAGCAGCAGCGGCAGTATCCTCTGCCTGTGGGGGGAGCGATCATCCCGATCGCTCCCCCTCTGGATTTGCACTGGGCTGAGGGGCTCACAGTGCCCCCCTCCCCAGCGCGCAGCGCAGCTCTGAGGCGCAGAGACTGTATGTTTTTTCTTAAAGGGGCATGGCCACGCCTCCTGCGATTAGGCCATGCTCTCTTTGCCCCGTCCGGCTCTTGCCAGCCCTGGCTGTACATTCACATTACCACTAAATAAACCACCACATTGGTTAAGTACTGGACTGTTCGTTGTCTCAGGGCATCTGCTGGTGTGTACATACACTCTGCCATACCACCGCCATCTGTACACATACTGTATAATCCAACACTTAACACACATCTACGGCGGCAGAGAGAGGAGGAGAAAAAAGGGGTGGGGGGCTGAAGAGAGAGGGGAGGAAGAAAAGAGACAGGAGGAAAGAGAGAGGGGAGGAAGAAAAGAGACAGGAGGAAAGAGAGAGGGGAAAAACCAGGTCAGTGCCGGGGACATTTGCGGGGGGGATTTATCAAAGCTTGGAGAGATATAAAGTGCAGAGAAATAAAGTACTAACCAATCAGCTTCTAACTGTAATTTTACAGACTGTATATGAAAATGATAGGAGCTGATGGGTTGGTACTTTATCTCTCTTAATTTCTCACTTGATACATCTCTTCCCTAGTATGTAACAAAACTGAACACAGAGGTGAGCACCTCCCGTATCATCTTATATAAACAGTGCGTTATACTAACTATAGTCCTAGGCAATTCTTTTCTTTGTTTCATCACACTGAAAGGTTTAGCATAGGAGTCGTTTTACGCAGTGACGTATCTATAATGGGTGCAGTGTGTGCACACCCTGCACCAATATTATTTTAAATTTACCTGTCCGTGGTCCCGCTGCGGGTGTCCTGGGCATGCGCAGTAGACTCCGGGCATACTCTAGTGCCCGGACTCTATTAATGCTCCGGTGGCTGGCCAGCCACGTCAGTTGGCTGCCGGCCACCGGGAAGAGAGGAGGGGGCCCCGCACGGGGAGTGCACACGGACCCCCTCCTCTCTTCAGACGCCCCTGGTTTTACGTATATCTGTTTTATTTAAGTTTTGCTTGGAATGCGTTTGATGTTAAACTTATATGTGTCAGCACTAATTAATGTATTAGTTTTAAAAGGATTCTTATCTTGGGAAGAGGTTAAGCTTAAATGTGCCAATCTTCAATTAGCAGATTGAGCAGGGTAAAAAACAAGTGTTGTGAATGCAAAGTTAATTTATGGTAATAAAGTCTGAATTTATTTTGTTTACTTGAAGAGTATCAGCCATGTACATAACCTGTGTTGATGTGAGATGTACATAGCGGAAACAGTGTGAACAATTTTATAAAACAGAGAAAACTGATCTCTTCAGACACCACTTTTAGGGGCCCATTTATTAAGGATCACATTTTGCAATGCGATCAGGGCATGTAGTATCGCCCATGATCGCATTGCAAAATGCGATAATACCGGCCGAATGTATGACCCGGCACATGCACGGAGACGGGCTCCGAAAAGAGCCCGTCCCTGCGATGTGGCCGGAGCGCATTCCGGGCTGCTGCGCATGCGCAGTCCCGCGGACTGCACATGAGCGGCGCCCATTGCCGGCAGAGGGATCTGGAAGATCCCTCCGCTGGCTCAAATGCGGTAAGTGCCCATAGGACACAGCGGCTAACGCTATCTGCAGATGGCATTAGCTGCTGGGGTCAATATCTCATACTCATGCGCGAAAAAGTCAGTGCGGCCGAAAATCGTGTGCTCGCTAAATAGCGAATGCCTGCTATTTTGAGTGATAGATTGAGGCGTTTGTGGGTGGTAACAGGGGAAGGTGCTTGAAATCGGGGAGTGGAGATCCGAACGCAGGCGTGCCTAAAGGTCAAAACGGGCGTTTTAAGGGTGTGCATAATTAATAAAGCAGCGTCATCGACCACGTCACTTGGTTGTTTTATAGTCAGAACTGCTCGCATGATTGTGGTAGGAAAAACCAACCACAAGAATAGCGAGCAGTTCATACGCCGTCCGATGTACTCGATTAATCTAATAAATAGCGGACATGACGTATGATGCGAGCGGCCAGGGGGCGTTTTTTTCAAAATTACGTTCGCATGTTTTGTTTGCTCGTTCAGACATAGAGGTGTGAACAGAACGCTAATAGCGAACGGTTAATTTAAATAGCCAGCCCCTTTTTCTGGATGAGCGAGCGCAAATAGCGTCCGGCTCTGAATCAGGCCCTCTGACCTGCGGCATCCCGACAGCCGGGATTTCATACCCAACCCCTTCCAACTCCCTAGGACAAGAGGGCTGGATATTGGAGGGGGCGTGTTTTGTAACTGCCCTGCTTCACTCTGCCTGTGAACATGTGACGACACGGCGTCATGCTGACGGGGGGGGGGGGGGCAGCAGCAGGAACAAATGGACTGTCTGGTTCTTTGGGTGCTTCTGGCAGCTCCACAGCGGCTCTATTGGCTGCAGGGACACTAGTTACAGTCCTGCGTGGTGCAATCTGCAAGCCTATGATGATACCAGCCACTGGCCACTTCACACTGGGTGATATTTTGGAAGATGGAACGATAACGAAATCGTTATCGTTCAGTCGTCCAAAATATCGTACATTTTTTACTGATAGAGCCAAAATCACTCCAGGGCTTGCGGCAGCGAGACCCTACCGCAGGGTCTCGTCGCAAGCCCGATGGTGAGTGACAGCACGCCCCCTTTGGTGGGCGTGCCTGGGGCATGGCTGCCAGGCAGAGGCGTTCCCATGGGAACGCCTACCGTCTGAGTCCGGCCCCACTGACATCAGTAGTGATGTCAGTGGGAGTGATTTTGGCTCTGTCAGAGCCAAAATCACTCCAGGGCTTGCGGCAGCGAGACCCTACCGCAGGGTCTCGTCGCAAGCCCGATGGTCGCGATGGTCTTGAGGAGAGGACATACCTTCAAGAAAATACTTCTCTTACCCCAGTGTCCGTGGTGGTCAGACACCAGCACTGGGCGAACTGGAGAAGCCGGCCTCCAACTCTGGGGGCTCCCGAGAGGAGGCCCGTCCCGTGAGGCTGAAGGCTTATAGTCCAACTTGGGAGTAGGACGTCTTGTACTCCAAGCGTGTTCTTATGGCTGAGCAGATTTCCTGGCTACTGACTGTCTTGGAAAGCTGTATTTTAGACTTACCCTGGCCTCACAGGGCCGAAAAGACAAAGCCCCAGACCCTGATGGGACTGTAGCCGATGGCAGACACGCAGACGTAGCTACTGCCTGCAGGGCCACAATTGCGTCCAGACGAGGGCCAAACAGGACTTGTCCCGTAAAAGGCAAAGCATTCCAAATGGAATCTGCGTCCGCTTTCCAAGAGCGCAACCACAGGGGGCGGCAAGCCGCTACTGCTGCCGAGGAGATTCTGGAAAGGAGTAGGCTATATGTAAGACCGTCTCATTATGAACGTGGCAAAGTCTCTGAGAATTTGCCACTATCCACCTGCTCTGCTGGAGAGTCAGTGTGCAGAGATCCAGTTACCTACTCAGTGTTCCATGGCTCTGGCCCCCCAGCACACGGCCATAGTCGGCCTGGAAGCCCCTCCAGCAATGGAATATTGGATTTTAGATATATTTGCACCTTGCAATCTGGAACCTCCTTCAAAGAGGACCTGGAGGGCATGGGCAACGTAGCACTCCTCACTAGGCGTGTAACATGAGAATCTACCCGTAAAGGTAACTCCCATTCGGAAATGTAATTATCCGCAAAAGGGGTATGCAAAAGGTCAACCGTTTTTGAGGCTGGAACCGCTTACCCGGATTTTCCACGCCTCCTCTAAATGATCCACCTGACCAGATAGAGGAATTACAGTGGCAACACCCTTATCCTTAAAGAAGGCATATTTGGATTTAGCCACGGGGGATATGTAATAACCAAAGCCGCACGGACTGCCCGTAGAAGGCCAGGTATATAGACTTTAGACCAAGACTACGCCTCCTTTGCACTAAGGGGCTCGTGTCTGAAAAAGTCAATAATGTCACCGTCATCAGACGTCATGTCTTTACCCGTCTGAGACCCGAAAGGCCGTTTAGAAGGCCGAAATGGTGACTCCCCCTGTAAAACGTCCATCAGGTGCTATACCATTTGGACAATAAATTCACCCACACAGGCTCCTGCGAGACCTGGGGGGGCGAAAAACAGGATACACTGGGGTACCATCAACTGTCCAGGGACCCCTGCATGTGATGAGACCACCACAGGCTGCGATAACCCCTATGGGGAAACGCAGGGGGCATTGCCCACAAAGGCTGTAAGCATCTTAGCCAGCCGAGGACGGTCCCCTTTTTTGTGCAGGCACAGTGACAGAAATGGGGCGTGATATATAATACAACATGCCCTCCATAAACCCTCAGCGTCTACATATCCCTCCGCTAACTGCACATGATATCAGTACATTATAGCTGGAAGAGGATATCCTCGTTCACTTTCCGACATGAGGAGTGTGAACGGAGCGTATGTGACCTCCCACACAGAAAAAACACGTTTACTGTGAGGTAATAAACACCCTGCAACACCGCACCGCAAGGGCTGTAGCAGAAGAACAGGGATAGGAAAAGGCTGACAGTCAGAAAGGAAAGTACAGGCAAACAGCGCTAGCATTTAAGTCACATACAATGCACAGATATCATCCTGCATTACAAGCACTGCGATCAACTACACAGACCAGAGCCTGGTAGGAAACAGTGCTGCATACACTGACCTTAATTGAAGGAGAGGTATGCGGGGGACCCGGACCGCAATGGCATCTGTATCAGCTTCCAGCAGCATTTGCCATCCCCAGCACATGTAGTGAGAAAATGGCCACCGAGGAGCAGAGAGAAGGCAGGGCCCGGGGGAGGAGCGCTGACACAGCCCGCTCAGACCGCTGTGGAATGGCACTGTGCAGCGGGGGAGACGCCGGCTGTGAGACAGGGAAGGCGTTCTCCCCTGGCATGCTATTAACCCCTGGGACGCCACGCTGTACCGCACATGCTGCGGCCCGCTGTCCCTGGTGGTCTAGTGGAAGGCGCAGGATCAGTACCTGGCCCCACGCGCAGCCGGTCCCCAGGGAGCCCCCTGCCTGGGGACCAAACAGGACTGTGTTACCGACGGGTGCCCACCGCGGGACCCCACCGCTTACCTTGCTCCCCGTGCATCCGGCCACAGTCCAGATAGCCGGGGATCACCGCTAGCTGTGACCCCAGCTACCTACCAGCATCCCCGGATCGGTACCGGTGTTCTGGTACCGGCGGGGTGTAGGAGTGACAGCATGGACGTCAATACTGACTGTCCTATGCTGGAGCACTCTAGTTGTGCAGCCACAGCTGCGAAGAAATATTCAGGGGCCTTAAAAAGACCCCCCTCTGAACGGTGCGACTGGTCCGGCCAGGCACCTACGAAAACTGAGTGGCCTGAGGCTCGGGGGCGGGGTATAGGAGAGGGACCCCAGTGCATCCTGGGAGGCTGAAAATTTAACTCTGTGGTGCCTGGACGTCTGCCGCCATCGCTTATACCCAAGGTATCCTGTGGATACCCTATGGACCCTGAAGTAGAAAAATAGAGTTACATCCAAGATGGCCGACATCAAGATGGCCACCATACTTGTGACATACCCAAAAAAGTTTTCTCCCACTCAGATATCATATGTGTAGACACTGGATTAATATTTCCTTACTTATTTCGTTTTTATGTTTCCACACTTACGGACCAGCCTGTAAAGTTATGCACAATGTAGTCAATAAAACAGAGCTGTGTTTTATCCAAAAGCACAGTTATCTCAAACTCGGTCCTCAGGAACCCAAACAGTGCATGTTTTCCAGGTCTCCTCACAGAATCGCAAGTGAAATAATTATCTTCACCTGTGGATCTATTAAAACGTGTCAGTGAATAATGAGTACACCTGTGCACCTGCTGGGTGACCTGGGAAATGTGAACTGTGTGGGGACCTGAGGACCGAGTTTGAGAACCTCTGTCCAAGAGCATCAAAATTAAGCAATACCCCGGGTGAAATAAAAGAATTGGCTGAAAAGTTAGTTAAATAAAAGCAAAATATTTAGACAATGTTGAAGCAATATATGTACTGTATTATGTGGGGTAAACACTAGACGAGAGGTCCCCAAACGCGGTTCTCAAGGCTCCCCAACAGTTCAGGTATTAGAGATATCCATGCTTGACCACAGGTGACTTAATTATCACCTTAGTCAATTTGATTTAACCACCTGTGCTCAACCATGGATATCTCTAAAGGTCGCCATATATCAGAGATTGATTGCAGCAATCGTGCAATTTGCAATCGATTGTGTATAAAAATCTTTCCCTTTTTCAATCGATTGTGGCAATTCTGTAATCGATTGAAAAAGGGAAAGATTTTTATACACAATCGATTGCAAATTGCACGATTGCTGCAATCAATCTCTGATGTATGGGGGCCTTATTACCTGAACTGTTGGGGAGCCTTGAGGACCGCGTTTGGGAACTTGTGCACTAGGCAATATATAATTTGTTTAGCTGGTATACTATATATCATTCAGTCCATCTGGCAGTGTGTGTGAAAGATGTCTTTCATAGATATATTGCATCAGATGTCTCTGTTTGGAATACCACTTTAATATGAGTGGCAACTGCCAAGCTGATTGCTGTACCAAACTAAAATTAAACACCATTCAAAGACATCAACAGCGCCATCAAGTGGTTAATGTATTATTAAAATGACAGATGTGTATTGCATTATTAACACATGAATTCTAGGAATTAAATTATTTTCCAAATAAATTCCATTGGATATCCCTATAGGACACAATGCAACCTACTTTTATATTATGATAAAAAAAATTCTATTTGGGTATTGGCTGGGCAAAATTAAAAATAGTACAAATCTATGAAGTCACAGTATTTATTAATGGTTACCCAATAGTATGTCATGCAAGATCAAAATTCTAGAAAACAATTTGAATAAAAATGAACAATAAAAAAACATCAGATATTATGCCATGGAGGATCCGAGCTTTTGTACATATGGCTTGTGAACTATGGGCCTGAGTCAGCAAGGATCGCTATTGCGATCGCAATAGCGATTATGCACGCAGTCTCACTGCAAAGCAGTGGCGTATCTATAATGGGTGCAGTGTGGGCGGGGCACACTGCCCCCCTGGTCCAGGGGGGCCCTGCACCGCCCACAATGCACCCATATTATTTTAAACTTACCTGTCCGTGGTTCCGTGTCGGGTGTCTGCGCTGCTCAGAACACCAGAAAATGGCCACCGCAGCCATGTTTCCAGCATTCTGCACATGCGCAGTAGACTCCACATCAGTTGGCTGCCGGCCACCGGGGAGAGAGGAGGGGGCCCCTCACGGGGAGTGCACACGGGCCCCCTCCTCTCTTAAGACGCCCCTGCTGCAAAGATATGCTAATGATTGCAATCGCAATGCCATACGTAGCCTAACATAAGGATGCCACCTTACCTTGCACACATCCATAATACTTAGCAAGACTGCGAAACCATCGGTAACATCAAGTACAATCGGAGCCTCACGCACACTTGCACAAGGTCTAACCTTACTCACAAATTGCTAACCTCATCGCACGCAGTGAATGCCCAGGCTGCGTCTGGCATCGCAATGGATAATTTATGCACGCCCCTGTAACGTCATTCAAATGCACTGGCATGCCTGCGTTTCGCCTCCCCCCCCACATTATCTCCCCCAAACGGTACTTCCTGTCAATCACTCTGTCCCGATCACAGTGAAGGGTTCGCGCACTGCGATGCATACGCATGCGCAGAAAAGCAACGATCGGACAATTGCGTGCGTAATCGTAATAGCGATCCTTGTGTTGAATCAGGCCCTATGATTGTGCTTTGTGATTCATTGGTCCTGGCACAATATCTGATATGATTTTATTGTTCATTTTTATACAAAATAATTCATAGAATTTTGAGCTCATTCTATATATTATTGTGTTATCCTTAATAAAAACTTTACAGTGACTTCTTAATGTTCCCGCTAGACTGCGGGGAGGGAGGGGCTGCCGGCCGGGAGTCTCTGTGCACGCTCCCATAAAGAAGGCGTTTCTGGTCATGGAGGGGGTGTGTCCTTGTGACTCCAATTTGTCACACTTGGGGGCGTGCCCAGCACTTACAGAGGTGCTGGGCTTCTCCCAAGCTCACCACTCATGGTGAATAGATGCCATGTGCATGTGCAGGGCGTCTATTCACCCGACTGTGGGTGGGGAGAACTCAGGGTAGGCTGTTTTAGCGGGGTGCCGCTAAAAGGGCAGGGTGCATTTTGTCCTTAGAAATTCAGCCAAGTGGTGGCACCCCGCTAAATCAGCCTAGCGGGAACACTACTTCAGAGATTTTGACTATTTCTGTGTAGCCGAATTGTTATCACTGTATGGGGTATTGCACATACTCCTTGTTTTGGAAGCTACATCTGTCTTTTTTTCCCTACTTTTATATTAATAGTAAGGGCTCTATTTATTAATATTATTTTGACTAAAATAAAGTGAAAAAGGGTGTTTTCACACCCTTTTCACATTATTTTAGTATCACCTATAGTTACTATAGGGCAATTGGAGTAGAATTCGTAAAATTCTACTCCAACCCCTAAGTATCACTTATTTTTAGTAATCAGATCGCATTTCCCATAATTGTAATGGGAAATGTGATCCAACCAGAGTTACTAAAAATAAAATGTGAAAAAAATACCTAGGGAAGCCCTGTGATAATAACGCCACCTGGAGGTGTCGTTATCCAGGGTCTCCCCCGGTTACCGGACTCCTGCTCCACTCTAACGGGGAGAGCAGAGCTGGGAGTCGGTCCCAGTGATCAGCTGTGTGGTCTAAACAGACCGCAAGCTGATTGCTGTAAAAAAAAGAAAAAAAAAAATAGTAAAAAAAAAATGTACTTACCTGACTCCAGGGACCGGTGATCGGGGCTCCGGGTGATGTCCTCCCTCCAGTTAGCTGGTCTCCCATAGTGCACTGCGGCCCAGTCATCAGGTGATTGGGTCCCAGTGCAGTATGGGATATCACCTGACCGGAGGGCATGGAGGACATCACCGGAGACCCAGATCATGCAGGTAAGTGTAATTAAGGGAGGGGGGTCCGCGATTGCGGGGGCAGGGCTTAGCGCCGCACTACAATCTGCATTCAATATGCAGATTGTAGTAAATAGAGCCCTAAGAGAGAAGATATTAGAAGTACAGTATCTAGCAGTGAGCTATTGCGCTGAGTAGCTTTGTACAAAAAGCAGCTTTCCTATACATTTCTGGGAGTTTGTAAAATGTGGTATAAAGGTCAGCAGCAATTGAACAAGTTGTAAGCTGCCTGTGTTTTTCCCTCACCCAGAGATATATTAACTCTCGGGTGAGATTATAAATCTGGAACTCCCCTCTTCTCACTTCACAGAGCGGCTCCTGTCACAGAATCATTACAGTAAATTATTTTTACAGGGAGAGGTCAGACCTCCCTGTTCCCGAGTTGGGTGTTCTATCCTTGGAATTCTGAAATGTTTCTAAGGTCCTGATTCAGAGATGTACACTGTTGTGAATGGCTACATATGCAACTGCGGACAGTCGTGCATCAAAGCAAACCAACATGGAAACATCCACCAGTTGTTTTTGCGAATGTACACTAGGGATGTGCGCCGACCCCCGTGTTTTGGTTTTGGATCTGTATTGCCTTGTGTTTTGGATTTGGATCTGGTATTGGTTTTACCAAAACTGCCCCTGGCGTGTTTTGGTTTTGGATCTGTATTTTTTAAACAAAAAAAATCATAAAAACAGCTGAAATCACATGATTTGGGCCTGTTTTTGTTCCTACAGTATTATTAACCTCAATAACATTTATTTCCAGTCATTTCCAGTCAATTTTGACTTCCACAATATTGATTTTTTTCATCTAGTTTCATACATGCCGACTATCTGGCTGCCCCTTCTGGGAGGGAGCAGCCAGATCGGCATAACTGGGGGGCGTGGACAGCAAACAGGGGTGGGGCCGGCCAGATAACAAGGGTTTGCAGGCTGGGTGGGGGCGGAGCCACATGATCGCGTCATTTTGGCCCCGCCCCCGCTACACACTGCCGATATTACAGGCAGTGTGAAGCAGGGGGCGGGGCCAAAATGACGCGATTGCGGGTGAATCGCGTCACTGCTCCCCCCCGTTGCGGGAGTATTACATGGAATTGCGGGGGGACAGGAGGGGTGGGCGGCAGCCGGAAGGATTGCCTTCCTTCCCGGGAGGTCGGGAGCGGCACCCGATTTTCGGGAGGGGCACCCGATTTTCGGGAGGCTCCCGACCAAATCGGGAGGGTAGGCAAGAGTGGTTTAGGGCCAAAAGGTTGCATCTAGCTAGCTGGCTGACTAAGCTAAGCGACAGCAGTGGGCGGCACTAACATGCGGCAGTTCAGCTTCCAACATGGCACAGAGTGGCATTGCAGTGGTAGACAGGATGGCAGTTTAATAAAATCACTATAGTGTCTAAGTCTGGGACAGCGCCGACAGTGCCACAAGTGTGCAACTTCAACCGCACAGTCAGTTTGTAATACAGAGATCCCTCTTTCAAGCAGCCCACTACTACAGTAGTTCCTAAAGGCATGAAATCACTATAGTGTTTACTGTAAGACTGGGATGCACTGTGTGTGACTCCCGACACACTGGCCATGCGCAGTACTATGATTTTCTATACGCCATGGCATAGAGCGACTGGCGTATGGAGCGGCTCCACTGGGCATGCACCAGAGATCCCATTGCAACCCCCAGATCTGACAGCCACCACAGCGCCGACATGCCAACAGTGCCGCAAGTTCTGTGCTTTAAAACGCACAATCAGTTTGTAATACAGAGACCCCTCTTTCAAACAGAGCCCACTACCAGTTTCTGAAGTCAAGAAATCACTATAGTGTCCAAGTCTGGGACAGCGCCGACAGTGCCGACAATGCTGCAAGTGTGCATCTTAGTTTGTAATACAGAGACCCCTCTATCAAACAGAGGACCTGATTCAGACCCGATTGCTAAGGAGCGATCGCTCGCTGCCGGGCGATTGTTGCTTAGTGCACATAATTCGCAGTGCACAAGCCAGTCTCAGCGATGGAATATCGTGCGCACGTAGTACACAGAGTTCCCGCTACTTTGAGTGACAGGTAGTGCCATTTGTGGGTGCCAACAGGGGAAGGTGCTTATGAACGGGGGAGTGGTGGAACGAATGCAGGCGTGTCTGACCGTCAAAACGGAGTTTTATGGGCGTCCATAATTAAAAGTCAGCATCATTGTACACGTCAGATTGCATCTCTTTCGATGGAAGTACTCGCAGTGCTTGCGGGAGCCCAGGGTCTACCACGAGCACTGCGTGAGCAGGTGTTACTCATTGCATTGTATATTTGCAAATTGGATGCGTTCATTAACATATTTTTGGTTTTTGTTACTCTTTGTGTTTGTGTTTTTGATATTTTGATAGATACCAATTCTTTAAAATGTTTACTTCCCAAAGAATTGTCCCTATTTTTTTAAAAATCACAAATACAAGTTTTTATTTGTTTGGGTGTATTTAAATGGTTTTTTTATTGTTAAATTTTTTACAATTAAACTACTTTCAAGCTTGTGCGGAACTGCACATCCCAGCATGCCATTCCACAGTAACTACCTGCCTTATTAGAAATACTTTGCCAGGCCAGGACCGGATTTGTTGTTCCATAGTACATCTAGTGTTTTTTTTTGTTTTTGGTAGAAGGTTAAAATAGATGTTTTTAAGGAAAAATGAGTGAGTTTTTTTTGGTAAATTTTGCTTTATTTTATTTCATTAAACCAACAATTTTGACATAACATTTTTTGTCATTCGTTATAGAAAATATGATTTTTTTCAACAAAAAATAAAAAATTGATAACATTAAAAATCCACGATTTTCTGGATGAATTTGGTTTCGTATTACCATCAGAAAATGAAGATGTGGGTGTGGAAAGTGTGGCTGTGTCGCCACCAGATGTGCTTCCTCCACCTCCTACAAACACATCCCCTCAAAATGTGGCTGGCCCATCACATGGCACAATATAATGTCAATATATTACTTGTGGGGCATCCAGGGGCACTAACCAGATTACATTTTTGAACATAAACATTCTGAGTGAAATAAATCCAAGATCATCAATCTTTTTTATGTTTCTTTGCAGCCGACTCCGGAAAGCTGATTTTACAGATCCGGGTGGACCGTCATGGACCCTGCTGGGAGCTCGGTCCAGCCACAGCAGGGCACTGGTCCACCTCACCTTCTATTGGCCCAGTCAGATGTTCTTTCATCTCCCTGACATCTTGGCTTATGGACCTTAGAAAGGAGTTTGGCTCCAATATGCTGGCCTGGACTGCCTCAATGGCAGCTGTTTGCCTTAACACTGCCAACCTTAGCCCATACAAGACTTGGCCAAGGGTGCTAGTGGAGGATGGGGGAGGCACAATTGATGGAGGTGGTGCCGTCACCCCATCCATCTGCACGCTTTCAGCCATGCCAGGTCCTATAAAATGAAAGAAAGAAAGAAACATTATTTTTTAACAAAAAAAAAAACAAAACACATACAAAGACAGGTGTATGTAAATAATTACCAGACTCAGCATGTTGGAGGCCCTTGATTTTGGCCTCCAACACTAACCTCCAATCTAAGGACCCCAAATGTTGATGTTGCCTTTGGGTCAAAGCCAAGCTGTCAGGCAGAGGACCCCTTGGCCCATTAAGATGCTTGATCCGCAAAATCAGCTTTGTTTTGAGTCGGCTGCAAAGGTCACTCCACCTTTAGAAAAATTTACAATCAAATTTAGAAAAAAAAAACCCCATCTTGTTATGTTTTTTTTGTTTGTTTTAAACATGTTCAAAAACCACATTTTGTAGCCAGTTTAATTAAAGATTGTTAATTTTATAAATAACGTACTTTTTTCGCACAAAAGAAGCATCCAAATGAGTGGAGTGCTTCAGATTGATGATCCTGGAAAATTTCGCCCCCAGATTTTTTTCCTAAGACGCACAGGAATGTTATGTCCAAAAGTGAATCTGGTTAGCGCCGCCTGGATGAGGGTATCCATAACCCCACAAGGAATATCTTCACCTTCTATCGTGCCATCTGATGGCCCAGCCACATTTGGAGGTGATATGTTTGTAGGAGCTGGAGAAGGATCATCTGGTGTGGGCTGAGGGAGACTTTCTTCAGCCACATCTGTAAGTGTGTCCACAACTTCAATTTCTGATGCCTTACCCAAACCAAATTCATCCAGAAAATCATGTATGTCAATCATGCAGTCCTCTACAATGGAATCCATGTCTGCAAATTGCATAAATCCAGGCGTTGCTATTTATAGCCATATGCGTAAGCGGCTGTAATTGTGCACCACTCCCACGCAGTACCCTACGCTGAGAACTTGCGACCAACTCACGCCAACACACGCCTATAAAACTGCCCCTCAAAGTTGTACTCCCTTTCACTTTGTAGAAACCTGGGGAGTGTTAGAAGTGTACGAAATGCCGCACGGGCATATGCCATATGTGGGATTAGGTAAGTCACATGCTGTATGTAAGGTCTTATGTTGATATAGAGTTTTTAAATTAATAAATGTCTGTGTCCATCTGCCATAATAGAGGGGACAACCAATCAGAACGTGCCATAGTTTATATAAAGTATGCACAGTGTCATATTTATCCTTGCCATCATGAGAGCCTCAAGCATCACACGCAGGGAGCTGCACATCCTCGTCAGCGTAATGGACCGGCGCCTGGGCCTGCAGTGCCATTTGTTACGAATAGGCAGAAAAAGCGGGCATATGTGGAGGCAGGGCCGGATTATAGGGAGGGCGATAGGGGCGATCGTCCTGGGGCCCCCACACACTGTACCCGGCCCCCAGGGCTGGCGCAACCCGCTCTGCAAGTCCTGCACTGCAGGAAGGCGCCAGGCTGGAAAGGAGCTTTCCCTGCAGCAGTTCTTGTTTCTGTCGGCTGCCGCTGCGTCTGTCACACTGAGACAGGCAGCGGCAGTCTACTGCTGAGCTCTTCGTAGATGATTGGGGAGAGGGGTGGGTGTGACACCCATGAAACGGATACCCCTAGGACTGTGAGGGGTTAATACCACCTTGGGCAAGGAAGGAGTTAATACATATCTCCCCAGCACGTGTGAAGCAAGGGGACAGCTGGTGCTGATTGGATGAGCCTGTCCTGTCTCTCAAGCGGTGGGTGTGGTCAGGTGCCCGCGAAGAAGAGGGTGAATTATAGAGGGCGTGCCAGGAGCTGAGGAGAAGTGTGGCGTGCAGCACGAGGACAGCGGGCAGAGACCGCCAAGCTGCAAAGCTCTAGTGGAGTGTGGAGCAGCCGAGCCGGGAGCGTGGACGCCGGGGACCCGCGGAAGATAGACCGGGTCAGGTGAGCCACAGCAACGAAGAGCAGCACACCATTAAGGCGTCCAGCGCAGCAGCAAGAGCCGCTCGTGGAGGTACACAGCCACAGTGGCAACACGCAGTACAGGGTAATCATCCCCCCCTGCCCCATACCACAGCAGCAGCCATCATAGGGTAACTTCAAAGCACCCTCATTTCAGTTATACTACTTATAAGAGAAGTTGCTGTCCTATTGTGATTTATAACTTTTTCTGCCAACCACAAGATGGCCACAGGCCAACAGCAACACTTGCTTTGAGTTGCCATGCTGCCAACCACAAGATGGCCATCGATTAACTGCAGTGTAGACATACAGCTCCAGCAGTGGAGAAGTTACATAGCCTTGCACCAGAGGTAACTACAGGAGTGGTGAGTGGAAGATTGATTGCACCACAGGCAGAGCTGCACTGACACTCAGTAGTACTGGACTTTCTCATACCTTGTTGCAAATAGCAGAACCTCAGTGTTACTTTCACTTTCAGTATATAGGAGTTATCTGCCTCACTGACCAAGCTCACCAATATTTACCCTGCATGTTTTCCGGATCACCCCAAGACTGTCCTATTTCACAGCACAGTGATTCTTTGATACTTGAAAGCTGGAATACACTACTGAAAGGAGATAATATAGCCCTTCAACCTGGGATAGAACTTCGGGACACTTTACAGTAACAGTTGTTTAGGAATATTGAATAACCTGATTGCCTGAGAATTGAATGTGCTTATAGAGAGAAAAGTGGAATTAACATTCAGTGACTGAATTGCTGTACTGTGTACAGGACTTCCATATACACATTGGCGATTCTTCCCTCCCAGATTTAATACTAACAAACGTTACACTAAGTGGGACTAGTACCATGGTCAACTTAAACTGATCTATAAGAGCTCCACCAGCTGCAGCAGCGAAGACGGGTAGGAATACAGTGTTTTGTGTTTAAGGTCATCTGGACATTGAAATTGTTAGTTTAGTACTGACATCATTGCTGAATTGTTTTCTTGTAGTGTGCAACCGTTTGAGATAAGAATGTATGCTCAATACTGAATTTAACTGTGAATAGTAACGTAAAAGTTGCCTTACATTGTATGGTCATACTGCCGAAGTATTATTACACCAATCCGTATGGTGCCGTGCAAATGCCATTGTTTTTATGTGTAATCTCATTATTGATGTTTTTCCCACTAATGCAATACAAAGGCTGCCTCATTGAGTGAGGTGTGTTATTTATGCAAGTGCCCTGCCGACTCTCTAATAAACCTGTGTTCACAAAATAAAAACCACAAGCTGCCTTGTCACCCCTTCATGTGCTTCCATTACTCTCACCTCTCCGTAAGTCGAGTGAAGATTGAACCACAACACACAAGGTAAACTCTTTACTTACCACATAAAGTCAAGGTTACCACATGGGGGAGCGCTAGAGGCAGGGTGCTGATTAACAAGACGATCAGCCTGAACTGAAGGCGAAGCCGCTGGGGTGGATGGCTGAGCTTCTGCTCCTCCTCTCTTTAGCTCTCTCCCTTAGCTAAAAGAAAGATCCTCAGGCTGGGAACAGGCAGGGACAGTCTGCAAAAATTTGACAGTTTACAAGTGTATTCAGACACTGTTGATTACACTTGAATAGTGACAAGTAGTTTGTACACTGTCCCTGCTTCTTCCCAGCGTGACCCTCTGACCTCCCAGTCAGAGAGGATGTAGAGAAGGGACTGGGAGACAGCCCGAGGGCAGAAGCAGCATCCAGCACAGTAACTATATGCTATTATGAATGTGTGTGTGTCATATATATATATATATATATATAATATATATATATATATATATATACATATATATATACAGTGTATATATACATGTTTGTTGCCCAGGGGCCCCCACAGACATTAATCCGGCCCTGTGTGGTGGTGTGGTGGCGATTACGCCGCATAGGCTGCGCCCTTACTATAGTACAGTTAGAAAGGCGGTGGTCGGACCTTGGTTCTTCCTGCCCACTTGCGGGCCATTATCATGCGGCGTAAGTATTTCCGCACTGTAAATGCGTGTGGTTGCAGTGCTATTTATAAATTAAAATGTAAGTTAATTTATGATATATTATTGTGCTGGTTAATTAATTTAAAAATGACTTTCAGTTAGCAGCCATTTTGCTTTTATGCAAATTTACTGGCTGATGTTAAATAGCATAAAGTGTGTGTGTGTTGGTTGTTACATTCCTCTAGTTTTTTCTTTTAATTTAAAAATGAATGTTTTTCTAATGAAAATGCACTAGCATCAAATCTCATTCTGACATCCGGTAACTCACATATTTATAATGGCTAAATATATATACAAGTACCAGTCAAAAGTTTGGACACATCATCTCATTCAATGATTTTTGTTTATTTAAATTATTTTCAACATAGTAGATTAATACTGAAGACATCAAAACTATGAAAGAACACACATGGAATTATGTTGTAAACAAAAAAGTGTTAAACAAATCAAAATATGTTTTATATTTTAGATTCCTCAAAGTAGCCCCCTTTTGCTTGGATGACAGCTTTGCACACTCTTGGCATTCTCTCAATCAGCTTCATGAGGTAGTCTCCTGGAATGGTTTTGCAGGTGCCAGCCAATCAGCTCCCAACTGTCATCTCACAGGCTGTGTTTGAAAAATGACAGTTGGGAGCTGATTGGCTGGCACCTTATCACTTACTTATCACTTAGTAAATAGACCCCTAAAGCTTTGGATTAGTTTAACAATAAAAAACAAAGATACACACACACATTTAAAGGGACTAGTTTTTCATATTTCAAAAAATAAATTACCAAAATCATAACACATTTCATATTTTCAAACAATTACCTTTTAGGCCAATGCAGACAAGCCAGACGAGGGCGTGAGCGCCAACCACCCTCCCCTGCTGACTCTTTCTACCAGTCCTCCCCATTGGCCCCTCCCTCCCCAACTGACTCTTCCCACCAGTCCTCCCTGGTCCTCCCCACTTATGCAATGTCCCCAGTAACAGTGCCCCTTATGCAGTGCCCCCAGTAATGGTCCCCCCTATGCAGTGCCCACTGTAGTAATGCCCCTTATGCAGTGCCCCTAATATAATGCCCCCAGTTGTGGTCCCCTGCTACAGTGCCCCTTATATAGTGCCCCCAGACCCAGTAGTGGTCCCCCCCTATGCAGTGCCCCCAGTAATGGTCCCACATATGCAGTGCCCACTGTAGTAATGCCCCTTATGCAGTTCCCCCAGTAGTGGTCCCCCTATGCAGTGCTTCTTATATAATGCCCCCAGTAGTGGTCCCCCTATACAGCGCCCCCAGTAGTGCCCCTTATAAAGTGCCCCCAGACCCAGTAGTGGTCCCCCCTATTGCCCCCAGTAGTAGCCCCCCCTATACAGTGGGGCCAGTAGTTGTCTCCCCCTATACAGTGGGGCCAGTAGTTGTCCCCACTATTCATTGACCCTAGAAACCCCTCCCCAGTGCCCCCATGAAGTGGCCCCCTATACAGTGACTCCTATAGTGGCCCCCCTATGCAGTGCCCTCTGTAGTGGCCCCCTGCCCTATGCAGTCCCCTGTAGAAGCCCCCTCGCCTATGCAGTGTCCCCTGTAGCTGCCACCCCACCATGCAGTGACGTCTATAGCGGCCCCCTCCCCTATGCAATGTCCCCTGTAGCTGCCCCCCCCTTGCAGTGACCTCTGTAGCGGGCCCCCTCCTCTATGCAGTGTCCCCTGTAGCTGTCCCCCCATGCAGTGACCTCTGTAGCGGCCCCCTCCCCTATGCAGTGTCCCCTGTAGCTGTCCCCCCATGCAGTGACCTCTGTAGCGGCCCCCTCCCCTATGCAGTGTCCCCTGTAGCTGTCCCCCCATGCAGTGACCTCTGTAGCGGCCCCCTCCCCTATGCAGTGTCCCCTGTAGCTGTCCCCCCATGCAGTGACCTCTGTAGCGGCCCCCTCCCCTATGCACACACAAACACACACAAAAAAAAAATCACCACTTACCTGAATCTCCGCTCCTGACGCGGCCGCGGCTGCCCGCTCCGAGTCCGGGCTCTTCCACATCACTATGGGAGAGACATCAGCGTCATGACGTCTCTCCTATTATTAGCAGATGCGGGGAGAGCCGGAAGTTGGAGCTCATGAGTGCGCTCCGGCCGGCTCCCTACGTTGTGCAGCAGCCAATGAGAATCTGTGTGACTCTCATCGGCTGCTGTAACATACACACAGCTGCCGCCGGCGGCTGTGTGTATGTCACTGTGTAGTGTGGACTGCGCTCACTGCGTGGGCTACACTACACTAGCGGAGGGGTCACTAGCAGCGGGTGCAGACAGCGCACCGCTGCTAGTGGGGACCTCTCCGGGTGTGGAGGCCCAGGAACGACCGTCCCTGTCGCCCCTCCCTTAATCTGGCCCTGTGTTTAACCCAACAAAAAAAAACACAAAGCCCGCACTGTGACATACTTTGCAGTGCTGTGTTTATCATAGGAAGAATGGGTGGGTGAAGGTCTTTACTGTTTTTCATTTTATAAAATTACATAAATAAAAAAACAATATTTTTTTACAGATGTCCCACAGGAAAGCTTGGCCGTTATTCTACGGAGGGAGCTGGGCATAATGGCCCAGTGTGTGGCTAGCTTGGAGGAGTCCATAGCCCGCATGAGGAGGGCATTATAATTTTGGATTGAAGTTTAGTTATTTTGGAATTTTTTGTGAATAAAAAACAAAATAAAAATTTGTTTGGAACAAAACTCTCGAATTTATTAAACCATAATAGCTATTGGTCCTCATTAAGCTGCTCATTGAACAAGTTAAATTTTTACTTCTTAAAAAAAAAGGTACATGTATGTCTATAATCTTAAAATATTATAAAAAAATTACATAGGGAACGCAGCAGGTAATTGACATATCTGGGACATTACTGGCAGGCAGTGAAGCCAAAAATAAAATAGCTAAATGTGCCCCTATATCTACACATTGCTCCATATACTGGTTTATTAAAAAGAGATTAAACTTTCAAAAAATAATGAAATAAAAAAAATATTGAAAAAAATATTTTTTTTTTTTAGAAAATAAGCCGATATAGTGACAGTAAAGAACTCATTTAGGACACATATATATATATATATATATATATATATAGATATAGATATATAGGGCTGCCATCAGAAATCGTGGGGCCCGGTACTGACAAAGAAGGCAGGGCCCCCCCGGGGGATGGTGCAGAGGTGGGAGGAGCTGTATATAATGTGGGTGGAGCTACACAGGGGGGGGGGGGGGGTTGGCCGTCAATTAGTGCATAACCCAGTTTAAAAATTCTCAAAGTTTGGGGTGGGAAGACAGGATGGGAATGGGTGGCACAGGGCTGGGAAGGCTGGACTGGGAGGGTACAGGGAAGGTTGGACTGGGGGTGGACAAGGCAGGGAAGGCTGGATCTTAATTGGGGGGCACAAGGCAGAGAAAGCTGGCTGTACTAGGGGGGGGCAGGAAAGGCTAGGTACACTAGTGGGGAGGCACAGGGCAGAGAAGGTTGGACTGGGGTGGGGGACAGGGCAGGGAAGACTAGCTGGATTAGGGGGGGCACATGGCAGGGAAGGCTGGCTGGACTAGGGGAGCAGGGGGCAGGGAAGGTTGGCTGGAGTAGAGCGTTAGGGCAGGGAAGGCTTGCTAGTTTCTTGCAGTAGGTGGAGCGGAGGGGCACAGGGCAGGGACTCCTCCTACCTTGTTTCTTCAGAGGGCCCAGGCTGGGAGACAGCAGTGCAGAGTATATGAATCATCAGTCGGGTAGACACAGTGCCGCTGGCGGTAATTGAAATACGACGCTGCCCGCGAGCCAATCTCAGCTCTCGGACCGGCAGCCAATCAGGAGTGGCCGCAAAGGCTGCTCCTGATTGCCTGCTGGTCCGCGAGCTGTAATGTCTTGCGGCCGGCACCATATATCAAATACCGCCGGCGGCGCTGTGTTTCCCCCGCTGCTGATTCATATACTCTGCACTGCTGTCTCCCGGGCCACCGCTCTCTCCTGGCCCGGCAGTCCCCCCCTGACGGCGGCCCTGTATATATATATATATATATAAAAACAGAAAACCCAGCACTCACCATGTTTAAACACTCACAATGATGTATAAATAAGTAAATAAATAATGGGGATTTAGTTCATGGATTGATCAATGCATTTAAGCCCGCAGTCCACATCACGGGACCCCACTTTCTGCAGGTCCTACACTATCCGTCACACTGATGGAAACCTGTTAGCTGCTATCACATAGTTTAGACTGAAAAAATGTTACCTGGCTTAAAGCTCACCTGCCAGCTAATGGCTTTTAAAGGTAAGGCAGTCACCTGACATAGCTTCTATCACACTACCAAAAAGACAGCTGACACAGGTTAATATAAACGAGTTTGCACATGGGGTGCATGAGAAAGCTATGATCACAAAAGGTTAATAAAAATTAACCGCATAAACAGAGCCCACTACCAGTTTCTGAAGTCATGAAATCACTATAGTGTCCAAGTCAGGGACAGTGCCGACAGTGCCGCAAGTGTGCAACTTCAACTGCACAGTCAGTTTGTAATACAGAGATCCCTCTTTCAAACAGCCCACTACTACAGTAGTTCCTAAAGTCATGAAATCCCTATAATGTTTACTGTAAAGCTGGCCACACATCTAAAGATTATCTGTCCAACCAGCCAACTAGTTGATTGGTTGGAATGAAAATCTGGTAAGGAATACAATCAGCAATTTGCTCCCAAACACTGGAAAATGGACCAAAACTGTTGTTTGAACAAATAGTTTAGATCAAACATTTAACAAACTTGTTTGAGTTACCATTTTCATCTGTTTTCTGGCATTTAGGAGCAAATTGCTGATCATTATTTACTCCCATACGTTACCAGATTTTCATTCCAACCAATCAACAAGTTGGCTGGTTGGATGTAAGTTGGTCTAGTGTGTGGCCAGCTTTAGTCTGGGATGCACTGTGTGTGACTCCCGACACACTGCCATTGCGTAGTGCTATAATCTTCCATATGCCACAGCATAGTGCGACTTGCGTATGGAGCGGCTCCACTGGGCATGCGATCCCATTGCAACCCATCCACTGGGCATGCGCCAGAGATCCCATTGTAACCCCTCGGAGCTGACAGCCACCAAAGCGCGGACACCGCCGACATTGTCGCAAGTGTGCGCCTTAAAACGCACACTCGCGACATTGTCGCAAGTGTGCGCCTTAAAACGCACACTCAGCTTTTAATACAGAGACCCCTCTTTTAAACAGAGCCGCTACTAAAGTCATGAAATCACTAGTCTGGGACAGCGCCGACATTGACACAAGTGTGCAGCTTCAAACACACAGTAAGTGTGTAATACAGTGCTGTGCTTGCCTGTGAAATATTTTTATATAAAAGTACAGGACTCACACACTTAATGATTTAAAACTTTTTTAGACATTCTTCTACCGCCCTGATTCCATTAGGAAAACGCTGTACTACAGTATATTGTAAAGAATCACTGCATCTGTCATCGGGCAGTGATATAGAAAATGCATTAGAAATTAGACGCATGCGCCGTATAGTTTAGGAAAAGTGACACCTGGTGGCCAAAAAGTTGTATTACACGTTATGACTTTTTTCAATGCTACGCCACGTTCCATTACGAAACTATCTGTGTGGCATGACTTATGTCGTACTGTGTGGTGCGAGATGCATGGCGCTCTACATGGTGTATGGAGCAACAAACTAGCTGGGCACATCTGTATACGACCCCTTGGAATTTTAAAAACCAAGAATGTTTTCCTTAACTAGGTTAGAGTTGGAATATGCTTATGGACTGAAGCTGGGAAAGGACGGAAGGATTGATTCATTTTTAATTTATTTATGTTAATGTTTTGATTCTTAAACAAATTTATGAGGGAAGATCAATCTAGGATCAAGTTCTTCACTTCCTAAAATACATCTTTGAACTGGAGGAGGTTTTTTAATTTTTTATACATCTAATAGAAATGAGGTGGCCTTGCTTGTGGAGGTGCTGGTAGAACATACTTTAAACAGATGTTTACTTTGTACTCAGGGAGGTTGTTAGGGATAATGGGACCAAGACTTGCTGTTTACATCAGAGGAAAGCAGCCTGTAGTTCTCCAGCTGAACTAGATCTACCAGCATCTGTGATGTTTGCTGGGCCTACTCGAAGTTATTTGTCAACAACAGGTGGAGTGCTCAGGTTACCGCAGCCTGCTTTATGCACTGTATTTACCATGTAAATATGTATGTATGAGACCAATATATACAACTAATTTTTGTATTAAACATATTTGCACTTTATTGCACACATCCTGGCAGGAAGATGCTCTGTGCTGCTGCTTTTTAAAAAAAAAAAAAAAATGAATGGGCCATACAGGAGATGCTGTCTGTGGCCATTACCATATCTGGATATTCATAAACCATAAAACTAAAAATGTCAATCAGCAATGCCCCAAACAACACATAATGCAAAAAAGAGGTGCAAGATGGAATTGTCCTTGGGCCCTCCCACCCACCCTTATGTTGTTTATATGAATCAGGACATTCACAGTTTAACAAACCAATCACTTCAGCGACAGGGACTGCCACTTGTGGCTGAAATTATTGGTTTGTTTGGGCCCCCACAAAACAAGCTGCCAATGCGCAGTGGACATTGGTGGCAATGATCCCATACACAAACTGGCTTTACAACATACAGTCAGGTGCATAAATATTGGGACATTGACAGAATTTTCATATTTTGGCCTCTATTCATCACCACAATGGCTTTGAAAGTCTGCAGTTAAAGCACATCTTGTTTGTTTCATTTCAGAGTTAATTTGAGGGTAATTACATCCAAATCAGGTGAACGGTGTAGGAATTACAACGGTTTCTATATGTGCCTCCCACTTTTTAAGGGGCCAAAAGTAATGGGACTATCAACTCAAAAGCTATTTCATGGACAGGTGTGGGCTACTCCCTCGTTATTTCATTATCAATTAAGCAGGTAAAAGGTCTGGAGTTAATTCTAGGTGTGACATTTGCATTTGGAATCAGTTGCTGTCGACTCTCAATATGAGATCCAAAGAGCTGTCACTATCAGTGAAGCAAGCCATCATTAGGCTGAAAAATCAAAACAAACCCATCAGAGAGATAGAAAAAACATTAGGTGTGGCCAAATCAACTGTTTGGAACATTCTTAAAAAGAAAGAACGCAACGGAAAGCTCAGCAACACCAAAAGACCCGGAAGACCACGGAAAACAACTGTGGTGGATGACAGAAGAATTATTTCCCTGGTGAAGAAAAACCCCTTCACAACAGTTGGCCAAATCAAGAACACTCTCCAGGAGGTAGGTGTATATGTGTCAAAGTCAACAATCAAGATAAGACTTCACAAGAGTGAATATAGAGGGTTCACCACAAGATGTAAACCATTGGTGAGCCTCAAAAACAGGAAGACCAGATTAGAGTTTGACAAACAACATGTAAAAAAGCCATTACAGTTCTGGAACAACATCCTATGGACAGATGAGACAAAGATCAACTTGTACCAGAGTGATGGGAAGAGAAGAGTATGGAGAAGGAAAGGAACTGCTCATGATCCCAAACATACCACCTTATCAGTGAAGCATGGTGGTGGTAGTGTCATGGCGTGGGCATGTATGGCTGCCAATGGAACTGGTTCCCTTGTATTAATTGATGATGTGACTGCTGACAAAAGCAGCAGAATGAATTCTGAAGTGTTTCGGGCAATATTATATGCTCATATTCAGTCAAATGCTTCAGAACTCATTGGGCTGCGCTTCACAGTGCAGATGGACAGTGACCCGAAGCATACTGCAAAAGCAACCAAAGAGTTTTTTAAGGCTAAAAAGTGGAATGTTATGCAATGGCCAAGTCAATCCCCTGACCTAAATCCGATTGAGCATGCATTTCACTTGATGAAGACAAAACTGAAGGGAAAATGCCCCAAGAACAAGCAGGAACTGAAGACATTTGCAGTAGAGGCCTGGCAGAGCATCACCAGGGATGAAACCCAGCGTCTGGTGATGTCTATGCGTTCCAGACTTCAGGCTGTAATTGCCTGCAAAGGATTTGCAACAAAGTATGAAAAAGTGAAAGTTAGATTTAGGATTGTTTAGTTTGTCCCATTACCTTTGGCCCCTTAAAAAGTGGGAGGCACATATAGAAACCGTTGTAATTCCCACAACGTTTACCTGATTTGGATGTAATTACCCTCAAATTAAATCTGAAAGTCTGCAGTTAAATCACATCTTGTTTGTTTCATTTCAAGGCCATTGTGGTGGTGAATATAGGCCAAAATATGAAAATTCTGTCAATGTCCCAATATTTATGCACCTGACTGTAGGTAAGATCAGATGTCGTCATCATCATCCCCATCTGTGTGTACATCCTCTTCTTCACACAATATGAATTAGTTCCCATTGAAATCCACCATTATAGGCGCCTCTGTATTTTTTTTACTTAATTGCTGGTAAAGGTCTTCCTCGTGGAATTTGTAATTAATTTTGATGAACATCATCTTTTCAACATTTTGGGGAAGTAACCTCCTACGACGCTCACTGACAAGGTTCCCGGCTGTGCTGAAAACTCTTTCAGAGTACACACTTAAGTAAAGCAAAGCCAGTTTGTGTAAGTGACTCCAAATTGCCTCTTTATCCTGCCAGTAGTGAAACGGACTGTCTGACATGCCTATTTGGTTGCTATCCCTAAAATAGTCACCGCCATTCTCTGAATGGTGACTGTATCAGACAAAGTCATGGTAGACATGTCACTCATTGTAGGCAGTTCTTTCAGACCCAACCAGATGTCATTAGGTTTTGCTGACTTATCTGCGTCACCACCAGCAGTAGGTCTCTTAGGATAAGTTAGTTTTTTCCTGGCAGCCGCAGAAACTGAAGGAGGAGATGCTGTCGTGTCACGTGCCACTTGAGCTGGCAATTATTTCACCAACAGCTCTTTGCATCTCTTCAGATTTATGTCCGTCGGAAAGAAAGACACAATGTATGTTTCACAAGCCGCTGCGTTGCTAGGAGATGCGAACACCAGCTATCAATCACTGAACTCCTCCTACCTCCTGCCTGTCATTCCTGAACTAACTGGATTGGCTCCTGTGGCTTTTTCTATCTCAGGCATTTGTCTAATTTGTATATGCCTAGGGCTGGCTCTGATGCGATGCAACCCGCTACTCTTCGCATGCATGGCGGTGTTAATTTTTAAAGAAATCCAAGATTAAAACCGAACCAAAACACTTAAGGATAATTTTGTCAAAACAAAAAGACAACGATGATTTAAAAAAACCAAAATTAAAACACAGGGGCCTGCAGAAATCACTAGTATTTAATTGAGCTATTGGATGGTATGAACTTAATCTGGACTCACACCACTTAAAGGTTTATCCACTATAGGTCTAAGTGAATATTTATGGTATATATACAATATATACACACGCACACACACATATATATATATATATATAAATAAAAACTTTGGCAGAAGGGCGGCACTCGAATATAATCAGACAATAAGTCAGCTGGTATTTCAACATTTAGCTGTTATTATTACATCGTCATCAGGGCAATAAGCAACAATAAAAACATTTACCTTATAGTAATCCCATTACCACTTGAAACAGCAGCGGTATCCGGGACAGGAAGTGGACGCCCACAATAGACGTCATCTCTCTGTGGGCCTAATTCAGACCCGCTCGCGAGCGCAGGACGCTCGCAAGCGGGTCGATGGTGCCCTAATGCGCATGCACACGACGGAGGGAGCTCCGTCGTGCGCATGTGCGAGACCCGCATAGCGACAGCCAAGCTGTCGTTATGGGTCTTGCACCAAAGGGGGCGTGCTGTCGATGGTGAGTGACAGCACGCCCCCTTTGGTGGGCGTGCTGGGGGCGTGGCTGCCAGAAGGAGGCGTTCCCATGGGAACGCCTACCATCTGAGTCCGGCCCCACTGACATCAGTAGTGATGTCAGTGGAAGTGATTTTGGCTCTGATAGAGCCAAAATCACTCCAGGGCTTGCGGCCGCAAGACCCTACCGCAGGGTCTCGTCGCAAGCCCGATGGTCGCATTGGTCTTGACCATCGCGACCATCATCATGGCCACTCGCTATAGCTGTGGGTGGTCACCCACAGCTATACGAGCGGCCAGGAGGCCGCTCCATTTTAAGGTAGGAGGGCCCTGATTCAGAGCGAGCGCTCTGGTCAGAGCGTCCGGCTCTGAATCAGGCCCAGTGTCCTTTGCTGTATTAACTTACATAAACGTAACCAAAAAAATAACACAAAATACAAAACACAAGAACAATAAAGGCAGCACATACGCAGGTCATAAGTGTCAGGATTCTGCCTAGGATCGGCTGTTGCTTACCCCGACACCGACTTCCCCTGACTCCTCGTGCAGTCAGACGCCTGGTGCAGCGGCAGGTGACGCGCTGAGGATTTTGCATTAGGCGCTAGTGACTTCCATGTGCGGCCCTGTGTCTTGGGCATCGTGGTATCCGTCATGGGCGCCGCCATGACAGTCCTTTTCATGTGACAGTTCCTCCAATCAATGGTAGCATGCTCTCGGTCAGCTGACGCTGTCTTCCTATCAGCTGCTTCCCTATGGTATATACTGGATCCAGAACACCAGAAAGTTGCCTGAACAACATTGTCGTCACTGGTGTATACTAGCCATCTCTTCGTTCCAGGTTCCCTTGCTGTTATACCTTTGACTTATTACAAGTATCATCTCCATGAGCAACAGTGTGTCTAAAAACCTTTGCCTGTGTGCTATACAAGTGTCATCTCCTTGTACAACAGTGCGTCTAACATCCTGCCTGTGTGCTATACAAGTGCCATCTCCTTGTGCAAGAGTGCATCTGAACACCTTGCCTGTATGCTATACAAGTGCCATCTCTTTGTGCAACAGTGTCTCTGAACACCTTGCCTGTGTGCTATACAAGTGCCACCTTTTGGTGCAGCAGTGCGTCTGTACCCCTCACTTGCAGTCAACACTACTGAGTCTGTGTTCAATTACAAATATCAACTCTACGGTGCTTCTTTCTGAAGTGTATCCCTTGGGCCATTGTTGTATTGGTCTCTATTCCCGTGGGTATCGTATATCTGACCAAAAGGCCGCAACCTGCTTGCTGGGTGCAGCTCAAACCCATATCCCGCTTGGAGGGGTCACTGGTGAACACCTCCCCGCAGGTTAAACTCTGCGCCTTTGGTCAGGTCTCGCCAACATCCGATACTCGTGGATGAGTAGATCATACATACAGGCCCCACGCCTCTAATTACTCTCCCAACCTGGGACCTCAGCTTCCACCCCCTCAATAGGGGATCTCCCAGAATCAAACTTGACAATAAGATAGTTAAAAAAAGCAATGCAAACCTAAAGTCTCATTGAGACCTCTTGGGGCCAGAGGGCCTGATTCAGAGCCGGACGCTCTGACCAGAGCGCTCGCTTTGAATCAGGGCCCTCCTGCATGAAAATGGAGCGGCCTCCTGGCCGCTCGTATAGCTGTGGGTGACCACCCACAGCATATGCGAGCGGCCAAAAAGATGGTCACGATGGTCTTGACCATCGCGACCATCGGACTTGCGACGGTGACCCTGCGGTAGGGTCTCCCTGCCACAAGCCCTGGAGTGATTTTGGCTCTATCAGAGCCAAAATCACTCCCACTGACATCACTAGTGATGTCAGTGGGGCCGGCTTCAGACGGTAGGCGTTCCCATGGGAACGCCTCCGTCTGGCAGGCACGCCCCCGGCACGCCCACCAAAGGGGGCGTGCTGTCAATCAACATCGACAGCACGCCCCCTTTGGTGCGAGACCCGTAGCGATGGAAAGCCCGTCGCTCCCCGGGTCTCGCGCATGACGGAGCTCCCTCCGTCGTGCGCATGCGCAGTGGGGAACATCGACCCGCTTGCGAGCATACTGCTGCTCGCGAGCGGGTCTGAATGACCCCCAAAGTACCAAGACGGTAAATCCAGCGTGTTTTACATCTTAAAAGTTTTAAAGACCTATCCCTTCCCCAAATGGACTCAGGGACATGGTCTATAATAATGTACCGTAAAGTTGTGAAAAGTTCCGCGCTGCCGGCTGGTCACTCCTACCTGTGTCAAAAGTCTCTCATATAGAAGAGCGGTGCATAGCCATATGTTTCCGAAGTGTCCTTTCCATTTTGCCTACGTATCCTAGTCCGCAATCCAATAGATAATAAATGTAGTAGTACAACTTAATACATGTCTGATAGAAAATCATTTTCCAGTACAGGGGTGACAGAAAGGGGTGCCCACAATCAAATGTAAGACAATTAAGACATTTATAGCACCCATTCTTTTTGGCAAGAAAATTACTGGTAGTGCATTTGTTAAAACCTGATACATCTGTCTTCATGACCCAGTCCCTGATGTTTTTGCCACTAGTATAGCAGGGCATAACATCAGTATCATGAAGATTAAGGTCATTATCTGTTTTCACTATCGGCCATCTATATTTAACAGCACACCTAATCAAATCACCAGCCACATTGAAATGAGTGACCCAAGGCATAAGTTTCTTAATCCTTTTAGCTAATAAATCTGCTCGGGGTATAGACAATGCTCGCCCCTAATAGCATATTCAAATCATAACCTCTGTCCAAGAAATCAGACAACATTGCATCATTATTGGGTCCCTGCGTCCGCAATATCATCGTAGACCCTACATGCTCTAATGAATTGGGAAAAAGACAACCTGTATTTCAGTGGTTTAGAATGGAAACTGGACGAATGCAGTAGTGTGTTTCTATCGGTCGATTTCTTAAACAGGGAAGTGTGCAACACACCATATACTAATTTGACCTGCACACCCAAAAACCTTATTACAGATGAATCAATGGTGTATATGAACTTCACAGGACTATCAGAATTATTATGTAGCTCCACAAATGATATAAATTCATGTTTAGAGTCAGACCAAATCATAAAGAGGTCAACTATATATCGAGAATAAAAAGTGACCATCTCAGAAAAAAAATGAATTATTGAAAAAAATATCTTGCTCAGCCTGAAACATAAAAGAATTGGCATACGATGGGGCCACATTCGACCACATCGCACACCCAGACATTTGTAAAAAGAACTTGCCATCATACATAAAAGAATTCACGGTCAAAATCAACCTCAAAAGGTCTATGAATAAATATACATCACAATTTACTGTTGCTTTCCTCTATACTTTGCCTAAAATTCACAAAGGGTTGGTTAACCCACCCGGATGTCCCATTATTGCAGTGCGGGGTTCACTTTTTCAACCATGCTCAGTGTTTCTTGATAATTTACTGCAGCTGTGTGTGGCTGAAGTATATTTTATATATCTATATCTATCTATCTATATATATATATAAATCATCTGGCCTCGGTGTCCAATGTCAAAAGATATATATCAATCCAACGGGGAATAGACAGGTACTCAGAGGCACGATTGAAGATGCTCAAAAATAGTGTATTAACGTCTACGTTTCAGGGCACCAGCCCCTTCGTCAGGACACACTTAACAACATACAACATGAAATGAACATTAAACAGCAATAAATACCTGAAACGTAGACGTTAATACACTATTTTTGAGCATCTTCAATCGTACCTCTGAGTGCCTGTCTATTCCCCGTTGGATTGATATATATCTTTTGACATTGGACACCGAGGCCAGATGATTTAACCCCCTGAGTGCCGGCAGTTTTGGGATTCTATTTGTGTTGTGCTGTATTTTACAGCGCTTGTTGCAAGGCACCTGATTTGCTAGACTGCTATTGATACTTTTTTGTATGAACATCTTTTACTGACACTGAATACCTGCTTATTTTGGTGACTCTGACTGAATGTCAGAGTTACTGTTGATATAATCGTGATTTTTTTACCATGGATATAAATGTGGAGTCTTCAGACCTGCAGGACACAGCAGGCTGTAGTAGCTTTAATGTTCCCATGGGTGAGACTTTCAGTTTCTCCAATACTGAAATCGAAGGGATTTTATTTAAAGAAATTGCTATTTCATCGGATCCTAAAATCAATCTAGAGGATATCTATCATCAATTGTTTAAGTTTAAGCGTCGAGAGACTGATTTTTTATTGCATGGAATTTCTTTATCAGACTATGTCCGCGAAAGGAAGATTCCACGCGGTTTCAGGATTAAAAATGTGCCGACTATTGGAAGACATAATCCGGATTTTGTGAGGAAGTGGGTAGGCATTCTTAACAAGTGTGCCTTCGACTTAATGGTCCTTGTTATCGATGAAGCCAGTCATGAATTAATTAAAACTAGAAGTAAAATTACAACTTTTGAAAGGGATCATAAGCTAATACTGGAGGATGAAGCAAATAAGCATCTAGTGATTAAATTACAACAGCAGTGTGACAAATATAGAAATGATCTCATTCGCTTTAAGAAAAATAAGAAATATACTGTGGAGCTTGACTACGAGGAAAACCGTGTATACAGATGGTTGGTAGGTGAAAGTACACCAAATCGAGGTCACTTCCAAATGCAAAAAAGGAGACCCTGGCAATCCAGGAATCCAAAGAATCGAGATCGTGACCATACAGCTATGAGTAATAGTGATAGCGAATTTATGATGTCTGAATCCGATGATGCTACTCCTGTATCAAGTGCCCCTTTAGGCCAGAGTGCCACACAGAGCAACAGTGGTTTGGTAGAACGGCCACCCGTAGGGGCAGGCAAAACCAAAGGGGGCAACAGAAAAAATCCCTCCAGAAAGAAGCAGTGATTGTCAACCTCTCTAAAAGGATTCTTAGTGAGGTAGAGTTGCAGGTCCTTAATAAAGGATTTTCATTCGTACCCACTAATTTTCATGACGATTTTACATGGAAGAGAGATCAGCATCGATTTTCTAGGAACCTACGTTTGAAGGAACATTTTCAGCATAAAGCTGTAGTGCCTGATTCAACTACGATAGATGTTTTTCTTAAGCAGGGTTCAGGGTCTACGTTTGACCCTATCTCTACTAATTCCTCCATAAAGACTTTCAGTAGATTGCTAGTTAATGCTGTTACTAGATTTATTGCTGCACCTGGTAAGGTCCAAAAGAATCTCTCAAGGGCTGAATCACTAGCATTAAAACAGTTGGGTTCGTATCATGATATCATTATTAGGCCCGTCGACAAAGGCGGGGCCATTGTTATTCAAGATATACATGATTATCGCCTGGAAGTTGAGAGGCAACTAGCGGATTTTGAAGTCTATAAGGCATTAAGATCTGATCCTACTAAACAATACCAACTGGAGCTGAAGAATATCCTTGACACAGCTGTGGCGGATAATATAATACCATCTAAATTAGCCGTGAGGCTATTTAGTGACTATCCGAAGGTACCTGTGTTATATACACTGCCTAAGTTACATAAAGATAAGACTAAGCCACCCGGGAGACCTATTATCTCCGCCTGTGAATCATTATACCAGCCCGTAGCCCAATTTCTTGACTTCATGTTACAGCCATTACTACCATTACAGAATTCGTTTTTGAAGGATACGACTAGTTTCCTTAAACTTCTGATGGACCTTAAAGATGTGCCGGATGGGACACTTCTATGCTGTCTGGATGTGTGCAGCCTGTACACCTCAATCCCCCATCCTGGGGGTTTGGCGGCAATGAGGACTTTTCTGACTAAACATTCAGAACGTATGGCGTTTGATATCGATCTGTTTATGTCTCTCATTGAACTTACGTTATCTAGGAACTACTTTTTATATGACGGTCGCTACTTTCTCCAACTGCGTGGTTGCGCTATGGGGTCAGCGGTGGCACCGTCATATGCGAACATATATATGTTCGAACAAGAAGACTATATATTTCTGAATCGTCCGGAGGTTAAACAATACATTTATTTGTATACTAGATATATAGACGATGTATTTATGTTGTGGACTGGGGGCCTGGAAAGATTTGAGTCTCTGATTGCAGAAATTAATGCTCTTAAATCTACGATCAAGTTTACTTATACATACAGTAATGAATCTATATCCTTTCTTGACGTGCATATCTATCTTGAAAATGGCGCTATTATGACTGATGTGTTTTGTAAAGATGTAGAGAAAATTTCTTCCTGATGCATAGTAGTCACCATCTGCCTGCTCTTAAAAAAGGTTTACCGCTCTCTCAAATGATGAGAATAGCGCGTATTATTAGTGATAGTACTAAGATATCGGCCCGTTTAGATGAATTAATTGAAAAATTTGTGGAGAGAGGGTATGTACTTCATGATTTATTAGAGCAGAAAAACAAGGTTATGATGATGTCACGTTCTCAATTGTTACAATCTACAAGTAGGGATCATGATAATATTATCCCTTGGTCTAGTAGTTTTACGGTCGCTAGTCCTGTCATCAGACATGCGACCAAGGCATTATGGCCTATTGTGAGATCTGACCCTGATCTTCCAGTTTTTAATAAATTACGACCTGTTGCAGCTTTCCGCAGAGGGCTGAATTTAAAGGATCGCTTGATGGTTACAGACATTACAGGGAGGGGTATTCCAATACCTCCAAATGTCTATACTAAGCCTCCAGGTTGTTATAGCTGTCACAACTGTACTACTTGTCGTTATCTAGTTGCAGATAAGTTTTTTAAACACCCTCATCTAGAGAAAACTTATTCTATCCATTATGTACTTACTTGTATTTCCTCCTTTGTGGTGTATATTATTTGGTGTCCATGTGGCCTGCATTATATAGGTCAAACGACACGGAAATTTCGTGAAAGAATGGCCTTACACAGGTCGGCAATTAACTTAGTTATTTCAGGTAGAGAAATAGATCAGCCCGTAGCTAAGCATTTTAAACATTGTGGGCATCCCCTCTCATCACTCAAATATAAGATCATAGATCATGTTCCTGCTTCTCCTAGAGGAGGTAATCATGCTAAGGCCCTTCTTCTACTTGAAGCACGTTGGATCTTTAGGTTGGACTGTGTATCCCCTAAAGGCTTGAATGAGAAGATAAACTGGAATTGCTTATAGAAAGATTATGTATTCATTTTTTGATAACTAGATATATAATTCCTTTTTGGTTTCGATATGGTTTTTTCTGTATATGTACATCTATGTGTGACTTCTCTTTTTTTATATGTTTTTTTCAGTATATATTAGTGATGAGCGGTTCGGATTCTGAGGAATCCGAACCGCTCCGAACAGGTGGAATCCGAGTCCACCCGAACGCAAGTTCGGGTGTTCCCGTCTGACTCGGATTCCACCTCGAGGCCGAACGTCACCCGTCCGGCGTCGGATTCTCGCGAGAGCCGAGTGACGTTCGGCCTCTATAAAAAGGCGCGGCGCCCGGCAGTCGGCGCCATTTCTCGCGTGACGCGTAGTTAGGTAGTTAGCTAGTGCGCTGTCTGTTCTAGTGTTAGATAGATTAGAGTAGGCAGTGTTCTTGCTGCTCTGTGACTTTACTGGGCATAAGCCCTTTGTGTGTGCTCCGTGACTGGGCATAATAAGCCCACTGTGTGTATTTGTACTCTACTACTCACTGTATTATACAAGCTCCGTGACAACTGACAGGGCATAGCCCACTGAGTGTATTATACAAGCTCCGTGACTGGGCTTAGCCCACTGAGTGTATACAAGCTCCGTGACAGGGCATAGCCCACTGAGTGTTTTGTACAAGCAACGTGACAGGGCATAAGCCCACTGAGTATTATACAAGCTCCGTGACAGGGCATAGCCCACAGTGTCTATTATACAAGCTCCGTGACAGGGCATAGCCCACTGTGTCTATTATACAAGCTCCGTGACAGGGCATAAGCCCACTGAGTGTATTATACAAGCTCCGTGACAGGGCATAAGCCCACTGAGTATTATACAAGCTCCGTGACAGGGCATAGCCAACTGTGTCTATTATACAAGCTCCGTGACAGGGCATAGCCCACTGAGTGTATTATACAAGCTCCGTGACAGGGCATAGCCCACTGTGTCTATTATACAAGCTCCGTGACAGGGCATAAGCCCACTGAGTATTATACAAGCTCCGTGACAGGGCATAAGCCCACTGAGTATTATGCAAGCTCCGTGACAGGGCATAGCCTACTGTGTCTATTATACAAGCTCCGTGACAGGGCATAGCCCACTGAGTGTATTATACAAGCTCCGTGACAGGGCATAGCCCACTGAGTGTATTATACAAACTCCGTGACAGGGCATAAGCCCACTGTGTCTATTATACAAGCTCTGTGACAGGGCATAAGCCCACTGTGTCTATTATACAAGCTCCGTGACAGGGCATAGCCCACTGAGTGTATTATACAAGCTCCGTGACAGGGCATAGCCCACTGTGTCTATTATACAAGCTCCGTGACAGGGCATAAGCCCACTGAGTATTATACAAGCTCCGTGACAGGGCATAGCCTACTGTGTCTATTATACAAGCTCCGTGACAGGGCATAGCCCACTGAGTGTATTATACAAGCTCCGTGACAGGGCATAAGCCCACTGAGTATTATACAAGCTCCGTGACAGGGCATAAGCCCACTGTGTCTATTATACAAGCTCCGTGACAGGGCATAGCCCACTGAGTGTATTATACAAGCTCCGTGACAGGGCATAGCCCACTGTGTCTATTATACAAGCTCCGTGACAGGGCATAAGCCCACTGAGTATTATACAAGCTCCGTGACAGGGCATAGCCCACTGTGTCTGTTATACAAGCTCCGTGACAGGGCATAGCCCACTGAGTGTATTATACAAGCTCCGTGACAGGGCATAGCCCACTGAGTGTATTATACAAGCTCCGTGACAGGGCATAGCCCACTGTGTCTATTATACAAGCTCCGTGACAGGGCATAAGCCCACTGAGTATTATACAAGCTCCGTGACAGGGCATAGCCCACTGAGTGTATTATACAAGCTCCGTGACAGGGCATAGCCCTCTGTGTCTATTATACAAGCTCCGTGACAGGGCATAAGCCCACTGAGTATTATACAAGCTCCGTGACAGGGCATAGCCTACTGTGTCTATTATACAAGCTCCGTGACAGGGCATAGCCCACTGAGTGTATTATACAAGCTCCGTGACAGGGCATAAGCCCACTGAGTATTATACAAGCTCTGTGACAGGGCATAAGCCCATTGTGTCTATTATACAAGCTCCGTGACAGGGCATAGCCCACTGAGTGTATTATACAAGCTCCGTGACAGGGCATAGCCCACTGTGTCTATTATACAAGCTCCGTGACAGGGCATAAGCCCACTGAGTATTATACAAGCTCCGTGACAGGGCATAGCCCACTGTGTCTATTATACAAGCTCCGTGACAGGGCATAGCCCACTGAGTGTATTATACAAGCTCCGTGACAGGGCATAGCCCACTGTGTCTATTATACAAGCTCCGTGAAAGGGCATAGCCCACTGTGTGTATACAAGCTCTGTGACTCCAGTTCATAGTGATAAAGTAATATGGATCACGAGAATGAACTGAGAGGAGAGCAGAAACAACATGTAAATGCTAGCATTGCAGCGGCTGGAAGTCCATCACTTTTATCTAAAGCTGATGCTCAAGGGCGTAGAGGCTTTAAAACCTTAAGGAACCTGAAATCAAAAAATGTAGATTTTACAGGGGTAAAGACAATAAAAAAACCTCTAAAGACTACTACTATTGCAGAGAAACAGAAAATTGGCAACATACCATTCACCACACGTAGCGGCAAGGAAAGACTCAGGCTTTGCCCTTTATTTCTGAGTGGTGGTTCTGCAGCTGTCAGTGAGGCATCTTGTGCCTCTCGTGATGATAAAAGACCTTTTCAATCAGACTATAGAAGTGTGAAAAAATTTAAAACCAATAAGGCAGTCGAACAAACTGTGTTTTTTGAAACACAAATGTCAGAAATCCCTGAGGAGAGTCTAAGTGGGTCCACGAGTGGCATTTCTATGTGTAAGCCTGACCTTTCAGAGAAGCCGCCCTCCACAGTTTCTTTTCCATCTGTAGTTGTGGGGATGAGCAGTATTGCCGAGGACATAGAAATTGAGGATGCCACCGTGGAATTGCAAGAGGATGAGAGGAATATATGTGCAGCTGACGCTGGCACTAATGAGGATGTTGAGGATGAGGATATTATTTGTATAAGTCAGGCACCAGTGGAAGCAGCTCTTGGCCAAGATAAGAAGGCCATTGCCATGCCTGGGCATAGAACCAACAAATCCACATCTTTTGTGTGGAATTACTTTTACCCAAACCCTGACAACGTTTGTCAAGCCATTTGTAGCCTCTGTGAGACCACAGTTAGTAGAGGTAGGGACGTTAAACATCTAGGAACCTCTACGCTATTACGTCATCTGCAGCAAGCTCATGACAGGTGTTTGATAACAGAAACTACTGCAAAAAAAATAACAACAAGCAGTCCAGCATTAGCTAGATGCCTTCTCTCTACTAAATCCCAGCACCTGCAATCTCCGCCAACAACACCTTCCTCCTCAATATCCTCAGGAATGATCAGTGGTAGTACAACATCCAATTTGTTAGTGCTAAGTCACGGTGACTCCTCCAATTTCCAGGACACCTCAGAAGACACTGAATCTTTGAGCGCTAGGCCTGCTGCTGCTGCTGGTGGATCTTCATCCCAGAAGTGGACCAAGAAGACTACTAGTAGTATACCAAAAAAACAATTGACTGTTAAAGAATCTCTTGCAAGGGGAAGCAAGTATGACAGCTCTCACCCTGTCGCACAGCGGATCACTGACGCCATGACAGCTATGCTAATATTAGATCTGCGTCCAATATCCTCAATTAATGCAGTGGGATTTACACAGCTAATTGAGGTCATGTGTCCCCAGTACCAAATTCCATCTCGGTTTCATTTTACCCGAAAAGCCATTCCTCGGCTGTACCAGGACGTTAAACAGAACCTAATTATTGGTCTGCAAAATGCTATTGTACCCACTGTCCACTTAACCACAGATATGTGGACAAGCGGTAGTGGACAAACTAAAGATTACATGACTGTGACGGCCCACTGGGTGGGTGAATCGCCTTCAGCAGCAGCAGTATCTAACAAACAACACCAGCTCATTCAGAGCCAGGCAACTCTGTGCATCACCGGATTCAATAAGAGGCATACCGCTGACAACCTCTTAGAAAAACTAAGAGATGTCATAGAAACATGGCTTACCCCACTTGGACTCTCCTCAGGATTTGTGATTTCTGACAATGCTACAAATATAGTGAAAGCATTACAGCTGGGTGAATTCCAACACATCCCCTGTTTTGCTCACACAATAAACTTAGTGGTGCAGGGTTTTTTAAAAAACGACAGGGGCGTGCAGGAGATGCTGTCTGTGGCCCGAAAAATTTTGGGACATTTTCGGCATTCAGCAACAGCGTGCAGGAGATTGCAGCACCTGCAAGAGCAGTTTAATTTGCCCTGCCATCAACTGAAGCAAGAAGTGGTAACGAGGTGGAACTCAACCCTGTATATGCTTCAGCGGATGGAGGAGCAGCAAAAAGCCATCCATAGCTATACGACAAGCCATGACATTGGGAGAGGAGGGGGAATGTACCTTACCCCAGCACAGTGGAGAGTACTTTCTGTCTTGTTCAAGGTGCACAAACCATTTGACGTTGCCACTTGTGAAGTGAGTGCTGACACTGCTAGCTTGAGTAAGGTGATTCCCCTGATTTCGCTTTTGGAAAAGCAGCTGGAGATTTGATGATATTAAACAAAGTGATTCCGCAAAGTATGCTGGACTGATAGATCAAGTCCTTTGTTCGCTTCGCCAGGATCCACGGGTGGCTAAGATCTTGAAATCTGATCATTATATTTTAGCAACCATTCTTGATCCTAGGTTCAAGTCATATGCTGTGTCTTTCTTTACAACTGACCCAGATCTTAAAAGAACCAAAGCGCTCCTGGTGAGCAAGTTGGCAGCTGAAGTGACACATGGCACTACGATGACGTCTCCTCCTTCGGTTTCTCCAGCAGCAGCCAGAAAAAAATGCACCTTTTCCAAAAGACCCAGTGGTGATGCAGATAAGTCAAGTCAACATTTTGACATCTGGTCGGGTCTAAAAGATTTGCCCAACACCAGTGACACCTCTACCGCAACTCCATCTAATACGATTACCATCCAAAGAATGGTGGAGGATTATTTTCAGGACACCGTACACGTAGACATATCACAGAGTCCCTTCGAATATTGGAAGAAAAAAAAGGCAATTTGGAGACCCTTGTATAAACTGGCTTTGCATTATTTAAGCTGCCCACCCTCCAGTGTGTACTCGGAGAGAGTTTTCAGTACAGCCGGGAACCTTGTGAGTGAACGACGAAGGAGGCTACTTCCACAAAATGTAGAAAAAATGATGTTCATTAAAATGAACTGGAAATTTCACGAGGAAAACCTTTCCCACTATCATGTCACAGTACAGATACTTCTGTAATGGTAGATTCCAGCGGGGATGAACTGATATTGTGTGAGGAATCGGATGATGTACACACTGATGAGGGTGAGGATGACAATGATGGTGACATCATGCCACTGTAGACCTGTTGCCTTTAGTAGATTGGAAGATTTTTTTGTGGGGGCCCAAACAAACCAAGCACTTCAGCCACAAAGTGGCAGTACCTGTCGCTGAAATGCTTCGTTTGTTAAAGTGTGCATGTCCTTTTTAAGCTCCAACATAAAGGGTGGGTGGGAGGGCCCAAGGACAATTCCATCTAGCACTAGCTTTCATTTCTGCCACTGCTGTGTGGCATAGTTTCATTGATGTGCTTTAAACTGTGGTGTCTGTGCCACTGCGCCGCTGCTCTGACGCTTGGTCACCAGTCAGCTCACTGCAACCTTTGGCCAATAATGGTGAAACCAATAATTTAAGCTGTGAGGTGGTCTAAATTGACTGTAAATGACTGGAAATTAATGTTATTGAGGTAAATAACACTCTAGGAAGAAAAAAAAGCCCAATTTATGTAATTTTAGCTTTTTTTGCCAATTTTGGCAAAAAATCCAAATCCAAATCCAAAGCCAGTCACCGCAGTTTGGCAAATCCAAATCCAAAGCCGGACGACGAATTAGAACCAAATCCAAATCCGGCAAAAATGGTCCGGCGCACATCCCTAGTATATATGTAATGATTGTGTGGCTACACCTGCCAGTCTGGCGTATGCGGTACTGCACGGGACACCTTCTATGTTGGACCGCGGTGAGTAGTGTTGCTTAGCTACACATACTATGTGGGACCTGCCAGGGTGACTTGCACTGAGTTGGCCGCTGGGGGCGGATCTGATGGGTTGCTGGCACATGTTTTCTGGCCGCTTGCTGGGTTGGCTCTCTCTGTGCCGACGTGCGTGTCTATCTGGCTGGAATGCAAGCTGTGTGTGGTTGCTACGGAACGCCCACCGGCGGGGCCCGGAAGGGTGTGTCACGTGGAAGCAGGGCTGCACTCGGCTGGATGTGGTTCGCTGCTACTTTTCTCCTTCAGGTATTTATTGCTGTTTAATGTTCATTTCATGTTGTATGTTGTTAAGTGTGTCCTGACGAAGGGGCTGGTGCCCTGAAACGTAGACGTTAATACACTATTTTTGAGCATCTTCAATCGTGCCTCTGAGTGCCTGTCTATTCCCCGTTGGATTGATATATAGATATATATATATATATATATATATATATATATATAAACAGGCATGGTCTGGCACTCCCAATAACGATAAATGAACTTCTGCTGGGGCCCTCACAGAGAAGAATCTATAGGACGGAAGGAAGGTGCGGCACTCAAGGCATATATAAAATACAGACAAGAAGCGGTCATGTAGATCAACGTTTCAGTTCAATAAAGACTTTTTTCAAGATATATATGCAAAAGTCACATTTTCCATTTAAAATATAATGAAATACAAACACAGCCACATCTGTTATAAAAAGACAGACGGTCCTATCGGGACCCTAATAATGAGTGGGCCCATTACATAAAACATGCGGAAACTAGTGTTTCTGCATGTGTAATAGGTCCTTTAGTGATGCTCAATAGGCCCCAAAGTATTTAAATATTTCTTAACATTTCTGGTGCACTTTTATTTTCTCCACACTCATATGAACCTATAATTCAGTATCACTTGGTGCTCAAACCCAGAGATCAGGATCCGTGAAATTCCACATCTTTCAGTTCACAGTTAAACATGTTGTTGAGAACTTGAGGTATTAGTCTTATGATAAAAATATATGCCAGATGTATTAGTATAAGTTAGTTGCTTCACTTGCAGCAATAAATGGAGAGGGAACTGAGAGTGCGGTCACCCCCCAGTACAATTCACAGGAATAATCTCAGGCACCAGCAGAATTTATTTTAGAGCAGACGACCTGATTCAGACCCGCACGCTAGGATGCGTTCGCTCGTAGCTGCCGATGGTTCGCATTGTGCGCAAACGTACGCATCGCAGTGTGCAGGTGTGAACCACTGCAAGAGATCGGGAAGCGTTCGCTCGCTGCGCCTAGACAGCCCAGCAGAGTGAGTGACAGGAGAAGCCATTTGTGGTGGTGACAGGGGCTGGCCATTATAAAAGGAGGAGTGGAGGTGCGAACGCAGGCGTGCCTGAGTGTCTTAACGGTGTTTCAGAGCTGTGCATAATTAAGAGGCAGCGTCATAGTACACATCACCTGGCTGGTTTTTACACTGAAGTGCTCGCAGTCCGATGGTACCCGATGTACCGATGGTTGCATACACTTCCTGGAGATGACGTGCGCAAGTGGACGTCTTAAGAATAGGCCAGTGGGCGTCCGCATACTCAAAGCAATCGCACGCCAAGACATAGTGGGCGTGCTTATGCCTTGCCGCGCGATCGCCTGTCTTGCTGGGTGTGTGCCAGATTTGCATACGCTGGGTGCGAGCATACGCATCTATCGAGCAGGTCTAAATCGAGCCCAGAGTGAGTTAGGGCTGCCTACTAAGTATGTGCAATCTTGTGGAGGTGGAGCAGCCACATATTCAGCCTTCTTGTTCAACATCCCACGGAATCTTACTGAATGTCATCAAAGGCTTCAGGTCACACGCAGTTCTTTCAATTTTAAGTACTGGCAAAAAAACATCAGTGTTTCCTTATTATTATTATTGTTTATTTATATGGCGCCACAAGTGCTCCGCAGCGCCTTATAAAGTACATAAACAAATAGGTTGATTTACAGTGACTTACCGTACAGTACAATACAATACATTACAGGACATGGATAATATACATTTCTGCTATCGTGACCATAACACCCAGATAGGCAACAATACAAAGCAACCAAGTGTTAGGTGCCCTGGTGGGGGGTAAGAAGCAGATGAAAGTAAAGTAAGGAGAAGCACAAGAGGGTAGAGAGCCCTGCTCATAGGAGCTTACATTCTAAAGGGGAGGGACAGACAAACAGGGGTGACACAGATGGGGTGGGCAGGGAGGAAGGAGTATGTAGCAGCAAGTTAAGATGAGAGCTGGAAGGCTTTGATGAAATAGTGGGTCTTGAGAGCCCGTTTGAAGGATTGAAGAGAGGTGGAGAGTCTGATGGGAAGCGGGAGAGAGTTCCAAAGGAGGGGAGCAGCGCGGGCAAAATCTTGGAGGCGGGAGTGGGAGGAAGTAATCAATTGGCATGAGAGGCAGCGTGCATTTGTTGAACGAAGAGGGTGGAAAGGAGCAGTGGCAAACGCAGAATTTCTAGGGGGGGTTTCCAAATGCCTGATTTTAGAGTGAGTGTGGCCAGTCCATGAAGAGGGCAGAATTAGCACTTATCCAGTTTTAATATGTTACATACAAAGTGTATTGTGTTGCATAATTCCAGCATATACAGGACCAGCGATCACAGTAACCCATTAGATGTAGCAGTAGGTCCATCCTGTCTGAGCAGAGTGTTTTTATGTCAGATGTGGGCTCCATTCCTGAGCACTGGAGCAAGTCCGGGAGACTGTGGGAGAGGCAGAAGAACCTAGCACTGCCCTGGACATATATATGTACATATCGGTCTCCTTATGTCCTGGATAGTGTATTATTATACAGTATTAATAATTAACCCTATTGATGGTCTATAGCAGTGCACCCCTAACAGTGCATGTTTTCTACATGTCCTAGTTGGTGCACAGGTATATTTATTACTAGCTGACACATTTAAAAGATCCACAGGTGGTGCTAATCATTTCATTTGTGATACTGAGAAGAACATGCAGCGCTAGTAACTTTCTATTATATTTATATTATGGTCACGGTGTGTGCTGGGGAGGGGGGTTTCCAGGCAGACGGAAACCCCCCCTGCGTTTGCCTATGAGGAGAGTGAAGGGAGATGAGATCAGAGATGTAAATGGGAGAGGAATGGCTGAGGGCTTTGTAAGTGAGTGTGACAACCTTAAATTGGGTTCTAAAAGAGAAGGGGAGCCAGTGGAGAGCTTGTAGGAGAAGGGAGGCAGATGCAGAGCGGGTTGAGAGGAAGATGAGCCGAGCAGCAGCATTGAGGACAGACTGGAGAGGGGAGAGAAGGGAGTTGGGGAGGCCAGATAGGAGGAGGTTACAGTAGTCCAATCTGGAGATGACCAATGAGGGTTTTAGTGGCATCCTGGGTGAGAAAGGGTATAATCTTGGAAATATTTTTAAGATGAAAATGACAGGACTGTGAAAGATTCTGGATATGTGGTTTGAAGGACAGGGAGGAGTCCAGGATAACTCCAAGACAGCGCACGTTGGGACTAGAGGAGATAGTTGTGCCATCAATTGATAAAGAAATGGTGGGAAGTGTGGTTATGTAGGGGGGTGGGAAGATGATTAGCTCAGTCTTAGACATATTAAGTTTAAGAAATCGCTGGGACATCCAGGAAGAGATGGCAGAGAGACAGTTGGAGACACAAGTGAGGAGAGAGGGAGAGAGGTCAGGGGAGGAAAGGTAGATCTGAGTCTCATCAGCATAGAGATGATATTGGAGGTCAAAAGAGCTGATGAGTTCACCTAGTGAGGATGTATAGAGTGAGAAAAGGAGAGGTCCAAGAACAAAACCTTGGGGAACACCTACTGCAAGAGGCTGTGGAGGAGAAGAGGAGTCATGAGAGGAGACAGAGAAGGATCGGTCAGAGAGGTAGGAGGATAGCCAGGAGAGGGCAGTTTCACGTAGACCAAGGGAGTGAAGGATTTGCAGAAGGAGAGGGTGGTCCACAGTGTCGAAAGCAGCAGAGAGGTCAAGGAGAATGAGTAGAGAGTAGTGGCCCTTGGATTTAGCAGCAAGGAGGTCATTGCTGACTTTTGTGAGGGCACTTTCAGTTGAGTGAAGAGAATGGAAGCCAGACTGAAAAGGGTCAAGGAGGGAGTGGGAGGAAAGAAAGGTGGTAAGGCGGTTATAAACAACACGCTCAAGGAGCTTGGAGGCAAATGGGAGGAGAGAGATGGGACGGTAGTTGTAGAGAGTGTTAGAATTAAGGGTAGGTTTTTTAGTATGGGGGAGACAAGGGCATGTTTGAATGCAGACGGGACAGTGCCTGATGAAAGGGAGAGATTAAGGAGTTGCAAGATGGGAGCAGGCAGAAGGAGAGAGGTAGCAGAGGAGACATGAAGGGATAGGGTCAAGGGGGGAGGTGGAAGGGGGGGAGGACTGGATGAGGGACATTACTTCCTCTCCAGATACCGGGGAGAAGAAAGTTGGTAAAATGGAAGGAGAGGGGTGATCTGGGAAAGGTGGAGGTGGATAGCAGGGGGACTGGTGGGATATGATGTCCTGACGTATGGAGTCAATTTTAGATGTAAAGTAGGTAGCAACGTCAAGGGCAGAGAGCGAGGGAGGCAAGGAGGGGGTGGGCGGAGGAGGGAGTTGAAGGTGGTGAAGAGACGTTGGGGATTTGAGGACTGAGAGGAGATGAGGTTCTTGAAATATGACTGTTTAGAGAGGGAGGTATCTGGTGCATTTGGAATGCCAGGGTTGAGGTGTAAATCTGCAAGGGTGAATAGTGATCGCTGGAGCAACAGAGTCCAGAGCAGAAGTAAGGGTGGTATTGTTTAAGGAACTGGATTGTTCAGGGCAGATCCTTATAAAACATATCTTAAGCAAAATGACCCAATTATCTAATGTTTTAATACAGGATTGAGAAACCCCTCAGTTCAGGAAGGCTCCATCCCATATACCAGAGAGAACCATGCATGTAATCTCCTTATTAACTAAAAGTATTTACATGCTATAAGCAGCTAAAAAGAAATCAATAAATATAAACATGGCAGCCGTAGCCATACTCTTATGTAGAATCCCTTAAGGGGTCGCTAGGAAGAAGAAAAAAAATGTACTGTACACTATTGCTAATGGAGTACAACATTATATCTATGTTAATGAATTCAATTTCAACTGCAATACAATAAATTGTACACAAAAGACTGTGTTTATGTCCATTTTTTCTAGAGAACAGCCTGTAACATCCATTGGATTCTTAAGGGGGTTGTAATACAAATGGGATGATGAGACATTGGTATAGTCCAAGCTAAACTAAGTAATAGGCTGTTATAGACTATATTGCATTTTACTGTATGTGAACCCAGGGTTCGCCCAACCTACATTAGGTTATTTTAGCAATTCATTTCTGAAATAGTTGTTTACCAATAATTACAGCAACATCATCACAGCAGCATGAAGTGGGACTCAAGGGGGAAATCAATTAGATGCGAATAAGCGAAAAATTAATATCGGAGAAGTTTTTGCACAATTCACAAGTTTTGGTGCAATATTTTTGCCTTTTTTGTCTACGCGCACTCCCACTTTTCACACTACCCAATTACAAAGGAAGTGTAAACGCATTCAAGTGAAAACTGTTCTTGGAGTATCCAGTGAAAAGTACAGGTGAATTTGGGGAAATCTGTATGTACCCCATAAAATAGGTACCTGACATATGTAATTAATCTGAACCAAGTTCCCACATTTTTAGCCAAAAATAGGGATTTTGCACAACTTTTCACCTGCTCTGAGATGGTGAAAACAGTTTTCTGGTTTTTGTCTATGTAGAATTCACACCTTCGAAAACTTCGGCAATAGGATTGCACAGTATACATATTTGTGCAAAAAGTTTGCATCGGCAAAAACTTTCGGCTTTTCCACTTACTTGTAATTTACTCATCTGACTTACTAAACTCCCTATGTTATTTGTTAAAAAAACTATTTGACGCTAAAATCAAGAAACTGGATTTTATATTTAAAACAATAAATAAATCTTAAAATCTGGCTTATAGTTACATTAACAATAACATACTGTTATGGGCAATGTGAAAAACTGTATTTTGATCATACTTTTGTAATTACCATATGCCCATACCAGGACATCTGCAGGGCCGCAACTAGGGGGGGTTAGGGGTGCACGTGCACCGGGTGCCGGATTGCAGGGGGTGAAAAAAGCTGACTCGAGGTGGTTTGGGGGCTGCAGATTCAGAAAATGGCCATCCAAAAATGGCCACCGCCAAAAGGAGACAAATGCTAGAGGTCCTTACTGACCCTCTAGTGTCTGTCTCCTCCTTGGTGGCGGCCATTTTTGGATGGCCGTTTTCAGCAGATTCCATGCGGACTAGCCCCCTGGCAACAAGCATAAACCCCCATGGCAACGAACATGAAACCCCATGGCAACGAGCATAAACCCCCTGGCAACGAGCATGAAACCAATGCAACGAGCATAAACCCCATGGCAATGAGCATAAACCCCATGGCAACAAGCATGAAACCCCATAGCAACGAGCATGTAACCCCTGGCAATGAGCATGGAACCCCAGACAATGAGCAGGTAATTTTAAAGTAATTAGAAGCCTTACTGTGGGGTATAAAATGGTGTCGGACAAATATGTAAGTGGCACTTTGGTAATAGGCATTACAGTGTGTGGCATAATGTGTAATGGGCATTATGGTGTGTGGAATAATGTAAGTCACTATACCAGGGACGTCTGAGTAGTGCACTGTCTTATGGAGGTGCAAGGACAAACTCCAGGTACGGGAAGGGAGGGGGCGCAAACTTGCTGTCTTGCACTGGGTGACAGATATCCTAGTTTCGGCCCTGACATCTGAGGCAGGAATTAATATTTAATTTATTTTAGGGTGGGCTTTGAAATGTAGACCCAAAATGTATTTATTAGTGCAAACCAACCACATTGATCAATGGGATCCCCCAGTGCACACAACATCCTACAATTTAATGTGTAGGGAAGCCAAAATGAGAGCAATGTCATAATCCAATTGAAATGAATAACAATAGTTGGCCGTATTGACGCCCATTATAGCTAGAAGATGACTCCAGATGACAGTTACAGGCCTGTGTGTGCGTCCATCTACCAAACGCACCAACAGGCCCCAGTCATGAACAAAGGAAGCTGGATTCTTGGCATCCAGTGTGTGACCTATTGGACAGTGATCCAGTCACTTGCGCCAAATATACTTCTTGCTAATTTCTATGGTTTCCCTGGGAAGCTAGTTGGACATCGGGGAAATGGATATATAGAAGCTGCCTCCATTTTAATGGAGCTTCCAATGCTCAGTGCAGAAAGCTATAGTTACAATGTGTGTGATACAGGGATGTCAGAATTATGCTGTTGTGGACCATCACCTCTGGAACCTACGATTGCTCCTGCAAGGCTCACCCCCAAATTCTTCCATTGCTCTCTGTCTGTCCCTATATTGGCTACCCAAACACTTCCAATCCCTCCACTGTCCCATTATTTCTCACCTTACCCATAAATATTGTCCCAGTTGCACTTTGACTTCTCCAGCACAGAAACCCATCTAGGGAATTTGATTTTTAAAATATTTAAAATAAATGCTCCTCAAAGGCAGATCTCTTCATAGAAGCCTATCCCTATCCTCCATAATCTGTTTACTCTTACTCCTGTTATTCCCATTCCATGTCATGTATCAAAGATTTCCCCATAAAATAGTAGCATAATATCTGTGTTGCTCATAAATAAACATAGCGGTGTAGCAAGGAACTATAGTGCCCTAAGCAAGTGCATGTTACTATGACCCCCCCCCTTCCCCCAGCAATGAAAGGCTCCAGGGAAGGGGACATAGCCAGCACTTGGGAGCAAGTTGAAATTTTGCTTTTAAGAGCATAATCAGCTATTTCTACAAATCATGCATTTCCTGCTTAGTACACTGAATATTATAGTGGTTATTTTACTATTTCTCTGACCTGTTTGTAACTTTCTATACACACATATCAAGCTTGTATATTCATACACAAATGACCATTGCCTCAGTGGTGACTTGGCTTGGCATAGCTGAATTGGATGTGCATCACGTTTGTTGCATGTTGCAATTTGTCCTGTTTTCTCTTCCAAAATAAGTTTACCCTGTTTCTTTGATGTGTTACATTGATTATGTTTACTGTAGATTATCAAACTGCCATTTGTTACTGGGTATGGTACTGTGGATAGTGTATACACAATGTATATTTTAATTGTGCAAATTCACATCCTGGTGCAGGTTGTTCTTTCTTAATCTACTATTGCAAATAATATTTATGCTGGAGAAAAGATTGATTCCTATATTATAGATGCCTGTACATGCTTTAGGTATTCATTTCAGCTATTGCTATTTTATTGCCTTTAACTTTTATAGTGCAAAACTCCAAAATAATTGTCAGCTCCTGTAGATTATACACATTAGAAATGCATGGACCATTTCATTTGCTTATAAATTTATCATTGATTAAGTCTCAAGATTAAGATCAAGTCCATAATATTGACAAACCAGCGTTTGTTGATTCCTGCTTAGGCTGGGCGGTAATGTCATTGCATTAATATCATGGTATTTAAAATATAAATATTATTCCCATGAAATTGTCGATCCCAAATCACTCCAGAATATGGATACGGGATCTCTGGGTTGGCCATCCCATTACAGCGAGATAGCCAAAGTGGTGTAATGAAGTGTTACTGACAGCTTCTAAAGCTGGGTACACACTTGTCCAATCTTCAGGAGATCAGACTCCAGACAAGACTGTTTATACAATCTTACTGCAGACCTGGTGGCAGACTCTGCATCCAATCTATGCGTATGAAACACATTTTCCAAAGCATAATTATTAGGTGCTTGAATGGAAAATCTCTCTGCCCAAAATAGTTTTGATATGGGCTCTATCATTAAAATGACTCATTAGCAGTTATTCTGCATTGTTCCCAAGACCCCACTATGAACAGACAAGGGTCCTGTCATCTCAAATGACATTCTGTTTTACCACCTGAATTCTTATGAACCTACAATCATCTGAGGGTGTCCCATGCATACACCATATAATTATAAAGCATTCAAAAGTAAACCATAATATAAATAAAGACCCGGAGACATAAATTTTGGCAGAATAATTTGTTAGCTATTTATTAAACACATATAAGGGATAATTAAATGGGTTGGGTATTGGTGACAGACAGTCGGGATGCCGGCTGTCAAAATACCGATAGCGGTATCCCAATGCTCAGAATACTGACAGGGGCTAAGAAAGTATTCTAACCCTTTCCCCTTCACCCCCTAACCCTCCCTTCCTGCATCCTAACTGTTACCTCTCCCCACGCACTCCCCGTTAGTGCCTAAACCTAACCATCCCCCCTTAGTACCTAAACCTAGACTTCTCTCCTTCATGCCTAACCCTAACCCCCCAGTGGTGCCTAAACTTAACCCTCCCTATCCGCAGCCTAACCATAACCTTCCCCCTCCTGCAGCCTATCCCTAACCCCATGGTGCCTAAACCTAACCCCCCCTCCCCCCGGCAAGCTAACAACTAACCCGGCTCACTATACTTACATCAAAGATGCCGGCTGTCAGGATTCCAGCTTTGGCATCTCAACTGATGTCGGGGATTTGGTGCCGGTGTTCTAGCCATGGGTCGAGAATCCCGTCGCCGGTATTTCAACCGCTGGCATCCCATGCTGCGGTCACATAACTACATCCCAATTTAAATTAACTTAAATTATAGAAAGTATGTAGGCAAAGAAAGGACATCGAGAATCTGCCACTCCAACAATGGACTACACAACAGATAACATATGGCTAAAGTCAAACTTAACACCTATAAGGAGAGAGCAAAATAATAGAACATTAAATTATTTTGAAATGAAAACTTAATGAAAAGAATCTGCCAAAAAATAATAAAAATTGTGGAATTAAATGCCAACCCAAATCAAGACAAGCTTCAGTGCCAATTAGAAGCAACATGAAGACACATGAGGGTAAAGGAGGAATAATGAGCAGAAAAGAGTAGGAGAGTGGTGGAGGAGTCGGTATGAGAGAATATCAAGGATAACACAAGTAAACTCGACTGGAGGTAAAACCAAAAACCTGCTGAGGGACAACAGAATTCTAATTATTATTACCAATTAGCCGAATTAAGCCGAATTAAATCCGTCAGTTCAGGCAAAAAAGGGCAAATCCCTCCAGACTTCCGCTGCCAACAGCGGCAAGTAGCTAGCCCCCGAGTAGGGTAGACAAGGGGAAACGAGACACACAAGACAACAAAGACATAGTAATTACCCATTGCCTCTCCCGGTCATCCTCTACTTCTCCCTAACTCTCCATGCCACCCTCTTCCTCTCCCTGTCACCCACTGCCTCTTCCTGACTCTCCATGCCACCCACTGCCATGCCCTGTCACCCTCTCCCTGCTACCTATAGCCTCTCCCTACCACCCTCCACCTCTCCGTTATCCTCTACATCTCCCTGCCACCTACTGAATCTCCCTGCCACTCTCTGACTCTCCCTGCCATCCTTTTCTTCTACCTGTCACCCTCTGCCTCTCCCTGTTCCCCTGGCACCAAATGCCTCTCCCTGCCCCCCACTGCCTCTTGCTGTCACCCTCAGCCTCCTCCTGCCACCACTGTTTCCGCAGTCACCACCTGATATACCCACAGCCTCTCACTAACATCCTCTGCCTCTCACTGTCACCCACTGCCTCTCACTGTCACCCACTGCCTCCCCAGTCACCATCTAACACCTACTGCCACTCCCATATGCCCACTACCTAGCCCTGCCACCCTCTACCTCTCCAGTCACCCAATGTCACCCTTTGCCTCTCACTGTCACCCACTGTCTCTCACTGTCACCCACTGCCTCCCCAGTCACCATCTAACACCCACTGCCACTCCCATATGCCCACTACCTAGCCCTGCCACCCTCTACCTCTCCAGTCACCCACTGTCACCCTCTGCCTTTCACTGTCACCCACTGCCTCTCACAGTCGCCCACTGCCTCCCCAGTCTCCACTTAACACCCACTGCCTCTCCCATCCACCCACTACCTAGCCCTGCCACCCTCTACCTCTCCAGTCACCCACTGTCACCCTCTGCCTATCACTGTCACCCCCTGCCACCCTGTGCCTGTCCACGTCACTCTCTGCCTCTCCTCATCACACTCTACTTCTCCCTGTGTTGTTCTTAGGATGTTTTCTTCCTCCTCGAGATGTGGCCACTTTAGAGCAGTGAGCAGGAGGGGACTCTGGGCTGCTGAGGAGGGTCACACAGATGACAAGCTGGGATTGGACGCCCAGGATACTTTCTTATCGCCCAGCCATGGTGGATGTTGCGCTCTCTCCTCCATGCAGGATGACTGTCGTCTCTCATCACATAATATAACAAAACTGTAATTCAGCTGAGGGCCACACATGTGATATTGAGGGTCATAATCAGCTGACAGTTTGTTAGATGCTCTAGAATAATTATACATATCTTGTGGGGCCCAGAATCTGTTTTTTGGGCCCCTGACTGCCAGATATGATTGTCTAATGCTTATGCAGAGTTGCCTACAAAATTAGTGTTACTATTATAAAAGGCATGTACAAAACAATTTATTTCTGCCTATACCAGAGATAGTCTATGCCCGGGTGACAAAGAACCATCTTCTGCAGAGCAATGTGACACCTGAATTATCAGCTAGAAAAGGTCAGCACCAATGCTCTGCAATAGTTGCTATTAGCAATAGGGAAATGCTGGGAAATTGTTACCATGCATAATAAGAAAAATGTTTCCTTTTACATGTAACGTCACTGACACACATGTGACCTATTCCCCAGTAACAATATGCACAGCCCTGTGAGCCAATGCCTTACCCTATAGACATTCAGACATACTTGCCGAATTTGTATTCCTCCTCACCGGGAGAAGCATGGGGACGAGAAGCAGGTGGGTGGAGTTGGGGGCGGGGCTGATAAAAATGTGTCATTAAGCCCCGCCCCTCACCGGAATTTGCAGTGATGATGCATATTTTAATTAGGGGGCGGTGCTAAATGAAGCAATTCTCATAGAATCGCGTCATTAGGCCCCACCCCCAATGCTCGGGCCCGCCGATCGCCACTAATAGTCTCCCCATTCTGCCTACTTCACTAGGAAGTGGGCAGAATGCAGGAGAAGTGCCTACACTTCTGGTGGTGTGGAGGGTTACCCGAAAAATCGTGAACCTCCTGCGAATTCCGGGAAGGTAGGCATGTATGCATTCAGAGCATGATGCTGGTATATAATTAGGGGCCTATTTATCAAAGAATATTTGCGGGATATATCCTGGGGAAACTGTATCAGGAGAAGGTTCTGTTTGCAGTCACTTTACTTTTACACATCATAGGAACAGACTCCTACCAGAGCCCATGTCTCTGCATGTGTATCTAATGCATCCCGGTACATCATTTCTTATTGCCTTGATAAGAAATTATACCCAGATAATTAATAAATGGGCCCCTAGAAGAGATCCCTATCTACAGAATGACAAATTTGTTTTGTTTAACGTTCCTCAATGTTGGGTAGAGGTTCATTGTTTTACTGACTTTGTCACCTTAATAGTTATAATCATCATTTATGTATATAGCGCCACCAATTATAGCAGCGCTGTACAGAGAGTATTTGTCATTCATATCATCCCTGTCCCATCGGAGCTTACGGCGCTGGCAGACAATTACACTACCAGTAAATTTTTGAAGTGTAGAGGGTAACACGAGTACCTGGAAGGAACCCATACAAGCTACCAAAGAACATACAAACTCTGCACAGATAGGGGGCTGGTCAGGAATCAAACTAATATTAACAGCGGTGTAAGACAACAATGCTAACCACTGTGCCATTGTGTTGCTCAGTTCACATGCAGAGAATTCCCCACCTTACACTGATGAGTATAAAACAAGGAAGCACAGCCTATCTGTCAGTGGGATTCTCTCTCAGCTCTTCAGCGTACTCTGAGTACCTTGTGGGCAGAGCATTGGCCATATAAATGGCTTTCCCAGAAACAATTAATTCTCAGATGAATTTGGGTATTCGCATACTGTAACTAGCAGGGACTGAAAACATTTTTTTTTAATGATATAATGATATAATGATACAATGATACAATGATTTTGCAGCTGATGCAGAGAATCCATAACCTGCACAAAGAACAATAAATATTTTAGTCCCAAATACTCCAGAGCTTCACTTTGTTACACTGGAATGAAATGTTTTTCCTCAGATACATGAAACGTTACACTGCTTATTGTGATAAGGGAGCTGGTGTGTACATAACTCTGTCATACACCGCACCTGTACACACATATCTCCAACACCCATTGCACCATGATGTTATACACCTCGTCCAGTTCTTCCCGAGTCACAAATGTTCTGTGCTGCATCCTGTGCCATAGGGTGTCCTTCACCTTCCAGAACCTCTTGATTAGTGGTCTAAAGCGGAGAATCTGGCGTTCCAATTGCTGGTGATCCTCCTCCATCTGGTTTGCAAGATACCTACAGAAACAGACCATGAGGAGTAAGGCTTGTGCTGTATAGTCACCAACTACAGTGAGATGTATGAGGATGCATCCGTACATGCATGCACCAGGCCCAGAACATGCTCAGAGGAGAACAGGGGCCTCTAGATCAGTCAGTAACTATTACAGCTCTGGATGGTGTCTCGATGGCGGCTGGGTATTGCTCAGCTGTCACTGTGACAAATGAGTGAGGAGTCAGTGTGATAAGAACATCATTACTGCCATGATAAACAGTGACAAACATGAGAGGCACAGCCGTGGGCAGTCTCTCAGTGATACATGTACCCCAGTGTGCTGCCCGGTGTGCTGACAGCTATGTTCTTTTCTTTTACAGCAAATTGGGGAGAAAAGGGAAGAAAAAATTCTCCTATGCATTAAACCTTCTGAAGAGTGGAGAAGTTGACAATAGCAACCAATCAGCTTCTAGCTAGCATTTATTAACTGCATTCACTAAAATGATAGGTATAAGCTGATTTGGTTGCTATGGGCAACTTCTCCACATCTGTACTCCTACAGCCATTAGAAGGATTGATACATCTCTCATAGGATGGAATGTACCAAGTATTGCATATACTATGCGATACATAATGCTCCTATCACATGCATACTGACGTTTAGTACCACTGGTATTGATGATACTGACATTTACTAACACTGGTATGAATATATACTTACCTCCCAGGACAGCTCTTCTGATGTACAGCTGCCCTGGGCAAAGTGCTGACTTCTGGGATTATGACCCATGAGTCCTATTGCGCATGTGTGACCAGGGGTCTAAGCTTGTGTAATCATCCTTTGGTTCCCTCTGAGGATTTCTGTATAAAGAATCCCATAGGCTCCTATAGGCAACACCACCTACAGAATGCACCGATTATCACGCAGAAGCTCCAGACAGTTTCTCACTCATAGTTTATGTATAATGTGGGATTTATCATTTGATCACATTGCGCTAAATGTAATAGTCTGCAATTTGTCAAAAGTGCAGATTTTTCATTAATTTTGCCACTAGACTTAAAGCAGCAATTTTATTAAAGGCAAAATCAACCTGGAATAAATTTTTACTAGTACATTTCTGCTTTATATGGACAAATCACATTTTATTACATTTGGCCCTGTATCCTTTATTATGTGGACAGTAACTAGTATTTATGTGAGTAAATAACCTATATGACTTTGCTAATAAGTTTTTTAGGGATATATCTCCAGCTGTATCTGACTAATCACAGAGGGAAATACTTACAGTGCGCTGTAAAAATTAAGCCAGGTGTATTCACTGACAGTCAGGCCAGATCTCTGGAAATACATCAACGCAGTTGCCAGCAGGTACTAGGATAGAAACACCAGTTATACAGTCAGAATGGAGAAACGCGTGTGTATGTACATATCTCAGCAGTCCTATTTCCCACCTATTACACACTACTAAGTATGAATATAAGGAAATATTAATAGATAAGTAAGAGTAATAATAGCTTGTCTGACATTTCCTTGCAGCTGCCTAATTCCAAGAACCTCTTGGAGCAATCTTCCTCTGCAATGAGAAGCAGTAAAGGTGTCCTGTTATATGATATAGTGGCCAATATTTAAATAGACCTTTCTGCAGGTAACTGTAAAGAAGAGTTGATGTTGCCCATAGCAGCCAATCAGACATTTGCTTTTATTTATATACTATTAGAAAATGACAGATTCTCATTGGATGAAATGGACACTGATTTTTTTACACAGTTACACATAGAGTATGATCCCTTATGCCATAAATGTAGTAATGTGACATATTAGGCAAAATTATAAAAGGGAATTTTATCATATTAAAGGTGAAATCATATTGCGCTGGGATGGGCGTACTCTGCCACCATTATATATAAGGCCTGATGCTTGTGTGCTGTAGATACAACACTCACATGGGAATGCTATTTGTACAGACCACAGGGCCAGGAACAGGACAAACCTTTCCCTAGCCCCAGTGTTGGACACTCCGGCTGAGATGTAGGGGTGCAGGTATGAGGGGGCCTCCGACATCTGTACAGCGGTGATTAGTAAAGTCACTGTAATAGTAGGGTCTGTTATACAGTAGGCGTTGTCTGTGGTGTGAATAAATGGTAAAGCAATAAGCCTTACCCAGCAGTTCATAAAAGGCCGCTTTCTCCTCTGGTGTTGGTCTGGGAAACTGTCGGCCTTGGTCATCCTCTCCACCGACGTCCAGTCTTCTCCTATTTGCTGGATTCATCTCTGCGCTCGTCCTGCGGTGATAAATTATTCTCTTTTATATATGGTAATACTAAATACTTATTTATAAATGAAAGATTAGATAAGTGATCTGTCATCCATAAATGTACATACAAAGGCTTGTTGCTGAGGGCAACTGAAGACAAAAACTAGCTATTTGGGGCACTCTTCAAAAAATAATTATTAAATAATAAATAGTAAATTATAAAAATGTATAACTTTTATTGAATTCCCTTTTAAAAGAGTGATAATTAATACACTCTAAATTGACAAACAACAATAAACATTAAGTGATAACTAACAGATCAAACCATAATGTATATGAAAGGCGAAAATTTCTCTCTAATAAATCAATCTAAATGAAACCTGAGGTAGAAAATGAATAAATAGGATGTATAGATACACTCTAGCTCTCAGGGGTAAACCACCCAAATTAATGATGCAACCTCTGTTTATATGTTGAATATAGGGATATAAATAAATAAAAATATATATGAGCACAGCATAATAGTACTGAAACACACAAAATATACTCTATCTGCTGGAAATAGATTAATTTAATAAATGACTGTGTCATGTAAAGGCACTACAATTGTACCTTTTCCACCAATTCATCAGGGGTCCCTGACTGAAACAATGAAGACACAATCAAAATATCAATGCAATGTATATAGGTAAATGAATACAAGCAGAAACAATTGCTGCAAATGGACGAGAGAAAATAAATGAATCACAACGGATGTTAATCAGTGACTCCTGTCTTTGAAATAAACAGGACTCATCTGGAGCACATATGTATACATATACCTAGAACATAATTAGACCTGAAATCATAACCTTGGTCCAAATGAGGTAGAGATACAGTATAATCATAGGGTCAGTCACAGTCATTGATTTAATTATATATCTTTATCATGTGGCCATTTGAGCAGCATCACCTTATAGACCTCTCACAACTGGGATGAGTAATTCTATAATGCAAGTCTTTCTACTTAGACTGACCCTATGATTGCCCTCAGCAACAAGCCTTTTGTATGTGTATTATACAAATTATTTGGGTGCACCACCAATAAAGGGTCATCAAATAATTAATATTGCATGATTGACCGTAATTTTGGTTCTTTCTAGATCTCTTTATTATATTTTTTTTTTCTGTGCGGATTCTTCAAATTTTTTCAATCCATAAATGTACACCTGCAATTAATATTTTATTGTGGAAATGCATCAACATGTTCTCCTAGCACATGAGGGCCACATACTGCCGGGGGAACTGCCGCTATAACATGGGGATGCAGCTACGTTTGCAGGACTACAGGCCTAGCTGACTACACGCAGGGGGAAGAGAGTAATAATATAACTTCAGTATCCTCCTAATACTCTATAGCTATCTGCTCTCATATTATATTTTCCTCCCATTATTCTACATGCTCCAGCCTCATGTATGTGTTACAGTAATATGAGAATGAGAGGGCAGCAGACTGTTTATATCATGTGTCCTCTATCTCTGTTTGAATATTTTTATAATGCCAGTGGCGCACTCAGGGGGAGGGGGGTGTCCCCGTACCCAGAAACCCACCTATCATCATCTGGCCAGAAGCCACCTCACTAAACGAACATAAAGCATCCGTGGCATGTTTTTATTCTAACAATTGTTAGATATATATCTATAACATTGTTATGTCCAAATCTATACAGTATGGGCCTGATTCCGAGATTTAGGCTAATGCAATCGCAACTTCTTATGGATCGCAGTTGGTATAATACGCTAATGCCTTCCAGAGTGTAGCCGAGCATAGGGACGCCCACTGCTGTCATCTCCTCTCCATCCTAATACATACAACAGCGTAAACATCGGTAACATTGATGCAGATCAACCAGCCATGCAGCTTGTAAGTCACGTGTAATCTGCCTCAAACACTGCAGCTCTCCTCACATGCAGTGAGCTCTCTTGCTGCGAAGGTGATCGCAATTGCTAATATACAGTATGCACACCCTTGAAACAGAGTTTAAACGGTCCCACCACACCTCTGTTACCTCCCCCAAAAGCTGATTTCCTATCACTGACTTTGAGAGTGAATCCTCTGTGGTCAATCTGCCTAAATATCAGCATTGCGTAAATCTCAGAGTCGACCCCTATAATTCCCTAGTTAGTGATATATTGAGTCTATTTACTAAGCCTTGGATGGAGATAACGTGAATATTGATAAATTACCAGCCAATCAGCTCCTAACTTCCATGTCACAGTCTGTGTTTGAAAAATGACAGGAGCTAATTGGCTGGTACTTTATCTCCGTTCACTTTATCTTCATCTAAGGCTTAGTAAACAGACAGCCCCTTACACACGTTACCCTTTCCACTACTCTTCCTGTAACCCTATAACCTACTACTGTATATGTAGTTACTGGCTTATTGCACTCACCCACTGTCCAGTTCTCTGCTACTGCCCTCCCTCACACCTAACAGAGGACGACTCCAAACAGAAGAAATGTATTAAAAAAAAAGGCTTAAGTAACAATTATCAATAAATAGAGAAGTAAACTTAAAATCAACAGAGTGTAAATCTCAATATTTTAAATTGATTGACACTGTGTAATTTACTTATAAATCTTATATTAGCAAAACTATATTATATATAATCAAAGCTGTTTATATTACTAAATTGTGTCTAAATTTACCATATATATATTATATATATATATATATATACACACAATCATACATACACACACACACACACACACACACACTATACCCCACCAAACAGCAATAATATATATATATATATATATATATATATATATATATATATATATCTATATTTTATACAAATGTTATATTAATAATTAAATGTGTAATAAAAAGTTATATAATAAAATGTAAAAATAGATAAGGAAAATAGATAAATATAGTGATAAATGGATATATTTAGCCAAGTAGTGCAGCTCCTCAGTGATCAGTCACCATCAGGCATCAGAGCTCACGGCCACTTTGAAAATAAACTGACGTTGCCATGGTGACCACCAGACTTAAAGGGCCACTACAGCTCACTTGCTTCATTACATAAGGCAACTAAAAGTGACATTTACAATTACATATCTATGAAATATATCTCAGTAACACCTCACAAATAATATGTGACATGAGGCAGTGATTGTGGTGGAAGCCTTTGTCAGATGCATACCATGTTTCCTACAGTTAGCCACTACTGGGTCCCTTTCATATGCTCGCAGTCAGAGTCGGCCCTAGGCATTAGGCCCCGCCCCCTATGTAAATTGTGCCCAATCGCGACAATTTTACCACGAGGGGGCGGGCTTAATGACGCGAATCGTCAAGCCCTGCCCCCGTCGGCCCCCTGCTGCATCTCTTACCCGGGCTTCTCCCGGGAAGAGAATGTTAAAGGTAGGCAACTCTGCCTTAGGGGCATCCTGCCACTCGGCAGCAGGGCCCGCAGCCAGCTAGTACTAATGAGTCACACTGACTCATTATTATAGTACTCTCTGCGCTGCCTGTAGCTGGCTGGGGGCCGCACCGAGGAAGGAGGAGGAGGGGGGCATTCTTACCCTCACTGTACTTAACCAGGCTGTTACTAAACTGCCTAAGATCCGCCCCCTCCCCCGAGTCCTCGCCCCCTTCTCTCCGTCTTTTATACATGAACCCTCCTTTCCCTGCATGAGACTCCGCCCCCTAATCCTGTATGCAATGGGGAGGGGTGTATTGGGTTTTTTTTTCCGGGGGAGGGAGGTTGGAGTGTGTTTTACCGTCTGTGGTGGGGTGGTGTATTACTGTAGTAGTGTGTGAGTGGGGGGGTGTATTACTGTAGTGTGTGTGTGAGTGAGGTGGTGTATTACTGTTTTAGTGTGTGAGTGGGGGTGTGTATTAATGTAGTGTGTGTGTGGGATGGGAGGTGTATTAATTCTGTGTGTGTGAGGGGTTTGTTCATATTATTCGAGCTATAAGTTATATGAGGATCAGTGATGTTCTCTGTGTTATATGGCTCTCACTGTGGGTCTCTACATTATATGGCGCTAATTGCAACTCTTTGCGTTATATGGCGTTCACTGCGACACTCTCTATATTATGTGCCAGTCACTTTGACACTCTGCATTATATGGCACCTTTGCATTATATGGTGCTCACTGCGGCGCTCTCTGCATTATATGTCGTTCATTGCAACTCTCTGCGCTATATGGCACTTACTGCGACGCTTTCTAAATTATATGCCACTCACTGTGACATTCTCTGCATTATATGGCGCCTCTGCATTGCACTCTGCATTATATGGCGCTACTGATACCCTATGTGCTGTGAGGCCACCACTCACTAGTTCCACCACTGGGCCGCGGCTGTTCCTTCTGACCCTATGTATCAACAGCAGCCCACCCCACTGCCTGTTGCATTCCAGGCACTGACACTTACTGCACACATGCGTGCACCCTACCCGACCCCCCCTCCTGCCCCAGCTCCGCTCACCAACCAGACTCTCTCTGGCCGTGTAAAAAAACAAACAGATAAACAAAAAACAATACAGGCAGCTTCAGGCCAGTCTCTGGCCACAGCACCCCAGCGCACAGATTGGCAAGCCCTGCCTTAAACAAAGTTTGTGTGCATTGAACCATCAAAAATCAAAGGTTTCATTATCTCAGTCATGCTAAAAAAATTCAGTATTTTGGAATATTCAGTATTTCAGAATATTTGGATATGGAAGACTCAACCTGTATTATGGTAATGGTGGCCACAGATGCTGCAATATTGCAACCAATGATGGCCAACTGGCCTAATATTGCCATGTGTGCAGCTCGAAAATGATTGTAATGTCATAATCCAATTGAAACAAATAACCATAGTTGGCTGTATTGACCCCCAATATTGCTAGAAGATGACTCCAGATAACAGTTAATGCTCATACACACTAAATGATAAAGTGAACGATATGGACGATAACGATATCGTTCATAGTGTTCAATATTGTCCAGTGTGTATGCAAGATATCGCTAACGATGCACACTTCTGCGTATTGTTAATGTCTGCTCTCGCCTGAACTTGCAGGACAATCTGACGAAATCATCAGATTCTGCAAGTTTGGGGATGTGACAGGGTGACGTCACTGAACGATATAGTTAATGATATCATTCAGTGTGTATGCTCAATGTCATTCCCGACATTGATCCTGGGAGTTCAAGGGATAACACTTAACGATATTGCTCATGGAGCATATAGTTTGGTGTGTATGAGCCTCTATAGGCCTGCGTGTTTGCCCATCTACCAACTGCACCAACAGGCCCCTGTCATGAACAAAGGAAACTGGAGTTCTGGCATCCAGTGTGTGACTAATTGGACAGTGATCCAGCCACTTGCGCTAAATATACTTCTTGATCATTTCTATGGTTTCCCTGGGAAGCTAGTTGGACATCGGGGAAATGGATATATAGAAGCTGCCTCCAACCAATTATTTTGCCCATTTTAATGGAGCTTCCAATGCTCAATGCAATAAGCTATAGTTATAATGTGTTTGATAGAGGAATGTCAGAATTATGCTGTTGTAGACCATCACCACTGGAACCTATAATGATTGGTCCTGCAAGGCTCACCCCCAAATTCTTCAATTCCTCTCTGCCAGTCTCTACTGTACATTGACTCCCCATACACTTCCAGTTCCTCCACTGCCCCATTATTTCTCACCTTACCCATAATTATTCTCCCACTTGCACTTTGCGCATCTTCAGTGACCTACTGTAAGTGCTAATGTTATCCTTTCTCATAACCTCATGCCATACATAGATACAAGACATGCTTTCTCATAACCTCATGCCATACATAGATGCAAGATATCCTTTCTCATAACCTCATGCCATACATAGATACAAGACATCCCTTCTCATAACCTCATGCCATATATAGATACAAGACATCCCTTCTCATAACCTCATGCCATACATAGATACAAGACATCCCTTCTCATAACCTGATGCCATACATAGATACAAGACATCCCTTCTCATAACCTCATGCCATAAATAGATACAAGACATCCCTTCTCATAACCTCATGCCATAAATAGATACAAGACATCCCTTCTCATAACCTCATGCCATACATAGATACAAGACTTCTCTTCTCATAACCTCATGCCATACATAGATACAAGACTTCTCCACCACAGAAACCCATCTAGAGAATTTGATACCCTGACTTTTAAAATATTTTAAATAAATGCTCCTCAAAGGCAGATCTCTTCATAGAAGTCTATCCCTATCCTCCATAATTACTCTTACTCCTGTTATTCCCATTCCAAGTTATGTATTACACGTTTCCCCATAAAATAGCAGCATATTATCTGTGTTGCTCATAAATAAAGATAGCGGTATAGCAAGGAACTATAGTGCCCTAAGCAAGTGCATGTTACTATGACCCCTCCCTTCCCCCAGCAATGAAAAGCTCCACGGGAGGGGACCTCATAGCCAGCACTTGAGAGCAAGTTGAAGTTTTGCTTCTAAGAGCATTGCCACTTTCTAAGCAGCCGGCACAATGGCAGATAATCGGCTATTTCTACAAATCATGCATTTCCTGCTTAGTACACTGAATATTATAGTGGTTACTTTACTATTTCTCTGACCTGTTTGCCCATTTTAATGGAGCTTCCAATGCTCAATGCAGGAAGCTATAGTTACAATGTGTTTGATAGAGGAATGTCAGAATTATGCTGTTGTGGACCATCACCTCTGGAACCTATAATGATTACTCCTGCAAGGCTCACCCCCAAATTCTTCAATTCCTCTAAGCCAGTCTCTACTGTACATTGACTCCCCATACACTTCCAGTTCCTCCACTGCCCCATTATTTCTCACCTTACCCATAATTATTCTCCCACTTGCACTTTGCTCACTTTCAGTGATCTACTGTAAGTTCTAATGTTATCCCTTCTCATAACCTCATGCTATACATAGATACAAGACATCCCTTCTCATAACCTCATGCCATATATAGATACAAGACATCCCTTCTCATAACCTCATGCCATACATAGATACAAGACATCCCTTCTCATAACCTGATGCCATACATAGATACAAGACATCCCTTCTCATAACCTCATGCCATAAATAGATACAAGACATCCCTTCTCATAACCTCATGCCATAAATAGATACAAGACATCCCTTCTCATAACCTCATGCCATACATAGATACAAGACTTCTCTTCTCATAACCTCATGCCATACATAGATACAAGACTTCTCCACCACAGAAACCCATCTAGAGAATTTGATACCCTGACTTTTAAAATATTTTAAATAAATGCTCCTCAAAGGCAGATCTCTTCATAGAAGTCTATCCCTATCCTCCATAATTACTCTTACTCCTGTTATTCCCATTCCAAGTTATGTATTACACGTTTCCCCATAAAATAGCAGCATATTATCTGTGTTGCTCATAAATAAAGATAGCGGTATAGCAAGGAACTATAGTGCCCTAAGCAAGTGCATGTTACTATGACCCCTCCCTTCCCCCAGCAATGAAAAGCTCCACGGGAGGGGACCTCATAGCCAGCACTTGAGAGCAAGTTGAAGTTTTGCTTCTAAGAGCATTGCCACTTTCTAAGCAGCCGGCACAATGGCAGATAATCGGCTATTTCTACAAATCATGCATTTCCTGCTTAGTACACTGAATATTATAGTGGTTACTTTACTATTTCTCTGACCTGTTTGCCCATTTTAATGGAGCTTCCAATGCTCAATGCAGGAAGCTATAGTTACAATGTGTTTGATAGAGGAATGTCAGAATTATGCTGTTGTGGACCATCACCTCTGGAACCTATAATGATTGCTCCTGCAAGGCTCACCCCCAAATTCTTCAATTCCTCTAAGCCAGTCTCTACTGTACATTGACTCCCCATACACTTCCAGTTCCTCCACTGCCCCATTATTTCTCACCTTACCCATAATTATTCTCCCACTTGCACTTTGCTCACTTTCAGTGATCTACTGTAAGTTCTAATGTTATCCCTTCTCATAACCTCATGCTATACATAGATACAAGACATCCCTTCTCATAACCTCATGCCATACATAGATACAAGCAGGGCCGGACTGGGACTAAAAATAGGCCCTGGCATTTAAAGAACAGACAGGCCCACCTTGGCGTCAGCATCTGGCTCCTGGCATAGACTACTCCCAATATTATTCCTGACTCCTCCCACTTCTTAATCTATGCTCTTACAAATATAATTAATATTAGAACAACAAACAAGTATACTTCATTCTCTGTATTAAAATACAGACAACAGAACTCATCCTGCCAGTGGTGTCCCTTCCCGCGGTATCACCCGGTGCAGGGAGGGATACTGTGCCGCCAAAAAGGGGGCATGGCCACACGTGCAAATCCCCGTGCTTATTTGCCGGATAAAAGGGGGGGTTCCCTGGGTGTGCAGTGCCGGCCGGCTGGCTCCCTCACAGTGTCAGGAGCAGAGTGCTGCACGTAATGTCACTGTGCAGCACCCGGCTTTTGTCACTGAGGGGGAGTCTGCACCTTGGTGTCAACCCTCGGCGAGTGACACCCTGGTGCGACCCGCACCCACCTTGTGACGCCACTGTATCCTCCAAGGGATTCAAACGTGCCGTAGTCAGATATTTGAATATTTGGTTGGTTATGTTAGGTAAAGCTGGCACTTCATTGGTGTAGGTCACACTTAAAGAAAAGGGAAGGCATTTTGACAAATGACCAAGCCCTAGCTTAGCAGTTGTAGAGGATTAGATAGCGTTCACTGTAGGAATTTTTAGGGCAGAGGAGGACACATCTGTACACACCAAAGCATAACTACAGACTTTGGTGCTCTGTGTACATAAAGAGCATTGGTGCCCCCCTCCACACTTTAAGGAGGGGAAGAGCGTGCCATAGGCGCGCTTAGAAAAAAAACAGGTTGTAGTCTTGCTGGGAAAGGGCGTGACCACACAATAGTACCCTCAATTCAAATAATGCCACATAGTAATGACCCTTAGTCACATTACACCGCACAGTAGTGTCCCTTACACATTATGCTACACACCGTAATGGTCCTTACATACATAGGTGAAACTAGACATTTGGTAATGGGTGGTCCCAACAGGACTGCCAAGACACTGGGCAGGCCCAGGTATTGTGGGAGTGCATGACTACATGGGTGGGCATGGCAACTTGTCACTAATTTACTGTATGATTATAGTGTTAGCTGCTGTTCGGCCTGCCGGCGTCGGGATTTCGATCGCCGGGCTCTCGTCCGGCAGTCATTCATACCGATCCCAATTCATGTGATACTAAAATAATGTGAAAAGGGTGTGAAAACACAGAACACCCTTTTCACTTTATTTTAGTATAAATAATTTTAATAAATAGGCCTCTATGTCTTTTGCCTCTATTTCTACACACCAGTGCTTGCACTTGTATTTTTTTATAGATGGAAGAAGCATTCCAAACATTGGAAGCATGGCCAGCAACAGAAATCCTGGGGCCCGTTACAATGATATCTCTGGGGCCCTCCCTTGACCCCTCCTCCACACAACCCACTCATCCCTCCTGCATAATATTATATATATATATATATATATATATATTAGAGATGAGCGGTTCGGATTCCAAACCGCTCCGAACATTGGGGATCCGAGTCCACCCGAACGCTATTCGGGTGTTCCCTGCCTGACTCGGATCCCCGTTCGAGGCCGAACCTCAGCCTCCTGACATCGGAGAATCCGACGTCAGGGCTTCTCTAGTGTAGGGCAGACCGCTGTGATAGCGGTCTGCCCTACACAGATCAAACACACAGCCACCAGCGGCAGCTGTGTGTTTGTAATAGCAGCCAATGAGAGTCACACAGACTCTCATTGGCTGCTGCACGGAGGGAGCCGGTTGGAGCTCACTCATGAGCTCCGTCTTCCGGCTCCCTCTTGCGCGTTATAGAGCAGAGCGGACGTCGGCGGGAGCAGGGATTCAGGTACGTTTTTTTTTTTTTTTATGTGTGTGTGTAAGGGGGCATTACTGGGGGGGCATACTACTACTGGGGGCCTGCTAATGGGGGTCATACTACTACTGGGGGCCTGCTAATGGGGGGCATACTACTACTGGGGGCCTGCTAGTGAGGGGCATACTACTACTGGGGGCCTGCTAAGGGGGGCATACTACTACTGGGGGCCTGCTAATGGTGGCACTACTACTACTGGGGGCCTGCTAGTGGGGGGCATACTACTACTGGGGGCCTGCTAAGGGGGGGCATACTACTACTGGGGGCCTGCTAAGGGGGGGCACACTACTACTGGGGGCCTGCTAAGGGGGAGCATACTACTACTGGGGGCATGTTAATGGGGGCACTACTACTGGGGGCATGTTAATGGGGGCACTGCTACTGGGGGGCATGCTAATGGGGGCACTGCTACTGGGGGCCTGCTAATGGGGGCACTACTTTCTGGGGGCCTGCTAATGGGGGGCATACTACTGGGGGGCATACTACTACTGGGGGCACTGCATAGGGGGCCCTACTACTAAGGGGACTGCATAGGGGGCACCACTACTGGGGCCATTGTGTAAGGGACACCACTGCTGGGGGCATTGTATAAGTGGCACTACTACTGTGGGCTTTGTGTATAAGGGTCACTACTGTGGGCATTGTGTAAAAGGGTCAGTACTGTGGGCATTGTGTAAAAGGGTCAGTACTGTGGGCATTGTGTAAAAGGGGTCACTACTGTGGGCATTGTGTAAAAGGGGCACTACTGTGTGTCGTAACATAAATAAGAGACACTACTTTATGGTGTAATGTGAATCAGGCCCTATGTGTGGTGTAATGTGAATAAGGTTGTGCACTGTGACTCCTTGGGCCGTAGCCCACTTTGTAAACAAGTACTGTGATTCTGCTGGCCGCACCCCACTGGGTGGGTGCACTACTTTTCATTTCTGCCATTGCTGTGTGGCAATGTGTCATAGATGTGCTTTATACTGTGGTGTCTGTGCAGCTGCGCCGCTGCTCTGTCGCTTGGTAACCAGTCAGCTCACTGCAACCTTTGGCCAATAATGTTGAAAACAATATTATAAGCTGTGAGGTGGTCTAAATTGACTTTAAATTACTGGAAATTAATGTTATTGAGGTTAATGATACTCTAAGAAGAAAAAAAGGACCAATTTATGTGATTTTAGCTTTTTTTGTCAATTTCCAAAATCCAAAGCCAGTCACCGCAGTTTGCCGGACAACGAATTAGAACCAAATCCAAATCCGGCAAAAATGGTCCGGTGCACATCCCTGCTATATATATATATATATATATATATATATTGTGATACAGTTAGGTTAGGGGGTCCCTCTCCTGGGTAGAGGACTCCTTCCTTTCACACACAGCAGCTGGGAAACAGTACGCCAGACTGGATGCAAGTACAAGCTGGTCGGCGCCAGTCTTTATTGTGCAATGTCAGAAATAACACAAAGAAAACATAAACGTAAATCCTAGCCCTGTCGGGGCACTAACTTCACAGGTAGTTCCCTCACTACCAGAACCTGGCAGGGCCTTATGCCCTCACCAGCAACAAAAGCACAGCACAACACTTACAGTTAGGTTTTTCCAGTGTCTCTGAGCAAACTCCCTGTCTGCTCTCCCAGGTGAGACACTCAGCCCTAAACACACTAGGCTTATATTGGCCACTCTCAGGTGGAAACCCTAACAACCTGTTACCAGGCTGCGAGAACCAAAACCTGGAGTGGCTATGGGTGGAGCCCTCCCTCCCCTCTCACCCACAACCCCCAGGTCCCAAACCGGCTTTTCAAAAAGCCGAAACTCAAGCCTGCTACACTGCAGACTTTCTCCTGGGGATTTTAAACACATAGGACAGGAATCTGGGATAAATGTCCCTGCCACAGACCACTTTACTAGTGATCCTATCACATATCCCCCCCTTTGTTTCGACCTATGGGGCGGAACAACTGAAGCCCCCAAACAATGAACGCATGACAACGCGTCTGCTTTAAACAACAGGCCCCCTGGCCTGTGTTTCACCGAAAATTTAAAAGTTTGTAACGCCCACTTTATGGCCAACGCCTCCTTCTCCACTGTGGCACCGGGTAGGCATCGAATTTTGAAACACTGTTCAACTTTCGGAAGTCATTGCAGAAACGCACACTCCCATCTGGCTTTGGAATCAACACAATGGGACTTGACCATTCACTATGTGATACTTCAATAACCCCTAACTCTAGCATATTTTTAATTTCTTTCGACACCAATGCTCTTGGTGCTTCTGGTAACCTATAGGGCTTTAGATTAACTTTAACCCCTGGGTCAGTGATGATGTCATGTTTAACGACCGAGGTTTTCCCAGGTACGTCAGAGAACAGCACCCTATTTCTAACCAGAAACTCCTTGACCTCTCGTTGTTGAATTGCCGACAGGGTTTTTGCCACTGTCACTTCGGGAACTAAGGGCCCTGGACTTACTGGATGGGCTCGGACTGCCGACAGTACCGTTCTATCTTTCCAGGGCTTTAACAGATTTATATGGTATATCTGTTCCGGCTTTCTTTTCCCCGGCTGGTAAACTTTGTAATTGACCTGTCCCACTCTTTCTAAGATTTCAAAGGGCCCTTGCCATTTAGCCAAAAGTTTATTTTCCACAGTGGGAACCAACACTAACACTCTGTCCCCAGGAGCAAATCTGCGTAACCGAGCATTGCGGTTGTATACCCTCTGCTGTGCCTGTTGAGCCTGTTTCAAGTGCTCTCTCACTATCGGCACCTCTATAATAGGCAATGGAACTAGTGGTCCCTTAAAACGTGGTCTGGGAGCATGATACTGACACTCAGGGCAGGATGCGCAAAAGTCAGATACCTCTTTATGAAGCCCGGGCCAGAAGAACCTCTGCATTATTCGCTCAGTGGTTTTCTCTACCCCTAGATGACCTGCCGTTATACGATCATGGGCCAGATCCAACACTGTTCTTCTGTAGGCTTTGGGAACTATTAGTTGTTCCACAACATCTTCCCCCTTCTTAGTCACCTGATATAACCAATCCTGACACATTGCCATGTGGGGATAGGACAAAGGACTATCAGGGTCTATGGGTTTACCATCAACTACTTTTACATTCTCCCTGGCTTTTACCAAAGTAGGGTCATTCAACTGCTCCACGGCAAAGACCTCTCTTCTGACCTCTAAATCAGGCAGATGATCCACTGGCCCAACAACACTTCCCACCTCAATGGGAGGCACATAATTTGGCGGGCCACCGTCACGCTCCGCATTCTCTAGTTCGCCAATCATAGTAGGAAAAGGGAATAACTCTGACTCAGAAGAAACTCCCTCCTCCACTATATCGACAACCTTCTCAATTGGACCGGGGTTGTTCACTTCTGGAACAAAACGGCTTTCCCACAATTTCCAGAAGTGAGCAAAGTCTCTCCCCAATATTGCATCGTACATCAGACCAGGCACCAAACCCACAGAAACTATAGCAGAGCCACATGGTGTCTCGATGTTCACCTCGGCAGTAACATAATATCGATTATCCCCATGTATGCAGGTCACACCAACAGTTTTCCCCTTATGCCTCAAGGGGTTCACCAGCTCAGCTTTTATAAGTGTCACCAAGCTACCAGAGTCTAACAGTGCCTCTACTCGGTTGCCATCTACAGTGAGTACACACATGTGCTTATCAGTCTCAGCCTGCCGGTCAGCCGTACAGGCTGTCTGTGCAAAGAAAGACCCCCTGCGGTAGACATGAGCAGTATCACATTGCATAGGTTCAGTTGTAAGTGAACAATTAGTGGAAATATGGCCGAAGTCACCACATCGGAAACACTGAATCATATTAATGTCTAGTCGTTTACGGGGCAAGAACCTTCCTGGCCTGGCAGGCCTGTCTCCAGGTTCTACACCCTCAGTCTTAGGTACATCCCACCGCCCAGCACCCTTCTCCCCTGGAACAGTCTTACCAGTGTCTGTGGGAGTTCGCCGTTGCGCCATCGGGGCTTGGTGGGGCATACTCCTCAGCTCCTCAGCTGCCACGTACCTCTCCACTAGCTCGACCAACTGGTCCGCGGTCTTAGGGTCTGCATGGCTCACCCACTTGCGCAGAGTCGCGGGTAATGATCGCAGGTACCGGTCCATCACGACCCTTTCCACGATCTGTGATCCCGTCAGCGTCTCGGGCTGTAGCCATTTTGAGGACAGATGGACGAGGTCATGCATCTGTGAACGTGGAGGCTTGTCCATATGGAACTCCCAGCGGTGGACCCGTTGGGCACGAACAAAGGTGGTGACTCCCAAGTGAGTTAGAATCTCCTGTTTTAGTTTTATATAGTCCTTGGCATCAGCCAGGCATAAGTCGAAATATGCTTTTTGTGGCTCCCCAGACAAAAAAGGTGCCACCAGACTTGCCCACTGCTCCTGGGGCCAACTCTCCCTTTCGGCCGTTCTTTCAAATGCGGCGAGATAGGCCTCCACATCATCGCCCGAAGTCATCTTTTGGAGGAAGTGACTGGCTCGTATGGAGTGAGTGGTGGTGGGAGGACCAGTATTAACATCTCTGGGCCAGGCGACCAGGTGCTGTACCACCTCTCTTATGGCCTGGCTGTTTTCCGCTAAGGCCTGGCGGGTTTCCTCAATGGCGACCTGTTGAAGTCTGTTAGTCTCCTGCTGAGCTCTGGTAGCTTCCTGCTGAGCTCTGGTAGATTCCTGCTGAAGTTGGTTCGTCTCCTGCTGAAGTTTGTTCGTCTCCTGCTGAAGTTTGTTCGTCTCCTGCTGAGCTCCTGTAACTTGGAGCAAGGCCATAATAATTTCCTCCATTTTGTTCTGGGGTGTAGGTTGGAAGCTGAACCTTGCCTCTCTGAGCATTGGCTGACGCCTCCTCTGTGGGACTTCAAGGACACAGTGTTATTTCCACACTCACAAATTGGGTGTCTGTCCCTTTAATTTTTAAACGGAAAGTTTTCCTCTCGCTGCAACTTCAGCGTGTGTGGTTGCCCGCATTCTCCACCATATTGTGACACAGTTAGGTTAGGGGGTCCCTCTCCTGGGTAGAGGACTCCTTCCTTTCACACACAGCAGCTGGGAAACAGTACGCCAGACTGGATGCAAGTACAAGCTGGTCGGCGCCAGTCTTTATTGTGCAATGTCAGAAATAACACAAAGAAAACATAAACGTAAATCCTAGCCCTGTCGGGGCACTAACTTCACAGGTAGTTCCCTCACTACCAGAACCTGGCAGGGCCTAATGCCCTCACCAGCAACAAAAGCACAGCACAACACTTACAGTTAGGTTTTTCCAGTGTCTCTGAGCAAACTCCCTGTCTGCTCTCCCAGGTGAGACACTCAGCCCTAAACACACTAGGCTTATATTGGCCACTCTCAGGTGGAAACCCTAACAACCTGTTACCAGGCTGCGAGAACCAAAACCTGGAGTGGCCGTGGGTGGAGCCCTCCCTCTCCTCTCACCCACAACCCCCAGGTCCCAAACCGGCTTTTCAAAAAGCCGAAACTCAAGCCTGCTACACTGCAGACTTTCTCCTGGGGATTTTAAACACATAGGACAGGAATCTGGGATAAATGTCCCTGCCACAGACCACTTTACCAGTGATCCTATCACAATATATATAATTATATATATATATATATATATATATATATTTATTTATATATTTATATATAACATATAGCTCCAGCCTTCAGCTCAATATGTGCATGATGGGAGGGTTGTCTTTTAACAATATTATAATATACAGTATAAATATATATATATATATATATATATATATTCATGGGGATGCAGTCCCCATGTATATATAATATATAAACCCTCCACTTATGCACATATTGAGCTGGATAAATCGAGCTATATGTAAAATGAGTAAATGGGGCTCTCATGTCAATAACCAATATCAATCTTAAAATAAAGCAAAAAATAACCTGTGGTGGATTTAACTCTTATCCCCACAAACAGGCTCTGGGACAGCGGAGGTGCAGCGCTGTAGGCACATCGCGTGTGTGCCCAGAGGTGGTCAGTTTGATTTCCTCCCTCGCTGCTGCTCCTCGGTGGATGGACAGCAGCAGTCCAGGGAGAGGGAAGGAGCGGGCAGCCATGCAGCGTCATGCGGAGTGACATTATTACGTCACGACGTGATATACAGTATGCCAGCACCACACCACAGTGCATTCGGTTTGGCTTTCATAGAATACACGTGCCACGCGCGGCCACCGGGAGGTGGGTGGGGGCGGTAATTTTATTGTTAACTACAGTATTAGCCGTGGATCCACGGCAGATGTGCCCCTGAGCCCTCTTTACTTCGGGGCCCTTCAGGACCCGGCACGGGTGTACCCCATGAACCCCCCTGTTGCCGGGCCTGATTGGAAGTGTTTATTTTATTGTACACATGAATATATTACCATTTGAACATTTAAAACTAATATCGCAATATTACCAAAGCATTAAAATATTATAATACCATCAGAATATGTCTATATTAAATAGTATAGTGCCAGGTTTAACATTTAACATTAATATAACATTTATATTTAGCATTACATAATTTTAAATGGTAGATTCACATACAGTATGTTGGCATAGAAGCTTATGTATAAATATATTAATGATTATATATTTCAACTAACTAACTGCCCACACACATCCATTCATTTGCAAAGGGGTTCCAGTAGCACCTACCTGCAGGTGTGTGCTGCTGTGATCATCTGCGGGGGTTGCTCGAGTGATCGTAAGGGAAGAAGGCGTCTGTGGAGGGGCTGTTGTGATTGCGGGCGGGTGGGGCACCCACGGCGGCGGGGAGGCTCCTTAGGGGGGGCTGTTGTGATCGCGGGGGGCAGGGCACCCGAGGGGAGGAGGCACCTGCGGAGGCTGTTCTGATCGCTGGGGGGGGGGCTCGTGTGTTTGCGGGCGGTGTGCACCTGTGATGTGCAGCTCCCAGGGAACCAATAGCTCCGCCTCCAGCAGAGCATTTGCTAATTTAGAGACACTAGAGCCCACCTCTCCCTGACTAGTGACTACACTGCATTTTACACTGTAGCGGTGGCCATTTTGGGTGGGATTTAATCACAAGTGGTGTCCCTCGGCCGGGTATCTCCGCACTGCAGTCAAACCGGCCCATCTTGGCATCGGCCCTTCTGGCATTTGCCAGAATTGCCAGATGGGCAGTCCGGCCCTGGATACAAGACATCCCTTCTCATAACTTCATGCCATACATAGATACAAGACATCCCTTCTCATAACCTCATGCCATACATAGATACAAGACATCCCTTCTCATACCCTCATGCCATGCATAGATACAAGACTTCTCCAGCACAGAAACCCATCTAGGGAATTTGATAACTGATTTTTAAAATATTTAAAATAAATGCTCTTCAAAGGCAGATCTATTCATAACAGCCTATCCCTATCCTCCATAATCTGTATACTCTAGCCTTGTATTTTTGAAAGTGGTGTGGAGAGTAGCATTTCCAGCTAACCAGAATTCCTAGCTATGAAACTCATACAGTAGGTGAGTATTCCTGGCTGAAGTATGTTTGGTACACTGTGTAGGGTGCAGTGCAGGCAGGGATCCAGAGATCTTTGGGAGCTGTTTATAGGCTTAAGGGTGCAGCAGAGAGCTGAAGTTGCTGTGCTGTGTGTAGAGGGCTTCATGAGACAGGAAAGCGTGAGCCATAGCAGAGGTCAGGAATTCAGAATATCTAAAATGCAAGTCGCTGTCAGGTATGCCAGAGATCAACGTAGTGATTGGAAGCAACAGGAGATAGGTCAGCAGATGGTAGAAAACAGGAACCTATAATTGTTGGAAAACTAGGCATTGTGTAGGGACTACTGAGTAAAGGCCCCCATACATCAGCAATCGATTGTGGCAATTCTGCAATTTGCAATCAATTGTGTATAAAAATCTGCAATGTACTGTATGGGCTTCACAGATTGCAACCAAAAATTGATTGGAATTGTTAAATCAGATTGTCCAACATGTAGGATTTCACAGATCGATTGGGGGCTGTAGATTGCTAATGTATGGACATGATCAGCAGGTTTGCAGACCGTTACCAGTAAAATAATGGGCCTTTCAAGATTGCCAGATCTGTGTTTGCTGAAAATGATCGGCAAATTACTGAAAAAGATCTGTAATGTATGAGCGGATATTGCTAGATTGGGAAATCCTAAGATCGGGCAATAAATCTTCAAATTGTTCAATTGTGGTTTTCAGATTGCTGATGTATGGGGGCCTTAACACATGTGAGCTGAACAACTCCTTAAATAGTGCAATCATTATAGAAAACCTGGGAGACCTGGGGGTAAATTTACTAAGAATGGAGTCTGGTTGAGTTAGCAAACTTTGGAGAGTTTGGGCATTTTTTTCCATTCGCAAATTTACTAATGTTAAACTCGGGACAGAGGGTCTCATTCAGACCCGCTCGCGAGCGCAGGACGCTCGCAAGTGGGTTAATGGTACCCAAATGCGCATGCGCACGACGGAGGGAGCTCCGTCGTGCACATGCGCGAGACCCGGCGAGCGACGATGGTGAGTGACAGCACGCCCCCTTTGGTGGGCGTGCCGGGGGCGTGGCTGCCCAGACGGAGGCGTTCCCATGGAACTACCGTCTGGGTCCGGCCCCACTGACATCACTAGTGATGTCAGTGGGAGTGATTTTGGCTCGCTCTCAATCATGGCTGTTTTTTTTTTTCAGAACGGCCTCCTGGCCGCTCGCATAGCTGTGGGTGACCACCCACAGCTATAGCAAGCGGCCAGGATGATGGCCGCGATGGTCAAGACCATCACGACCATCGGGCTTGCGACGAGACCCTTGTGGTAGGGTCTCGTTGCCGCAAGCTCCAGAGAGCTTTCGGCTCTAACAGAGCCGAAAGCTCTCCCACTGACGCCTCCGTCTGGGCAGCCACCCCCATTGCACCGCCCACCAAAGGGGGCGTGCTGTCACTCAACATCGACAGCACACCCCCCTTTGGTGCGAGACCCGGAGCGACGGTTTGCCCATCGCTATCCGGGTCTCGCGCTTGCACACGACGGAGCCGCTCAGCGCTCGCGACCGGGTCTGAATCAGGCCCAGAGATCTTCTTTGCTATGGGAAATTACTGGAGAGTTAGCAAACTCTCTTCTATTCACTATCGGCTAAACTCGAGTGAAGTGAAGATAGGATTCGGGAATTTACCAAGCAGAGAGTTTCTAAACTCTCATGAGATGGGACAACTCTCCTGTAAAAACTCGTAAAATAAATTCACCTGCCTGTGATCTGCAAGTTTGGCAGAAACATACACAGATCACTGTGATACATGTATGATTCTGCCTGTAAATAGGTTTAAAAAGGTTTAATGTTAGAAAAAAAAATGACATAGGGGTCCCCCCCTAAAGCTTAACCAGCCCCAGACTTGCCAGCCAGTCCTGGTTTCTAAAACTGCAGGGGACAAATGAGTAGGGTTCCACCGTAATTTAAAAACCAAACCGTTTTGGGTCAGGTGCTGGTTTTAATTATAGGGAGACCCCACCGCAATTTTTTCCCCCGATTATTAAAACCAGGACTGTCCCTGCAGCCTGGTGTTGGTTTCTAAATTACGGTGGAACTCTACTCATTTGTTCCCCATAATTTTATAAACCAGGACTGGCTGGCAAGACCGGGCTGGTTAAGCTTTAGGGGGTGTCCCTATGTAATTTTTTTTTCTAACATTTAACCTGTCTTTTAACAGCCTAGAACACAAGCAGCCTTCACATATCTCACTGATATGTGCAGGCTGCTTGCTCGGGAGAGTTCCGCAGAGAGAAGACACTGGAATCTCGGGTGAGTAATCTCCTGCAAACGTGCTACTCGGTGAGATATCTCGTTCTGCTTCACCATCGGACATCTCACTCTCAGCTAAACTCACTTCTCGGTAAATTTGAGAGTTTCAGGAGCCTCAAATCACTCGAGTTTCGGTGATGCTAATCAAGTAAAAAAAAAAAGCAAACTCGACCAGACTCAATTCTTAGTAAATTTACCCCCTGGAGTAAGGGGGGGGGGGAGTACTGTGCACATACTGAGCATGCTCATGGCCTCTGGAAGCTATTTTTTCTACTTATGGGAATTTGCCCTGTGATAGATATTCACATAAGGCACAGGGCCTGATTCAGCAAGGATCACAATTGCAAAGCCGCATGAGGCAGCTTTGCAACTCCGATCCTTGCAATAATGCAAATGCAGCAGGAGGTGTTTGACACCCCCTGCTGCATTTACAATCCCAGCCCTGGGATCACCATCGTGATCATCAGTGGACGATAGGCGCGATGGTGGACGGCGTCGGGCGGCTGGCCAGCTGAGTAAGGGCTATTTCACTCCTGCCATTTTTCACCGGCCGGCAAAAAGCAGGGCGATTTTTTGCTCTTTATAAAATTTTATTAAGCATGTAAGCAGATCGGTCCTTTCAGACGGCACGGACACTCACAGACAGGGCACGGACGTTGTGGTACAGCCGGAAATATCCACTGAAATAGACAGCTGCCGTCCACGGTTTCAATGTTAAAGACTGGGGAAAAACTCACACTGCAAAAGCATCACACGGCACTAAACAGGCTTGTGTGAAATAGCCCTAAGCCTCAGCTTACTCAGGCTGGCCTGCTCGCGAGCCCAGCAAACTGTGTACGTCCACGCAGTCCCTGGGCTGGCCATTCCCGGAAAATGGGGCGTACACGTCGCGTTTACAGGAACGCCGGCCGGCGCCACCCCCGCACCGCCCCTTAAATGCCTCTGTCAATCAGAATGAGTCCTGCGTGCACGCAGATTCACGATAATCGGGAATCTTACATGCACTGCTGAATTAGGCCCACAGTCTCTGACCAGTGGATAGTTCCTGGGTGACACAGTTTAGAATAATGTAGTATGCTGCCTGGATAGAAACAAGGTGGGACAGAGTCCTGTATTGCTGGCACAGCTATTGCGCCTGTCTCAATCCTGATGCTGGAATCCCACTGAGGTAGATAGGTGTCGAAATACCGCAGCTTATCTTAATCCTGACGCCGGAATCCAGGAGGACGTGTACCCGAACGAAGGTAATACGGGACGTCCTTAGTGTTAGCCACGTGCGGGGGGGCTGGGTAAGTTTAAGTAAGTTAGCGGGGTTAGCGGTAGGTTGCATGGGGAAAAGATTAGGGTTAGGCACCCAAAGGGGGGAAGTTTAGGATCAGGCACCACTGGGGGAGGTTAGATTTAGGCACGAAGGGGGAAACTTAGGTTTAGGCTCTAACAGGGAGGGTTAGGGTGCGGGGTGGGCTGGGTTAGGGTTAGACTACAAGAAGAGAGGGATAGGGTTAGGGGGGAGGGTAAGTACACTTACCAACCATCGGGATGCCGCTGTCTGTATTGTGACAGGAGGCATCCCAACAGCCGGCATTACATACCCATTCCATTGCAGCCTCTGCAGTAGTATCAAGCATGACAGTGACTGCTGAGTTGTCTGTCTAGGATACTGGAGTAATCTATGGGCATATTGGAGAGGTTCATCCAGAAGGTAAAGGCGAGATGTATCCTGGAAAGAAGGTCCTCCACCATCACTCCTCCAACGCTTTTTTATGTCCAACTGACATCTTTCAAGGTGAGTGGTTGAATAGACCAAGGGGATTAAATACCGTAATTTTGGACTACTTCCTCTTCAGTGGCGTTACGGTGATTGCAGCACAATAAAGTTATTGAAACGTGCAACATGTAACGTCACAACGTCCAGCATAGTAATGTGAACCATGCAGAGCCATGTAACGTAAAGAAGCACCCGAGTGTCATTAATGCATGCCCGTAATATAAACATTACATATGTGAAACATCATAATGCACACCTGTAACCATTGAGTTACCCATACATATATAAACCATGGCAAACAAACAGCAGAATATAAATTATTTTATATACATAAAATAACAATAAAAAAACACCATTAAACAATATAATAATTGTATTACTATAATCACATTGGACATATAATATTTGTCAGCAATAATCATACAGTACATTTTATGGGTGGCAGATGCAGGATTTGTAGGGGCAAGGGGTTTCCAAATGCTAGGTTTTAAATTAAGTACAGTACCAGACACATTTTTTGTGATCACATGTTTGAGTTCATTGTCTATTTATTGAGCATTTATTCAAAGGCCTGTATACTAGCACGATACATAAAGGGGGCAATTTAATTAGGAGTGACTGCTGTGAAGTGACAGAGAAATAATCTGAATTACCAGTACATCACAGCCATCAACATCCCGCATTTCCCCTGGAGACCCCATAGAGGTGCCTAGGTGTGAAACTATGCAGTGTTGGAGTACCACAGTCTCAGTTATGTATGCAACACTGAGGATTGAATTGCTTCTAAATAAGAGAAATAAAATAATGAAGACATAAAAATCTCCAGCAGCTTTGTTCCTTACATGTCCCTTCTGCCCACCATATTTTTCTCTCATGCCCCCTGCATACCACAATTTTTTCTCACATGCCCCTACCACATTTTTACTCACATGCCCCCTTGGCTACCACATATTTCCTCAAATGCTCCCCCGCCTAGCACATTTTTCCTCACATGCCCCCTGCATACATTTTTCCTTACATGCCCACCCTGATTACAAGTCCCCCCATTGCCCCTTCTACTTACCTGATTCATTGTCTCTGCTGCTCTGGCATCGCTGACTGGCTGCAAAGGTCTGTCATAACTGCAGCTGCAGTCTCCAGCCACCATTAGGGTACTGTCCCATCTGGCGGTGTGAATCTTCCATCTCGCAGATAAAGGCAACAGGGAGGGAGGGAGATGAGAGGGCACTGAGTGGCACCCCCAGGTACCAGCATCCTATACAAACAGATGAGCCGCTGCCCACTTATGTCATACAGGTGTGGGAGCAGGAAGTGATCTCAAGTCTGAAATAGGGCAGGATGTGGGGGGCTCCTGTGTCCCGCTCACTGCTGGATCTCCAGACTTTTAAAGCATTGGTCAAAAATAATTGTGTCCACAGAAAAAGTACTCCATAAACAATATAGGAGCAAGTGCCTCGGTGCAACCCCCACTCCTCTGAATGTACCAATGAACACTGATAGATGTTAATGTTTGGATTAGATTTGTTTGATGTATTTGTGAGTTAGAAATAAATATAATGTGTTATCTTAGAAGAATAGATGGAGTTGTTTATCTGCATGATTTATATCACAAAGTTATAGTATATTTCAGGAAAACATCGTATGGTAATGCTCTACATCAGGGGTCTTCAACCTTTAAGACAGTGTGGGCCACATTAAAAAATTAAACGAAGCACGAGGGCCACTAAGCTATACAGCGGTATTTAGACTCTGCCCGTCCTCACGTTGCATAACTGCCACTTCTACAATTTTAATTAGGTGCCTGAATGGCCCCCCTCCTCCCACAATTATAATTATGCCCCATAACTGTTCCTCCTCCATTATGTCAGATAGTTGCCCCCATCCTTAAACAATTATGTCCCATAACTGCCACCCTCTGCATTGTCCCCAGTAGTGCCCCTTATACAGTACCTCCAGTAGTGTTTCCCCCTATGCAGTGCCCCCAGTAGTGGTCCACATTATGCAGTTCCCCCAGTAATGCCCCTTATATAGTGCCCCCCAGTAGTAGTCCCCCCAGTAGTGCCCCTTATATACTGCCCCAGTAGTAGTCCCCCCTATGCAGTGCCCCCAGTACTGGTCCCACCTATGCAGTACCCCTTATTCAGTGCCCCCAGTAATAGTCCCCCCTATCTATGCAGTGCCCACAGTAGTGGTCCCCCCTATGCAGTGCCCTCAATAGTGCCCCCAGTAGTAGACCCCCTATGCAGTGACCCCAGGACTGCCCCTTATATAGTGCCCCAGCAGTAGTCCCCCCTATGCAATGTCCCCAGTAGTGTTCTCCCCTATGCAGTACCCATTATACAGTGCCCCCAGTAATAGTCCCCCCTATGCAGTGCCCGCAGTAGTGGTTCCCCCTATGCAGTGCCCCCAGTAGTGGTTGCCCCTATGCAGTGCCCCTTATACAGTGCCCCCAGTAGTGATCCGCCTATGCAGTGCCCCCAGTAGTGGTCCCCCTTATGCAGTGCCCCTTATATAGTGCCCCCAGTAGTAGTCCCCCCTACGCAGTGCCCTCAGTAGTGGTCCCCACCTAATGCAGTGCCAGTGCACCTTACTTATACAGGACAAACACACCAAAAAAAACAACACTTGCCTGAATCCCTGCTCCTACACCCACCGCCGTCCAGTCCTCCATTCTCCCGGCCTGCTCTGCACTATGGGAGAGACATTATGACTTCTCTCCCTTCATCCACTGCGGGAGCCGGTAGGTGGAGCTCATGAGTGAGCTCCAGCCAGTCCTGGGTGCAGCAGCCAATGAGAGTCTGTCTGACTATCATTGGCTGCCAAAACAAACACACCACCACCGCTGGCAATGTGTTTGTTACTGTGTAGTGCGGACCGCACTCACTGCAGTCCGCACTACACTAACTGAAATGGACCTGGAGGGGGTGACAATAGAGTGTGCCTGCACACCATCAGCGGGCCACGGGGAACATCTCCACAGGCCACGAAGACCCCTGCTCCACATGTAGATACAAATCTGGCTGCAGTGTGGAAACCCAAAATGTCTCCTGCCCTGCTGCTGGCTGAACTTCCAAAGCTCCTCCTTTCCCCCATCACTTAAGGATCTATTCATCATGAACAGCAGAACTAATTTAGTATTCAACTCACTGCGAATTGCAGCTGTGGCGACTAAAATTTTATTACTATACGTATAAGAATTGCTCCAGTGTAGAGGTCTGAAAATTAGCTGTCTCTGTGAGCCCTAACACTGCTACTTTTGTAGTATGAAACTTTGCACTGCCGAGTCTGACCAGTGCGCATGCATCCTATATTTCACCACAGTCCCTTGCATCTCACCACAGTCCCTGCTTCTCACTCCTGCCACTGGTTCTTACAACAGCCCCCTGAATCTCACAATAGCTTCCTGCTTCTTACTCCTGCCCCTGCATTTTACCACAGCATCCTATATTTCACCACAGTCCCTTGCATCTCACCACAGTCCCTTGCATCTCACCACAGTCCCTGCTTCTCACTCCTGCCACTGGTTCTTACAACAGCCCCTGCATCTCACAATAGCTTCCTGCTTCTTACTCCTGCCCCTGCATTTTACCACAGCATCCTATATTTCACCACAGTCCCTTGCATCAAACCACAGGCCCCTTCCTCTCACTTCTGCTTCTTACCACAGCACCCTGCATCACACCACAGGCCTCTGCATCTCACCAGAATCCCTTGCTTCTCACTCCTGCCCCCTGCATCTCACCAGTGTCACCACAAGCCCATGCTGCTTGCCTGCAGCTGGCTGGGGCCTGGCCACTGGGATGTGCTGGGAAAGACAGGAGGATCATGGGTAAGAGATTTGTATTGCAGCTACCGTAAGTATTGTCAGCTGCATCTCCCCGCGGCTGGGGCACCTGTGCATATTTCCGCAGCCTCCATGCACACTTCTCTCCAGCTGCCGAACATAGCGATTATAAATGTTCTCTTTGTACAATGTAGCCTGTATTTCCTGGACTTCCTGTTGAGCTTCCTCGCTGCCGTTTCCGAGAACAGCGCTGACATCCATGAGAGGTGCCTCCTGTTCACTGAGGGTGTGTGGCTGAGCAGAAACATCACAATGAAGAGGTAGCACTTCACAGTGAAGGAGTGGTGGCCGGAGTCCATCTGCAGGTTCAGCGTAGGGATGGACATTGGAATCCGATAGTTAATAACCATCAATGTTTTTGTTCCAATGGTAATGTTTATACAATTTGATGGTGGCGGTCCGATGTTTGCCACCATCGAATGGAAATCATTTAATGATGTTCTGATGGTTGTTTTTTTTTTTTTTTTTTATTTCTGATAGCTTGCCTCCCCCGTCTCCTTCCTGACTACTGTGTCTGCACCAGAGCATACTAATGGGTTTGTTGAAGGCTGCCTCTTACTGTCTGCCTCAGACGTGACCCTGCTCAGTCCATGGCTCCCTCCCCTCTCTAGGCTGCTGCTAAGCAACAGGGCACAATGCTATCTCTGATTGGCTGAGACAGTGAGAGACAATCAGAGCACAGCCCTCGACCCTGCAGCAGCAGCAGTCACTCACACACACACATCACAACAGTTTTTATTTGTGATGTGCTTCATTCCAAGCCTCAGTTTCAGATGCTGATTCAGCACCCTGGCCAACTCCTATACAGCAGCTTGGTGCAAGATTTTTTTCTGTGACTTGCTTCACTAAAATCATAACTGCTGTTTCATACACCTAAACCTTTCTCGACCAATGCTGTACAGAATAGCGAAAACCCCAGAAAACTCCATCTTAAACCATCCAGCGGTTCAAGAGATTAGCCCGAATGAAGAGAGAGAGAGAGAGAGAGTTGTTTTTACTAATTTCCTGAATGGTGTCCTGTAAATTGAAGTGTAAACAATGGTCATATATTAGATAGATATATATGGGCAGCACAGATGGTGTAATGTGTGTATGTGAGCATGTGGTAGGGAATATAGATTGTAAGCTCCACTGGGACAGGGACTCATGTGAATGGACAAATATTCTCTGTAAAGCGCTGCAGAATATGTGTGCGCTATATAAATAACTGGTAATAAATAAATATATATGTACGTACATACATACATTTGAAATGTTTTTGCTAATCGAGGAATATACAGCATATAAAAGAAATAGCCAACACTTCATTTACCAGTTTTCAGATTGACTTGATTCAACTCAATAGAACACAAATCCTTGTTCAAACAAAGTAGAAATAAAGTTGGCACATTTTAAGATATTCACAGACTAGTTGTAACCATTGTTATACTCAAACACAACAGTTCAAGTAGCTTTTCCTTGGCTACATTCCCACATATTTCAGTGCAGAAGAAAAAATAGGTTTAAAAAAACACATGATTTAAAAATGGTCGAGTGTGGGAGGAGCTGAAGAGACACAGCTGTTGAACGTTCAGGATTCTTATGTTTTTCAGCAAGTCATCGTCACAACATAAACTACGTGAAGCTTAGTCCACTGGTTGTCTACAATCCAGAGGAAATACCAGAAACAGGACAGAAAAAGGTATTTTTATTGTCTATTAGCTATACTGAAAGTACCAGTGTATTGTGAATACTAGGGTCTGGTATGCAAAAGAATATGTAGCTGCAAATAGTAAAAATTAATAATAATAATGTGCAAAATAATATTTCTTGAACAACAAATGAACGAGATCGAGGTTACAATGAAATTATACAGAGAATTAGGAGTGTAAACTAGTAATGTATAGATATAGTCAGATGATCTAATATAAACAGTGAAAAGTGCTCATTTTAATTTTTTTTTACCATTTTAAAGAAAGGAAGTGTGTTTTGTTTTGTGTCGCTTGAGCCCTGTCTAAATAGTGTTTTACACCAGGTATGACATAAAGCTTTTATGAATAATCCTTTTATTTTATCTCGCCTGAAAATGTAACCAAAACCACTATATTAAAGATCCCTATAAATATACATTATATTTTTCTAAATATACTTAACGTAATAAAATAAAAAAAACAATTAAAAAAAATAAATACAATGTACATGTTTATATATGCATAATTAAAGCTGACAGAAAAGTGGCTTATTTTTATGAAAATTAAATTCTTTTGCATTCTGTTTATTTTATTTATTTGATCATTCAGGTATAGAAAAAAAATCATCCTATTTTTTCTAGGTTTGTATTGCATGTTATTATCTAACCCTCTTTGCTAAGTAAAGCACTTAACTATTAGCATGTGTTTGTAATATGCAAAGTACAAATACAGAAATATATTTATATTTAATTTTTTTCATATTACACTGCAAATACATTGTATATTTCTGAGATGTGGGCCTGCAAAAATCATATTGTTTCAGCGTATGCCAGCAAAACACAACCAGCAGCCACTTAGGGATCTAGTTATTAATATTCTCCCAATTGTAGCAATAACCTCTGAAAAAATAGCGCTGAGGCAGTTGAGCGTAAGTCAGATGCTCTGCGATACTGACCGGAGCTGTAGTAGTTAACTAACTTACCTCTTTGCCAGTCCAGTCTCTGTAACTCTGCGCACGCATGAGCAAGTGTGCCGCATCATTGAAGGCCCAGACTTGAACTTTCAGTTTTAATGTTTAATGTTTTCTGCTAAGTGTAACAAAAACACACATGCACAGAACATTTTGTGGTATTTTACATGCCTTTATAAAAGTTCCTTACATTATTTAATTAAGTGCATTATTATTCATTATTATTATAATTATTATAATTATTATTATTATTTGAACATTACTTTTTTAAATAATAGTTTATATTGCAGCTAACACTTTTTTAATGCTTTTGCTCTGGCATAGCCATCCTGAGATGGCGTTACCAAAACAGGCAACCCTGCGGTACATGTACCAACAGGATGCTGGTTAAATAAGGTCCCCCATGCAAATGCAAAGGCATGGAGAATTTTTGCTGCCAACACTTAAAGCTAACTGGGTTTATTGATGTATAGGGTGATGTGATAATGAATTATAGTATATCAGCTGAGTTTTTGTCCCTTTGCTAAATAAACATACAGGTTGAGTCTCCCATATCCAAATATTCCGAAATACGGAATATTACGAAATATGGATTTTTTTTGGCTTGACTAAGAAAATGAAACCTTTGATTTTTGATGGTTCAATGTACACAAACTTTGTCTAAGGCACAAATTATTAAAACTATTGTATAAAATTACCTTCAAGGTGTATATGAAACATAAATGAATTTCATTTGTATTACAGAGTTGTTTTAGTAATTTTTATTTGTTTATTTAAATTATTAGTTTTACCCACCTTGAGCCATAGGGCCTGATTCAGACCCACTCGCAAGCGGCTGTCCGCTCGCAAGTGGGTCGATGTTGTGCACTGCGCATGCGCACGACGGCGGGAGCTCCGTCGTGCGCATGCTCCAGACGCTACGAGCGAAGGACTTTCCTTCGCTCGTTGTGTCTGATCAAAGGGGGCGTGCTGTCGATGTTGATTGACAGCACGCCCCCTTTGGTGGGCGTGCCGGGGGCGTGCCTCCCTGACGGGGGCGTTCCCAAGGGAACGCCTACCGTCAGAAGCCGGCCCACTGACATCACTAGTGATGTCAGTGGGAGTGATTTTGGCTCTAATAGAGCCAAAATCACTCCGGGCCTTGCGGTTGAAAAACTCAACCGCAGGCTCCGGCTCGCAGTGGCGATGGTCGCAATGGTCAAGACCATCGCGGCCATCAAACTGCACGCTCGTATAGGCTGTGGGTGGTGACCCACAGCTATAAGAGCGTCCAGGAGGACGCTCCATAATTATGGAGGGCGGCCCTCATTCAGAGCGTGCGCTCTGCTCAGAGCGTACGGCTCTGAATGAGGGCCATAGTTTAATGATCAACAGCTCACAATGGTGAAGTGTCAAAAGCAACCTGTATAAGTCCATTGGGTTCACTTTTGGAAATTTTAAACTGCTCTTTATCTTAGCTTCCATCTCTGGATTGTCCTGTTTCTGTTTCAGAAATCCGCCGTAAATAATTACCCCTCTTTAGCAACTAGTGATGTCTATGCTTGGCATCTCTTACTGGCTGGACGGGAGTTGTCATTGCCACGGGCACTGCAGGAATACAACAGGTCAATGTGAAAGCACAGAACTGTGTCTGGAGCTGCCTGCCGCATTGCATGGCAGCTGATTATCATGTTCCTTAGATCTCTTCTAGTGGGAAAGTTCTCAGTTCAGCAGTTTCTTAACTTAGTTTTATGATGCTTCACTTCTTGTAACTGAAGCAGGAACCATATAATTTGCCAGTTCAGCCCGAACAGTACTTATTACATTAGCAATATCAGTCTAGGAATAACCTTCCTACTAGAATATTCCTATTGATTAATTATCGGGGTCTAGACCCAATAATTATAATTTCTTATCACAGCAAAAAGAAATTATGAATCGCCCGGATGTATCATTAAACACGCAGGGACAGGGGAGTGTATTAGGGGTGATGTATTAGTAGTTAAGTGAACGCTAATTCAATCACTTCACCTTCTGGACCCAAGGGTTATCCAGGGTCTCCCTCGGTTACCGGGCTCCCACTCTGCTCTAACGGGGAGAGCAGAGGCGGGAGCCGGTACCAGTAATCAGCTATGTGGTCTAAACAGACCGCAAGCTGATTGCTGTAAAAAAAAGAAAAAAAAAATGGAAACATTTTTACTTACCTGAATCCAGGGACCGGTGATCGGGCCACCGGTGATGGCTCCTCACCGGTCAGCTGGTCTCCCATAGTGCACTGCGGCCCGGTCATCAGGTGATCGGGTCCCAGTGCAGTATGGGAGATCACCTGATCGGGAAGCCCAGAGAAGATCACCGGAGGCCAGGAGGATGCAGGTAAGGGTCGCAGGGTCCGCAATCGCAGGGGGCGGGGCTTAGCGTCGTGGGGGGTAGCAGCGACGGTGGGTCGGCGCATGCTCGGGCTCTTAGTCGCGGTATTTTTTCCGAAAATACCGCGACTAGAGTGCGGATGGGATCCACAGGGACAGAGCTTTATCACAAGCTCTGTCCCTGCAAGGGATTTATAGTAAATCCCTGTGATATTGCCTGAATTCGCAATGCGAATTCACTCGGTAATATCACACTACAATCCACATTCAATATGCGGACTGTAGTAAATAGAGCCCAAAGAGTCCTATCATCTTCAAAAACACTGTTTTTCACCAGAAACAGGCCTCTTCATCCTTTGTTTAAAATGTGAAAAGGTTATGCCGTCGCGACGTCAGGATTCATTATGCGGACACCAGAATGTTGAGTTATAATGTCGACATGGTTAAAATGTCCATATAGAAAAAATATCACCAATAAGTCCAGAAGGCGCTAAATCAACCAAGGTTGTTCCACACTTTGGATGTCTTTTAGTGCGGTATCTGCTCTTCTATGAGATTTCTGGGTACCCACCTGACACACACGCGATGAATTTTCAGTACCTTTGTCACAATATGCTGAACCCGTTCGAATTAGATGCCAAGTGAAGCCGTAAGTTTGCGTAAAGTTAATCTTCTGTCATTTTGCAACATCCCCGCGGCTTTGGCAATGTTGACATCTGTAACCACGGTGGATGGTCTCCTAGAACGCGCTTTGTCAGTCACTCACATATTAAGTTCTTCCACCACCGAAATACTACAGCACGGCTAATTGTTTCTCCACCTTGCTTGCTTGCTTGCGGTAACATTTCATGAGTTTCATTTCCGCTTTTTCTAAGTTTAACACAAAATTCAATCACACAACTCTGATGTAATCTCACAGTCACGTCTTCCTCATCCGCCATGACTAAACATGCGAAGATATTCCACTCACTGTGACCAAAGAAAGAAGACTACGGCAGTCCAACCGGAGGTTCAGACACATCGATGTATGAGCTTCACAATAACCAGCATAGCGTTACCATGTCTACAGTACCTATGGAACAGAAAAACAGAGGAAGTCTCATTACTTTTCAATCAGCCCTTGAACTTGCCTGTGGAGTGACGAGTTTTGTTTCTGCTTTGTGATGGTTGCAGTATTCAACTTGAATTTTATTTATCATCTTTATCACCAATAACAATTCCATTGAAAACTGAAAAATCTTGATTAAGGTGGAATATCAGACCCTATACACCAGGAGCGTTTCTACAGAGGAGGGGGCCGGTGTGCAGTCTCCGACATTGGGCACCCTCCTCTCCCTCCAGCGGCCGGCAGCGCACTGAGCTGTGCACGGCCAGCGCCACACTTATAGACTCTTATAGACTCTGGCCATTTTCCCTGTACTGTGCATGCACAAACAACGGGTAAATGGCCGCGGCAGCCATTTTCCAGCCGTTTTTACAGCGCCGCCGATGTGGGACTCCGGAGAGGTAAGTATACTATGAGTGCAAGTTGTGCGGTGTGGGCCCCGCACACTCTGCACCCATTATAGATACGCCCCTACTATACACATTAGAACGAGTGGGTTAAAAAAAAATGCCATTGATATTAGTCCCAACATAGTTGGAAGGACCAAAACCAACAGTCATGTGCACGAGGTGTGCAGGGTTTGACCTGCACACCCCTTAGGCGGACCCAACACATGTAATCACCAGGATGGGCAGACACCGATCCTGGCCATGTGCCTGGGGCACGGCGGGGAAGCAGTTATGTCGGATGCTAGAGCCAGACATCATTGGCTAGCTTCCAGAAAGAGGTTAGCCGTCTGTGTCAGGGAAGAGGGGGTATGGCTATGTCACACATTCCTCACGAAGACCCTCTGCACGCATATGCCAAAACCTATTCCTCTCCTTCACACTTTACACCATTACATACTGTACTTGCCTACCCTCCTGATTCATCCGGGAGCCTCCCGAAAATCGGGAGCCACTCCTGACCCCCGGGAAGGACAGGCAAGCCTCCCGGCAGCCGCCAACCCCTCTGACCCCCCTCAGCGGTTACAAGAGAATCCTCCGCAGTAGCGGGGGGCGGTGACGCAATTCACGCTGAATCGCATCATTTTGGCCCTGCCCCCTGCTTCACAATGCCAGTAATCTCGCCATTGTGTAGCGGGGGAGGGGCAAAAATAACACAATTACGTTGCCACGCCTCCGCTCCGCCCCTCAACACCAGCCACGCCCACCTGCGATGCCGATCTGGCTGCCCCCTCCTGGAAGGGGCAGCCAGTAAGTCAGCAACCCTGCACCATTAAGTACTACAGTACCTTATGATAAAAAGGCATTGCTCTGATTTCCCCTGCAGTCTATTCTTTAGCACATATTTGCATATTTTGCACCTCTTTATATGGCTCCTATACAAACAAACAGAAGGAAGCCCAGTAGTAAATAATGCCCTGAAAGTTATTGCAATGCTAGAATTTTAATATATTGTACTTGGTAACTGTCTCAATTTCCAATAGTTGAAAGAGGTGTGACCTGTCTGAATTATTGGTGTGGTCTTAAAGCAGCCATACACTGTGCAATTATCGTTCCCATCATGCCAGACCGATGCGATAAATGGTGCTCAGATCTGATAGTGTATATATCCACCATCGGACACATAGAACGATTATCTGACAGTGTACCGCAACGTCATATGATTGGATGGACTGTCTGATGGTGAGTTTTATTTCATAAACTGTGGCCAGCTTTAGGGCTCTGGGCCTGATTCAGACCCGGTCGCGAGCACTGAGTGCTTGCAACCAGGTCGATGGTGACCCAGAGCGCATGCGCACGACGGAGCCGGCTCCGTCGTGCGCATGCGCGAGACCCGGATAGCGACGGGCAAGCCGTCGCTCCGGGTCTCGTACCAAAGGGGGCGTGCTGTCGATGTTGAGTGACAGCACGCCCCCTTTGGTGGGCGGGCCGTGGGGGTAGCTGCCCAGACGGAGACGTTCTCATGTGAACGCCTCCATTTGGGGGCGGCCCCACTGACATCACGAGTGATGTCAGTGGGAGAGATTTTGGCTCTGTTAGAGCCGAAATCTCTCTGCGGCTTGCGGCAACGAGACCATCGCTTGACCATCGCGACCATCTTCCTGGCCGCTCATTATAGCTGTGGGTGGTCACCCACAGCTATGCGAGCGGCCAGGAGGCCGTTCTAAAAAAAAAAATAGCCTGGCCCTGATTCAACTTTTTTTTACATTTTTTTTTTTACAGTGTATCAGCTTGCGGTCTGTTTAGACCACACAGCTGATTACTGGGACCGACTCCCGGCTCTGCTCTCCCCGTTAGAGCAGAGTAGGAGGCCGGTAACTGGGGGAGACCCTGGATAACGCCACCACCAGGTGGTGTTATTATCACAGGGTTTTCCCCAATATTTTTTACAATTTATTTTTAGTAACTTTGGCCAGATCACATTTCCTATTACAATTATGGGAAATGCGATCTGATTACTAAAAATAAGTGTTACTTAGGGGTTGGAGTAGAATTTTACGAATTCTACTCCAATTGCCCTGTAATAACTATAGGTGATACTAAAATAATGTGAAAAGGGTGTGAAAACACCCTTTTTCACATTATTTTAGTAAAAATAATGTTGTTAAATAGAGCCCTTAGTCACAAATGGCTGCTGCAGGAGCAGTATTGGGCATGGCCTAGATGGGTCATGGGCATAGTTTGAGTTGATGCTATTGAGCAGTCAGCATTAGAGTATGGTATAGTGATCACCTATGTGCTGACCTGGTAGATGTTTGACCATAATTGACATGGAATTCTACATTTTTTAAAATCCTTTACTACTTAATGGTATGCTTTAATGGTCCACCAATTAGACCTCAGAGAACTTTGTACAGTACTTTATTAGGACATCAAAGTGTTTCAGTCAGCGGCTCAGTGCCATGTAGTATACAGTATACTGTATATCGGAAGGAGATGTAGGTGTATATAATAAAGAAATGTTTGAAAACCTGTTGCAAACGTTGCAGGAAAGATCTCTACAGTATGTAACTTCTGTATTGTGTGTTGTGACTGTGTACAGTTATTTTATGCATATTTGCCTCATTTCCATATCTAACTTAGGGCCCTAACAACGAGGGGTTATATCATCCATTCTGTATTCAACAAACAGCGGTAATCTAAGATTACCGCTGTTTGTCACTGCATCGCTCTTGCCATATTTAAATGGCAAGAGCGATGTGGTTCCCATTGCCGGCAATGGGGACCCAGCGCTGCCTCTCTGGCTTCAGCGAAGCCTTCCAGACCTTGCGGGTTACAGTGCCATGCACATGCACAGACATTACACATGCGTATTACACAGGAGCCCGTTGCTGGCAGCATTAGGCTGCCAGTAGCCGAGCGGAGGACCTTGCAGACGGGGAGGACTTTGCTGGACCATGCCTGAGGGGTAAATATTGATAAATAGTATTGTATCACAATAGTATTTTCGGTTGTATCACAGTGATACTAAACGAAAAACCTCACTGAGCCGTAACTAGACTTTTTGGTGCCCTGTGCCAGAAAGAGCATTAATGCCCCCCTCATTTTTCAAAGGGACATGATGCACCCAAAAAAGGGCCATGGCTTCATGGGGAAGGGCCAGGGAAGAGATAGAAGAGGCCAGGAGATGCTGGGGATGAAATAAGAGGAAGCTACAAGCAAGAATGATAATAAACACAAATTTGACAGGCCCAAACAGCGCCCCCTGACCTGTGGTGCCCTGTGCGATGACACCGGCTGCACTACCTTAGCTACGGCCCTGATAAATGGGGGCAATAGAATCAGTTGACCAGTACCTCTTTATTAGATACATCTCTACGAACGTGGTATAGTGCTGCTGCAGCAGACTGTATTAAGGGCCCCATTTAACAATGATGCATAACCCCTCTAGCGAGTGCTAAAGGAGTTACTGTATATCATCCTTTCTGTATTTAACAAACAGCGGTAATCTAAGATTACTTCTGTCACTGCATCTCTCACCATCTTTAGATGGCGAGGGCGATGCTGCCCCATTGCCGGCAATGGGGAACCGGCACTGCCTTTCTGGCTTCAGCGAAGCCTCCCAGATACTGCCGGGTCCCCGTCGGGTTAATCAGTCATGCACACGCAGACTGACCGCCACACCTGCACATGACAGAGGAACCCGTCGCTGGCATCGATAGGCTGCCAGCAGGTGAGCAGAGGACCACGCCGATGAGGAAGATGTCGCTGTAATGATGAATACTAGTTGCATATTCTTTTGTATCACTAACAAAATATGGCACTGGTATTTAGGATTGTTATTAAATGGAACCCTTTGTATTCACTAATGGAATCAGTAAACAGAGCCATTTATAACTGGATGAAGTGCAAAAGATAGTAGCGAGGGAAAGGAGGAAAATTGTTAGAAAAATTGGGGAAATACCTCTGGTACCCAGAACAGAACAGAGTATATATAATGTAATGGTAGTCACTATATGTCGAGAGGGGATTTCATAGTGTGGCTGATCAAATCCTACTACCAATATTTAACTGATTCTGTGAACTCCAGCCACATGCACCAAGGGGCACACATGCCTACCCTCCCAGTCTTTGCGAGAGGCTCACGATTTTTCGGGTAACCCCCACGCACTCCCGGAGGGGTAGGCATTTCTCCCGCATTCTGCCCACTTCCAAGTGAAGTGGCCAGAGTGGGGAGAATTTCCACAGCGATCGCGGGTCCCCAAGTAGGGGGCGGGGCTTAATGACGCGATTCTCCATGAATCGCGTCATTTAGTCCCATCCCTATTTAAATTTAGGCCACTCGCGGCAATTTGCCACGAATGGGGTGGGGCTTACTGATGTGACCCATCAGGCCCCGCCCCCATCACAGCCCATCTGCTTGTCCTCCCCAGGCTTCTCCCGAACTATGCAAGGGGCCTATTTATCATATAATATTTCCTGGAAATTTTGAGGGATAAACGTAGATATTAAGGATCCCCTGAATATAGGAAGTAGGGACAGCAGACGATATATCTCTGATAGTTGCTGTGATCCCTCTATTTCCGACAGCAGCCACAGCGCCCATAGGAAGCCGTCAGATTTACCAAGCTTCGGAATGCGAATTTACTGGAATTACATTTATCACATCCGCATTAAAATACGGATTGTGATAAACATGCCCCCCCCCCAATATTTATAAATTTGTCAGCAGTGATAAGAATGGAGGCCATCAATGTAGCTAGGGCACTACTTCTCAAATCCAGTCCTCAGGACACAGTGAAGCTGGGTACACACTGAGATGACCGGCAATCATGCCAATGTCCAGGGACACTCTGGATATCGCATGATTGCCAGTACACTGCAGCGATTAATGAGCCCTCATTCCGTCCTTCATTCACATACATTAGGTCGCATGGGAAATCGTCAGGGTTGATGTGCAGTACGTCAAACCTAACGACAACACTAGCGACTGCGGGTATCCGTATACTTCGCGTACATACTGAGCGATGTAGGCGATTTGTCATTACGAAACAGCAAATCAGCCCAACATCACTCCAGCATGTACCCAGCTTAACAGTGCATGTTTTCCATATCTCCTTGCTGGAGCACAGATGTATTTGTTACTAACTGACACATTTTAAAAGATCCACAGGTGGTTCTAATTATTTCACTTGTGATTCTGTGAGGAGAACTGGAAAACGTGCACTGAGATACCCCTTTTGTACCGCACCTAAAACCCAGGTTATTGCTGGATTTACCTGGGTTGCGGCTCAGTGTAAAAGGGGCCAGGGTTGGATTCCCGGGTCAAGTCACCCAAAAATCTAACCCGAGTAGCTTGCAGGGTTTAACACGGAAGCATAATCGGCATGTAATGCCGGCTGTCGGGATGCCTCCTATCAAAATATCGACAGGGGCATCCCGGTGGTTGGTATCCCGACAGGGGTCAGGTAAGTATACTTACCCTTCCCCCTTTTCCCCCTAACCCTCCCTTCTTGTAGCCTAACCCTCCCCACCCCACACCCTAACCCTCTCTTCTTGTAGCCTAACCCTCACCACCCCGCACCCTAACCCTCCCCACCCCACACCATAACCCTCCCTTCTTGTAGCCTAACCCTAACACTCCCCACCCCACACCCTAACCCTCCCTTCTTGTAGCCTAACCCTCCCCACCCCACACCCTAACCCTCCCTTCTTGTAGCCTAACCCTAACCCTCCGCACTTGTAACCTAACCCTTCTCGTTTGACCCTAAACCTATGTCTCTCCCCTTTGTGCCTAAGCCTAACCCTAACCCCCCCAGTGGTGCCTAACCCAAACCTCCCCCCCAAAACCTAACCCTAACCCCGCTACACTGCCTAAACCCCATTCAGGCTGGTGTCCTTCTGGATTCCAGCATCGGATTAAGATAGGCGTCGGTATTTCAGCGCCTATATGAAGTCCCATTTCAGACTTCCAGCATCGTGATACAGACCGGCAGCATGCCGTCCGTTGGTCTTCATCCCCACGGAAACGACCTGTGTAATCCTGCAGTGTAAATGGATGACCATCACAGCATGGGAAAATCCAGATTTTCCAACGCGTGGAGATTATGGCCCTCATTCAGAGCCGTACGCTCTGAGCAGAGCGCACGCTCTGAATGAGGGCCGGGCTCCATTTTCATGGAGCGTCCTCCTGGACGCTCGTATAGCTGTGGGTCACCACCCACAGGCTATACGAGCGTGCTTTGTGATGGCCGCGATGGTCGAGACCATCGCGACCATCGAAATTGCGAGCCGGAGCCTGCGGTTGAGGTTTTCAACCGCAAGCTCCGGAGTGATTTTGGCTCTATCAGAGCCAAAATCACTCCCACTGACATCACTAGTGAGGTCAGTGGGCCGGCTTCTGACGGGAGGCGTTCCCGTGGGAACGCCCCCGTCAGGGAGGCACGCCCCCGTCACGCCCACCAAAGGGGGCGTGCTGTCAATCAACATTGACAGCACGCCCCCTTTGATCGGACGCAACGAGCGAAGGACTTTCCTTCGCTCGTCGCGTCTGGCGCATGCGCACGACGGAGCTCCCTCCGTCGTGCGCATGCTCAGTCCATAACATCGACCCACTTGCGAGCGGACAGCCGCTCGCGAGTGGGTCTGAATCAGGCCCTATGTCATCTCCAAGTGCAGGCACAAGGGTGCAGTGTGAACAGCGCCGACAAGGGATCCAAATACCGGGTCAGACCAGGGACTTAGGTGTAAAAGGGGTATTAGTGTGTCCAGAGGACAGAGGGGTCTATTTACTAAGCAGTGTTTAGGAGATAGAGGGCCTGATACAGAGCCGCTCGTAAGCGGCTGCTCGTTTGCTCTGAGCGATGTTCGCACAACTGCGCATGTGTATGGGTCGTAATGCGCATGCGCAAACCAGTCATTGCGGTTGGAAATCGCGCGCTCGCAAAACAGCGAGGGGCTGCTAATTTGATTGACAGAATGTACCGTTTGTGGGTGGTAACAGGGGAAGGTGCTTGAAAATGGGGGAGTGGAGATCCGAACACAGGCGTGCCTAACGGTCAAAAGGGCGTTTGATGGGAGTGCATAATTAGTAAAGGAGCGTCATTGACCACGTCACTTGGTTGTCTTTTAGCCTGAACTGCTCGCAGTGATAGCGGTAAGAAAAACCTACCACAAGCACTGCGAGCAGTTCAGATGCCTTTCGATGTACCCGATTAATCTAATAAATACCGGATATGACGTGTGATGCGAACGGCAAAGGGGCGTCTTTACAAAATAGCGAGCGCATTTTTCGTTTGCTCGCTCAGACATAGAGGCGTCACCAAACCGCAAAGAGCGAGCGCTCAATTTAAATAGTCGGCACCTTTTTTGGAACGACAGTCCACAAATAGTGTCCGGCTCTGAATCAGGCCTGAGTGAAAAGTGATAAGAAAGTGATAAAGTGCCAGCCAATCAGCTTCCAACTGTCATCTCACAGGCTGTGTTTGAAAAATGACAGTTGGGAGCTGATTGGCTGGCACCTTATCACTTTCTTATCACTTTTCACTCTGTCTCCTAACACTGCTTAGTAAATAGACCCCAAAATTTGGGATGCACTGGTCTAGGGAACCTATAACTATGAATCATTTTTCTATAATGTATCTCCCAGGAACATTGTACCTTGCTATGATTCAACAGGGTGATCCCTATAACAGATATGTTTACCTAATAACTAAATTTATATGCTGTTTAGAATGCTTTTTTTAGATTCAGCTTATCACACAGATGACTATTCTGCTTATAATACAGATGCCAAAAAAATTCTTTCTAAAATCCCCTAACTTATAAACAGTGCTTGGCACTGTGCTTCTGGCAAGGAAAGAGATCACAACCCATCCTTTTATTACACAGATATAAAAAGAATTTATATCTTTCTTTGTGTTGTTATGGACCTAGATCAGGGTTGGGCGATTATTTCAGCTGGGTGGCCAAGTGGCAGGTTTTGGTGAACTGTCAGGAGCTGCACGTGGCATGCCCTCAGCCCCTCACCAGTACTTGTCCAGTTAGGACCTGAATCTCCAAATGTTTCAGTCCTCTAGAAGTCACTGCCCCTCTCAACACATTAGCCATAGATTTTGTTTCCTCAGCATTCCATCAATCAGTTCCCTCCTGAGTCAGTAAATTAGTGCCCCTATTATCTCATTCCTGCACCAGTTACTGTTCCCTCATCTCCTGTACAACCAGCAAACCTCCCACATAATTTGATTTCCGATCCTGCTCCCTCAGATATACATGAATCACTGGTATCCATAGTGGTGCAGGCTGTATGGTGCCTAGGAGACTCACACCTCATAGCCTGCACCCATTTCAGTTACTTACCTCCTGTCCGTCCAGCTGGAGCTCTCAACAATATTCCATTGATATCTTTGGAAATATGGTGTAGGTGTCATATTTCTGTAATAATCACCAGAAATATGGCACCGGAGTCATATTTGTGAAGAAAATATCAGATTATTGCACATGTGATGTTCTGTTTATGCAAAGGTGCCATTTATTTTCAGGGGGGAGGTGACCACGGACGTCTGCACACAAGCACCCTACATTCATAAATGCCCCTGACACCAGTCATTGCTCCACACATTTGTACCAGTAATTGCCCCTTCATGACATAAACCCTAATATTTCCTTATTAGATGTGCACCCCAAATGAACAGCTCATGACACCTAACCTAATCTTTCCAGTCAAAATTACTCCAATGTCTTGAAGACTCTTTGTCCATATACATCTCGCCTCCTTGTGCGTCAAACAGCCCTTCTAGTCACGCCAAGATGTGGTGTGACTCGGTAACGCTGAGCGTCTGTTTTCATGCGACTTTTTCCTTTAAAATACACCTTATTTGCAAAGTGATACGAATAGGATGTGCAAGCAACTTATGCTGATGAAAATGATGGGCGGCATGTTTATATTCTGTGTGACTGCAGCTACATCAAACGCAGATCAGGCGTCCATCAGTCTTCTGAGTAAGAGTAAGCTGTCGCAGACATAGCGGGTTTCCAGACACACAGAGGGTCAGGGTTCGGACTGGCAAACAGAGGTGCAGGGGAAATCCCCCCCCTTTTCACTCTCTTGGGGTCAGGTTCTAGATTATGCACATAAATTATAAAATGTTACTCTACTAGAGGGACGGAAATTGGATGCTTGGTTCGTTTCTATGGAAACTACAAAAAAATTTGCCCTCCTGCCAATCAAAGTGGGTAGTCCTGACACACCCTTGTTGCCTTCTTTATAAAGGGTCCCTGTGTTTTGGGTAACAGCTAGATCCCCTTCCGTAAATGTACCCTGACTTCATTCTCTACTGTCCAATGTCATTCCCTACCATCCACGTGGGCATAGAGGGGGAATATATTCTTGTGGGGAGCGTAGCGAACCACCAAGCCCGAAGCATGGTGAGCGAAGCGAGTCTGCAAGAAGACAACGTTCTACTTTTTTTGGACAGAATGGGCAGGAAACTGCACTTCAGCCATTACTCACATCACTTCCAGGTACAAAATCTGAAGGGGAAATATACCTTACCCTGTGTTTTGCAGGCTGACTATATCATCTCTAATGGAGGCTGGCCACACCCCCTCTGGAGGCTGGCCACACCCCCTCTGGAGGCTGGTCACACCTCTTAAGAATGGGCCCCTACCACTGCATTCCCTTCATGACCCAGTCCAACACTGAAGCAAGTACACAATGGCTAATTTATGTACGCCCAGAAAACCAGGGCCGGCTCTAGGGGTATTCGACCAGTGCGGTCGCACAAGGGCGCCACCCGTAGAGGGCGGCACCCCTCCCCAGCATCCAGATTTCAGCGGGACAGTACTGTCCCACCCGCGGGCCGAAGTGGCCCGATGGTGGTTAAATCAGGAGGCTGGGGACCCCCACCGCCGCAGCTGTGCCGGACCCCCGGAGAGCGAATGGATGCACGCCTCCAAATAACGTCACACAGGGAGTGTGGCCTATGGTAATTAGGCCACGCCCCCAAATTCGGTCGCGCGCGACTTAGGGCGCTCTCTCAGGGTCCAGCAGAGGGTGCTCAGAACCCTGGAGCCGGCCCTGCAGAAAACAGTATTTAAACGGTCAGACACACCTGCCTTTTTCTAGCCACATCCTTTTACCTCCCCCAAATGCTGACTACCTACCATTCACTTTGCAAGTGAATCCACTGTGCGAGCATTATTGCAACTTAATCGCTGCACGTGCCCAGTCATTGTGAATAAATCACAGGTAATCAGAAAACTTGATGCTCTGTTGTAGTATAATCTGTCAGCAAAAATAAAACACATGGGCAACTCACTCACGTGCTATTAATAAATCACTGGATGGAATTGGCTGTTTTGCAACTGGAATGAGACATACTTCAATTTTTCTGCCTAGATATCACTCATGTGTCTAAGGGTGGCAGTCAGGGTAAGGGTCCTGTCAGGTGAGGGACTGCTTTAAATTACAAATAGCAATTTTAATAAAACTTTCATTGATAACACTGGCTATTAATAAGTACGTTGTGACTCTATATAGGTATTTTTTTGTAAGGAATGGGGAATTGCACGGTTATAATCTTTTCAATCTAAGTCCCGGGTCTGACCCAGTTTAAAATCGTGTTAGACCCGGGACATGCCCCTTTTCCACTGCGGCACAGATCCGGGTTATTCCCGGATCGGCGCTGTTCACACTGCGCACGGGTGCAGTGCCGGCGCTTGGGGGTAACATCATCTCCAAGCGCCGGAATGCGTCTATCCCCGTGCTGTAAACGGATCCCGGCTCGGATTTTGAGGCCACAATGGTCACAAGGTACTGCCTGACACTATGTGAACCATCACCTCCAGTAATACTCTCAGTCATTACTATACAGTCAGCTCTTTTAACACTAACCTGATCCTTCCCCCTCTCCTGTGTCATCATTCTTATTGCACAGGAACATCTGCTGTGGCAGCAAGTTGATAACAAATGTAGCTTATGTACAGTACACCATGTAATAATTTTTGCTAATAACAAGCAGCTGCAAACCCCAGTGCAGAATTTATAAATGGCCTGTAGCAAAGCATCTCCCAGTTCCCCTATCTTCTTTAAAACCCTGTATTTTGTTATCTCACTGCCTAAAGTACTTTCTAAACTGTGTATTTAATACTTGCGTACACTCCAAGAGTTTTAGGGAGACTCCTGGATTTTGGGGAGCTCCATAGACCAGCCTCCTGGAACCCGCCCACTTATCCAGTGAACTGGGTGGTCCGTAGGGTCATTGACATGATTCGCAGCAAATTGCAACATCTCGCGCAGCACACTGCCACAAATCACAGGATGACATCAATACCGGCACCAGGATGGAGGATGCCATCTTTTGCTATGCAAAATATATATATATGTATATATATATATATATATATATATATATATTTATTTATTTTTATTTTGTAAAGCACCGAAAAGTATCAACAGTACATAATTCAGTATGCAATCTCAGCAGTACAATTGCATGGCTTTGAAATTGAGTAAACATTCAAACAAGGGGGGGAGGGGGAGCCGCACAGGACAACAAAACCCAGCCCCCACGTGCTTACTCAAATGGGAAGAGAAGGTTGATGTATCCTGCCGAGCGACAGTGGAGAGGATCACGCTCTAAGGCAGATTTTCTCCATTTCAAATTTATGCTCTCATCCTATAATGCTGCCCTCTCCCACTCTAAACAGTCATACTTTAAGAACCTCATCTCCTCTCAGTCCTCTAATCCCCAGCGTCTCTTCACCACTTTCAACTCCCTCCTTCGCCCACCGCCTCCTCTGCTCCCCTCCTTGCTCACTGCCCTTGACTTTGCTACCTACTTTACATCTAAAATTTATTCCATACGTCAGGACATCATATCCAACCAGACCTCCAGCTCTCCACCTCCTTCTTTCCCAAATCACCCCTCCCCATCAACTTTACCAACTCTAACATCCTTATCCCCTGTATCTGGAGAGGAAGTCATGGCCCTCATCCGGTCCTCCCCCAATTCCACCTCCCCCCTTGATCCTATCCACTCCCGCCTCCTCCACTTCCTCTCTCTCTCTGTCTGCTCCCATCTTGCCCACCTCATTAACCTCTCCCTCTCATCAGGCACTCTTCCTTCTGCATTCAAGCATGCCCTTGTCTCCCCCATTCTTAAAAAATCTACCCTTGATCCTAACCTTCTTTCTAACTACCGACCCATCTCTCTCCTCCCTTTTTCCTCCAAACTCCTTGAGCGGATTGTCTACAACCGCCTTACCGCTTTTCAGTCTGGCTTCCGTTCTCTCCACTCCACTGAAACTGTCCTCACAAAAGTCAGCAATGACCTCCTTGCTGCCAAATCCCAAGGCCACTACTCTTCTCATTCTCCTTGATCTTTCTGCTGCTTTTGACACTGTGGACCACCCTCTCCTGCTGAATATCCTTCACTCCCTTCGTCTACGTGAAACTGCCCTCTCCTGGCTGTCATCCTAACTCTCTGACCGATCTTTCTCAGTTTCCTCTCATGACTCCTCTCCCCCCCCCCCCCCACAGCCTCTTACAGTAGGTGTTCCCCAAGGTTCTGTTCTTGGTCCTCTCCAATTCTCCCTCTATACTTCCTCTCTAGGTGAACTCATCAGCTCTTTTGACCTCCATTATCATCTCTATGCTGATGATACTCAAATCTACGTTTCCTCCCCTGATCTCTCCCCCTCTCTTCTGACTCGTATCTCCAACTGTCTCTCTGCTATCTCTTCCTGGATGTCCCAGCGATTTCTTAAACTTAATATGTCTAAGACAGAGCTGATCATCTTCCCACCCTCCCACATCACCTCACTTCTCACTATTTCTTTATCAATTGATGGAATAACTATCTCATCTAGTCCCAAGGTGCGCTGTCTTGGAGTTATCCTGGACTCATCCCTCTCCTTCAAACCACATATCCAGAACCTTTCACAGTCCTGTCGGTTTCATCTCAAAAATATTTCTAAGATCAGACCTTATCTCACCCAGGATGCTACTAAAACACTCATACACTCACTGGTCATCTCCAGATTGGACTATTGTAACCTCCTCCTATCTGGCCTCCCCAAATCCCATCTCTCTCCTCTCCAGTCTATCCTTAATGCTGCTGCACGGCTTATCTTCCTCTCCAAATGCTCTACATCTGCCTCCCCTCTCCTAGAAGCCCTCCACTGGCTCCCCTTCCCTTTTAGAACTCAATTTAAGGTTCTCACGCTCGCTCACAAAGCCCTCACCCAATCTTCTCCCATATACATCTCTGATCTCATCGCCCTTCACGCTCCTCTCCACTCTCTTCGTTCAACTAATGCACGCCGCCTTTCATGCCAGCTGATTTCTTCCTCCCACTCCAAGATTTAGCCCGCACTGCTCCCCACCTCTGGAACTCTCTCCCACTCCCCATCAGACTCTCCACCTCTTTGCAATCCTTCAAACGGGCTCTCAAGACCCACTACTTTATCAAAGCTTTCCAGCTATCATTCTAAATCCCTGTTACATGCTCCTTCATCCTCATCTACCCCATCTGTGTCAACCCAGTTTGTCTTCCCCCACCTTTTTAGAATGTAAGCTCTCACGAGCAGGGCCATCTACCCTCTTGTGCTTCTCCTTACTATAGTGTCGTTTACTTCTTACTCACCACTAGGGCACCTAACACTTGGTTGTTTATGCTCTGTTGCTTATCTGGGTGATATGGTCGCTAATGTAGCAATATATATTATCCATGTCTTGTATTGTATTGTTCTGTAAGTCACTTGTCCACAATTTTTTTATGTACTATGCAAGGCGATGCGGAACACTTGTGGCGCCATATAAATAAATTATAATAATAATAATAATAATAGTAGTTTTCAAAGCATCTTCGATTCTGTGCTGAAGTTCCCCAGGTAAAGTGAAGATGTACAGTATCTCTCCCATGTATCGAAAAATTGTGAAGTCAAGCGTTCCTTATTCAGTGATGTTTCTATCCAGTCCATATTGAAAATATGGAATCATTTATTTTGAAACATTCCCAAAGAAGGAGGAGAGGCCGAGATTCAATTTTGTAAAATAACTATTCGAGCAGCAGCACTAATAGTTTAAAGCAACTTTTTACATCAACCTGCAATTCTCTGTGTGGTGGGTATCATCCAAAATATAGCCCATTCTGCCGTGAATGGGATGTAGATTACTAAGTTATCAATAGAGAACGTAGTAATGGGCAAGACCAGAAACAATGGAGGATGTCCGCGTGAGGGGTTTGACAACGTAAACAGTTATGTGGAGAGGTCATTCCTGCTAGGTGTTGCCAGGGGGTAGAGAGCTAAGCCGGGCACAGGTGAAGGGGGCATGACCTAATCGAGGGGTGTGGCCATGCCCCCTTGAGCTAAAGAAAAAAGCGCGCTGGGGAGGGGGGGCGCTGTGAGCCCCTCGGCTTGGCGCAAAGCCAGAGGGGGCACGATCAGTGTGATCGCTCCCCCCCACAGGCATAGGACACTAGTGCATCTGCTGCTCAGCAGCCGCACGCAGTCTCCCACTGCTGCCCAGCATGCTGATGTGTGGGTGGGAGGAGGGAGGGAGGGGGAGAGCAGCACCAGGGCCCTCTAGCAAGCCCAGGCCTGGATAAATAGTACCCGCTCCCCCCCCTTCTCGGCGTCCCTGGGTGTTGCCTATGGGGTGTAAAGTAAGATCTATGAAAGATGTTTAAAAACATTTCCTGATACTGTGCTGCAAGTAGTAGTTTACATGAACTACGCAAGTTGTCTAGTAAGATATCACTTGTTAGTGAGGGGAAGGAGGACCGCCATTGGCTGACCCCCGAGCTAACCTGCTCATGAGCCATCTGCTTTCTCAAAATAGTGTAATGATATAGCTTTCCTAGCGGGTGGCGGGGATCGCAGCATACCATCAATGGCATTCTCCTAATCCAAATCAGGAAAACCCCGTATTATTGAGCTCGCATAGTGTTGCGCTTGAAAGAATGCTTAGGAATCGTTGAAGTATCGGTTATTTTTCTCTGGCCTGATCAATAGTCAACATACGTTTGTAAGGAATATCCATGACATTACTCACATCTTTCACACCCTTTCTCCACCATAAAGTAAATAAGTGAAAGAAAATGCTGCATGGTCATCTTGAAAGTCAGGATTGGTCAGAAAAAGCAAAACTAGTGAGTTTTGTGCATTTCAATTGTGGCATATATTACGCCATCAACACAATCTCCTTGTGGACCACAATCGGGGATTTTCTCGCACCTCCTGACTAACTTCTGCATCATGTTGGTGTAAGAAGCTGATTAAATTTCCATCAGGCAAAAACTGTTTATCGATGATTGAATCTGTATATATATTAGTATTGTGTAGCCAATCCCACAGGTGGCGCAAAATAGATACATGATTGTAATGGGTTAAATGTGGAAAATTAATTTTTCCATTGTTCCTCAACTGTTGTAGTTTTAGGAGGGCTATTCTAGGGCGTTTGCTCTTCCAAAGTAATGCACCCTTACACAGTGCCCCAGTAGTACCCCTTATACAGTGCCCCCAGTAGTACATTTATACAGTGCCCCCTGTAATGCCCCTTATACAGTGCCGCTAGTAGTGGTCCCCATATGCAGTGCCCCCAGTAGTGGACCCCCTTATGCACAGCTCCCAGTAGTGCCCCTTATACAGTGCCCCCAGTAGAGGTCCCCCAATGCAGTGCCCCTTATACAGTGCCCCCAGTAATACCCCTTATACAGTGCCACTTGTAGTCATCCCCCTATGCAGTGCCCCTTATACTGTGCCCCCAGTAATGCCCCTAATACAGTACCGCTAGTAGTGGTGCCCCTACGTAGTGCCCTCAGTAGTGGTCCCCCCTATATACTGCTCCCAGTAGTGCCTCTTATACAGTGCCTCCAGTAGTGCCCCCACCATGCAGTGCCCCAGTAGTAGTCCCCCCTATACAGTGCCCCAAGTAGTGATCCCCTTATGCAGTGCTCCCAATAGTGCCCCTTATACAGTGCCCCCATGCAGTGCCCCAGTAGTAGTCCCCACTATGCAGTGCCCCTTATATCGTGCCCCTAGTCCCCCCTATGCAGTGCCCCCAGTAGTAGTCCTCCCTATGCATTGGCTACATCTTAGCACATTTTCATCGTTCACACTGGTTGCCTTAACATCACTTAACTTCCCTGATACTCAGGTACTTAGCATCAGTGATAAGCACTGTGAAGGCTGGGTTGATTGACATCTTTGGGATTGGTTCCAGGTGGTTGTCAGCAAAACATTCTCATTGCCTGTTACTGTGCTCTGCATCTGTTTGGTTATCTTTAGGATTTTTGACCCTGCTCGTTTTTTACTATACTTATCCGTCACCTGAACTGAAATCAGTCAATTTATGTATTAACCTTGTCTGCTGCCTGCCTCAACCATGGTTTGAGATACCTATTATTCTGTTTGCTATATGCTACTATTTAGTATTATATTTAATATTCTGCCTTTTATGTTCGGTTACCATTTGTCATCTAATATTCATTTGATTCAGGGTACTAGTCTTTAGTACATCATTTGTATGTACCAGCTACTGCACAAATCCTGGGACCAACTGAGTACAGGTGAGCATATGCCATGGTATGCAGTCATTTATACCCCTTTTACATCGGAGCTAAAACCCGGGTTTTTAAAGGGTTAACCCGGGCAGCTCCCTGGTGTAAAAGGGGAGAGAGTTGGATTGCCGGGTCGAGTGACCCAGCAATCCAACCCAGGTAACTAGCAGGGTTTAACACAGGCTTAGCCCGTGAAACCCTGCTGTGAGAACAGCGCACTCCGGGTCACGATGACCTGGAGTGCGCTGCTAGCCGGCGCCGGCAAAATTCCGGGTCTGATCCGGATAGGAACTTTGTTCCAACTCCGGGTCAGACCCGGAATTTAGGTGGAAAAGGGGTATTAGTCGATATTTGGAATATTGATATTTAGGGGGTGATTCAAATGTTCTGCGCGCCCCCTGCTGGGCTTCTATATCAATAGGCGCTTGACAAAGCAATTCAATTGTCGCTCCTTTCAGAAGCATACATCAGTGAGGGGTGGGGGAACGATATTTCTTCTTGCAGCATCCTGAGGTGCTGGAAAAAATGTGTGCAAAGTGTGTTATTTTTTATGGGCGCCCCCATATGGTGGTTTGGGCTCCTTAATCACTTCTTTAGATGGGGTTTAGCCACTTTGCGCGTTAAATAATAATGGGCGCCCGGACAAAGAAACAATTGAATTGCTCTGTTGGGTGCAACATTCAAAATATAGACATTTACAATGGGAATTGGTATGAAATACCGCCGGCCGCACGGTTCGATTCCCGGCAGCGGCAGCCCGACATCAGCAGAGATCCCGGCAGCGGAAGCCCGACAGCGCTGGAAATCCCGATCGTGGATAGGTAAGTATTGTCTAACCTAACCTAACCCCCCTAACCCTAACCCTCCTTAGGAGTGCCTAACCCTAACCTCCCCCCCAAGTGCCTAACCCTAATCCCCCCTCTAAGTGCCTAACCCTAACCACCCCCTTCCCTGCTGCCTAAACCTAAGTCCCCCGGGGGGGTGCCTAACCCTAAGTCCCCCCCCATCTAGACGCCCGGCATTTCACCCTTGCCGGGATATGACGGTCAGGAAGCCGGCTGCCGGTATTTAGGCAGTCGGCTTCCCGATTGCATACCTTTACAATGACATCATGGACATAATGTTTACATTGTCTTAATTTCAACAATGTGAATGTCAATGAGCATAATGTTCACAGCCCATACTAGAGTTAGGGTTAGGCTGAGATTAGGGCAGGGATAGGGCTAAAATCAGCACAAAATGAGATGTCGACATGCCGACTGTCGAGATTCGCAGTCATTTCACATGATGGCATAACACCCGTGTCAACATTCCGGTGTTGGTATTTTGAATGTCAACATTTTGTACCACACCCAAGCATATATAGGTCTATGGAAAATATTAGGCACTATGAATACCAGAGCTTCAGTTTCTATAGGTTTATTAATTGACTTGGGCATAAATTACACTGCAGCCAGATGAGGCAGAAACATGGAGAGATTTTCAACAGATCACACAAAGGTGACAATTTCTCAAATCATCAACGTTTAAAAATTGATGGCTGCCCACCAAACCCCCTTCAGCTGCATTGGTTACTAAAGTGTGTCTAAAGTAAACTGTGTTTATGCCAATCGGTTTTACGGCAGCTGTTGTTCCAACACACCTTAGATAAGAATCCTATGAAATGTTTTCTCTGAGAAATCATAAAAATGTAATAATAAATATATTTATGAAACATGAATATACTACCTGGGTTATTTTATTTCCATATGTTCCATATTCGGCTGGTATTTATAACTGACATATTCCTTATGGTGGGTACACACTACACGATATGCTCCCTGAGCGATATCGTGTAGTGTTGTCCCCGGCAGGCTGTGCTCAATGTCGTTCATGACATTGAGCACAGCCGCTGAACGATATCATTAACGATATCGTTCAGCGCCGGGCTCTCTCCCCCATTCCCTGACATGCAGCAACCTGACGAGATCGTCAGGTTGGCCTGCATGTCAGCCCGATGAACGATAATGACGAACAACCCGCGGGAACGTGCGTCGTCGTTATCGTTCATCTTTTTGGGGTTAAAAATGGAAGATAAAGTGGACGACTGAACGATAACGATATCGTTATCGTTCAGTCGTCCACTTTATCGCCCAGTGTGTACGCACCTTTACACTACAGGGTAAATTTACTAAAGTGAGAGTTTATAGAAGTGAGTTTTAAAAGTGATGTTGCCCATAGCAACCAATCAGATTCTAGCTATTATCTTCTAGTAGGTGCTAGTTAAATGTTAAGTAGAATCCGATTGGTTGCTATGGGCAACATCACTTCTGAAACTCACTTCTAAACACTCTCACTTTAGTAAATTTACCCCTACAGGTTATGTTATGGTGATGGTTCAGTAATGGAACAATTGAGTAAGGGGTGTTTGTTTATACAGTAGTTTGGGCAAAGTTAATTACACACAGTTTTCTGACTCAGGGCCTGATTCAGACCCGCTCGCAAGCGCTATGTACTCGCGAGCGGGTCGATGTTAGGCCACTGCGCATGCCCACGCCGGAGCCGGCTCTGACATGCACATGCGCGAGACCCGGCTAACGATGGGCGCTCCGTGTCTCGCACCAAAAGGGGGCGGCTGTCGATTTTGATCGACAGCTCGCACAGTTTTGGAGGCGTGGCGTGGGGGTGGCTTCACAAACAGAGGCGTTCCCAAGCGAACGCCTGCCGTTTGTGGGCGGCACCACTAACATCACCAGTGATGTCAGTGGGAGAGCTTCCGGCTCTATTAGAGCCAGAAGCTCTCTGGGGCTTGCGGCCACGAGACCCTACCACAAGGGTCTCGTCGCAAGCCCGATGGTCGCGATGGTCTTGACCATCATCCTGGCCGCTCGCAATAGCTGTGGGTGGTCACCCAGAGCTATGCGAGCCGCCGGAAGGCCGCTCCAAAAAAACAAAAACAAAAAAAACCGCCCTGATTCAGAGCGAGCGCTCTTCAGAGCATCTGGCTCTGAATCAGGGCCTCAGTTCATATTATTTTGAGCATGGATGCATTTCATATACATTTAGTACACGTAGCTAAATAAGCTGAATAAAATCTAAAATGGAAATAGAGTATGTGGTACTGAATGGATGTTGTCTGCTTGTGGTATACTAGGCTGTCCTACAAACCTCATAACAAAGATCTATGAATACTGCCTGTACTCTCTGCACCACAGACAGGAAACACATGTAGCCCGTTCTGTTTTTGACCTCTCTGGAACTTGCATACAGCTCACTAAGGGCAGACTGTATTTTTGTAAGGCATTATAGGGGTCAATCCAATTATGCGTGATGCACTCGCGGGTGTGAGTCATCGCGCCAACGGCCACACTTGACGGCAGCCTGAATTCGCTCAAAACTGCTGCTCGCGTACAAAATTGAGCAAATTCAGCCTAAAAGTTGGCCGCGAGGGTTGCGAAATGCGGAGACGTTGGCGGCATTTGAACGCCGTGGCAATGGCAAAAAGCATCCGATTTGCACCCCTTGCAGCTAATTGGATTGCCCCCATAGTGTTCAAAAGGTTCTGCACTGTGATTATTATTTTTCTTTTATTTGTAATGCTGGGTACACACTATACGATATATATCATCCAATATATCGTCCACGAAGGATGGGAATGACCATCACATAGTGTGTACCCTGGAAACCACCCAATGTATTGTACAATGAATAGGGTGGACACATCGTCCCATCGAATGTGTTGCACATCAGATGGGACGATGCCACGGACTATGCGGTATAGTTAGGCATATAATATGATATATTGCACCTTCGTACAGCGGATCGAGCAGTGTGTATGACAATGTGACACATAGTTACATCGCATCGCCGCCTCACTGTGTCGGTAGCCGTCCAGGTGTGTACCCAGCTTTAGGCTACACATACTGTAAGCAGCGACGTATAGGGTAAACATAGAATCCAGTAACAGTGTATAAGAGCATAAACAGAGTACAGTGACAGACCATAGCATAGTTCAGAGTTACTGAAAGGAAGAAAAGAAACAAGAGAGCGTAGTAATAGTGTGCTAGGCAGGAAAAAGAGGACGGAGGGCCCTGCATAATAGTTTAATACAAAAGGAAATGAAGAATAGTTGGATTGTGATAGGATGTAAAGAAGCTACAGTGGTCTGCAATGGATTTAGGATCTAATTGCTTTCTAAGAACTGCAGGTATATGTCTGGTTAACACCGATATATTCTACATATATAGTTCTCATCTGGAAATTTAATGGGTTAAGTTGTTCATTAAGTGTGTATGTATACAATTCCTAGTTACTAGTGTAACCGATGTGTAACAGCAAGCGATGACTCATTACATTGGATCCTCTTCAAAGGGAAGGTCTGTAGGTGGTCTAAGGGATTGCATTCTTCTTACCAGCCTAACAAATGATTTTCCTGAATAAAGATGTTTTATCAACTGTTACAGGAGTTATGTCAAAGAGACACATACATGCCTTATTGCCGCCTCATCTAGCTTGTCCTCTATGCAACTGCATTGACCTGCCTTTCCAACCTATGCTTTAGTTTACGTCAAACATATAGAGGGAGTGAGTATAAGAGTCCCGGCTGAGCTGATAAAGATACAGCTCACATACTTTCATGCATTTATGAAACAGGATCAGTCATCATAGTAAAATAAACAAGAGTGATACAGATTTCTGGTCGGATATTTAACTATCACAGATTTTGGCACAAATAAATAGCTGCTCTTTGACTCGGAGGCATGTGAATTTCATGAGATCAGAGATTCCTCTTATTGCTGAAGGGTAGTGGCACTTTTTAGGTTGTAAGCTCTCTAGTCCAGGGACCTCTTTGCCATTGGTATTAGTTTGTACCAGTCCAGAATGTAAGAATAGATACCAGTGAAACGAGGCTCTGAAATTTCATCAATCAGTTAAAATACCTTCTAGATGCCTTTTCCTGTGTGGTATATAATATATGCATGGTAACATGACCCTTTAAAAAACACTGTACCCTAGGGCATCTTATATCCTGCATTCAGGCATCATAACTTAGATCCCAGAACCTATGCATTCCATGTAGGCTATTTAATAACTGTTCGTGTATTAGCTTTGTATCACACAAATGCTTTGCAACCAGTAGTTTTCCAAACAGAAAAAAATATGCTGTGTATATAGATGCTTCCTGCAAGCTTCAGTAATCCACTGCTGCGTCTGAGGGCGCAGGAACGGATCATCTGCGAAAACATCGGCCTTCTGAGTAACCCTCAGGTTTCACAGGATGGTCGGTGTTTTCATTCTGCTGGGGTCAAGAAATCTGCATCGGAAGAAGCAGGCCAAGGCCTCAGCACGCCTTGAAAATGGGGCAGACATGCCCCCATATTTAAGAACGCTGGCCATCACTGCCCCTTACCTGCCCCCAAATGGCTGCAGCATGTCAATCATGCTGTGGCTTGGGGAGGCTGCAACCGCCGTGGCAGTACAGATCCTGCACATGCGCTGATCATTAAACATCGGAGTTGTGTGGAAACCATTGGGTACAACTCTGATCAGGCTCATGGTGAAGACAGAAACTAGTAGTTTGTGCATCAGCAAAATTCTGTCAGTGGTTGCAGCATTTGTTGCACCCACTGATATTTACTAAAATAAACTTTGTATCATTGTAATAAGCAGCCTTAATTCTTAACTTTGACCTACAGTACCATAAACCAGCCTTGAAAAAATAAAGGGAGGATTAATTTCTGACACTCAACATCCCTGAGGGAGTTGTAATTTATGATGAAACGTGTTGAAATCACAGCATTACACCACCACATATTAATGGATAGCAGTCTGCACTTCCTAAAGAGCAGACAGCGCAGTCAGTACTGATATAACCCAAACCAGCGCTGTCTCTCCACTGCACCATCAAGAGTCTTTCACCAGCATGATAGAGCTTTGGAAGACGTCCCTCCACAGCCAACAGGATCATGTTAATCCATGACTGAGACATACAGTATCTCTATATGTTAAGCTACCAGATCTCATCTCCACTCCACTATAGAGCATACTCATAATATTATTACAATTACTGCTTTAATGTACTATCATTTCTGACAACATTGGAATTAATGACTGTGAAGTGATACAAGACTTTCATAACTACCAGCATATAGTGACATCCTTAATGCCTCCATTTATTTGGAATCCACTTTCAGTATCCTATGAACTGATACACACAGAGCCAATCCACACATCCGTGGATGGGCAGTTTTTTTTCCCCTGTTTTTATTCTGCCTTTTCCAGGTTTTCTTTTCTAATTTACAGCCTTTTTTTTCGTTTTTGTTCACAGAGTAAGTTTCTCCTTGATTACAGCTAGTGCTAGACTGGGGCATAAGGACCCACCTTGGGGAATGCAGTAGTAGGGACCTATGTCACAGTCACCAGTCCATGGTCCGGCTCTGCCAAGTAACTGATCCATTAGTAATGTATTAATTGAGTGGGCAATCTGAGACCAAACCCATATGGAAGGAGGAGAGGCACCCAGGCAGTGGCCCCCTGGGATTACCCCTGTCCCCTGTGGTCCAGTCCGACCCTAATTACAGCCTTTGTGAAGAGATCTTGGGGCAGAGATTGAACTCTGAGATTATGATTGTCCCAGAAAGGGACAGTGGGTCTCATTCAGACCTGCTCGCAACCGGGACGATGGTCCCCACAGAGCATGCGCACGATGGAGCCAGCTCCGTTGTGCGCATGCGCGAGACCCGGCTAGCGATGGGCGCTCCGTTGCTAGGGGTCTCGTAGCAGACGGGGCGAGCTGTCGATGTTGAGTGACAGCTTGCCCCGTTTGCTAGGCAGTTGGAACGCTTGCCGTTTGGGGGCGGCCCCACTGACATCATTGATGATGTCAGTGGGGAACTTCCTGCTCAAACAGAGCAGGAAGTTCCCTGGGGCTTACGAGTGCCCAGACCCAACCTTAGGGTCTGGTCGTAAGCCCCAATGGTCGCGATGGTGATGACCATCGCGACCATCACCCTGATCGCAAGCTAAGCTGTGGGTGGTAACCCTCAGCTTAGCTTGTGACCTGGAGGCAGCACTTCAAAACAAGAAGTGCCCGCCCTCATTCAGAGTGAGCGATCACTTCTTGCTATCGACTCTGAATGAGGGCCTGTGTGCTGAAATTAAGAAGTAGCCAGTGGAGAAGTTGCCCATAGCAACCAATCAGCTGTTACCTACCATTTTATAGAATGTACTTGATAAATGCTACATCAAATCTGATTGGTAGCTATGGGCAACTTCTCCACTCTTTTCACTGTGTCTCTATAATAATACTCAGGATGAGATCATTCTAGACATTGTCCTTTTCCCGACATTGCAGGTTAATATTTCCGAATCATTGAAGTTGCAAGTGAATACACCAGTTCAGAGGTGATTATCCCAGTTACAGCTGTCTGAGAAAAGCAGGACCAGTCAGCTGTAGACAAGTAGCCTCTGCACAGGATATACAGTACATAATGAGGTTTGGCATTCCCTGCTCTATTTGTGATAAGCTAACAGCTTGTGTGACAGAGCAGAAGAAACCGATGATTTATTCAGGGGCGGACTCACATCCCTGCTCTAACCTTAAAGACGCACCATACATAGGCTCCAGAGTAGCATAAGGAACATACAGCAAGAGGCTAAGCAAGTAAGTGCACAGTAATTTGCACCTTGTGATATGATAGGAACCGGCACAATACTGTAGCTGTTATCCCATTACTGTGGTTTATCTAACCTAGGGAAAATGCATTTTCTTTACAGAAAAAAAAACAAAAACAAAGAACATTGCTGTTTTTTTTTATTACAACTTAATACATAAAGTTTGCAGCACTGTTACTTTTTGTTAGATTGTGCTATACTTTATTTGAATAAGGTAGGTTTAACACCTGAACTCCAGTTTTACACAGAAATTAACATTTTATTATTTGTTATTGTATTATTATTAATAATAATACTAATAACTATACTAATAATTATTATTACAGGTTGAGTCTCCAAAATGCTTGGGACCAGGGGTATTTGGGATATCGGAATGTTCCGTATTTTGGAATATTTGCATACCATAATGAAATCTCTTGGGAATGGGACCCAAATCTAAAAACAGAATGCTATATATATATATATATATATATATATATATATATATATATATATATATATATATATATATATATATTACAATTGAAACACCTTATACACACAGTCTGCAGGTCATTTTATACAATATTTTCAATAATTTTGTGACTCAAACAATGTTTGTGCACATACATGAAATTCATTTATGTTTCATATACACCTTATACACAGAACCTGAAGGTAATTTTATACCATACTTTTAATACTTTTTTGCCTAAAATAAAGTTTGTGTACATTGAACGATCAAAAAGCAAAGGAGTCACTATCTCAGTCATGCTAAAAAAATATTCTGTATTTCGGAATATTCCTGATTTCTGAATATTTGGATATGGGAGACTCAACCTGTATTATTATTATATATTGCTTTAATTTTTATTTATTTATTGTCTATTGAATAGAGCATCGTTGGTGTGTTGTGTGACAGATCATTTTATTATTTCGTAGATCTGTGCTTCTGAGATTATAAATCTGATAAATGTAACAATCTGTGTAAAGCCGCCCATCCACTTAACGATGCGGAAGACAACGGCACGATTACGACGCCGTCGTCTCCCGCGGAGTGAACTGCATACACTGAATGTTCAGACGTTCAGTGTATGCAGATCAATCATCCCCGACCATGGCAACCTGACGGCGGTCGTCGGGTTGACCGTCGTTTTCGGGCAATGATTGATGTTAAAAACGACCAGCGGGCGCGCACATCGTTGGTCGTTTTTAACCTTTTGCTGCCCGATTTACGGGCGATTACCAAGCGATGGAGTGATAACGACCGTCATTATCGCTCCATCGCTAGGTTTAATCGCCTAGTGGATGGGCAGCATTAGAATATATGGAAGAATTTGAAGTTTACCACTGTTTTCAGTTTTTTTTTAATTTAAATCCTGAGTAATGAGTTGTTTCTTTGATACGTTGCTGCATATTCAGGGTTCATTGCTTTAAATATATAATGATTACTACAAATTTTACATGAAGATCATTCATTATACATTAAGTCTATTATACGTTTATCAATGCATTAAGGTAAATAACTATGTTCTCAGCAGTAGCTTTTTAGCTTTGTAATGTGACATATTTATTAATATTAGTGACACCTAATAGCGACTACATTGCTTTTCTTATGCTCCTCTAGTTCTCCAGATGGTAGAATTCCAATAAAGTCTGAAACATAAACATACAGTAATTGCTATATTTAAAGATGAAAAAGTGCACATACAACAGACATCATACATCACACACATTTCACCATAATATTTACATACAAGTCAGACACTAGAGTGGTAGTCTATTAAAAAAAATCCCATGATTGAGTAAGTCTGTAATCCTGTTACTTAAATTCAAAATACTTGATATATGTTTTAGCAGAGGGTACTGATGGCAGCTAAGGTTTTTAACCTCTCTAGAGATCACTACTCTGTTCCGACATTAATTATATATATATATATATATATATATATATGTATATATAAAGTAATATGCAGGTTTATATTATAAATTAAATGTAAGTTGATAGGAACAACTGCACTTAAGTTCTGATACCTAAACTTAAATGCTTAATAAATAATAAACATTTTATTGAGAAACTATGCTCTATAATCCCATTACTTAAAGTACTTATTATATGCCCTATCGAAGAGTACGGATGGCAACTAATACACCTTTTCCACTAAAATCCCGGGTCTGATCCGAGATCTTTTACCTGGCAGATTGCCGGGTCGTACACGGCTTTGACCCCTTTTCCACTGCACACTCGTCCCGGGTTTTTCCCGGGTCGCCTCCATTTCCACTGAAGCCGGGTAAGCCCAGCAAAACCTGTGTATGTTATTAAAAATGGCCTTTATTCAGGCCATTTTTAATGACATCCACATTTAGTTAAATTTTTTATTATATCCTTTATTATTTATGTTTTATTATTTATTTAATTAGTAGTATTATTTTTATTATTATGATTATTTTTATAATAATTAATAATAATTCTATTTATTATTTATTGACTTATTATTTATTTAATTTAAATACCTTTTTAACTACATCCTTTATTCAGGCGTCTCCTCTGGGTGATTACATCAGCAGCCAGCACCCTGGAATGACCAATCAGTGGCTTTTGCAATTACCTGGGTCAAAAAACCCTGGTAAAGCTGTTTCCACTGCAGTGTTACCTGCTAAAAACCCTGCTCGATACCCGGGAAGAAATCCTGGGTCAGTAGACTCGGGGTCTTTTCCTTGGAGCCGTTTCCACTGAGCAGAGTTCCGGGTAGACACAGCAATTATTCAGGTTTTTTATGCAGTGGAAAAGCGGTATTAGATGTTTGCCTGTAAAGGGACTATTTGATTCTGTGCAAAGGCCACAATGTGCATTCCAGACCAGTACATCACGACAACAAACATTGCCAATTTTTCCTTACACCTCATAGAAGTGTGCAGCAAAATCGGCGATGTTGGCCTACCTAATATATGTGAACAGCCACACATCGCAACCCAACACGACAAAGAATTAGATAGATTTAAATAATTGCTCTGTACCAACTCCTTCCTGACTTTATGCAGATTGTGTGTTTGCAATGCTAAACAGAATATTATATCATGCATACAGTATTTTTATAATAATGGCTATCTCGCCTGACACAGTCATCTCATTTTTTCAGGCTGATAAACCTGCGGTTTGTGTAACTACAGCGACTTTTCAGTGATTTTCTACCAAGTTTGACTCTAATACAGCAGCTTGTCAAAGAATTTGCTGCAAAGCTGCAATTTAACCAAATTACACTCCCTTTAATTTCCGCAAGCATCTTTATTAGTGCTGGCAGCAAAAAAGTATCAAGAATAAAAATAGATTAACAGATCAACTGCCGCGCTACCTAGTTTTGTGTCTGTAATTGGCGAGTTCCTCAAAGACATGAACCAAAATGCAATTGGTAATAAAATATTGGCAGAACCTCCCCTCTCAATGGATGTTAATAGGTGTCAACGGTGTGAGGTCAGTCCACACCATGAGTAACTTAACCAGGCTTGTTATTAACTGGCAGATAACAGGATACAAGGTAACATAGGGTTAATGCAGCTATGGCATGAAGGTACACAATACAGACAGTTAACACATGTCCAGATGCAGCTAGGAACATATGGGGTTAATGTGTGCACAGTAGGGTAGCACACTCATATATATATAGGGTAGGGTAGCACACTACTGTATATATATATATATATATATATATATATACAGTGGTGGCAGTGGCTTATGTAGAATACCAGTAGTGTCATTAGCAGGGGTTTTAATATATGGGGATAAATAAATATAATAGCATCCAGGCTGCAGGCATCTGCGAGTTCTGTGCAAGACTATCCGTTGTTTTAAAGTAGCAGTCATTTAAAAGGCAAAACCAGGTTGATTTTGATTTTTAAATGACTACTTCTTTAAAACACTGTGCAGTCTTGCACAGAACTCGCAGATGCCTGCAGTCCACATGCTGTTACATTTGCTTAATCCCCAAAAACACCAGATTAAGGTCACAAATATACAATGATAAAATGGCCCTTATTGGGTAAAGGTTAACCGCAAATATTAAATCTCCCCCAGATATATGAAGTAGGGACAGCAGCAGATATTTCCGATACCTCCTGCGATCCATCCATTCCTGCAGGCAGCCGCTTCCCCCAGAGGTTTCTATGAGAGGTGCGATGCTGCCAAATTTAGCAAGTTACAGAATGCGATGGCCCCCACAGCTAGCACCATCTGAAGATGGCGTTAGCCCATTGTAGCCAATGGGGTACACATTGCAAAACTTACCAGGAGAGGGTTCCATAGGAACCCTCCTCCGGCAATGGCGGGCGCGCATGTGCAGTAAATGGGACTGCGCATGTGCAGTAGCCCTGACAGCACTCCGGCCACAACGTAGGGACGGGCTCCTTTCGGAGCCCCTGTCCCTGCATGTGCGGATGATACATCCCGGCGCTATGATCGCATTTGCAATGCAATCATGGGTGGTAATGTCATGTCCAAATCGCATTACAAATAGGCCCCATAGTCCCGTACATGGAGACGCTTAGGGGCACATCTTGTCTCATTGGAGTCCGGGGGAGAGAATATGCGCAGGAAACCGTGCATGTGCAGTGGTGCATACAGCCAGGGTCGGTGGTCGCGCTGATGTCAGCTCACCTTTGTCACTGAGGAAAGGAGTCCCGGACCCAGCAGCCAACACATGGAGAGGAATCGCATGGCGCACTCCCCTCTCAACAAATAAAGTGGTCTATTTACTAATCCTTGGATGGAGATAAGGTGAACCAGCCAATCAGCTCCTAACTGTCATTTGCAAACATAGTCTGTGACATGGTAGTTAGGAGCTGATTGGCTGGTACTTTATCTTCATCCAAGGCTTAGTAAATAGACCTCAAAGCATCTTAACGTAATAATATAGGCACATTGATGTTGGCTAATTTATAGTTTTTACCAAATTAGATTGACATCAGATGCAAAGCAATGTTCTAATCCAGTATAAAATATTGGCAGTAAAGGATGGAAAAGCTACTTTGCTGATCATACATATTGGGGCTTGTCTGGTATCAGAACCGACCAAAGCAAGAAAATTCTCAGCAGTCATCAGATCTGGGTCTTTGCTTAAGACCTTTATATATATGAACTAGGGGTGAGCGGATATCAGCAAATAACAAGTCTCTTTCCTTTTAATTGCAGAGGGAAAAGTCCAGGGGCTCTATTTACTACAATCCGCATATTGAATGCAGATTGTAGTGTGATATTACCGAGTGAATTCGCATTGTGAATTCAGGCAATATCACAGGGATTTACTACAAATCCCTTGCAGGGACAGAGTTTGCGATAAAGCTCTGTCCCTGAAAATCCCCTTCGGAGCCTTATCACGGTATTTTCACAAAAAATACCGTGATTAAGTGTCCGCGCATGCGCCGACCAGTCGCCACTGCTACCCCCCCTCCGGCGCTAAGCCCCGCCCTCCGACACTAAGCCCCGCCCCCGCAAACACGGACCCCGCGACCCCCCCCCCAGGAGACCAGCTGACCGGAGGGGAGTGATCACCGAAGGCCCGATCACCGGTCCCTGGAGTCAGATTAAGTAATTTTTCTTTTTACTATTTTTTTTTTCTTTTTTTACAGTAATCAGCTTGCGGTCTGTTTAGACCACACAGCTGATTACAGGGACCGACTCCCGGCTCTGCTCTCCCCGTTAGAGCAGACCAGGAGTCCGGTAACCGGGGGAGACCCTGGATAACGCCACCTCACAGGGCTTTCCCCAATATTTTTTTCACATTTATTTTTAGTAACTATGGTCGGATCACATTTCCCATTACAGTTATGGGAAATGCGATCTGCTTTACTAAAAATAAGTGATACTTAGGGGTTGGAGTACAATTTTACGAATTCTACTCCAATTGCCCTGTAATAACTATGATACTAAAATAATGTGAACAGGGTGTGAAAACACACTTTTTCACATTATTTTAGTAAAAATAATGTTGATAAATAGAGCCCCAGGACACAGAATAGCTCACCTTGAAATTAACGAGCAGGTCCTGAGCATTCAGCAGCATAAACCACTTTTTCTTGCAGGTTTTCAACATTAGAGGATACACACATTTCTCTTCACAGACACAGTATATACTGCATACCTGGTCATTTCAATACATTTGCACACCTTTAAACCATGATTTGCAGGCATCCATACAACTTTTCCATGAAATACTTCAACAGACTTTAACTTCACTCACCATCCTTGACGAGCATTCCACCATGCAGGTGCAGTGAGTCTCCTTTTGGCTTTCTAGGAGAGTCCGATTATGCAGTGCAATAAGCATCCATATTTCCATTTGTATTCCACATTTTCTGCAGCATAAATCTTTTTGCGTAGAATCTGTATGCCTGCATTCTCCACCACATGTGATAACTTGGGGTTATTAGCTTGGTAGATTTGTGTTAGTGGTGCAGTGATCAGATGCAGAGTCCACACATTGCATTCCAGTGAAACAAATGAAAAGTGGTGCTTTTACTTCAGCATGGACATCAGGAGACAGAAATAAAATAATAAACAAACCTAGCCCTTTCTTAGGGCACTAGCTCACTTCTTGAACCCTCTCTATAGCAGCAGCTAACCTGCATGAAAGTCTCTCACAGTCTCTGAGATTTGTGGTCCTTCTTGCCACATGCAGGACTGGACACTGGCCTCCTGGCCTGGTATAGCTTTCTCAGCTTGTTGGCTGCCGCCTCTCACAAGGACAGTGTCAGAGGTATATGGATCTACCTGCCTCCTTGAAGGTATGATCCTGACCACCTGGTCTGCTTCACTCACTCTGCAGCCCCACCTGGACTGTCTGGCTGTGTCCACCAGCAGCCTCACCTGAGCTCTGGTCATACGGCAGCCATTGTACATCTTCCCACAATGCTTTTCTAGTCTGTGTGGGCGGATCTCCCCTGCCCCACACAGAATCTGCTTCTCACCAGTGCCACCTCTGGTGATACTGCCACAATATATATATGTATATATATATTTCTGTTATCTCTTCCAGCTTTTAAAGAAAGATGCCTTTGAAGAAATCACAGAACTGAAGAGACAACGCGAGGAGAACCTTTAGTGTATGAACTGTGCTTGATTACAAGTGACACGACAAGTGTTTCTGACGCTGATCACATGAAAACAGAAGACGGTCAGGTTCAACTGGTATGGAGCAAGCTGGTTGCCTAAAAGCAGTGACAACCCCGGTTACTGTCCTCTACCTGCTGTTCTTATTAGAGGGGACAGGCTCGGAAAAACTTTTCCACAACAGAGATCATTTGGATGTTGAGTTACAAAATCACCCACAAGCGGATGCGATCCTGAGCCCTGAGGCTGCACAGGTATAAGCCAGTTGTACCAGGAACATAGAATGTCTAGCACTTTTCTTTTATAAATTGATGATGATATAGGGCTACTCCTGTTGATTAAAATGAAGAAGCTCACATTATTGTGAGATCTCATTTGAAAGATAGGAATTATATGTTTATCATTAGACCCCATTTAGGATCTCATTGTAGTGTGCAACTCTTATATTTACTATCGAGAGTGTTTGATATGAAGTAGATCTTTCTGTAGAAAGCAATATTGATACCTGCAGGCAATAACAGGTCCTGGAGAGACCCTGTATTAAACTACACTAATATAAAAAGTATATTTTATACCCATAATGTCTGCAGCATGTTATAATTTAAATGGGGTTCATCTTCATGTACTTGACCCGATGCTGATATGGATGTATGACTGTTTGTGGAGCATATCTTGTGTATTTTCACTCTGCGCATGCTGAGGAACCAGGAGAAAGCAAGTACTAGTGACGTTAGGGGGGAAACTGGGCTGTAACAGGCTGTTCTCATGCAGTATAGACTGGAGCGGATGCGCCATGATGATGACGATGCATGGCAAACCAAGGGGTCAATCCTATTAGATGCTAGGGGGGCAAGGTGTTGCTGCAACGGTGTGGAAACACTAGCAACAGAACCGCAACTGGCCCCCCTCGTGGCCTGATCTTGCCACGGACTCGCAGACCTTTATATACAGCCCTAAGGGTCTGCAAATAAAAATTAAGAAGTCCGGAGATGGCGAAATCGTGGCTAATAGGACTGACCACAAAGCATATGGATAAGGGAAGAATGCACTGCAAATATGTGTGCAGCTTGTTCCCTTACACACAACTCAGGAGCAATTATGGACGATTTATGGTCTTTCAAGCTGACTTCTGTGCTTTTTTTGACATGTATTCAGAGTGACCCATACGTATTATAGGGTGGAAGGTGAGAGGTCTTGTCATCCTATAATCATACTTGCCTACTTTTGAAAAAGCATTTCAGGGAGATTGTGAAAGCAGCACCTATGAGCGCGGCGGTAAAGTGGGCGTGTACTGCTACATCTGAGAGGCGTGTCATAAACCTGACTCACATCCAAATGTAAATGAGCCTCAAAGCAGTTAGTAAGATTTACTTGTTGATCAAAACACACTGATACTTTTTAGAAAATGCATGTCGCCATAGGGACCATTGTGCCTTATAAGTTATAACCAATACAGGGAAATTATAGAAATCATCCCATTTGAATGTATATATCTGTTTATTTTTTTATATTTTTTTTTAAATATAACAACTTCATAATGGGGGTAAGGTGTAATGAGGGAGATTGCTGGACTCTTCAGGGAGACAGGGAGATTGCTGCTATTTCAGGGAGTCTCCCTGACAATGAGGGAGAGTTGGCAAGTATGGCTATAATGATCCAAGACACACCATTTATTTATTTTACATGCACAGAAGGTCCAATCATAACCCAGAAAGCAGTATGTCACTAAGTACAGGTAACACAGACATCCTGCACAGGTATGTTATTAGTTCTGACTGATGCTTGAGCTCCACGAACAACATATACATGTATGCATGGGCGCAACAACATTTTTAGGTTGGGGGAGGGCCAAGATATAATTTAATTTTGGGGTCCCTAAATTGCTGAAGGTTACCCCTTCAGGGGCAGCTGGAGTAACCCGCCACACCACCTACCTGATGACAGAGATCAGTTACCCTGAGGGGACTTTGCTGATTTGGTGGATATCACTGCTCTCTCCCTGCCTCCTCACTCACAGACACGACACTAACACAGCGCTACCGCACAGCTCCAGGAACCCATAGGCCACGTAGATAGTAACTCACGGTGTCAGGGTCCTGAGTTGAAGGGGATCTAGTTGCAATTCTCCCAGCAATGCAAGTTACCCCCTCCCATCTCTGTTCCGGCGCCTATGCATGTATGCTATGATCCAGGCACCAACTTTGCATTGCTTAAGCATTATGTCTGACTTTACAGTCAGCATATTAAATGGTGACTTCTATTTTGTTATTGTTCCATAATGTATACTGACATGAGGGCTATAACATAATGTATACTGACATGAGGGCTATAACATAATGTATACTGACATGAGGGCTATATTATAATGTATACTGACATGAGGACTATACCATAATGTATACTGACATGAGGGCTATATTATAATGTATACTGACATGAGGGCTATACCATAATGTATACTGACATGAGGGCTATACCATAATGTATGCTGACATGAGGGCTATAACATAATGTATACTGACATGAGGGCTATACCATAATGTATACTGGCATGAGGGCTATACCATAATGTATGCTGACATGAGGGCTATACCATAATGTATACTGACATGAGGGCTATATTTTATAATGTATACTGACATGAGGGCTATATTATAATGTATACTGACATGAGGGCTATACCATAATGTATACTGACATGAGGGTTATATTATAATGTATGCTGACACGAGGGCTATACCATAATGTATACTGACATGAGGGCTATACCATAATGTATACTGACATGAGGGTTATATTATAATGTATGCTGACATGAGGGCTATACCATAATGTATACTGACATGAGGGCTATACCATAATGTATACTGACATGAGGGCTATATTATAATGTATACTGACATGAGGGCTATATTATAATGTATACTGACATGAGGGCTATACCATAATGTATACTGACATGAGGGCTATATTATAATGTATGCTGACATGAGGGCTATATTATAATGTATACTGACATGAGGGCTATATTATAATGTATACTGACATGAGGGCTATACCATAATGTATACTGACATGAGGGCTATATTATAATGTATACTGACATGAGGGCTATACCATAATGTATACTGACATGAGGGCTATATTATAATGTATACTGACATGAGGGCTATACCATAATCTATACTGACATGAGGGCTATACTGTATACAGTATAATAGTGGGTTATTCTGAATCATAGCCAAGAGACAACATTGATCAATACTCTATACTGAATTATAGGAATAACTGTGCCTGCATGAGATCGTATTAAACACAGGCATGGTGGCAGTACTGTATTCTTGCTTGACATGGAGCCTGCAACACTGCTGCATCTTTGTTTGTCGCATTAAAATGTTAAAAGAACTTTAGTAACAGAATTGCTGACTGAAATTATGTGTTTCGCTGTTTCAGTTACACATTATCCCAGTGGCGTAACTTCATCCCTATGCAGTGCCCGCCTATGTAGTGCCCCTCAGTAGTGGTCCCCCTATGCAGTACCTCCAGTAGTGGTCCCCCTATGCAGTGCCCCCAGTAGTGGTCCCCCTATGCAATGCCCCTAGTAGTGGTCCCCCTATGCAGTGCCTCCAGTAGTGGTCCCCCTATGCAGTGCCCCCAGTAGTGGTCCCCCTATGCAATGCCCCCAGTAGTGGTCCCCTTATGCAGTGCCCCCAGTAGTGGTCCCCCTATGCAGTGCTTCCAGTAGTGCCCCTTATACAGTGCCCCCAGTAGTGGTCCCCCTATGCAGTGCCCCAGTAGTGGTCCCCTATGCAGTGCTTCCAGTAGTGCCCCTTATACAGTGCCCCGAGTAGTGGTCCCCCTATGCAGTGCCCCATATACAGTGCCCTCATTAGTGGTCCCCCTATGCAGTGCCCCCAGTAATGCCCCTTATACAGTGCACCCAGTAGTAGTCCCCCTAAGCAGTGCCCCCAGTAGTGGTCCCCCTATGCAGTGCCCCCAGTAGTGGTCCCCCTATGCAGTGCCCTCAGTAGTAATATTGTCCCCTGTAGTAATGCCCCTGGTAATAATGCCCCTAAAAGTAATGCCCCCAGTGCTGCCACCTGCAGTGCCCCCAGTAGTAAGGGCCCCTGTAGTGCCCCCAGTTGTAGTGCCCCCACTAGTAAGGCCCCTGTAGTGCCACCATATGATGCCCCAGTAGTAAGGCCGCTGTAGTGCCCCCATAGGATGACCCCAGTAGTAAGGCCGCTGTAATGCCCCTTGTAGTGCCCCCAGTAGTAAGCCCCCCCGCGCGCACACACAGACACAACACACACAACACAACATTTACTTTAAACCCCGCTCCAGTGCCTGCTTCCGTTCGTCCCCTGCGTCCGCTCCTTGGAACTATGGGAGTGACATCATGACGTCCCTCCCATAGTGCACTGTGGGACCTGGAAGCCAAAGCCGATGGCGCTGGGGGGGGGGAAAGCGGAGAGAAGGAGTGCCGATCAGCGGCGCTCCTTCTCCATGCAGCTCTTCCTCAGCAGTGCTCAGAACAGCCGGGTGACAATGGGGCCGGGTGCCCCCTTCAGGGCTGGCGCCCGGCAGCAAATGACTCCATTGTCTCCGGAAGTTCCGCCACTGCATTAGCCCTAAAGTATTGCTGCTTTATTTACCCAAAGCGCCTGCACTTCTCTATGCTATAGTAATGGCAGTCAATGCATGTAGTGGGAGAGTTTCTTAACTTCTCTAAGGACAATTGAGACACTTTCTAAAGCTGGGTACACACTGATAGATACAGTCAGGTCCATAAATATTGGGACATTCACAGAATTTTCAGATTTTGGCCTCTATTCACCACCACAATGGTTTTGAAATGAAACAAACAAGATTTGCTTTAATTGCAGACTTTCAGATTTAATTTGAGGGTAATTACATCCAAATCAGGTGAACGGTGTAGGAATTACAACGGTTTCAATATGTGCCTCCCACTTCTTAAGGGGCCAAAAGTAATGGGACTATCAACTCAAAAGCTATTTCATGGACAGGTGTGGGCTATTCCCTCGTTATTTCATTATCAATTAAGCAGGTAAAAGGTCTGGAGTTGATTCTAGGTGTGACATTTGCATTTGGAATCAGTTGCTGTCAACTCTCAATATGAGATCCAAAGAGCTGTCACTATCAGTGAAGCAAGCCATCATTAGGCTGAAAAATCAAAACAAACCCATCAGAGAGATAGCAAAAACATTAGGTGTGGCCAATCAGCTGTTTGGAACATTCTTAAAAGAAAGAACGCACCGGAGAGCTCAGCAACACAAAAAGACCCGGAAGACCATGGAAAACAACTGTGGTGGATGACAAAATAATTATTTCTCTGGTGAAGAAAAACCCCTTCACGACAGTTGGCCAAATCAAGAACACTCTCCAGGAGGTAGATGTATATGTGTTAAAGTCAACAATGAAGAGAAGAGTTCACAAGAGTGAATATAGAGGGTTCACCACAAGATGCAAACCATTGGTGAGCCACAAAAACAGGAAGACCAGATTAGAGTTTGCCAAACAACATCTAAAAAAGCCATTACAGTTCTGGAACAACATCCTATGGACAGATGAGACAAAGATCAACTTGTACCAAAGTGATGGGAAGAGAAGAAAAGGAAAGGAACTGCTCATGATCCAAAACATACCACCTCATCAGTGAAGTATGGTGGTGGTAGTGTCATGGCGTGGGCATGTATGGCTGCCAATGGAACTGGTTCCCTTGTATTTATTGAAGATGTGACTGCTGACAAAAGCAGCTGAATGAATTCTGAAGTGTTTCGGACAATATTATATGCTCATATTCAATCAAATGCTTCAGAACTCATTGGACGGTGCTTCACAGTGCAGATGGACAATGACCTGAAGCATACTGCAAAAGCAACCAAACAGTTTTTTAAGGCTAAAAAGTGGAATGTTATGCAATGGCCAAGTCAATCCCCTGAACTGAATCCGATTAGGCATACATTTCACTTGATGAAGACAAAACTGAAGGGAAAATGCCCCAAGAACAAGCAGGAACTAAAGACATTTACAGTAGAGGCCTGGCAGAGCATCACCAGGGATGAAACCCAGCGTCTGGTGATGTCTATGCGTTCCAGACTTCAGGCTGTAATTGCCTGCAAAGGATTTGCAGCAAAGTATAAAAAAGTGAATGTTAGATTTAGGATTGTTTAGTTTGTCCCATTACTTTTGGCCCCTTAAAAAGTGGGAGGCACATATAGAAACCGTTGTAATTCCTACACCGTTCACCTGATTTGGATGTAATTACCCTCAAATTAAATCTGAAAGTCTGCAGTTAAAGCACATCTTGTTTGTTTCATTTCAAAGCCATTGTGGTGGTGAATAGAGGCCAAAATCTGAAAATTCTGCCAATGTCCCAATATTTATGGACCTGACTGTATATATCGCCTGTTCCATTGAACGGGCGATATATCTATAGTGCACCGCTGGGTGCGTACGGTACTCAGACATATCCGATCTGCTGATGTGTACGGGCGACCTGCCGATCACCCGTACACACGCTGCAGGGTTGCGGCGGTGATTGACAGCTCAACTGGGCAGGCACATTTAAATGCCCGCCCAGGTGAGCTGTCAAACCCGGCACATTGGGCAGATGATTGGTAAGTGTGTATACACTTACCAAACGTCAGATAGGTCGGCGGGTCGGCCACGACGACCTAGTGTGTACCCAGCTTAATGATCACCTCATGAGCCTAAATCCACACAAACCCTTTTCTGAGGCCTGCTGACCACACTGTACTGCAAAGGAGCAGACAATTACTGCAAATATTACTATACACATTTCTACCTGCAACAAGTAGCTAATACATTTGAGGAAATTGTTTTCAGGTTAGTCTAATACAGGTTGAGTCTCCCATATCCAAAATGTTTGGAACCAAAAGTATTTTGGGATTTTTTTAAGTTTTTAGAAGCAGAGATGTTGCCCATAGCAACCAATCAGATTCTACATAATATTTATCTAGCACTTTCTAGAAGATAATAGCTATAATCTGATTGGTTGCTATGGGCAACATTTCGATTTCTAAAAACCCGCACTTAAAAACTGCAACTATAACCCCCAGTAAAAACACAAAATCCATTTATGTTTCATATACACTTTATACACACTGGAGCTCATTCAGACCTGATTGCAAGATGCGGTCGCTCGCTAGCAAAAATGGGCCGGATATTTAAATGAAGCGCTCGCATTGCGTTGCGTAAGGACGCCCTCTATGTCTTAGCGAGCTACTGCCAAGTGCGCTCGCAAGTGTATAAAGACGCCCCCTTGCCACTCGCAACACACGTCATCTCCGGGAACTGTAGGATTAATTGGTAACAGCGAGAGCCATCGGAGCTGCTCGCAGCCCTCGAAGTTGCCTTTCCCCGCCGCAAGCACTGCGATCAGTGCGGGCTGAAATACATGCAGGTGACGTGACCAATGACGCTACTTTGATAATTATACACAGCGTTTTGTTGACCTGACACGCCTGCGTCCGCAACACCACTCCCCCATTTACAAACACCTTCCCCTGTTACCACCCACAAATGGCACTATCTGTCGCTCAAAGTAGGGACCAGATAGTGGCTAACGAGCAACCAAATTCAGATCGCAAAGACTGTCTTGCACACGCTCACTGCGAATTATACGCATGTGCAGACGGGCGAAAATCGCTCAGAGCGAGCGAGCGCAACTTAGCGACCGGGTCTGAATCAGGTCCACAGTCTGAAGATAATAATATACACTATTAATAATTTTGTGCATGAAACAAAGTGTATGTACATTTAACCAACAGAAAGCAAAAGGTATCTCAGAAGGTGCACAAAAAAATGTGGATTTTGGATCAATTCAGATATCAGATAAGGGAGACTCAATCTGTATTAATTGTTAGATCAGTGGCTCTCAATCATTTTCTCAATAATCAGTTCCAAAGCAATAGTTTTGTATTGAATATAATTAAAAACTATTAGATAAAATGATATAATAATTTGTACATATGTTTAGATTTCTCACATAACACATATTGTGAAAAATGTCATATTGACAATAAAATGACAGTCCCCACATGCTTTATATTACAGGGATACAGGGATAGTCTTTTTCATTTTGTTATCATGGTCCCACTCTGTTGCATGGGGCTCCATAATGTGGTCGGGTCGTAAAGGTATAACCCCCTAATCTTTAGGTCGTACTCATAATAAATACCCAAGTGATATATATATGGCCCAGTAATATGGTTTAAGTAAATATTATATGTGGATGGGGCTCTTTTAGTATATATGTTTAGGAATATCTTATATGTTTTCAAGGTATTTACTCCAAATAGAAAGTTTTTTCCCGGTCTGAGGACAGGAAGTGACATTTTTTCCCTGTCTGAGGACAGGAAGTGATGTTTTTTCCCTGTCTGAGGACAGGGCGTGATGTTTTTTCCCTGTCTGAGGACAGGAAGTGATGTTTTTACCCTGTCTGAGGACAGGAAGTGACGTTTTTTCCCGGTATGAGGACAGGAAGTGATGTTTTTTCCCTGTCTTAGGACAGGAAGCAATGTTTTTTTGTTTGGTCCATGTGGATCCTCCATTTTTAATTACCATAGGTATAAATATGTCCTTAGAGTAATATCTCATTATCCCCTTGAAGAAGTCTTACCTTACCAAGACGAAACGCGATGGGACCCTGCTATCCTGGACCCTCTTATGATGGACAGATAAGCTTTTACAATTTTTTGCTCTTGAACGTTGTTTACCTGCATTTAATCGTGGACCTTATTTTATAAATTAAACTGTGTTTTTGTATAAATATTTGGAGTATTATTACATATGGGGGACTGATTATAGTTCCATCAACTCCTAATCTACACAGTGATGGCTGTTTGATTGATGTAGTATTAAGACATTACACACAATGTTTTGCCTTCCTTTTTCCTTTTATGTGTGAACCATGGTTGGTCAGGTGACCGAAGATTTTCTATTAAAGATAAGTCGCTTTTCCATTTGTAATCACGTATTTTTTCACTTTATCTCTATGATCAGTTCACCTTCTGGCGCTTGGGATTTTTTTACTATTTAATATATATATAATATATATATATATATATATATATATAATTGGGGTGATTTAAAGATAGTTGGTACTGCAGACGCAGTTGCAATAGCGATTAGCGGGAATATGCAAATGCTAATCTCGGCCTTCCCTTTTGTGCAGGACAGTGCGATGGAGTGTGCACGTGGTGAGACGCCCACTTTCAGGCTGCACGGTCTGTGCATTGAAATGGAGATTGTAAACACAACAAGAGCGCAGCAGCATTCCCAGACACGTCTGGGACACTCCCATAACATGTTGACAATCAATATGTAGACATACATTTAGGTCAACATGGTTAAAATGTCGATACCTTCAGAGTGTCGAAATTTGGGTCACCTCCCAGTCTCCACCCTGAAATGCCCAGGGACTGCAAACCCCTTCTCAAGTTGGTTTATGCATGTGCAGTAGCAGAGTTGTATTAAGAGAGGAGGGGGCCCGTATGCAGTCTCCATCCGGGGCCCCCTCCTCTCTACCCGTCGCCATGCAGCGCACTGAGCGCAGCAGTAGATCCTGGGTACTAGTAGACTCTAGCGCTGTGCTAGAGTCTACTGCACATGCGCAGGTCATCGGGGAAATGGCGCAGCGATTTCCCTACTGCGCATGCACAAAACGCCAGGAAAATGGCCAGCATGCCATTTTGTCGGTGATTTGTACAGAGCTGCTACCGCTGATGCAGGACTCCGGAGAGGTAAGTATTGAAGAAATGGGAGCAGGGTGTGCGGTGTGGGCACCCATTATAGATATGCCCCTGCACAGTAACAAAACATTGCTCTGCTGCATAAATATTGGCACTGCGTACATTTATAAATTAGGCCCAATGTTTTTATTCCCATTATATGGAGCATTACACATGAAATATGCTAAACCAAGAAGCACTTGGTGATGATGTCTATGTGTATGAAAAAATGTACCCTTTACTGCATACTTGCCTACTTTTGAAAAAGCATTTCAGGGAGATTGTTGGTAAAGTGGACGTGTACTACTACATCTGAGAGGCGGGCCATAATAATAATGACTTACATACAAATGTAAATGAGCCCCAAAGCAGTTAGTAAGACCTACTTGTTGATGAAAACACTCTGGGCCTGATTCATTACGGATCGCAACTGCGATTGCAATAGCGATTACGCACGCTGTCTTACTGTGATAGTATGCTAATCCATTGCGATCGCTGTGCCGCTGCAGCACTACACCTTACCTTACACACATCCGTAATGTTTAGCAAGACTACAAAACCATCGGTAACATTGAGTACCATCGCAGCCTCAAGCACACTTGCACAAACTCTGACCTTACTCAGGAATTGCTAACTTCATCGCACGCTGTGATGCCTCAGGCTGCGTAAGGCATCGCTGTGGACAATTTCTGCAGGCCCATGCAACCGGATTCAAACGCACTGGCGCGCTTGCGTTTTGCCGGCCACCCCCCCATCACCACCCACAACGGCACTTCCTGTCAATCACTCTGCGATGGGTCTCCGTAGTCACTGCGATCGCAGTCCCGATAGCAGTGGCCGGTTCACGTACGCACACTGCGATGCATACATATACGTGCGATTGCGTGCGTATTAACAGTTGCGATCCTTGCTGAATCATGCCCTCTGATATTTTTTTAAAAATGCATGTAACCATAGGGATCATTGTGCCTTATAACCAATGCAGGTAAATGATACTAATGATCCCATTTGTATATATGTATATATCTCAGAATTAGCAACCAATCAGATTCTAGCTATTATATTCTAGAAGGTGTTAGTTAAATGTTAAGTAGAATCTGATTGGTTGCTAAGGGCAACATCTCCATTTCCAAAACCTCTCACTTTAGTAAATATACCCCCTAGACCAGTGATTCCCAACCTCGGTCCTCAAGGCACGCTAACAGTCCTGGTTTTAGTTATATCCATGATTGTGCATAGATGGTTAAATCAAAATAACTGAGGTACTAATTAAGTCACATGTGCTCAAGTATGGCTATCCCTAAACCTGGACTGTTAGTGTGCCTTCAGGACTGTGGTTGGGAACCCCTGCCCTAGACTCTTCAGGGAGTCAGGGAGATTGCTGCTATTTCAGGGAGTCTCCCTGACAATCAGGGAGAGTTGGCATGTATGTTATGAAGATACCAGAAGTCACCTCAATGTTATGTGACTATAGAAAGGCAGAAGTGCTATTATGGAAGTCAAAGTAAAGCAAATCAATAAAAACAAGAGATCATTTATTGGTAAAAGGTCACTTTTCTTTATCCAGTGTGACTGGTTCTTTATGCAGTGAGCTGCATTTATGCTGAAAGAAAAAATGTTTCAATGGCCTTAATAAAACTCTGTCTTCTTACATACAACTGTGATTACGCACTCAATCGCCCCATTGTTGTGCTCTGTGCATGCGTATGCATCGCAGTGCGCATGTGCGAAGACTCCACTGCGATCAGGACTGCGATCGCAGTGATTACGCAGACCCTTTGCAGAGTGATTGACAGGAAGTACCGTTTGGGGGAGGTGACGGGGGTGGTCGTCGAAACGCAGGCGTGCCAGTGCGTTTGAACACCGTTACAGGAGCGTGCATAAATTAGCCACTGCCATGCCATACGCAGCTTGGGCTTACACTGCGTGTGATGAGATTAGCAATTCCTGAGTAAGGTCAGACCTTGCGCAAGTGTGCATGAGGCTGCGATTGTACTCGATGTTACCGATGGTTTCATAGTCTTGCTAAATATTACGGATGTGTGTAAGGTAAGGTGGGCGTCCTTATGTTAGGCTGCGTATGGCATTGCGATTGCAGACATTAGCATATATTTGCAGTGAGACTGCGTGCGTAATCGCTATTGCCATCGCAGTTGCGATCAGTAGTGAATCAGGCCCATAGTTGGATATAGCTGTTAATAAAAATAACCAAAGCAGTGTACAAAAATAGCGCAGGTGATTTTGGGTTGGACGGACTTTAAAAGAGTCACTACAATGTAATTAATATGATCATATATCAAATATATAAATGTTTTTAGCTCCCCCACCCCCTATGAATAGGATGAGGAAGCAAGCAGAGCTATCACTGTCCCTCTCTCGCATCAAAAAAAATAATACAGTATATATAATTCCAAATGTATAAAACAGGCAAAGTGTGAGCATAAATATGACCAGCGAGAATAAACATCCTCTTCACAAATCTCCACCAAGCACCGTGTGTACACAGCATGGAGTGGGTGTAGTGTGTCTGATTCAAGCTATAGAGGCTTCTGTTTAATATTCGGTATAAACAGGATTTTGCTTCTCTAAACATTTACTATACTGAGAATCACTAATATCAAATTAGTATATTAGAGATATACATGGATATATATATATATATACACCATTAGCTTGAATTTCCAAGGTGCTTATTTATCTCTCCCTCCATTTGGGACTTTAATTCTCTGGTACAGTAAAGTGTAAACCTGATTGTACGAGATAACGATCTAAATAGGTGGTCACCTAACGCTATATAGGGAATCCTTTCCCGGATATACATAATATCACATTTTTGATCTCCTTGATTTAAGTCAGCCAGTATTTTGACAACTCGGCCTAATTTCTGGCCAGTTTTGATGTGTGTTTTGTTTAACGTGTTTTGTGTGCATAGATATCTTGTTGACATTTATATGTGTAATTATTCTTATTCTTATTTTATTGGTACACTATTAAAAGTTATATTTTAACTAATGAGGTAGGTTGAGTGCCCCACAAAATAGTACTTTTTCTTCTTGGTTTTCACATCTAATACAACTCTCAAGGGTGCACCTCCATCAAGAGATTGTTTCATATATTTATTCTTCTATGTCCAGACATATCTTGGAATATCAATACATCAAACTAAAAATAAATTGCGCTATACAAGGTAATGAGATAGACCAATGAAGAGGTCTGGTTTACTATAAATTTAATAAAGGGTTATCACATATAAACACAATTAAAAATACAAGGAAAGGTTACTTTTATAAAAACAATGGATTAAGCTAAATGTATCAATCACAGTTATGCTGGTAAACTGAATAAAAAACAGTCTCTATGAGAAAAAAAAAAGGGGGAGCATAAAACAGCTCCTGTAATCCAGTGATTCCCAGAACCTGCAACTAAATATCCCATTGTATGCAATAGCATCAAGTCTCTTTCTGTATGGTGAGTTCAGACCAGCCAAAGGCAGACATATAAGGCACACTGGGCGGAATTCAATTATTTCTAGCCGCTATCGCGCCCGATGGAGCTATTCTATTCTTGCTCCTGTCGGGCGCGATCAGCAGCCAGCGCTACATTTCAGCTCGCACCCCCTGGGGGATGAGAGCTGAAATGTGCGAAAAGTGACATGTTTGGGTGCCCAAACATCACTTTTCGCGATCGCGCCCAGCACTTTGGTCGGGTTTAGCTGCTTTACGCGGCTAAACCTGACCTCTATGGGCGCGATCAGCGCGAACATCTTGGACAATTGTATAGCGGCCCGCGATCTCCTGTCACTTTAGACGGGAGATGCGGGCCGCGAATACAATTGAATTCCGCCCACTGTTGGTAGTTAAAGTGCTATTAAATGGAGATAGCTTCCCTCCTCCTCATTAGGGGATTCCAGTATCTGTGTCACTGGCTGTGCACAAGCTCAGCGACATCAGATTATGATGTAATCAGTCATATACTGGAAAACACCCAGAGGGTCCGCAGTTAATATGAGTACTAGTGAGAGTTTTGGGGGAGTGAATCTCAACCCTAATTCAGTGACCGCGGTAAGCAGGAAGTCTCTAGCAGAGAAAGCAGTAGTGTGGTGACAGGTGGTAGATGAAATCCTAAATAATGGATAAACTTACTACATCTTGATCCAATTGACAATATATCCATGTGGAATCAGCACTAGTCATCGCGGCAGACGGGGAATGGTTGTCAGCCGTCAAGTGTACCTTAGCGCGTCTGCTTGGGATCCTGTTTAAAGCAAGGTCTGTTGTCGGTGTTGGTCAGAAATAGATTGCAGGGCGGGTGGTCACAGAGATACCACAGTCCTAACGCGTTTCCCTTCAAGCCTGAAGGTTCATCAGAGGATTGTGGATAAGGGTCCAAGATAGAGTAAAAATAGTGACTCAATTAATTAGATAATGTATCACAGCTTAACCGATTTCTTTGCAGGTTCAAGGGAAATTTTTTTTAACCCTTACTTAGTCAATTAATTCGTCACATATATAAATATATTTTGCAGTCAGAGCGTTCACCTTAGTAATTGATTAATATTAACTACATAAATTATATAAACCAGACTTCTATAAAAATCTAAATATCAAATATAATCTCAAAGAAAAAATTATTATTGAATAAAGGAAATTATAATAAATATAGTATGAATGTATATATACATCTGTGCAGATACATATACAAAATAATATACATATACATAGAAATATATATATATATATATATATATAAACAAAAAAAAATTAATAGATAGATACAAACAAATATGTATAAAATAAATCAATATAAAGAAATATATAAATAAACATGAAAAATAAATATTTTATTGAGTAAGATAAAATTAGTTTAATCAATACTTATAAACTAATACTCAATAAAAATTAGGATGATTAACATGAACAGAAATTATAACAGAAACTGTCCTTAGATTGGACATATATCGGTCGTTTACATAGAATAACATTCAAATAAACATAAGGTATAATAAAATAATAAAAAAAAAAAAAAAAAATAGGTAGTGGTAAATAAGTAAATATATAATGAGTGCTGAAAAACACACTAAACATCCTAATCCTTTTCTATCCACATCTATTCAAAGACAACCCAGTGGAGGAGAGAGGTACATGTAACAAGATAATGTAAAAAAGAAGAAGAATCACCGCAATAGTCAACCATGGAGTTAAGACCGCTAAACACAGATAGTGGGACTAATCCACCTCAATTTCGATACACTCATTAAGTCCCTCCGGACAGAGGGTCCTTAGTTTGTGTATCCAAAAGTTTTCTCTCAAGCAAATTTTTCTATATCTATTTCCACCTCTGTTAATAGGTTTAATTAGTTCAATAGTTGTTAATTTAAGGCAGGCAGGATTCTTATTGTGTTTTTCTGCATAGTGGCGAGATAGACTGTGTAACTGAACACCCTTAGTAATGTTCCTTCGGTGTTCTAAAAATCTATTTTTGACCATTCTAGTAGTTCTGCCAACATACTGTCTATGGCACCCACACTCCAACAAATAGATGACATAGACAGAATTGCAATTGATAAACGAGTTAATAGAGAACTGCTCTCCTGTAATGGTGCATGAAAAAGTTTTAGCTTTGCTGATTATATAGGAACAAGTCAAGCATCTACCAGCTCCACATTTGAAACAACCTTGAGGCTGTACAGCTAACCCACAGTTGTCCCTAGATGCCTCTTTCCCTCCTTTCAATGAAAAGTGGCTAGGGGCCAAAATGTTATTAAGGCTCTCAGCTCTTTTAAAAATCACAGTTGTTTTGTTAGGAATAGACTCTTGTAATAATCGATCAGTTAAGAGGACTGGAAAATTCTTATTAATAATTGCCCTAATTTGAGTGGCTGATTTATTAAATTTGGATATAAATTTTGGGGCAGAAGCTACCATTCCAAGCGACCTATCAGTCTCTCTTTCCTTCGATGTTGTAATTCCTACATTCTTAGGTAGAATTAAATCTTCTTGTTTTAAGTTTCTAGCATGATTAAGAGCTTCATTCAACAAAGGGTCAGGATAGTTCCTATCCTTAAATGCCTGAAATAACTCTTTTGATTGAATCTCAAAATCGGAGTCTTTTGATCAGTTCCTCCTAATCCATTTTAGTTGCCCTCTGGGTATATTGTTAACCCAGGGTTTGTAATGGCAACTTTCATAATGTAGATAGTTGAAAGAGTCAACTTCTTCTCTAAAGGTTATGATGACATCATCTTCAATCAACAGTTGAATATCCAAGAATATAATATCTGTTTTGCCCACACAGTTGGTATATTCTAAATTAAATTGATTTTGATTGAGAAGCGTGACAAAATGTGTAATAGAGTGCTCATCACCATCCCAAATGAAAAATAGATCATCTATGAAACAGCCATAGAAGATGATCTTCGCACCGAGCTCCCCGCCCCACACATATGTGTGTTCAAAGGCCCCCATATAGAGGTTCGCGAAGCTTGGTGCGAATCTCGTCCCCATGGCCGTCCCAAGAATCTGGAGATAAAACGTGTTATTGAACGTAAAATAATTATGAGAAAGAATAAAACAAATAGAATCAATAATAAAAATATGCTGCCTCTCTGAGATGTTGGGATCTGATTTCAATATATTTTCAATCACTCTCACACCTTCAGTGTGTGGATGTTAGAATAAAGTGTTTTAACATCACATGTCACAAAGTTATATGAATCTCTCCATTTAATGTTCTTAATATATTCTAAAAAATGAGAAGTATCCCTGATATATGACCTCAGAGAGGCAGCATAAGGGTGTAAATAATAATCCACAAAATGTGATAGGTTACTTGTGAGGGACCCTACACCAGAGATAATGGGGTGACCAGGGGGAGTGACTAGTGTTTTGTGAATTTTGGGGAGGTGATAGTAAGTGGGAATAATAGGATATTTGGGAAACAGATAATTAAATTCATCCTTGGTGATAATATAATTCTCCAAGGCCTCATCAAGTAAAAGTCTAAGTTCTGATTGAACTGCTTCCGTAGAGTTATTTTTAATGACAATATAAGTGTCTTTATCCATAAGCTGGCGATTAGCCTCTTTAATATAATCGCTTGTGTCTTGGATAATGATCCCTCTGCCTTTATCAGCAGGTTTAATTGTCAGAGAGGGATCATTAGCCAACTCTTTAAGAGCTTTCCTTTCTTGTATCAGGAGATTATCTTTATACTTTGCTTTCTTTTTTTACTTTCAACATAATTTATTAAAATCTCTCATGGTCATTTTATTTTTAGTTTGATGTATTGATATTAGTTTGGAGGTTGTAGACACCTCTTCGCAAATTGCTGCAATCTTGTTATGATTTCGATCAATTTAATATATATGTGAAGGGCATTTTGGTTTCTAGTGCCATCAGATTTATTTGAATTTTTGAATATCTTGGAATATATCTACCTCCCATTTACAACTTTGAGTGTTCTTAACCAGTGCTTAGGATATCCCTACCCCCCCTTCCTTATATGCTTCAATTCCAGAGTAAGGTCAGACCTTGGGCAAGTGTGCGTGAGGCTGCGATTGTAATTGATGTTACCGATGGTTTCGTAGTCTTGCTAAGTATTACGGATGTGTGTAAGGTAAGGTGGGCGTCCTTATGTTAGGCTGCATATGGCATTGCGATTGCAGACATTAGCATATATTTGCAGTGAAACTGCGTGCGTAATCGCTATTGCCATCGCAGTTGCGATCAGTAGTGAATCAGGCCCATAGTTGGATATAGCTGTTAATAAAAATAAACAAAGCAGGGTATAAAAATAGCGCAGGTGATTTTTGGTTGGACGGACTTTAAAAGAGGTCACTGCAATGAAATTAATATGATCAAATATATAAATGTTTTTAGCTCCCCCACCCCCTATGAGTAGGATGAGGAAGCAGAGCTATCACTGTCCCTCTCTCGCATCAAAAAAATAAATACAGTATATATATAATTCTAAATGTATAAAACAGGCAAAGTGTGAGCATAAATATGACCAGCGAGAATAAACATCCTCTTCACACATCTCCACCAAGCACCGTGTGTACACAGCATGGATCTCACATTGGTATGGATGTACATTAATCTCATATACCTCTCACACTTCCACAGTAATTATCTTTGATAACAGCCATGAGCCCTGTAAGGCCACCCAAGAAAACCTGAGGAACAAAAGCATATTTCGAGAGACTCAGAATAGCTGATTAACATACAGCATAGTCATGATCAGGGTCAGATACACTGGTGGGTTCAACGCAGTCTTATACCCCTTTTCCACTGCCCAAATAACCCTGGTTATTGCTGGGTCTACCAGGGTTGCAGTTTGGTGTAAAAGGGCCTGCGAAAAATAACCCGGGTCAAGTGACCCGGGAATCTGACCCTGGTCATCACCAGGGTCGAACCCGGCGAGGAACTGGGCAATGGTGTGGTGTCAGTGGCGCGACCTGGGTCACGATGACCCGGATCATGCCTTAAACCAGTGGATTGGCTGGCTTCAGTAGTCGCTGGAATGAAAGCGGTAAAACCTGGATCCAGCCGTGCTCAGTATCCCGGGTTGGAGATGGGTTTTTTGGTGGAAAAGGGGTATTAGTGGAATCTTCCTCTCACCAATACTAATAAGTCAGTGAGCCTCATATTACTAGGGCTCCCACCATTTGTTCGCTCAGAGCTATCATGTTACTTACAGTTATTGGACAACTTGGCCGGACAGTCTCCATAATGGCCTCTGTGCACCACAGGAGTGATTATTCATGGTCATTTTGGTGGTTTTTGAGCTACACACACTCCAATATATCTCCCAACTGTCCCAATTTATGCAGGACAGTCTGGATATGAGGGCTCTGACCAAGCTGATTTGCCAGCCACTGGACACTTTTGTCCTATGGGTCAGAAGGTTGGGTGGTATGTCCAGTTCACTGCCACTCTGCTACACAAAGCAAAGAAGAATGGGTGTTGTGCTCACCTGCTACTGGTTCATGCAGCAATAAAAGGGTGTTTTGTGGGGAGGGAAGGGAGGTAAGGTGAGGCTTAGCACTAAAGAAGTGCTAGGCCAGTTTCCATGGTGTGGTCATGTGCCCATCATGAGATGATGTGGAATGTGATAGTTAGCTAACTCCCCAATATGTCTGAAATATCACAGTGTGGGGGAGATACATCAAGCCTTGGAGAGAAATAAAGCACCAACCAATCAGCTTCTAACTTTTTATGTTACAGGCTGTGTTTTAAAAAGGATAGTTAAAAGCTGATTGGTTGGTACTTTATCTCTCTGAAAGGTTTGATACATCTCCCACACGGGATGTAGTTATGAGACCGGCGGCTGCAATGCTGCTGGTCTCAATACCGACAGGGAAAATCCCGACAAGGGACTATATTAATCAAGACGCCGGAACGCCGAAGGATGCCTGCCCGAACTAGGTAAGTCCAGGGCGCCCTTAGCGTTAGCCGCTGGGGGGAGGGTTAGGTTTAGGGAGCGTAGCAGGGTTAGGTTTTGGGGGGAAGGTTAGGGTTAGGCACCACTGGGGGGGGGTTAGGCACTAAGGGGGGAGGGTTAGGTTTAGGCACGAAGGGGGGGTTAGGTTTAGGCTATAAATGTGCACCCTTTATCTGGATTTACTCATAATTCTAAATGAAGGTGAACTTACAATATTCACATTTGAAATGAATACATGCATATTTTTGAGATGTATTAATAATTATTTTATATAAAATAAGCTGTGGTTTAGTTATAGAGATTCTAATTCCCTCTTTTTATTTATCCCCCTAACAGCAATACCTTGTGAAATATGGATGGGTAAAACCTGTAAATTGGGAAGAACAGGCATTTGGAGAGTTCCTTGAACTTGACAGAGCTCCACAAGATGTTTCTCTGCTCATCTCAGAAGGAGAATCAGAAAAGCGGGCCATCTTCACCTCTAATAAGATGGAGATGAGTACATCATTTTCAGAGTCTTTGAAAAAATTTCAAGAAGCCAATGGACTGAATGCCACTGGTTTCCTAGACACCGCAACCAAGCTGGCCATGAACAAACCCCGTTGCGGTGTTCCTGACCACAAAGCCCCATCTAAACGTAAAAATGCAACTCTGGGTCTCTTTGCTGCAAAAGAAACCCACCATGATATCGTACAGACAGAGAACTCTCCACGTGCAAAAAGAAGTGTCCTATCCAGACTGGTCGACCACTACAGAAGAAAGCGGGATAACCAAGATGCTGTGGAGAATGGAAACTTCATGAGTTTTCCCAAGAGAACGTTGAAGTGGAGACTGATGGGAGAAGGGTACAGCATGCAGCTGACCATCGACCAACAAAGGAAAATACTTAACACTGCTTTCCGCATGTGGAGCGAAGTGATCCCTCTGCAGTTCGTGGAGGACCTCTCTGGAGATGACATAGACATTCGAATTGGCTTTGGCACAGGCAGGTTAAACCTCTTCCACATTGATATTGCAATGTAAGACTTCTCAAAGGAAAGATCACTCTTAGGGCAAGCAAATATCTACAATTTCTCTAAGTATTTACTGGTTGAAGAATCTTTTATTCTGAAGCATACAATACCTTAGGTCAGGGGTCTTCAACCTTTGGCCCTCCAGCTGCTGTGGAACTACACATCCCAGCATGCCCTGCCACCGTTTTCATATAACAGCATGCTAAAACTGTGGCAGGGCATCCTGGGATCTGTAGTTCCACAGCAGCTGGACGGCCAAAGGTTGAGGACCCATGCCTTAGGCTATCTCCTTGATTACAGCAGGAGGAATCCATATCTAGGGAGCGTTACACAATATAATTGGGGTGACATAATTCACAGTACCCATCAGGTGTACCTGACTATTAGGAAAGAGAATGCATTTTATTCCACCTCCCAGCCTCTATACACATTTTGGATAAAAGAAAACAATATGGCGATGTAAATAAATTAAAAAAATTTAGAAAATAGAATAAATGTTGTCTCAAAACAAAAGAGTAGATATATATATAGATATATACACAAAGAAAACAGCGGCACTCAAAGGACTGTAGTGAGGAAGACTCACGACTCAAATAGGTCAAAGTTCAACGTTTCAGTCTGACAACTTTTATCAAGAACAAAGCAGAAGTGATATATTTTTGTCTAATTTTTAACCATTGGATGGCACCCGGGCAAGTATCCTAATATTGTGGAGTGCTGGCGTTTTTTGTAATATATATATATATATATATATATATATATATATATATATAAAGGGCAATACTGCGACACTCACGGGTCTTGTAAGGAAAGAATGACTCCAACTCAGGGAACGTTCGTTCAACGTTTCAGTCTTTTGGACTTTTATCAAGAACTCGAACTCGAACTTACAAGACCCGTGAGTGCCGCAGTATTGCCCTTATACATTAAGTATCCCTATACTTCTGATGGCACCTGGGCATTTTTAAGGTTTATGTGGAGTGCTAGCCACCTTTTGCTTTATACAGTATATATATAAATATATATATATATATATAAATATATACACACACATGTAGATGATGCGACACTCTCTGGTCCTTTTCCAAAATAGTGAGACACTTATGTCATGTTAGCTTTCCAACGTGCATACCAGGGCAGCAGTATTTTAAGTCGTTGAAGTGTCGACTTGAACTTATAACACATATTTTTTATATAGGTAACCCTTTTTTAAACAAAAAATGAAATACTGGAATGTGTTGTAGAAGATGTCGCTGTTGTGGGTTGTGAACAATGACATGCTCTCTCCATTTTCACCAAACCTTTTTACCTTAAAACGTCTGAAAAGTGTTTTGGATGCAGCTTAAACTGTACAGCATAGTCCTCTCCTTGAATTTCTGAACAGCTCAGGTTACTCAGAAAATGATTTAAAAATCACTAACAATATGCTGCCATATTTCTGTGAAAGTCTGACCCGTTACCCACGGGATCAATGAAGTATAAAAGCTGCCCTTTTTCTAGCAGGATTTTCCACAGTGAACTGTTACCTCATTTATGTCTGAAGTTTTTTTTGTGTTGTAGAAAATCAGAGTAAATTATTAATCAATCTTTAATTATTAATTACCTTTGCACCCATTATATATGGCACATCAGCTCTCTTTGCTGCCTCAATGATTGACATGGTGAAGGCAGCAAAAGTCTGTAGAAATGATGGCATTCAGTTGCACGTACCATTTATTCATTTCACAATCACATGTATATGTTGAATATAGAAAGGTGTTTTAGTTACACTCCATTGCATATATAGTTTTGGGTGGGGTTTAAAGACATAAAGTAAAAAATTAAATCCATTTTTATTGCTTTACTTATCTATCCAGATTCCTTTTTTTTTTTCATTTGGGTAGAGTTGCTCATTAATGTTTTGGGAGTCCTTATTAGGAGATATTCCATTAGCAGGTCTAGGAACGCTTCCATATGTGAAGATCCTGCTATTCGGAATATGTAGCTGCAGCGCTATCCTGAAAATCCGCATACGCGTCTTATTACGCATAATCAGTCAGGAAGTTAGCATTATATTGTATTGTGCATTCAACTGATTTGTTTGTTTTATATATATAATTACAAAGTGGATATCTAATGTGCCAAAAGCGCCTTGAGTCCTTCTGGAGAAAAGCACTATATAAATATAATTATTATTATATTATTATAAAACACATGTTACTGTCTGGGTATTTGGGAACTAGCTTTTGAGGTGCATTGTTCAGGGAATCAATTTCTGTCACATTTAGAGGCCATTTACGTTCCCCAGCAATTTTGCCTAAAAACTATCACTGAATATAGCGGCAATAACAAAAGAAAACATTTTCGTGGGCAGTTTATAAAGAGTCTCTTCCCGGGACAGTGACTCCAATAAGACTCTATGGGGTATATTTGCTAAAGTGCGGGTTTTTAGAAGTTGAGATGTTGCCCATAGCAACCAATGAGATTCTAGCTATTATCTTCTAGAAGGTGCTAGATAAATGTTAAGTATAATCTGATTGGTTGCTATGGGCAACAACTCCACTTCCAAAAGCCCTCACTTTAGCAAATATACCACTATAACTCTACTGCCAGGTTCGGACTCGTCTTGCTTATTGTACATGTACAAATATAGGCTGGCAGAAAAAACTTTTGATACTTTAGCCTATAAGCTACAAAGGCTAACATCGTCACTCTTAAGCATACTTGCCAACATTCTAGTAGCCCCCTCCAGGAGAGGGCAGCCAGGTTCTGTCAGTGGGGGAAAGTGAGGGGGCGTGGTGCGGCATTGGTGGCTGTGCAGGCATGATCGCATCTTTGTGGCCACACCCCCACTATATAACGATATTACAGGCATTGTAAGGTGGGCAAGGCTACAATGGCGCAATTCAACGCAGATTGCGTCATCTCCTCCCCTTTGGACCACCTACTTGTGCCTGGCCATCCCTGGAGAATAGTCAAGTATGATCTATGGGCACTGCTGCTGCCAATGAACAGAGAGGGGCTGCTGCAGATATCTCTGATAAATAAATATTGCAGAGGGATGGGGGGGGGGCACTTTGATAAATAGGAGTTTATTAACCTTTCTGATGGTTTGGGTGGAAAAATAAAACACACTTATCTAGTGGTACTGTAGACTTCTCGGATAAAAAAACACTCCTGGGGGCATATTTACTAAAGTGAGAGTTTTTATAAGTGGAGATGTTGCCCATAGCAACCAATCAGATTTTACTAAACATTTACCTATCACCTTTTAGAAGGTAATAGCTAGAATCTGATTGATTGCTATGGGCAACATCTCCACTACCAAAAACTTTCACTTTAGCTCATTTACTGCCCTGGTTCCAAGTGAAGTGGGCAGTCCAGAGGCTTAATGGCGCATGCCCACAGCCCCGGACATCACACTGGGACCTCCTCATAAGTAGGCAAGCATGAAATAAACACATATTAAAGTTAACCTATCTAACACATATCAGTTCAGTTTGAGAATATAGTATATAGTGTGAGCTCTCCTTTCTCCCTCCCATCTCACTGCACAGCCACCACCATTGTTAATTTTTTACTTCTCTACAAAAAAATAATTAGTGCTGAAAAGAAGCTGACTCATTAGTACTCAGTAACGTGTACGTCCAAATACAAATGGTCCAACTGATCTGAGCGAACAGCTGAATAAGGCAGGGTGCTATTAATGCAGTCTTGTAACCACATACAGGGTATGATTCAGAGGTGCATGCTATTGCAGCAGTGTCCGCATCTTTTGCCGTAGTGCGACTGCAGGATTTGTACAGACGCCCACCCGCTGCGGCGCTAATTCACCAGCCAACTTTGCTCTGAATCAGGCCCACAGGGTCAGATGTGGTCATCATCCGTTCACATCCACTATTTGTCCAGTCCAGCATCAAACAGTGGAGCTGATTCAGACCTGCTCGCTAGGAAGCGATCGCTCGCAGCTGGCCGATTTATGCAATCTGCGCATGCGTATTCATCGCAATTCGCATGTGAGAACCACTGCGAAAGATCGGGAAGCGCTTGCTTGCCCAGCATAGACAGCCCAGTTGAATGAGTGACAGGAGAGGCCGTTTGGGGTGGTAACAGGGGCAGGCCACTAGAAACGGGGGAGTGTGAACGCAGGCATGCCTGAGTGTTTCAACGCCGTTTCATAGGCGTGCATAATTAACAGGCAGCGTCATAGTACACGTCACCTGGTTGTATTTCACACTGAAGTGATCGCAGTGCTTTCGGCAAGGTATAGTCAACCTCAAGTGCTGTGAGCACATCCGATGGTGCTCGATGTACCAATGTTTTCATGCACTTCCTGGAGATGACGTGCGCAAGTGGGCGTCTTATGAATGGCTGGTGGGCGTCTACTTATGCAAAGTGATCGCTCGCCAAAACATAGTGGGTGTGCTAATGCCTTGCCGTACGATAGCCTGCCTTGCTGGGCGTGCGCTGGACTTGCGTATGCTGGGAGTGAGCGAATGCATCTAGCGAGCGGGTCTGAATGAGCTCCAGTGACCCATCAGAGATACTTATCGGGATCGGCCTCTTTCTGGAACCATAAACGTAATGAAAGTTTACAGGTTGTATGGGCAAAACAGAAAAGCAAATAGTAATATTTACAAATCACACTATTATCAAATGTGAAATATTAATAAAAGGGAAATGAGTCACGTTTACAACTTTTGTTGAATAGACATTTGGATTATGAACGTATTAGTTAGATATTGATGCGTATTAATAGCTACATTGTTTGATTATAGGTCAACACCTTGGCTGCTCCCAAGCATTCGATGGAGTCGGGCAGCAGTTTGCACATGCCTGGTACCTAGGAGACATTCATTTCGATGATGATGAACATTTTGTTGGGCCAAGCAGTGAACAAGGAATCAGCCTTCTAAAAGTGAGTCTGTGAGGGTGTATTTGTACATCACGGTTTGTCCTTGAAAATTGTACTATGGATAAGGTAGTGGTTGAGCCAGGGCCAGCTCGAGGGACGTTCATGCAGTGCAGCTGCACAGGGCGGCATCAACGTGGCCGGCTCCGGAGGAGATCCCCGCCCTCCAACCAGCCACTAGTGATGAAGGGGAAGGGAGAGGGAGAGGGAAGGGGCGGCAGCGCCGCTCAGGGCGCAGCGCACTGCAGCCTTCATACGAGCCGCACCTACACAGGGTGCAAACACTCCCGGGGCCGGCACTGGCTTGAGCAGTAGAAAGTCCTGAGAAGATTAAATGGTTTCTCCATATTTTGACCCATACCTTGTTGACTAGAGATGAGCGGTTCGGATTCTGTGGAATCCGAACCGCTCTGAACATTGGGGATCCGAGTCCACCCGAACCCTCCTATTGTGTAGGGCAGAGCGCTGTGATCACAGACACAAACACACAGCCGCCAGCGGCAGCTGTGTGTTTGTTACAGCAGCCAATGAGAGTCACACAGACTCTCATTGGCTGCTGCACGGAGGGAGCCGGCTGGAGCTCACACATGAGCTCCGTCTTCCGGCTCCCTCCTCAGCGTGTGACAGCAGAGCGGACGGCGTGGGAGCGGGGATACAGGTAAGTTTTTTTTTTTTTTTACTTGTGCAAGGGCCGGGGGCGCTACTGGGGGGGGGTCTGCTACTGGGGGTCCATACTACTGGGGGGGCCTGCTACTGGGGGGGGGGCTATACTACTGGGGGGGTCTGCTACTGGGGGTGGCTATACTACTGGAGGGGGCTATACTACTGGGGGGGGTCTGCTACTAGGGGGGGTCTGCTACTGGGGGTCCATACTACTGAGGGGCTATACTACTGGAGGGGCTTACTACTGGGGGGTGGTCTGCTACTGGGGGGGTCTGCTACTGGGGGGGCCTGCTACTGGGGGGGCCATACTACTGAGGGGCCATACTACTGGGGGGGGCATACTACTGGGGGGGCTTACTACTACTGGGGGAGCATACTATTGGGGGGGCTTACTACTACAGGGGGGGGCATACTACAGGGGGGGCTAATACTGGGGCAGCCTACTACTGGGGGGGGCCTGCTACTGGGGCAGCCTACTACTGGGGGGGGCATACTACTGGGGGGCCATACTACTGGGGGGCATACTACTGGGGGGGCCTGTTAATGTGGGGCATACTACTGGGTGGCATGCTAATGGGGGGCATACTACTGGGGGGGCCTGCTAATGGGGGGCATACTACTGGGTGGCCTGCTAATGGGGGGCATACTACTGGGGGGGCCTGCTAATGGGGGGCATACTACTGGGGGCATTCTACTGGGGGCACTGCATAGGGGACCCTACTACTAAGGGGACTGCATAGGGGGCACCACTGCTGGGGGCATTGTGTAAGGGACACCGCTACTGTGGGCATTGTGTAAAAGGGGCACTACTGTGGGCATTGTGTAAAAGGGGCACTACTGTGTGTCGTAACATAAATAAGAGACACTACTTTATGGTGTAATGTGAATCAGGCCCTATGTGCGGTGTAATGTGAATAAGATTGTGCACTGTGACTCTTTGGGCCGTAGCCCACTATGTAAACAAGTACTGTGACTCTGCTGGCCGTACCCACTGGGTGGGTGCACTACTTTTCATTTCTGCCACTGCTGTGTGGCAATGTGTCATAGATGTGCTTTATACTGTGGTGTCTGTTTCGTTGTGCCGCTGCTTTGTCGCTTAGTAACCAGTCAGCTCACTGCAACCTTTGGCCAATAATGTTGAAAACAATATTATAAGCTGTGATATGGTCTAAATTGACTGGAAATTAATGTTATTGAGGTTAATAATACTCTAGGAAGAAAAAAAGACCAATTTATGTGATTTTAGCTTTTTTTGTCAATTTTTGTAAAAAAATCCAAATCCAAATCCAAAGCCAGTCACCGCAGTTTGGCAAATCCAAATCCAAATCCAAAGCCGGACGACGAATTAGAACCAAATCCAAATCTGGCAAAAATGGTCCGGCGCACATCCCTATTGTTGACACAAAATGATAGCTGAATTTGATAGTAGGTGCCCCAACATTTGAAAGGCACGGGGGCCGCGGACGGCCAAGGGCCTGTGCTTCATAGCAATAGGCTGCACGGCTGCTGCACCGCACGGTTTAAGTGTAATGTGCGGCCTTTAAGTTAGAACACTGATCATTACACCTCCTCCTCCGTGTGGTGCAGGGGAGCTATAAAACACAGCCCCTGACCATCCACGGTTGCCGCTACAGTCCCAGCCTGCGCGCTCAGGAAAGAGGAAGGGAGGTAGGAGAGGAGGAGGAGCGCAGGGCCGTCAGAACGATTTTATGTCTACCCCAACATAAAATCGTTCCGAAGTCCCTGAAGGGCATTAAACTATTGTCAACACAGCTCCTTGGACAACCATTCATCCACTGGATATACTTATAAAATTCTCTCAGCTGTCTGTTTGAGAGGAGAGTCCATTGCAGCACTAGCAGTTATGGGGATTCAGATGCAGATCACCAGAATTCTGCTAGTGTAAGATGGGGGGGGGGGGGTACGGACATGTCCACGGCAGCGGTGCCGGTGTACTCGGACACTTACCGCCTGACTCCGAGCCTTTCACCTTCAGGCCGCCGAGGGCACTTCCGGTGGTGGTCCGGAAACATAGGTCGGACGCGGATAGTCACGATTGGGATTCCCACTCCTGGCCCTGGAAGTGAACAACGTGCTGTGGAGGGTTGACCTCCACTGAGATCAGTGGATGGTCATCATTGGCACTTTAGGCCTCAGACTGGTTACAACTACGTGCCAAGCACAAGGGTGTACCCTGAACGAAAACGCCCGAAAGGGAAAGGAAAATGGATAACACACAACACAAACAGCACACAATACACAGTTTACGCTCACTGAAAATAATCTTGTCCCCTTGCTGGACGAGTGGTCCTGATCTCAGCATCTGCAAACAAGCACAACATCAAGAGCCCAACCCAGGACCCAATGCAATAACTTACCACAGCCTACCTTTGATGGGGGCCTGACTGTGGGAGATACAGCGACGTAACAACAGCCTACCTTTAATGGGGGCCTGACTGCGGGGGAGAACGTCCCGGTCCCAGCACAGTCTACCTTTAGTGGGGGCCTGACTGCCTGACCAAATTCCACGATGACTCTAGGGCCTTCTGCCATTTTGTACCTACCCTGACCTACCAATGTCCAAGGCCTAGCGCCGACAGTAACAATGATCATGGCCTAGCGCCGACAGCAACAATCCCTACGGCCTAGCCTGACTTACCTTCATCCAAGGCCTAGCGCCAAACTACAATGATCACAGCCTAGCGCCGACAGCAACAATCCCTATGGCCTAGCCTGACTTACCCTCGTCCAAGGTCTAGCACCAAACTACAATGATCACGGCCTAGCGCCGACAGCAACAATCCCTACGACCTAGCCTGACTTACCTTCGTCCAAGGCCTAGCGCCGAACTACAATGACCATGGCCTAGCGCCAAAGTAACATGCCCACGGCCTAGCGCCGAAATATAATGACCACAGCCTAGCGCCGACTTAACATGCCAATGGCCTAGCGCCGAAACTATAATGCCCACGGCCTAGCGCCGAACCCTGATGGCCCAGGGAGGTATGCGGGGGCTTACTAGTCCTGGGGTCTTCGGCTGAGCCGAGCCGGGCCCAGCCACAGCTTCCGCGTGGTCTTCACTGGAGGTGGAATGCCATCCCCCACCTCCGGGCTTCCTGGGGTCTTCACCTGGGCAGCAGTGGCCTCACCCAGTTCCAGACTTACTTTACTTGAGCGCAGCCTGCAGAGCTGCTCGACTCAAAGTACAGCAAGCCGCGGTCGACAGAGAACCAGATCAGGCATGCACATCCAGCGACGTACTGCACAACTCTAAAGGCATTTAAACATAAATAAGAGACTTTCTGAGTCGATAATGGGACAACAGAGATCATCTGGTCTCAGACTGAACAAATGTTCCACTGTGAATGATAAATATCAGTAAGATTTTTATCATGCAGAACTATAATATAAAACTACATTAAAGGCTGTAGACCTAGACTAGAGTTTAATAATGAAGATGAAATACGCTGTTCAGTGTTACCATGACATTCCACTGCAGCCATGTTATATTAACAAGTAAAGTACAACCTGTCTATTATATTACAGACAGATGAGGCCCTTCTCATCTGATGGTGTTGGGTGTGCACCGGCCACTTTTCGTGTTTTGTGTTTTGGTTTTGGATCTGGATCTTTCTTCGTGTTTTGGATCTGGATTGGTTTTGCCAAAACCACCCTTGCGTGTTTTGGGTTCTGGGTTTTGTGTTTTGGATCTGTATTTTTTTGAAAAAAAGCATAAAAACAGCTAAAATCACAGAATTTGTAGGTTTTTCTGCTCCTATGCTATTATTAACCTCAATAACCTTAATTTCCACTCATTTCCAGTCTATTCTGAATACCTCACACCTCACAATAGTGTTTTTATGTCCAAAAGGTTGCACCGAGGTAGCTGGATGACTATGCTAAGCGACACAAGTGGGCGGCACAAACACGTGACCCATCTAGGCGTGAAACTGCAGTGGCAGACAGGATGGCATTGAAAAACTAGGCCCCAAACTGTACATAATGCAAAGAAAAAAAAGAGGTGCAAGATGGAATTGTCCTTGGGCCCTCCCACCCACCCTTATGTTGTATAAACAGGACATGCACACTTTAACAAACCAATCATTTCAGCGCCAGGGTCTGCCACACAACTGTGGCTGAAATGATTGGTTCGTTTGGGCCCCCACAAAACAAGCTGGCAATTTATCTGTCCCTGCACAAACTGGCTCTACGGAGGCAAGATGTCATCCTCATCCTCCTCATCCACCGATTCCTCACCCTCTTCAGTGTGTACATCCTCATCCTCACAGAGTATTAATTCGTCCCTGCTGGAACCACAGGTCCCTCTGTACGTTCTGGAGGCTGGTCTCCCTGGAAGAGTTGATAATTCATTTTATGAACATCATCTTCTCCACATTTTGTGGAAGCAACCTCCTACGCCTTTCGCTGACAAGGTTCCCGGCTGCACTAAACACTCTTTCGGAGTACACACTGGAGGGGGGGCAACTCAGGTAAAATAGAGCCAGTTTGTACAGGGACCTCCAAATTGCTTCTTTTTCCTGCCAGTACAGGTACGGACTGTCTGACATGCCTACTTGGATGCTGTCACCGATGTAATCCTTTAACAGACAGACGCACGCTTGTCGCTGCTGCTTTGAGGATTCAAGTGCGGCTACAGCCCACACAATTCACAAAGACAGAAAAAAAAAAGAATATTTTTATTGTTTGTGGAGCACACTTTGAGGGTTACACCACCCTTTAACAGACAGACGCACGCTTGTCGCTGCTGCTTTGAGGATGCAAGTGCGGCTACAGCCCACACAATTCACAAAGACAGAAAAAAGAAGAAGAATATTTTAATTGTTTGTGTAGAACACTTTGAGGTGTCACCACCCTTTAACAGACAGACGCACGCTTGTCGCTGCTGCTTTAAGGATGCAGGTGCGGCTACAGCCCACACATTTCACAAAGACCAAAAAAAAAAGAACAATATTTTAATTGTTTGTGTAGAACACTTTGAGGTGTCACCACCCTTTAACAGACAGACGCACGCTTGTCGCTGCTGCTTTAAGGATGCAGGTGCGGCTACAGCCCACACAATTCACATAGACAGAAAAAAAAAGAACAATATTTTAATTGTTTGTGTAGCACACTTTGAGGGTGTCACCACCCTTTAACAGACAGACGCACGCTTGTCGCTGCTGCTTTGAGGATGCAAGTGTGGCTACATCGCACACAAGTCACAAACACATTAAAAAAATAGTTTTTTATTTTTTGGAACACTTTGAGAGTTACACCACCCTTTAACAGACAGACGCACGCTTGTCGCTGCTGCTTTAAGGATGCAGGTGCGGCTACAGCCCACACATTTCACAAAAACCGAAAAAAAAGAACAATATTTTAATTGTTTGTGTAGAACACTTTGAGGGTATCACCACCCTTTAACAGACAGACGCACGCTTGTCGCTGCTGCTTTAAGGATGCAGGTGCGGCTACAGCCCACACAATTCACATAGACAGAAAAAAGAAGAATATTTTTATTGTTTGTGTAGCACACTTTGAGGGTGTCACCACCCTTTAACAGACAGACGCACGCTTGTCGCTGCTGCTTTAAGGATGCAGGTGCGGCTACATCGCACACAAGTCACAAACACATTAAAAAAATAGTTTTTTATTTTTTGGAGCACTTTGAGAGTTACACCACCCTTTAACAGACAGACGCACGCTTGTCGCTGCTGCTTTAAGGATGCAGGTACGGCTACAGCCCACACATTTCACAAAGACCAAAAAAAAAAGAACAATATTTTAATTGTTTGTGTAGCACACTTTGAGGGTGTCACCACCCTTTAACAGACAGACGCACGCTTGTCGCTGCTGCTTTAAGGATGCAGGTGCGGCTACAGCCCACACATTTCACAAAGACCAAAAAAAAAAGAACAATATTTTAATTGTTTGTGTAGCACACTTTGAGGGTGTCACCACCCTTTAACAGACAGACGCACGCTTGTCGCTGCTGCTTTAAGGATGCAGGTGCGGCTACAGCCCACACAATTCACAAAGACAGAAAAAAAAAGAACAATATTTTAATTGTTTGTGTAGCACACTTTGAGGGTGTCACCACCCTTTAACAGACAGACGCACGCTTGTCGCTGCTGCTTTGAGGATGCAGGTGGAATCTAGACGGGATTTGGAACCGAGGACACACTACCTCCATCAATTGTCTAAATCCCACTGCACTAATGTCGGATACCGGACGCACGTCTAACACCAACATAGCAGTCAAGGCCTCAGTTATACGTTTTGCTTCAGGATGACTGCTGTCGTACTTCATCCTCATCGCTAGGGACTGTTGGAGGGTCAATTGTTTAGTAAAAGTAGTGATGTTCCTACTTCCTCTCTGGGATGATGAACAACTCCCAGCAGCAGCAACAGCACTAGGAGGAAGTGGTTCTTGATCTTTCCCTATTTTATTTTTATCGGAGAAAGTTTGGTCCTCCATTTATGTTATATTGATATATATACGTGCGGCTAAAGCGCACACAAACACAGAAAATATTATTTTATTTTTGCTGGAGAGTAGTGCACTTTGTGGGTTACACCACCCTTTAAGAAATGAGCCAGCCGGCTCTTTACTTATGGGACACAGGCGCACGCTTGGCGCTGCTCCTTTGTTGATGCACGTGCAGCCACAGTGCACACAATTCACAAACACAGAAAATAATTTTTTTTTTGGTTTGGACTGGAGTGTACTTTCGGGGGTTACAGCACCCTTAACGGTCAAGCCAGCCGGCCCTTTACTTATGACACAGGCGCACGCTTGGCACTACTTTGTTGATGCACGTGCGGCTACTGCGCACACAATTCACAAACACAGAAAATAATTTTTTTTTTGGTTTGGACTGGAGTGTACTTTCGGGGGTTACAGCACCCTTAACGGTCAAGCCAGCCGGCCCTTTACTTATGACACAGGCGCACGCTTGGCACTACTTTGTTGATGCACGTGCGGCTACTGCGCACACAATTCACAAACACAGAAAATAATTTTTTTTTGGGTTTGGACTGGAGTGTACTTTCGGGGGTTACAGCACCCTTAACGGTCAAGCCAGCCGGCCCTTTACTTATGACACAGGCGCACGCTTGGCACTACTTTGTTGATGCACGTGCGGCTACTGCGCACACAATTCACAAACACAGAAAATAACTTTTTTTTTGGTTTGGACTGGAGTGTACTTTCGGGGGTTACAGCACCCTTAACGGTCAAGCCAGCCGGCCCTTTACTTATGACACAGGCGCACGCTTGGCACTACTTTGTTGATGCACGTGCGGCTACTGCGCACACAATTCACAAACACAGAAAATAATTTTTTTTTTGGTTTGGACTGGAGTGTACTTTCGGGGGTTACAGCACCCTTAACGGTCAAGCCAGCCGGCCCTTTACTTATGACACAGGCGCACGCTTGGCACTACTTTGTTGATGCACGTGCGGCTACTGCGCACACAATTCACAAACACAGAAAATAATTTTTTTTTTGGTTTGGACTGGAGTGTACTTTCGGGGGTTACAGCACCCTTAACGGTCAAGCCAGCCGGCCCTTTACTTATGACACAGGCGCACGCTTGGCACTACTTTGTTGATGCACGTGCGGCTACTGCGCACACAATTCACAAACACAGAAAATAATTTTTTTTTGGGTTTGGACTGGAGTGTACTTTCGGGGGTTACAGCACCCTTAACGGTCAAGCCAGCCGGCCCTTTACTTATGACACAGGCGCACGCTTGGCACTACTTTGTTGATGCACGTGCGGCTACTGCGCACACAATTCACAAACACAGAAAATAATTTTTTTTTTGGTTTGGACTGGAGTGTACTTTCGGGGGTTACAGCACCCTTAACGGTCAAGCCAGCCGGCCCTTTACTTATGACACAGGCGCACGCTTGGCACTACTTTGTTGATGCACGTGCGGCTACTGCGCACACAATTCACAAACACAGAAAATAATTTTTTTTTTGGTTTGGACTGGAGTGTACTTTCGGGGGTTACAGCACCCTTAACGGTCAAGCCAGCCGGCCCTTTACTTATGACACAGGCACACGCTTGGCACTACTTTGTTGATGCACGTGCGGCTACTGCGCACACAATTCACAAACACAGAAAATAATTTTTTTTTTGGTTTGGACTGGAGTGTACTTTCGGGGGTTACAGCACCCTTAACGGTCAAGCCAGCCGGCCCTTTACTTATGACACAGGCGCACGCTTGGCACTACTTTGTTGATGCACGTGCGGCTACTGCGCACACAATTCACAAACACAGAAAATAATTTTTTTTTTGGTTTGGACTGGAGTGTACTTTCGGGGGTTACAGCACCCTTAACGGTCAAGCCAGCCGGCCCTTTACTTATGACACAGGCACACGCTTGGCACTACTTTGTTGATGCACGTGCGGCTACTGCGCACACAATTCACAAACACAGAAAATAATTTTTTTTTTGGTTTGGACTGGAGTGTACTTTCGGGGGTTACAGCACCCTTAACGGTCAAGCCAGCCGGCCCTTTACTTATGACACAGGCGCACGCTTGGCACTACTTTGTTGATGCACGTGCGGCTACTGCGCACACAATTCACAAACACAGAAAATAATTTTTTTTTTGGTTTGGACTGGAGTGTACTTTCGGGGGTTACAGCACCCTTAACGGTCAAGCCAGCCGGCCCTTTACTTATGACACAGGCGCACGCTTGGCACTACTTTGTTGATGCACATGCGGCTACTGCGCACACAATTCACAAACACAGAAAATAATTTTTTTTTGGGTTTGGACTGGAGTGTACTTTCGGGGGTTACAGCACCCTTAACGGTCAAGCCAGCCGGCCCTTTACTTATGACACAGGCGCACGCTTGGCACTACTTTGTTGATGCACGTGCGGCTACTGCGCACACAATTCACAAACACAGAAAATAATTTTTTTTTTGGTTTGGACTGGAGTGTACTTTCAGGGGTTACAGCACCCTTAACGGTCAAGCCAGCCGGCCCTTTACTTATGACACAGGCGCACGCTTGGCACTACTTTGTTGATGCACGTGCGGCTACTGCGCACACAATTCACAAACACAGAAAATAATTTTTTTTTTGGTTTGGACTGGAGTGTACTTTCGGGGGTTACAGCACCCTTAACGGTCAAGCCAGCCGGCCCTTTACTTATGACACAGGCGCACGCTTGGCACTACTTTGTTGATGCACGTGCGGCTACTGCGCACACAATTCACAAACACAGAAAATAATTTTTTTTTTGGTTTGGACTGGAGTGTACTTTCGGGGGTTACAGCACCCTTAACGGTCAAGCCAGCCGGCCCTTTACTTATGACACAGGCGCACGCTTGGCACTACTTTGTTGATGCACGTGCGGCTACTGCGCACACAATTCACAAACACAGAAAATAATTTTTTTTTTGGTTTGGACTGGAGTGTACTTTCGGGGGTTACAGCACCCTTAACGGTCAAGCCAGCCGGCCCTTTACTTATGACACAGGCGCACGCTTGGCACTACTTTGTTGATGCACGTGCGGCTACTGCGCACACAATTCACAAACACAGAAAATAATTTTTTTTTTGGTTTGGACTGGAGTGTACTTTCGGGGGTTACAGCACCCTTAACGGTCAAGCCAGCCGGCCCTTTACTTATGACACAGGCGCACGCTTGGCACTACTTTGTTGATGCACGTGCGGCTACTGCGCACACAATTCACAAACACAGAAAATAATTTTTTTTTTGGTTTGGACTGGAGTGTACTTTCGGGGGTTACAGCACCCTTAACGGTCAAGCCAGCCGGCCCTTTACTTATGACACAGGCGCACGCTTGGCACTACTTTGTTGATGCACGTGCGGCTACTGCGCACACAATTCACAAACACAGAAAATAATTTTTTTTTGGGTTTGGACTGGAGTGTACTTTCGGGGGTTACAGCACCCTTAACGGTCAAGCCAGCCGGCCCTTTACTTATGACACAGGCGCACGCTTGGCACTACTTTGTTGATGCACGTGCGGCTACTGCGCACACAATTCACAAACACAGAAAATAATTTTTTTTTTGGTTTGGACTGGAGTGTACTTTCGGGGGTTACAGCACCCTTAACGGTCAAGCCAGCCGGCCCTTTACTTATGACACAGGCGCACGCTTGGCACTACTTTGTTGATGCACGTGCGGCTACTGCGCACACAATTCACAAACACAGAAAATAATTTCTTTTTGGGTTTGGACTGGAGTGTACTTTCGGGGGTTACAGCACCCTTAACGGTCAAGCCAGCCGGCCCTTTACTTATGACACAGGCGCACGCTTGGCACTACTTTGTTGATGCACGTGCGGCTACTGCGCACACAATTCACAAACACAGAAAATAATTTTTTTTTTGGTTTGGACTGGAGTGTACTTTCGGGGGTTACAGCACCCTTAACGGTCAAGCCAGCCGGCCCTTTACTTATGACACAGGCGCACGCTTGGCACTTCTTTGTTGATGCACGTGCGGCTACTGCGCACACAATTCACAAACACAGAAAATAATTTTTTTTTTGGTTTGGACTGGAGTGTACTTTCGGGGGTTACAGCACCCTTAACGGTCAAGCCAGCCGGCCCTTTACTTATGACACAGGCGCACGCTTGGCACTACTTTGTTGATGCACGTGCGGCTACTGCGCACACAATTCACAAACACAGAAAATAATTTTTTTTTTGGTTTGGACTGGAGTGTACTTTCGGGGGTTACAGCACCCTTAACGGTCAAGCCAGCCGGCCCTTTACTTATGACACAGGCGCACGCTTGGCACTACTTTGTTGATCCACGTGCGGCTACTGCGCACACAATTCACAAACACAGAAAATATATTATTTTTTTAGCACTTGGGGGGAGCACCCCTGATGGACAGAGCACTCCCTGGACAACACTGCAGCACTCCTTTAGGACTGGGACACTGCACAGGACTTTGGAGTGGACACAGCCCCTATGGAGAACTGACTGCACAACACAGTCCAGCCAGCCCCTATGGACTTTGAAGTAGTGGACACAGCCCCTATTAACAACAGCAGCACAGCACAACACAGCCAGCCCCTATGGACTTTGAAGTAGTGGACAACAGCAGCACTACACTACACTACACAGCCCTAACTCCCACCCTCCCTCTTCACTGTCCACAGCCGAGTGAGAAAATGGCGCCGACGTGGGTACCTTATATAGGATCCAAAACCCGCGAGACTCGGAAGGCGGGATGATGACGTTTTGCCTCGATTTCAGATCCGAGTCAGGCGGGAAAAGTCGAGCCTGATTCGGATCGGACTCGGATCGGGGGGGCTCGGGGGGGTTCGGATTTCAGAAATCCGAACCCGCTCACCCCTAGTTGTAATGGGATATGATACCAGTCAAATGGCTGATTCTGCAGGCATTTGAGTTGCTGTGACATCACTGGCCTCTGTGTATGAATCAGCCAATGAACACATGTATTTCTGTAAAGCATGTCTACATAGCTGTCAGTCACTCACTGCCTATTTAGTTAGAAAAGCGCCCTCTTTCTTACATGGCAACCTGCTTCAGTGAAGTAATAGGGAGCATGGTGGACTTATTTAGTTATATTTAGTATATAATATATATATATCGTAATATCAAGTGTAATTAACTAAATGATTTATTGCAGGTTGCAGTGCATGAAATTGGCCATGCCCTTGGCTTACCCCATATCAACCGCATGGGATCTGTGATGCAACCAAACTACACTCCTCAAGGGAAGGATTTGGAGCTGGACTGGGAGGACAGAAAAACTGTGCAGAGAAAATATGGTACGTGTGCTTGGTGAATGATGTACAGTTCATTGTAGTAATCTTAGGCACTCGGAAAGTATCTAGGCAGGAGAATTGCGTTATGATGACTGTATGACATCACAGCGTCCTAATGCATTGAAAGGATGCACGCTCATAAATATTAATTCAGTCTGCATAATGGCTGCTTTTCTAAATACGCTTGTCCATACCATGTGTCACTATGTTCCCCAGCCACATCCCACCCTTAGGATCCATACGTAATTCTGTGAAATACATGACCATAAGGAGTTGTTAATCTGCGTTCTTATGTCACCAGGTTCATGTGACGGGAGCTTCAGCACAATCTTTGATTGGGTAAGGAAGGAGCGGAGTGCCCGTGGGGAAATCTTCTATAGATTCAACACCTACTTCTTCAAAACTGGCTGGTACTGGATGTATGAAAACAAGAGTAACAGAACGAGATTCGGAGACCCTCGTCCTATCAGAGCTGGCTGGCGAGGTCTCCCAGAAAAAGACATTGACGCCTACGTACATGTTTGGACTTGGAACATTGATGCGCAGTATTTTTTTAAAGGTATGAATTGGATCAGAACTACATTTCTATCAGCAGCCTTATAGCATGTTTCTAAAAATGACTTGTTCGGTTTCCCCTGCAATATCCGAGGCACTGGGCGTAGTACTTATACAACATTTTGACTAAGGGGCGTAACTGGACATTAGTGGGCCCAATAAACTACTATTGACTACTCAGAGGTAAAAAACTCACATATACTTGGCAAGCAAAATGTGCATCCATCAGTTGCAGCCCTGCTACTATGGTAGTTGCGCCTTGGGTCTGACCTTCTGCAAAGGCATCCACTAGAGCCGAGGTTCCCAAACTCTTTAGCTAGGGTGGTGCAACATGTGCCATGGCACAGGGCACTGCAGGGCAGGGGGTCACTGTTTGGCTGCATGTGTCAATTTTCTGTTTATAAGTAATCTCACTTGTATCTCCTCCCTGTCCGACTCCCTACCTCCATCTGGCTACCTTCTGGCTACCTTCCCTACCTCCATCTGGCTACCTTCTGGCTACCTTCCCTACCTCCATCTGGCTACCTTCTGGCTACCTTCCCTACCTCCATCTGGCTACATTCATTTTAAAATACTGTCATACCCGGGACTCAAATCCATCACACATAATTATTGTGTAATATCACTGCAGCCATTAGATTCACACTGTATTTGGCAGTGACACCTGGATCGGGACCACTTCATCATTGTACAGAACAAATCAAATTTGGCATGCCCTTTCTCTATGAGGCCACTCCACTTTTTCAGACATATGCCTTATTTTCTTATAAATCGGGGAAGCACAATACTCTTTCTGGCCCAGGATACCAAAAGCTGCTTACGGCTCTGACTCCACCATTACAGTTCAGGTTTATGATATCCATGCTTGAGCCCAGATAGTTAAATCAAATTGACTGAGGCATTAATTAAGTCAAGTGTGCTCAAGCATGGATAACCTTAAAACCTGGGCTGTAATGGCAGAGTTTTGGAACCTCTGCACTAGAGATTAATTATGTGCATCCTCTTAATTTTACTATTGTTGCTCCCAGAATTATTCCATTGGAACAACATTTAGGGACTGTTACAAATAGCAGCGATGTGCTGCTGAACATCCCGCAATGCTCTGCTGCACACAAAGCCGTCTGTTTACAGTGAACTCAACGCTTACTTTCCTGCGCACATTAACTGAATCGCCCCCACAGAACAAGAATTCTGCCAGGGCAACTGACCTACAATATTTTACAATCACTTTTCTGCTTCTCTCGCCAAAGCCGCAGTAGTAACTTATTTTTTTTTTTCTCCAGAAATGTTTTTCTTTATTGGAATACATGGCAGATAAGTGGTACAACAAAAATCAGAGCCAGTACAAATGGCATAGAACCTGATTCAGAGACGGGCGGTAATGCAGACGCAACTGCATACTCTCACGGAACGCAGCTGTGAAAATATGCTAATGCCTTCCAAAGCAGAGCCGGCATAAAGACGCCCACTTCTGCCTTCTCATATCCGTCCAATGTCGCAGTCCAGCCAAAAACAGTGGAACCTTCGACGCACATCGAGTGGCCATCTTGCCCTTGCGGAAGGTCTGACCAGCCGCAAACACTGAAGCTCTCCTGACATACAGAGGGCTCTAATGCTGCGTAGGAGGTTGCATCTGCTAATTTATGCACGCATGAAAAAGCGTTTAAATGGACTGCGTTTTTTTCTAACCACACCCTCGTTACCACCCCCAAACGTTGACTACCTGTCACTCACTTTACGAATTGATCCTCTGTTTGTGCGTACTCGCAGTGCAGCTGCAATGCATGTACAGTGCGGCTTCTACGCATGTGCAATGGCAAACAATCACTCGATCTGCGGAAAAATCGCCATTGCATTCGTCTCTGAATCTGGCCCAAAGTACGTTAAAAATCACAAATTGAAGCTTGGAATGGGAAGATTAATGGTTTTAGCAACGAATATAGAATATTTTTAGTATCACAAAGAGACTGTTGTTAGAAGAGCCCATGGTATAGGAGAGCCCATGGTATAGAGCGGCCCATGGTATAGAGCGGCCCATGGTAAAGGAGAGCCCATGGTATAGAGGAGCCCATGGTATAGAGGAGCCCATGGTATAGAAGAGCCTGTGGTATTATTGTAACAAAATTGGAAGCACGAGGAGACCGGAAAAAAAAAGAAACCTAAAAATCATATGGCTCTAGGAGTGTCTTGTAGGAAAAACACTTGTTTCCTACCAGAGTGTAGAATGAAAGCATTGCCTGATACTCTCTCTTCTAGATGTGGGTGGTAACTCTATAAAGCTTTCCCAAACCTCAAAAAAAGTTTTGAGTATGTTTTTCTTTCTGAAGAGAAGCTTCCAACCAGTCCATGCACATAAGGAAAAACAATTTTCCCTTAAATAGGTTAAAAGATGGAGGAGCCGTTTGTATTTTTGTGCCCGCTGCCAAAATGGCCAAAAGTAGTTTTGTTCCACCCTTGGAAGCTCTCATGCCAAGTGGGAGCATCCCCAAGACCTCCTATTCCGGAATTAGAGGGGTGTAATTAAGTAAAGCATCCGACATAAACCTCCAGACCTGGATCCAAAACCCCCTGAGAACCGGGCAAGACCATAAGCTATGTAAGAGATCGGCTCAAGTACCACCACATTTAGGGCAATGAGATTGTGAACTAAGGGCCTGATTCAGAGCCGGACGCTATTTGCGGTCTGTTGACGCCTCCATGCCTGAACGAGCGAACAAAACATGCGGACGTTTATTTGAAAAATACGCCCCCTGGCCGCTCGCATCATACGTCATGTCCGCTATTTATTAGATTAATCGAGTACATTGAACAGCGTATGAACTGCTCGCAATTCTTGTGGTTGGTTTTTCCTACCACTATATTGCGAGCACTTCTGACTATAAAACAACCAGGTGACGTGGTCAATGACGCTGCTGTATTAATTATGCACACCCATAAAACGCCCGTTTTGACCTTTAAGCACGCCTGCGTTCTGATCTCCACTCCCCGTTTTCAAGCACCTTCCCCTGTTACCACCCACAAACGCCTCATCCTGTCACTCAAAATAGCAGGCATTCGCTATATAGCGAACAAATGATTTTCGTCCGCACTGACTGGTTCGCGCATGTGTATTATAAACCGTACGCATGCGCAGATGGGCGAACATCACTCGGAACGAGCGTACTGCCGCTTACGAGCGGCTCTGAATGAGGTCCTAAGGCCAGCTTCTTTTTAAACTAGAAGAAAGCCTTCCAGATCTGTCCCTGCAAACATCAGCAGAACTGGAAAGTTATAGGACAAATTTTAATGAAATAGTTTACATTTCTGGAAAAAAATATATGACGATGAAAGGTTTGTGCATCATCAGCTGTTTCTTCTTGCAAACAAGATCTCTTTCATTTGAAGGCACGCAAGTCTGGCGCTATGACCCTGACAAAGACACGGTATACACAGAAGACTGGAAAAAAAATAAGTATCCACAACTTATTTCGGAGGCATTCCCCGGGGTATCCAGTCCTGTTGATGCGGCTTTCTTTGACAAGAAGGAAAGACTCATATACTTCTTCAGAGAAAATAATGTATGTAAAAGTGTGTGGTTTAGTAATTTAGTAGATACAGAGACACTGAACATGTTCATTGTATGCTGCAATGAGAGTGATATCATGAGACACAATAGGAACAGAGACGTGCAGTCAGGATAGGCAGGGGAGGCAGAGAGTCATACTCGTGAGATTTGATATAAAAATTATTAGAATAATTCAAAGGAGATATTTATAACTTACAATCATCTTTGTTGTTTATTTTAATCGTTTTTATAGTTAACACTCACCAGCTTTGTGGAGCTCCCTGGAACTGCAGGGAGACAAGAGATGAGGCAGCAACAGCTCAGCCTCACTTCTGTATAGTCAGACACTGCTTGCAGAGCTGGGGGTGGGGGCCACACACAGGGTAGTAAGACATGCCTCTGAGCATGGGGGGTGTGCCTTGAGCACTGTTGGACACCTTGGATGTGTCATGTGACCAGGAAGTGCACTGCAGTGTTTAAACTAAAGATTGGAACTCAGTCAGCAGCAGCAAGAGAAGACAGTAATGCAGGTAGGAGAATCAATGTACACTGAAGCTTAGCATAGTGAGGGGAAGTTACAGTGAGTTGGGGGTGAAACAGGCTCCCAGCACTCAGACCCATCTCCATGTGTTCCTCCCCAGCAATTGACCCCAGCACACATCACTGGTACACTGTTGCTTAGGAAAGCCACCATGAAGACCTAAAAGGTTTCTCTGCTTGTTGTATGTATACAATCTATGCAGGGGTGTAACTAGACATAGCAAATAGCCCACATTTAGGACCCAAGAAAAACAAGAATAAAACACAGACTTATTAGCCGTTGACAGACAACCTAGACTCCCCCAGTAGTGGGCCCTATAGCGGTTGAACGTCCCTGCTACTATGGGTAGTTACACTTGTAAATGTCTGCATATTTTATTATATGAATACACTGTATGTGAAAGTTAGTAAGCAAGATACAGCTGAAGGTACTAGAGCCAATCAGACCAGGCGAGGCAGCAAAGGATGGAATTTTCAATCAGCTCTTTTGCTGTCTGGAAAGTAAATGTTAGCTCCATTATACACACTTATAAAGCACCAGCATTTTCTGTTGTGCTTTATCATAAGGCAGGGCCGGAATAGGGTCGGTAGGGGCCCCTATCAGTGATCCAAATTTTGTGTGTGCATATATATATACACATATACATATATATATATATACAGACACACACACACACACACACAGTGTGCCACCCAACCAGCCCACCACGCTTAAAAGAAAAACAAACAAACATTAACTGACTCACCTCCAGGCCGAGACAATAACACAGCGGCACTGCAGCAGTGAGTCCCGAGGCAGCAGCAGCTCCTGTTTATTCACCTCCGCGGGCTTCAGAAGTTCAGACGTGGCTGTAGAGCGGGTGGGCTGGCGTGGGGCTGCGGAGCGTGACCTTTGATGTCACACCTGCATTGCCATACAGCCCCACTGCACAGCCTGCCCGCCAGGCGGAGCAGCGCCGCGCTCTGAGCCCAAGTGCTCAGTGAACGCTGCCCGGCTGCGGGGGACCGCAGCAGAGACAGCTAAAAGCTGTACTCCGCCGGGCTTAGTAGCAGGGGACAGGGTGTGGGGGCCCCAGGACGACCGCTCCTGTCGCCCTGCCTATAATCCGGCCCTGTCATAAGGCTAGTTTATTATGCAGCACTTTGGAGGGTTAAAATGCAAATCGCCAAACTTGTCAGTGCTTCTGCGCAAATCACTGTAAAAAGGCTGAAGAAAATGGTTCTGGCCAACAAAATTGCTCAAGCAGAATGCAGTTTCAGCTATCGGGATATTGAGCACCTAACGGGGAGGCAGAATAGTGGTGGTGGTTTGTAACTCACCCAAAAATCCTACTTTATAAATCCCCTCCCCCCATTTCCCTCTATATACAGCAGGGATGGGGAACCTCAGGCCCGGAATCATTTGGTCTGGCCCTCGGAGCTTTTTTCTGCTAGCCTCGTCTGGCTTGAAGGGTGCCTAGAATGGAACCCTGCAGCCAGAATCTATTCAGCAGTGCCACCTGGAGCATCCTTAGGACGCTTCAGACGATCACACCACTGTCCTTACAGCTCCCAGGAGCATCCGCAGGATGCTCTAGGCATTGCTGTAATCAGTGGCGATTGTGACCCCACCCCGTGTGATGTCACACGGAGCGGGCGTGGCCTGCACTGGGCCGGCAAATAATGTTATATATCAAAATGGCCCTCGGCAGAAAAAATGTTCCCCACCCCTGATCTACAGTATACAGTGCAAAGGAGCTGTACAAAGAAGGCATGATGGAGAGATCATGAATCTGCCTTTACAGTCTGCTTTTGCATTTATCACACAGACTCTCTCTCCTGGGCCGGGGGAGCACAGAGGGGGTTGTTTGCTCTTTTTAGGATATACGTACGGCACAAGGCATAGAAAGGACTTTTTCTGAATCAAGTCACTTTTGCAATCTTAATTATATATGAAGTACTCTACTTATTCTTGGGTAGACACCTTTTTTTAATGTAGCCATTACAGTCGGCTTGTTTGTAATTGATAATTTGGCACTGCTCCTAATAAACTAAGGGGCATATTCAATTAGCCGCGGAAGTTCACCCCGCGGCTAATTGTCGCGCTGATCCGATTCAATCAGGGGGGATTCCTCGCATGGGAGTCCCCGCAGTCGGACTTTACCTAAAATCTGCCTAAAAACGGCCTATTCGGCTTTGCGCGCGAGGTAAAAACACACTGATTCCGCAGTTTTCGCGGAATCAGTGTGCTTACGTGCACGAGTCCCGATTTAACGGATAAAGCTATTTAATTGAACAGCTATTAACCGCGGCGCGGGACTTTTGGCCGGCAATTAGTCACGGGTGAACTCTCGCGGCTAATTGAATATGCCCCTAAGACTGGCTACTCCAGTAGCAGTGAGAACTACAACTACCGGATCTGCCCATTGCGCATGTGTGACTCGAGTTCATGCATGTGCACTGCCACAGGGATCCGACCTGATCCCTCTTCGCACCCCTCTCCTCCTCCCCATAAGAATCAGTTGGCCTCCAGGAATGAACGCCATTTGAAGATGGCATAGGTACTCACAAACTTTTCATTTCCAGAGTTTACTAAATACTAGACGGTCCCATCGGGCCGGTTACTAAAAACATGCGGAAACTAATGTCTCTGCATATGCAATGTGCCTATTAGTGATCATGAATCCCTCAGTGTTTATGGCTTTACCAAAAACAATAGTTTGTCAGTACTCTGCACTCCTATGGGTATATTTACTAAAGTGCTGTTACCCATAGCAACCAATCCGATTCTAGCTATTATCTTCTAGAAGGTGCTAGATAAATAAGTAGAATTTGATTGGTTGCTATGGGCAACAATTCTACTTCTAAAAACCCACACTTTAAGGGTGGGATGTACTAAGCATCGCATACACGATGTGGTACAAGCTGCCTCTTATCGGGTACATACCACAGTTGATTACCACGGCAAATGACAGCTCTCCCGATAAGAGATTACCTTTGCAATAGCCTCAGATAAAGGGACTTCTGAGTTTAACACGCAGAGGTCCCTCTGGCTTCCTTCTGTGCATACGCAGAAGGACCCTATCGCCGCAATGGGGAGATGGGAGGGATCCGATTGGATCCCTCTCAAGGGGCATCCCGAAAAGAAGCAAATAGGCTTCTGAAGATGGGGTTACCCACCGGGATGAAGAATGCATGCCGGTGCTTAGTACATATGGGAAATGCAGTAAAACTCCCAAAAACTGCACCTTAGGGGGTTTTACCACATTTTTCACTTTAGTACATCATGCCCCAATACTGTTAAAATATCAAGAACCAGGAAACATTTTGTGACTATAAAAATGCTAATCATAACCAATTGTTCTAGGTAACTGCATTTAGTGTGGACAAGAACAAGATGGTGGAGAACTTTCCAAAACGTATCACAGACATCTTCCCTCCTGTTGAACCTGGCGATCATCCGATCGGACACATTGATGCTGTCTATGTCTCCTACACCTACAAAGAAACATATTTCATCAAAGATCGATATTACTGGAAAGTGGTCAAAGATCAAGCTAGGCAAGCCAATGCGTCGTTGCCCGTGAATGGACTATGGCCCAGCAAGAAGATAAACTCCAAGTGGTACGATATATGCGATGTACATCCATCTGTTCTCTTCAACACGACATAGACTGGGAAACTGCCATGCCTGGTCTGTAAGCCCACCCGTAAATGGAAAAAAAATAATAAGGTTGCAACACAATGTTTATCATTGCATTCCAGCCCACTCCGACGCTTTACCATGTACCACTAAAACTGTTCCCAGGGTTGCTGCTGTGAGAAAAGAACAGGGAGGCCCTGCAGTCACAGCTTCTTCCAAATACCTTGTGATCAGTTGTGTAATATCAAAGTAATAAACACAAGGTTCCGTAGGAAATATTTAACCATATGCAGTTGTGCAGAATCCACAACGATCACAGTTCTAGAACTTTGGTCTCGGTTTCAGCTTTAAACAAAGGATATAGCTGAGAAAGTGAAACAAAATGGCTGCACATAGGTTTGTTTTCCTTTTCAATTACTGAAACCGCTGCATTTTATTAGGCAAAATGGGATACTGTTCCCTCTGGTTTCTGAGGTGTCTACACAATTCTAAACACTGGTATGTTAACCACCCACTGTATGAGAGCAATGACGTCAGCATAACTGCTGCTAGACAGTTGTTCTTATTGCTGGAAAATTAAACGTTGGGTGATTGATGACGTAGATTCTTCTCTCACGTAGTACTGTTTGAATGAACTTTTTTTGCTGCTAGGTCTCCAAAAGCTAAAATTATATTTATTTACTCTTTTCGCAAACATCTGTATTGTAAGCTTTTTTCTTTTTTTGTAACTTGACAGTCTCATATTTGCCCTACAAGCAATACTTTGACTCCTATAATAATTAGTAACATTAACTTTATTCTGACAAGAACACAAATACCTTTACTTGTTCACTCAAAGGAGGATTTATGTGTTGCTACTATAAATGATTACTTTTTTTTATACCAGATTCTTGCTACCCTTTATATTTAATATGCTGGAAGAAGTTTATATTGGAATATACAGTATACATTATCATATTAATAAAATGATACTCTATTTCATTATGCAAACTGTCCATCTATATTTCTCTAGACGAATAGATGCTTTATACAATGCTATATTGTTCTTCTCAATAATAAATAATTCTGGCATACAGAAGGGTACAGGTATGTGCACCTGTGACACTGCCGGGAGGTGGAATGGTTCCACTCCATTTTCAGTGATGATGTGCAAATTGATCAGCTCTAGCTGGATTGAAGTCTGTGAAGTAGTTAATGTGATAAGGTCCCAAGAATTACAGTTAGGGCAAAATAAAGTTCCCAAAATTGTTCCAATGAATAAATTGAGCATTGTTTGGCACAGAAGTAAACAAAACATTAGAACCGGAAAGTGTAGATTGTACTGATAAGGACACGCTCATTTTTACTAAATAAAGATGAATTTCAGTACTATAAAATGCACTCTCTGCTCTACTAGGCAGTACCATTTTTGTTTTTGATAGGGAGATCATCAAATGCCTTTAACCATCCGACATCACTAAATACGAATAGTGTAGACTGCACTAATAAGGATACACTTATCACTCGTCCTAACAGGGAGTGACTGAGGCTTGCTTTATGGATAGTGCCGAGTTTTAGCCATCTAGACTAAAGCTGGGCATCCACTATACAATTTTCTGTCAGATATCTGTCCAATCCGGCTGGTTGGAATGAAAACCTGGTAATGTATGGCAGCAAATGACAGTCATCCATTTGCTCACAAACACTGGAAACTAGCCAAAAATGGTTGTTCAGACAAATTGGTTAAAACACACAAATGTAACCAATTTGAAAAAAAAATTTTGACCTTTTTTTTCAGTGTTTAAACCATATGATCGACTGTCATTTGCTCCCATACATAACCAGGTTTTCATTCCAACCAGCCAGATTGGACAGATGTCTGACCGAAAATTGTATAGTGGATGCCCAGCTTAAGGCTGGGTACACATTTAACGTTATGTACCCAGCCGACCTGTCATGCAACGGGTTCCGGTGTCTGCAAGTGCACGCACACTTCCTGATGGGAGCGACATTGCGATGGTGGAGGCCATGCTGCATTCGGCGATGTCGCTGACTATGCGCGGGACCGCACATAGTCAGTGACATAGTCTCTACACACTGGACGATATGTTGTCCGATCTGCAGGATCGGACAACACATTGTCTAGTGTGTACCCAGCACAAGAGGCATTAGTGCTTTGGATATATAGGCGCACATCCACTGCGTAGTTCCTCCAGAAGATATCCAGGTGAACAAGGGTTAAAAAAATCCAATAGAAAGATGCAGATGGAGCTCTGCGAAACACGTAGCACTATAAAGGAGATAATTCTTATTGGCTATTTCTATTGAAACATATGGACTTTTAACCCTTGTTCCCCTGAGTTTGTGTTACATCGTAAAATTTAGTAATGCAATGTTAGTTCATGCATTTTTTTTTTTACTTTTTGATCAAGAAAAATGTGAATATACAGCTATAGTCACAAAGCACTACTATCAATTTTTTGTTGAGAGATACCACATGGTTAAAGGGATTATACTATCCCCTCTCTATCAAACACAAAAAAAACACAGACTAGTAGAATAGTGTGCGCCTTATTGGGATGAAATTAGTTTCTTTAGGAAAAATAATTAAATCCGTTACCTTGTTTGTCTTTTTTGTCTAAATGGATGCTATACAGTTTTATATAAAACTCTTGTATTTCTTATGTTCTACAAATAATGTAAATCATATAATTTGTTTTTTTTATGTTCATTAAAGAAGAAAGTCATCTGATTTTTATTAGTTTTGGCTTTAGAAAGCAAATTTCTATGAATTTCACACAGCATGTCAAAAATTGTAGGTTTGTGATTTACAAATGGATATTATTGGCGACTACATTGTGATTAACCTATATGTAAACATATGTATGCATTACTAACTTGTATCATGCTGAAGTAGGCCAGGAACCCTCGGACATACCATGTGGTCAGGTTATTTTAACTTAATGATATACTGCCATAAGTAGGTTTTCAAAGTGTTGAGTGAATATTTCAGTAACATACGAGAGTGTTCAAGCCACTTTTTTTTTTATCATCCACTTTCAATATAAAAGTAAAATACCAGCATGAATTCTTAAAACACACACACAAAAAAAAAGTATGTGGACACCTGAAAAACATCACATGTGCTTGGTGAACCTCTCATTCCCAAACCATGGAATACAGAGCTAGTCTCCTCACGGCCTCCACTTTCTGGGAAAACCTTCAACTAGATTTTGGAACATGGCTGTGGGTGTTTGCATCTATTCAGCCACAAGAGCTTTAGTGTGGTGAAGCACTGATGTTGGGCGATTAGGCCTGGCTCACCGTCTGCATTCCAATTCATTTGTTGAGGTCAAGTTATTCCACAGCAAAATTCGGCAAACCATTTAATGATAGACATCGCATAGCATTGATATGCTAAAGCAAGGAAGAACCTTCCAGAAACTGTTGTCACCAAGTTGTAAGCATACAGTTCTATAAAAAATGTCATTGTTGGTTGTAGCATTAAGATTTCCCTTCACTGGAACTAAGGGGCCCAGGTTAAATCAGGAAAACCAACCCCAGACCATTATTCCTCCTATACCAAACCTTATAGTTGGCAGTACACATTTGGGGCTAGAAGCATTCTCTTGGCATTTGCCAATCCCAGATTCATCCATCAGCCCATCATATGGTGAAGCAGGATTCATCACTGCAGAGGACGGGTTTCCACTGTTCCGTTGGCACTGAACTTTGGACAACTCCAGCCGCCAATTGGCACTGATCATGGTGATTTGAGACTTGTGTGCAGTTTCTTGGCTATGTACACGGAATCCACGTAGCTCCTAACAAACAGTTCTTATGCAGATGACCCAGAGGCAGTTTGGAACTCGGTAGTGAGTGTTACATGCTACAGCACTCAGCAGTCCTATTCTTTGAGCTTGTGTGGCCTACGCATATGTTTCCACTTCACAATAACAATGTGACAGTTGACTGGGGCAGTTGTTGGACAGGTGCCATCCTATGACAGTGCCACGCTGCAGTTACCAGATATCTTCAGTATAACCAGTTCTACTGCTGACATTTGACTACGGAGATTGCATAGCTGTATGCCCGATTTAATCCACTTGTTCTCAATAGGTGTGGCCGAAATGATCCGACACACTAATTACAAGGGGTACCCAGACACTTTTGGCTATAAAGTGTATATCAATGATATTTACAAGGGGGAAAAAAAAAAAAAAAGCATTGAGCTTTGAATATAAAAATTAAGATAAAAAGTTGTTCATATTTAAAACGATCACTTCCAAAAATTGATTATAAATTTGAAATGATGTAGTGTGTATTAACACTTCAGGGGAAATTAACTAAGTCTTGGAGTGTGATACAGTGGAGAGAGATAAACTACCAACCAATCAGCTCCTAACTGTGATTTTTCAAACACAGGCTGTAACATGACAGTTAGGAGCTGATTGGTTGGTACTTTATCTTTTTCCACTTTATCACTCTCCAATGTTTAGTACATCTCCCCCTATATCTCGTAAATTATCTTTCTATGACTTTGAAAATGATAAATGTGAAATAAATACTTACATTTTGCAGACTGTAAAGTGTTAGGATTATCTGTCAAATGAAGATGTACTGTGATGTATATGGTATGGTGGTACTGTAAAACGTAATTCAAAGCAATTTTTTTTTTTTACATTGTGTTTAGGGGAAAATAAGGGACAATGTTTATTTAGACAGTCTAAATCACAAGCTGAATTGGAAGCTATATAATCCTGAAAAACAAGCTAGGCATTTAAGTCCTTATCTTTATGTTTATTGACATAATAGGCATATTTCATTAGACTTGTATTTTTTCTTTTTCATATGGTTATTTACCCATTCCAAAAGGTTATGCTAATTTTGCCTGCATCTCGCAAAAAAAAACAACCCACTAAATTCTGAAAAAAAATTTTAAATAAAAAAAAAAAAATGGAAGAGGCTGAACATGCAAATAATTCTATTTACTAAGCACTCGTTATATAAAAAAATATAAATAAAAAATATTTATAATTATCAAAATTGAGAGTTGATCGTACACAAACATTGTCCGAATACTTTCATTGTAACAAGCAAAGAAAATATGAACATTCTCGGAAACGGGCTAGTGGGTGTTTTAGAACTACAAAAAAATAAAAAAGTTTACAAAAATAAAAGACTGACTCAAATGAATGCATTCAAGTTTGAGCTCCACTGGTCAAACATGCTGGAACCCCGACCACCTTAAAAACAAAAAAAAACAAAAAACAACAAAACAACTAAATCAAGACAAAGGAATATATGATATTCTGCACCTAAGAATTCATTATTGACCTTGTTTTTTTGAGAGATACCTGTAAAAGAAAAGAGAAGGGGATAAATAGTTGGAAGGTCCTTTAAACAAAATTAATATTGCATGGCCTAAAAACACAATGCTCGCTTACCTTTCCCAATGTTTATGGTTAAGCTCTGAAAGGTCATCTAGTTTAGCAATTTCTTTAAGGTACTCAGACAGCTTCAGAAGTTCTTTATCCTTATCCCGGTTTAGATGTGCTTTCATGAAAGGCCTGATCTGTTAAGGAATCAAAAACAAAAATATCAACTTAGGGCCGAATTCAATTAGAGGCGAAAAAGCCGCCATCGGCGAAAAGTTTTCGCGAATTTGCGCTTTTCGTCCTATTCAATTCCAGGAAGTTTTCGCCTGCGCGAAAACTCCATAGGCAAAAGCAGGCGAATAAGTTTCTCCACCCAGAGGCAGGTGAAATGTAGGTCCAAAGTCTTTATTTTGGGGCACAAATGTGGGGACTTGATTCAGAACCATTTAGATCCCCCCCAATGACTAGGAAGGCAAAACAAATGTGGGGGGGAATTAATTTAAAAAGTGATGGAAAATAGGTAAAAAGTAGGGGGCATGGTATTTTGGGAGGCTATAAGGTTGAGACAGGTATTTTAAGATTGCAGGAAGCTGCGGCAGGTGTATTTTTGAGGTTTTTATTTAAATCTTCACTTTGGGAGATGCCAAAATACCCCATTTGAGTCTACCATATCCAAATATTCCGAAATACGGAATAATTTTGGCCTGACTGAGATAATGAAACCTTTGATTTTTGATGGTGCAATGTACACAAACTTTGTCTAAAGCACAAATTATTAAAAATATTATATAAAATTACCTTCAGTAAATGTGTATATGAAACATAAATGAATTTCATTTCTGTACACAAACTTTGCTTGAGACACAAAATTATTGAAAATATTGTATAAAATTACCTGCAGGCTCTGTGTATAAGGTGTATATAACATAAATGCATTCTGTGTGTATATTGGGGTCCCATTCCCAAGATATTTCATTATGATATGCAAATATCCAAAATAGGGAATATTCCGTTATCCAAAATACCCCTGGTCCCAAGCATTTTGGATATGGGAGACTCAACCTGTAGTACCCATTTACATGTACCCCAAATTTAACTGCGGTAGTTATTTTTCTAAAAAAATATTGCATTATATAATTTTTTCACATTTATTCAAATATACAGATAACAGCCCCTTTGAGATCACTAAATACTTTTATTAGGGCTAATAATACTCTTCTATATTGATTCCCAGGATGAGTTAGGTTTCTTTTGGGGTAAAGACTGATTTCCCTAAAATATGCTGTCCTTTTCGCTAGTTTCGTTATTCACTACATTCGCCTAACTGCGTTTCCGCCTGATTTAGAATTGAATAGGGAGATAAGCGGGGACGCGCATGGCGAAAACACTGCATCCAGACAGGCAAAATCAAAGCGTTTTTCGCCGACCTCGACTTTTTGCGCCTACTTAAATTTGTCCCTTAGTGTCGGATTCAGAGGTGGAAGCTAATGACGCAACGACTGAGACTTTACACAGCATGACTGAGTCTTTATGCAAATGAATTTGTACAGAGACGCCAAGCAGCTACAGCGCTAAAAAGACGCACCATCGAACATTGCACCAGTCCTAAGGAGGCGCAGAATATCAGTCTGAATATGGCCGACAAAATCAGTGCAACTCCATAAAGTTGCGTTTGACTAGCCACGTTTCCATTCAGGACCGGCCACTGAAATTGCCCAAATTCGTTCTGCGTCCCCTGGTGGTAACCATCAGGACACATTTGCAGACTGAAAACATTGTCCGTTTGCGTCCGACATCGACACTGTGCTCACCTCTGAATCAGGCCCCTAATGTCTGATGCAGAGGTGAACGTACTGTGGAGTGTATCTTGCATGTTTTTGTACGGTGACGCTCAGGAGCCAAGCCATAGCCAAGTACGGGAAATGCAGAGGCGTGCGCATTTCAGGTAATGTAATGGGGCATCCTCACATAGGGCATGATTAGTAAGGGCGTTGCAGGTTATGCAGAGTTGCCAGGGAGCGTAAATGCAAAATCTGTTTTCAGACATCTATCTTGTGCGCTGATGATGAAGAGTATCACATCTAGTGTACAGATAAAGGCCGTCCATTTGCAAAGATGTATACAGCTGTACAAATGGGTGAAAACGTGCATTTAGTTCCATGCAGGCAATGTGGGAGCTATTACAGCCGACTTCAGTTCAAATCAGCATCTGCCAATATTTCAACTAAATAAGTATTTGGACAATATCTAAGTTATCATTCTTTCTCTGAGAATTCCCAAGCATATTTACAAGGTGATTTCCACCCCAGCTGATTGCTTTCTGGAGACACATAAACAGTAACAAGCTCAGTTTAGTGAGAGGTGTATATTATCCATTTATAATATAAGTGATTGCATGTATTGTAGAGGCAGCCTCACAAAAACAATGAAACTGTACAACGGTACTTTCACAGCAGTGACATCTCCTGAAATCGGAGTTAGATATCTGAGTAATGCAGAAAACAATCTTAGTCTAAACACTTTTTGGACTGTACCAGTCAGCAGCACATTGGCACATAGACACTATTTATATCATTGGGTTACCTTTAAACCATTCTGGGGATTCATCAGGAAATTCCTTCCAATATCATCGAACATTATGGTATTCTTCTTATTGTAGAACTCTGCATATTTGCCCCAAACCACCCCAAGTGGCTTCACCTGTGAGTGAAAAAACAAAAACACAAGAAAAAACAACAAAATAAGAGATGGCAGCTCCCATCTAAGCTATGTTCCTATGATATACACTTCCTATAATAATACTATTATTGTATTTAATGTTATGGGGGTGAGAAAATATGTTTTTACAGTAGTTATTACTGTATATACACATCCTCTGAGTACAGGAGCGTAGGGAGGGCAGTTCTACTGGAGTGTGAGCTCCAGGCGCCTTACTTACCAGAGGGTGCCCTGCAGTCGGACCCCGGAGCAGCTGTTAAGTAGCTGAGTGTCTGCCGGGTCCGCAGAAGCAACAGCAGCGTCCTGTCCTGCCTTCCTGCTCTAGTGAGAAACTCCTGGTCACTAGAGGAGCTTGTGCTGAGCCCTGATTGGTGGAGCTCAGCACATGTTCGTCTGACCCCAGGGGGCGGGGCTACAGCAGCATGGAAGAAGCTGCAGAGTCCACATTAAGGTAAGAGAGGTTATACCCCAGTAGTTATGTCTATCAGCCCCCCTGCCTGTATGTGTGACCCTTCCTGCCTGTATGTATTGTATGTGTCTATGTGTGACCCTTCCTGCCTGTATGTACTGTATGTGTGTATGTGTGACCCTTCCTGCGTGTGTGTGTGTGTGTGTGTATGTACAGTATGTGTGTGCGTATGTGTGTGTATGTATGTATGTGACCGTGTGTGTGTGTGTGTGTGTGTGTGTGTACAGTATGTGTGTGTGGTGTGTATGTACAGTATGTGTGTGCGTCTGTGTGTGTATGTATGTGACCCTTCCTGCCTGTGTATGTATGTATGTGACCCTGTCTGTGTGTGTGTGTGTGTGTGTGTGTGTGTATGTACAGTATGTGTGTGTGTGTATGTACAGTATGCGTGTGTGTCTGTGTGTGTATGTATGTATGTGACCCTTCCTGCCTGTGTATGTATGTATGTGACCCTGTCTGTGTGTGTGCGTGCATGTTTATGTATGTATGAAACCCTGCCTGTATGTGTGTGTCTATGTATGTATGAATGAATTTGAATGCGTCACCCTGCCTGCATGTGTATGTACAGTATGTATGAATGGGTGACACTGCCTGTATGTATGTGTATCCATTCCTGTATGTGTATATGTTTGTATGTATACACACTTTTTTTTGGGGGGGGGGGGGGGGGGGGGGGCTTGGTGTCACGCTCGTGCTTCGGATACCCGGGCCACATGCTACACCTCTGTCTGAGTAGGTAGAGCACATAAAATACCCTAGGGGTTGTATGTAGCATAATAAGCAGCGACTGGACATATATCCAAAATGTAAATATTGAGTGTACTATTTCCTGAGGACAAGATCATCTTGCATTTCTGCGCACCAATTTCCCCTGAATAAAGCGCAGACCACCATTTTTTTAATGAATCAATAACTATGACAATGATTGAATGAATAAGCTTATTTAGAACTAGTGATATCACTGAGGCATCAACTGCATCCATAGGGGTTTATTTCCTAAGCATTGGAGAGAGAAAGTACCAAGCAATCAGCTACTGTCATTTTTCAAACACAGCCTGTAAAGTGACAGTTAGAAGCTGATTGGTTGGTAATTTATCTCTCTCCAAGGATAAATAAACCTCACAATGTCTACTGAATAGGTTACTTGCAGTGAGTGCAGGCGATAAGTGCACTTTAAGTATACCGTCTTATTTGTGTCTGTGCCCCAATTTACCGCTGGCTGAACTCATGATATAATTGGAGATCCGTGACCTCTGCTGCGGTAAAACGCCTTGTACTTTAAGACTTGCAATTATGCCATGCACATCTCCTGAGGAGGACATGTTGAATATATATCTGTAAATCACCATAAGTTGCTTTTTCATACTGGACAAAATTGAATGAGGTTCATGTGGACCATACCTCTTGCCTGTATAGGCATTCCCAGTTCTACCGACACCGGGGTATTGGAGAATTCTAACATGTTGGATAATCTTAATTCCCCAATTTCGACCCCAAAATGGTCGTAATCTGCGATTCGGAGATCTTTACCATGTTGAATTTACTCGATTCCCAGATAGATTGCTGATCGATGATCTCTGATCTGCTACGATCGGTTATTGTATAACTGTCACATCCTGTGTGGACGCTTCAGACGGGCGCCCTTCACAGTATAGGCAGCCGTTTGGGCATCCTGAGGGCGCCTGCACTTACTGGAGCAGCCGGTCACGTCCCCTTCTGCATGATGTAATGACATTGCACCCTGAGTGGGCAGTGCTAGGCGCTGGGTGGTACTGTGCCCTGTTACGGCTCTGCTTCCCAAACTTTTGTAACCCTGTGGGAGGGTAAAGGACCAGGGCAAGGTTTCTGAGTCTATGTCATTGTTCATAGCTTGATTAGATGAAAGGCTTTCTTTGTGTATTTACTTAAAAACTACCTCTTCTTCCTCATCGCCATAGTTTATAGTAAGTAGAAGATGGCAAAATAAAACCTTGCCACATTATTAAGAACTGCAAAATGAAAATTAATGAGCATATTAGATTTCGCCTACGTTCTTCGACAAGATATAATATCTGAGGTTTGTTTTAGATAAAAGGCTCCAGAGGTGACCCTAAAATAATAACATACATAAGACATCTCTAATCGCTAAGCACAGTGTATACTTACATCTATGAGGCCTCTCCTGGGTGTGTGGACGGTGATCATGGCTGCACTATCCAACATGAACGTGATCTTGTAATTAGCGTTTGTGCTGACGCCCAACTCCTTGTAAAACACATGGACAGTTCCAAGTTAGAAAGTAACAACAATAAGAGTCTGTGCAATAATAAATATATATATATATATATTTATTTTACTTTACTTCAAAGCCAATATCAGAACCTATTGTGAAATGGTGAACTAGAGCTTTCATTGAAATTTTTTTTTCTTTTCATCCTCTCAATTTTGTAATTGACAAAAATAAATAAACAAATGACCAACTTCACTATATAATTCCATGTAATATAACAATCAGTGGAGATCATGTATGACATGTACCGCAAATAGACTTGGTTTTACTACGCCGATCCACTTTCCCATTCTTTGGTGCCTACATGCGTCACAACAAAGTCCATGCTCCTAACTCTTACATTTAAAGATTATGACTTTGCTAAAGTATTATTAATGTCTCAAGCAATACTGTTGACTGTCATTATTACATGTGGCACTTGAAGCTTTTTATTTTTTCCATATAATTATTACAAACTTGGCAATGAGCTGTCACTTCGGTAGACCTATAAATGCCTGCCCAAACTGAGGCGCACTGCACCTTGGCTATTTTGCATGTTACGAAGGGCCTACAGTGAATAGAAAATGAGAAAGTATTATGAAAGTGTACTTACACCTCTCTCTTTCTACATCTCAGATGAAGCAGGATAGACTGCGTGGATCTGTGAAACTTATACTGGTCACATAAATAGGACTATGGCTGGTGTTGGAAAATGGACACAAACCAGCATGCCTGATCGCAATGGATCAGCATGTTCCCAACCACCCGGTACCCCACTACAAAAGATTAAAAGATTAGTTGGTAGGTGACTATCTGCCTGATCAGATCACTCTGCCGGAGCACCAAGTCGTCTGAACTGTGCAATGGGAATAAAGCACACAGAGGTGTGAGATGTCCGTGCGCCCCAAGATGTCACTAGGTCATAGAAGCTAAATTATGTCTCTGCCCATAAAATGCCACCATTGTCTGTAGGCGATAGGTCAGCATTTAAAGCGGAGCCAAAAAATGTGAAAAGCATCAGTGTAACTATCAGAAAAACAAAATGACTGTATAACATAATACTTATTTCATGAATACATGCCCATAGGAGATTACATCCGCTCACCTTCATTTTGGCTTCAATCCATTTCATGCTGGTTGCAGCTGGAAAGAGAAAAACAAAAGTAAATACTAAAAATGCATAGTCTTATAAACAGGTATGATTTACTTTTGTGTAGAGGAGACTTTTTAGGAGCCACCAGAGACTGAGATAGATAAGTTTCGGCACTAATTGATCCAAACAAAGTCTATTAGTAACTACAACAGCAGTTATTAGATCCAAGGATCTACTAGTAATGCCTTGCGTGAGCCATCCCATTCATCTATGCTAAGCTGTATCTTTGTGCATTGACACATAACACCAAGATACTTGGTTTATTGTCTAATAAATAGCTGTTTCAACTCATAACCCTATTCATAAGATCTATTGCAACAACTTTTATTTAATTATAATAAAAAGTGACAAGACACATTAAGGTGAACTCATTATACCTGTAAAGAAAATCCCCAGTAAATAAGTGTGTATGGGGGCTCGTCCAGCTCGCTCAGCTGATACGGGAATTGTACTTTTCATGCAGTGAAAAGGGGCCAAACTATGGAACCAACATGTACATCACAGTAAATGTAGAGAAATAATAAATATTACTATCCTTGATGTCAGTGAACCAAAGTACAAGACTAAAGCAGGGTACACACAATGCAATCCATTGAACGATTTATTATTCCAACGCAGATTGGAACAATAGATCGTGCGGATCGCAAACGGTGTATGGACTAGCAGTCGCGTGCAACATCGCATGTGGCGCCGTTGCAGGTAATCAAAGACGGATGAGGTATCATTCCATCCTTCAATGTGTACCTGCAGTACGATATTTCGGCCCGAAAAATCGTCCGGTTACAACTCGCCAAGTGTGTACCAAGCATAAGATCCACCACAGTAGGAACGCTGAATTCAGCAATCTCAGCACTATGTGTACAGAGGAGGTGCACTACAGTTGGATCAGTGAACCTGGTGCCTGCTCTGCTATGTCAGACTATGGTGCATAAGTCATAGCCTCATTACACTAATGAGCTGGGTGCTATATAAAAGGAAACTGTCTTATAGACAAATGCAGGAGCAGGTCTATCTGCAGAATCTCTCTTTATAATATACTGGAACTGAAATGGTCAGAAGTGCACTTCATTCAAAATTAAAATAATTTCTACAAATAAAGAGACAATAAAGTTATATTAAGCCTTAATATAAAATGATAACAGCGGGCCTGATTCAGAGATAGACGCCATGGTAATGTACATGCAGATGAGTGATCGGTGATCTGCGCATGCCTCTGAGTCGCGCTGAGCATGCGTCAGGTTTCATCTTTGTTGTCGCTCTCAGTGAGGATTTATTTGCAGTGATTGGCAGACAGGGACCATTTCTGAGAGACAATGGGGGAGAGGGGGGCTGGTGACTTAAATGCAGGCGTGTCACAACTGTTTTGGGGCGCATCTCTGCCTGCGACTGCAACCCCTGTACGCAGTAATAATGGCTCCAGTGTCTCAGTTCCTGCAGCCATTCTGTGCGATCATAGGGATACTCAGGTGGCCGATTATCGCCTGATCTGTGACTGATGCTGCGTCTGTGTACGCAGTCAACTGGTTTTGCAAAGCCGCCGGTTGAAGTCTCAATGCAGTGGCGGCATTAGCGTACATCTCTGAATCAGGCCCAAAGTTTAGAATAATAACTTAAAGTACTTCAAATGCATGTATTTATATTTCTTTAGTTACTTATATACAGTGCCATTTTTCATGTTTTGTTGCCTCACAACCTGGAATTAAAATGCATTGTTTGAAGGAGTGCATCATTTCATTCACAGAACATGCCTACAACTGTGAAGTTGTGTTTTTTTATATTGTGAATCAAACAACATTTAGAACAACATAACAGAAAACTTCAGCGTGCATAACTATTCACCCCCCCCCCCTAAAGTCAGTACTTTGTCGAGCCACCTTTTACGGCAATTACAGCTGCAAGTTGCTTTGGATAAGTCTCTATGAGCTTGCCACATCTTGCCCCTGGGATTTTTGCCCATTCCTCAAGGCAAAACTGCTCCAGCTCCTTCATGTTGGATGGTTTCCGCTTGTGAACAGCAATCTTCAAGTCTGACCACAGATTCTCAATTGGATTGAGATCTGGGCTTTGACTAGGCCATTCCAACACATTTAAATGTTTCCCCTTAAACCACTCGAGTGTTGCTTTAGCAGTATGCTTCGGGTCATTGTCCTGCTGGAAGGTGAACCTTCGTCCCAGTCTCAAATCACAGGCAGACTGAAACAGGTTTTGCTCAAGAATATCCCTGTATTTAGCACCATCCATCTTTCCCTCGACTCGAATCAGTTTCCCAGTCCCTGAAGCTGAAAAACATCCCCACGGCATGATGCTGCCACCACCATGTTTCACAGTGGGCATGGTGTTCTTGGGGTGATGGGATGAGTTGGGTTTGCGCCAGACATAGCGTTTTCCTTGGTGGCCAAAAAGTTCAATTTTAGTCTCATCTGACCAGAGCACCTTCCTCCATACATTTGGGGAGTCGCCCACATGCCTTTTGGCAAACTCAAATGGTGTCTTCTTATTTTTATCACTAAGTAATGGCTTTTTTTTGGCCACTCTTCCATAAAGCCCATCTCTATGTAGTGTATGGCTTATTGTGGTCACATGCACAAATACACTAGTCTCTGCTGGGGAACTCTGCAGCCCCTTCAGGGTTACCTTTGGTCTCTGTGCTGACTCTCCGATTAATGCCCTCCTTGCCCGGTCTGAGTTTTGGTGGCCAGCCCTCTCTTGGCAGGTTTGTTGTAGTACCATGTTCATTCCATTTGATGATGACGGATTTCATGGTGCTCCGGGGGATCATCAAAGATTTGGATTTTTTTTTTAATACTCCAATCCAGAATTGTACTTCTCAATAACTTTGTCCCTGACTTGTTTGGAGAGCTCCTTGGTCTTCATGGTGTGATGCCTCTTGCATAGTGGTGTTGCAGGGGCCTTTCAGAAAAGGTGTGTTTATACTGAGAGATCATGTGACACTTAGATTTCACACAGGTGGACTTCATGTGACTTCTGAAGGTAATTGGTTGCACCAGAACTTTTGAGGGACTTCATAGCAAAGGGGGTGACTACATATGCACATGCCAATTTTCAGAATTTTATTTATAAAGATTCTTTTTTTATATATATTTTTCTCATTTCACGCCACCAAATTAGACTATTTTGTGAAGATCCATCACATAAAATTCAGATTAAAAAAAATAAATAAAATGACAGGATGTAATGTAACAAAAAAAGGTAAAAAGCCAAGTGGGGGGTGAATACTTTTGCAATGCACTGTATAGTGTACTTTACTATACATGTCTCATAATAATGAGAAATATAATATTGGTATGAATTCCTCAACCTTGCTGCTTGATTTATGCCATATGTCACGGTATGTAAGATGTACATGTTTGAAAGATTAGGTAAAAAAATTAAAATAAATAAAATGAATAACGGAAATCACTGTCACTAAAACACTTACACCATATTACTATATCGTAGTCTTCATAGGCAGAGGTAAGAAATTCATGCAGATACGGCCTCATAAGCTCTAGACCTGTTTCTGCACATGACCGATGATCTGAAAAAGACCAGGGGAGGGAACAGTTACATGTTATAGATGGGTAATAGTGTGACTGGTATACACAGATGAGGCGGAACTGGACATTATCCGACACATACAAAGAAGAAAAGACTCCATCCATAGTTCTGCTTTCTATGAATCTGCTACTAAAGGTGCCTATCCACTAGGCGACCTGAAAGACTGAACGTCTAGTATTCAGACCTTCAGGTTGCCGAGGTGCGGTGCCCGCACTGAACGGCGTTCACTGAACGTCGTCAGGTTGACCAGCAGGTTCAGTAGATAGTCGGGGTCGGCAAGGCCCAAGTGTGCACGCGCATCGCTGGTCCTTGCCGGCTATCCATCCTGGTTTAGGTCGGATTGTTCACAAAGTCGTGTACTGGATAGGCCCCTTAAGTTTACTGGTATTTACAATTCACAAGATTGCCATTATTTTAGGCTTCTGTCCCATAATCCCCTTATCTTTTCCCTAAGACCTCCAGTCAGACTGGGTGTGGTGCTGGGCGAAAAAGAAGACAGTCACCACCTTCAAAATATACCGAATGCCAAGGCCCAGCACCCCAGTTATCTATCTGTGGGTGTTTTTAATCCAAGTTGCACGGTTCCTACCAACATTACTTGTATTTCAGAGGTAAGTTTATATTAAAACTATAAAGTGGTAGTGTGGGTGTACATATGTAACAGGTCACCTTGCCATGGTACTGAAGATGGGCGTCCACAATTTAAAAAACACGTGCATTAAGAACCTTGCATCCATTAGATCATCAGCCAGGGCCGGATTAAGGGCCACCTGGGCCAGAAAATGTTAAAGGGCCTATACTGAGATGGGGAGGAGCTTTGACCAGTACTGTGTGGGTGTGGCCAGAGCCATGTAGGTGTGTACAACCCCCTACACTATCAGCCATACTGTCTCCCTAAATACATAAAGATAGAAAAATTTAGGGCCATATTCAATTAGGTTCGAAAAGTCCGGGCTTTTTGCATGCCGGACTTTTCGCACCACATCGGAGGATTGACAGGGGATAAAGTATCGGGCGAGTGCCCACTTATCCCCGTTTTCAATTCAGAAGCTGCGGAATCGGGACCCAATGGAAAGGTAAGTGGCAAAAAGTCCTGTAAATTTTTGGGAATTCATCCTGGCACCCCCCTAAAGATGCCCTGACATGGGGGATCTCTGTGGGTACCTCGATTTTGCCTGCTGAAAATAATCAGGATTTTTTAATAGCCGTGGCAGGTGCATAAATGCGCCTCTGAAGAACCAGTGAAGAATAGCATTATTTTTAAACTATGCCCATCAAATTTGGGGTACATGAAAATGGGTGTAAGCATATTTTTAAGTCCCTAAAGCCATTTTTAAAAATTATTCAAAAATGCACCTGCTACTACCCGCATTCTAGAAAACACCTGCCGCATACATGGGAACCCCCAATGAATCAATATTGTTAGTTTAAAACTTTGTTCCCCAATATTTTTTTTCAACCCCAAAATTAAAGTACATTTTTTGGGGTGTCCTGAGGATTTTTTTTTATTTATTGATTTTTTTACACAGATTACTTTTAGGCGACCCCCCCGGGGCTGCAGGCTATTTATTTTAAGCCTACACCCCTAAACCCCAATTCTGCACTTTTTTTTCGCCATGTATTACATGGAGAAAAGTTATCCCCGCTTTTTAACAAAGACTTTTCGCACTGGTGAAGAGTCTTTGAAATTGAATACGGGGATAATTAAAATAGGCGAAAATGACGTCACCAGCGATAAATTATCGCCGATAACAGACTTTTCACTTCTCATTGAATATGGCCCTAATGCTGGGCATACACAGCCAGATAAAGTGCCTGTCAGACCGACAGACATTTTATCTGGCCGGCTGCCAGCCGCAGATGTCGCCGGCATACACTGTGAGAGAAATCTCACAGTGTATAGCACGACATCCGCGCTCCGCCCCCCGGGGGAGGAGACATTTCCCTGTTCCTTCCATAGGAAGGAACACAGGAAATGTCTGTCTGTCGGCTGCGCTGGGCATACACTGCCCGATGCGGCCGACAGTTTACCGGGTAATATCGCATCGGACGGGCATGCTGGACAATCCAGCATGCCCGACCGAGCAATATTTAACCCTCGGTCGCCCCCCCACACACTACAATTATCGCGGCGATCCACCGATATCGGGCGGATCATCCCGATAAGTGTAGCGTGTATGGCCAGCATTAGTGAGAAAACTAGAAATACCATTAAATGGTTATAAATATGGGCCTATTTTTATGTGGAGAACTGTAGCTGGAGCTCCATCTGCCCATTGTTAATCTGGCCCTGAGAAAATGTAAGACCAGCACCAAAACAAAGCATCAGGCCTCTGCTGATCTGCAAGAACAGGGCCGGATTACAGCATGTGGGGGCCCGCCCGCCGCCATAGGGAGCCTAATCCCTCCCCCGATTACTTACCATCTGGCTCTGTGTTGTGAATGAAGCAGCACAGTCAGCGCTGCTGCAAAAAAGCGCACAGCGGCTACTGAGGCCCGACATCAGTGATCAGCGTCACGGACATGGTGTCACGCGATGCTGAGGAGGGGACTCGGGAACCGCTCTGCGCTTTATGCGACAGTGCTGCGGCATTCAGAACACAAACGCGGCAGCTCAGCCCCCATCTGGGAACAGGTGCCACTGGACGCAATCATATAATATGTAGCAAACGTATATATTATATATACACCATACACACTAAAACACACATATACACTATACACAAACAAACATATATACACACACTAACTCATATACATATACAGTATACACACACTAACATATACACAGCCATGGCCAAACATTTTGAGAATGACAAGTATTGGTTTAATTTGCATATACTCCAGAATGGCATGAAGAGTGATCAGATGAATTGCAATTAATTGCAAAGTCCCTCTTCGCCATGACAATGAACTTAGGGCCTGATTCAGAGACGGACGCTCTGAAAGAGCGCTCGCTCTGAATCAGGGTGTTTTTTTTTGGAGCGGCCTTCTGGCCGCTCGCATAGCGGTGGGTTGCCACCCACAGCTATAGCGAGCGGCCAGGTTGATGGTCAAGACCCTCGCGACCATCGGGCTTGCGACGAAATCCTTGTGGTAGGGTCTCGTGGCCACAAGCCCCAGAGAGCTTCTGGCTCTAATAGTCAGTGGGGCCACCCACAAACGGCAGGCGTTCGCTTGGGAACGCCTCTGTTTGTGAAGCCACCCCCCTGCCACGCCTACCAAACGGGGCGAGCTGTCAATCACCATCGACCGCTCGCCCCCTTTGGTGCGAGACCCAGAGCGACGGAGCACCAGTCGCTAGCCGGGTCTCGCACATGCGCACGACGGAGCCCGCTCCGCCTTGCGCATGCCCAGTGGGCAAACATCGACCCGGTTACGAGCGCTCAGCGCTTGCGACCGGGTCTGAATCAGGCCCTTAATCCCAAAAACAAAATTTTCACTGCATTTCAGCCCTGCCACAAAAGGACCAGCTGACATCATGTCAGTGATTCTCTCGTTAACACAGGTGAGAGTGTTCATGAGGACAAGGCTGGAGATCACTCTGTCATGCTGATTGAGTTAGAATAACAGACTGGAAGCTTTAAAAGGAGGGTGGAGCTTGAAATCATTGTTCTTCCTCTGTTAACCATGGTTACCTGCAAGGAAACCCCGTGCAGTCATCATTGCTTTGCACAAAAAGGGCTTCACAGGCAAGGAAATTGCTGCTAGCAAGATTGCACATAGTTGTGAAGAAGGATTCAGGGCGCCCAAGAACATCCAGCAAGCGCCTGGACCGTCACCTAAAGTTGATTCAGCTGCGGGATCGGGGCACCACCAGTGCAGAGCTTGCTCAGGAATGGCAGCAGGCAGGTGTAAGTGCATCTTCACGCACAGTGAGGTGAAGACTTTTCGAAGATGGCCTGGTGTCAAGAAGGACACTAAAGAAGCCACTTTTTTCCAGGAAAAACACCAGGGACAGACTGATATTCTGCAAAATGTACAGGGATTGGACTGCTGAGGATTGGATTAAAGTTATTTTCTCTGATGAATCCCCTTTCGGATTGTTTGGGGCATCTGGAAAAACGCTTGTCCAGAGAAGGAAAGGTGAGCGCTACCATCAGTCCTGTGTAATGCCAACAGTAAAGCATCCGGAGATCATTCATGTGTGAGATTGCTTCTCAGCCAAGGGAGTGGGCTCACTCACAATTTTGCCAAGAACACGGCCATGAATAAAGAATGGTACCAAAACATCCTCCAAGAGCAACGTCTCCCAACCATCCAAGAACAGTTTGGTGACGAACAATGCATGATTTATATATATAAATCCGTCCTTGGTCTGGAACTCCCAATAACAATGTTTAACTGCTGCCGGTGCCCTCACAAAAATAATGTACAGTGCAAAGGTGTGGCACTCATGGCATCTTAGAATGAAAACTGAAGAAGAGATAGGCTAGTGCAGAGTTGTATTGGCAAGTATGGAGGGGTCATGGGCAGTGGAGATAGGTAGTGGTGAGTATGGAGGGGTCAGGGAGGTAGTGCAGAGTGGTAGTGGTGAGTATGGAGGGGTCAGAGTGGTAGTGGTGAGTATGGAGGGGTCACGGGTAGTGAAGATAGGTAGTGGTGAGTATGGAGGGGTCAGGGGGTAGTGCAGAGTGGTAGTGGTGAGTATGAAGGGGTCAGAGATAGTGAAGATAGGTAGTGGTGAGTATGGAGGGGTCACGGGTAGTGAAGATAGGTAGTGGTGAGTATGGAGGGGTCAGGGGGTAGTGCAGAATGGTAGTGGTGAGTATGGAGGGGTCAGGGGTAGTGAAGATAGGTAGTGGTGAGTATGGAGGGGTCAGGGAGGTAGTGCAGAGTGGTAGTGGTGAGTATGGAGGGGTCAGGGGTAGTGAAGATAGGTAGTGGTGAGTATGGAGGGGTCAGGGGTAGTGCAGAGTGGTAGTGGTGAGTATGGAGGGGTCAGGGGGTAGTGCAGAGTGGTAGTGGTGAGTATGGAGGGGTCAGGGGTAAAGAAGATAGGTAGTGGTGAGTATGAAGGGGTCAGAGATAGTGAAGATAGGTAGTGGTGAGTATGGAGGGGTCAGGGAGGTAGTGCAGAGTAGTAGTGGTGAGTATGGAGGGGTCAGGGAGATAGTGCAGAGTGGTAGTGGTGAGTACTGAGGGGTCAGGGAGGTTGTGATGAGTATGGAGGGGTCAGGAGGGTAGTGGAGATAGGTAGTGGTGAGTATGGAGGGGTCAGGGGGTAGTGCAGAGTGGTAGTGGTGAGTATGGAGGGGTCAGAGAGTAATGCAGATAGGTAGTGGTGAGTATGGATGAGCCAGGGGGTAGTGGAGATAGGTAGTGGTGAGTATGGAGGGATCAGGGAGGTAGTGGTCAGCCACCCAGTAACCTTTGCAATGCTGGTCAGTTGTGGGTAAATGAGACCAGTACACATGTACTAACATTATGCCACCTGTAGTGCCCACACATTATGCCACCTGTAGTAACCACAAAGTGTACTCACCAACAGCAGCCTCAGGAAGCAGGCAGAGCAGCAGTCACAGCCTCACAAAGAGTCACACTGTCACATCCATGAGGCTGTGCTGCTGCTGCTGGGTCAGAGGAGCATGTGATGTGCTCCAATCAGAGCTCAGCACATTCTCTTCTGACCCCACTGCAGAGACTACTGGGAGTTATTACCCAGTAGTGCACTGCAGTGCTGAGTCTGATTGCACGGTAGAGCTTATATCCCCTTCTTGCTAGGGACCTGGAAGTGACGTGAGTGAGGGCGGAAGTGCAGTTCATGCCCTGATGACGTCAGGGTCCTCTCCGTGAAGGGGATTTAGACACTACCCTGACTGCACTGTGCTCCAGTCCCCTGCATGTAGCTGCCGGCCGGGTCAGTCACAGCCCCACTTCGGCCGGCGTAGGGCTGCGTGCGCTAGTGGTTGGGGCCCCTTTGTGTGTGATGGCACCGGGACGACTGCCCCTTTGCGCCCCCCCTCTTAATCTGGCCCTGTGCAGGATGACACGCCAATCACGCTTATATGACTGCCCTGACATCAAACTAAGTTTTTGGTTGATTACCACATTATAACTATTGATCTATGTAATTAATGTCATGTTGTTTCAACAAGATACAAGAATTTTACACTTATTTGGAATAGATTTGATGATTTTTTTTCTAATATGATATATATATAATAGTTAAAAATAATAAATAAATGTAGTTCATTTGTCAGTTATCGGGCACCATAGAGTTAAGCTTTCAGCCTCCCAGGATGCACCAGGGTCCCCCTCCTATACCCCGCCCTCGAGCCAAGGCACCTCAGTTAGTTACCAAGCCATAGGCCGGAGGAGGAGAAGGACGAGAGAGAAAGAAGATCTGGATACACACAAGAATCACACTCTCACCAGAGGGAGACGGGAAAACCGGTGACCAGACCAAAACCCATCTGCAGCACAGGTGCGACAGGGCGTGAGTCCTGTGGAACCCTATGGACTTCGTAGAAATAGAGATAAAGGTAAGTTCTTACCATATCTCATATTTTCTACTTCAGGGTCCATAGGGTATCCACAGGATACCTTGGGGATGTCCCAAAGCAGTATCCTTTAAGGGTGGGGACGCTCCTGTGCTGAAAGGAGAATCCGCAGCCCGAAGGAAGCATCCTGAGAGGCGAAGGTGTCAAACCTGTAATATCTCACGAAGGTATGGACAGAGGACCACGTAGCAGCCTTGCAGATCTGGACTGCAGAGGCACCACGTCGAGCTGCCCATGAAGGACCCACAGACCTAGTGGAATGAGCCTTCAAAGAAGGAGGAACCGGCAGACTTTCATGAAGATAAGCTTCAGAAATAGCCATACGGATCCAGGCTGCCAAAGTTTGCTTTGAAGCAGGCCAACCCTTTTTACGGAAGCCATAGAGGACAAACAAGGCGTCCGACTTCCTAAACGAAGAAGTGCAGTCAACATAAGTCCTTAAGGCCCGCACAACATCCAAAGTGGCCTCACCCACTGAAAGACCAGGTGAGTTAAAGGCCGGAACAACTATTTCCTCGTTAACATGAAACTGGGAAACAACTTTGGGAAGAAATTCAGGCCGAGTGCGGAGCACTGCCCTGTTCCCATGAAAAATCAAGAAAGGGGGTCTACAAGAGAGAGCCCCTAAATCAGAAACACGTCTGGCCGAAGCTATGGCCAGAAGGAAAACAGTCTTAGCTGTTCGCCATTTAAGATCCACTGAGCCCAGTGGTTCAAACGGCGGTCCCCGGAGAGCCCTCAGGACCACAGCCAAATCCCAAGGCGCCACAGGTGGAACAAAGGGCGGCTGAATGCGGAGAACACCTTGCATAAAAGGTGCGCACATCCGGGATTGTAGCAATCCTACGGTGAAACCAGACAGACAGGGCTGAAACCTGTACCTTCAAAGAAGCGAGGCGAAGCCCATGATCTAATCCCGCTTGTAGGAAGGCAAGTACCCTAGACAGACAAAACTCCCGCGGTGCATAACCTCTCGGTCGACACCATTGGAAGAACGTATGCCACACGCGATGGTATATCCTCGCGGACGACGGTTTCCGAGCTCGCAACATGGTACGCACCACAGAGCTGGAAAACCCCCTGGACCTCAACATGGCTGTCTCAACAGCCACGTCGTCAAAGACAGCCGAGCCAGGTCCGGGTGAAGACAAGGACCCTGCGACAGGAGGTCCGGTCGTAGCGGCAACCGCAGAGGACTGTCCACGGACAGACCCTGAAGGTCTGAGAACCAGTGCCGTCTGGGCCACGCGGGAGCTATCAACAGGAGCGTCCCTCCTTCCTGTTTGAATTTCCGGATTACCTGTGGAAGAAGGGAAACAGGAGGAAACAGATATGCGAACCGGAACGTCCACCGGACGGACAGAGCATCCACCAGAGACGCCTCTTCGTCTCTTGTGCGAGACCCGTACACCGGCAACTTGCACCTCTACGAGAGCCGCCCGACTTCGGGTTCCTCCTTGCCTGTTTATGTAGGCCACGGTGGTAGCGTTGTCCGACTGGACCTGCACCGGACGACCCTGGAGAATCCGATGTGCCTGCTGGAGAGCATTGAAGACCGCCCGGAGTTCCAATATATTTATTGGAAGTTCCACTTCTGCCGGTGTCCACCTGCCCTGGAACAAATGTGGACCCGAAACTGCTCCCCAGCCCCGAAGACTGGCGTCCGTTGTCAACAGGGCCCAATTTGGTACCCAGAACGGACGTCCCTTGCTGAGATGGGTCGTCTGCAACCACCAGGCAAGGGACAGGCGAACCTCCGGGGTGAGCACTATCGTCTGGGACTTGAGAGACTGAGGCAGCCCGTTCCACTTGGACAGGATCATTTGCTGCAGAGGTCTGGAGTGAAACTGGGCATATTCCACCATGTCGAACACCGACACCATGGAGCCCAGTAACCTCATCGCCGAGTGTAGAGACACCCGGCAGCTGTGCAGACAACTGCGCACCCTCGACTGTAAAGCAGAGATCTTTTCCTCCGTCACAAAGATCCTTTGCTGTCCGGAATCCAATAAGGCTCCGAGGTGCAGAATCCGCCGAGACGGGATTAGAGTGGACTTCTGCCAGTTGATTAACCAGCCGTGTCGTTGCAGCAGCGCAATGGTCAGGTCCAAGTGGCGTAGGAGCTCTGGAGATCCTGCCACTAATAACAGGTCGTCCAAGTACGGCAACATGCGGACTCCCTGCAGCCGCAGAGAAGCCGCCATGACCGCCATCACCTTTGTGAACACACGCGGTGCTGTCGCCAGGCCAAAAGGTAACGCCCGAAACTGAAAATGGTCGCTGCGGATTGCAAACCTGAGGAACTGTTGATGGCGCAAAAGAATAGGGACATGCAGGTAAGCGTCCTGTATGTCCAATGACACCATGTAGTCCCCAGGTTCCAGCGCCAGAATGATGGACCGTAGGGTCTCCATCCGAAACCTCGGCACCCGCAAAGACTTGTTGAGAGCTTTGAGGTTGAGAATCGGACGATACGACCCATTGGGTTTCTGCACCAAAAAAAGATTTGAATAGAAACCCTGGCCCCTCTGGGAGCCAGGGTTTCTATTCAAATCTTTTTTTGGTGCAGAAACCCAATGGGTCAGAGTTGTTTGTCCTCTATGGCTTCCGTAAAAAGGGTTGGCCTGCTTCAAAGCAAACTTTGGCAGCCTGGATCCGTATGGCTATTTCTGAAGCTTATCTTCATGAAAGTCTGCCGGTTCCTCCTTCTTAGAAGGCTCATTCCACTAGGTCTGTGGGTCCTTCGTGGGCATCTCGACGTGGTGCCTCTGCAGTCCAGATCTGCAAGGCTGCTACGTGGTCCACTCTGGGAGAGTGGAACAGGCACTATAACTCCAGCCTGGAGCATAGTGTGCAAAACCTTCCGCAGCTCCGTGGACTTGTTCCGGTCTGATGGTAGACCCGTGGTGAAGAATCGAGCCGGGGGTCTGTGCCGGAAAGATAGGGCGTACCCGTGGGAGACCACCTCGAGAACCCAAGTGTCTGTCGTGGTGACCGACCAACACCGGGCGAACTGCAGCAGGCGGCCTCCCACTTTGGGATCCCCCAACGGGAGGCCCGGACCGTCAGGCCGCAGGCTTGTCATCAGGCTTAGGGGCTGGACGTCTGGTACTCCATGCCTGCTTCCGGGGCTTGGCCGATTTTTTGGGACCAGCCTGTCCGGGAAAAGACTATGGGTTGGGCCTGCCCTGGGCCCTATAAGACCGAAAGGACGATGGTCCTGAACCAGAAGGAGCCGCGGCCGACGGGAGACATGCCGATTTGGCTGCCACCAGCGTGGCCGCAATCTTGTCCAGATCCGGACCGAAGAGAACTTCTCCGTTAAAGGGCAACGCCTCCAAACCCTTTTTGGAGTCAGCGTCCGCCTTCCAGGATCGCAACCACACGGTGCGACGAGCAGCCACCGCTGCTGAAGAAATTCGAGACACCAGTGTACTAATGTCTAAGGCAGCCTCGTTGATATATGTGGCCAAATCACGGAGATTACCAATCAACTCCGTTTGTTCGGCCGGACAGTCGGAATCAAAGGACGCCTCCAATGAATCCGCCCAGCGCTCCATCGCTCTGGCAACCCAGCAAATGGCCATAGCCGGCCGCGCTGCCCCCCCCGCCCTTGCGGTCCGTAGCATCCTTAAGGGAGGACATGGATGGCATCGGCAATGTAGCACTACGGACAAGACGTTTCACATGAGAATCCACCTGTGGAGGGGATTCCCATTTAGCAAAATAATTATCCACGAACGGATAAGCCACCGCCAGGAGCCTCTGCGGCTGGTATCGTTTGCCAGGCTGTTTCCACGCCTCCTCTAAATGGTCCATTAACTGACCCGAAAGAGGAAAGACTGTGGCGTCACCCTTCACATCCTTAAAAAAGGCATACTTGGATTTAGCAGCTGGGGGAACTTCGTCCTCAATCACCAAGGCTGTGCGGACTGCCCGAATAAGTCCAGGAATATATACCTTGGACCTAGCGTCAGCGTCCTTAGTATGGAGAGGTTCCTGATCGTAAGGATCCAGAATCTCCCCATCATCAGACGTCCCTTCGTCATCCTCATAAGGAGCCGACAGAGACGCCACCGGCCGTTTGTGTGGCCGCATCACAGTCTCCCCCTGCAACACATCCGACAAGTGCTGTACAGAACTCGTCAGGGAGTTAACCCACGCCGGCTCCTGAGAAACTGGGAGAGGGGAAATAGGGAGACTGCGGGGTACCACCAATTGTCTTGGGAAACCCTGCATGGGTGACGATACCACTGACTGCTGGGACAAACCCATCTGTGTAATCGCGGGCTGCGGAGCTAACTGGCCCACTAAGGTTGAAAGCGCCTGAGCGAAACAAGCCCAGGGCGGCTCCTGTACCGGTGCTGTAACCGTAATAGGCCGCGCCATCGACAAACACTGCCGGCAGAGGCCCTCCGCGCTACCCTCCCCCTCCGCTAAAGGTACTTTACATGTAGTACACTGTAGCCGGAGAGGAAAATCACTTTCAGACATGATGGTACTAAGTATGTGACCCCTCTCACCAATTGTATTTTAAAGAGGTGAGAGACCACCCTGCAGCACCGCACCGCAAGGGCTTAGCAGAAAGAACAGGGACAGTAATAAAGCTGAGAGTTAGAATAAAAGATACAGCCAGCAGCACTAGCACAGTCACATACAATGCAAAGAAAATCAATTCCTGCACGAACCAGCGCTGGTCACTCAACTACGCAGACACAGGGTCTGGTAGGACACAGCGCTGCATACACAGACCTGACCACAAGCGGAGGAGAGGTATGCGGGGGGACCCAGACCAAGAGGCTTCCAGCAGCGTTCACCATGCGTTCAGGAAGATGGCCGCCGAGGAGCAGAGAGGAGGCTGGCCTGGGGGAGGAGCGCTGCCACAGGGCCAGTCGGCAGAGTGCAGAGAGGACTGTGTGCAGCGGAGGAGGTGCCGGCTGTGAGACAGGGAAGGCGCGCTCCCCTGGCATGCATTTAACCCCTGGGACGCCGCAGCGCTACCGCTCTGCTGCGGTCCGCTGTCCCAGGGGGGTAGTGGAAGCGCAGGTTCTTACCTGGTTCCACGCTGCAGCCAGTCCCCAGGGAGCCCCCTGCCTGGGGACTCTGGACCATGTAACAGCGGGGACCCACCGCGGGACCCTGCTGCTTACCTTGCTGTCCCCCTTGAATCCGGCCATGGTCCGGAACATCTGGGGTCACCGCTAGCTGTGACCCCAGATGCTCACCAGCATCCCCGGATCGGTACCGGCGTTCTGGTACAGGCGGGGGTGTAGGGAAGACAGCATGGACGTCAGGACTGACTGTCCATGCTGTACAACCAGATGTGCAGCCACAGCTGCATGCAGAAAAGCTTCAGGGGCTCTTCTTATCCCCCACTCCAACAGGTGCACCCGACTCCGGCCGGGCACCAAACTAAACTGAGGTGCCTTGGCTCGGGGGCGGGGTATAGGAGGGGGACCCTAGTGCATCCTGGGAGGCTGAAAGCTTAACTCTTTGGTGCCCTGCGACTGACGTCACACCTATACCCCAAGGTATCCTGTGGATACCCTATGGACCCTGAAGTAGAAAAAAAAGGAGGAGAAGGGCAGAGGGGAGAAGGGCAGAGGGATGGGTTGTATCCACAACTGTAAGATATATATTTTTGTCAACAACAAATATAACTAAAAACAATTTACTTGCCTTATACCCCCAGGTAAAATGGCCTACTCGGGTGGCAGATAAATAACTGAACAAATGATGGCTAACGTAGGGCCACACCTGTGCCCAATACTGACATATGACAGGACATGCCCAAAGACAATGTACCAAGGGCCTGATCCTGATGTTGTCGATGTTGAGTGACAGCACGCCCCCTTTGGCGGGCAGGTCGGGGGGGTGGCTGCCCAGACGGAGGCGTTCCCATGGGAACGCCTACTGTTTGGGGGCGGCCCCACTGTCATCACAAGTGATGTCAGAGGGAGAGCTTTCGGCTCTGTTTGAGCCGAAAGCTCTCTGGGGCTTGCGGCCACGAGACCCTACCACAAGGCCGCTCGCTATAGCTGTGGGGGGCAACCCACAGCTGTGCGAGCGGCCAGGAATCCGTTCCATTAAAAAAAAAAAAAAAAAAGGACGCCCTGATTCAGAGCGAGCGTCCGGCTCTGAATCAGGGCCCAAGTCCGCTCTAGAAGACCCACATCTAGGACAGGAGTGATCTTCTGCCAACCCTATCAAATATCTGCGATGCCCCAAGATAGCCCTATAAAATATATTGGGAAAAAGTTCTACATATGATGCAATTGGGATTAAACAGAAACAGATAATGGGCCTGATTCAGAGATGGACGCTAATGTGTTCGCAGCTGCATTTTTGGACGCAACGTAGTTGCAAAAATATGCTGTTGTGTGCAAAAGTCACCTGAAGATAAATACGCCCACTGCTGCCTTCTTACCTGCGTGCGATGATGCATACCTGCGTAAATATAGGTACCATCGAAGCACATCGGCAGCCATTTTGCTCTTGCGGAAGGTCTGACCAGCCGCAGACTCTGGAGCTCTCCTCTCACGCAGAGGGCTCTCATGCTGCACAATAATATGTGTGTGGTCAGATATGGAAAGGGAATCAGTATGATTTACCGCCGGACCCATGCCCGGCGGTTGGAATCCCGACAGCGGCATTCCGGCAGAGGAGGAAATCCCGATCGTCAAAGGTAAGGTAAGTATACACTAACCTATTTCTACCCCCTAACCCTCCCTTAGGGGTGCCTAACCCTAACCTTCCCCCCTCTAAGTGCCTAACGCTAACCCCCCTTTCTCCTAGCCTAAACCTAACCTCCCGGGGGGGGGGGGGGGGGTGCCTAACCTCAAGCCCCCCCCCGGGAACCCTAAACCTAACCCTCACCCCCCCCCCCCCCCGGTCGGCACCCCTTCGATCAGGATGTCTAATGACAGGTGTTGGCAAATCGACGCCTGTCTTTAGACCCTTGCCGAGATATGACAGTCGGGAAGCCGGCTGTCGGGATTAGGTCAGCCGTCTTCCCGACTGCATACCATGGAAAGTGATCCCTCCATTATGCCAATCCTGTTTTTTAATATATTGTATTGTAGTGGAGTTTGAAGGAAAGATTAGTGCACAGATATTGCTTTGTCAGGAGGGTTCTCTGGGCCTGATTCAGACCTGCTCGCGAGCGCTGAGCGCTCGCAAGTGGGTCGATGTTGGCCCAGTGTGCATTCGCACGACAGAGCCGGCTCCGTCGTGCGCATGCGCGAGACCCGGATAGCGACGGGCAAGCCGTCGCTCCGGGTCTCGTACCAAAGGGGGCGTGCTGTCGATGTTGAGTGACAGCACGCCCCCCTTGGTGGGAGGCCAGGGGGCGTGGCTGGCCAGACGGAGGCGTTCCCATGGGAACGCCTACCGTCTGGGGCCGGCCCCACTGACATCACAAGTGATGTCAGTGGGAGTGCTTTCGACTCTGATAGAGCCGAAAGCACTCTAGGGCTTGCGGCAACGAATCCCCACCACAGGGGTCTCGTCGCAAGCCTGATGGTCGCGATGGTTTTGACCATCGCGACCATCTTCCTGGTAGTCACCCACAGCTACACGAGCGGCCAGGAGGCCGCTCTAAAAATAAACCAGCATCCAGCTCTGAATCAAGGCCTCAGTCAATAACAGCCCATCTAATGGATTGTTATGATCATCGGTGGACAGCTACCTAGATACAATGGCAGCATAATGCTGAACCTGTAAGTTAAGGGAAAATGTTGAACCAGTGTACAGTATGTTTCTCAGCAGCTGTGAGAACAGCAAAGGTTTCCTTATTGAGTTCTCAACAAATTGTCTGGTAAGGCCCATAGAAGACAATGAACTGCATATAACCACTTCTCCTGCAGGGGCCTCACATTCTCTCCCACACCCTGGCCTGGGGGGTCACCATGTTGGTGGTGTTGGAGTCCTTCTCTTACCTTCTGAACCCTCCCTTTCATTCTTTCCATTCAAGGCTCAAGCTATCCGCCTACTCCAACCTGTTCACTTTCGAGTAGCTGGCTTTTTTCATCCCCCTGGCCTTAGCTCCAAACTCCTTGATAACTTTGCTTCTTGGCTCCTAATCTTCAAATGGGCTCATTTCTTCCACAAAGCTTTCCAGCACTCATCCTATCCCACTACTCCATGCTCCTTCCTCACTATCTAGCCCATCGGTGTCACCCCTGTTTTGTCTGCCCCTCCCCCTTTAGAATGTAAGCTCTCATGAGCAGGGCCCTCTTCCCTCATGTGCTTCTCAGTGTCTTACTTATACTTTCATTTACTCCTAGCTCCCCACAAAGGCACCTAACACTTGGTTGCTGACACCTTCTGCTTATTTAAGTATTACTTAGCAATGTTTATAAACCATGTATTTGTCCTGCATTGTTTGTTAATAACTGTTTTTCTTTTGTGCTTTGTAAGGCGCTGCGGAACCCTTGTGGCGACATAAATAAAAGGATAATAATAATTTAACAGGTAGCAATTTTTAGTTGCAGTTGGATCATTTAAACTTATTTACAAAAGTGTTACATTAAAATAAACTAGGGAATCCCAGCGGTAACCACCATAGTTATGGAGGATATAATGGATATTAGTTACTGAAGATATAATGGAGCTAATGATTTGAGGGTATTTTTCATAAAGAGTTCTGCTAAATATGGTGTCCCAACCACATTGTGCAAAGAAACCTTTCCATTGTGACAGCATTCTAAAAAAATGGACATTAATCTCCTCTACCAAGAAGCGTAGGGCACCACAGTGCTCTGGACGACCTATAAGGCTTTCACCACATCGACGTCCTCGAGGCAAACCTCTAGGCATGTTTGGTGTAAACAATGCGAGATGAAGTGAACAACAAAATAACAGCAGTCAGTGATTGAGGTCCCCGCAAGACGCTGATATATGTGGCTGCAAATAACTGCCACCGTTTCCAGTCCACCCAGCAGAGGTACAGGGAGAGTTCACCAACTGTCACATTTTCCAAAGCACAATGGTGATGCATTGTAAATGACTGGCAAGACATTTTGCCACAATACTCTGAAATGAAGCAACGCCAGTATTTTTCTGCAAATCTACAAACCAAGACCTTTAATTTGGTATATGATGTGCCCTGCTTAGACAACAGCATCAAAGAAATATGTCACTCATAAAAGTCGTCCTTCTGCTATTTATAGTTTTCAGTACCTTGAATCGGTTTACTGCTACTATGTAATGTTTGTACTTGTTTTTTTATTCAGACTAAATGTCTGGCACAAAAGAAGGTGAAAAAAAACATTAACAAGGCACATTTTAAGTGCCCACACAAAACAATGGCTTGCCAACTAAAGGACATAGTACAATCTGCAGCACATAATATTGTGTCATGGGCTGAAATGGTGTATACAGATAAAGTGTTGATCATCACTTTGGATCAGCCGCATTAATTGGAGTGATCTTTTAAGAAGTAATTACACCAGAGTGAGCATGGGCTGTAGAGTATATACAAAATGCCAGACTCACAGGGAAGGTATCCCAGGTGACACACACATTAAAACATGGGCATTAAATGTGCAGGCGGCATACTAACCGAACAGTGTATAGTCGACATCTAGAACCAGCAGCTTTTTCCCTTCCCTCGGAGGATTTAGCATTTCCACTTTGTAGTCTTTAACACGACGTGAGATCTTAGCCAGGTTTTCTTCCCTGGAAATACATACCATTAATTTGTTTTACAGATAGGGGGTGCTGATGAGCCTAGTTATGGGGTTGCTGTAACAGTAACCCCAGCACAGCTTCTCTGTTATAGTATTCCTGGCCAGGGCACAGAACACCACCTACAGGTTCTCCTACTAATCGTCATGACACTGGAAGACGCAGGAAAATTAAAACATATCAATTTGAATTGAGTAGAGTGGAGCAAAATACGTAGTTGTAGAGAAACGTCTTTTGGCTATACATTTATTTAATAAAAATCTTCCTAAAGAACATTAGTTTACAGTATTGCTGCAAAAGTGAGTGTCAGGCTTTACAAATATCAAATCAAATGTCATACCGATTTTCCACCTCCACAACCTCATCTTCAATGTCAAAGTCATTGACAACGTCGTCATTGTCTGGTGGTGGAGCCAGGACGTCCTCCTGCAATAAAGCAAAGCAGACAACTACTTATTGCAAGCAAATCAAACTGTAACTACTGCAGACTAATTAGAGTAGCTAAAACCCAAAGGGGTCGCAATTGTCTATTGGGTGCTGCGCAAGCTCCTTTATCTAATTTTCGCCATGCATGCTCCTTACTACAGTATTCAAGTAGAAATTGCTTATCACAGCACCCGCACGGTAATTCTACAGTGAGCGACCTGGGAGGGACGGGGGGAGGATAGGGGAGAGCATGAAAACAGGAGGTATGGTAAGAACTTACCTTTGTTATCTCTGTTTCTACGAAGTCCATAGGGTCCACAGGGTTGACCTTGGGGCATAGGTTGGGAACCAAATCCGGGCACCACGCAGTTAAAGCTTTTAGTTCCCAGGATGCACTTGGGTCCACACTCCCTATAACCCCACCCCCAGCCAGAGGCTCCTCAGTTTGTAAGTAGCCAAAGGCCGGAGGAGGAGAGAAAAAGAGAGAAGGAAGACTGGAACACACAAGAAACCATACTCACAGAAGTGGGAGACGGAAAACCGGTGACCAGCCGCACAGCCCATATGAAGCCAGGTGCGTCAGGGCGGGCGCCCTGTGGACCCTATGGACTTCGTAGAAACAGAGATAACAAAGGTAAGTTCTTACCATATCTCCTGTTTTCTACTTCAGGGTCCATAGGGGGTCCACAGGGTTGACCATGGGGATGTCCCAAAGCAGTTCAACCAAGGGTGGGGACGCTCCTGTGCTGAGAGGAGAATCCGCCGCCAAAAAAGGAAGCATCCTGAGAGGCAAAGGAAACCAATGCCTAGAACCTTAAAAAGGTGCGGACAGAAGACCACGTGGTCACCTAGTAAGGCAAAACAGCCAAGGCGCCACAGCGAGCCACTCACGAGGGTTACATGGCCCGAGAAAAAACAAGCATCAACAACAGAAAGGCCTACCCATGGGTAGGGCCCCTGAAGAAGACATACGAGGCCATCCAGCCAACATTTGGCTATAGGCCGGCCATCCTTTCCTGTTAAAACCAGAAATCTCAGACCACCAATAAGGAGTCCGATTTCCGTAAGGAACTTGAACGGATCACATAAATCCACACTGGCCGGACCACAGTCAATGAGGCCACACCAGCCGAGAGGACTGGGGACTGAATGGCCGTACCATAAGTTCCAGAATAATATGGAACCTAAAAATCACTAAGAAGAAACACAGGGTGAGAGCAAGTCACACCCTGACATGATGCCCTCCAGAAGAGGGAGCCACATGAGAACGCTCCCAATTCCGACACTCACCTGGTTGATATAAACACCCTGAGAGAAAGAGAGAGAGCCAAAGCAATAGACCATGTAATGGCTATCACAACCAGCGGTTCCATTGACTGTCCCCGGAGGGAACGAAGAACCACGACTAACTCCCAAGGAGTCCCTAGGGAGGACAAATGGAGGCATAATCCAGAAAACACACCAAAGGATGAACTGGATACCAGAGTGGAGCAATTCCATATCTTAATCATACTGACAGTGGAGAGATCCGCACTGTCAGGAAGGCCAGGCCGAGGGTGAAACCCAAGCCAGCCAGAAGGAATGCCAGAATATCTGGAAATCCTGGACACCGGAGGATCGTATCGACAGGTATAAAACCATAAGAATTATGGCTGCCACAGTTTGTGGTAGGTCCCAGCAAAAGCTGATCCATGTGCTCTAATCATTCCAACGATGACAAAGCCAGGGAAGCCGTAAGAGCACTGTAGGGACGCAGTCAAAGACAAACGACCCAGGTCCAAGGCAAACCCCAGGACCCTGAGACAACAGGTCTGGGCAGTGAAGCATCAGGAATGGAGTATCATATGGAGAGACTCCGAAAAACCATGTACCCCTGACATCTGGGGCAATCAGGAGCCACCAGCAGGAAAGCATCTCCGTGTCGATTGAAACACTTCCCTCGAGGAAGAATGGAGACCGGAGAACACAGGTATGCAAATTGGAAGGACCACTTCACCGACAAAGAGTCACTGAAGGTTGCTTCAGAATCCCCAGAGTTGGACTGTAACACCATAGTGTGATAGAGTCAGAAGGCCATGAGGGTCACCTCAGGAGGGCCCCCCCCCTGCTCACCAGGAGATGAAACCTCTCTTGGGGAAGAGACTAGTCCCCGGGATGCACGTCGTGAGGGCTGAGGACTCCCGCTTCCCAATGGATAGCACCTGAAATGAACGCTGTTGAGATGCTCGGGAGGAGACCCTCGGACAATGTCCGAATGTATGACATACCTGACATTGCCACCCAACGAACAGTATTGCTAAAAAGGAAGCCACTGTTCTGACCCTGTCGGACTGAACTTTTTCAGGGTCACGGGGAAACAAGGGCTATGCCAGAGTGAAGGCCCAAGACAGGCTAAAGTTCCAACAAGTTAATTGACAGGGTGGAATCGACAGACATCCAACTGCACTGAAATGGATGCGAACCAGACACTGTCCTTAGCAAAGAATACCCTGGACGAGATGGCCATAGTCACCCAAAAAGGGACTGACTTGAATCCGGGGAGAGCATCATCGTTTGAACAGTGATCAGACAGAAAAAACTTGTTCCATCTGGAGATAAGCCAATTACGGAAAGGCCTGGAATGGAACTAAGCCCATTCCACCCCTCCAAAGGCAGACACTGAATAGTGGACCATGCATCCCAGAGTGTAAAGACATATGTCGACTGCGCAGACATCCATGTACTCCTAATGGAAGAGTGGAGATACCGTCTTACGCCAGAAGAATTCTCAGATTCTGAGAATCCAGCAGGGTTCCTAGGTGAAGAATACCCAGAGAGGGATGCTGGGAGGACTTTTTCCCCATTGATTAAACGTCTGCACCCTGAAGAAGCCACAGTCAACCTGACCCGGCTGTAAAGTACCCCGGTGATCCTGCTAAGAGCAGGAGGCCATCCAGGTACAGGAGCATTGGGATATACTGAGCATAAGAACTGTCAGAAAATCCAAAACGCTGGTAAACCCCTGTGGGGCCGAGAACAGTCCCAACAGGCAGAGCCCGAAAAATTGTAAGTGCTGTGATACAGCAAACCTCAGTCCATGCTGAGGCAAGGTCTCTGTAAGTACCCGTAGGCATGCGTCCTGTATATCCAGTGATACCATAAAGTCCCCAGGTTCCAAACATAGTATGATGGAGCATAGGGATTGCCTCCTGAGCCCAGGTAGCTTTAGGAACTGGTTCAGGGAATTGAGACAGAGAATAGGCCAAAGAGGACCATTCAGCCACCGCACCAGAAAGAAAGCAGAACAACCAGTCCCTCGCTGAGAAAGTGGGGATGGCCCAATTAGCTCCGCTTACCGCAACTGTATAGCTTTCTGGATTTGTAAGGCCCTGTTCGGGTCCGAATAAGGGCCTGCGTACCATCACATGGAAATAGGCCGCCTGAGCAAACAGAGGGCGTACCCTCCTACCCACGTAGCCGTGGCAACTTGACACTAGTACCGGGCGAACTGAGAAAATCGCCATCTCCCAGTGGTAGGCCTGTCTCATCAGGCTGAAGATATATCCGTAGGTTCAGAAGCAGGATCGGCTGGCAGTCCAGGCCTGATCGGTACTGGATATGTCGGCCCTTGTAAAGGCCGACAGTCTATGCAAAAACAGACTTTTAGGCTGACCCAGAGGACAAAAAGACTTAATAGACTTAGTCTGAGGCCCTGTAGTGGGCATAGCTGAAGGCGGTAAATTTGTACTGCCACTGTCAAGGTCAGGACCCAACAAGATCTACCCTATAGACAGTATTCTGCACCTCTGCATTCCCAGAGCGCAGCCATAGGGTATTACGGAGGATACAGTCGCAGCCGGAACTCTGAAAGTTAGGAGACTGATATCCAATATAGGCATGTCCACCTATGACAACTGCATAGATTGCGTGAGCGAAAAAATACATTTGAACCCCAGACGTGTTGGAGGGGACAAAATATTACAAATGCATCAGCTCAGTATGCAATAGTATTAACCAACCATGCTATAGCCATGGTAGGATGGGTAACAACCCCTGAAAGCGAGTATGCTGATTTCAGGCAGAATTACCACCTACGGATCGGAAGAATCCGACCACGCGGGAATGGGATGCGTAGTAACGTCTGTAATCAGACGAGTAACACGCCCATCCACCCCCGGAGGGGCTCGTGATGACCCCCAGGGAATTTGGGACAGGAGGCCAAACACTGTTGTAATACCTCGTATCTGGCAACAGCCAGAGTCCCGCCATGCGATCCACCCGCTAGTCAGCAACAGGGAACCAGAAGGCACGTAATACTAAGGGTATATGATACAGGTGCAGGTCAACATTCACTGTAACCAGAATGGACCTGCTACCAGCCCCAAAGCAGGGATAATAATACCTGAAATAGGCCTCCCCCCGTGTAAGAGGGAAAGAGCCCAAAACAGTATCCAGTTCACAGCAGAGCCAACTGGGAAGTAACCACAGGGCGTCGACCACGCCAATTTGCGTTTCGTAGAAAACGACATCCACCCAGGGTGGCTGTTGTGGTAATCCCTGCAAGGGGAATGACAGACTATTGTGGCACCAGGGAGAATTCATATACTCGAAAAACCCCTGCAGGGAGCTATAGTCTGTGTCAAAGGGGAAGAGTGCAAGAAACTGCAAGATACCCTGAGATGAAAAGGGCAGTATGGTGAAGTAACCCCAAGTGAGGTACAACAATGGGGCCCGCCCGGCGATCCGCAATTGAGAGGATCCCGAGAAAACAAACCGCCCAAGGGGGTCGTGAAAGGGGCCGGCACCCGATGACGCCACATACAGAACCCTTTAAGAGTTAAATCCTCCGCATTAACACCTGCAGCACATGGCTTGCAGGATAGTAAAAATGGGTGCAGTATAATGCTCTATCTCCTGGTCAGACATATCTGACCAATCTTGGCGGAAATATCAAGCAGCGCTATACTGATCCTGACTGATGCCAAAAATTAGCTGCAGGGACCCATTTTCAGCGTATGCAACACACGGTTCCACTCAAAATATGGCAACGTGCAGCACGCAACAGTATGTGACAAACCTCACAAATATTAACAAGTATATACATGTGAGTTCTCAGAACCACCCTAAGTACAGCTGTATTAGGGCAGATAAGGAAAAGGGATAGATATACATCGACAGGTGAGAGAATAAAGTACAGACAGTCAGCACTAGCATAAGTCACATACAATGCAGATATATACATATATACATAAACATGTCATATAATATACTGCACTATTACTGCATGCAACTTACCCAGATTCAGTGCCTGGGAAGGCTACAGCGCTGTGTACACTGACCTGATGGTGAGGTACGCAGGGGGACTGGACCAACTGCCATCCTGAGAGATTTCTGCTGCACCACAGAGATAAAATGGCCGCTGGAGACCTCAGAAGCAGCGTGGCCCGCGGAGGAAGCAGCTCAGCGACGCTAGACTATGGATACTGAAAGGCGCGCTGAGCTGAGGGGAGGAGCCGCTGTAACAGGGAAGGCTGCCTCTCCTGGCCGGCTATTAACCCCCGGATGCTCCCGAAAAGGGGGGTGGCTGGCCGGGGGCGTGTCTGCGATGCGCCTCCAATTTGTCACACTTGGAGGACTTCTGTAAGTGCTGGGCTTCCCCCAAGCTCTCCCCTCACAGTGAATAGATGCCGTGCGCATGCGCATGGTGTCTATTCACCTGGCGGTGATCGTTCACTGCAACTTTTCCCACCCGTGGGACAGGCTCAATGTAAGCTGTTTTAGTTGGGCTCCACTAAAAGGGCAGGACGAGGTGCCCCGCCAAAACAGTCTAGCGGGAACACTATGGCATGACAGTAAAAACAGTGCTTTACACCAAATTAAAGCCTCTACAATATTTTGGGGTACAGAAAAAATGTCTGTAATGTGATTTTTAAATTGTTTTTAAGCAAGTTTAATAAATACTGGAAGAAATCACTTGTATCTCCCATCTGCAAGTACAACAACTAATTTCTCATCTATATAACATCCAAAATACATGTCCCAAATAATAAACCCATTTTTGAGCTTTTTACAGAAAATCACCTGAAAAATGACATAACATTATTGGCCAAATTATGCTACTGAAATGCCTCCAAGTGCACAATTACTCATTGGGAGGGGTGTACAAGAGGTTCTGCACTGTATCACAACATCTTTACCTTATAATAAGTTGTTTTCCCCCTACTTTTCACCTCCTCAGGGAGATAACTAAAACCCACATTAACTTAATGCAGACTTCTTAATTGAATAGCAAACAGTTGCAGCACCAGGAGTTTTACACCAGGGCTCGATAAATCCCGGGGGCCAGGTCGCCATGGCTACCAGATTTTGCAGTGAGGTAGGAAGCAGATCCTCATCAGCTCAGGCGGAGATTAGTGCCTATAGTATTGCGGTGTTCATATCATGCACAGGAATGCATGTGCTGAGTGTCGCCTGCGGTGACTGCTGTGCCTCTGTTCGTCCTGGCCTGCACTGACAACTCCTCTCCATCCTGGCCTGCTCCGATCCCTGCTGTGTGTCCCAGTTTACGCTGATGCTGAGGCTGTCTACTGTCTCCTATCTCCGGCTGCATAGAGCTCTCCGGAAATAGGGTCTATGTGTGGCCAGGGATTGCAGAGCGGCTTCAGAGGGATAGTGGTGTGACCACGAGGGAGGGGGGTTTTGTTGTACTTTCTAGCACCATTATTGTATGTGAAATGTGGTCCATTATTACTGGAGGGTGGGGGGAGGAACAGGGGAGCTGTACAGAGCCGTGAGGGGGCCTCCATGTTACTGTATCCATTCAACTGTGACCATTTTGTGGACTAGTATAGTGTGTATAACAGGTACATAACACACAGGGCTGTGCTCCTCACTCACTGCTGTAATTTTTTTGGGGGGACGGTGGCCTGACTCCTACACTTTCATCCTGGCTCCTAGATTTTAGAAAAATTTGTCAAGCCCTGTTTTACACGCTGTAAATGGAACCCGCGGGTAATTGAATTCAGACCTTAGAAACATTTAAAGAACAGAACATACCAAACTCTCCTCCCGAGTTCCCATCATCATAATCTTGGTATTTGGTTTGAGTTTGAGAACACCCAGTTTTATGTTGTTGTCTGCTGGTTTACCTGCAACATAAAAAAATATTAAGCAACATTAATTTAATTCAATTCATAAAAATAAAACAAAATAATTGCAACATTAATACAAGACGTGTGAACAGATTCACTAATAGCTGGATTTAGTCAGTGTAGACTGCAAAGAATCACAAGTTTTGTAAGACCTGCACATCTTGCCTTATGCTGAAGAACATAACTTGAATATATGCAATGCAAAGTATAATTCATTAAAATTAGATTGTAAGCTTAAAAGGCCAGGGAAACATTCCTTTATAGTTTGCAGATCTATATACTGTATAGTCAATATTACTATCACTGAAATGCTACTGTATAATGCATATCTACTCTGCTAATGGAAATTATCACGTAAATTCTAACAATATTTTGCCAGGCCCTTATAACACGAGTCGTCGACAGATGGAATTTAATAAAAGGTTGAATGTGTAGATTTAACATCACCAAAAGTTTACCTCATTTACTGTTATGCTGTAATAATACAATCAATTTACAAAGAACAGCAGAGTAATAAAAATGAATATACTGTATAGGTCACTCAATGTGAAAAATCTGCACTTTAGATCTTGCATGTTTCTGCCCGGAGCTGAGCACACGCAACCAGCAGATGGTGAGTGATACGCAGCTCCATCACATTTCCACTTGCGGCTGTAGAAGCATAACTGGATGGTAGCAGGGCATCTGCACGTAACTTGGGTACACACTGGGTGATACATCGGCCGTTCAATCAAGAGCGTGTTGGAGGGAGTGTACCCACGATAGGTCTGTTAAAGATATCGTTCACACACAATCAGTATGAAATACGGTTCGATTCCCGGCAGCGCCTGGCCGACAAAAGCAGAGTTCCCGGCAGCGGAAGCCCAACAGCGCTGGAAATCCCGATCGTCCATAAGGTAAGTATAAACTAACCTAACCTAACTCCCTAACCCTCCTTAGGGGTGCCTAACCCTAACTTCCCCCTTCCCCGCTGCCTAACCCCAAGTCCCCCCGGGGGGGGGGGGGGTGCCTAACCCCAAGTCCCCCCGGGGGGGGGGGTGCCTAACCCCAAGTCCCCCCGGGGGGGGTGGTGCCTAACCCCAAGTCCCCCCGGGGGGGGTGGTGCCTAACCCCAAGTCCCCCCGGGGGGGGTGGTGCCTAACCCCAAGTCCCCCCGGGGGGGGTGGTGCCTAACCCCAAGTCCCCCCGGGGGGGGTGGTGCCTAACCCTAAGGTCCCCCCGGGGGGGGTGGTGCCTAACCCTAAGGTCCCCCCAGGGGGGGTGCCTAACCCTAAGGTCCCCCCAGGGGGGGTGCCTAACCCTAAGGTCCCCCCAGGGGGGGTGCCTAACCCTAAGTCCCCCCGGGGGGGTGCCTAACCCTAAGTCCCCCCGGGGGGGTGCCTAACCCTAAGTCCCCCCGGGGGGGTGCCTAACACTAAGTCCCCCCGGGGGGGTGCCTAACCCTAGCCCTCCCTCCCCCTAGCCTAACCCTAACCCTCCCGGGGGGGTGCCTAACCCTAAGTCCCCTCAGGTGCCCTAAACCTAACCCTCCCCCCCCGCGGCTGTCCGCTCGAGGCACTCGGCATCCCTTCGATCGGGTTGGTCTCCCAGCGTCGGGAAAATGTCAGGCGTCTACATGTAGACGCCCGGCATTTCACCCTCGCCGGGATGTCGGTATTAAGGCAGCTGGTTTCCCGATTGTATACCTATTGCATTTGCTCTGCAGCACAGCAGATGGCCGATATATCTGCATATATATCGGCACATTTGGATGTGTGTACAGGCAGCCGATCGCCCGTACACATCCTGCAAGAACCGCAGGTGACTGACAGCTCAACTGGGCACGCAAATTCAAATGTCCGCCAAGTTGTGACATCAGTGAATACACAGAGAGGCCAATCTTTTGCACTAAGGATCAGGCTGTTGCAAGTGTGCACTGATAATGGTTGATGGCTGACAAACCAAGCGTCCAAGTAAGGTTCTGTAGATGCATACCTACATACATACATACATGCATATCCACATTTCATAAATGCGATTGTAATTACAGCCTTTTTGCAATTAGCAAACTGGCCTCCTCGACCAGGCGCGGGGGCGGCCCCCCACGACCAGGCGCGGGGGCGGCCCCCCACGACCAGGCGCGGCCCCCCACGACCAGGCGCGGGGGCGGCCTCCCACGACCAGGCGCGGGGGCGGCCTCCCACAACCAGGCGCATGTAGGGTATTTCACCAAATATGAAAGAGACCCTAACCACAAGGAACATATGTTTTCACTCCATACTGTTTATGGTGCACTAGTAAATGGCAGAGCATCTCACCCTTGTATTTCAGGCCCAGCAGTTTCTGGCGCTCCGGCAGAACTCCCGTGAGGCTCTTCAGGGAGTGCTTGAGGTCCATCACCGTGTCCTCCTCGGACAGAGCAGACAGCGGGAACTCCTGTCCACCCCATTTTATGATCAGAGACAGGGTCATGGCCTTGGGATCGGCGCGCAGGGCCATGTAAGCGGCTACACGGTCACAGCCCGGCCCCTCACACACCGGCGTCAGCGTCCATAGAAGAAAGCCGGCACCGGACAGCAGCACAGAGTGAGACAGGTGGGAGGAGGGGGGACGTGACGTGAGGGGGACGGCGGCTGCTGCCTGCGTCACTGACTGGCTGCTGCGGGGCCTGCTGCTGGGTCTCCATGGTAACACTTCCTGACACTGTCACCTGACACCACATCTTCTCCACTGCTGCTGTGTGTGTGTAATAGTGGTCCTATCCCTCTGCTGGCTGCTCACCCAGTGCAATCATTTCTCTGCTTACATGAATACATGGGTGATTATCAGCAAAGGCAGACCATTATGACACTAGGAAGAGAAGCCAGACTCACAGGACTGTGTAATTACTTAAATCAGGGGCAAACACAGGATTTCTTTTGGGGGAGGAGGTTCACATTTTTTATTTCCCATAGAGGGGTTAGTATGGTGGCTTTGCTCCGGCTCTGCACTGCACAATGTGAGCTGCTATATACTGTACATTGGCAACTGTCATAATAGCGGTGATGTGACAGACACACTGGCAGAAAAGGGAAGAAGCAGTTTTACCCTCTATGCCATACATATGACAGCCACTAAATTGTGCTTTTTGAGACAAACCTAAATGGGGCTGCAAACTTAAATATTCCAACACTGGGCCTGATTCAGAGCCGAACGCTCTGACCAGAGCGCTCGCTCTGAATCAGGGCCCTCCTCCATGAAAATGGAGCGTCCTCCTGGACGCTCGCATAGCTGTGGGTGACCACCCACAGCTTATGCGAGCGTCCATGATGATGGTCGCGATGGTCAAGACCATCGCGACCATCTGGCTTGCGACGGAGACCCTGCGGTAGGGTCTCGCTGCCGCAAGCCCAGGAGTGATTTTGGCTCTATCAGAGCCAAAATCACTCCCACTGACATCACTGAGATCAGTGGGGCCGGCTTCAGACGTAGGCGTTCCCATGGGAACGCCTCCGTCTGGCAGCCACGCCCCTGGCACGCCAACCAAAGGGGGCGTGCTGTCAATCAACATCGACAGCACGCTCTCTTTGGTGTGAGACCCGGAGCGACGGAGAGCCCGTCGCTATCCGGGTCTCGCGCATGCGCACGACGGAGCTCCCTCCGTCGTGTGCATGTGCAGTGGGGCAACATTGACCCGCTTGCGAGCGTCCTGCGCTCGCGAGCGGGTCTGAATGACCCCCACTGTTTCAACAGCAAAGCATTAATGTCACAGCAATTCGACTTTAAATGAATTGACCCCCTTTAAGTGATCGGTGGAACTAGGGAATGGGGGTCCTGTGTAAAAATATATTGTACTAATATAGTGCTCCATCGAGGGATTGACATTAGAAGCCCAGCATCAAATCCATCGATTTGCGTCACAACCATTCGATGGTATAACCATCAATGATTTTACAATGTGCATATGCAGAAGCTTTCAAAGCTTTGTGCAGATACCACTACAATAAACCAAACAGGACAATGCTATTATTCTTCTTTGGTGTTTTAGCTGTAGAACCATGAGAGATTTTGGCTTGTAAACTGTGGCCCTGATTCAGAGCCGGACGCTCTGACAGAGCGCTCGCTCTGAATCAGGGCTGTCCCTGCTCCTTTTTGGAGCGGCCTCACTCGCATAGCTGTGGGTGACCACCCACAGCTATAGCGAGCGGCCACAATGATGGTCGCGATGGTCTTGACGAGACCCTTGCGGTAGGGTCTCGCTACCGCAAGCCCTGGAGTGCTTTTGGCTCTATCAGAGCCAAAAGCACTCCCACTGACATCACTAGTGATGTCAGTGGGGCCGGCCCCAGACGGTAGGCGTTCCCATGGGCACGCCTCCGTCTGGGCAGCCATGCCCCCAGCACGTCCACCAAAGGGGGCGTGCTGTCAATCACCATCGACAGCACGCCCCCTTTGGTGCGAGACCCATAACGACGGCTTGGCCGTCGTTATTCGGGTCTTGCGCATGCGCACGACGGAGCCGGCTCTGTCGTGCGCATGCACACTTGAGCAAAATTTTCTCTTTTATATAGTAGATAGTAGAGATAGAAAAGAAAAAATAGCTAAATCCATTTCTAATTCCGTACCTGACCTGTAGAGGGCGAATGCTATGCAAACGTTGTGGTTTTTAATTAATTAAAAATGAACAGTAATTAATTTTGATTTCAAATTTTTTTAGTTGCCTCCGCCGTGTTTTAATACGCTCATATGTAAACTTTCACAATCTTGGCTTGTAAACTGTGGATTTGTATAGAAAGACAGAAGAACAAATTTTCGATTTTATATAGTTTATTTATTATTTATTTATTTCCAGTTATTTATATAGCGCACACATATTCCGCAGCGCTGTACAGAGAATATTCATCCATTCACATCCGTCCCTGCCCCAGTGGAGCTTACAATCTATATTCCCTATCACATGCTCACACACATACACACTAGAGGTAATTTTGCTAGGAGCCTACCAGTATATTTTTGGAGTGTGGGAGGAAACCGGAGCACCCGGGGGAAACCCACACAAGCACAGGGAGAATATGCAAACTCCACACAGTTAGGGCCGTAGTGGGTATCGAACCAATGACCTCAGTGCTGTGAGGCAGTAATGCTAACCATTACACCATCTGTGCTGCCCACATAGTAGAATATAGTATATATGCACACCAAACAAATGGGTTGTGTATCCAGAACTCACCTATATATTGTATGTTATTCTTAGGACATATGTATATAAAATGGAGCAAGAATCCAAAATGTTCTAAAACTGTTTTTATTTCACTGAATTGCACTAAGGAGACATAGCGCTCCAGTGCAACCACTATTTGTATCAATTTAGATATTGTCCTGAATCGTAGCTTGGGGTGGTTTTCGGGGAAGTCAGATGGCTCCTTTAGAGTGCCTCTTTCCGTATATAGCACAGTGTGCCTACTTCTCCCTAAAACCAAACCGTTCAGCAACCTGCGTGGTTGGGTGCTCTGTATAAAAGTCAGTGTCCTCCTTACACCTTGGTTGCAGGTTACATAAGTAGACTCCTTTAGGGTGTCTCTTTCCGAATAGCAATTAGTGCCTACGTCTTCCTTTTACCACTGATTATCAGAGATGTTCTTTATAAATTTGTGGTGGTATATCTCGATGATATATTGATTTTTTTCTGAAAATTTACAGTCTCATCGACTTCATGTCAAGGAAGTTCTGTCCTGTCTTCGAGATCACAGTCTGTATGGGAAAATAGCCAAGTGTTTTTTTGAGCAGTCCTCTTAGCCATTTCTGGGACACATCATCTCTGGAAGCTTTTTAAAGATGGATCCAGACAAGTTAAAAGCAATTCAAGAGTGGCCCTAGCCGACTTCTTTGAAGGTCATTCAGCGATTCGTAGGCTTCTCCAATTACTATAGAAGGTTTATTTTGGATTTATCTACGGTGGTAGCACCTATTACGGCTCTTACGAAAAAAGGCTCCAATCCTTCCCATTGGTCGCCCACAGCTATAGCAGCTTTCTAGAAACTTAAGACTGCCTTTTCCACAGCTCCAATTATACGATAACCACCACGCAAAAAAACTTTTACTCTTGAGGTGGATGCTTCCTCTGTGGGTGTAGGAGCAGTGCTCTCACAAAGTGGAGATGACGGGAAGAACTATCCCTGCGTTTTTTTCTCTCGTTAATTCTCTCCGACAGAGAAAAATTATGCTATTGGAGATCAGGAACTGTTGGCCTTGGAGGAATAGAGACATTTGCTGGAAGGTGCGAAGTTCCCAATCACTATCATCACCGACCACAAGAATCTTGTCTACCTTCAGATGGTTCATCGCCTTAATGCCAGACAGGCTCGCTGGTCTCTTTTCTTTGCCCGGTTTAACTTCAAACTCCAATTCCGCCATGGGATCTTGAATAAAAAGGCGGACGCCCTATCTCGATCCTTTCTGTCCCCTCTGGAAGAGGTTCAACCGCAGGCCCAGACAATACTGGATCCTCTTGTTTTGGCTTCCACTCAAGTTATATCCTCTCCTCCTGGCAAGATTTTCATAGGTCCTCAATTACGAGAAAAGTTGTTGACTTGGACCCATGCCTCTCTTTTTGCCGGTCACTCAGGGATCATCAAAATATTTAAATTCTTGCAATGGTCTTACTGGTGGTCCACTATGTGGGAAGATGTCCGTAACTTCATTGTATCTTGTGCCAAATGTGGCCAGCATAAGTCCAGTTGTAAAAAAGTTGTTGTTCCTCTATGGATTCCATTTCCGAGTTGCCACCTTCTAAGGGATATAATACTATTTCGGTAGTGGTCGACCGGTTTTCCAAAATGGCCACTCCGTTCCTTTAACCGGACTTCATGGTTTACCCAAATAAATCATATCTGACCGTGGGGTACAATTTGTGGAAAGATTTTGGTAAGTTCTCTGTGCCTCTTACGGGATTAAATTGAAATTTTCATCAGCCTACCACCCGCAGACCAATGGCCAGACCGAGAGGGTGAACCAGGAACTGGAGACTTTTGTTAGACTCTTCGTCTCCTCCTCTCAAGATGACTGGGTCGATTTATTGCCTTGGGCAGAGTTTGCCCACAATTTCACTTGCCTCCCGTGGAGTTTCCTGCCATTACCAACTTGGTTGATTCTTTTTCAGATTTATGGAAGAATGTTCATTGTTCTTTAAAGAAGGACTCCCACAACTACAAGAAGTTTGCAGGCAGAACGCGTCTCGTTGTTCCCCTTCTGAGAGTTGGGGACAGGTCATGACTATCTTCCAAGAATATTCGCCTGAAAGTACCGAGTATGAAGTTAGCACCACGCTTCATCGGACCGTATTCTTAAGGTAATCAATCTTGTGGTTTACAAATTAGAACTTCCTCCACAATTAAGGATTTCTAATACTTTCCATATTTCTTTGCTACGTTCGTTGGTACTTAATCAGTTTCAACAGTCTCCTCCTAAGACTCCTTAAGTTTAGACTCATCGGGGAGTTGAGTTCGATTTGGAGAACATCCTGGATTCTCGACATCGGTTTAATTAGCTTTAATACATTATTGATTGGAAGGGATATGGACCAGAAGAATGGGCGTGGATCAAGGCGTCTGACGTCCATGCTCCTCAACTTGTACAAGCCTTTCACCGAAGATTTCCTGAGAAGCCTTGTGGGTGTCCGGAGTCCACCCTGAAAGGGGGGTTGATGTAAGGTTGGGGCCTAGGATTGGCCTATACTCACCACAGCGCCGGCTTCCCCTGATCCCTCGGGTGGTCAGACGTCAGGTGCGGCGGCGGGTGATGCGCTAAGCATTATACTTAGAGCCATGTGGACACCGATGAGCTGCGCTGTGCCTTGGTTGCTGCGGTCGCCATCATGGACGCAGCCATGACAGTTCACAACACCTGGCTACCCTTTACCCGATGGTAGCATGGTGGTGGTCAGCTGATGCTGTCCACCAATGATCTGCTAGCAGAGGGTGTAAAGCCAGTCTCCGGACAGAAGGAAGTTGCCTGTGCCAAAGTACTTCTTTAGGAAGCATATCTCTTGGGCTATTGTTATATTGTCTCTATTCCCACGGTATCCGACTCCTGTCCAAAGGGCCGTGACCTGCCCGCTGGGTGCAGCTTAAACCCATATCCTGCTTGGAGGGGTCACTGGTGAACACCTCCCAGTTGGTTAGACTACGCACCTTTGGACAGGTCTCGCCAATGTTTGATATTTGTGGATGAGGAGATCATATATACAGGCCCCAAGCCTCCGACTTCTCTGTCCTCCAGGGACCTCCGCTTCCATCCCCTCAGTAGGGGATTTCACTAAGCCAAACGTGACAGTATGTTACCACTGTGTGAAGTTTCAATCCAAATCCATCCAGTGGAAGACTCAGAACAGGCTTCCCCGGTCAAAGTTCTGCCCAGCATACACCATTGGGAGGTCCGACCGGGACTCTAAACCCCCTAAAACCTGACCAGGATCCAACTGGACCACCTTGCATTGGTTTCATCCCAATTGATGCAGGGGTGTCCGACTGCATAACCGGACAGACAGACAAACAAATAAACAATCAGACCAATGAATTTTTTATATAAGATAACACTAATCAAAAATTCTAACAGATATTACAAAAGCAAACACAGATAATTAAGCATTAATAAGACAACAGACAGAATCAAACAAGGTGCTCTGAAGTCAATTATGGTGGATCAACCTAATCCGGGGCCCGCAGTTCAAACCAGGCAGTAACCTCTTGGTAAAAGTTGAAGAAACAATTACAGCCCCCCAAAACCACTTGTAGGTATAGGAAACAACATGGAGCAAGAGAGCTAGATTAGCATGAGGACGTTCCTGTACTTGTTTGTTCTGACCTGCCTCCCTCTGAGATTCCAAGGGGTCTGCCAAGCACTGACAAAAGCATCACATGCCGTAATGGTGGAAATATAATCCTCAGTCTCTGCAAAACGAACCTGTGGAAGCTGCATATCCTGGCGTATAAAGACAAGTCAGCAAGCAGTACCACCAAGAGAAGAGAACCAGAGTCAAGTATTGAAGCAAAAGTCCAGAGGGTAGCACTTAACTAGGGCTGCAAGGGAAGCACAGTACCTTTTACCTCCCAATAGTTCCAGTAGAGTCCACAAGGACCAAAGGCACGGAGGTAGGCAGAAGAGATAACAGTTCCAGCAGCAGCAGCATACTTGCCAACTCTCCCTGATTGTCAGGGAGACTCCTTGAAATAGTAGCAATCTCCCTGTCTCCCTAAAGAGTCTAGCAATCTCCCTGATTGCACATTACTCCCATTATGAAGCTGTTATATAAAAAAACAAACATCTATACATTCAAATGGGTTCATTAGTATCATTTGTCTGCATTGGTTATAAGGCACAATGATTCCGGGATGTAGTTCATTTACCGGCGTCCGGTATGCCGGCCGTCGGAATCCCGACGTCGAGATCCCGACGCCGAAATCCTGACTAGAGATTAAAGATAGGCATCAAAAGTCCGACGCCAATCTTTAGCCCGACGCCGAAATCCTGACAGCCGCCATCCCGAATGAAGGTAAACAGGGCATGTTAGTTGTTAGCCTCGGGGGGGAGGGTTAGCTTTAGGTACCCGCAGGGGGAGATTAAGGCTAGGCACCCCACCAGGAGGGTTAGGCTACAGGAAGGCGGGCTTAAGGTTAGGCACTACCGGTGGGAGTTTAGGGTTAGGAACCCCCCCCAGGAGGGTTAGTTTTAGGGTGCGGGAAGGTGGGGTTAGGTTTAGGCACCACAGGTGGGAGGTTAGGGTTAGGCACCACTGGATGGAGGTTAGGGGAGGGAGAGGGGGGGGGGTTAGGGTACTTATCCGCCCCTGTCGGGATCTTCATCCATCGGGATGCCACTGCTGGGATTTATTCAGCTGCCGGGATTTCATACCCAACCCAATGATCCCTATGGCTACAGGCATTTTCTGTAAAGTATTAGTGCTTTTTCATCAACAAATATATCTTACTAACTTCTTTGGGGCTCGTTTACATTTGGATATGTCAATTTTATGACACGCCTCTCAGATGTAGTAGTACACGTCCACTTTACCGCACGTTCATAGGTGCTGCTTTCACAATCTCCCTGAACTGCTTTTTCAAAAGTAGGCAAGTATGAGCAGCAGCAGGAACTGCACAGCAGTAAAGACCAGCTCCCAAGATGGCCACGGTGATGCAATGAGGTGGTGCAATGAGGCAATACCATAAGAGTACGGGAGATAAGCCCAGTAGCCCACTCAACAGCGGGAGCCAATGATCGCTGGGAGAAGCCTTAGCAACCAACAGAGGATCAGGCAGTGTGTGGCAAATGTGGCGGCACCACATTTGCCACAGCAGTACTAACCGCAGTTCCCCAAGATGCAGTGAGCAGGAGGACACAGCGGTAAGTCAGCGGTGTGGAGAAAGCAGGCATCGGGAAACAGTTAACAGGCAGCATCTGCCAAGCACAGAGGAATGACCCACAAATCAGCAGGGAGACTAGCAGGAAAGTGCGGTAATGGGACCCAGCGGTCAGAAGTGGTGAAGGCCCCAGAACTGCATGGAATGACAGGGAGGCAAAACTGAGGTCCAGAGCCCGGCAAACACACCCTAGGGCTGCATAAGTAGGTCAGATAAGGAAAGAAGATAGGAGTTTGAGATGGACCACTGGATAAATAAACAGGTGTAAAACTTAGGTATACACTGGAGCAATGTCGGGGCGATATGCCGTTTCGCAACGACACATCACCTACATCGCTCAGTGTGTACGCATGATTGCGCGCTCCCATGGTCACTAGCGACGGTCGCCAGGTTTCATGTGCTGCACATCAAAGCTAGCCATATCGCTATTGGCCAATGCATTGTTAATGAATGACGTAGCAGTGATCGTTACTTCATTCATTAAAGTCGTCCAGTGTGGACGGACAATTACTGTTGACGGGCATTCGTTCCGATGTCGAAATCGTAACTAATGCCCTTTTCTCCACTGTGTACCTAGCTTAAGGCCTTGGGATTTTGCTTCTATGGGGGAACACACCGAAAGTGGAATAGCTGTGATACTCTGATAGGGACAGGGTTTGATTTAGACTTGGGAATAGAGTAAGATAGTGCAAGTAACTGTGTATCTTGGTAAAACCATGCTGCACTGCAGGTGGGGCAGAGCTGTTGGCACTGTGGGAATAGCGCGTAGGGTGCAATGAGAGGTACGGATGTGTTGGCACTGTGAGAACAGTGCGTAGTGTGCAATAAGATACACGAATGTGCTGGCACTGTGGGAACAGCATGAAGCATGCAATGAGAAACACATAGTAGATACAATAACCCTGGACCTCAAAACCAGACAGTGAACATAGTTCATAAATGCAAATAAGTGAAATTGGCACAACCAAAGACACTGGCACAGAGTCTAAGACCCCCACCGGATTTTACCAGGGATCCACGCAAGAGTATATAGACTTTACTCAGTGAGGACCCATGTAGTTGGTTCCAACTGTGAAAGCAACAGAGTACTTAGCTGGTATGAGCAATCTGACTGGAAAAACCAGCGATGGAAATGTGGGTATGGATGCGCTGCTATCGAGGAGACCGAAAACAAGAGTTGAAACAACACTGGAAGCAAACTATACTACAAAGTATAGTTCTGAAGCAGGAGTATCTATGAAAACATAATTGATGATCAGAGACAGGAGAAATGCACTGAGCAGGCTTTTATAGTGGTTAGCTGATAGGTGATTCCATGATTCATTAGTGCGGTAGATTAGTGATAACGCCTGAGCAGTGGCTAATCTATAATGGGTGCAGGTGCGGGAGGAAGGGGCCCGTGTGCAGTCTCCATCCGGGGCCCTCTTCGATTTTTCAGATTTTTTTTTTACACATTATGTGACTGTGCTTGCTGCTGCACTCACTGTGTGGGGCTTTGGACTGCCACCTGGCTCTCTTAGGGCCTGATTCAGACCCGCTCGCAAGTGCTATGTGCTCGCAAACGGGTTGATGGCCGGGCAGTGCGCACACGGCGCGCGCACTGCGTGTGCGCAAGAGGCAGAGCGAGTGAGAAATTCACTCGCTCCGGGGCTCGCTACAAATGGGGCGGCTGTCGATGTTGATCGACAGCTCGCCCCGTTCTGTAGGCAGGGAGGGGGGGTGGCTGCACAAACGGAGGCGTTCCTGAAGGAATGCCTGCCGTTTGTGGGCGGCCCTACTGACATCACCAGTGAGCCCGAAGGTCACTGGGGCTTGCGGCAGACGACCTCAAGGGTCTTGTCGAAAGCCCGATGGTCGCGACCATCACCTGGCCGCTCGCAAAAGCTGTGGGTGGTCACCCACAGCTTAGCAAGCGGCTAGGAGGCTGGTTGTTTCAAAATAAGTGGCCGTCCTGATTCAGAGCGAGCGCTCGCTTTTTGCGAGCGGCTCTGAATCAGGGCCTTAATGTCTTGTACTCACAATTTAAGAGGCTGGGAATACACACTGGGCTGGCTGCAGCTGCTGCTGGGGGCGATGGCTGACAGAGTTAAAAGACACTCTAAAACAGGGATATACTGCAAAGGCGCTTATAACATCATGAACACTGTGTCACCAAAAAATGTAATGTAAATACATTTATTGAATAATACACATATATTAGGCCATAAGCTCCCGGGAGTAGATGAATACTGAATCAGCGTTGACAGCCCCCAAAAGATTCACTAACATTAGGGATCAATATAGATGTCCCCGAATAGCCCTACTGAAGCTTTTTGGGGTACTTAAGTCCTGTCAATTGCCTGTAATTAGCATATTTGCACAAGTGGTGAAGAATGGCATTAAGCATTTTTTTTTGCTGAAAATAAGAAGTCTTGTCAAATTTGTGGTAATTGAAAACGGGTGCAAGCATGGTTTAAAGTCGGTAAAGTTTTAAGTAACGTAAAAAACACACCTTCAGCGAGCACCTATAATCAAAAAAAGAATTGATAAGAAAAAGAAAGAAATGTCCATAGCAGTGCACTTCAGCAAAAAAAAAATTATACATAAAATATAACTTTTAATGGTTTAATACATAATATTTAGGAATTAAAAAGCGAAATATTAAAAGGGGGGGTTAGTGTATGTAATGTACGTGAATGTGTAAATAAAATGCGTGCGCTCCTGATCCACTGGATGTCCAGATGTAAGTATCAACAATTATTAGACATGTATATTGAACAGGTAAAGATCGTATCCCCTTAATGATATAATTCTCAAGTGAGATGGATGTATGATCTATAGCAGATATAAATTATATTTAAACAGTGTGAGGGACAGCATCTTTTTATAACTCTGTGGACATTAATATCTGGTCATTTTTATATATCAAAGCAAACGTTTGACAGTATCCACTGTTACAAAGTGGGTAGTTCTTCCTCTGATATCATATATCACACAATGTATCTAGATTGTATCATAAACAATGTGTAAAGAATATCTTTTCACTGTTCAAAAAAAGCACATATATTGGAGAGTAATTCTCCTATTGATATAATCATTAACCGGTTTTCACCGTATTCCTTCTCCAATCTAAATGAACAGTTCACTCTTTATAAAATAATATCATGCACAGCTAGTAGGATTCTTTGTGTGCACATATGGAGTTCCTTTACTTCTGTTATTAAACCTATTATTGTCCCCTCATACAGACTGTGTGGTTTTTCTTTATAATTATCACTCTTATAGTGATGAGATCTTATGCTTATATCATGGACATTTCAGCATCTTAAATATCCTATAGTTTTAATATGGTTATGTTCCTCTCACAGGGATTTCTGACCTTATTTCTTATATCATATATCACATATCCTCTCATCATTGTATGTGCAAATATTGCTGGGAAATACTTTATGCAGATGTTGGGTATCTTTATTTCCACTGCCCTATTCCAACCACAGATCTTAATAGTGTACAAACACTATTAACTATCACTAACACAGTTACTCAGTGCAACCATATATCAAGGAGGGGACCCCCCCCGGATATGTATTTTAGCACATAGAGATCTGTGGTTGGAATAGGGCAGTGGAAATAAAGATACCCAACATCTGCATAAAGTATTTCCCAGCAATATTTGCACATACAATGATGAGAGGATATGTGATATATGATATAAGAAATAAGGTCAGAAATCCCTGTGAGAGGAACATAACCATATTAAAACTATAGGATATTTAAGATGCTGAAATGTCCATGATATAAGCATAAGATCTCATCACTATAAGAGTGATAATTATAAAGAAAAACCACACAGTCTGTATGAGGGGACAATAATAGGTTTAATAACAGAAGTAAAGGAACTCCATATGTGCACACAAAGAATCCTACTAGCTGTGCATGATATTATTTTATAAAGAGTGAACTGTTCATTTAGATTGGAGAAGGAATACGGTGAAAACCGGTTAATGATTATATCAATAGGAGAATTACTTTCCAATATATGTGCTTTTTTTGAACAGTGAAAAGATATTCTTTACACATTGTTTATGATACAATCTAGATACATTGTGTGATATATGATATCAGAGGAAGAACTACCCACTTTGTAACAGTGGATACTGTCAAACGTTTGCTTTGATATATAAAAATGACCAGATATTAATGTCCACAGAGTTATAAAAAGACGCTGTCCCTCACACTGTTTAAATATAATTTATATCTGATATAGATCATACATCCATCACACTTGAGAATTATATCATTAAGGGGATACGATCTTTACCTGTTCAATATACATGTCTAATAATTGTTGATACTTACATCTGGACATCCAGTGGATCAGGAGCGCACGCATTTTATTTACACATTCACGTACATTACATACACTAACCCCCCCTTTTAATATTTCGCTTTTTAATTCCTAAATATTATGTATTAAACCATTAAAAGTTATATTTTATGTATCAGCCGCTCGCGAGTGGGTCTGAATCAGGCCCCATGTTTTTTCGCAGATTATTGGGTCTTTTTCAACAATTTTTTTTTCGTGCTATCCAATTAAACCCCGTTTTTTTACGTCCGAAAACTTTCTGTTTTTCTCCTGAAAACACATAGGATCCGCGAAAAGTCATGGACCTATGTATTTTCACTGCCGCGATCGGGAGAAATACAGCCTCTTATCATGGATTTGGTTACAAAATCCCTGATAAGTGTCGGCATTGGGGTTAATTGGATAGCCCCGGCTAAGATAATTAGCCGCGGTAATTTACCACGGCTAATTAGATACTGGCCTAAGTGTCTATCCCTATACTTTATTTATTGTCATGCCAAAGCAAACTCTTACAATGAATTAAAAATCGTTTTTCACATAAATTAACTAGAGACGCTAAAAAAGGGAAAAACTGATGTTTTGTATCAGTAAACTTGGCTTACATCAAACCGGATAATATGTTTCATTCTCTACATGGTATAAAATAAAGTCCGTCTTTGTAATGAATCATTAACGTTTTATGCAGCATAAGCCAAGAAAGCTCTCGGACATCCATTATTTCCTTGACTTGCTTCATCATAAAGTAAATCATCACTGCTCGTCTCCCTTTTGTTATACATGTGTCATACACCTAAACCTTCCTCAACAAATGCTTTAAAGAATAGCGAAAACTGCATCAAAATCTGTCCAGTGGTTCTCGAGATTAGCCCGAACAAACAGACAGACGCCTACCAGGGACATTATTTTATACTATGGGCTCGATCCAATTAGGTGCGATGTACTCGCGTGTGGAAGTCATCGCGACAGTGGCCGTGCTTGACGGCCACCCGGATTCAGTGGTGAGTTGGGCTGCGAAGGGTGCGATGTGTCGAGCCGTTGCCGGCGTTTTAACGCCGTTGCCGCGGCACATCGCACCCATTGCAACTAATTGGATCGAGCCCTGTGTGTAGAATAGATATATATATTCTGTAAGTCTTTATCAAGATTAACATAAGTATGATTTCAGAAGTTTATTAATGCAGTGTTTATCAGTGTATTATATGTTTAAGTAGCTAGTATACTTAAAAAAATAGAAACAATGGTTAATATTGGTTCCAGAACCAATGTGTAGTACTAAACAATGTTTGGTAACCAATTTAACATTGAGATCTGAGGAGTCTATGTACCAAGCCTTGGAGAGAGATAAAGTGGACGGAGATAAAGTACCAGCCAATCAGCTCCTGTCATTATTCAAATACAGCCAGTAAAGAGACAGTTAGAAACTGATTGGTTGGTACTTTATCTCTCTGATAGACCCTCATAAGTACTATCCACTGTTTTCTTTCCATGTCCCATCCCTAGTTCTGGGTGTCTGGAAGTCAAGGCTAGCGCTGTATCAGTGTGTAGGTTCCAGGTCTGTGCAAGTGTAGCCAGCTCACAGGCCTGAGTTCCTCATTTCTGGTTTCAATTCTGAGTTCTTAATTCCAGTTTTAGCTTATTTCAGCTCTGAGCAGGGCCGAAACTAGGATTTATGTCACCAGGGGCAAGACAGTAATTTGGCGCCCCCCCTGGTAATTCCCCACTGCATCAGTGCCCCTATAGTAATGCCCATATAGTAATGCCCCCATAGCAATGCCCCTGTAGTAGTGCCCATATTGTAATGCCCCCATAGTAATGCCCATATGTTAATACCCTCATAGTATTGCCCCTGTAGCCCCTGCCCACCATACAGTAATGCCCCTGTAGTGGAGCCTCTCTGCAGCGCCGGGCTGGAGGACACTTGCGCAGGGTGCAGCGGTGCACCCGGTGCACGTGCACCTCCAGCCCCCCCCTAGTTGCGGCCATGCTCTGAGTCTCTGCTGGTTGTATTTCTCTGAGTTCCCAGTAGTGGGTTCCAGGTTCCTATAGCTGTGGGTTCTAGTTCCATAATTGCTCCTGTTCCAGGTCTTGGATTCTGTCCCTCCGGCCAGTGCTAATTTGGCTCCGGTATTTCATAAATGAGCAGAGGTCTTATCGAAGCCCCTAGATTCAGGTTAATTCCTGCTTCAGCTAGACCAAAGGGTCCCGATACAGATCAACAAATACAGATGACTGTGACATAGAGATTATGGTCCGAACTCAATTAGCCATGAAAAATGCCGTTTGGAGAAAAGTTTTTGCCGATTTGCACTTTTCGCCTGTTTTCAAAGTATCTCTATATTCAATTCCACGGAGTTTTCGCCTACAAAAGGCAGGAGAAAGGAAGAGCAAAATCCATATTTTGGGGTACAAATATGGGGACTTAGGTCAGAACCCTTTGGACACCCCCCCGCCCAATGACTAATTAGGCAAAAAAATTTAAAAATTAACTTCACCCCAAAAAAGACATGGCATTTTTGGGCGAAAATGAAAAAAATTTTGGAAAATGGGAAAAAAAAGTGGGGGCCTGGTACTTTGGGGGGCTATATAGTTGGGACAGGTGTTTTTGGGATTGCAGGAGGGTGCAGCCGATGTATTTTTGAGATTGTTTAAATCTTCATTTTAGAGACATCAAAATATACTAGTACCCATTTTCATGTACCCCAAATTTAACCTCGGTAGTTATTTTTCTAAAAAACATTGTTTTCTATCATTTTTCCACACATATACAAATATGCATATAAGCCCTTTGCAACAAAATAAGTTCACTAAATACCGTTATTAGGGCTACTGCTACTATTCTATATTGATTCCCAGGGTCACTGAAGCTTTTGGTGGGGTACAGACTGATTTTCCCCAAAAAAAGTCCTTTTCGCTTTGTAAAACATTCTCTTATCTGCGTTTTCGCGTGTTTTACAATTGAATAGGGCGAAGAGCGGGGTAGTGCATGGAGAAAACACTGCGTCAAAACAGGCAAATGAGGTGAATTCTATCCGCTTTTCGCCAGATGGCACTTTTCACGGCTAATTGAATTCCGCCCTATACAGGATATATATTCCATTTGGTCTCAACAACAGGGCTAAAGGTATGAGGATCTGGTAGTTTCTAAGAAGAGGAAATCTTGCAACGAGTTGCATTCAAAATATGCCATCACACCAGCATAGAAAGGGGACCAGAATCTAAGAAGCATAGAATGGTCACCAGATACCATCAAAGGAATATTAGGAAAGTGATCCATCAACAGAAGACCATAGATGGAAAATAGTAGCTCCTTGGAAGGGGATTAGATCTAGCAAAACGACTCCCATGCTGTACAATGAGAGCAGACACAATGGCTAGATGTGGTATGGAACAGGTGAGGCTTGCCTGCCTTTCCGGGGGGCTGGGAGGTTCCCGGACGAATCGGGAGGGTAGGCAAGTATGCGATAAATCCACGTGAAGAATTGGACGTGTCCCGGTCGAAGCCTGGAGGGAATGCAGGGTTATCCCACAACAGTATCAGGGTCGGAGATGAGAGTACATTTCCTGGTGACCCACATTTCAAGTGGAAAGGTTACCTTGGGGACTCCTCATAATTCAGGGGACATGGTACATGGGGTATCCACATTGCAGTTGAGACAGACAGATTTAGTTAAAAAGGATTCAGTGGTGAGCAAGAATCTGATGTCGGGTAGGGTGTGCCAGGGCACACATTGAGTGAGGTGAGCGGCACCAGGACCTTTCTTCTCTCTTCCAGCTACTACTTTCTATTCAACGACCTGTCTTTCCACTGCTACATTAGGCATTGCCATCAATGGCAGAGATCCGATGGTTCTTCTCTGCCATCACTGATCAACTGCACATACAATTCATGATAATTATTAAAGAGGAATATTTACTAAGCACCAGTTCAGCAGGAATGTGTAACTGCAAACTATTTAATTTAGAACTTGGGCAACTATGGTTATGGTACATTTCCTAACATCAGTGAAGGTTTTCCTCATTCCTTAACTTTGCCCATAAAACCTTTGCCCTAGGGTCCGTGCAGGCTTTTTTATTTTTACGTTGAGAAAAACGGCAAAAATTTTAAAAAAACACAACAGTGAGGGGTCCCCACTAAAATGTTAATCAGCTCAAGACCTTTAAGCCTTGAATAGTGTGACTTTACCAGCCAGTACAGTGCTGTAGCAGAGGGGACACTGGGCACAAGGACTGTACAGGGCTGGTATTATCCCTACGGAAGTGGGGTCTGTAAGAACAAATGCTGCCCAGGAATAACCATCCCTTTGCTGATAGCACTAGGGCTATCCCCCCACAGCCAAGGGCTGGTGGATGTAGTTTTAATAAACATATGTAAAAACTAGAATACAGTATTTTCAACATATGTATTTATTAACCAGGGTTTTATAAACTGACAAGGATCAAAATCAGTGGGTTCAAAACAACCTTTAGAAAATGCTGTGCTTTTGCCATTAGAACCAGCTGTCAGCAAGCCTCTGCAATACCAGTAAATTCTTAAGGCACCCATACATCAGAGATTGATTGCAGCAATTGTGCAATTTGCAATCGATTGTGTATAAAAATCTTTCCCTTTTTCAATCGATTGTAGCAATTCTGCAATCGATTGAAAAAGGGAAAGATTTTTATACACAATCAATTGCTGCAATCTCTGATGTATGGGGTCCTTTAGTAAATGAAAAGTGCACAGCCCATTGTGCACAGGAAGCAATGACTCATCCCTCAGCTATATTTACTAAAGTGAGAGATTTTTGAAGTGGAGATGTTGCCCATAGCAACCAATCAGATTGTAGCTATTATCTTCTAGATTAGAAGGTGCTAGTTAAATGTAAAGTAGAATCCGATTGGTTGCTATGTCCAAAATCTCCACTTCTATAATCTCTCACTTTAGTAAATATACCCCGCTTCTGTCTGCATACATGTACACAACATGCATTTATAGTACTATAGAGAGAACTAATCTCTGAAACCACTCAGACTCAGATATTAATTAGAATTAATACAGTGTGTGACGTGTATGCCTGCCGTCTGTGGTTGCTCGGCTGTCAGCTCTCCTAAGCATGCGCCATGAACCGGGCCCCCCGAGTCAATATGTAGGGCGGAGTCGGGATGCGCACGCGCGGCTTTGTTTTGACACATGCGTCCTGCCCTCAGCCAAAGCGCCAGTATATGGGCGGAGTAAGACTGTGCACGGTCGGCTTGGTGCTGACGCATGCGTCCTGCTCCCGATAGGGCGCCAGTCTGTGGGCGGGGTCGGGCCGCACATGCGCGGTGCGGCTGCTGTTTGTTTGGGCGGTCTGTGTGGATTGTGTGTTGCGTGAGAGGCCGGTGGGTCTGTGTGGGCCGGAAATCCGTGAGAGGCGCTGGAAGAGGAACCTCACCGGAGTGACGGGAGCTTGGTGTGGGGGCAGCGGTGAGCCTCCGGAGGGGGCCGCAGCTTGGCCGCGATCGGAGAGTGGGCCGGAGGCCCTGATATGGATCCTGAGAGTCAGTGAGGAGACGCAGGCAGGTAGAGGTTGGCGACTGGGGATGAGGGTGATAGGTTGAGGTTGGCTAGGACGGCGCTCAGTGTGTCCCGTTACTCTTCACTGTTAGGTGTCACTGCTACAGAGGTCTGCGGCCTACACAGCGTAGGGGGTCAGACGTACGGTGTGTGGAGGCTGTGCTGGGTATCATTGGCTGCCAATCCTGACATATGTGCCTTCCCGCTATGTGTCATATGGAAGGGTGCCCCTTCCCCCCTCCTCCCCGCTGGGTGTCATATGGAAGGGTGCCCCTTCCCCCCTGCTGTGTGCCAAATGGGTGGGCCCCCCCCTCTGTGTGTCATATGGAAGTGTGCCCCGCCCACTGCTTGTCATATGGAAGTGTGCCCTGCCCACTGCTTGTCATATGAAAGGTGCCCCCCTCTGTGCTGGGTCATATGGAAGGGTGCCCCCTCTCTGCGTGTCATATGGAAGGGTGCCCCCTCTCTGCGTGTCATATGGAAGAGCGACCCCTCTCTGCGTGTCATATGGAAGGGTGCCCCCTCTCTGCGTGTCATATGGAAGGGTGCCCCCTCTCTGCGTGTCATATGGAAGGGTGCCCCCTCTCTGCGTGTCATATGGAAGGGTGCCCCCTCTCTGCGTGTCATATGGAAGGGTGCCCCCCTCTCTGCGCCGTGTCATGTGGAAGGGTGCCCCCCTCTCTGCGCCGTGTCATGTGGAAGGGTGCCCCCCTCTCTGCGCCGTGTCATGTGGAAGGGTGCCCCCCTCTCTGCGCCGTGTCATGTGGAAGGGTGCCCCCCTCTCTGCGCCGTGTCATGTGGAAGGGTGCCCCCCTCTCTGTGCCGTGTCATGTGGAAGGGTGCCCCCCTCTCTGTGCCGTGTCATGTGGAAGGGTGCCCCCCTCTCTGTGCCGTGTCATGTGGAAGGGTGCCCCCCTCTCTGTGCCGTGTCATGTGGAAGGGTGCCCCCCTCTCTGTGCCGTGTCATGTGGAAGGGTGCCCCCCTCTCTGTGCCGTGTCATGTGGAAGGGCGCCCCCCTCTCTGTGCCGTGTCATGTGGAAGGGCGCCCCCCTCTCTGTGCCGTGTCATGTGGAAGGGCGCCCCCCTCTCTGTGCCGTGTCATGTGGAAGGGCGCCCCCCTCTCTGTGCCGTGTCATGTGGAAGGGCGCCCCCCTCTCTGTGCCGTGTCATGTGGAAGGGCGCCCCCCCTCTCTGTGCCGTGTCATGTGGAAGGGCGCCCCCCCTGTGTCCTAAGGAAGGGCGCCCCCTCCCCTCTTTGCGTATCACATCGGAGAGCGCCCCCCTCCCCTATTTGCCTTACCTCTGCGTGTCATATGGAAGGGTGCCAGCCATCTGCCCTGTTCCCCTCTGTCACATGGAAGCTTGTCCCTTGCTGACACATTATGTGAAACATAAAATAGTGGTATGGCTGCTTGTCCTGTGCAACAAAGAAAAATGATGAAGCATCTCCATCAGTCATTTGGAACAGATGGAGATGCTCCCACCTGATGCACCAAATAGGATGGTCGTCTACCTGTTAAACTGTTGTAGTGGTGGAACGTATTTGTATTGTTTTTTCGGTACTCATTGCAGAGAGAACCCAAGTGTCTTACACTCATTATTATTATTATTATTATTATTATTATTATTATTATTATTATTATTATCCATCATGGTAATGTCTAAATCCCCTTCACAGAGAGGACCCTGAAGTCCTCAGCCAGTGTCCAGCGTCATTCCCTACCATCCAAGTGGGCATAGAGGGGGAATATAACCTTGTAGTGAGCTACCAAGCCCGAAGCGTGGCGAGCCTGCTAGGGGACAACTTTCTTCTTTAAGTGCGGACAACTTTCGGTACTTCTGTACGTTAAAGTACACAAGTACCATTTAAAACATTCATCGGGTTCTCTCTACAATGAGTCTGTAAAGTACACAAGTACCTTTTTTTTTTTGTTTCTTTTTTACATAGTATATTTAGGCACTTAACAAGACATTAGTTATTTTCCTTTTATGACCATAAGGCAGGGGTTCTCAAACTCAGGGCCTGATTCAGAGCCGGACGCTCTGAACGAGCGCCCGCTCTGAATCAGGGCGTTTTCTTTCTTTTTTTGTAGCGGCCTCTTGGACGCTCGCATAGCTGTGGGTTACCACCCACAGCTTATGCGAGCGTCCATGATGATGGTCGCGATGGTCAAGACCATCGCGACCATCGGGCTTGCGACGAGACCCTTGCAGTAGGGTCTTTTTGCCGCAGGCCCTGGAGTGATTTTGGCTCTATCAGAGCCAAAATCACTCCCACTGACATCACTAGTGATGTCAGTGGGGCCGGACCCAGACTCCGTCTGGGCAGCCACGCCTCAGGCATGCCCACCAAAAGGGGCGTGCTGTCACTCACCATCGACAGCACGCCCCCTTTGGTGCGAGACCTGGAGCGACGGCTTCCCCGTCGCTCACCGGGGCTCGCACATGTGCACGACAAAGCTCACTCCGTCATGCGCATGCGCACTTGGGCACCATCGACCCGCTTGCGAGCGTACAGCGCTCTCGAGCGGGTCTGAATGAGACCCTCAGGACCCCATACAGGTCATGTTTTCCAGGTAACCCAGTTGGTGCACAGGTGTAATTTTAAAAGATCCACAGTTGGCGCTAATTATTTAACTTGTGATTCTGTGAGGAGACCTGGAAAAAAATGCACTGTGTGGAGTCTTGAGGTCCGAGTTTGAAAACCTGTGACATAAGGTATTTGTGTGTATTTCATAAAATGTGGTTTTGACTTAAGTCTGTATCTTATGGATTGTGAAGGAAAATGATTTATGACCTCTTTCTAAACCAGAATGCATTCCAGTATGGTGCGTTCCGCTACCTGGTAAAATTGTAAAATGCATCTTTTTTTTTTATTTTTGAAGCTTCGTATTTTAGGAATGCAGTCAATATCCCGGCGTGCGGGATTCCGGTGCTTAGAATACCGGCACAGAATCCTGACCGCCGGCATCTCGAAGGTACATAGCGGGGTTAAGGGGATTGTTAGGGTTAGGTTTAGGAAGCTGGGAGGGGAGGCTAGATTTAGGCACCAGAAAGTTAAGGTTAGGGAGAAGGGGAGGGTTAGGATACAGTCCGACGGGGATTTTGACCGCAGGGACCCCGAGCGCCGGCATCCCATGCTCAACCTGCATTTTATGCCCTAAGAGACTTGGTGCCCCCCTTGCAATTGTTACACAATGGAGATCATTGTTATCTTAAAGGGACTTGAAGTGGGAGTGGGTGTCCAACACAGGCGCCATTATAAAGAAAGCACAGCAAAGATTGTATATCTTGAGGCAGCTCAGGAAGTATAACTTGCCGAAGGAATTGTTAGTTCTTTTCTACATGGCAATAATCCAGTCTGTCCTTTGTACATCGATCACTGTGTGGTTTGGAGAGATAACAAAACAGGAGAAGAACAGACTGGGAGAGAGTAATTAGGGCCGTAGAAAGGATTATTAGTGTCAATCTTCCACCTATTAAATAATTATATTTGACTAGGACTGGTAGGAGAGCAAAAATTATTGTGGAGGATAAAACTCATCCTGGTTATGACTTATTGAATTGCCTTCCGTCAGGTAGGCGTTAGATCGCGCTGGGCTAAAACTGCTAGGCACTTTAACAGCTTTTTTCCACAGGCAGTTATCCTGTTGAATAATCAAGGGATAGTTAAGCGAATAGGAGGTTATAGGCATCTGTGATGTATTGAATTATTATAATTATATGACTGCTGTTTTGTATGTGTATGTCATGGTGGTTGTTTTTTTTTTTTTATGAGGGGTAGTTGCCAAAATGAATTCCTTGTATCGTTCTACTGGGCTAGCGTTCACGCTAGGCTGTTTTGGCTGGGCGTGGCGCCTTGCCCTCCTTCCGGAGGGCAAAAAGCACCCTGCCCTCCAGAGGGAGGGCAATAAGCACCCTGCTCTCACAGCCTGCGGGTGCCGTCTTCACCAGCGGGTCCCAGTGTCTCGTTGGTGGGGAAATGTGCGGTTCACTGCCGGAGAGTAGACACCGGGTGCATGCGCCCGGCATCTATTCTCCCCGTCTGCAGCGCTTGGGGCTGCCCGGCGTGTCCGTAAGTGTTCGGGCATGCCACCAAGAGTGACGAGAAGGGGACGCGTCTTATAGACACGCCCCCTTTGCAATGGCCACTCCCCATTTTCGGGTGCTCGCGCCTTAGGCACGCACGGGAGGCCTGCCGCTGGAGCTAGAGTGAACACTATTGGCCAATAAAATCCGATTTCATTGTACAGAAAATGTATGCCACACATGCATGTTACAGTACATTCATGCAATAAGTTAAGTTTTGATAACATTTACATAATTCTTTGCATGCATGGGAGACGCACAAACCGATGTGACCTGAATGAAATGCTCAGCTTGCATAGAGTTACGGTTGGATGAATTGGCAATGGTTTCTTATGACCATAACATTCTAATGTGAGCTGTAATTACACAAATCTACACAACCAGTGACATTTTTGTGTGTGGTGATGGTAGTCCTACAATAGCTTTGCGTTGAAAATGTGTCCTGTGATTAGTGACATTAGACAATCCACGTGTTTAGCATTTAAATTAATAAAAAAATTAAAAAGTTACCATATAATCCACCCACAAATGTATCCAGCTCAATCACGCTTTTGCATATGTGCTCTTGACATAAAGTAACCTCTCTTTTAAGCTTTATTTTTAAATGAGGTTTCACACATCTTGTGGAAAGAGAGGAGGGGTTTCATGTCCCTCATTGATGTGCCAAATAATAATATACATTGGTGACTACAAGGAATTCTTAACAAATTATAGTTGATGATAAACGTTGCCTGACATTTTTTTCTTTCCCCATGTGCACATGTGTAAATTGTATTTTTAATTATTTATTTTTATTATTGTGACTATAATTATTATTTTTTTTTTACATTTCAGATTGTTTTGGGTAATGGTGGATCTAGTGGAAAAATCTCAAATTATTTTCAATTAAGATTTCTGTCTGGACAGTTTTTGAAGAGCAATTATAACTAGTATTTCACATTACTTAATATCAAAGGCTTTGCGTTGCATTTATATATGTATATACTGGCACATACATGATATAATGCATGCTTTTGTGTTTTCTTATGCAGCCATGTCACAGCAGCTTAATTTATGACCTATTCCCTGTACTGTATGTATTGGGCTTCATAATAAGACATGTTCCATGATACCGGAAGACTCTTTGGGGCAATTCAAGTGTTTTGTGAGTGCCCATCGGAGCAATTCAATTGTCCCGCCCATAGGGCGTGAGTTTACAGCCAGAAGCAGCTAAATCTGTCTAATGTACTGCTTTGAGCGCTCAAACGAGAGGTAGCGAGCAGAACTGTGTGCAGCTGAGGCTATTCACTCCCGAACCGAGCAAAAATTTAATTGCTCCCTTCCGTGCCAAAAGAACTAGCCGCGGGTGGAAATAATTAAATCGCCACCTTTTATAGGAATTCCAGGCAGGAGAAAATAATTTTAAGCAATAGATGTAAAAGCAGGAGGGTTGATATTTAGTTGAACTAAGTTAAAACAATAGGAGCGATTGAATTCAGTGTGAATTGAATAGCGCTGAGAGGAAGCTCCCGGAGCTATTCAATTCAGCGTGCTGTTTAGTCGAACCAATGATTTCTCCTCGCTCCCTCCTGGAGATGCGAGGAAGAACGTCGACTAAAGTGCCAGCCGCGAGGCTGATTCCGGCTCAGCGTGGTGCTAACAGCCTTGCGGCCAGCACTTTAGTCGGGAAAATGCTATTTCTCGCAACTAAACACCCAGGTTAATTCGCAAGAGCCGGCATTCTCCGACTTAACTACTTCCCGTCTGAGTAAACATTGCGCTGAATTGAATATCCTCAGGAGCTCCCTCCCAGCGCTATTCAATTTACCCTGAATTGAATCTCACCCTATGAAGGACATTTTGTTAAAACTGTTATGAGGCAAGGCTATGGAGATAGACAATTTTGGATGGAGTCAGTAGAAATGTATCGACTCCAGCTTCAAAATAAAACTTATAATATATTAATTCTCACGTTAGGGGTACTCTGCCTGTATTAATATCGGTGATAACACATGTACAGGCGTGTTGGTAGTGGTACAATGGATAGGCTGAGTACTAATGATGGCCCTGATCTAAATTTGGTGCAGTTTGCACATTTTGATCAAACCAGGGTTAAAAAACAAAACAAAATAAAACGGTTTATTTGTTTTAAACTATTATACATTTTTTTTTTTTTTTTGCTTTAATGTTGTAATAAAATTAAATTGAATCCTGCTTATTTAATTAATACATCGAAACATTGCTATGTATTAGAAACATTGATCAACCATGTTTTAATGCTTTCTAACATTAACAATCAAATCAAAGTTATAAGGCTTGCTTAGCTCATTAAAAGAGAGCCAGACTAAAGCCGGGTACACACTAGACGATGTGTCGTCTGATCCAGCGAATCGAACAATAAAACATCCACATCGGGCAATGTGTACCCGCTATGTTGTTGACTATTATTATTCTTAATTTGTATGGCGCCACAAGTCTTCCGCCTTGCCTTACATAGTACATAGAACTAATAAGTGAACAAGAAACAAGTAACTTACAGTACATTACAGTGCAGGACAAGGACACGATTTATATACATTACTGCAATAGCGATTAAAGCACTCACAATAAGCAGCAGGGAGTTGGCAGTCACGTGTTAGGTGCCCTTATGGGGAGTAAAGAGTAGAAGAAAATGTAAAGAGAAGCACATGAGGGAAGAGGTGCCTGCTCGTGAGAGCTTACATTTTATGCGCGCTTCCGCGTGACGTCGTCGCCAGTCGAACCTGAATGCAGGTCCGACGAGTTATAGTCAGCGGGGGCCATGCTGGCGAATGCATCATAGCCCCCGATGTCTTTCCCGGCATCGGCAAGTGTGTACGCACTTGCCGATGCCGGGACCCGCCACACGACACATCGCGCTGGGTACACATCATTTAGTGTGTACCGAGCATAAAACTGGCCACACATTAGACCAACTTTCATCCAACCAGCCAAGTAGTTGATTGGTTAGAATGAAAACCTGGTAAGGGATGAAAGCAAATGACAATCAGCAATTTGCTCCCAAATGCCGGAAAATGGACAAAAACTATTGTTTGAACAAATTTTATAGATCAAACATTTAACAAACTTGTCTGAACGACCGTTTTCATCTGTTTTCTGGCATTTAGGAGCAAATTGCTGATCATCAGTTACTCCCATACGTTACCAGATTTACATTCCAAACAATCAACTAGTTGGCTGGTTGGATGAAAGTTGGTCTAGTGTGTGGCCAGCTTAAGTCTTTCTTCCACTCATCTAAGTAGGAATGAAGGTTTTGAATTGAAATAAACATAAAGCAGATTAGACCACAGGTTCTCAAACTCGGTCCTCAGGACCCCAGGTCTCCTCACAGAATCACAAATGAAATAATTCTCTCAACCTGTGGATCTCTTAAAAAGTGTCAGTGAGTAATGAATACACATGTGCACCTGCTGAGTGACCTGGAAAACGTGACCTGTGTGAGGTCCTGAGGACTGAGTTTGAGAACCACTGGATTAGACCATGAGGTGTTTCTCTGTGTATTGCCTCTTTAAGTGTTGGCGTTGTTTACCCTTGAAAATGTTAGTTGTGGTTTTCTCCTGTCCTATAGGATTGTTATGAGAAGAGTTTGTGGAGTCTTAGCTGATGTAGTGTTCATTCTAGTGCCCTGCACCTGACATAACCCATGAAGTTCCTCTTTCCTGCTTGGGGTGTCGCTCTCTGCTCTAGTGCTTCTAGCACACTCTGGTTTGTGTCTCAGCAGTTTGTTGCATCAGCTGAGTGTTCTAGAAGTTCCAGAGCAAAGAGCGAGACTCCAAGCAGGAAAGAGGAACTTCATTCTAGCAAGCTGCACCTGTCACAACCCATGAACACTATGATGTTAGGCGAATTTAGTTCCTCTCTGATCTGGTTCACCCTCCCTATTTTTATGTTGTGTGTGAATTAAAGCTGCCCATACACCAGACCAACTTTCCTCCAACAATCCAACTAGTTGGTTGGACTTTTGTATGTTTTCAGGTGTTTGGGAGCAAATGGCTGATTGTCATTTGCTACCGTGCATTACTGGATTTTCATTCCAACCAATTAGTTGGATGGTTGGTGGAAAGTTGGCCTGGTGTATGGCCAGCTTTGCTGTAATGGTTCAGCTCACTCAAATGAAGACCACAAGAATGTGGAATAATTCCAGGGGGATTCCCTTATAATAGGCTTTTTTTTTTTTTAAAGAAATCACGGCGCCATGCCTCTAGTCACAGCATAATAAAAAAAATAAATAATTAATTGAATTGCATTGAAAATACTGCATGACTTTACATTCTGCATGCACAGTCAATCTAAGAAGCCTGATTTATGTGGTGGTGATAATGCCTTGTGCTACCATTTTACTACGGTGAATTTGTTACTTATAATTTACATTTGCCATTCAGGAAGGAGTCCAAGGTTTGGTGTACGGACTTCACCGCCCAAGTATAAGTGATAGTGATTTAAAGCAACTTTCCAAACTGGATGGTGCTGTTCCTTTAGGTCAGAGGTGGGGAACCTTTTTTCTGCCGAGGGCCATTTTGATATATATATAACATTATTTGCGGTCTTGGTGCCGGCCACGCCTCCTCCGTGTGACATCACACTGGGACAGGGCCACAATCGCCGGTGATTACAGCAATGCTCGGAGCATCCTGAGAATGCTCTGGGGAGCTGTTAGGGCAGCAGTGCGACAGTCTGAAGCGTCCTAAGAACGCTTCAGGAAGCATTGCTGCATAGATTCTGGCTGCAGGGTGCCATTCTAGGCACCCTGCTAGCCAGATGAGGCTAGCAGAAAAAAAGCTCAGAGGGCCACAGCAAATGATTCCGGGGGCCTTATACGGCCCCCGGGCCTGTGATTCCCCATCCCTGCTTTAGGTTAATGTCGCAAGAGGGATTGAAATGCCAGATTTTCAGCTTGGCATTTAATTGTTAGGCACTGATGCATAGTAATGAATGGAGATTTGGTAGTAGTGATTGCAACAAACATTTTTATGTGCTCAGGGTTTCGATTGAGTTTTATAGTGATGACATTCCAGATATAGAACCTACCATATTAATCACTACAGCTTTGATACATGGTAACGAATGGACACTCAGAACTTATCTTGCATTGAGAATCACAGAGCTGTTTATTCATTAAAAGCTTTACTTAAGGATATTTGGTCATCTTATTTAGATAGTTCCTACATATGAATATATAATCATTCATTATCACTACTTGCCCCAGTGGAGCTTACAGTCAACATCCCACAATACATGAAACACACGTTTATTTTGTTTAGTCAGAACCCAATTATCTTGCTATCATGTTATTTGGAATGTGGGCTGAAACTCATGCACCTGGATTAAACTCAAACTAACACTGGTATGACATACAAACTCCACACAGATAATTCCTGGGCATAATCAAACCCATGACCACAGAACTGTGAGGAAAATTTACTAATCACTAAGCTTATGTGCTGAAAATATGGCAGCATGCATCAAACAACTGATTTTCAGATTAACCACAATTTTTAAAGTGCAGCAAAGAGTGAAGAGCTCCTCCGCAGGATATCAAAATATTCTGTGTCAAATCAACACACTTTTTGTTAAAATTTTACCTCACCAGCTCAGATTTTGTTCTTTGGTATATGGAGAGTATATACCGGTATGTAGTCTAAGAAAAATACAACATTTATTTAATTATCTCAGGCCGTTTCTAAAATATGCTATGTAAAGTTTTAAAAAAAATCTGTAAATACTGCACAACCAGCATATTTTCAAATCGCCATAGCAGCTCTCCTAATTAAGCTAGAGAGGTGGGAGTGGTGTCATTTAATTGTGTTTGTTATGCCCTTTCCTATGATATACAACACAATAGGCTTTGTGAGGAAAAACTCCAAATTCAAACTGAAAATTTTGCTCATGAGTATCTCAAAAAGTGCATCGACAAAAAAGTTCAATACATTTCTGGAAATAGTCTATACTAATGTTAAATGTTTGTAAAAATTTAAAAGTGGGAGGATAATGGGTTCATAGTTAAAAATTATTTTAAACTGGAGTAGGCACTACATTTGAAAATATCAGGGCCTACTTATAAATCCAATTATATGAGGGAATAACTAAAATTAGCCCAACACTCAATATTTGAATTAAATGTAAATTCTCTTGATTACTTTGTCAATATCTACAATATAGATATAATATATTCTCACATGTAGAGATTGTCAAAAAGTAATTAAGAGAATTTACAAAAATTCTAATATTGTAGGCCTAATTATAAAAGTTCCTATATGACTTTATGAACTAAAAACAATGAATAATGCTTGCAATAAAATAATGATCTTCAATAATGTTAATGAATTGTTTATGATTCATGCTCATGAATCATTGTCTCATGAATCAATGGTCAGGAATCATGCTCAGTATTGCAGGCCACAGCGCATGGGAAAGGCCCCTGTGATGGAATTGGTGGCACAGTCAAGAGACTGGCAGCTAGAGCCAGCCTACAATGTCCATCCTCACACCTCTCCAACTTTATGAATTGGCAGTAGAAAATATCTGGAATTAATTTGACGTTCACAATGCAAGAAAACTATATTGAGTCTGAAACATTTTTGAACGTTTCAGTAACTATTCAAGGAACACAACAGTATCATGCTTTTATACCTGTTGATTCAAGTACATCAAAAATATTTGTGAAAACATTTTCTAAGCCTACAACATCACCTACAGTATTCATTACAAAATCTCTAGACAAACTTCAGTTGACACAAATAAATGGCTATATATCAGTTGTGTATAACAAGAAATGGTGCTTGTTTATGTGATGGACAAGAATGAAGATGAAGACTATTTATTTAAAAGTGACCTTCCTTCATCCAGCTGGACCTTCACCATCATTCTTCTATCCGAGGAAGCCTGCTAACTATTCGAGGTATCCATAGTACGTCTTTTATGTAAAGTCGACCCTATAACTTCACTGGAAGAATGTCATGTCTCCTGATGACACTTTAAAAACCACTGAGGCATTGTCAAACTATCTTCAGCTAACATTGTTGACTGACTAATACAATGTCAAGTATTTCTATAATTAAACTAATGAAGCCATCAAATCTATTATTACCTATTACTACTTGTAATACACCCTGCTTTTTTGAATAAACTACCTTGCTTTAATATTATTTTTAACTATGAACCCATTATCCTCCCACTTTTAAATTTTGTCAAACATTTAACATTAGTATAGACTTTACAGAATTTTTTTTTACTTTTTTTGTCGACGCACTTTTTGAGATAATCATGATCAAAAATTTCAGTTTGAACTTGGAAAGTGTTTCCTCACAAAGCCTATTGTGGTGTTTATCATAGGAAAGGGTATAACAAACACAGTAAAATGACACCACTCCCACCTCTCTAGCTTAATTAGGAGAGCTGCTATGGCGATTTGAAAATATGCTGGTTGTGTGTTTTTGACAGATTTTTGAAAGGATAAGAAGAATGTTGGTATTTTACCTTATTTTTTTTATTCAATTCAATTGTTGCTCTATTCAGGCGCGATAACCACCGGCGCCAACATTTCTGCTTGCAGCCTTCAAGGTGGCGTGCAAAAATGTGTGATAAATCAGTGTTTTGAGTGTCCAAACCAGGACTTTACAGCCATGGCCTAAAGTTTTGAGAATGACGCATGTATTGGTTTTCACAAAGTTTGCGGCTTCAGTGTTTTTAGACCTTTTTGTCAGATGTTACTATGGGTATACTGAAGTAAAATTACACGCATTTCATAAGTGTCAAAGGCTTTTATTGACAATTACATAAAATTTATGCAAAGAGTCAATATTTGCAGTGTTGACCCTTCTTTTTCAAGACCTCTGCAATTCGGCCTGGCATGCTGTCAACCAACTTCTGGGCCACATATTGGCTGATGGCCGCCCATTCTTGCCTAATTTGTCAGAATTTGTGGTTTTTTGTTTGTCCACCCGCATATTGAGGATTGACCACAAATTCTCAATGGGATTAAAGCCTGGGGAGTTTCATGGCCATGGACCCAAAATTTAGATGTTTTGCTGCCAAGCAGGAGTCTGTAGCTGAAGGCAAGTACCCTAACCCTCCCCCAGTTAGTGCCTACTAACCCTTAACCTGGTGGTGCCTAACCCTAAACCTAACTAACCCCCCCCCCCCCGTGGCTAGATGCTAAGACACCTGGCATACCTTCGTTTGGTATGCTGGGTGTCGGGATTCCATAGTGGGGCTAATGATAGGCATCGGGATTTCGACGCCTATCTTTAGTCCCATTATTATTATTATGATTATTATTTCTTTATATGGCGCCACAAGTGTTCCACAGCGGCTTACAAAGTACATAAACAAATTGCAGACAAGCGACTTACAGAACAATACAATACAGGACCGGGACATGGATAATATATATTGCTACATTAGCGACCATAACACCCAGATAAGCAACAGAGCATAAGCAACCAAGTGTTAGATGCCATAGTGGTGAGTAAGAAGTAGATGAAACTGAAGTAGAGAGAAGCACATGAGGGTAGAGGGCCCTGCTCGTAAGAGCTTACATTCTAAAAGGGAGGGAAAAACAAACAGGTTCGACACAGATGGGGTAGATGGGGAGGAAGGAGCATGTAGCAGGGTGTCTGAATGATAGCTGGAAGGCTTTGATGAAATAGTGGGTCTTGAGAGCCCGTTTGAAGGATTGCAAAGAGGTGGAGAGTCTGATGGGGAGTGGGAGAGAGTTCCAGAGGTAAGGAGCAGTGCGGGCAAAATCTTGGAGGCCGGAGTGGGAGGTAGTAATCAGCTGGCATAAAGGCGGCGTGCATTCGTTGAACGAAGAGTTGAGAGGAGAGTGAAGGGATATGAGATCATAGATGTATGTGGGAGAAGATTGGGTGAGGGCTTTGTAAGTGAGCGTGAGAACCTTAAATTGGGTTCTAAAAGGGAAGGGGAGACAGTGGAGGGCTTGTAAGAGAGGGGGGGCAGATGTAGAGCATTTGGAGAGGAAGATAAGCCATGCAGCAGCATTAAGGATAGACTGGAGAGGAGAGAGATGGGATTTGGGGAGGCCAGATAGGAGGAGGTTACAGTAGTTCATTCTGAAGATGACCAATGAGTGTATGCAGGTTTTAGTGGCATCCTGGGTGATAAAGGGTCTGATCCTGGAAACTTTTTTGAGATGGAAACGACAGGACTGTGGGAGGTTCTGGATATGTGGTTTTGAAGGAGAAGGAGGAGTCCAGGATAACTCCAAGACAGCACACTTTGGGGCTAGAGGAGATAGTTGTGCCATCAGTTGATAAATAAATGGTGGGAAGTTGGTTATGTTGGGGGGTGGAAAAATGATCAGCTGAGTCTTAGACATACTAAGTTTAAGAAATTGCTGGGACATCAAGGAAGAGATGGCAGAGAGACAGTTGGAGATACAAGTGAGTAGAGAGGGGGAGAGGTCAGGGGAGGAAAGGTAGATCTGAGAGCCTGATTCAGAGCCGCTCGTTCTGAATCAGGGCCGGGCTTTTTTTTTTTTTTTGGATCGGCCTCTTGGCTGCTCGCATAGCTGTCGGTGACCACCCACAGCTATTGCGAGCGGCCATGATGATGGTCGTGATGGTCAAGACCATCGGGCTTGCGACGAGACCCTTGTGGTAGGGTCTCTTGGCTGCAAGCCCCAGAGAGCTCTAACAGAGCCGGAATCTCTCCACTGACATCACTCGTGATGTCAGTGGGGCCTCCCCCAAATGGCAGGCGTTCTCATGGGAACGCCTCCCTTTGGGCAGCCACCCCCCGGCCCGCCCACCAAAGGGGGCGAGCTGTCACTCAACATCGACAGCTCGCCTACTTTGGTGCAAGACCCGGAGCGACGGATTGCGACGGGGGTGGTTGAGAGTCATGAGAGGAGACAGAGAAGGATCGGTCAGAGAGGTAGGCGGATAGCCAGAAGAGGGCAGTGTCACGTAGACCAAGGGAGTTGAAGGATTTGCAGGAGGGGAGGGTGATCCACAGTGTCGAAAGCAGCAGAGAGGCATTCATGATTATTTTATAGCACTTATTTTTATTTGTTACTTTTGGATTACTGGCTGGGATAAGTAAACTTTACTGTTCTATAATCGCTGAGCAGGCAGCTTGTGTTCTATTTATTGTTTGTTTTTATTTTGGTTGAATTCTGGAGCTTTTCTTTTTGAGCGATCAGTCAAACCTATGGGGGCGATTCAATTATTATTTTACGTTGCGGTAATTAATGGGTTCATAATGTTGCAATTGAGTTGTTTTGGGCGCCCATTAATTATTGCGCTCTTCGCGGGCAATTAGACCGGGTTTAGTCACGTAAAACGGCTAAACAAGTCTAAAGTCCAGGTAAGGACACCCAAACCCAGTTTAGGTGCCTAAAAGCAGGATATAGCACACATTTCTGCTCGCTTCCTTCACGCCCTAACGGAGCAACAATTGAATTGCTCCTTTGGGTGCCCGGCACTGCCAACCTCTGGCGAAAACAATTGAATCGCCCCATTATGTATTTAAAAAAATAAATAAATAAATAATGATTTATTATATAATCTTGCACAGATGTTCCGTTTACTACAAAGGCAAGTTTGGGCTCATTAAACTAAACTATAAATTGTGACTTATGTATGAAGGAGAAATAAAATGGTTCAGCCTTAACCTTTCAGTCCAGTGCACCTCTGTAAAGAGTTCAGTAGAGTTTTGGCTGCCCACTCCATTATACCACCAAATCCACATTCTCTATCATTAGGGCACTGCCCTAATTGCTTCTGAAATAGGTAATGATAATTTGACATTTCAGTAAGTTAAGCTGTTGTGACATCATTTGCACCTACCCCACTGTGTGTTTTTTTTTTTTTTTTTTTTTAATGTATTAAATCAGTATATTCCCACAGTGCAAGTCTGCAAGCCTGTCGCTCCCACTCTGCTGTTTCCTATTATAGTAATAATGGTACAAACAGAGCAGGATGGACGACTTTATAAACACTTTAGTTATTTTAGGTATGCTATTTAGCTTCGGAATACATATATTAGTAACACAGTGACTTTAATTGCCCTTAATAGACAGGGAATGCACTTTGGCTGATGTGATCTCTCCCCTGCACATCTATAGAGCAACTTCAGTCTTCCTTTGTCTGTCTGTGGCCGGTATATGGAGGAGCAGTTTTATTATCTTCAGAGTTCCTTGAACTTTCAACTGTGGTGTGTCTGCGTGTGATCGTGCCATCCCGGTGACACACTTCCCAAGACTGAGCTGCATTGTTCTTAGAAATGCCAGACTCCGTCTCCCTCAGCTTGCTCTCACGTCCATAATCTTCTGTCTGAATGAGAGGTAGATAAGTATAGGCTACTTTATATCGGTGTATCTTACTGATTTTGGCATTTATGTTCAGAGTGCGGTGCCCCAGACGTTGTGAATACTACGTTGTGTGTGTACTATATTGGTGGAGGTGTGTTTGCATTGGAATTAATAATCCTAGTGCTTATTCTGTTAGTGTGGTGTGCGTGAGACCTTATTATTTGAGATCTGCATCTCATGTTTATTGTGTATTAGGACATATGTATGAAAGGGAGTTCTTTAAACACAGTGGGGAGACTGTAATAGGCTACATGTTTGGAAAAGTTCTGTTTTTTTTTTTTGCTTAGAGTTTAACGCCCCCAGGTTTTGCTTTTAAAAAAACTTTCCTCTTTCATTTCTGTGACCAAATGCAGACTTTTACTGACTCGTACCTATTCTATTTTCCTGTATGTTATAAACAAGCTATGTGTTAGAAATAAGTAATTCTATAATGGCCCTTGTGTGTGGCCGGTCTTTACTGTTAGCTGTATGGCTTGATGTTCACAGATGGTGTTTTACCTTGCTTGAAAGATACTACTAATATAATAATATGCACTATTATTTGTCATTTGTTATGGGGCAAGTTTTCTGTTGCAGCCTCTTGAAGAAACTATTGATAACTTCTATCTAACATCTTAAAGGACCACTAAAGGCAAGAAATGAAACCTTTAGGGTTGAACAGTGCAGAATAAAACACATTATTCAGTGTTTACCAGAAATTCCACTGCAGCGTTCCCCACTCCATTCCAGACGGCTGCAGCCACTCCCTCATCTATAGGACAGTGACGGGCACTCATCAGGTCAAAAGCTGCCCGAGTTGTTTGTCACATGCAGCAGTTGTATATCCTACTTTGTAATGTACTCTGTGTGCTACTGACCCCTCCACCACTAGACCATACAGCACACCTAGCCAGTCTTGTGATGTAACAAGAAAAGAGGGGTAATTCATTTTTGTGTAATGTCCGATGCCCGGCTGACTCCCGATGCCCGGCTGACCCGGCTGCACACATAATCGTCACCACGGTAGTGTGATTTTCTCTCACACCTGTAATGGAAGTGAGGAAAAAGTTGCAATGTGCCTTTCCGGAACGGCATATCTTGTTGATGCTGAGGGATTGAAACCCCCCCCCCCCCCCCCTCCAAATGAAATTAAAAAGGCGATGATGGTTGGGGCCAGAGCCATGGCCCCTCGTTATTGAGCTGGGCCCAGTGCATGCACCCACCCCATCTGATCTGATCCAGTAATTGCTGTATCATTATTGTCCCTACACATGTGTATGAACTGGTCCATGCTGTGCACTTAAAAGCAAACCAGTCTGTCACAGGCTCACTATTTGTTATTTTAACACCACCAATGGCTTTCAAAAATAGCAGTGGGGAGTACAGGAAATATGGAGTGGGCTGGCAGTGGAAGGGGGCAAAACTAAACTACTCTCTGATTGGTTTGGAGCAGATGCATGTGATAACTGACCATTCCTTTTTTGTTTTCACAGTTTGATTATAATTCGTTCTAAAGGGAAGCAGTATGGGCGCGAAAGAGAAACTAGAGGCCATGTTGAATGTGGCCCTACGTGTACCCAGCATTATGCTGCTAGATGTCTTATACCGATGGGATGTCAGCTCCTTCTTCCAGCAGATCCAAAGAAGTAACCTCAACAACAACCCTCTCTTCCAGTACAAGTACCTGGCACTCAACATGCATTATGTTGGTATGTCACTCCTTCTCCAGCCCCCCCCGCTGTCCAATATCTTTTGTCTATAAAAGAACTGACTCTTCTCTCCCTGTTAAATGCTTATTTTCTTCCTCTTTGACTGTTGAGTTTTATAAACAATAAGAGAAGAATAAAGTGGGGGGAGGAGGGGAATACAGAAAATAAAACAAGTGAGCACGCAGATACCTGAGCTTACAGTATAAATTAGTTTCTAAACTTTTTTTATGTTACAAATTTCTCAACCCAAATTAAGTAAACTAGTTAGTTCATAGTATATACTATACAGGTTGTCTCCCAAATCTGAATTTACGGGACCAGGAGCATTTCGGATTTTGGATTATTTTGGTTTTTGGAATACCTGGAGGGGGGTTTCGGTGGGTGTCACGGGAGGCGTGGCGTGTGCTGCGGAGGAGGTCCAGCGGGTGCTTCAAGAAGGTGGAGGGGGTCAGGCAGGTATCACGGGGGCATCCGGCGTGTGGACCACGCCCACACCACTAGTCTTTGGCCATTGATCTAGTGACGTCATGACATCACGGCTGCCCCAAAATATTTCGGATTTTGAATATTTCGGTTTTTGGATATACGGGTTTGTAAGACTCAACCTGTACAGGTATCAGATGTATTAACTGCAATGCCTGGAACTTACAGCTTTCAAAAAAAGAGTAGTTTGCTTCCTCGCTGACAAGTACGAGAGGGACTCCTAAGCACTGTAAGGGTTCAAATAGGGGTGGTAATTTCCATTTAAGTGTTTGCTTTCACCCCCCTCTTCCCCTTTATAGTGGCTGTAGGGGGTGGGGCTTGATGTTGTCATTCCAGGAACATGTCATTAAGCCACACCCCAGGTGAACCAGTGCACATTTTTAGAAGGCAGGAAATAGCATTTTATTGAAACGCATTAAAAATAAAAATGCATTTTCAAGTGGGTAGAATTTAGCTTTTTATGGTTTTGGAAAGGTGGATTAATGCTGAAGTAAAAATCACAAAGTATTTCTTTGATGGTTAGACAATAAATAAACACTTTAAGTTCACTCCCTTGTGATTTCAGTTCAAAATCACTTTGGTTTTGCCATGTTATACAAATGAAAGCTCAGCTCCCACGGGTTTAAGAAATGTGGATCAACATACCAAATAATATTTCGAATAAATACTGTATTTAATAATGCATTGCCTCTGACACTCCCCTCATTAAATGGCCTAGTATCACTTATCACTGGCTATAGGAGGAGGCACCTGATAACTGACTGGTTTCAGTTTTTCGGTACAGAGTGCTAGAAAACTATTTTCTAGATAGCATTTCCTGTGCATGCATTGGTTATTCACATAACTACAAAGGCGTGCCCTCATAGTTGTCCTGACTATTGTTCAGTTTAAGCTGTTCACACTTTGGTCAAGCTGCTGGATTCATTCAAGTGTGGGCACACACATTACCTTCCCCTCCAGTCTTTCACTGACTTCTAGTGGGAGTCATCACCCTACATGAAATTCCTTTCTGTCCCATCAAATCCAATCTACCCTCTATTACTTGTAATTAACGGCTGAGTAGCTAATCATCCTTGGAACGCATAATGTTCTTAATACCAACAATTCTGGGAGTAAGAAGGGAATCAGTATGATGGACGGCGGTTCAAATCCCGACAGCGGAAGCCCGGCAGTGAGGATCCTAACAGGTAAGTATTTTTTGTATTTACTAACCTAACCCTCCCTTAGGGGTGCCTAACCCTAACCTCCTCCCCAAGTGCCTAAACCTAACCCCAAGTCTCCCGGGGGTGCCTATCTCCCCCTTCCCCTAGCCTAACCCTAAGTCCCCCCCCTGGGGACCCCTAACACTAACCCCCCCGCCCGGTCTGTCCGCGCCCAGTTTACCTTCGATCGTTAAGATGGGTGTTGGGCTCCCGGCGTAGGTCTAATGACGGGCGTTGGGATTTCGACGCAGGTCATTAGACACTTGCTGGGATTAGACAGTCGGGATGCCGATGTTCGGCATGTAGACAGTCGGCATCCCGACCGCATCCAGTAAGAAGAAATATGGCCTTATAATCACTGGTTGTGTTCTATCATTCACTGCTGCACTGGAAGAGTCAGTAGCTGGAGAGACCTTTTTATTATCCGCCCCTTTCCCTTTAACTAAAACCAAAGTCAGAGTACCCACGGCGCCTGCCGCACACTTACATATGTTTTCAAGAATGCTTATGTCAATTTTCCTGCCCTGAAAAGACCCCTTTCCACACCAGATGCCAAACCCGTTATTTCAGCCTATTGAATTACTTGGGAAAATTTCAACATTGAAAAATAGAATATTCCTGGCACCTGTACATGGTTCTTGTTAGAAAAGGACATATCCTTACATCAAGTCTAATACTAGTAATTGTCCACAAATCCCTGTCTAACTAATTGCGGTCAGCATTACACAGCCACAAGTTTACCATGGTCTGGTATATATAATATAGATAATCACTCTCTCGCTCGTGTTTATGCTGTGAAGATACAAGATCTTTATCATCTGCAACAATGAATTGTTGATGCTTGTGCTCAGATTCAGGCAGACATGTTGGTCAAGGTTCATCAGGAATGGGAATAGAGATTAGCCTTAACACTGCAACATGGTGGAAAACACTTCGAACATATTCTATAAACTTTGTTAAAACTCGAGAATAAATAAAGATTTGTTAAAAAGAACACCATTGTTTTTCTGCAATTCTGCATCTATTTCATGTCACATGACTACCTTTCCAATTAAAAATGAGTTGCATACAAGATGGCAGACTTCATGATTGCTACCATATCTGTGACATACCCTAAGCCCTGTTATAGATGGATGTTATTTGCCAGTTTATCTTCCCAATTGGTTGTCTTGAATGGTCTTGAATTTAAAGATTATAAATCTTCCACCATTACAGTATTAAAGGTGAGGGATGGGCACTGGTATAAAAAAAAACATAATTTGAAGCCACAACAGGTCAAATGCAAGACAGTTTGGATAAATAGATCATAAAAAGTATGTGCTTAGAAAAGTGCTAATGTTAGCAGACTGAGGGCCATATTCAATTTGAGGTGAAAAGATTTCTCCAGCCTTTTAGCTGGCAAAAAAAAGTGCAGAATTGGGGTTTAGGGGTGCAGGCTTAAAAAAAAGCCTGCACCCCTGGGAATGGCCCCTCAAATTAATATATGGGGGGGGGAAAAAAAGATACCCCAAAAAATGTACTTTAATTTTGGGGGTAAAAAATAAACTGAAGGCACACACTTCTAAAATAGCGATAATAAATCCAGAAGGGTTCCAAAGTATGCGGCTGGTGTTTTCCTCATTGCGGGTGGTAGTGGCAGGTGCATTTTTGAAGAATTTTTAAAAATCATTTTAGGGACTTGAAAATATGCTTGCACCCATTTTCATGTACCCCAAATTTGATGGGAACAGTTATATTTCCCCCCCAAAATTGCTAAATGCTCTTCTGCATCACCTTCTTCAAAACCGCATTTATGCACCTCCTGCAGCTATTTAAAAACCCGACTTCCCTTCAGCAGGCAAAAACGGGGGTACCCATAGTGAACCCCCATGACTGGACATCTTTAGGGGGGTCCAAGGATGTTTACCTTAAAATTCCCATTATTTTTTTCGCCGGGTCCCGTCTTCGCGTCCTTTGAAATTGAATACGGGGAATATCGGGCACGCGTGTGTAACATTTCTGCCTGGAAAACGGGCGAAGGAGGCAAGAAGTCCAGCAGGCGAAAAGTCTGGACATTTCGCCTCAAATTGAATACGGGCCTGAGTGATTTTGCAGTCCGCTTACCTCTTCAGTTAACTCTCACCTGTCCATCTGTCCTAGTTGCGGCATAGTAATGTGCTGATATTCGCAGACTCTGGGTAATTTGGCAATCTCTGCTTCTTTGAGTAACATGTCCACCTGTCCTGGGTGAAGGCTAAAAAAAAATTACCAGGACCAGCTACGATAGCAGCCGCTGCTTTTTCCCATGACAAGTTTTGTTTACAGTCTCAACCGCACACAGCTATAAAAGTGTCACATATCAAATCAATCAGAAGAGTCTCCTGGTGCTTCCCAGTCACATCACACTTTGTGACACACTTTCATAAAAAAAAAAAAGACGCCCGACGCTAGCAGGGTTGCATGGTACCTGGCAGCTCACTCATGCCAGGCAAGTTTGTCTGCGTGGTGTATGGAGGCTAGATGAACAAGGGCACATCTGTACTTTGAGGTGTCATGCATCCAGGGCAAAGGGACTGCTAACATTAGCACATTTGTACATGCAACACTCACTGATGCTGCAACGGTATCCGTTCAACATGGTTATTAGGCTGACCACTAATATGTAGACTTGTGTTTAGGTCGTCATTGTTAAATGGTACGAGCATACAAAAGTTTAACATTAAACATGCCGACACAAAAATGTTGACATAGGTTTTTTTGATTGTTAGGGTTTCGGGTTAAGCTAAAGATAAGAAAACTGGCAATTTTGTCGACCACTTAACCATGCTGATATAAATACATCTCTATATATTGGTGTAGTGTTCCCTCTAGCTCCGGCGGGAGGCAGGGAGCCGGAGCTAGAGAGGGCATGCCCGTGCGCGCGCCTTCAGCGGGGGCGTGGTCATCGGAAAAGGGGGCGTGTCTATAAGACGCGTCCCCTTTTCGTCACTCTTGGGGGCGTGCCCGGCACTTACGGACACGCCGGGCAGCCCCCAAGCCCTGCAGACAGGGAGACTAGATGCCGGGCGCATGCGCCCGGCGTCTATTCTCCGGCGGTGACAGGGTCACCGCATGTTTCTCCACCCGCGGGACACTGCGTCCCGCGGGTGAGAACGGCTCCCGCAGGCTGTGATGGCAGCGCGCTTTTTGCCCTCCTCCTGGAGGGCAGGGCGCCGCGCCCCGCCAAAACAGCCTAGCGGGAACGCTATTGGTGGGCGACCTAATGACCATGTCGACCTTCAGACTGTCGACCAGTCACGCCATACCCTCTACAACAAATTCTACCGCGTGGCTTTCACTTTTGTTCTCTTTGCAAAGCTGCAGCTGCAGTAAGGTTCTCACATTGGAATTATGGAACTATTCATTGAACTGTAATAGACTACTTCTTGTGGGTATTGCTGACTTTAACACCTTTGGTGTAACACAGAAATAGATTTGTACAGTTCATTTTTGTAAATGCGATGTGTTCTGTGCCATGAGTTAGCATCTTCCAAACAGTCTTTTATGGGTGGTGGATGGCTTGGATTTTACGTTTTTTCCCCACGCGCACACCCCCCTTCCTTCCAAATCGGTGTACCTATTTACATAGCATAATGTCTTTACATGCTTCTGTCTCCCTGCAGGTTACATCCTGAGTGTTGTACTTCTGACTTTACCTCGACAACACCTCGCTCAGCTGTACCTCTACCTTGTAACTGCTTTGCTGCTCTACACCGGCCACCAGATTTCCAGGTGAGGAGACACTTCCTAGCCCTTTTATAGCATGGATCACCTCCCTGACACGTACAGGTGCCCTAGAGAACTGGATTGTACGTTTACAGGGTTGATCAGCCCTAGTTACCGCGACCTCATGGGGTTTTACCTTAAGTGTGCAGAAGTCCATATTCACTGAACATAAGCCCTATGGGGTCTATGTTCTAAGCCTTGGATGGAGATAATGTACCAGCCAATCAGTGCCTAACAGCTATGTCACAGGCTGTTTTTAAAAAATGACAGCTAGGAGCTGTTTGCTTGGTACTTTATCTCCGTCCACTTTATCTTTATCCAAGGCTTAGTAAATATACCCCTATATCTCCTGATGTGCAGGAGAGACCACATATGCGTTAATGTAAATGCTTCACATTCTCGTAACTGTTCATATGACATGGAGTGTTACACAGCAGGACAGGACTGTAGAAATCCCAGGAGCCTGTTTGCTGTTGCGTCTAAAATAAATACTGGCACCTAGATTTTAAGTCTTTTTAATGGACGTCAATGGTTGCAGATCTTCCCTCGCTCATTACAAGGGTATATAGTGGTTGAGATAGCAAACAAACTGCTAAGGTCATAAATGAACTGCAACATTGGCATCCAGTTGATGGTTTTCTGTGACCAGGTCAGTATGTTGGTGGCATCTGGAACTTGGCATCAGTCTGCAGAGAGCTGGGAAAGTATGTTCTATATGGAGCCTTGGATTGTTAAGTATGCCCTTGCATTTTGTGTTATTTATTATCTCCTGGCACTGAAGTCCTTTTACAGAGATTAAAATCCAAAAGAGAATTTAATGTAGCATCTGCGATGAGAGCGAGAGTGTTGGTTCTGGCAACTTTATCCTAATTCTTCATGTGCTGACTTTGGGCCTGATTCAGAGTTGGGACTAGAGAGAGATCTCTCTCTCAACTGATCATCTTGGTGATACCGTGCTGCACTGCAGGTGGGCAGATTTTAAATGTACAGAGATATTTAGATTTGGGAGGGAGGTGTCCAAACTGACATCTAAAGTGCAGTGTAATAATAAAGTTGTACAGTATTTGTGAGCTACATGCAAAAGGAGCCAGTATTTACACTACATGCAAAAAAAATTATGTATTTACACCCCTTGCATTCAACATGGTTTGTCCAGGTACACAGTTAAGTGCTATCTCTCTCTCTATTCCCAACTCTGAATCAGGACCTTTGCTTCCACTATCCTGGGGTATATGAGTTCTTAAAAGGGAGAGAATTGGGGGGGCTTTCGGAGGAAGATGAACCATTTAATTAGTATTACAATGAGGCTTAGCATGGCATAGGCTGCCTTTAGTGGCTGCTAACATGACAAATTAACATTTGCACAAGTGAACATGATTTGATTTAAGGTTATAATGCAACATGTTTAATGAAAACCTAATTTGTGTAGCGTTAGTGAACTTGTAACAGAAGTTCCCCCTTTTGTGTGTCAGGGATTACGTTCGCAGTGAGCTGGAGTCTGGTTATGAGGGGCCTATGCATCTGGAACCATTGTCTATGAACAGGTTCATCACAGCACTAGTAGGTGAGTGATGTATAGCTGCTTACAAAACTCCACCAAGGCAAATAAAACCGTTTTATATGAATAAAGCTGCTGCTAATTTATATAGCACACCAGAGATCGGTATTCATCTTCTAGAAGATCACAGCTTTATAGATCATATTCTCTACAGATCTCCTGATACAGAGGTGGTGTGGATGGTACTGTAATGGTGATCGTGTATATCCGATCACATACTGGTGTAACAAATGCAAATATTGGCATGTTCTCTCTCCTCATCCCATATAATATATATTGCTAGTTTTGATGTTTTGTTTACTTTAGTGCGTTAAATTGATATTAAAGTCACCATACTGCTGCAGCCACACTGGAATAAAATGACCATGACTTGGGATATGTAAAGTAAGCCTGCACCATGCGGCTACAGACTGGAAGCTGGCATTGTGTGCCCTGAGTAGTGATCATGAGAATGCAGACTCTCTGGTTGCACTGTTACGAGTTATTAGTTCCGCTCACACAATTGCTGTCTCTGCAAAGTGTAGGCAGCGAGACCACTCTGATGCTGATGTCGTTTTAATGGTCATTCTTGGGGTCATTGTGTTGCAGGGCAGCTGGTCGTTTGCACTCTGTGCTCCTGTGTGATGAAGACGAAGCAGATCTGGCTCTTTTCAGCTCACATGCTGCCTCTGCTGGCTCGTCTCTGCCTCGTTCCAATTGAGACTATTGTCGTCATTAACAAGTTTGCTATGATTTTCACTGGACTGGAAGTGCTGTACTTTCTGGCTTCCAACCTGCTGGTGCCCTTTAATCTCGCCAAGTCGGCATACAGGGAGCTTGTCCAGGTAAAACTGCAATGTCCTATAGGAAAATGAAATATGTATCCAATGCGCTGTTATTTAAGCAGCCAGTAGGGGTTGTAAGTCCCAACACAGTATAAAATATATAGTAGATATATACCGGCGCTATATTAGTTGTTGTTTATATTTAAAACACGGATATGTGTGCAATTTTAAATCCCATTTAATTCATCACAATGGTTGACATACTGATAAAAATGACATATATAAATATGTATATATAGGAGATCCCTATATTTGTGGGAGCATAAAATATAAGCCAATGTATTCGCTATATGGGGACTGCTTGTCCAGTTGATGGAACACCGTTGATGGGACTAACGGGAATCCAAATAAATGGTCCAGCAAATATTTACCAAGTGGATAGTCCTGATTGATCAGTCCAGATGATGGTCCTGTATCCAATTTTATTGGTGGAAATGCAGGGTGTAGACTGGATAGGACCCACTTGTAGCTGTTTCCCGTAAGTATGACTGCTGTCCCAGTGACCAAATGTCAAGTGTCCAAGATGTAAATAGCGTTGTCCTTGAAGCGATATGCAATGGAGGTGAGGCTTTGAGGCTTAACGCGTTTCGCTGGTGAATATGTATCCAGAAGCATATCTCCAACATGTTACTAAAGCTCCTTAAATACCCTATTCATTAAGGATTAGGGCAAACAGCTGTGTGTCCATTAGAGCAATCAATTGCATACACATCCGTTTTTTAAAAAAAACATGATCAACAGTTAAAATTATATAAATATAAATGAAGGCAATCCTTAATATATTTAAAACCCAAAATTCATTTATTACCACAGTAAATCATTTAATCATTTAGATCGGGTGTACCTTATTATCATACACTTCCTGGTTTTGTCCGGTCACGCGACTACCACGTGAGCCGCAAACATGTCAGGTGGTATGTATACTGCTGCTAAGCAACACTCTGATATTATTAATATGTGCTGCGTATAATGACGTATAAATATACGTGGACTAGATAATAGTAGTTCCTTAAATGTAGTTAAATCCCAAAGTAATATATTACTACAATAGATAATTTAGATCGAGTGTATCTTATTTTCATACACTTCATAGTTTCATCCGGTCACGTGACTGCCACGTGATCCGCAAATGTGTCATGTGGTGTTTCTACCTCATCCGCGTAGTATACATATTCCCACTCCAGATTCACCCGATCATATGACTATCACATGGTACTAAGTGAGCCAGATGATATATTATGACCAATCAGCTATTTATATCCCTTGTTGCTAAGCAACCTTCCAGAATATTTGGTGATATTTATCACTCATAATCATTAGGTTAATCCTATTAACCATAACGAAAAACACAACCTATAGTTCACAAATAGCACATGTAACAAATTCCTAGATAGTATGTTACAAACATTATGTTTGCAGAATATATATGATATTCAAAAAATTATTACCAATGCATCACATTTAGTGAATGCAGTATAAACTCCATTCACACCTACTTTATACCCCTAATAGGACCTATAACATCTCTAAAAAATAAATATAAATACAATCATGCAAAAATGAGTATGTAGAAAAAACTGAAATACCCTATAGAAACCTATCAATTGAATAGGTATATATGGAGCAATAGACCTATAATAATAAATAACATGATATACCTTGTCTAACTGATATATAACTTGAGTGGATGACTGTTTAAATCTGGACTGGAGTGGCCTGGGGAGAGAGGGGAGGATTTGCTGGAGTAGCACATAAGGGTCTGCTGGTGTAACACATGGGGGGGGGGCTGCTGGAGTGACACATGTAGGGGCTGTTGGAGTGACATGTAGGGCTGCGCTAAAGTAATCAATGGGGGGCTGAAGTGACACATGAAGGACCTGGAGTGACACCTCCACGGTGATTGTGTGCATGAGCTTTTACATGCTCCCACAAATATCATACCAGGGACGTGACATAGCTGACCACGCCCTTTTTTGAACATGTGCGCACATGATCTCGGCTCTTTGACATGAATACGGATGTTTGGAGCTCTGTGCCTCTGACTGGTTGGCCTCCCCTGAACTAGTTGATTGGTTGGAATGAAAATCTGGTAAGGGATGAGAGCAAATGACAATCAGCAATTTGCTTCCAAATGCTGGAAAATGGGCAAAAACTGTTTTGAACAAATTGTTTAGATCAAACATTTAGCAAACGACCATTTTCATCTGTTTTCTGGCACTTAGGAGCAAATTGCTGATCATCAGTTACTCCCATACGTTACCAGATTTTCATTCCAACCAATCAACTAGTTGGATGGTTGGACAAAAAAACCTTTACGTGTGTATGCAGCTTTAGCTGTGGCTATATGTGTGAGCCTGCAACAAATGCCAGTTTGTCTGCCACAGATTCCACCCTGATGGTTGTTGTTTTTTTTTTAATCCTGGTCAAAGGGGCAATATGATGATCTTTGAGGAGCATATATGGAAGTAAATTTCTGCAAGTATTAGATCCTCCTCCATACCAAACTCTGCCATTACAGTCCAGGTTTTAAGGATATCCATGCTTGGGTCCAGATGGTTAAATCAAATCGTTTGAGGTACTACATAAGCCGTCTGTGCTCAAGCATGAATATCCTTAAAACCTGCACTGTAATGGCAGAGTTTGGGAACCTCTGCTCTATTCTTTATGCCCTCTGACAGTATAATCAACGCCCATGCCACCATCCGGAATCGGGAACCTTTCCTGTAAAAGCTTGTTCTCAGACAATGTACTGTGCTTATATGGGAAATGGGCCTCAGACTGGACACCTTGGACATATACAGTCAGGTGCATAAATATTGGGACATTGACAGAATTTTTATATTTTGGCCTATATTCACCACCACAATGGTTTTGAAATGAAACAAACAAGATGTGCTTTAACTGCAGACTCTCAGATTTAATTTGAGGGTAATTACATCCAAATCAGGTGAACGGTGTAGGAATTACAACGGTTTCTATATGTGCCTGCCACTTTTTAAGGGGCCAAAAGTAATGGGACTATCAACTCAAAAGCTATTTCATGGACAGGTGTGGGCTATTCCCTTGTTATTTCATTATCAATTAAGCAAGTAAAAGGTCTAGAGTTGATTCTAGGTGTGACATTTGCATTTGGAATCGGTTGCTGTCGACTTTCAATATGAGATCCAAAGAGCTGTCACTATCAGTGAAGAAAGCCATCATTAGGCTGAAAAATCAAAACAAACCCATCAGAGAGATAGGAAAAACATTGTGTGGCCAAATCAACTGTTTGGAAGATCCTTAAAAAGAAAGAACGCACCGGAGAGCTCAGCAACACCAAAAGACCCAGAAGACCACGGAAATCAACTGTGGTGGATGACAGAAGAATTATTTCCCTGGTGAAGAAAAACCCCATCACAACAGTTGGCCAAATCTAGAACACTCTTCAGGAGGTAGGTGTATATGTGTCAAAGTCAACAATCAAGAGAAGACTTCACAAGAGTGAATATAGAGGGTTTACCACAAGATGTAAACCATTGGTGAGCCACAAAAATAGGAAGACCAGATTAGAGTTTGCCAAACAACATCTAAAAAAGCCATTACAGTTCTGGAACAACATCCTATGGACAGATGAGACAAAGATCAACTTGTACCAGAGTGATGGGAAGAGAAGAGTATGGAGAAGGAAAGGAACTGCTCATGATCCAAAACATACCACCTCATCAGTGAAGCATGGTGGTGGTAGTGTCATGGCATGGGCATGTATGGCTGCCAATGGAACTGGTTCCCTTGTATTTATTGATGATGTGGCTGCTGGCAAAAGCAGCAGAATGAATTCTGAAGTGTTTTGGGCAATATTATATGCTCCTATTCAGTCAAATGCTTCAGAACTCATTGGACGGCGCTTCACAGTGCAGAAGGACAATGACCTGAAGCATACTGCAAAAGCAACCAAAGAGTTTTTTTAAGGCTAAAAAGTGGAATGTTATGCAATTGCCAAGTCAATCCCCTGACCTGAATCCGAGTGAGCGTGCATTTCACTTGATGAAGACAAAACTGAAGGGAAAATGCCCCAAGAACAAGCAGGAACTGAAGACATTTGCAGTAGAGGCCTGGCAGAGCATCACCAGGGATAAAACCCAGCGTCTGGTGATGTCTATGCGTTCCAGACTTCAGGCTGTAATTGCCTGCAAAGGATTTGCAACAAAGTATTAAAAAGTGAAAGTTACATTTAGGATTGTTTAGTTTGTCCCATTACTTTTGGCCCCTTAAAAAGTGGGAGGCACATATAGAAACCGTTGTAATTCCTACACCGTTCATCTGATCTGGATGTAATTACCCTCAAATTAAATCTGAAAGTCTGCAGTTAAAGCACATCTTGTTTGTTTACTTTCAAAGCCATTGTGGTGGTGAATAGAGGCCAAAATATGAAAATTCTGTCAATGTCCCAATATTTATGCACCTGACTGTATATATAATTGGAGGGGCTACCTGTGGAGACAATTGATATATGCACCAAAAAAAGAAGTACAGGTGCTCAACTCCAAATTAACTGTTTGTATATAAATACATTTTTGCAATGAATAGAGGTTTTTGGCATAATCTTGGATAAGGTTATGGGCCTACCCACCGCATCCGGGTAACCTCTGTCTGGTAGGTCCCTGACATACTAGGATTCAAATCCAGAGCGCAGGACACCCATAACCTGGCCCAGCTAAGTCACCCCAGGGCACCGCCATAATAAGAAAAGTGCAGTGTAAAAGAGATAGTTAAGAGCAGCCTAGGCTGCATATAATTAATGAAAATAAAAGTGAGGTACATATATAGTAAACAAACAGTGAAGGGTTAAAATGTGTTATAAAGGAAAAATGTGTTATAATGCGGTGCCCTGAGACAGATCAGCCAAAGCAATCCAGGGGGACCCACGCCCCAAAAATGAAGCAAAGCTGTACTACACAGTCTAAATATTTGCATGACTTACCTATATTGTGCCTCTGACTGGTGTGCATGCCAGACTCCATGCTCTAACCAATGTAGTAAGGGTGCTAGTCTGAGTGGAAAGTCTCAGGCTTTCCAGGTGTGCAAAGCAATGCACTGATTAAGTTTATATGGGAAATGGGCCCCCTGTATTGCTTTGGCTGATCTGTCTCAGGGCACCGCATTATAACACATTTTTCCTTTATAACACATTTTAACCCTTCACTGTTTGTTTACTATATATGTACCTCACTTTTTATTTTCATTCCTTATATGCAGCCTATGCTGCTCTTAACTATCTCTTTTACACTGCACTTTTCTTATTATGGCGGTGCCCTGGGGTGGCTTAGCTGGGCCAGTTTGGGGGTGTCCTGCGCTCTGGATTTGAATCCTAGTATGTTAGGGACCTACCAGACAGAGGTTACCCGGATGCGGTGAGTAGGCCCATAACCTTGGCCAAGATTATGCCAAAAACCTCTATTCATTGCAAACATTTATTTATTTATATACAAACAGTTAATTTGGAGTTCAGCACCTGTGTACTTCTTTTTTAATTTTTTTGTGAATGTACTGTGCTTATTTGTACTTGGTGCAGAAAATGTTTAAGCTTAACATAGTACAGTTATTGAGCAAACCTGTCCTTTCCTTGTGCTGTCATTTGTTGGTTCTTGGGAGCACACAGATTTCCCATCAGTGTCAGACCTCACTCTCCTATCTATCTATCCATCTATCTATCTCTATCTATCTATCGCTATCCTACCCATTAGCAGGTGTAGTGTGGGAGGCTTACAAGAAATGGGTAAGATTGGCAGGCTGGCTTTCCAAGCATTGTCGGACCACTAACCAGAGGCTTTCCATTGTAGGTCATTTAGAAAGGTTTGCACCTTCCTATAGCAGCTATTAAGTTCCTGCAACAAGAATGTTCTACAAAATCTCTTAAAGTTTCCATTCAACTTAAAAGAAACCATAAATATCTGGATTTGTGGGAATTAAACTCTTGGCAGCCATTAAGCTTACACTATACCCAGAGGCCTGTATACTATGTATAATATTCATTTTATAATATTCATTTTCAATAGAGTATTTGATCACTCAAATACTAATGCATGATATTCAAAGCTAGTGTTTGTATACTAGATAATGTATGTATAACTTTTGTACGTGCTTTATGTCTGATGTTACTTTTAAAATGTGAGTGCTCTGACTTGCCACTGTAATACTATGCCAGGTTGTAGTATTACTGTTTTGTGCTCCACTGGTGACCCATCGTGTTTCGTGTTACACTACAGGTGGTGGAAGTCTACGGTCTCCTCGCACTAGGAATGTCTCTCTGGAACCAGCTTGTGGTCCCTGTGTTGTTCATGGTGTTCTGGCTGGTCCTGTTTGCGCTCCAAATCTACACCTACTTCAGCACACGAGACCAGCCCACGTCCCGCGAGAGGCTGCTGTTCCTCTTTCTTACAAGGTATAGTCAGTTGTCTGAGTACATAGCAGAATAAATCTTTTGGGATGTTTGTTAGATTTCAGTAAAAATCACAAGGCTCTAAGTCTAGGTAGCACAGGGGAGTTATAAAGTGTGACATGTAAGTTTTCACAGAGTGAGTTGGATTAATTTACATTGTGCTCTTTTTCTGTCTATTTGCAATAGTCTAGTCTAAAACGCACAGATATATATTACACACGGTATATATGTACACACATATACAGGTATCTGTATGAATACATACATGTATTAAATTTTTCATGTTAGTCACTTACTGTTATAATGATATATGGACACTTTGGTTCAATAAATATTATAATATAGCATATACACACACATATCGCTATATGTGTATGTGTGTATATATATATATATATGTGTGTTTTCACAAATGGTGAGACATCAGCGCCAGCTAGTGTGTAATTCTCAAAGTGCTTGTACCTTATTCCAGAGTGAGTTTTCCTTTCAAACTCCAATGTTTTTTTTTTTTTTCAAATAACTAAAACAAATGTGATTTTTTTTTAGTAATAATACAATACTTATTGCAAAAACATGTTTTATATAACAAACATCACCTACTAATGGTGAAAGTAATTAATGAATAATATAATTGCACCCAAAAATAAAAAAAAGTGCAATAGTGCAAAATGCCAATAAAGTGCACTAGTGTATACGCACAGCAAAAAATATATAAAGTGCATCATGCCTGTGCAAATTTTCAATATAGGTACCCACCACCAATATAGGTAAAACCACAACCATAAATAATAAAGTGCATGTGCTCATACCCAAGGACTTTCACAGCTTTGTTCTGACGTCCACAATGTCACTCACATGGATTGTATGGTAGAAATAAATGAGCATAGGTACCAATGAGTTGTATAGTAAAAAAAAACAAATTTAATAAAAAATATCTAAAACCTACATCAAAGAACAGAGTATCAATCTTATCTGGTTGTAGTCATCGATAACAGGATATAGACCACCAACAGTATTGTATTATTAATACACTTTTTTTCACATCTGTTTTGGTTATTTATAAAATAACATTGGAGTTTGAAAGGAAAACTCACTCTGGACTAAGGCACAAGCACTGTGAGAATTACACAGTAGTTGGCGCTGATGTCTCACCATTTGTGAACATTTTATTTGCTGGACTTTTTGGGCAACGGTCCTCCTTTTGGAGACTTAAAAGCAGCGTCTCGCTGTACTTTTTCATTGGATAGTATCCGAATTAATGCCGCTTTACCATAATTGTATGTATGGATAAACTAAATTAAATTCTTCCATCTGGCAGATCTGTTAAGCAGTTAAAAATCTTTGTGGAATAAAAAAGGGGCTTTAGCGTTTACACCTTGATCTAGTCTTTTTTTTTTCTGCTATAATCTCTGCAAGACTTTGGACCATCCAAGCTTTTGACCTCCATCTGACCAAGAGAAGTCTCAATGGTCCCGAAGGTCCCAGCTTTGTAGGAATAGTTTTTACATCTCAATGCATCGGCAGAAAATATTTCAAAGTGATAATCCAACATTTTAATGAGTTTGGAGAGGCATCGGTTACCCAATTAAACAATGTTTTGCCAAGCCTTTAACACCTATGTTAAAATGTGTTATTTTAGGCAACGTACTGTTCTTTTCATCTGTGACCATAGACATTTTGTGGTTGATGCAAAGGCGCATCATCCCCCTTATCGTACTACTTAATCTAGAAAAACACTTTTAATGCAGCTGTTCTATCTCCGTTCAGAACACCTGGCAGGGAGAGCTGTCAGGGGAGCCTTGTCCACGAAACTACCGAGGCTGCTCGTGATCTCCTTATATCCATCAACCAAGATGATCGCTGACAACCTGCTTTGTATAATCAGTAGCTGAGGTGCGGCTGATGCAAAGCAGATAACACAAGCGACCTGTCAGGCACACACATCAAATACTAGGCTGGAATGTTATTTGGTCAAAGTGAGAGTTTAATATTCATTGGCTTGGAAAGCTTATCACATTCCAGAGATAGTCTGGAAATGAACGTACAGTAGATGTTTTTGTGAGCTGATGAGGAATCGAGAGTTCATTTTAACACTTGAATAGAATCTAACGTTTAATGGTAAATTTTATTAGTTTTTCATTTACGGGTCATTATCCCTTATACTTTATAACTGAATGGTTAGTAAATCATATGGGGCCGCAGTTGTTCTTGATACGGAACAGTTTATCTCTACATATTTGTATTTATTATTATAGTTAGCTATTAGTGTTCACTCTAGGATCTAGAAAGGGGCACTTCTGCGCTCGCCCGAAAAGGGGGCATGGCTACGAGAAAATCACTCTTGGGGGTGTGTCCGGCATCTATTCAGAGACCGGAGAACATGGGAAAAAAGTGTCCTGCGGGACGCTGCGGGTGGGGACGGCACCCGACAGGTTGCTTTAGCGGGGCGCCGCCAAAAGAGCAGGGAGCATTCTGCCCTTTTGAAATTGGGCAGGGCGAGGCACCCCGCTAAAACAGCCTAGCGGGAACTAAGCTATTAATGCAATTGGTTTATGGCGAGAACTATAAATATATTTAGACACCGCTAAAACAATGCCATCTAGTGCCTAAGCTATAATGAAAAATAAAGTGGTTACTAAACAGTCCAATTTGAATAGAGAATGTCTCTGGTCTCTCTTATACAAAAGACCTGTTTTTCCTACGCTTTGCTTCTCAGGCGGTATGCCCTGCAAAATTCCCCTGCCGCCCGGCACTGTGACACGATCAGTAAGTTGCGATGCATTGTCGTTTCTCTATGGAACGCCAGTACAGCGCGACTTTCGGCACAGTCAGAGTGCTGGGGTGCGTCAGACCTGAGGGCAGAGCAGATTCCTACCCCAGTATTAAAGGAAGGGCGCCGTGGTTCCCGGCAGGAACAGACGCCAGTGAAGAGAGTGGACTGGCTGTGTTCACTCTCTGCATTTTGTGTTTGTTATTGGTCCTTCTGTGTAGCCAGCAAGCAGTGCTTTATTATCAGGTGGCGCTGCCATTTCTGTCCAGACGGCAAGTGGGAGCAGGGTATGGGTCACTCTTATACATATTTGTTCCCAAAAAGCAAGCGTGCAGTATCTTAAATAAAATATCTTTGTTCAGCCAGCTATTCAGAAAACATTGTTATAAAAATGGAAGTTCTGCAATCTTAAACTATGAAAATTGTAAACTAGAATGAGCAGTTGCATGAAAATAGTTTGAATTATGGTCTTATAAAAATCTAGATACAAATGCATATATTTTCAACAACTGAGCTCTGAGTCTTCTCCAAACTTAGCGCATGTAGCTGCTATTGGACTATACCTGTAAGCACAGCTGAATGTGAAAGAGGATTTTCTACTTTAAACATATTAAAAAGGAAGCGCAGTAAATAATCTGATGCTGATTACACTAGAGGGACCAGACCCTAAAGAAAATGAAAGCAAATTGCATGTGAAATAACATGAAAACGCCATGTGTTCTCGCATATGTCTGTTAATTGCTTGAAGCAATTACGTGTTTGTAAATGCATTGAGCACAACCCGGGTAATGGATAATATTGAGTGGCATCTTTGCTACCTTGGTGGTCCCAATATGCTAAAGTAGTAGAAGAGCTATATGTATATAAAACAAACCTAAACGTCTATTGAAGTGAAAACTATGCACTGAAAAGACCTGGACTTACTTTAGCCAACCATAAGAGGTTTCCCATGCTGGTAGCAATACGATTGGCTGGCAGAGGAGAATCCTGTAGACTCCCCTGCTTTACGATCACGTTAGTAGACTGACTATCTCTATTGAAGTGGGTGAACAAATTAGCATTGCTGTGAAGTCTTGTTCATTTATATACCCCATTTATTTTGGTGGGACTTGTACATGTAGCACACAGCCCAATTGAAAAACACCAAATAATTCTGGTGTAAAGGCTTGTTTAAACCTTCGTGTTGACCTAGAGATGAATGGACTTATTAACGTGCAAGATTTGCTTTGAAATTACTGTAATAGAAATGGTCAAAATGACATTGAAATGTATTTATTAACCTGCTTTGAGGAGAGTGTAGTATGAAGTGGGATATAAATTGTGATAACATGAAAGAAGCTGGAGACGTTGAACATACATTTCAAAACATGATGGAGGTTCTCTTTACCAGAAATCGTGTTTTTGTTTTTTTTGGGATTTCTTGATGATTGATCCCCCTTGTAATTGATTTTCACTTTTTCCTATGCTGTATAACCCTGAAAAGCCCCATCAGAGGCCACTGAACACAATTTATTGCATCAATGGGATTCCCAGAAGCTTATCTTAGGACTCTCAATCAGGCAGCTTCTTCATAAATCCTTCTCAGTCTGTGGTGTGGTCCTGTCTCTTGGCAGTAAACAGTACAGGTTGCCATGTGCTTCGTGCGCTACGTGACCCAATTACTCTGTAGGGCCTGTAGATGTGCAAGCACTTAACAGGTTGTCGGATGCCAGAATTTCAAGCCCGCAGAAAAGTGGAACTGGTTAGACTTGTAATGCTGGTAGAGGGGGATTTGTATGAAGCAAACATTTTAAGGAAAGGTAGGATCATGACACTATTTGGCCATTACCAATGCTGTGAATAAAGGTGCTGAAATAATGGAAACTTTATTCAATAACATTTTCTGGTGGTATGATTTTAAATAGTTAAACTAATCCAGTTTTATACTTTACTTTGTTACTTTTCAAGTAGTTTTTCCTATAGTTTTAATTGTAGAGTCCTCTTAACTTTATTGTTAATACCTTGACTTGTTTCCCCATTCTTTGGGGTGGAAATCCATTGTTTTATCATGTCCTCTCACACCCAATCTCCCGTCCTAAGTGACAGGGGGATGTACAATTGTTTTAGGTACGCAGTACTTGTGGCGCCCAAATGCACAGTATTTAGAAGTGTAAAGTACTACCATCTAAAGTACTGAGCACGCTGCTTTTGGGCGCCCAAAAGCCGGACTTGTTGCGGATTTCTGCTTGCCGCCTAAGGAGGGTACAAGCAGAAATAATGGGCGCCCAAAAGCACTAAATTGAATAGTTCCCGAAAGTAATGGGCTCCCAAAAGACAATTGAACCCCCCCCCCCCTTCCCCAGTTTTGAATTGTAAAGTGTGCATAGAATGCTGATATTTTGTAAATATATGGTGGTAATGTTCTCTCTCTGTTGTTGTTTTACTTTCCAGCATTGCGGAGTGCTGTAGTACACCTTACTCTCTCCTGGGTTTGGTTTTCACGGTTTCCTTTGTGGCTCTCGGTGTGCTGACCCTCTGCAAGTTCTACCTCCAGGGGTATCGAGCGTTCATGAATGATCCAGCTATGAACAGGTGCGCGCCATATTTATTTTCTCCAAAAGGGTTCCGTGCTTCAGTCTCTTTATCTGAGATATGAATTGAACTATTGGAGCCACTTGACCACAATACCATTATTGTAGACTAGTTTTCCAGTCCTGCTGGTTTACTCCGTATCTGTTTATGACCGCGAGCTCACTTCATGATGGTCTTCTACTTTATTGGCATTTAGCTCCTCGGCTGTGTAATCAGATTGACTTTGTGACTAAACTAGGCAGCAGATCTAAACAGTTGACAGACTGAGCAACCATTTGTCAAAATAAAGAGTACAGTTAGCTGGTTTATCTGTTTTGTGAAAGGGGTTTCAAGATCGTGGGATTTGTTCTCCTAGTGTCAACAGTATCTGTGAAAGGTTTGTCATTTGCTGTCTTTTTTTTTTCTCCAGGGGTATGACGGAAGGGGTGACTTTGCTGATCCTTGCTGTGCAGACAGGACTAATAGAGTTACAGGTGGTCCATCGAGCTTTTCTTCTCAGCATTATTCTGTTTATAGTGGTGGCTTCCATCCTACAGTCAATGTTGGAGATCGCAGACCCCATCGTCCTCGCTCTGGGAGCTTCACGAGACAAGTGAGTAACGTTAGGACAATGTAGGGCCTGGAGTATTACAAAGCACGCAGTATTATATTACATCTCTTCCTTTTATTCTGTAGGAGCCTGTGGAAGCATTTCCGTGCTGTCAGCCTGTGCTTGTTTCTCCTGGTTTTCCCTTCCTATATGGCCTATATGATCTGTCAGTTCTTCCACATGGACTTCTGGCTCCTGATCATCATATCCAGCAGTATTCTCACTTCTCTGCAGGTACAGGAGGGTCTCTGTCTAACTAGTCTGCTGCGGGTAATGCCTGCCCAGTGATCTCGTGCAGTTGGGAGGCCCAACCCCTGATCAGCACATAAGGCCACTTACCCTGGCACTGTTCTGCTTTCTGCAAGATGGACTAGCTATATGGCTGACGGGCAAGGGGATTATTCAAACAGAAATAATTATATCCGAGGTTCTCAAACTCCGTCCTCAGTATCCCACACACTTCACGTTTTACACGTCGCCCCACAGGTGCACTTACTCACTGACACATTTTAAAAGACCCATAGGTGGAGCTAATTATTTCACTTGCGAATATATGAGGAGTTCTGGAAAACATGCACTGTTTGGGGTCCTGAGGACAGAGTTTGAGAACTTGTGGATTAGATGATCCACATTGTATATTGCTGTTCTCAAATCAATAAGCAGAATCCATGTATTGTAGAAGTATGTGTCTCTTCACACCACATAGGGGCTGATGCAGAATTCAACAGTTTTGTGGAGCGTATGTTGCGTATTTTCGCACTTCGCATCCACCAGAGCACGCAAGTACAGGGGATGTAGGAGACGTATCTCCACTTGCAGGTGAAGAGGTGTAAATGGGTGATGAGGCATCAATTCACACTTAGGCAAAGTTCAGGAAGTAAATTGCCAACTACACTGCTGGCTATGCAAAGTGGTGCGTAAGCATAATTACACCTGTTTTCATCTCTGCATTCGCACCATAATGTCTACCTCTGGCATTTATAGACAGCAGAGGCGCTTTAACAACTAGGTTTGAACCCGCAACACATCCACCATCACATTTAGCGCCGGTCCCCATGATTCTCCTTGAGCTACCAACAAATGACTTATTAATCATGCCTTGTGTTATTTCGTACATGTTCCCATGAATGCGTATTCATGAATATACATGATATTAAATCCTTAATAGCAGTGAATTCACTAAAGGAAACAGATTATTTTGAGTCTTTATGCTGTCATAGATGTCATTTTAGGGAACCTGTAAATTAGATATATTGTTATTTGTTGCAGTAATGTTGTATTGTTGATCTAGTAAGTAAAGTCACCTGGAAACATTGACATACATATATGTAAAAGGTTCCCTTACTATGATTAGTAGGATAATTGACTGGACATTATCTAGTGCTTTTCTCTACCCCTCCTTAAGGTTTCCTGCTGTGTCACCACTTATTTCCAGCTCTCCATATGGGGGTAACATCCAAATGGTAGGAGACCTGATGTAATCACACCCTAATGTTCCCCGCTCTCCCCGCAGGTACTGGGCACTCTCTTCATCTATGTTCTGTTTATGATTGAGGAGATTCGCAAGGAGCCTGTTGAAAACATGGACGATGTTATTTATTACGTGAATGGTACCTACCGCCTGCTAGAATTCCTAGTGGCGTTGTGCGTGGTGGCCTACGGCGTCTCGGAGACCGTCTTTGGTGAATGGACCGTAATGGGGTCCATGATCATCTTCATCCACTCGTACTATAATGTCTGGCTGCGGGCACAGCTTGGATGGAAGAGCTTTCTTCTGCGCAGGGACGCTGTAAATAAGATCAAGTCCTTACCTGTCGCCACCAAAGAGCAACTAGAGCAACACAACGACATCTGTTCCATATGCTACCAGGTGTGTAGCCCTTCAATAATCAATATTGTTCTAGCGCTGATCTTGATATAATAATAATAGTCTTATAGGCAGACTTTATATATAGCCCCTTTGTGTATAGTAAAATGGTATGTATTGCCTATTCTTTGTGAACGTTATGGTATGTTCATACAGTTAACCATATTGAGGACTTTTGACTTTGAAGACCCCACAATAGTAGCATTCTCTATAGAGTATAACAGTGGGAGCGTTTAACAGCCTGATGTTATGGGAACAAAGGTCTTGTAGCCCACAGCAGTCAATAAGATGTTATTTTTCATGTTCTAAACTCTCTTGGAAAATGAACTTTTTATTTTATTGGTACCTATGAGTTGGGGAACATTTATGCCGATTGCAGCTCTGTTCCCACACATTTACACACGTTCCTAAACATGCGTTGCCACATATTAAAACGATTTGACTACTGGGCAGCTCCCCCTAGCTGGAGTCTGGGGTGCTGCTGTATGCGGCAGTGTTTCCCAGGGCTCTGTGGTTTCTGTAAGTCAGTTTTGTTCACCAACTTTAAGTGGAGGGGGACTGGGTGTGAGGTGAGGGCCCAAGACCAGATGCCCATACTACTGTTACCAACCATAACACATCTCAAGCTATGCATATGGGCAGGAATACGTTACGTTTAAAGCCCATTTTTGTGGCCGTGATTGTATTTTTTGCCATAGTATTCCCCATAAACTAACAGTTTTCAGAATAACCCCATCTGATACCTGTACTTAACAAGTTACAGGTACCAATGCGAATTTCATGTTTCTTGCAGGTTGTCTCAGACAACCAGCAACATCCATATACCACAGAGGTAAGCGTGCTGCCCTGCACTCCAGAATACCTGGTGTCATGAATCTGTTTGCACTGTCAGGTGGATGACCCTGTGGGGGGAAAGGGGTGCTCAATCTGCCAACACCAGTAGTTGGGGAGGTAACGCTGGGATTACATAAATATTTCCAGGTGTCTTCCCATCAAAAAAAAAAAAAAATCACCAGTTAACTGATAGGAAATAGTAGAAGCTATATGTAAGAAGTCCTCCCAATATTAGCTTCCAACAGCTCCTAGGTGCCTGACTTATTTACAGCTGTGCTCTCACCAGCGAGGTCTCCTCCGCTCCTGTCAGGAAGAACATCCAGGCAAGAGTTCCCTGTAGCTTTGCAGTAGTGTCATGTGGCCACAGCAGCACGTCACCCTATTGTCAGCGACAGGCCACGCTGCATTTGCCAGGTTACAAAGGCACAACGATTTTTAATACCTGGAGGTCTTTCACCCCTTCATGATCATGTGAATTTTTACATTTTGGCAAATTTGCCAGTTTTAAAGGGAATAACTTTTATGTACCTTATGGTGCATACACACGATCAGATTTTTCCTTCAGATATGAACGATAACGATTTAAAAATCGTTCAGTCGTTCATATCTGAAGGAAAATCGTTCATATCTGACATGCCTGAACGATGGACGATCAACGATGCGCGTTCCCGATGGTCAGATAACGATTTCTGACATCTGATGGGTTTGCAGTCAGACTTGGACGATTCCATTCATTTTAATGCAGTCAAAAATCGTTCAATCGTTCAAATCGTTCAAAACTTTGGTAAAATCGTTCAAATCGTTCAGATCGTTTAATCGTTCAATCGTTCATCTGACAAATCTGACAAGTCTGACAAATCTGACCGTGTGTACGCTCCATTAGTCAGTACAGTGGGGGTAAAATTGCTTTACATATTCACATACAAAGTTTTGGTATAAACATTTTGGTTAAAATCAACTGTAAATAGAAATGTGTTTTTTTTGTACTTATTCTTATGTTGCAATTGAAATTCACATGTTCACAACTTCTCTGTAAATGACAGCCCTGGTGTCTGAGTTTTCACCTGGTAATTTCAGTTAAACGTTCCGTTACAATATTCAACGGACATGGAGTAATTCTTGAAAGTTGTATTATTCAGCAGTAATGACTTGAAGGAATATTTTCAAAACTAGGATTTCTTTCTTAATTGTAAAAAAAATATTGTGTCTTTGCAGGATATGAATTCAGCGGTCATCACTCCCTGCAGTCACTTTTTCCACGCTGGATGCCTTAAAAAGTGGCTCTATGTGCAGGAGACCTGTCCTTTATGTCATTGCCAGCTAAAGTCTCTGTCTCAGCAGGCAGGTACAGAGCCTGTCACTGGTGCAAACCCTGCCCCGGAAATCAATACGATCCACCCACAGCCAGTGGACGTCACCAGGGGGCAGGAGGCAGAAGCTCCGGCGGAAAATGAGCGGCAGCCGAGCACTTTAGAATCAGGGCAGGCAAGAGACACTGACTCCCCCGAGTCTCCGGAGAGCGATCCACAACAGACAGTTGAGGTTCTGCATACAAACAATGAAGGGCTGGCTGACAGAGAGGGTCTAGGGAGGGCAGCAAACATTTTGGACACACCTCAGGTCGAGGACTTTAAAGAGAATTGTTTTTCCCAAGCGAGCGGAGTCTGCGCAGGGTTCTGATTGTAATCTTTGCCTCCCATTGGCACTTGTAATTTCAAAGCCAAACCCCCTGTCCTTACCACATGCAGCATTCTGCGATTCCACAAGAGGACTTCAGCACTGACACTCATCAAAGCGTATGCAAAATTTTCCCATGTGGATTTCAGTTTTTGTTTTTTTTTGTTTCAGTGCTGAAGAAGATAATTAAACAATTCTTTGGTCTAACCTCTGCCAACCACTGCCGATGAATACCGATTACTGCTTACTCTGGCGGGTGCTCTCGATGGAAAAAGTGTTGTTTTCTTTTGGGCTTGTATTTTGTTTTTGTTTTACCGTTAATTTTTCCCTCTCCCTTATTGCTTAATAATGTTCTGAGAATTATGGCAGATAATCTTTTTATTTCAAATCAGGAGGCCATTAACATCTACACGGAAGGCACCGATCATGTTTTATTTCCACAGAATGAACTGAGGCATGGGGGTGGGGGAAGGAGTTGACATCGCTGGTGAGATTCCTTGAAGATGATGCTGCACGCTTGCATGATCACTTGCTTGCACTTGAAGTATACACAATCGGGGGAAATTAAAGGGGTGGGGGACATCACTTGTTGAGGTTGATGGACCCTGCAAATATTTTTTGTTTTTCTTCCAGTAGTATTGCGTTGCAGTGCTATTCAGCCCTTGTATGAAGTATTTTTGGAGTTCAGGTGACCACTTTTTTTGTGGGATGAGCTTCATAGCACAGAAGGGGCAGATGAATTGCAACACTGAGGTCTTGTAATAAAATATAAAAGAAGAATACAGTGTTAAAAATATGGCAATATTTGCACTTTTTGGAAATGAGTACATATCTCTCTTGTATGATCAAATACAGCAAATGCCATATTGAGGCTGTCAGTAGAGCTAGCACTTTGAGATATATATGTATAATTTTGTTTTGGTTTCTTTTCATATTTTGGCCCTGACCAGAATGTTGTGTTAAATTTTTACATTGATCTTGGCTTTAGGTGGAAGAAGAAGCAAAAAAAACAAACAATTTTTTTATGTGAATTTTTTGATATAAAATAAAAAAAATAAAAAGAGAAAAACCATTAATTTATACTAGTACACATTGGCTGAAAATGGAAAAATGTTGAGGTCAATTTTTCTGATGTAAAATGTGACATTTTATTTTAGATAACAGTTTAATTTGCTCTTTTTTTAGTGGTACCTTTGGATGTAGACTGACAGACATGGCTGAATGTCTTAATAAATTATATTTAAACATGCATTGTCTTCTGGGGTTTTCAATCTGTTCAAAGAACCTTAATATATTTTCTGTGTGTAGACGGCCATTTTATTGGAGCCAAATCTACAAAGAGATGTCACTGAACTGGTTACAAATTCAGGTGCTTAATTGCGCACATTGGAGGCCATTCTCTCATTTGGGAATCCGCACCTAGCATGGGGCAGGTGCAAGTTTTGGTCGTGCGACCGATGGATGCCCATGAAGATGCACTAAGTGCTATTGCAGTATCTAAAGACGCACAAAGCGGGCGCCTCTGTCCCTGCACATGCAGACACCGTCTTGTACACCTAGGGAAGGGCTTCAGCATAAAGTCGCAGATGCAACTAGGGCAAAACAACGCTCAAGCTATCACAGCACTGTGCTACTCTGAACCAGACCCAAAGGGGGTTATATTATTTTTCTCAAAACTTCCTCTCTGTTTACATAGTGAAACTGTCCCCACCAAGTGACTCTTTCCTGTTGGAATTATGACGGCAATAACCATTTTGACATTGACTCTCGAATTCAACTGCAGTTTTAGAAACCATAAAGTGTAATAGAGTATTTACTTGATTTGCATTCACAAGCCAGAAGACACACCACTACTAGTCTGTCACCAGCAGGCTGCTGATCAGTGGTTCAGTGATTGGCTGAATCAACATCTATACAGACCATTGCAACGGTTTATGGGCAGCCATTCAGGTTTTGGAGGCGAGGCAGTCAGAGGAAAAAGCTTAAGTTGTGAGAAACCCTCAGATTGGGCATATATAAGGCAGAGTAGAGAGAAGCAGCAGTATTGAAACCTCGGAGTATATGAAGGTGCAGGTACCTATAATGAGATATCGGATAAGCTGAATGAATGGATTGTTTTAAAGGTATTCATTTTAGCATCCTGCACCTGTTACAACCCGTGCATTTCCTTTTTCCTGCCTGGGGTGTGTCACTCTGCTCTGGTGCTTCTAGTACACTCAGCTGATGCAACAAACTGAGATGCATACAATAGTGTGCTAGAAGCACCAGAGCAGAGAGCGACACCCCAGGCTGGAAAGAGGAACTGCAAGGGTCGTGAAAGGTGCAAGGTGCTAGAATGAACACTAGGTATGAAGGATTTCTAGTAGTGTGAGCTGGAAAAATAGAAATCATCAGAATGGAGATTTTATTGCAGTAGTTAAGATGCTTTAAAATTACTTTACTATATAATTAAGGGAAAATTATGTAATTCTTGAGGATATTAGTGGTGGTCTATGGAGAAGGGGACATGTGTTTGCTTGGTGAAAGCATCAGACTGTTACTGTAATGCTTAGGACTGTAACCAAGCGTGGTATTGCATTTATGGTCTGCTCCATGCACCATTCTACCTCTAGTAAACACAGTATATGGGAGGGAGGCAATGTAAAGGGGTGATCAGTGTAGAAATTATTAATAAAGCTAAACTTTAGGTTCCCCCATAGAGCTTCTAGAAGTGAGATGTGACACCCATAAACTCAGGGTTACATGAAAAGCACCCCTTGTGACGTACCACGCACTGCCTCACTGTTCACCAGAACTCACCTACAGTTTAGATACAGAGCCTACCCCAAGTCAGTCTAAGGACACTGGTGATGGTAAGCCCTGTTTGTTTTTTTTGGATGGGATGTGCAAGGAGCTAGAATAAATGAGTCAATTTAAATATTTCTTAGAGGGTGGGATGTTTTAAATAATTTATTTTCACTTTTACTTGGGCCGGTCAGGGTAACGGGAACAGCAAATCCAGGCATTTAGTCTGTGGTGCCAGTGACATGGACTTACTAGAGGAGCACAGGGTACAGTTATGCTCTGATTGTACACCTAGGAAATCATGTCAGGAGCAGCCTCTTGAGCAATTTTTTTTTGTAAGCATATAAACGGTACAGACCATTATTAGGCCTCAGATGCCGCAATAGCTTTATAAAGCCTCAACATTTCTAAATGGAAAGCAATAGAGGGGGGAGATTTCACGACGTGTGGATGTTCAAGATGCATATCTGCATGTACCTACCCCACAACAGTTTTTTTGTTTTCTGAAACAATCTCTCCAATTCACCTGCCTACCGTTTGGTGTTTCAGCTGCGCCAATAACTTTTATAACTGATGCCAGTCTTGATCGCAGAATTGGGGGAGTAAGGCATGGCAGTTTTGGTCTATTTGGCATACGCCTTTAGGTGACTCAAAATGCACCTCTCAAGTTGAGACTCAGCAGGTGTTTATCCACCCATGGTTTTGTAGAAAAGCAATCACAACAAAAGACCATTAGTTCTGTCCCAACAGCTTTAATTTTTAAGGATGTATGTAGGCACACAGGGACAAGGCATCCTTTTACTTAGACAAGATCCAAAACATTTAGAGTGTGGGTAACAATTGAATTCCTCCAAGTCTTCTGTGAGTGTATACTTAAAGCTGGGTACACACTTAACGATGTGTGTACACAGCAGATCGACAGACGACCGCACCGCCGGCGAAGGGACATATCGGGTGGCTGGTACACATTACACGATCTGGTGCCCGATATGTTGACACAAACTGCATGGGGTCGTCAGTCGGTTTGTCAGATTCAGCTGCAAGTAGGGCCGATGTGACAGACAACTAAACGGGAGCACACTTGGTCGTTAGTAGTGCGTAAACGCTGGCCGATGTCGATGTGTTGGTCAGATCCACCGAATCGGATGACATACCGTCTACATATTGACTGTGTACCAGCTTTAGAATCTTGGGTATGGTTTCTTCAGCCATTGGCATCCTTCCATGAGCAGCCTGGCCCCCGAGGAAATTACAGGGAGAAATGCTCAAACTTTGGTATCGCAATTCCGACAGCTTGGATCTTGTGATATGGCTATCACATGGAACACAGAAGCCCCTCACTTAGTGCAATGTATGGAAGTGCAGGAAGATTGATCTCAGAACCACACACTTTAGTACTGACTACCAATTGAGGGCTTAGCAGCTGGGGAGCCCACCTAGGCAATATCATAGCTCAAGGTCTAATATGCTCAAAACCAAATCAGTGTGAAGACCAATCCAGTACTTTCTCCATTGATAATGTACTTAATCGTCTTCAGACCATTGTACAGTGGTGGCTTTCTTGAACAAGCATGGAGGCACAAAGAGCCAAAAGATGAGAGGTGACATCAGTTCTCATAAAGGAAGAGAACCACTTAATGTCATTAAGCGCCCCTGCCTGTTGTGGACAAAAGAAAGACAGCTTAACAAAAGGATTCATCCAGGAGGAGAGTCAGAGCTGAACCCAAGAAGTCTTTCAGCAACTGACCCTAAGCTTCTGATACCGTCAGGTCATGCTCATAACACAAAGGTGTAAAGATGGGAAGCCGACTGCCTAAATACCGGCAGCCGGCTTCCCGACTGTCATATCCCGGCAAGGGTGAAATGCCGGGCGTCTAGATGTAGACGCCCGCATTTCCCCGACCCCGGGAGACCGGTGCCCAGCATCCCGATCGTAGTGATGCCGGGCGCCGCGAGCGGAAAGCCATGGGGGGGAGGGTTAGGTTTAGGGCTCCCAGGGGGGGACTTAGGGTTAGGCACCCCCCGGGAGGGATAGGGTTAGGCACCCTCGCGGGGGATTTAGGGTTAGGCACCCCCCCGGGGGACTTAGGTTTAGGCAGCGCAGAAGGGGGTGGTTAGGGTTAGGCCCTTGGAGTGGGGATTAGGGTTAGGCACTTGGGGGGGAAGTTAGGGTTAGGCACCCCTAAGGAGGGTTAGGGGGGTTAGGTTAGTAGATACTTACCTATCCACGATCGGGATTTCCAGCGCTGTCGGGCTTCCGCTGCTTCTAACTCTGCTCTTGTCGGGCTGCCGCTGACGGGAATCGAACCGCCGGCCATTCCGTAAAGATTCTATTCCCTTCCACAAGGACATGAGGGAAGAGGCGATGGATGCTCTGACAATTCCCTGGGCATTTGAACTCTGATACATGTTCCTTTCCCGCTGCTCACAAGAATCCAAAGTAAAAAAGATAAAGGAAGCAGCTCACATTATAGCAGTTCTGCCAATTTGGCCTAGAAGTAAATTTTTTCAAAACTGCAAAACTTATCTGTCAGTAAGAGCCATGGCTTGTCCTGATATGTTACACCAAGGACCGGTCTTATATCCATGTCCGGAAAAGCTTTTACTGATGGCATGGAATTTGAAAGAGTGCTCTTAAAGAAATAGAGATTATCCCATAAAGTTACTGATAGAATGATGAGGCTGCAGACAAGAAACAAAATAAAACATTGCTTGCTTGTTATAAGCTATGGAAAGCATTCACATGTTGGTGTGACCTAAAAGGGGTGACTGCTCCTGTTGCCAACATTTTTGTAGTCCTTTGCAGAGATGTGGGATCTCCACTTGGTCCTAGAGGTTCTGGCAGAAGAACCGTTTTGACCTATTGCAACAAATACCTTCTAAAGATAATTACACTGGAGGTCCTTTTTTTGGTTGCAATAACATCTGCTAGAAGAATTGGAGAATTATCAGCTCTATAGCATAAAAAAACATGTTCTTAATATTTATACAGGCAGTGGTGCTGAGAACAATCTCTCAATTTCTTCCAAAAGTAATTTTGAAATTTCATGTGAATCAGGAACTTGTACTACCTGCTTTGTATCCTTAGCCACAAAATGGGCTAAAGGGGAGATTGCACACTCTGGATTGGGTAAAGGCCCCCTACACACTACACGATTTTGTTAATAATTTGGCTGATTCCGACTCATCGGATCGACAAATTGTTAAAATCGTGCAGTATGTATGCATTATATCGCGCAGTGCGTTGCGGTCATCAGTCGCATCATCTGATCTTCCCTTCATGCAACCTAATCAGACGATGCAGCTGACGACCCCATGCGGCGGGGGCCGACATATCGGGCGGTTGGGCACCGGATTATCCTGTGTGTACAGACCGTGCAGAATGTCGGCCCATATGCACTACATCGCGTAGTGCGCGCTTCCGTGTGGTCGTCAGCCTCATCGCCTGATATGTGCAGCATGTAAGTGTTATGCGGGCGATTGCCGGCATATCGGGCAGTCGGACACCAGTTCCCCCCAGTGTGTATGGACCGCCCAATATGTCGGCACTGGGATCGTTGGCAAAATCGCTGGGCACACACATTGATTAGTGTGTACCCAGCTTAAGAGGCAAATTCCAGTGATAAAGACACAAAAAAGGTTGCTACACCACTCAGCGCAGTTTACACGCACTAGGCATATCGTGGCCCATGGCGTATTGAGGCTAGGGGGTATATTTACTAATGTGCGGGTTTTTAGAAGTGCAGTTGTTGCACATAGCAACTAATCAGATTCTACTTATTTATATAGCACCTTCTAGAAAATAATAGCTAGAATCTGATGGATTGCTATGGGCAACATTTCCACTTCTAAAAACCAGGTGTATGGAGGGAGGCGGCAGTGAGAGCTATGGAGGGGGCAATAAAATAGATTTGGGCAGTGAGAAACATGAAAGGGCAGTGAGAGTAACCCTTACATACTATTTCTTTATGTTGACTGGCAGGCGCAGAATCAGGTGGAGGAACCTAAATTATTTGGCACTCTTTAATTGCAGTATTTATTACCTACCTCTTTTCCAGACAGGTCTGAAACTTGTCAAGATTTATACAAGCACCAAAGTAGCTTAGAACACCAGCTGGCAGCGGAAACAAGTTGCCAAGGCTGCAAGTGCAGGTAGGACATCATTTGTATTGGCCTTGTTTATTGTATGTACTTTTTGTTGTTGCTTGTTCTATTATTTTTTTATTTGAATGCAGGGGATGAGAGGTGGCCAGAGTGTTTATTCCTTTCACACAACAATGCAACAAGCAGGGGCATATCTATAATGGGTGCAGAGTGTGTGGGACCCTGGGTCCAGAGGGGCCCACACTGCACACCCTGCGCCCATATAGTCTTATACTTACCTGTCCGTAGTCTCCAGAGCAAAAATCACTGGGAAAATGGCGGCGGCCATTTTCCGGGGATTCGCGCACGCGCAGTACCGCTGTTCCCGAAAATGACGGGAGGACAGCAGTAATCTAAATAAAGTTAATCTGCTGCAGTTGTGATTTCAAAGCGATATTGCTGTGTACTGAACACTCATATAAAAATAAAATATATATTTCCTATGTATGAAGGGGATGGCTGCCCATAAGTTCTAGTGTGAACTTTAAAAAAGTTTGCTTTGCATTTTGCAGGCTCCAAGAGACTCGGGTACTTACAACTATTTGGAGATTACAATATGTCTAGCAGGTCATTAGTAATTTTCCTCCTATAGGCTAACGGAGACATGTGTAGTCACCATACAGTAATTCTGCTAAGCTTACTGAGCTCTTTGCAAAGTGTTCCCGCATTTCAATGTGCTGGCAATGCTGTGAGTCACTATTTTATGTCATACTTGCCGACATTCAGCTCCGTCCTTCCGGGAGGAAGCTGAATGCCTGTGTACAGTGGGGGACGTGGCCAGGCAGTGACTAAGTATTGGGGGCGGGGCCAGGGACATAACTGCGCAATCGCGTCACCATGGCCCCACCCCCTCTTCACAATGGCGAAATGAAAGGCAATGTGAAGCAGGGTCGGGGCCATGATGATGTGATTCAACGCGAATCGCGTCACCGCCCCCTCCTCCCTGATCTGGGAGTTTCTATCTTTAGTGCGGAGGGGGGGGGGGCTTGCCTACCTTTCCGGGGGGCCGGGAGCTGCACCCGATATTCAGGAGGCTCCCTGCCAAATTGGGAGGATATGGCATTGGAAGTCAGATGATACAGCCATAAAGTGAGACCTCTTATACTGTACAGTCTCTCACTTATTGTGACTCTTGCATGGTTTTTGACTGATTGCCAGAATCACTGACTTCTATTCATTTATAGCAGGGGCGTATCTATAATGGGTGCGGGGCACAGGGGGCCCTGCACCGCATACCCTGCACCCATAGTATTACTTACCTCTCCAGAGTCCCACGTCGGTGCAGGGTTTCGGCGCTGTAGAATAGCCGCCACGGATATTTTCCGGTCATTTGCGCATGCGCAGTGCAGGGAAAATAGCCGCCACGGCCATACTGGTGACCTGCTCATACTCTATAGACTCTGCGCGCACTCTAGTGCCCAGAGTCTATAACTCCGGTGCTGGCAGCATACAGCTCAGTGCGCTGCCGGCAACCGGACAGAGAGGAGGGGGGCTCGTGTCGGAGACTGCACACGGGCCCCCTCCTCTCTAGAAACGCCCCTGATCTATAGGATGAGTCTCAGTTTGTATTGTGTTTCTGTATAGAGCTCCTATCGGTTCTTTGTATTGTTATACACTTCATTTCCATGAATTAGTAGCTATAATATATAATTACAATGTATCCATGATATGAAGACTAGTGTCCTGTTCTTTTCCTGGAAGGTAGTTCTGACAGAGATTGGGGGTTTGTTGCTGTGTGATGAATTCTAGACCAACTAGACATAGACCAGGGGGTGTTGCATGGCCATGCATAATGCTGGGGTAGCCTCTTTGGTTCTGGATGGCAGTCACACTGAGCAAGTCACTGATGAGCTCAGAGCCCAAGACAATCCATCACACTTCCTCCTCTATTTTTGATAGTTTACAGGTCACGTATGCCTGGCATGTTTAAAGCACACTTGCCAACTCTCCCTCATTCTCAGGGAGACTCCCTAATATAGTAGCATTCTCCATGACTCCCTGAAGTAATTTCCCTGAATGCACCTTACCCCTATTATGAAGCTGTTATATTTAAAAAAAAAAACAAAGACCTATACATTCAATTGGGATCATTAATATTATTTTCCTGCATTAGATATAAGGCACAATGATCCCTATGGCTACATGTATTTTCTGAAAGGTATTAGTGTGTTTTCATCAACAAGTGGATCTTACTAACTGCTCTGGGGCTGGTTTACACTTGGATGTATTATGGCACGCCCCTCAGATGTAGCGGTACACGCATACTTGCCAACATTTGCAGTGGGATCTGGGAGGGGGCTGGCAGGTCCGTCCAGCAGGGAGGGTGGGGGCAGTTCAAGTAGGCGGAGCGGGGGCCGACACGATCGCGTCATAGTGGCCCCACCCCCCGCTTTATAATGCCAATATTACTGGCATTATAAGGCAGGGGGCGGGGCTACACTGACGTGATTCAGCGCGAATTGCGTCATGGCACCCCCGGACTGCCCACTTTTGCGGCTGACGCAGGGATTTGCGGGGTACCGGCAGCCAATCCGGGGTACTTGCCTAGTCTTGCGGGGTGTCGGGAGCTGCACCCGATTTTCGGGAGGCTCAAGACAGTCGCGGGAGAGTAGGCAAGTCTGAGTACACGTCCACTTTACCGTAAGCTCATAGGTGCTGCATTCACAATCTCCCTGAAATGCTTTTGCAAAAGTAGGTATGTATGGTTTAAGGCCAACATTTAAAAGATCAATGCATTTAATAGCAAAACACCCCATGTCATCAATCTTTAATTCATTATTGTTACTTTAAGCTTGGATGTGGTTTTACTGCCATCTAGTGACTAAAGAAATTAATTACTTTTTATAGTAGTACTGACTTGCATGACAGTGAAATGAGGTGAGGCTATGATATTATATAACTGAGGCTATGATATTATATAACACCAATCTCTGAGGATGCTCCTTACAATAGAGACAAGCTTTGATTCCGTGTGCATTTCTCTTTATTCTCTGCCAGGACTGGTTAATAAATGGTGACTTTCAGTCATATCACGCTGGTTATTTCCCAGGAATAATGCAGTGAGACAATAAGCCAGTGTGTCTGAGCAAGCAGCATGGTATTGGCAAATGTGGTAATGTTACTGCCAAGAGAACCATGGTATCTTAAGGGTTCTCAGAGAGGGGACATATCTATTACGTATCGGGTTTTAGACCTGATAATTATAGTTTCTTGTTGCTGAATATCGCAGCAATAGGAAATTAAGTATCACTCAAATTTATTAAAAGACAAATGTAGGGACGGGGCCTCTGGTAGGAGCTCATCCTTGCAATGTGTTAGACGTGACCACTAATGTAATCACTGCATTTCTCCTTCTGGGCCCAGAGGCGCTACAGTGCATGAGCCGTCTGCTGACCATGCATGTGCGAGCACCCATCGCCTGGAAAATATTGCACACTGTAACCCATAGGCTGGCACCATCCTGTTGCGGGTACCCTGTGGTGGAAGCGGGGCGGTATACAGCGTTTTTTTGCAATATATTTTTCAACACATCCCTGACAAAGCCAGCACCATTGGCCGGGCAAAACGTGTTACACACGCCCCCTCTACAGAACCTGGAAGCAGCACCAAACACCAGATCACCAGACCACAGAGGGATAAATACAGCTTACCATGCTGGCAAGAGCTCTGTCTGTGGTGCCTGCGTGACGCTCCCGCCTCCACACACAGACAGCCTGGGACAGAGGCACCTGCCACACCATCCAGTAGTAGAACCAGCAGTAGAACAAGCAGGGAGCGCCTGCAAGAACTTGCTGTGCACCTGCTACATCCTCTCTACACTACAAGACTGAGCACAACATTAACAATGTAAGAAGGAGGGTCCACAGCAGATATCTGCTGCTGTCCCTTCATTTCCAACAGCAGCTGTCAGATTCACAAAGCTCTAGAATGTGAAGCACTCCAGAGTTTGGCCCATCTGAAGATTGCATTGTGCTGCCATAGCCTCCAATACCCACAGTGGTAGCGGCACAGACGTGGTCAGCAGACCGCATATGCACAGGGGTTCCAATAGAGGAGTGACAAGAGCGCTGATGTGGTCACGTCACTCCTAGCACATTGCAGAGACGCACTTCTTTCAGAGCCCTTGTCCCTGCAGGTGAGCAGTGATACATCTCGGCAGTACTATCACATTATGCAATGAGATTTCTTCTTTGGGGTCCATGGGGTCCACAGCTGATACGTTGGGGTATAAATCCCGGTCACCAAACAGTTAAAACAAGCGAGCTCTCTGCTCCCAGGATGCACAGGGTCCCTCCTTCATATACCCCGCCTCCGGCCCCAGGTAGCCAGTTATTTCCTGTTGGTGGTTTCACCACAGAAACAGTGGGACTGCAGGAGCAGTCCTGGAGACGCCCTTCCAGTACAGCATATGTGTCATTTAGGGGCGAGTTTGGACTCCTCAGCCAGGGCTGCCATCAGAAATCGTGGGGCCCGGTACAAATGAAAAAGACAGGGCCCTCCCACCCCCTTTGTTCTTCCCCCCAAAGGTCTGGTGGACGCAAAGGGGTGGGGTTGAGCACTGGTATCTGGAGTTTATATAATATATATATATATTTTTTTTTTTTTCCTTTAAATATTAAAAAAAGAATAAACAGATTTTTTGTTTCTTAAATTGAGAAAAGCCTAATGATTTACAACAGAACTGTACTAACCTGCCATCCGGAGGTTCAATTACTGTATGTGGTATGGAACACTGGACCTCATTCAGACCCGCTCTCAAGATGCGCTCGCTCACTGCAAAAAAAAGGGCCGGATATTTAAATTATGTGATCGCACTGCGTCGCGTAAGGACGCCCTCTATGTCTTAGCGAGCTACGGCACTGAGCGCTCACAAGTGTGTTAAGACGCCCCCTTTCCCCTCGCAACACAAGTCATCTCCTGGGATTGTTGGAGGTAACATCGAGAGCCATCGGAGCTGATCGCAGCCCTTGAGGTAGCTTTACCCTGCCGCAAGCACTGCGATCAGTGCTGGCTGAAATACATGGAGGTGACGTGTACAATGACGCTACTTTGCTAATTATGCACGCCCTTTAAACGGCGTTTTGTTGTCCTGACACGCCTGCGTTCGCAACAACACTCCCCCGTTACAAGCACCTTCCCCTGTTACCCTCCCACAAACGACACTATCTGACACTCAAAGTAGCGGCCAGTCTGTGTGCTATGAGTGCACAATTTCCCATCGCAGAGACTGGCTTGCGCACGCGCACTGCGGATTAGATGCATGCACATTGAGCAACAATCGCCCGGCAGCAAGTGATCGCTCCTTAGCGACCGGGTCTGAATCAGGCCCAGCACGGACATGGCAAGGGGGCAGAGGTGCAAATAGAGAGAGGCACACTTAAGTAAAGGACACAGATGGGATAGGAGCAGAGTCAAAAATGGGAAGTGGGCAGAGGCAGAGATGGAGAGGGGGCAAAGGCACAGCTATGAGGGAACTGGGGCACAGATATGGACACATATGGGGAGAGTACAGAGATAGAAATTTGGGGAGGGGGAGACAGAAGCAGGATTCATGTATATCACAGGGGACAGTGGGGCAGATTGTATAGGAGGGGCAGGGGGACAGAGCAGGATTCAGAAATAGTACATGGGATAGATTGTATAGGAGGGGGAGGGGAGGGCAGATAGGCATAGTATAGGGGGCAGATTGTATAGGAGGGAGGGATGGGGCAGAGGTACCTCTGTGTGTGCACCGCAGTTGCTCTCTCACATTTCCTTCCTCAATGTAGTGCACACAATATCTGGCCAATGAGAGCAGGGGGAGGAGAGGAGGAGAGCTGAGGGTGGAGCAACTATGGAGGCAGAGGTGATTGAAGTAACTAATTTGATAGGGTCCTGAGAGGGGAACCTGTCTGTGAGGGGGCCCAGTGCTCCTACCTTTATTATATAAGCTGGTCCTCCTGCAGCTGCTCCTGATTCACACAGTAACAGAAGCAGGACACTGATCATGCAGCGCTGCCCGGAGAGTTCATTAATGAATGAGTCATCATACACTGCTGAGCTGAGCAGTGAGTGATGACTCATTCATAGAACTCTCCGGGCAGCACTTAGCAGCCTCAGCTGTCCTGTATGAGGGTAATAAATTAGCAATTAACTCTGGTTGCCGGCGTCCGGGCCCCTCAGCTGTCCGGGCCTGGTACAGGAGTACTGGCTGTCCCCCCCTGATGGCGGCCCTGTCCTCAGCGCAGAGAATAAATCTGCCAGAGGAGAAGATTCTTGCTCTGCAATTGCGGATACGAAAATTGCATCACAACAGACAAATATCTGTTCAGTCAACTATACAGGTGCTGGGGTCAATGGTGTCTACGCTCAATTTCACTCCAGACCACTGTAGCAGTTAATCCTGTTGCGCTGGAACAAAGATTACCGCACGATCAAGTCCCAGTTACTGCATCTCTCTCCAGAAGTACAATCATCCCTGTCGTAGTGGTTACAGACAAGGCATCTCAGACAGAGTCGTCCCTTTTGGGTTTTCGGATTGGACATTACTCAAGACCGAAGCCAGTCTTCGGTGCTGGGGGGCGATAACAGGATCACACGTCTTTCAGGGAAGGTGGACAGAGGCGGAAAGCCAGCTACCCATAAATATCCTGGAACTAAGAGCAATACTCAAAGCTTTAGTTCAGGCTCAGGAAATTTTGAAGGGCAGATCTGTACAAATACAGTCCGACAATCGCACCGCGGTAGCCTAACTAAATCATCAGGGAGGCACAAGGAGTTGGGCTGCCTTGACAGAAGTGTCAAGGATCCTGGTATGGGCAGAGCATTACCTCCCCACCATATCTGCCATGTTCATTCCGGGAGTCTTGAACTGGGAGGCGGACTTTCTCAGTCGGCAGGAGACAAGTGCAGGAGAATGGGCCCTGCATCCACAGGTTTTTCAAAAACTGGTGGACAAATGGGGTCTACCAGAAATAGACCTCATGGCATCAAGATGGAACAACAAGGTTCCCAGGTACGGATCCTGGACAAGGGATCCAAGGGCCGAGTTTGTAGATGCACTGACGGTAAGATGGCGGTACAGACTAGCATATCTGTTTCCACCGTTTGCTCTTCTCCCCAGAATCGTCAGAAAGATCAAGCAAGAGGACAGTACGGTGATATCAATAGCTCCGGCATGGCCGAGACGTCATTGGTTCACCGACTTAGTCTCTCTTTGTGGATACTCCATGGTCCCTTCCGTTGAGACCGGATTTGTTATAACAGGGTCCTTGCTGGTACCCGGATCTTCATCGGTTATCTTTGACGGCATGGCTCTTGATGCCTCGGTCTTGAGGAAGAAAAAGTTTTCTGAGGCTGTGATACAGACGATGCTGAAGGCACGTAAACTGTCCTCTTCTCATATTTACTATAGAATTTGGCATGCGTTCTTTCAGTGGTGTGAACTGAGCAAATATGACCCGGAAAGATTTCGGGTCTCTAGAGTGCTTGATTTTCTTCAAAGCAGACTGGAAAAGGGGCTCCGCCTGGCCTCGTTGAGGGTACAAGTTTCAGCCCTTTCAATCTGGTTCCAACAGAAGATCGCCCTAATGCCAGATATAAGGACGTTTTTCCAGGGGGTATTGAGGATTCAGCCTCCCTTCGTTCCCCCGGTAGTTCCATGGGATTTGACTGTAGTTATCATGGTCTTACACGCTCCCCCGTTTGAGCCCTTAAATTCAACAGATTTTAAGTGGTTAACAGCAAAGACAGTATTTCTTCTGGCTATTGCATCTGCACGCAGAGTATCGGAGCTGGCTGCGCTTTCCGTCCGCGCCCCCTTTTTGGTATGTCATCAAGATAGAGCAGTACTGCGTACTAGGCAGGATTACCTTCCAAAAGTGGTATCTAAATTCCATATAAATGAAAAGATAGTTGTCCCAGCTTTTCAGGATGCTAGTCTCTCGGTGGAAGAGGCTTTCCTAGATGTTGTTCGTGCATTGCGAATTTATGCAAAACGCACTAGCAAATGGAGGAAATCTGATTCCCTTTTTGTGCTTTATGGTTGTTATAAGCGTGGCTGGCCAGCCAATAAACAGACGCTGGCCAAGTGGATTCGCATGGCAATCTCTCAAGCTTATACACAGCCTAGCCTGCGGGTGCCGGGCTCCGTAACAGCACATTCTACTCGATCGGTAGGGCCTTCGTGGGCAGCCCGCTGGGGCGCCTCTGCTGAACAATTGTGCAGGGCAGCCACATGGTCTTCCATCCATACTTTTGTCAAATTTTATTCTTTTGATACTTTTGCCTCTCAGGATGCCTCCTTCGGGCGTAGGATTCTCCTGTCTTCCGAGACTCGGGAGAGTTCCTGCTCATAGGATTAGTGCTTTGGGATATCCCCAATGTATCAGCTGTGGACCCCATGGACCCCGGAGAAGAAAATAAGAGTTATGGTATAACATACCTTCATTAACTCTTTATCTTCGAGGTCCATGGGGTCCACAGGACACCCATCCTGATGCACCTGTAATTCCGGGGGTCTCCGTAAATTCCTTTCTCTTGAGTCTGGGCTAGTGAGTATGGGTCTCTTCTTTCTTATCCTTTTTTTTGTCTTTACCTGCTTGAGCTGGTAACAAACTGGCTACCTGGGGCCGGAGGCGGGGTACATGAAGGAGGGATCCGGTGCATCCTGGGAGCAGAGAGATCATTTGTTTTAACTGTTTGGTGACCGGGATTTATACCCCAACGTATCAGCTGTGGACCCCATGGACCTCGAAGAAAAAGAGTTAACGAAGGTATGTTATACCATAACTCTTATTTTTGGATGTTAATATTGCACCCGGATTGCACTGCAAATGTGATTATTGATAAATGGGTCCCTTAGTCTATTCACATTTATTATCTGTTTTAATTGGAATTTATGTACTGTATTTTTTTACTGACTTGTAAGTAAACTATTTTAAGCTCCATTTTTGAATAAACATTTATATACAGTTAAAAGCTTATAATAATTCATATACTACACAAGGTTATCTATTTACTCCTAGACAGATATAATATTCACATAATACTTCAATTACACGTAGTGGCCAGGAAAGGATTCAAAGGATTCCATGTCCATGCCCCCACTTGTAATTCCCACTTCCAGCACTGCAGGTACCCTAAGAATGGAGATATCCTGCAAATATTTGTTAATAAATATGGCCCAGAAAGAGCAATTCAGTCTCTGCAATTGTTATAGAAGAGAGGATCACTGAGCCTGTGTACACAGAAGCATATACTATCTGATTCTACACTGAAACGTGATCTGAGCATATTATCAGCAATTACAGAAAAAGGAGAATATGAATGAATGAGTTTGTAATAGTATGAATGAAAGCGGTGATATAATGACGAGAATTAGTCACACAGTGCCCCTTATTAAAAAGACGTCTCAACTTTTCCCTTGTTTTTCAAGGTCAACAAGCACAAGATAAGTAGTAATAGTTTTATTTATATAGAGCTCTTTGTAAATAGCACTCAGGGATAATATGTGACCAGCTCAGGAGCGCTCCAAGATGTCATAGGCAGCTCCTGGGTATCACAGCCGTCAGTCAGCGGTGGTAGCTGGTTGTTCCTCTACTGCTGATCACATAATGTTCTACAACGATATGGTATAGATGTTGTCTACCCAAATGTATGTTCCCGAATGATGATGGGGTAGTGATGCTTGTATGGGAGGTTCATGATGCAGGGTAAAGATGACATAACCCATGGGGTAACAGCCAGGTACAGTGGTGATATTAGTACTCTTGTCTGACCCGTAATTTGATGTTGCTGATTTTGTTGATGTTGCTGATTTTGTTGATGATGCTGATTTTGTTGATGTTGCTGATTTTGTTGATGTTGCTGTTGCTGATTTTGTTGATGTTGCTGATGTTATTTAGTGCTAGATTAAAGCTGTTTAAAACTGTTATCTGGGCACTAGACGCAGGCCAATTTCCTGTTGATGCTGGAAAGAGCGATGGCAAATGCCTGCAGGGGACTAAATGGAAAGGTGACTTCCATTGCGTAGACGTCCCCTGAAATGCGCGCAAACTCCATGAGGATCTCATCAGCTACATGAGGAAAGAGACACCACATTATCACATGACAATAGCGCCTTTACACTGTACAATGCTACTTATATCAGTTACCCATTTTACAGGGTCAATGAACCCAACATCCTCCATCCCTGAGGAGAAACTCACGCTCAGTGGTGTCTATCAGCTGGAAATTCTTTGCAGATGGACAAGTGGCGAAATTATGGAAGGGCAGGGCGTAGGCCTTCTGTTCAGCTTCCCAGATTGGTGCCTTGCTTTCCACCCTCATAAAGCACCCCGGGGTAATCCCAGGGATGGTGATTTCCATTTTCCTCACACTGCGCCCAAGAATGTTTCTTTCCTGTTGGAGGGTAAAACAGAACGATACAAATCACACACGTGGACTTCATTGAGATTGTATCTCAGTGTTCTTCATGTGTAATATGTTACCAGCCTCATGTGTTCTGTGTTCCTTATTTAAGTTGCCATAATACTCTGCAATCTTTACTGGGCGCAGAGTAACTGGCATTTTATATGGATGTAACAATGCTGACAACTGTGCTAGTAAGTCACATAATAAATGCTGTAGATCGAAATAAGGATATAGATACTAGAAGTTCCTCCTGTGTATAGGTAAAGGAGGTACAATATGTATTTTCATCACATGTGATGTCAGTGCTACCCGGGCAGGAAGACAGCAATGTTACAAAGCTTGCCCAGCATTTCTCTATTCTAAGTGGTGGCAGTTACTGGGCAACTCAGAGATGTCCCAGAACAGGGATTAATGTAAAACTAATTCTCTAGTTCTATATTTTCTGTAGTAATGTAGCGATGTCATTAGAAATGAAAGTAGTGGTTAGGTGTCAGGTCCTCTTTAAACATATGAAATGATTTATTATTAGTTATATTTAATGTTTTTGTGTAATATTGAATGACTAAATAACAGGGGCGGCCTCTAACTCAGTGTTGCATTGCCAGCACAGTGTACTACAATGTTCCAGAGGTGTAACACTTACATAACAGATGGTTCCTAACTCTTGGTCTCTCTTCTGGCCAAACATAGTCATTCGGGTTCCCAGGATGTTGGATCTGGAATCACATTAGGGAGTCAAATACCTTATAAATGAAATCATTATGGGGGAATGTATGAAATCAACACACTTTGCTGTTTTGGGGTAATTTACAAGTTGCCAGATTTAACAAAGCAAAACTCTAAAATTGCCTCAAGACCATAATTTTCACACCTGATCCGCTGCAAATCAGCATCTTGTTGTTTTTCATTATAGATGTCAAAGGGCATTAACCTGTGGTTGTATTATGCGCATTAACTTGTGGTTGTACAAAGCACAGAATAACCTGTGGTTGCATTAAGCGCATTAATCTGTGGTTGTACAAAGCACAGAATAACCTGTTGATAAAAATACCCAATAGAAAGGTGTTTGTGGCAGTGAGAAAGCTGAATGTGAATCTTCCTGAATGGGCCGCGCTTCTTAGCATTGGTCCCAGAACTCTACAAGAAGCCCGACCTTATGTCCCCACCTACAGATGCATGGGGCAATTCTGAGTAGCATGGGTCCTTTCCTGTACCCTTGGCTGGTTTTATTAATTTGGAAGAGACACCTATAGGGGGCCACATTTCTCCCCCACACTTGTACCCACCACCTGGGGATGCCAGGACGGGACCCATGCTACTTAACATTCTCCCAAGAATCCCTAGGTGTAGTGGTCTGAATATATATATTTTGTCCCCACCATGTAGAGCTACATCTGTATCCCATAAAACGCATAGGCTTTGCATTAACCAACATGGGGGTCATTGCTGCACATTGAATGCATGAAATTAGGTTATAATCCTACAAATCTGTGAATAATAATGCTGGCAGTATGGAAGGCAGAATCTCCAGCAATATGCAGCGATTTCAAACCCATCAGAAAAAAACAGTCTTTGATAAATCTCCTCCCATATCTGGATTGCTGGAGGAGCGTCTGGATGAACAATACATAGGACACCATTTTTCTCCATAAAAATCCCTGGTTACCCCAAAAACGAAAACACCCTATTATTTTAATGGGACCCATTTTACAATGTCTGCTCCCAATATCATGGTAAATTGCATTTCTAGATGCATTTTGAACAATGTAGTGTAAAATATTGAAACACAGAAACGTGGTACATGTAATGAAGACACAATCACTAACCTGAGTTCACCCACAATGTTGTTTCCACCATGTGACCGGTCGGTGGGATCCACTGAGATGACGTACTTGGATGTTACAGATTTCTTCCTCTTCCTCTTCCTCCCGGCCATAATGAAAACCTGTTAAGTGCAAATTGCAATGACATAGATGCAGATACAGTGCCCCCTCTCCTAAATAAACGTCTATGGTAATGAATAGATACAACAATTAGAGAAGATACAGCTCGATGTAAGAGTCATTGTAGGAAGAACACTATTATATTATTACTTACCTTTTCCCCTTCCGGTGTCTCTAGGTGTAGTAAATATCTGGGGAAGATCCCACCACTCCTGTCCCTGGTGATCTGGTATTTGTAACCCGCGTCGGGTAGAGTTGGGCTCAAGATAAACCTCAGCAGATCTTCCCGGGTAAAATCTGGTTTTAAAAAGTAAAAACCGTGTCAGATGCCAGCTCCATGACCATGTCTCTCCTAACAGCCAGACACAGAATGCAGCACCTGAACTGTGCAATATGCCATTGGGACTACAAATGGAATCATGTGATGTGGTCAGATGAGACACAAAGTGAACTTATTGGCCGTGCACAACATTGTCATGTTTGGAGAAATAAAGGCACATGATGCCCACTGTCACATATGGTGGTGGATCACTGACACTTTGGGACTGCTTTGCTGCTAGTGGTCCAGGGGCTCTTGTGAAAATCAATGGCATAATGAATTCTACTCTATACCAGGCCCAAATCTCTCTGCCTCTGTCACATGGCTGACACTTGACCATTGATGGACCTTTCAGCAAGATAATGATCTCAAACACACATAAAAATGCACACTGAGATGATTGCAGGAACACAGAATCAAAGTTTTGCAATGGCCACCTCAGTCTCCAGATTTGAATTCAATTGGAAACCTCTGGTGTGTACTGAGGAGAGCAGTCCACAAGCGATGACACACAACTGTCATGGAACTGGAAATTATCTGCATGGATCAGTGCTCCAAGATCACTCAGCAAGTGTTCTCCAGCCTCGTTTAGCATTGCAGAAAGTGGATCAGTGCTGTTATTTGTGCTGGGGTAGGCTTCACCAAATAATAATGGGAGAGACAATATTTATGGAAATTATGTTTTTTAATAAAAATGTTTTACAAAAAATACTTTTTGTTTATTCCAAAACACAGTAAAATCTTTGCATTTTACCACTTTGTTTACACCTGAAATCTCACTCATTGCATGTGCGGTTTATTTATTATATTGATTTTAGCTGTTTTTGGTTTAGCCTGTAAACCACAACCCTTTGCTTTAGGTTTGTTAACTTTAATTAGGATAGTTGTGTGACCAGGATTTGATTCAGACTACAGTGATTTATGTGCATTTATATTGATAATATAAAATAAATGTATCAATAGTTTGATCATTGATTGACTTGTGATTATTGTCAATTCAGTTGTTTTTTTATTTTTGTTGTGCACTTATAGAACCCCATCCTGTATTCATCTACATAATTCCCGCATGCTAGTCTGATATATAAATGTCTGGAAACTAAATCCCCCTGGTTTCAGATATCCCTTAAGCTGGGTACACACTGACAGATATATTGACCGATCCATTGATCGGCCAATATATCTGAAGCCCGTCGGCTTGTGTGTACGCGCTATATGTCAGTGAATTTCGTCATTCACTGACATATCGCATTGCCTGTGCTGCACAGCCGATGGACAGATATGTCTGCAGCTCGCCCGTACACACACAGCGGCAGCCGCAGGGAGGGGGTGGGACACACCCACGACATGCCCTGCGGCCATTAAATGAATGACCATCATCTGCAGATATATTTGCAGATCACTCGATCTTCAGATATATCTGTATAGTGTGTACCCACCATTAGGGAGGCAGGAAGGATGCAATGCTGGCTACACATGCTGTGCAATTAGCAAATATGCCCTGTGTTTCCCCCACTAGTCCAGCCAGCCTTCCCAGCCATGTTCCTCTCCTAGTCCAGCCAGCTTTCCCTGCCATGTTCCCCTTCTAGTCCAGCCAGCCTTCCCTGCCATGTTCCTCTCCTAGTTTAGTCAGCCTTCCCTGCCATGTTCCCCTCCTAGTCCAGCCAGCCTTCCCTGTCATGTTCCCCTCCTAGTCCAGCCAGCCTTCCCTGTCATGATCCCCTCCTAGTCCAGCCAGCCTTCCCTGCCATGTTCCCCTCCTAGTCCAGCCAGCCTTCCCTGCCATGTTCCTCTCCTAGTCCAGCCAGCCTTCCCTGCCATGTTCCCCTCCTAGTCCAGCCAGCCTTCCCTGCCATGTTTCCCTCCTAGTACAGCCAGCGTTCCCTGCCATGTTCCCCTCCTAGTCCAGCCAGCATTCCCTGCCATGTTCCCCTCCCCTCCTAGTCCACAGATGGCCTTCCCTGGCTTTGTTTGTGGGTCTAGCCTTTTCAATGTATGTTATGCAGGTCTGGCTTTTTCGATGTATGTTATGTGGTTTCAGAGCGGCTTGCTTTTATGTATATATTTATATTGTTATAAAAGAGCCCGGCTTTACCAATTGGTTGGGAATATTTGATATACTGTTGCATGGTGAAGGGTTAAAATGTCTGGCCTCTAAGAGTCGATTTAGGAATCCCATCAGATTAAGGGACAGAAAAAAGGCCCACATCGCTGAGTGTTTATTCAGACCTATTCTATTTGAAGTTTTATACCCCTGAAAAAGTCCCTTAAACGGATGAAATGCATAGGGTCATCGATTTGATAGCCCGCACCCATTACATGAGATCCACCTAAGAGCTCACACCCATAAGGGTGCAGGTGGTGAATAACATCATCTCTTCAGTATTTGGGCAGGTTATAAGGTCATTTTATGCTACACATATTTATCTATATTGTATTTTATGTAAACAATTTTACCTCTGTTGATTATTCCAAGAATAAAATATTCAGGTATAAGGCTATTTGTTGCCATAAGGCTTTTACTTTTGGGTGATGTTTTCAACAAAAAAAAGGGTGTATGAGTTAGTTATCAGCTTGTAATAAAAACTCCCCTACAGTGGAGATTCTTCCTACAGACAAATATTAGTGCACCTAAGGTACCCCAATCCTTGTATGGTATGTATGTATATATATATATATATATATATATATATATATATATATATATATATATATATATAAAATAATAGAATCGACGCTGATTTTCCTATATATTTAGTATAGATTCTGGTTTTGTGTGTGAATTTACAGCAGTTTTCTCTTATAGTTTCATATTTTATGATAGTGTGACATATATTTCAACTGGTTTACGCACAAAATAGTGTCCCGGGGGGCCCTGCCTGTTTTGTCAGTACTGGGCCCCACAATTTCTGGTGGCAGCCCTGGCCAAATGACGACTGAGTTTTATCCAAAATGGCCACCTTCTTACAAGCCTTACCTTCGTCCTCTGACTCCTCACCAGCGCTGACGTCCTCTGCTCCCGCCCCAGCGCTGATGTCCTCTGCCCCCTCACCAGCGCTCACGTCCTCTGCCCCCTCACCAGCGCTGACGTCCTCTGACCCACTGTCTGAAGGATCAGTAATAATGTGGCCGGTCCCAGCAGGAGCAAACTCCATGTTATTGGGATCAGTGACACCTGATATAATGGGGTGAAAAACCAACACTTTCTATTAGAAGGAAAATTTACCTTGTACATAATTATTCATTGTTAGATAAATAGCAGCCTTTTATCTTGTTGTATTACAGAGAGAAATGGAAGCTGCCACATTGCTGCCTCATCAGAGGTAGGTTAGAATAGGCCCGTATGTTTCTAAAGTGACAGCATCATGAGGCAACAACGTTTGTTTTCTCATAATGAACAAATGACAGGACTGTGTGTTTGATATATATTATATATAATTGTGCAATGGTGTTTGTAGTAATTAGGTATTCTAGTCTTTACTATCCGTGTCAGTGTTTATTACGCTATAGCGCTGCTGCATTATCTCGTTTTTACTAGTTCCCATAACAAATGAAATGTAATTATGTATATATACATGTTTTATGCTTCTTACAATGTTATTTAGCTTTATACAAATATGTAACCATGAGCACTATGAAGCCCATCTGTATGGTGATCTGTGTTCCTTACCCATGAATATGGAGCACCCAGTGCTGGGCTCTGCCGGTGGTGCCGGCTCCACGGCCTTCCCAGGTCTCTGGTTCACTTTCACATTCTGGGTAGATTGTATTAGCCCAGGCTCCCTCCTCTTCTGCAGCTTTTTGTTAATGAGCTGGTGCTATAGAGTAATACAGAATGATTAACAATAATAATATTCTGACTGTCCTTTATGTCACAGCTCCTCTGTCACTTGTTTTTTCCTTACTGTGATTGTCTCTCTGTTTGGTCTGAGTTACATCTTCATGGAAAGTAATGCTCCTCCATTGGCTCTAGAAAGTGTCTGTCTGCATCCTGCATTGTATGTTACAGCATTTGCTCTATGTATGCACTATATTAGATATTACACTGCGGTCCTGTGACTATAGATGTGTATGATATGGGATATAGTCAGCATCCCACATGCGGTCTAAAAACCATCACCGAAATCCTGACAGCTCCAGTATCCCAACCGCTGGCATCTCAAATGTAAGTATTGTGGGTTAGGGTTAGGCACCAGAGGGAAGGTTGGGGTTAGCCACTGGGGAGGGAGTGTTAGCCTTAGGGTGCGGGGAGGAGGAGGTTAGGTTTAGGCACCAGGGAGAGAGGGTTAGGGTAAGGGTTAGGGTTAGTGCTACTATACTTACATATGGGTATCGGGAATCTGAATTTATCACTAGTCTGACCAGCGGCATCCTGACCGCAGGCAATCCATACCCAACCCAGACAATACATGTCCTCCACTCTGTGTAATTACCAGATGCTCATTATGTGACCTTATAGCAGTAATGTCTCAGGTGAATGTGAATGTGATACTTTGGTATCAGTCCTATAAAACCGTAAATGTATATAACCATTTATTCTGTACCATTAATGCATCTATTTATTTCACAGTACCTGCGCCTCCAGCTTCAGATGATGCACATCATAATTCCCACTGTGGTAGGAAATAATACAGAGAACGGGTAAGGACTTATACTCATTTGGTTATATATAATAAGATAGGTACATATTTACAGTCCGTCATTTATTTATCTAGCTGATCCATTATCTGATTTATTACCCTCCATTACTGTAACCTGAGTACAGTTATGTCTGTAATTTCCCAGACACACAGGAATAAGATGGACCCCAAAGCAGCTTATCTAGTAAACCTTTGGGCAGATGTACTAAGCTGTGGAAAGTGATAAATTGGAGAGTAATAGGCTACCAACCAATCAGCTCCTAACTGTCAATTTCAAACACAGCCTGTAACATGACAGGAGCTGAGTGGTTGGTAGTTTATCACTCCCCAATTTATCACTTTCCAGAGCTTAGTACATCTCCCACTTTATATTATATTGCTGGTGCACAGAATATCCCTGTATCTCAGTATTATAAATATAATCAGTCCCAGCAATCCAATAAACAACAATATAGTTATATGGTGCATAGGAATGGGATGCACAGCAGTGCTCTATACATTACAGTACATATATGTGATTCTGGATGGCTAGAACAGAAGTATTTATGGATTGGGCAAAGTTCCTGTCACATGGTTCCTTGTAGGACAGTAGTGAGGATGGTTCCTTCACAGCCACTGCCCTGACCAGTAATGGTGCCCAACTGCCAATGCAGAATTGGAGGGTGGGGTGAAGGGACAGAATCAATAAATATATTTAAAGGGTGGAGGAGAGAAAATGCCACCAGCTCATTAAGAAATATATGAAGGAGGAATGTGGAGATAAAATGTAGGGAAAATAATATGTATATACAGTAGTAGGGGCACCAGTACTCTAGCCCAAGGAGCTAAACTGTCTAGTTACAGCTCTGTGTCCTAAATACATGTAATTGTGGTTACACTGATGTGGAAGATGAGATAATACTTACATTTGTGGGTTCCACCATGTACTAGGGACTTCATGATCTCCTGAGTCCATATACATCTACAAGAAAAACAGATTGATTCAGCAACATTGACAGTCTGACCCTGCTATATGATATGTTATAATCTAGTGATTATTCTGCATGTCTCATCTTATATCTCTATTTGCATTATATTCAGTGGCTGGGGTAAAGCTTACCTGGTGACATGACGTACTAATCATATAATTGTCCATAGTCGCTCAGAGAGAAATAGTAGAAGTGTCTGTAACAGTCTCTATCCTGTAACAGACTGAGAATAGTCAGAATGCTCAGGACAGACAGAGCTACTGTGTCACAGGCTCATTGTGATGTCATAATTCCGTCATTATGTCATGGGGAAAAGTCTTGGTCAGGTGATTAAAGGGATGTTATATATTATTTACTTATAGATCTTCCATATAAGGCCATTTGTTTGTTAAAATAATAGTGTTATTTCTATCCAAGAGTAAAATACATTAAACACATGGCATATATACAAATATAAGTCATAGGTAAGTGCACTGAATCCTGTGTGTGGATTTTATATATATCAAGCCAAATAAAACAAGGCTATGAATAGTCTGTATTAGAAAAAACATAATTAAATAAGAGGATGGTACCTGGGGGAGGGGGAGAATCAATATTAATGGGACAAGTATCAGATTATGGGGTAAAATGGGTCCATGGTGGTCAGTGGTGGAATATATTGTATCTATGAAGAGGGGAGGCTATCTTTATATTAAACTAGAGGTCTCTTTTAATGAAGAAGGTTGGATTTGATTATGAAAAGAAGGGGAGGGGGTTGTATGTTTAATGTTTTATATTAACATGTATCAACTTCATTTTATCAGACAAAATGAATGGTTTGGGGATCTTTACCCTCTTTTGGTATTATTTTGGCTTGTTTTGTTTTTGTATTTTTAGAAGATGCTATATGGAGAGAACATGGGAGAGGCCTAGACCCACCTCATTTAGCATGTAAAGTAATATTAAAGTTTCCCCCATAATAATGTGAAGAGGGAGACTGTCATTTAGAGGGAATCGCTATGATTTGAACCGGCGCCCGCATGGAAGCCCGGCAGTGAAGATCCCGACAGGTAAGTATATTTTTCTATTTACTAACCTGACCTCCCTCCCCTAACCCTCCCTTAGGGGTCCCTAACCCTATCCTCCCCCCCAACTGCCTAACCCTTACCTTCCTCTAAGTGCCTGAACCTAACCCCCCCTTCCCTGCAGCCTAACCCTAAGTCTAACGGGGGGTTGCCTAACCCTAACCTCCCCCCCGGTGTGTCTAACCCTAACCCACCTTCCCCTAGCCTAGCCCTAACCTCCCGGGGAGATGCCTAACCCTAAGTCTCCCCCCCCAGGAGCCCCTAACCTAGTCCTCACCCTCACACAGCTGTCTGCACCTGGCTTACCTTCGATCGGTAAGCTGGGTGTCGGGCTCCCGGCGTAGGTCTAATGACAGGCGTCTGGATTTCGACACCTGTCATTAGGCACTTCCTGCATGTGCCGCTACTAACAAACAAGCAGGTGCCGATCACAAGGTATGGGCACTGCTTATTATTTGTAGAGATGTGCACTGACCCCCTTGTTTTGGTTTTGTTTTTGGATCTGGATTTTGTCCTAAAAAATCATATAACATATAAAATCACATAAAATGGGACTTTTTGTTCCTACAGTATTATTAACCTCAATATTGTTTATTTCCACTTGTTTCCAGTCAATTTTGACCACCACACAGCTCACAATATTGATTTTTTTCATCTAGTTAAGGGCCAAAATGTTGGATCCAGCTAGCTGGCTGAAAACTGAGTGATAAATAGATTTGAGGACTGTGCAATGATGATGGTTGGGGTACCCCTTGAGCATTGAAGAATTGATGGTTGATAATTGATACAATCACTGGCTGAAGTAAGAATTGATAGTTGATAGTTGGCACAGCCACTGGCTGAAGTAAGAATAGTTGATACTTGATAATTGGTGCAGCCAGAGGAGTAACTTGTAGCCAGGGCGCCTGGAGCACGTGCATGCTATGGCGTCACCCTCAAGTGTTCCAGGGAGGAGGTGGGTCCATATGGGATTAAAGTAAAGAGAAATAAAAATAAAGATATGGGGCAGCCCCTTGTAGTGATGCCCATATGTAATGCCCCTTGTAGTGGTGCCCATATGCAATGCCCCCTGTTGTGGTGCCCATATGCAGTGCCCGCTGTAGTTCTGCTCCCCCATGCTGTGCCCCTGTAGTAGTGCCCATATGCAGTTCCCCCCTGTAGTAGTGCCCATATTCAATGCCCCCTGTTGTGGTGCCCATATGCATTGCCCCCTGTAGTGGTGCCCATATGCAGTGCCCCCTGCAGTAGTGCCCATATGCAGTGCCCCCAGTAGTTGTGCCTCTTAAAGTAGTGCTCCTGTAGTTCTGCCCCCCATACTGTGTCCCCTGTAGTAGTGCCCATATGCAGTTCCCCCCTGTAGTGGTGCCCATATGCAGTGCCCCCTGTAGTGGTGCCCTTTTGCAATGCCCCCTGTTGTGGTGCCCATATGCAGTTCCCCCCTGTAGTGGTGCCCATATGCAATGCCCCCTGTAGTGGAGCCCATATGCATTGCCCCCTGTAGTGGTGCACTTATGCAGTGCCTGTCCCTCCCCCCCTCACAGTACTTACCTGATCCATCGCGGCCGTTATCCGTGCTGTCATTGCCTCTGCCGCAGCGCACGGGGAGGTCATGACATCAACCGCGCACTGCATCACTGGGAACGCTGGCCTCTGAAGCGATCTGAAGCTTCCTTAGCCTCCGATCGCTTCAGAGGCCGGTGCTCACAGTTCAATGCTGGCACCTGGCAGGCTGTCAGCTAAGACTGCTGCCGGGAACACATCTGCGCGCGGCGCCTCCAGACACCTGCGGCACCTGGAGCTTGCGCTTCACTGAAGCCGCCCTCCCTACGTCCCTGGGTGCAGCCACTGGCTGAGGAATTTATGGTTGATAGTTGGCGCAGCCATTGGCTAAAGTAAGAAGAGTTGATACTTGGTGCAGCCCCTGGCTGAAGAATTGATAATTGGTGCAGCCCCTAGCTGAAGAATTGATAATTGGTGCAGCCCCTGGCTGAAGAATTGATAATTGGTGCAGCCACTGGCTGAAGAATTCATAATTGGTGCAGCCCCTGGCTGAAGAATTGATAGTTAATTGTTGATGGGATGACAACGATCATCCCATCAACTGCTGACCACACCTGGCGCTTAATTGAATAAGATGAAACAAAGCACAGTGTTTGCAGCTAGTAATTAAGGGTTTAGTTAGAACCCAGGAGACCACAGTCTCTATCTGATAAAGTATAACAAAAGGGTTTACTGTGCTAAACAATTTATATAATGAATAGTATACCAAATGAATAAGGTTTGCTGTCTGTTGGTAAACAGGAGGCTTCAATAGTTTACAAAAATTTTAATATATGAATCACAACATAAATCACTGAACATACAACACACAACAAACAATAGAATCTTAAAAATACCAATTTACTTGTTCTCAATTGAGATGTCTCTGTGTGAGACTGTAACACTGTGTTGATGTTACACAAGTTACTATACCAAACAAGGTCCCAATCTTTGAAAATGAATAGCTTGTCACTATTAAGCAGCAATTAAGCTCAATGAATGTCCCATTCCGCATGCAATCAATAAGCACACCAAAACTCTGTTAGTTGATATAATATCTTCACTACTGGCGTCCTAGTGTGAGAAATGTCCGCATTCAAAGTTAATTAAAAGCACAGTCATTACAGTATTGAAATAGAACCTTAGTGAGTGCGTCCGTGTTTGAGCCCGTCCCGGCTCCAATCTTCTCAGACGGTGTAGAGCTACAGCCGGAGTGCACAGGCTGCCGTGGAGCAGGGTGGCGGAGGGCTGTGAGTAGAATGCGGTCAGTCAATTGAGGACTCGCTCGGTGATAGTATCAAGCTGCAATGCTGGTGGTGGAGGGACCTTGTGTGCCTGGATGACGTCAATCCGTTTCGTCCCGTAAATCATCTGGACTTTCTCAAGACTGAGTACCATAGTCTTTGGTCCCTCCTTAAATCCTTCCAGGCATCAAATTGATTGTTTAGTGGATTAGTAACACCTGAATGGCTTCATACCACATTCACTAGTCTCATTCTATTTGTATTTCTTTATGGCTTTTATTTCTTTAATTATTCAATTCTATCCATTCAAATAATCATTACTCTTACCATATAAAAAAATACAAAAATGAATAACATATAGAATTGACAATGGTGATAGTATTAACAGCAATATTTAAAAATAAATAATAAAAATAATAATGAAAAGCCTCCTGTTTCAAGAACAATCATTCTAATAACAGTACTACTTCTCATATAGAGCTAAGCGTGGAGTCACTCTTTTTGTATGCAAAATCTATTTAATCAAGACTCAATCTAGAAAATAATATATTTAGAACTAATGAATGAATAATATATAGAAAAGAAAAAAAGAATGATCGTTTTTACTTCATACCTTTTTAATAAAGTATAGCTGTGGATAGAGAGTCTGAAAAAAGCCTAGTATCTTGACTCTTATAAAACTGGATTAAATACTCTATATTTCTTATCCAATATATTGTATGTACCATATATAGAAAAACACATGGATACGCACAAACACACACACACATATATACACTACCGTTCAAAAGTTTGGGGTCACTTCGAAATTTCCTTATTTTTGAAAGAAAAGCAAATTTTTTTTCAATGAAGATAACATTAAATTAGTCAGAAATACACTCTATACATTGTTAATGTGGTAAGTGATTATACTAGCTGCAAATGTCTGGTTTTTATAGAGGCCCATTTCCAGCAACCATCACTCCAGTGTTCTAATGATGCATTGTGTTTTCTAAGCGCGTTAGAAGCCTAATGGATGATTAGAAAACCCTTGTGCAATTATGTTAGCACAGCTGAAAACGGGTTTGCTCGTTAGAGAAGCTATAATACTGGCCTTCTTTTAAGCTAGTTGAGTATCTGGAGCATCACATTTGTGGATTCGATTGTACTCTCCAAATGGCCAGAAAAGGAGAACTTTCATGTGAAACTCGACAGTCTATTCTTGTTCTTAGAAATGAAGGCTATTCCATGTGAGAAATTGCCAAGAAACTGAACTTTTCCTACAACGGTGTGTACTACACCCTTCAGAGAACAGCACAAACAGGCTCTAACCAGAGCAGAAAGAGAAGTGGGAGGCTCCGGTGCACAACTGTGCAAGAAGACAAGTACATTAGAGGCTCTAGTTTGAGAAATAAACGCCTCACAAGTCCTCAACTGGCTGCTTCATTAAATGGTACCTGCAAGATGCCAATGTCGACGTCTACACTTAAGAGGCGACTCTGGGATGCTGGCCTTCTAGGCAGATTGGCAAAGAAAAAGCCCTATTTGAGACTGGCCAATAAAAGGAAAAGATTAATATGGGCAAAAGAACACAGACATTGGACAGAGGAAGTTTGGAAAAAAGTGTTATGGACAGACGAGGTGTTGAGGTGTTTGGATCACACAGAAGAACATTTGTGAGATGCAGAACAAGTGAAAAGATGCTGGAAGAGTGCCTGACACCATCTGTCAAGCATGGTGGAGGTAATGTGATGGTTTGGGGTTGCTTTGGTGCTGGTAAAGTGGGAGATTTCTACAAGGTAAAAGGGATTTTGAATAAGGAAGGCTATCACTCCATTTTGCAATGCCATGCCATACCCTGTGGACAGCGCTTGATTGGAGCCAGTTTCCTCCTCCACCAGGACAATGACCCAAAGCATACCTCCAAATTATGCAAGAACTATTTAGGGAAGAAGCAGGCAGCTGGTATTCTGTCTGTAATGGAGTGGCCAGCACAGTCACCAGAGCTCAACCCCATTGGGCTGTTGTGGTAGCAGCTTGACCGTATGGTACGCAAGAAGTGCCAATCAAGCCAATCCAACTTGTGGGAGGTGCTTCAGGAAGCGTGGGGTGAAATTTCTTCAGGTTACCTCAACAAATTAACAGCTAGAATGCCAAAGGTCTGCAATGCTGTAATTGCTGCAAAAGGAGCATTTTTTGACGAAAGCAAAGTTTAAAGGACAAAATTATGTTCTATTCATTTTGCAACTCATTTGATAAATAAGTCAGTCTTCATGTAAAACAGGAAATTGTCTGGGTGACCCCAAACTTTTGAACAGTAGTGTATATACAGTCAGGTGCATAAATATTGGGACATTGACAGAATTTTCATATTTTGGCCTCTATTCACTACCTCAATGGCTTTGAAATGAAACAAACAAGATGTGCCTTAACTGCAGACTTTCAGATTTAATTTGAGGGTAATTACATCCAAATCAGGTGAACGGTGTAGGAATTACAACGGTTTCTATATGTGCCTCCCACTTTTTAAGGGGCCAAAAGTAATGGGACAAACTAAACAATCCTAAATCTAACTTTCACTTTTTAATACTTTGTTGCAAATCCTTTGCAGGCAATTACAGCCTGAAGTCTGGAACGCATAGAAATCACCAGACGCTGGGTTTCATCCCTGGTGATGCTCTGCCAGGCCTCTACTGCAAATGTCTTCAGTTTCTGCTTGTTCTTGGGACATTTTCCCTTCAGTTTTGTCTTCATCAAGTGAAATGCATGCTCAATCGGATTCAGGTCAGGGGATTGACTTTGCCATTGCATAACATTCCACTTTTTAGCTTTAAAAAACTCTGGTTGCTTTTGCAGTATGCTTCGGGTCATTGTCCATCTATTACATCTATAGTTACCTGCTATTCCTGATTCAAGCCATGTTTTGGCCTTATGGTTATTTTTTAGTGGTCTAAGTTCACTTGGTGCTAATAGATTCTTTAGGTTCGTATTCTTTTTAAAATTAACGCTTGGTTTATTGGATAAACAATTTTTCAAGACACAGTCTTCTTTGAATATAGGAAAATTATTATAAACAACTTTTCTAATAGTGCCAGATTTACAATTAAATTTAGATATATATAGTGTTTTTTCTTCATGTAGTCCAGTGGTGCCAAACTCGGGCCCTTCAGCTGCAGTGGAACTACACATTCCAGCATGCACTGCCACAGTTTTGCTATTAGGGCATGCTAAAACTGTGGCAGGGCACACTGGGATATGTAGTCACATAGCAACTGTAGGGCCCGAGTTTGACACCACTCATCTAGTCTGTCCTTTTATTTTTATTTATATTTTTCTTCATGTTACTGTTTTTCTTAGTTGTATTGTATCCCTCTGCCAGTGTAGATTTATTTAGGAGATCAGATATATTTAGAGTCTTGGCATAATCTCTTGTCACATCTAACAGATATTTTGGGTATCCTCTCCGTTTAAAGTTGAGTAACATATCTTCCATTTGATGGAAGAAGTCCTCATCTAGTTTACAGTTCCGTCTAAGCCTCAAAATTTTGGTTCTTTGGAATGTTTTTTTATCCACCATTTATAATGTCCGCTTTCACAGTGTAAATAATTACCCATACCTACTGATTTCATATAATTAGAGGGAACAATAGGACCATCTTGTATGGAGAAGGCAATATCTAGAAAATTAATAGTGTCAAAACTAAAAGTGTGTGTGAAGTGTAAATTAAATGTTTGAATTTAAATAATTAACAAATTCCAGTGCTCTTTCTTTACCTCCATCCCAAATAATAAATAAATCATCTATATAACGGCCATAGAGGACCAGGTTTTCTCTGTATGGGCCGCTCCAGATATGTTCTTCCTCGAAGCGGCCCATATAGAGATTGGCGAAACTGGGCGCAAACCTGGTCCCCATGGCCGTTCCAAGTGCTTATAAATAATAAGTGTTGTCAAATAAAAAATAATTGTGAGTGAGTGTGAATAAATTAGAATTAAGAACATGGTCATGCCGCTCCTTTGATAGTTTTATATCTAGATAGTATTTAGTTGTTTCTATTCCTGCTTTATGTGGGATATTGGTATACAATGCTTGGACATCAAGGGTGATAAATCCCCACCCCTCTGTCCAAGAAAATTCAGCGGTTTTCTGTAATATAGTGAGTGTAGGTTAGCGACGTGACTTTGTAAGTGTGCATCTACAAACTGTGCTAAATTGGAAGTGAGGGAACCTATGCCTGCAATGATGGGTCTTCCAGGGGGTGAAACAAGTGATTTGTGAATCTTGGGTAGGTGATAAAAAACAGGAGTGATAGGATGTGCACAAACTAAAAATTTATAGATATCTTCTGATATTGCGTTCTCCTCTTTGGCTGCCTCTAGCATATTTTCGGATTTCTCTTTATAATCAGTAGTAGGATCTTTCAATAAAATAGTATAATATTTTTTTATCCTGTAATTGTCTCATGGCCTCATCCACATTATCCTTTCTATCTTGCAGAATAATCCCCCTCCCCCCCCTTGTCCGCAGATCTGATGATGAGCGAATCTTTATCCCTTAATTGTTTAAGGGCTAATCTTTCACTCTTTGATAGATTTTGTTCGAAAGCCAGAGGGAGAAAACTTTTGCTCTTGTTTGGTTTCTGACACATTCTCTTAAAGTCAGCTAAAGTTTTGCTATAAAAAATGTTTATAGTAGGACTTTTGTGATTCCTTTTGAACTTGGGCATATATAAAGGAATATCTTGTGTCTCAATATCAAACAATAGGACTTCTGCAGAGTTCTCACTTAACAATTGTTCTAAACATAAAAGGCCATCCTGATCCTCATCATTTAAAACTATAGGTGAAAGATCATCAGAGATTTCATTGATTTTTTTAGATGCAAAATAGCGTTTCCTACACAAATCCCTTTGTTTAATTCAAGAAACAGTTCAAATAGATTGGGATCTTTTGAAGGTGCGAAACTCAAATCTCTCTGCAATAATTTCTTCTCATTTACACTTAGTTCATGAGTGGAGAGGTTGTAGATTCCTTTAGTATTCTCTTTTTGCTGAATCTGGCTCTCCTTATCACTTTTTCCTCTTCCCCTTCGCCCTCTCTTTCTCTGCGCCTTTTTATATGTTGAAGGATATACTTTGTAAGTATTTGGATGGCAATAAGAATATATAAGAATCTATTAGCACCAAGTGAACTTAGCGCCTGATTCAGACCCGGTCGCAAGTGCTGAGCGCTCGCAACCAGCACGATGGTGGCCCACAGCGCATGCGCACGACGGAGCCGTCGCTCCGGGTCTTGCACCAAAGGGGGCAAGCTGTCGATGTTGAGTGACAGCTCGCCCCATTTGGTGGGCGGGACGGGGGGGTGGTTGCCCAAACGGTGGCTTTCCAATGAGAACGCCTGCCATTTGGGGCGGCCCCACTGACATCACAAGTGATGTCAGTGGAGAGCTTTCGGCTCTGTTAGAGCCGAAAGCTCTCTGGGGCTTGCGATGGGCGAGACCCTACCACAAGGGTCTCGTCGCAAGCCCAATGGTCGCGATGGTCTTGACCATCTCCAAAAAAAATAAAAAGCCCGGCCCTGATTCAGAGCGAGCGCTCAGTCAGAGCGACCGGGTCTGAATCAGGCCCTTAGACCACTAAAAAATAATCATAAGGCCAAAACATGGCTTGAATCAGGAATAGAAGGTAACTATAGATTTAATAAAAAGGTTTGTCTGACATGTAATTAAAGTATACACGAAACCGCGTGAATAATATTGCGTCAAGTGTTAATGGAGAGATTTTCCCAATTAAACAATTTATTAACTCTGAATCCACATATTGTGTATACGTATTACATTGTCCATGTTCCCTACAGTATGTAGGTAGAACGACGAGATCTATCAAAAGTAGATCAAGAGAACACAGACGCAATATTATTAAGAAACTATCTACACACAGTGTTTCATGACATTTCCTTCATTTCCACAAAAGTGATCCATCTGGGCTAACTGTTACAGGAGTTGAACAAATTAATGCTACAACGAGAGGAGGAAATAGATTCCAACGTTTATGCATGAGAGAATCAGCGTGGATTTTCAAATTAGATACTCTTTATCCCCAGGGATTATATGAGGCTCTAGATCACATCTCATTTGAATAATAGTTTCCTCTTCCCTAGGAGATTTATAGATCAAAGATTCAGACTTCCCTCATCCACCTCTAGCCCCTTGAGTGGTTTGACATCACCAGATGGTCACATACTGTACAGCGACAAATTAGCCCCCTTCATTTTTTGGGGTTATATAGATCAATGATCCAAGCTTCATCTACCCATCTTTAGTTTGTATAGTTCATATAGTCACAATGGACTTTGGATGTTCATTGGTACACTACTTCAACATAGAATGCGACAGTCCATTTCATGAGTTTTAGGTTCTCACCCTGTTACACGAAGATCATTACGCAATGTAGCTATAGTAATCAAGTGGTAAACACAATTAATATAGGGTTCATTAGGAGAAGCTTAGCTTTCAGATCTGACTCCCCAATATTGAAATGGAGAGAAAGTCTATGAAAGACATCTGCCACTGTCAACATTTTATCCCTTGATGAGGCATCTATAGAGCTCTGTCACTATATTTTAGTTCAGATCAATATATAGTCATTGTGAGCAGGTGGCCCAATTTCCACCATTTCTGGGTCAGTTGGACTGTCAGGACTGCGACTATTTCAGTACATAAAGATAGATTACTTTTTCCAAAGTTCCTTTGTGGTCATTGGAGGAGCTATCCTGCTTGCTGGCATTCATCACATACAGGGGATAGAGAGTTAAAGTGATCATCTGTTTCCAAGGTGTTGTCAGGTGTGAGATTCCTAGATTGCTCATTATTTCAAACCTGATCCCATTTGGGTCACATGTTCTGAACTTCCTATGGATCACAGACCTCTAGTATAAAGCCTGTTACTAACTGTGTCTCAGTGTCTGTGAAATGCTACTTTCAGGTCTTTCTTGGACTCCTGCCAGATCCCTGCTGTGCCGGTGGGTTGCTGTGGACTTTGCTATATCTCTGCTCATGTTCCAGCTAAACTTCTGATGCCAGTTACCAGCCTCACTACAGAGCTCAGCATAGCCATTGCCTAAGTATTGCTTTCTGCTCCACTGCTGTGGTTTCACCTTTTGCTGCACTATTTACTTTGCCTGTTGCCTCTCACTCCTGTGGACATCGAATCCACCTTCGTTACAGTTGTCAACTGCACCGTTACAGTTATCATCACTGTATCGCGGTGCTCAACCCCGCTCCGGATTCTAGTTACACTGCAGGGCTCAACCCTGCTTCAACCTTCATTGCATTGCGGGGCTCAACCCCACTCCGAATTTTAGTTACACCGCAGGGCTCAACCTTGAAAAGGTCATTCCTAAAGCCACCCCAGTTTATTGTGCCTAGTAGGCCTGCCTCCTCCCAGGAGTCTCAAGTGTTGGCAGCCGTGACATTGACGAGGGACGTTGGTCGCCACCATCCTAGTCCTGGAAAATAGTGGACTGACTACACATTTAATACTTGAGCCATACTCTGACTACCACTTTGGTGTTTATTAACACTATATACTGCTTGATGTCTATATTGAAGGATATGGACCATTAGGTGTTTTTCCAAAATAAATATATTTAGGTACCCTAGTATATGTAGTATAGATGACACTGTGGGTCCACTCCATATAATTTCCATTATCCCATCTATCACTAACCATTTTTATTTTCATTTTTATTTTCTCAACCTCTCATTTTTCCAATTTATGCCATTTCATTATATGAGACTTCTATGTTTGATGTGCGAATTATTGTGTACATATACAGTCAGATGCATAAATATTGGGACATTGACCGAATTTTCATATTTTGGCCTCTATTCACCACCACAATGGCTTTGAAATGAAACAAGCAAGATGTGCTTTAACTGCAGACTTTCAGATTTTATTTGAGGGTAATTACATCCAAATCAGGTGAACGGTGTAGGAATTACAACGGTTTCTATATATGCCTCCCACTTTTTAAGGGGCCAAAACATGACAATTCTGTCAATGTCCCAATATTTATGCACCTTATATATACACTACCGTTCAAAAGTTTGGGGTCACCCAGACAATTTCATGTTTTACATGAAGACTGACTTTTATTTATCAAATGAGTTGCAAGATGAATAGAACATAATGAATAGAACATATAGTCAAAACATTGGCAAGGTTAGAAATTATGATTTGTATTTGAAATAATAATTTTGTCCTTAAAACTTTGCTTTCGTCAAAGAATGCTCCTTTTGCAGCAATTACAGCATTGCAGACCTTTGGCATTCTAGCTGTTAATTTGTTGAGGTAATCTGAAGAAATTTCACCCCACGCTTCCTGAAGCACCTCCCACAAGTTGGATTGGCTTGATGGGCACTTCTTGCGTACCATACTGTCAAGCTGCTCCCACAACAGCCCAATGGGGTTGAGATCTGGTGACTGCACTGGCCACTTCATTAGAGTTAGAATACCAGCTGCCTGATTCTTCCCTAAATAGTTCTTCAATAATTTGTGTGCTTTGGGTCATTGTCCTCTTGGAGGAGGAAATTGGCTCCAATCAAGAGCTGTCCACAGGGCATGACATCGCGTTACAAAATGGAGGGATAGCCTTCCTTATTCAAAATCCCTTTTACCTTTTAGAAATCTCCCACTTTACCAGCACCAAAGCAGCCCCAAACCATCACATTACCTCCACCATGCTTGACAGATGGCTTCAGGCACTCTTCCAGCATCTTTTCACTTGTTCTGCATCTCACAAATGTTCTTCTGTGTGAACAAAACACCTCAAACTTCCTCTGTCCAATGTCTGTGTTCTTTTGCCCATATTAATCTTTTCCTTTTATTGGCCAGTCTCCGATATTGCTCTTTCTTTGCCAATCTGCATAAAAGGCCAGCATCCCAGAGTCACCTCTTCACTGTAGGCGTTGAAACTGGTGTTTTGCGGGTACCATTTAATGAAGCTGCCAGTTGAGGACTTGTGAGGCGTCTATTTCTCAAACTAGAGACTCTAATGTACTGGACTTGTCTTCTTGCAGTTGTGCACTGGGGCCTCCCACTTCTCTTTCCGCTCTGGTTAGAGACTGTTTGTGCTGTTCTCTGAAGGGAGTAGTATACACCATTGTAGGAAATATTCAGTTTCTTGGCAATTTCTCGCATGGAATAACCTTAATTTCTAAGAACAAGAATAGACTGTCGAGTTTCACATGAAAGTTCTCTTTTTATGGCCATTTGGAGAGTATAATCGAACCCACAAATGTGATGCTCCAGATACTCAACTAGCTTAAAGGAAGGCCAGTATTATAGCATCTCTAATGAGCAAACCAGTTTCAGCTGTGCTAACATAATTGCACAAGGGTTTATAATCATCCATTAGGCTTCTAACGCGCTTAGCAAACACAATGTATCATTAGAACACTGGAGTGATGGTTGCTGGAAATGGGCCTCTATACACCTATGTAGATATTCCTTTTCTTTCAAAAATAAGGAAATTTCTAAGTGACCCCAATCTTTTGAACGGTAGTGTATGTATATATATATATGTGTGTTTGTGTGTTTCCATGTGTTTTTCTATATATGGTACATACAATATATTGCATAAGAAATGTAGAGTATTTAATCCAGTTTTATAAGAATCAAGATACCTGTACTAGGCTTTTTTCAGACTCTCTATCCACAGCTTTACTTTATTAAAAAGGTATGAAGTAAAAACGATCATTCTTTTTTTCTTTTCTATTTATTATTCATTCATTAGTTCTAAATATATTATTTTCTAGATTGAGTCTTGATTAAATAGATTTTGCATAAAAAAAGAGTGACTCCACGCTTAGCTCTATATGAGAAGTAGTACTGCCATTAGAATGATTGTTCTTGACACAGGAGGCTTTTTATTATTATCAATATTATTTTTATTATTTATTTTTAAATATTGCTGTTTTTAAACTTTTAATATCACCATTGTCAATTCTGTATGTTATTCATTTATTCGTTTTTGTATTTTGTATTTTTTATATGGTAAGAGTAATGATTGCTTGAATGGATAGAATTGAATAATTAAAGAAATAAAAGCCATAAAGAAATACAAATAGAATGAGACTAGTGAATGTGGTATGAAGCCATTCAGGTGTTACTACTCCACTAAACAATCAATTTGATGCCTGGAAGGATTTAAGGAGGGCCCAAAGACCAAGGACCTCATTCAGAGTCGGTCGAAGCGGCCGCACGGTCGTACGCCACCGATGTTCACTATACTGCGCATGCGTAAAGTTCGCAATGCGCGTGCGCAAACTAGCCACTACGATCAGAAATTTCTCTCTCCTTGAACACAGCCAGGTCGGTAGTTTGAGTGACATATTGAGGCGTTTGTGGGTGGTAACAGGGGAAGGTGCTTGAAATCGGGGGAGTGGAGATCCGAACGCAGGCGTGCCTAATTATGCAAACGGCGTTTTATGGGAGTGCATATGGTTTATGGGAGTGCATAATTAACAAAGTAGCGTCATGGCACATGTGACATGGGAGGTTTTTACACTGACATAATCGTAGAGCTTAAGAGAGGGTATGGTCGACCTTAAGCTCTACGACCAGTTCCCGATGGTGTCGATTAATCCTTATATGCCCGGAGATGATGTGTAATGCGTACGAGAAGGGGGCGGATTTTTTTGTCTTCCGGCCGCTTCCTCCCCTTGGTCGGCCAGCTACAGATCCAAACTTAGGGATGCAACTTGCGAGGGAATCATTTGCATATCCGGCCCCTTTTCCCGTACAACCGAGCGGCCGCTTCGACCGACTCTGAATGAGGTACTAATTCTTGAGAAAGTCCCGGTGATTGACGGGGACGTTATCCAGGCACACAAGGTCCCTCCACCACCAGCATTGCAGCTTGATACTGTCACTGAGCGAGTCGTCAATTGACGGACCGCATTCTACTCACAGCCTTCCGCCACCCTGCTCCACGGCAGCCTGTGCACTTCGGCTGCAGCTCTACACCGTCTGAGAAGATTGGAGCCGGGACGGGCTCAAGCATGGACACACTGCACTAAGGTTCTATTTCAATACCGTATTGACTGTGCTTTTAATTAACTTTGAATGCGGACATTTCTCACACTGGGACACCAGTAGTGAAGATATTATATCAACTAACGGAGCTTTGGTGTGGTTATTGCTTGCATGCGGAATGGGACATTCATTGAGCTTAATTGCTGCTTAATAGTGACAAGCTATTCATTTTCAAAGATTGGGACCTTGTTTGGTATAGTAACTTGTGTAACATCAACACAGTGTTACATAGTATCACACAGCGACATCTCAATTGAGAACAAGTAAATTGGTATTTTTAAGATTCTATAGTTGTTTGTTGTTTGTTCAGTGATTAAATATTCGAATGCTTAATAAGCTTGAGAAGATATAAGCACACTGTTTTTTATTTGGTACAGTACTAGTTAGAGCTGGTTTTGTTGTTAGTTTATAATTGGTAGAGGTCAGTTGCCAATCATTATCGGTTAGCCTATTAGCTGCCCCGTCGAGGCGGGGTTTGGCAATGGTATATTAGGGCTGGAGGAGGAGTCAATTGCCTCTTTCCAGTTTGTGATCCTGGACTGTTAAGTACTCTGTATCTTTATTGTCTGTTATAGCTTGAATAAAACCTTTATTTTACATTACTTTCCCCCTTTTTTCCATAGCTCTTTCCTCATAGATAAATCTTTCCTCACAGATAGCTCTTTCCTCATAGATAAATCTTTCCTCACAGCTCTTTCCTTATAGATAAATCTTTCCTCACAGACAGCTTTTTCCTCACAGCAGTGGCATCACAAGGGGGGTGCGGTGGGTGCGGGCCGCACCGGGTGTCACCCTCCAAGGGGGTGACACCAAAATCCGACTCATCCCCACCCCCCGCTCAGCAGGTCCTGCACTGCAGGGAGACGCCAGGCTGGAGAGGCGCTCTCCCTGCAGCAGCTGCTGAGACAGTTTTTGCTTCTGCTGGCTGCCGCTGCGCCTGTCACACTGAGACAGCCAGCGGCAGCCTTCTATACAGTAAGTGCGGCTGAGCTCCTCATGCAGTCCCCTCCATGTGGGGCGGGCGTGCAAGCGCTAGAGGACAGGGGGCTGATTAGTGATCAGCCTGGCTGAAGCCGCTGGGGTGGATGGATGGCAGCTGAGCTTCTGCTCCTCGCTGCTGTCTGATAGATCGTCAGGCTGGGAACAAGCAGAGACAGTCTACAAAACATTTTTCCAGTGTTCAAGTGTATTCAGACACTGTTGATTACACTTGAATACTGACAAGTAGTTTGTACACGGTCCCTGCTTCTTCCCAGCGTGACCCTCTGACCTCTCAGTCAGCGAGGATGAGAAGGAGCTGGGAGACAGCAGCAGCCAGCACAGCGTATACAGTAGGTGTAATGGGATGTAAATAATTCAATAAGGGAGGAGGGGGGGCATTACCTGTCATTGTGTGTGTGTGTTTGTTATGTTAGACCTGTGCCTGTAGGGGCTGTGTTGTCCCTGTCCTTTATTTCCTACTCCATACCCCTAACCATAATCCCTAACCCTCCCTCCCCAATGCCTAAACCTAACCTCCCCCTCCCCGCACCCTAAACCTCCCCCCAGTGCCTATCCCAAACCCCCCCAGTGCCTAACCCTCCCCCTCTCCATACCCCTAACCATAACCCTCCCTCCCCAGTACCTAAACCTAACCTCCTCCTCCCTGCACCCTAACCCTCCCCTCCTAGTGCCTAACCCTCCCCTCCTTGTGCCTAACCCTAACCTCCCCCTCCCCGCACCCCATAACACTCTCTCCTAGCGCTTAACCCTAACCCTCTCACCTCTAGTGCATAACCCTAACCCTCCCCTCCTAGTGTCTAACCCTAACCTCCCCCTCCCCACACCTTAATTTTCTCCCCTAGTGCCTAACCCTAACCCTCTCGTCTAGTGCCTAACCCTTTCACCTCTAGTGCATAACCCTATCCCTCCCCACCTAGTGCCTAACCCTCCCCCCTGGTGCCTAAACCTAACCTCCCCTCCCTAAACCTAATGCCAGGTACACACTAGAAGATATGTACATATCGGGCATATCGGCCAGTGTGTACCCGCTATGTCACTGACGAGGGTTGCTCCCACGTTTCGTCAGCGACATTGCCCATCAGACCTAGGGGGATGATATACTTATTCAATGGGGGAGGGTGTATTTGTTTTTAACTTGGGGAGGTAATACTGTCTATGCTGGGGATGGTGATTAATGTATGTGTGTGGGTATAATTATTGTGTTTCTGTGTGTATAAGGGGTGTATTCATATTATGTGTTATATGTGGGTCAATGATGGTCTCTGCATTATCTGGCATTCACTGTGACTCTCTACATTATCTGGCGGTTACTACGACGCTCTCTGTATTATCTGGCGGTCACTGCAATATACGGGGCACCACTATTGGGGGCATTGTGTAAGTGTGATTGCTGGACTGGTATTTGGGGAGAGTTCGTGGAGCTGCATATCAAATTTTTTTTTTTTGGAGGGGGGGGGGTCACCATGAGTTATAGCACCGGGTGACACCAGCCCTAGTGACGCCTCTGCCTCACAGACAGCTCTTTCCTCACAGACAGCTCTTTCCTCACAGACAGCTCTTTCCTCACAGACAGCTCTTTCCTCACAGATAGCTATTTCCTCACACATAGCTATTTCCTCACACATAGCTATTTCCTCACAGATAGCTATTTTCTCACAGATAGCTATTTTCTCACAGACAGCTCTTTCCACACAGATAGCTATTTCCTCACAGACAGCTCTTTCCTCACAGACAGCTCTTTCCTCACAGACAGCTCTTTCCTCACAGACAGCTCTTTCCTCACAGACCGCTCTTTCCTCACAGACCGCTCTTTCCTCACAGACCGCTCTTTCCTCACAGACCGCTCTTTCCTCACAGACCGCTCTTTCCTCACAGACCGCTCTTTCCTCACAGATAGCACTTTCCTCACAGATAGCACTTTCCTCACAGATAGCACTTTCCTCACAGATAGCACTTTCCTCACAGGTAGCTATTTCCTCACAGACTTTTTCTCTTCCCTCCTATTCTTTTGTTCCCCACCTTTTTGTACCTTGTCCTTTTCTCTCCATTCCTGTCAGGCCCCCTCTTTTTGCTCCCCTCTTTGATAATGCCCCATCCACACCGCAATGCCCCCCCACCCCGCCGTTTGGTTGGTGCTCACCTTGTCGGCTGCTTCCCCATATGGCCTCCGGACATGGCTGGCGAGAGGTGCGGCGGCCGGGCTTGGCACCCTCTGCCCGCTCAGCTCTCCAGCCCTAAGCGGAGCAGCGCGCCGGGCTTCCCCGGCCGCTAGCCCCACCCCTCTCATAGCGGTGGCCATTTTAGATGCTGAGGAGGTTTTAACCTCCTCAGATTCCCCCCTCTCGGGCTAAAGGGGGATTTCTGCAGCGCCCACTGCGCAGACCTCCCCTGGGAGCCAGGCTGGCAGCATATTAAGCCCCATGCAGCCTCCACCCACCCTGTGTTTCACTTCCCTGGGCCATTTTTACTGCAGACTAGAGCATCCCCTTCTGGGAGCGCTTGGCCCAGATAAATTGCGCCAATATTGCCCCCCCACCTGCCGCAGCTAATACGCTGGCAGGGCCGCAGGTTTGTAATTACGGGCCTAGCCCCACCCCCAATCCTGCTTTTTGTTTTGCCCCTTATTTCTATCCGGAAGCTTACCAGCAGCCATTCCCAAACCCATTCATGGGCATGAGCTACCAATTTTACGCCCCTTCATATTCGCAGGTGCCTTGGCATTTTGCACAGCAGTACACATAAGGCCCGGGCATTTTGCCCATGTGCCCCAATAGGTTCAGTCTTCCTGGACAGCACTCAGGCTAACGGACGGTGCCCCTCCCGCACCCGTTACTACGCGTGCACCTTCTGCTCTTGCCCCTAATGCCAGTGTGTCAAGCCCACAGGTTCCTTTAAGTCAGCCGTTGGTGTCCGCATTGACTTCCGGGGATGTCGTGGCAGATGAGCGTTTGTCTTCGTGTCAAAGCGCGGTGGGCGCACAGCACAACGAGGGACAAGCCTCCACTTCCAAGGATGCTCCTTTGATCCCATCGGCATCTGGAGCAGGTGAGATGCGCGCAAGCTTATGAAATACTTTGTGCCCATTGCTCAAACACGGCAATGTTGAGGTGTTAGGTCCAAGATCAGGGAGCGAATACAAAAAGGTCTATATATCGACATGTTCACAATCACACATGACACTAAGAAGGCGTTAGACGCAGCGAAGAAGCTGGGGTGGCAGCTGAGGAGGCCAGGAGGAGCTATCAGAATTTGCTTACTGGTATGTATGTGTTTGCTGCATGCTACATTGAGACTCGCCCGGCTGAATGTATGAATGTGCTAAAGTACTTACATTTAGTACAGGGCATGCAGGTGTCAGCTAGGCTTGATGTTTGGAGGCAGTACGATGAGCTTTTTAGGAAAAAGTAGTATGGCCAGAAAGTTTTTAGTTTTGGATGTGGAGGTGTGGCTGGAAGTTATGCAGCAGGCCCGAACAACTCTTGAACCTACTGTTGGGCGTAAACACCCCTTTCCAACCCACCCAGGATTGAATACTGAAGGGAAAGGGAAGTGCTACGCGTTAATAACGCCCCGTGGGTAACAGAGGGACTAGCTGCCGCTACCAGCATGTCTGCATGCTTGGTGGGAGAGGTTACCCAGCGAAGGAATGCAGTCGTCCCGGGGGTCATTCAGCAGGAAAAAGGGATCAGCGTGCGGGGGCTAAGTAGAGCTGTAGCTCCAATTAAGGTGGAAGTGTTAGAGCGCGGGATTTAGGTTACCATTAATTCGTCCGGATCTAGTTGTAGCTAAAAGGAATTTGAAGTCAGCTAGGGAATTTTCGGAGGTCGTGTCACTTTTACCTCAACACTAGTGGAGGATCTTTGCATTTATCCGCTGGGTGTGGTACCAAAGAAGGAACAAGGAAAGTGCAGGTTGATACAACACCTGTCTTACCCGGAAGGAGGGTCAGTAAATGACACCTTAGATCCAGTCGATTGTAGTGTCACCTTCCAGTCGATTGAGGATGCACTTAGTTTTGTGCAGGATTTTGGGAATGGGGCTTTGTTTGCAAAAAATTGATATTGAATCGGCTTGCAGTTGCTCCCTTTACATCCCGAGTCATTTAGGTACATGGGTTTTCGGATAGGCGATTCATTTTACGTATATAAGTGTATACCTATTGGCTGTTCTATTTCTTGTTCCTTTTTTGAGTGTTTTAGCTCTTTTTTACAGTGGTGTCTCCAAGCGGGTAGAGGCCAGTCAGGCGTCACTCATTATCTTGACGGCTTTCCTTTGGTAGGACAGGCCGATAGCGCAGTCTGTAGCGAGCTGCTGTTTTCGGCTCATGCGCTTTTTAGGTTAATGTGGGTTCCCATTGCGCACAAAAAGGCGGAGGGGCCAGTTACTAAGTTGGCTTACCTAGGTATTGAAATTTACACTGATTTGGGTTTGTGTAGGCTCATCTGTGAAAAGTACGCAAGATTAGCGTTTTGTTAGCGATTTTGTGTCCGTTAAGAAAATATCTTTGAAGCAGCTGCAGTCCCTACTAGGTGACTCAATTCAGCTTGTCGCGTCATTCCCATGGGTAGGGGTTTTTGTCGCAGGCTGGAGCGAGCCTCCGCAGGCGTCAAAAAGGCTCACCATATGATCCGCCTTTTGCCAATATGAAGGAGGATTTTAAGGTATGGTTGAGTTTCCTACAGGAATTTCATGGGGTTCGCGTTTGGCTCACTTCGTCTGTGGCTAATTACGAACTTCAATTGTTCACAAACGCATCGGGGCTTTGGGTTTAGGAGCATTTTTTGAGGGTGAATGGTGCGCAGAGGCTTGGCCCGATTAGTGGCATTCGAAGGGTTTGACTTGTAACTTACTGCTGTTGGAACTATTTCCAATTGTGGTAGCAGTTGGGCTGCGAGGATTAGCAATCGGAAAATCATATTTTGGTGCGACAAATTGGGGGTGGTTCAAGCTATTAACAATCAGAGGTTGGTCAGCCCCCAAGTGCTACAGCTACTTAGACATTTAGTTTTTGTCTGTATGCTTAGGAATATTGATTTTACAGCCAAGCATGTCCAGGGTGTTGAGAATGAGGTTGCGGATGCGTTGTCTCCTTTCCAATGGGTTAGGATTAGGTTACTGGCCCCGTCAGCTGGGATTCACGGTTTGCTTTATCCTGATTCTGTCTGGCAGATCATGAATCCGGCATTGAAGGACTCACTCTGAGAGCACTTGCTCCAGGTACGTGGAGGTCCTTTGCCGCAGCGTGGGATGAATGGCGGGTTTTTTCTGGCAAAGACAGAAGCCAGTAAAGATCCGCATGTCAGTATGTCTGAGTTTGTATGGCGCGGGTGAATGGTTTGACTGATCCTACCAAGTAATTTATTATTTCTAAAGCGCTGAGGGGTTGGGCGAGGGAGCAAGCGGCTTCATGAGCAGACGTCTTTGGGCGATTCGTGTAGGCCAAAAGATGTGGGTATGTTGAGAGATTTAGTTTTGGAAATCAGGCATAAGTAAGGGTGATTTTGAAGTGGCCTTGATCAGTTTGTCCTTTGCGCTGGCGTTTTTCGGTGCTTTACAGGTTGGGGAGTTAGTAGCAGCAAATAAAAAACCAGCCAACACAGGGTTGCTAATGGGTAATTTGTAGTTAAGGCTAATTTAAATTTGATAAAAAACAGATCAGATGGGTAGGGGGCGTTGTATTCCTGTCCCCTCGCATCTGGAGCCAAGCATCTGCCCAGTAACGCTAGCTAACAGGTATAATCAGCAGCGTCTAAATGGGGGGGGCTCAATGGCTTATTCATGAAGATCTCCCAAGTTCCAGTATCTAAGTTCCAGTTTGCAAGTGTGTTCAATAGATGCCTGATAGTTTTGGACCGTGTTGATTGAAGAGTACGGCACCCATTCATTGGGGCAACAAATTGCGCAGCAGCGTCAGGTTCTTTCACGGAGGCAACCAAGCACTTAGGTAGATGGAAGTTTTCAGCTAACAAGAGTTATATATAAGGGGCAATAAATTGCAGAAGTAATGGCGCTCCTGGCGAGTTTGTTTTTTGGGAAACCCAGTGCCTTATGCTACCCGCCACTAGAGGGGGTTTGGAGTTCTTTTCACTTTTGCCCTCAAATCAGCATAAGAGGTTTTGTGTCGTTCACCTCCATCTGGGTCGCCCAAACAACTCAATTTCCCTCCTTCCTGTTTGAGTTTGTATTATTATATTATGTTAATGTTTAGGTATACAATTTTTTCCCATCACGTTATTTGAGGAGAGATTGCCGGGTGTGGACTGTTGGGCATTCTTTTGTGTACTGGGCTAAGGTCTAGCTGTGCTACCTTAGCCCCTTTTAAGTTCCCCCCCTTTTTAAGGTACGTTGGATTGGATTGAGAGGTTTCAAGTGGAGAGGCTTTTCGGACCTTCTTTGGCAGTCTGAAAGCAAAGTGGAGGACCCCTGACTGTTTAGTAGTGCACTAAGGTGGTAATGACCTTGGCACGTGTAAGGGAGTGGAACTGATACTCGCCATTAAGCGGGATTAGAAGTTGATACTGGAATGCTGGCCACAGGTTAAGATTTGTTGGTCTGAAATAATTCTGAGGAGGTTCTGGAGTGGCACTCAGGGTGGGGCAGTCCTAAACAGAGTTAGAAGGAAGCGAGCGCTGCGGTGTTTAAGTTTTTGATGGTTTGAGATGGGCGTTTTTATCAAGCGCCCTCGTCTTCCCTATGTGGAGGCGCATTTATATAGGCCAGATGGAGTGCACCTCACCGAAGGAGGTTTGGAGTTTTTTATCTCGGATATCTTTGCTTCTTTGGAATAGTTTGGAGGGGCTAGGTGTTCTTTGGTGGCGGAACGTGGCCATGTTGTCCACGTCGTTGGCGGAAAGCAGTGCTCCTCGGCGGCTCAATTTAGCGCGGCAGAGCTTGGCTAGCATTCCCCCTTTGAGAGAGGCGAGTCGGTTACTACTTTAGGGGGGACCAGGTCTTCATCCTAGGGAGGGACCAGCACTGTGCCAGTTAAGGGGAGGTGGTACTACCCAGGATAGCTTGCGCACGGGGTGGAAAACTCCACCCCATTTTTGGTAAAGCAAATAATTATTATGAGCTGTAGACCGAGGTAGCACTGCTTTTGCGCCACCAGGACTAATTAATTCAATTCTATTCTGATCTAAATAAATTTGGCTGTGACCTCTTTTTTCCAATTCTATACAGTTGTCTGTGTCTTATTTATTAGTTAAGTTAAGCTTAAGAGTGGTGTTTAAAATAATAAAACTATGGGTGACTTAAAATATTCGAATGCTTAATAAGCTTGAGAAGATATAAGCACACTGTTTTTTATTTGGTACAGTACTAGTTAGAGCTGGTTTTGTTGTTAGTTTATAATTGGTAGAGGTCAGTTGCCAATCATTATCGGTTAGCCTATTAGCTGCCCCGTCGAGGCGGGGTTTAGCAATGGTATATTAGGGCTGGAGGAGGAGTCAATTGCCTCTTTCCAGTTTGTGATCCCACCCACCCACCCGGCATATTGAAGAATTGGTTTGTACCAATATTTATTCATTGTGAGAAATTGTTTGTACCAATATTTATTCATTGTGAGAAATTGGTTTGTACCAATATTTATTCATTGTGAGAAATTGGTTTGTACCAATATTTATTCATTGTGAGAATTGGGTTTGTACCTATATTTATTGAAATTGGTTTGCACCAATATTTATGCAGTGTGAGCATTTGGTTTGTACCAATATGTATCATTGTGAGAATTGGTTTATACCAATATTTATTGAAATTGGTTTGTACCAAGACGTATTCGTTGGAGTATATTATGTTCTTTTCTCCAGCAGGTGAGGCGCAGCAGGCGGAAAGCAGTGCTCCTCGGCGGCTCAATTTAGCGCAGCAGAGCTTGGCTAGCATTCCCCCTTTGAGAGAGGCAAGTCGGTTACTACTTTAGGGGGGAACCAGTTCTTCATCCTAGGGAGGGACCAGCACTGTGCCAGTTAAGGGGAGGTGGTACTACCCAGGATAGCTTGCGCACGGGGTGGAAAACTCCACCCCATTTTTGGTAAAGCAAATAATTATTATGAGCTGTAGACCGAGGTAGCACTGCTTTTGCGCCACCAGGACTAATTAATTCAATTCTCTTCTGATCTAAATAAATTTGGCTGTGACCTCTTTTTTCCAATTCTATACAGTTGTCTGTGTCTTATTTATTAGTTAAGTTAAGCTTAAGAGTGGTGTTTAAAATAATAAAACTATGGGTGACTTATATGTTGTGATTCATATATTAAAATTTGTGTATACTATTGAAGCCTTCTGTTTACCAACAGACAGCAAACCTTATTCATTTGGTATCCTATTCATTATATACAGTGTTTAGCACAGTAAACCCTTTTGTTCTAGTTAATTGCAGACTCCGGGCTGAGTAGTAGTAGAATACAGAGCAGTAGCCCCTTGACAGACAGCAGCATAGCACCCCTGCTCACCTACGCTGATGACAGGTGTGGCTAACATGCACAAGAAAAAAAGGTTTTTTTTTTTTCACAGTGGTGGGGAAAACCCCTGAAAGAGGCTGCAGCCCCTTGACAGACAGCAGCACAGCACCCCTGCTCGCCTACGCTGATGACAGGTGTGACTAACATGCACACAGTAAAAAATTGTTTATTTTTATTTTTTCACATTGGGGATGGGTGAAGAGCACCCCTGAAGGACAGAGCACCCCCTGGATAACACAGCAGAACTGCCAGCCTCTACGGACAACAGCCAGCCCCTATGGACTACAGCCAGCCAGCCCCTATGGACAGGACAACATCCAGCCCCTCTATAGACAACAGCCAGCCAGCCCCTATGGACAGGACAACAGCCAGTCCCTATATGGACATTAAGTAGTCCAGCCCCTGAGTGACAACAGTAGCCAGCCCCTATGCACAGTGTCACTCTTCACTCTCCACAGCTGGATTGAAAAATGGCGGCGATCGCGGGACCTTTATAGAATCCAAAACCCGCGAGAATCCGACAGCGGGATGATTATGTTTTGCCTCGTTTTCAGATCTGTGTCAGGTGGGAGAATCTGAGCCGACTCGGATCTGACTCAGATCCCCTTAGTTCAGGTGGGTTCGGATCTCTGGGATCCGAATCCGCTCATCTCTAATTACTCGTGGCATTTTGTGGTGAGTGAACACTAACTCACTATTGGAGTTTGCAGCTGAATATACAGTATATCTAGGGCAGTCAGATAGGTAGAGGGTGACTACTATTTACTGGGGGATGGGAGGGGTGTGCACAGTGCTGAATCTTTGCTCTGGGTGACAGAAACCCTAGCTTCACCCTTGCGGTATGTCTAAGTGCTGCTGGAATTGGGGTGTTTGTAGTGAATGCGAGCGGAGGGTGGCACCAACAACTATCTAGCCTCCGAGCTCCTGGTATGAACTTACGTCACTGTCTGTTTACATTGCCCAGGTGTTGCAAAAGCCATTAAATACCTGTCTTCATATTTGCAGTAGTTAATGTAACAGTAAAAACCAAATAAACCAGAAGCATCTTCTGTATAACCCCTTTTTCTTGTCTTATCTAAAAGTCACTTTTTTCTATAGCTTTGTAACACAGGGATGCAGTAAGGAAGCCGACGGTCAAAATGCCAACTGCCGGCTTCCCGACTGTGCAGTCCTGACAGGGGACTAATGATATGCGTTGAAATCCCAATGCCTATCATTATCCCTACACTGGGAGCCCGACCCCCGGCATACCAAACAAAGGTAAGCCGCGCGGACAGCCGTGACGGGGAGGGTTAGGTTTAGGCATTTACCGGGAGGATTAGGGTGCAGGGAAGTAAGGGTTGGAATTAGGGAACTAAAATGGAAGGTTAGGGAGTAAATAGGACAGGGGAACAGTATTTAACGTTCCCCTGTCAGGATTCCAACCATCGGCAACGTCACTGTACTGATAGCCGGCATCTCCTCCGTCTGTATTTCATACCGATTTCATGTCATCATCATACAACAGAGGTTCATCCAGACTCGTTACCCCCTATGTCCCATCCAGCCTAATGCTTCCTGTGTTAATTCTAGTCTTGTGCTTCCTGTGTCACCTCCTGCATCATGTGTCATTTTAGCCACATGCCCCATGTCACCTCCTGCCCCCTGTGTATTTCCATCCACATCCTCCCCAAGTGTCTCTCCATCTGCCTCATCCCCTGTTTCTCTCCATCCAGGAGCCTTATCACTCTAAGGGGTCTATTCATGAAGCAGAGAAAAGCCCTGTTTAGCTGAAATCAGGGCTCTTCTCTGCTTCATGCAGTTCATGGAGCAAGTTACTGTGGAGAGGTTTATTACTTCTTCAGGGGTGTACCTGCTCCATGCCTGCATCGCATCAACATGGGCACCGAGAGGGGGGGGAGTGGGTACAATTTACTTGGACCCGGGCTTCCAGAGGGGCCCGGCACCCCCCCCCTCCTCTTTCCCTCACAGCAGTCCAGAATACAGCGTGTGCTGGGATGCAGTGGGAGATTGCTCGCGGCTGCTAATCAGCAGCCACAGCAATCTCATGCCTGAGGGGGGGAGTGATCACACGGATCGCGCCCCCCCCTGGCTTTGCGGCAGGCTGAGGGGCTCACAGCGCCACCTCCCCAGTGTTTTTTCTTCTCAAGGGGGTGTGGCCATGCCACTCTTTACTTGGGCCCGGCGGCGCTCTCTACGGCCCTGCGCATCACCATATTTAACGGAAAACTCAGCTGTCCGTTCCTATGCTGCGTACAGATTCACCATCTGAGGATGGCGTAATCTGTACCACAAGCCGAACAGGGCAGGGAAGTTCCATACTTCCCTGCTCTCTGTCCGGCACCCAGAGCTGGCTCCGCCCCTTTTGCTCAGCATCATTTGCAGCAGGTCTGACAATGCATGCGCAGTGAGAATACAGGCATATCGGGCTCCCGACATGTTGGTTTACTCACTTCCCCAGGGACTGTGGAGGGGCCGGATAGCGCATGAAGATGTCGGAGAGGTAAGTATACATGAATGGCTACTAAACTTCACTATATATCACATCAATGTGATGCAATATATAGTGATATTTATCATGAGCCACTTCATGTTCTTTATGAATAGACCCCCAACAGTGTAACAACAGCAACCTCATCCCCATTGTGACTCTCCAGCAGACTCATTCCACCCCTCACTCCCCCTGCATTTCTACAGCAGGCCTCATATCCCCCTCTACATGTCTCTCTGGCTCCAGCTCCCCCCTGTTTGACAACAGCCCCCCCATGTAAGGCCAGTTTCTCCCTGTCACTGCAGCTCTCCCATGCCACTCCAGCCATCCATTTGCCACTCCAAGTCACCCCTGTGTCACTTAAGTTTCACAATGAAACTACAGCCTTGTGGTGCAGAGACCAGGGCCGGATTAATACTGGGGCTGATGGAGCTACAGCTCCAGGCCCACCACCAGAATAGGCCCACAGCAGCATCTGCTGTGTGGGCTGTTACAGATAGGAAAAAAAAATGTCTGCTTCATTAGACTGCCAGTCCATGGCCACGCCCCCTCAACCCCGGCCACAACCACCCTCCTCCCCTTGCCTTTGCTGCTGCGCCGGAAGATCGCAAGCTGGCAGCATAGACGGCGGCGCAGTAGAAGGCTTAATAAGCCTTCCCTGCACCACTAATGCATAGTGACTCGGCGCCGCGTGACGTCACTGCGTGTGACGTCACTAAGATGCCTCTCACCACCACCGCGCCCAGAAGTATCCCACCGGGTTCAGCAGAACAGCCACAGGCTCAGCAGACACAGCGGCTTTTGAAGGCGGCCCGGCAGCGGCAGGGTGTCTGATCCTCCTAACAGAGGTGAGGTATCAGTCCTGCCGCCTAGCTGTTTTTTTCTGATAGCATAAATGTATGTTATGTATAATGCAGTGCAGGCTGTGGCAACAGAGTTTAACAAATATATATATATATATATATATTATACCTAACCACCAACATGACCCATTAGGTACTTATAGGTGTCCTCAAGGTGGCGTGGCCTTGCATATCTATATATATATATATATATATATGTGTGTGTATGTGTGCAGGGATTAAAGTTGGCTTGAACGGGGCGGAACTGCGTTCCGTCTGTTGTAATTGGAGGCAGAACCAGTTCCGCCTCCGTTCTCCCACCTTCCCTGGCCTAAGATACGCTGCGGGCCAGTACTTATATAGATTGCATCTTAAACTGGTATACAGTACCAGTGTGAAGCAGTAAGCGGGATATGCGTTGCAGGACAGCGCCGGACAGGACATTCTGCTGCGCTGGCCTCATGCTACGACCTGCCATTAGGTTACATGCACTCAGCTCTGGCTATCCCCGGGTCCCTTAATTTATCTTTCTCCGTGTTCTCGGCTCAGCTCCTCCTCCCGCTGTCACTGCCTGTGTGAGCTGAGCCCCATCAAGGCACACATTTTTTTGTTTGTCTTATTATATATTAACTTTCTTAAAATGTGTGGTCCCCTGGCCAGCGCTGGGTGATGTCAGGGTACAAAAACGAAAGGGGATCATCATCTATCCACTTCCGCTAGCACTGATCAGGAGCCGGCCTGCCCTGGCCTCATCACTGTTCAATAGAGATGGAGCAGATGGGAGGCCCCGCCTCCTCATTGCCCTAATCTCCGTCTCTCACTGACGGCTGCAGCTGCTGCCTGGGCTGGGTGGGCACACTAGTCTCTTCTCCCAATTAATAGGAGCCGCACTGCCAGGGAAAGTCAGCCACCTCTAATGGACACTCCTCCCAGATCCCAGTAGCAGCCGGAGTTAGAAGGGCTTCTCAGGAGGCTGCTGTGTGAGCGTGCAGTGCTGCAGCGAGTATTCGGGCCCGGCAGAAATGGTACAGCAGCAGGTGTTCCAATCCCAGTGTTTGCACCTTCTCCAGCCTGGTTCCCCACCATTACTGACCCACTCATCCCAGTAACTCCCATCCTGCCAGCCTAGTGTCCTCCCCAACCAGCTCACTGCATATCTTTCACTGCCCACCCACATAGAACCCCCCCCAGCCAGTACAGTCGCAGTGCTCAAAGTAATTCAGCCTAGAGTCCCCGTCCCCCCCGCACACTCTATCTCACTGGCCCCTTCCCATCCTGCCCACTACCCCATCCCCGTCCACTCCAGTGACCCCCCTCATTCATCCCAGTGTACCCCCTTCAGCTTAGTGTTCCTCCCTCCCACCCCTATCTCACTGCCCCACTTCCAGATACAGCCTTGAACCTCCCCATTCACAATGCCCCCACATCTAGCACAGTGTCCTCATCATCTTATTGGCCCCCTATCCCACTGTCTCCCACATTGCCAGCCCAGTGTCTCCTCCCTTAACTCCCCAACCAGCCCGCTGAACCCACAGCAAGAACCCCCAGTCAATCCAATCAGTGCCCCCACTATTCAACAATTTTTTTTATAAACCTTGTCCTTGTTCTGCAATGTTTTGTACTGTAATTCACTTTTTTGGGGGGGCTCATACCCTGTTTATGTACGCCGGAAGGTGCTGCAGAGACTGTGGCACCATAAAAATAAAGCATAATAATAAAATTGGTCATTGCTTTGGAGTGCTAGCCTCACTCTCGTTCTTTAAATCAGTCTCCTCCTGCACTGCTATATGGATGTATGTGTGACTATATACAGTATAGGTGTATGGTTCACAATCACACTTGAAGGGGAGGGGCTAGGGGTGTGGCATCTGCCAGGTAGTCAGGAAAGGGAGGGGCACGGGGTGTGTCACCCATTGGATATATATAGGACCACTTTAAGCACAGTACAGTATGTGTATATATTATAAATAAATATATATACTGTGTATGTGTATATATTATATATAGAGAGCATGTATGATTTTTGGATGTTGGAATAAATGTCAAAAAAGAGCGCAATATTTGTATGATATAGGAAGGGGCAGGTGCATGATTAAAAAAATTTTCAGGGTGCATTCAAATTTAGGGACTCTGGGCTTGATTCAGCCCTGCTCGCAAGCGGGTCTATGGCTGGCCAGTGCGCACACACCGCATGCACACTGCGCGTGCGCGAGCACCGGAGCGAGCGGGAAATCACTTGCTCCGGGGCTCGCAACAAAATGGGGCGGCTGTTGATGTTGATCGACAGCTCGCCCCATTTTGTAAGTGGGGAGGGGGGGTGGCTGGCCAAACGGAGGTGTTCCTGAAGGAACGCCTGCCATTTGTGGGCGGCCCTACTGACATCACTAGTGATGTCAGTAGTTAAGCTTCCTGCTCTAGTAAAGCGGGAAGCTCACTGGGGCTTGCGGGAACGAGACCCTACCACAAGGGTCTCGTCGCAAGCCTGATGGTCGCGACCAGCAATGCGAGCGGCCAGGAGGCCGGCTCCAAAAAAAAAAACGCAGAGATTCAGAGCGAGCGCTCTGAAAAAGCGTCCGACTCTGAATCAGGGCCTCATTTATCAACAAGTTTTATCATCTTGTTACATATGATAAATGGTGCTCCAGCCATTCAGCTCCAACTATCATATTTCAAATAGATGACAGTTGGGAGCTGATTGGATGGAGCACCATTATCATATGCAACAAGTTTTACCACTCTTTATGAATGATAAAACTCATTGATAAATGAGGCCCTTAATCCTTACCAAGCTCAATGCCTACACTGCACTTTACGCTAAAGGGAGTTTCCATTCGGCTAATGCAAAAATCCATGCGCCTGCAAGCAGGAAGCCGCTCAACCCACTGTTTTTCTGTTCGGAGCCACAAGTGTCATCATTAGTACCGGCACCAGGGAGATTGAGATAGCTGAAGGTAGACGGGTAGCTATGCCCTCGATGGTGCTAGCCACACCCCTTGGCACAGACCACACACCCCACATCACTGGTCACACCCCCACATCAGAGGCCACACCCCTACCATGCTGATCACACCCCCTGCAGCATCACACAATAGGCCCTTCATAAATTTCAGCTCCAGGCCCATGTGGACCTTAATCTGGCACTGGCAGAGACAGCCTGCGTTCCTGGAAACGGGGGCATGTTGCCTCTGTTTTCTGCATTCCCATAAACGGGGGCATGTAGCCCCCGTTTTCTAGGAGTGGCAAGGCTAGGATCTGCATCCATGGACGCAGACTTCCTGGCCTTGCATGATGACAGAACACGGCCAGCTTCAGCTACCGCAGCCTGGCCAAAGGTGCAACCATCGCGATCGATGGTTGCAATGGTGATCCCAGACTGCAACCTTGGTCGCAGCCTGGGATCACAGATGCAGCAAGAAGATTTCAGGCACCTTCTGCTGCATTTGCATTTTAGGAAGGACAGAATTACAAAACTGCTTGTGTGTGGCTTTGCAATTCCATCCTATGCCGAATCAGGCCCCGAGTGCCCTGCGCTTTACTTCGCACAGTGGAGTCTATTCGTAGAGCAGGGAAATACCGTGTTTTGCAAATATTTATGTGTATTTTAATAAAATGAACAATAGCTTTCGGGTTTTCATTAAATTACCCCATCCCCCATACCACCATATTACATTGGGCTTATGTTGTGGGCTTTATCAGATTGTTTTGGGCTTGTTTTTCACTCAAGAGTTGCTTGTTTCTCATTTCAGAGTTGGCAACAGTGTCACAGACAGGATCAGATTACACTGCAGAAAGCCAGGCAGCTGCTCACCTGTCATCCTCCCCCGCGGCTCCTGTTTTACAGCACTGAGCCGCCACTGAAAATGGGGCTGACCCGGAAAAACTGGCACCCTGCCTGCATTTTGTCTGATTGCCAGAATCACTGGCTACTATTCATCTGTGGGGTGAATCTCAGTTTGTATTGTGTTTCTGTATAGAGCTCCTATCGGTTCTTTGTATTATTATATGCTTCATTTCCATGAATTAGTAGCTATAAGATATAATTACAATGTATCCATGATATGAAGACTAGTGTCATGTACTTTTCCTGGAAGGTAGTTCTGACAGAGATTGGAGGTTTGCTGCTGTAGGATGAATACTAGATCAACTAGACATAGACCAGGGGGTATTGTATGTCCATGCAAAATGCTGGGGTAGCCCCTTTGGTTCAGTCACTCTGAGCAAGTCACTGACTCGGGATCCAGCAACAGAGCCCAAGACCATAATGCTTCCTCCTCTGTTTGATAGTTTACAAGCCACCTATTCCCAGCGTATTTAAGACCGAAGTTTAAAAAGGCAATATTTGTAATAGCAATACACCCCATAACATCATAGATAATTCTTAAAATGAATTATTGTTATTGTAAGCTTGGATATGGTTTTACTGCCATCTAGTGACTAGAGGATTACTTACTTTTTATAGTAATACTGAATTGTATGATGGTGAAATGAGGTGAGGCTATGATATTATATAACACCAATCTCTGAGGATGCTCCTTAGAATAGAGACAAGATGTGATCCCGTGTGCATTTCTCTTTATTCTCTGCCAGGACTGATTAATAAATGGTGACTTCCCCTTTCAGTCTCTTTGTCATATCCTGCAAAAAGAAGTCAACCTTTTTTCTCCGGAGAATACAAGTGCACCAGTACAGATTTTTAAAGAACTGGTATCTCGGGATATGGATCAACTCTTTGTAGAAAATTCACTCAATAAGAATATATATCAAAATATTACTGAATCAGAAAAACAAGCTCTGCATGAGATGCGACAATGGAACCATTTAATCATTAAACCCTCAGACAAAGGAGGCAATATTGTCCTTTGGCCCAAGGACAAATATGTAAAAGAGATTAAGCGTCAACTACAGGATGTCTCTTGCTATACACAACTGATGTTTGACCCTACAGACAAATTTCACGTTCAGTATGACAGAATGATTCAGAGAGCCCTCTATGATAATGTGATCACTAAGAGTGAATCAGATTTTTTGCAGGTAAAAAACCCTAAGATTCCCACCTTTTATGCACTCCCCAAAGTGCATAAAAATAATAACAATCCCCCAGGTAGACCAATTGTCTCTGGGATAGGGAGTCTGACAGAACAGGGAAGCAGGCTCCTAGACTTACATCTGAGGGATCATGTACTATCTCTTCCATCGTATTTAAAAGACACCAGGGATGTATTACAGCAAATACATGGCATCAAATTAGGAGAGAAACATCTTTTGATATCCATAGATGTTCAATCTTTATACACCTCCATAATACATCAAAATGGTCTATCAGCAATACGATACTTCCTGGAAATGACCAGCCATGGGAAATTTAATGAATTCTTGATCGAACTACTTTCTTTCATTTTACACAAAAATTACTTTACCTTTGAAGACAAATTCTTCCTCCAGACCAGGGGCACAGCCATGGGTTCCACCTGCGCACCCACCTATGCCAATTTATTTCTCGGCTGGTGGGAGCGCGAGGTGGTCTTCGCAGAAATTAACGACAAATACACACAACATGTATTGCATTGGCTGAGATATATCGATGATATATTGGTCATTTGGGGAGGCGAAGAATATTAATTTTTGGAGTTTATGGATATTTTAAATACTAATCAACTCAATTTGAAATTCACTTGGGAAATAAGTAATAAGAGTATCCCCTTTCTTGATCTGAGAATCAACAAAGAGAGTGACGGAGAACTCACCACTAATCTTTATAGGAAAGCAACAGCAACCAACAGTCTCCTATTTGAAGAAAGCTGCCATTTCCCGCCTACAATTTCCAACTTACCCAAGGGCGAATTTCTACGCCTCAGGCGGAATTGCTCAAAAGAGGAGGACTTCAAGAGCCAGTGCGAAGATCTCTCTTCTAGATTACAAAACAGAGGCTATAGTAAACGCTCGATCAAGAAAGCTAGGTACTTGGTGTCAAAGATTGACAGGGATACCCTCGTTTTCCCCAAACCCAAGATCAAAGCGAAACAAGAAATAAGATTCGTTGGGGAGTTTAGCAGGGATTGGGACAAACTTGAAAAGATTATTCAGAAGCACTGGCCGATCCTCTTGTTAGACACGGATCTACAAACCCACTTAAAAACAGAAGTATCCATGAGCTGGAGAAGAGCCAAAAATCTGGGGGATTTACTCACCCACAGTCATTATCAACATATGCCGAGAAAAAAACCCAAGGTGGTGGGCACCTTTTCATGTGGAGGCTGCAAAGCCTGTAAATACATGGGCTTGACTCATCCCTTACAGGACAAGTATGGCAAAAACATTCGGATACGTGAGTTCTTCAATTGCAATACAACAGGGGTTATTTACTGCCTAATCTGTACCTGTGGATACAAATATGTGGGCATGACCACCAGAGCTCTAAAGGTGAGGGTACTAGAACATGTCAACAATATCAAAAATGTCAGGTCAGATACTGCTAAGATGAAGAAACTAACCTCAGTATCCAGACATTTTTTACTTAGACATAACTGTGTCCCGGACGAACTACGGGTAACCTGCCTAGAAAGAGTTAGAATGGGCATTAGAGGAGGAGATTTGAGCTTAGCCCTCCTACAAAAGGAAATAGAATGGATCTTTAACCTGGATACGATAACACCAAGGGGCATGAATGAATACAATAGCTACAGTCCCTTTTTGTAAGTTCTCAGTGAGTTGAGAACACATGTTTGCTCATCATACCGTCTGAATATTTTTTTCAATATATTTTTTTCAATATTGATTTAGGTACTTTCCTACTTATTCGTCCCACTTTCACTTCTTTTCTATTTCTAAAATCATAGGGGTCACTGGCTGTTGGCATGTTTGTCAACACACTTTGACACACTTAATACACATCTATAGGTGGTACATCTTGCTCCTTTGCACGTTATACCACCCACTCAAGCTAGTACGTAAATAGGTGTACTAAGCACTACACCCTTGTACTGTATCACTTTATAATAGGTAATATATAACTTTTTCTTGCACTCATTCTGTACTAATGTACTTATTAACTCACCTTGTATTTATTTTTATTTCTTATTCACTTTTGTCACCACCACTTTTATGTGTATTCACTAACTTCTTTTCACTATACCTAAAATACCAGGTCGACTTATCTAACTTTCATAGAATATATACACCAGCAGTTATTCCTCATCTATTACACACAGCAATTGACCTATTATGATTATCCAATTTTTCAATTTTTTCTAAATGTTCTCTATATTTCTTTTATATATTTTTCTTAAACAAATAATGTTATTACACGATTGGGACATAGCATCTTTCAACTTCTCTTATTATATATTTATTTATTCATATAGAAACATTTTTTTAATATTATCTATATTCTACAGTGAACTCATATCCTCTTCCATAGTACATCTTTTGTATCCCAGTAATATAATAAAAAATAAAAAATTTTGATTCAGCAGTAGGATCCTCTTTAACAGTGGGAATTTAAATTATTTCCTTATGCTCTTTAAAGACGTGCGCTATATCTAAAAACGATTATTAAAAGCGCTATTAGGAAGTCAAAATAGATTGTATAGAGCCAAGATTTAAGAAGGGAATATCTTTTACCTGTTTATAATATTATATTATAGGAACAACTTATCGTGAGTTTTTATGCATGGGAGGTTGCTATGTTAAACATAGAAAAATACCATTTAGTTATTTTTACCTCTGAATACAATGACAATAAAGGTTCTCTTGTCTATTGGCTAAGTACTCTGACAATCAGACCCAACGAGGCTGCTATTGGCTACTTGCCGATTGGTTATAGGCCCTGTGTATCACAAGACTCTGAGATACGATTGGACCATGCAGAGTTTAACTACACTGACTCACCTGGGACTGCTGATGCAGTAACCACTTCCTCCGTGAACAAGCCTTATCGGCGAAACGCGCATCGGCGGGAGGGTGCCTGCGCTGGTGCCACGCAGGACACCCCATCTACAGTCAGTATACACTGCTTTAATATTGTCTGCTGTTGCTCCCTTTGGGAGACCTCTGCCCTCTATGCCAGGACCTGGCTTTTGGCTGTGCGGCGACTGCCCCGTTCAGGTATGGGGGATGGTAGTGGTACATCACAGGTATGACATTTATATCTAAACACTAGGACTAATGTCTACCCACAGACCACATGTCCTTACACTATCAGAGTGGTATTTTGTAACAGCGGATTAGGATCCAGTATGCTATTCACTATCCAATTGCTGTAAAACACCTACACGCTGACTATGCTTATCAGGTGATTATTAAGTACCAGGACCCCCCTTTTTTTCATTGTGCAATTACCAGGTTTGGGCACTTTTTGGAAAATATTGGTTACCTTTTATAGGTTGGGCGTAACTTGCAATTAACTCAGTTACTAAATAATAAAGGGAATATATATGACTATTGTGAACGATTGTGTGCTGAAGTACAACATTTGATTAACATTAGAAACTTTTTTATCTAAGACGTTATCCATTCCATTGTATCACGTTCACTACTATTAACTTCATTTAGCTTATATAGGTGAGATGCTCCTTCTGGTCAATTAAGCATTTGGTTAAAAGGCAGCTTATGCCATTTCTTTGAATAAATTGTATGCACTAAGAATAATATTTTTTTTCCTATGAACATCAGCACACGATATTCAATGAAACTTTTATATCATCGTTTATTAGTTCAGGGTGATTAATAAACTATCTTGCATATTTTATGTTAAAAAAATTTTCATAGCAGCTACTCTTTGTTCATTATTATCCATTTGGGTGACATTACAAACAAAGTTTCTCAAATTGAGTTTATGTATACTTCTATTTTGATGTGAGTGAGAGAAACCTCACTATTATAGGATTTATCTACCTATATATTACCCCTAAAACCCACCTGAGACCGTTCAGTATATATGAGTACATTATGATACCCTCATCCTGTGTTTTTGTTAATTTACCAAGATTAGTTTAAGAGTATTCATTCATGATGGGTTACTAACTAATCCTTACTATCTACTCTATTAACTGATGACAATCTCATTCAAAGTAACTCTCTCATTAGGGGTCCAATGCACAGAGTAAGACCCCTAAAAGCAGAAGCGAAATAGTGAGCAACGTTGCGGTTACACTGTTGTTTCTAGGGGTAACATTGCTACCAAATGATCTCTCACCCCTCATAGATGGCTTTGCTAAGTGAGGGGAAGTAGAATTATAGGTGGATCGATCCTCACCCCGACCGTCCTGTTACTTCTTTCTTTTAAGCAACATGTTATACTGACTGTTGAGATTCCATTAGTACTATTTAAGTATTTTATGTTTATTATACTGCTTTAGATGTTCGCTGTTTATTTGATGAATCATTTAGAATATGTGACTATGTTCTCTATTTGTTACCTATTGAACTTTATGTTGATTTAAGGGGTCGTCTATAAAATAGGATGCTTTACTGAATTAGCATACACCTATAGATCTCTTGATTTACCACATTTGGTTACGTTTATGTTATATGTTTAATGTCTAGTCTTTTGTTCTTTGTCATAGGAATATTAAGTTTACCATAATAAAGGTTATGTTTTAATTATTTCATTGATCATTTTCTATTAAGAGTGCTCACATAATAGAGTTTCTTTTCTTCTTTTTCTTATAAATCTTTGTCATATCATGCTGGTTATTTCCCAGGAATAATGCAGTGAGACAATAAGCCAGTGTGTCTGAGCAAGCAGCATGGTATTGGCAAATGTGGTAATGTTACTGCCAAGAGAACCATGGTATCTTAAGGGTTGTCATAGAGGGGACATATCACATTTTAGACCTGATAATTATAATTTATTTATTTATTAACAGTTTCTTATATAGCGCAGCAAATTCCGTTGCGCTTTACAATTTGAATCAACATTAACATTATACTGGGTTGTAAAAGACATACATACATGACATACATAAGGGTAAGAGGGCCCTGCTCGCAAGCTTACACTCTATAGGGAAATAGGCGTTGATGCACAAGGAGAGGTGCTACATATTGCAAATTGGTCCAGCCCAATTGCAGATATTCTTGGTGGGCTGTATAATCCAATCACACTGGAAAGTTGGCCTAGGGTTAGGAGGATGTTAAATTGAAGAAAGAGAAGATGTGATAGGTGTTTACTATAAGAAGAGAGTTAGATAAGGAGCTATAAAAGGTTAGGTGAGCGGTCCTGGAATCTGATAAGCTTGTCTAAAGAGGTGAGTTTTCAGAGAACGCTTGAATGTTTGGAAACTAGTGGAAAGTCTTATTGTGCGTGGGAGGGCATTCCACAGGGTGGGTGCAGAGCAAAAAAAGTCCTGTAATCGTGCATGGGAACAAGTAATGCGCGGGGATGAGAGACTCAGATCTTGTGCAGAACGGAGATGTCGGGTTGGAAGATATTTTGAGATAAGTGAAGAGATGTATGTTGGTGTGGTTTGGTTAATAGCTTTATGTGTGAGTGTAAGTATTTTAAATTGAATATGGAAGAAGACCGGCAGCCAATGGAGGGACTGACAGAGTGGATCAGCAGACACTGAACGTTTGGTGAGAAAGATCAACCTCGCAGCTGCATTCAAAATGGATTGTAGTGGGGAGAGCCTATTTTTGGGAAGACCAATAAGGAGACTATTGCAATAGTCAATGTGGGAAATTATGAGTGCGTGTATTAGAGTTTTTGCAGTGTCTTGCGTAAGATATGGTCGAATTTTGGCTAGGTTTCTTAGATCTATGTAACAGGATTTAGAGACAGATTAAATGTGGGGAACAAAAGACAGTTCAGAGTCAAGGATCACACCTAGGCAGCGAGCTTGTGGGGTGGGGTTGATTGTCGAGTTGTCAACAGTAATAGAGATATCAGGTTGGCAACTGCTATTGGCCGGTGGAAATATAATTAATTCTGTTTTGGATATATTAAGTTTGAGGTGGCAAGATGATATCCAAGATGAAATGGCAGAGAGACATTCAGTGACACGGACCAGCACATATGGTGACAAATCTGGGGAGGATAGGTAAATTTGAGTATCGTCCGCGTACAGATGATACTGAAAACCAAAAGAGCTGATTAGTTTGCCAAGAGAGGTGGTATATATTGAGAAAAGCAGAGGACCTAATACTGAACCTTGTGGTACTCCAACTGATAGAGGTAGCGAAGTGGAGGTAGAATCAGAAAAGCGAACAGTGAAAGAGCGATTAGATAGGTAGGATGAGAACCAAGAAAGAGCTGTGTCTTGAAGACCTATGGATTGTAGTGTTTGTATGAGAAGAGAGTGGTCAACAGTGTCAAAGGCAGCTGAGAGATCTAGAAAAATTAGAAGTGAATAATGGCCTTTAGCCTTGGCAGTGACCAGATCATTTACTACCTTAGTCAGTGCTGTCTCAGTGGAGTGTTGGGAACGAAAGTCTGACTGAAGTGGATCCAATAAGTTGTGGGTGTTAAGAAAGTGTGTGAGGCGAGTGTAGGCAAGTCTCTCCAGTAGCTTGGAGGGGCAAGGTAGCTGGGAGATAGGATGGTAATTTGAGAGAGAGTTAGGGTCAGAATTTTGTTTTTTCAAAATGGGAGTGATCACTGCATGCTTGAACAGTGATGGAACGATACCAGTAGAGAAAGAGTGATTACAGATTTTAGTTAAGTGTGGAATGAGCACAGGAGACAGAGCTTTACTGATTTGTGAGGGTATAGGATCAAGAGGAGAGGTAGTAGAGTAGAAGGATGAGAAGAGTGTAGCTACTTCATCTTCATTAATGGGGTCAAATGATGAGAACGTGCCACTGGGTTCAGGTAGGGAATTGAACAAGACCTTGGCTGAGGATGTGCATACCATTTCATTTTGGATATAATCAATCTTGTTTTTGAAATAGGAAGCAAGATCTTGTGCACTGATAGTAGCAGGTGGGTTGAGTGATGGAGGGGTAAGAAGCGATTTAAATGTATTAAAAAGTCGCTTGGGGTTAGAGGCTTGGGCAGAGATAACAGATTGGAAATATGTCTGTTTGGCATTATCCAGTGCGTTACGATAAGAGTGGTAGATCGTCTTATATGTGAGGAAGTAGATCGTCTTATATGTGAGGGAGTATGAGACTTTCGCCACTGATGTTCTACTTTACGTGAGAGTTTTCGTGGTGTCTTGTGAATTTGGAATGCCACGGTTGACGTCTAAGTCTACGCGGAATGTGATGGGTAGCTGGAGCTACTTCATCAAGGGCTAGTTCTAGGGTCTGGTTCAGGAGAAGTGAAATTAGAAATAGGTAAGAGTGATTGTTGCAGAGAGGTGGATAGTTGTTCAAAATTAATAGCATTAATATATCTGCGGGTTTGAGGAGGTTTGGTTGATTTTCTTGGCATTGAGGTTGATGTAATGGAGGAGAGTGTGCAGGTGATAAGGTTATGATCTGAGAGAGGGAAAGGAGAATTAGTGAAATCAGAGACTGAGCATAGTCTGGTAAATGTGTACAGACGGGTGAGCTGCATGGAGAGTAAAGCAATAGCCTTAGAGAACATGCCATGGAGTGAAATAAGAATGAATAATATTTGGTACATGATGGTTTAGAATAAAAAGAGAAAATCCGTAGAATACAAATACTTATAGTTTGCATTTAGAAATTACCTGCTTTTTGATGTTGTTGCTGAATATCGCAGAAATAGGAAATTAAGTATCACTCATATTTATTAAAAGACAAATGTAGGGGCAGGGCCTCTGGTAGGAGCTCATCCTTGCAATGTGTTAGACGTGACCACTAATGTAATCACTGTATTTCTCCTTTGGGGCCCAGAGGTGGTACAGTGCATGAGCAGTCTGCTGACCATGCATGTGCAAGCACCCATCGCCTGGAAAATATTGCACACTGTAGCCCATTGGCTGGCACCATCCTGTTGCAGGTACCCTGTGGTGGAAGCGGGGCGGTATACAGCATTTTTTTGCAATATATTTTTCAACACATACCTGACAAAGCCAGCACCATTGGCCGGGCAAAACGTGTTGCACACGCCCCCTCTACAGAACCTGGAAGCAGCACCAAACACCAGATCCCACAGACCACAGAGGGTTACTGCGCGGCGGGGGCTGGGAGTAATATTTCTTGATTCCATTCCGACTGCTCTATGTATATGGGCAGCGGGGCAGGAGGGGATATGTATTTAAATGATACCACTCCATTTCCACTGGTCTGCGCCACATATTTGCGGTGGGTGGGGGTGAAGGCGGCACTGCATAAAGGGACCACTACTGTACATAGAGGAGCACAGTATATGGGGCACTAATGGGGCCACTGCATAATTTGCACTACTGGGGGCACTGTATAAGAGGCACTACTGGGGGCACTACATAGAGGGACCACTACTGGGGACACTGCATAAGAGGCACTGTATAAGGGGCACTGCATAGGGGGACCACTACTTAGGGGGTACAGTTTATGGAGCTCTACTGGGGGCACTGGCACTCCTGGGGGCACTGCATAAGGGGCACTAATGGGGGGAGGGGGTCTTTAATAAATCATGCTGGCTGTATTTATTTGCCTGCTGCATTCTTGTTATTTAGTGATAGAGGTGTGTGTCTGTGTGTGTCTGTGTCAGTCAGTGTGTGTGTACCCCGTCATGGGCTGAGTGGTATATTTTACTATAGTGGTCCTTAATACTGTGTAAGCTCTCCCTCTCTCTCTCTCTCTCTCTCTCTCTCTCTCTCTCTCTATTTATTTATTTGGGGCCAGATGGTTTTTTATTGGTTCGGTAACCAAGGATTTGGAAACCTGCCTTTGAAAATCCTGCGTTTCCCACTGTAATGTAGTACACCCCCCAACTTTTATTGTCCATGGAAAGGAACATTTTGCGTGCCGAAGGTACGCACCGAGAAAGGGGGCGGGGATCTTGAAAATGGGCAGAGCCTTGCGGCAACTACCGTTTGTCACCATAGAGGGCGTGCTCAGAGATGCTAGGCAGTCCCCAGGCTCTCCCTACACTGGTGAACAGATGGCGTGCGCATGTCCTCGGCATCTGTTCTCCTTCTGCACACTCGCTGCTCTGCGGTATGTGCTCTCCCCAACTTCCCCCGCACCGTGGGACACTGTGGCATATGGGTGGGACAGCGGGACAGTCCCAGAAAAACAAAGCAAAGCAGAGGTTACATAACTGCTCCATTTACACTGTCATTGCATCTGCCTACAGCCCAAGTGGTCCAATGTGTCCATATTATATACTTCCTCTGCAGTCTCTGCACGGTTTCTGCACTGCCAAGTATGGAAGTCTCTTCACGAGTCCCCGGCCCGCCCCTCCTGCTGTTCCTGGCATGTCCTTCAGCCCAGAACAAACAGTTTAAAGTTCCGTCTCTCTGCGGCCCTGCCCCTTCCAGTCCCCGCCCCGAGTCCCCGCCCCCTCCTGCACTGCCTGGCATATTTCCCCCAGCAAACACTGTGAGATTCTATCCCTGTCTCCTTCCAGTCTCCGCCCCCCCTCCTGCTCTGCAAGGACTGTCCTTCTCCATTGCAGACAGCTTCCTGTGTGTAAAGGTCCATGGAGACAGAGCCTCCTAAAATGCTGCCAGCACAGGTAAGTACCAAAGGAGGTTATATTATCGGGGGGGGGGGGTGAGGTGGGTTAGGAGGTTATATTATCAGGGGGGGTGAGGTGGGTTAGAAGTAGGCGGTTATATTATCGGGGGGTGAGGTGGGTTAGGAGGTTATATTATCAGGGGGGTGAGGTGGGTTAGGAGGTTATATTATCAGGGGGGTGAGGTGGGTTAGGGGGTTATATTATCAGGGGGGGTGAGGTGGGTTAGGAGGTTATATTATCAGGGGGGGTGAAGTGGGTTAGGAGGTTATATTATCAGGGGGGGTGAAGTGGGTTAGGAGGTTATATTATCGGGGTGAGGTGGGTTAGGAGGTTATATTATCAGGGGGGTGAGGTGGGTTAGGAGGTTATATTATCAGGGGGGTGAGGTGGGTTAGGAGGTTATATTATCAGGGGAGATGAGGTGGGTTAGGAGGTTATATTATGGGGAGTGAGGTGGGATAGGAGGTTATATTATCAGGGGGGTGAGGTGGGTTAGGCGGTTATATTATCAGGGTGGGGTGGGGTGGGTTAGGAGGTTATATTATCAGGGGGGTGAGGTGGGTTAGGAGGTTATATAATCAGGGGGGATGAGGTGGGTTAGGTGGTTATATTATCAGGGGGAGTGAGGTGGGTTAGGAGGTTATATTATCAGGGGGGTGAGGTGGGTTATGAGGTTATATTATCTGGGGGGGAGGTGAGGTGGGTTAGGAGGTTATATTATCAGGGGGGGAGGTGAGGTGGGTTAGGAGGTTATATGATCAGGGAGGAGGTGAGGTGGGTTAAGAGGTAATATTAATAGGGGTTGAGGTGGATTAGGAGGTGTAAATTATCAGTAGGGGGGTGAGGTGGATTAGGACAGTGGCGTAACTTCATCCCAGGTGCCTGGAGGCAAGATAAATGTTGGTGCCCCCCCAAACTAAAATGTACCACCCCCCAGCACCTATGCCAGCCCCAACTGCCGCCATCTCCCTTATGCAGTTCCTTTTATATAATGCCCCCAGTAGTGGTAAGCCTATGTAGTGCTCCCCAGTAATGGTCCCCCTATGCAGTACATCCAGTAGTGAGCCCCCGGTAGTTGCCCCCAGTAGTGAGGCCCCTTGTAGTTGCCCCCAGTAGTGAGCCCCCGGTAGTTGCCCCCAGTAGTGAGGCCCCTTGTAGTTGCCCCCAGTAGTGAGCCCCCTGTAGTTGCCCCCAGTAGTGAGGCCCCTGTAGTTGCCCCCAGTAGTGAGTCCCCTGTAGTTGCCCCCAGTAGTGAGTCCCCTGTAGTTGCCCCCAGTAGTGAGTCCCCTGTAGTTACCCCCAGTAGTGAGGCCCCTGTAGTTACCCCCAGTAGTGAGGCCCCTGTAGTTACCCCCAGTAGTGAGCCCCTGTAGTTGCCCCCAGTAGTGAGCCCCTGTAGTTGCCCCCAGTAGTAGGCCCTTGTAGTTGCCCCCAGTAGTGAGCCCCTGTAGTTGCCCCCAGTAGTAGGCCCCTGTAGTTGCCCCCAGTAGCAGGCCCCTGTAGTTGCCCCCAGTAGTGAGCCCCTGTAGTTGCCCCCAGTAGTAGGCCCCTGTAGTTGCCCCCAGTAGTAGGCCCCTGTAGTTGCCCCCAGTAGTGAGCCCCTGTAGTTGCCCCCAGTAGTAGGCCCCTGTAGTTACCCCCAGTAGTGAGGCCCCTGTAGTGAGCCCCTGTAGTTGCCACCAGTAGTGATGGCCCCCACCGCGCGCACACACAAAAAAACAAACAAGCACTTATCTTTATCCCCGCTCCAGTGCTGCTGCCGTCCATCCCTGGTGTCTGCTCCTCGGCACTATGGGAGTGACGTCATTACGTCACTCCCATAGTGCACTGCGGGACCCGGAAGACGGAGCTCACTCCTGAGCTCCGTCCCCGGCGTCCGCTCCTCGGCACTATGGGAGTGACGTTATGACGTCACTCCCATAGTACACTGCGGGACCCGGAAGACGGAGGTAGCTCCGTCCTCCGGCTACCGCCAGGAGGATAGGAGTCGGGCGCCCGCTGGTAACACACTCAGTGGGCGCCCGGCAAATGGAGGGTGCAGGTGTGCGACCGCACCCCTTGCACCCTCCACAGTTACGCCAATGGAGGTGGAGCGCCGATCAGCGGCGCTCCTTCTCCATGCAGCTCCCGTGGACAATGGAGCCAGGTGCCCCCTTCAGGGCTGACGCCCGGCGGCAAATGACTCCATTGTCTCCGGGAGTTCCGCCACTGGATTAGGAGGTGTAAATTATCAGGTAAGGGGGAGAGGTGGGTTAGGAGGTATAAATTATAAGGGGAGCGTAATCATATTATTTGTTAGGGGAGGTAGGTTTGGAATATAGTAATGTATAAAAACATACATTTATTTGGCAAATATATATATATATATATATATATATATATATATATATACACACAGTAGGGGTGTGCACCGGCCACTTTTCGTGTTTTGGATCTGGATCTTTCTTCGTGTTTTGGATCTGGATTGGTTTTGCCAAAACCACCCTTCCGTGTTTTGGGTTCTGGGTTTTGTGTTTTGGATCTGTATTTTTTTTTAAACAAGCATAAAAAGAGCTAAAATCACAGAATTTGTGTGTTTTTCTGCTCCTATGCTATTATTAACCTCAATAACCTTAATTTCCACTCATTTCCAGTCTATTCTGAACACCTCATACCTCACAATAGTGTTTTTATATCCAAAAGGTTGCACCGAGGTAGCTGGATGACTATGCTAAGAGATACGAGTGGGCGGCACAAACACGTGGTCCATCTAGGAGTGACACTGCAGTGGCAGACAGGATGGCAGTTTGAAAAACTAGGCCCCAAACAGTACATAATTCAAAGAAAAAAAAGAGGTGCAAGATGGAATTGTCCTTGGCCCTCCCACCCACCCTTATGTTGTATAAACAGGACATGCACACTTTAACAAACCAAACATTTCAGCGCCAGGGTCTGCCACACGACTATGGCTGAAATGATTGGTTCGTTTGGGCCCCCACAAAACAAGCTGGCAATTAATCTGTCCCTGCACAAACTGGCTCTACGGAGGCAAGATGTCGTCCTCATCCTACTCATCCACCGATTCCTCACCCTCTTCAGTGTTGTGTACATCCTCATCCTCACAGAGTATTAATTCGTCCCCGCTGGAATCCACAACCACAGGTCCCTCTGTACGTTCTGGAGGCTGGTCTCCCTGGAAGAGTTGATAATTCATTTTATGAACATCATCTTCTCCACATTTTGTGGAAGCAACCTCCTACGCCTTTCGCTGACACGGTTCCCGGCTGCACTAAACACTCTTTCGGAGTACACACTGGAGGGGGGGCAACTCAGGTAAAATAGAGCCAGTTTGTACAGGGACCTCCAAATTGCTTCTTTTTCCTGCCAGTACAGGTACTTACTGTCTGACCAGCCCTTGACTTATGACACAGGCGCACGCTTGGCGCTGCTACTATGTTGATGCACGTGCGGCTACATCGCACACAAGTCACAAACACATTTAAAAAATAGTTTTTTATTTTTTGGAGCACTTTGAGAGTTACACCACCCTTTAACAGACAGACGCACGCTTGTCGCTGCTGCTTTGAGGATGCAAGTGCGGCTACAGCCCACACAATTCACAAAGACAGAAAAAAAAGAACAATATTTTTATTGTTTGTGTAGCACACTTTGAGGGTGTCACCACCCTTTAACAGACAGACGCACGCTTGTCGCTGCTGCTTTAAGGATGCAGGTGCGGCTACAGCCCACACATTTCACAAAGACAGAAAAAAAAAAGAAGAATTTTTTTATTGTTTGTGGAGTGCACTTTGAGGGTTACACCACCCTATAACAGACAGACGCATGCTTGTCGCTGCTGCTTTGAGGATGCAAGTGCGGCTACAGCCCACACATTTCACAAAGACAGAAAAAAAAAAGAAGAATATTTTTATTGTTTGTGGAGCGCACTTTGAGGGTTACACCACCCTTTAACAGACAGACGCACGCTTGTCGCTGCTGCTTTGAGGATGCAGGTGGAATATAGACGGGATTTGGAACCAGGGACACACTACCTCCATCAATTGTCTAAATCCCACTGCACTAATGGCGGATACCAAACGCACGTCTAACACCATCATAGCAGTCAAGGCCTCAGTTATACGTTTTGCTTCAGGATGACTGCTGTCGTACTTCATCCTCATCGCTAGGGACTGTTGGAGGGTCAATTGTTTAGTAAAAGTAATGGTGTTCCTACTTCCTCTCTGGGATGATGAACAACTCCCAGCAGCAGCAACAGCACTAGGAGGAAGTGGTTCTTGATCTTTCCCTATTTTATTTTTATCGGAGAAATTTTGGTCCTCCATTTATGTTATATTGATATATACGTGCGGCTAAGGCGTACACAAACACAGAAAATATTTTTTAATTTTTTGCTGGAGAGTAGTGCACTTTGTGGGTTACACCACCCTTTAAGAAATGAGCCAGCCGGCTCTTTACTTATGGGACACAGGCGCACGCTTGGCGCTGCTCCTTTGTTGATGCACGTGCAGCCACTGTGCGCACAATTCACAAACACAGAGAATATTTTTTTATTTGGTTTGGAGTGTACTTTGGGGGTTACAGCACCCTTTAACGGTCAAGCCAGCCGGCCCTTTACTTATGACACAGGCGCACGCTTGGCACTACTTTGTTGATGCACGTGCGGCTACTGCGCACACAATTCACAAACACAGAAAATATTTTTTTATTTGGTTTGGAGTGTACTTTGGGGGTTACAGCACCCTTTAACGGTCAAGCCAGCCGGCCCTTTACTTATGACACAGGCGCACGCTTGACACTACTTTGTTGATGCACGTGCGGCTACTGCGCACACAATTCACAAACACAGAAAATATTTTTTTATTTGGTTTGGAGTGTACTTTGGGGGTTACAGCACCTTTTATCGGTCAAGCCAGCCGGCCCTTTACTTATGACACAGGCGCACGCTTGGCACTACTTTGTTGATGCACGTGCGGCTACTGCGCACACAATTCACAAACACAGAAAAAATATATATTTTTTTTAGCACTTGGGGGGAGCACCCCTGACGGACAGAGCACCCCCTGGACAACACTACAGCACCCCTTTAGGACTGGGACACTGCACAGGACTTTGGAGTGGACACAGCCCCTATGGACAACAACAGCACAGCACAACACAGCCAGCCCCTATGGACTTTGAAGTAGTGGACACAGCCCCTATGGACAACAGCAGCACAGCGCAGCACAGCACAACACTACTCTGCACTACACTACACTACACAGCCCAGCCAGCCCTAACTCCCACCCTCCCTCTTCACTGTCCACAGCCGAGTGAGAAAATGGTGCTGACACGGGTACCTTATATAGGATCCAAGACCCGCGAGACCCGGAAGGCGGGATGATGACGTTTTGCCTCGATTTCAGATCCGAGTCAGGCGGGAGAAGTCGAGCCTGACTCGGATCGGCCTCGGATCGGGGGGGTTCGGATTTCAGAAATCCGAACCCGCTCACCCCTAATACATAGTATATACAAACACACACACAGTATATGTGAGTGTGTGTGTATAGAAATATATATATATATATATATATATATATATATAGGGAGGTAGTGCTGTCACTTGGGAGCTAATGAAGGGTTATACTGTTTTATACACCGCTAGATATCAAACCTTTGTGGATCTGCAAGAACCAGTTGTCCAGAAGAAGAGCAGATCAGTGGTTTGAAAGGCAAGCGGTAAGTGGTTGTAATATTTCCCCACACACACACTACACACAGAAGAAGGGAGTCCAGTCCAGTAGCTTGGACCCTTAGGTCCCTATTGGGTTTTAATTCATGTCTGCAATTACTGCATGTAAGCACACATTTCCTTGAATAAATCACAAGAATCAGGGCCGTAACTAGGAGTGTACGAGCGGTGCCACTGCACAGAGAGCAGGGCTCTGTGGGCGGCACAATTGCTGTTTCACGGTCCTTGTTTATGGCTAGGAGAGCACCTGGACTGGCACCCTGAAGCCAGTATTGCTGCAGCAGTGCCATCAGGAGCCTCCTTTGATGGGTCCAGCTCGTGGGTAGAGTAGGTGGGGGGGCCCTGCCTTTGTAGGTGGGGGGGCCCTGGAAGTTTGTACTGGACCCACAATTTTTGTTGGCAGCTCTGCTGTGGAAGGCCTTGTCCGGGCCATCCGCTGGGGATGGTCCTCTCGGGCATGCTACCTCTTGCTCCACATCCTATTCTCTGTGCTGATGTGCTGAGTTATTCCTGGCTCTAGTCCTATGCTTAGTCCTGCCTCTTTTGCCCTGGCTCCTATTTTTCCCTGCTGACTTCTTCCCTGGCCCCAGCTCCAGAGTCGAATTAAGGGGTGGTGAGTGCACGTCACCCAAGGTTTCCTTCTCTCAGGGGCCCCCCGGCCATTGATTATTGCAGCTGCAGTCACAGTGCATCAGGAGTCAGACTGCAGTGCATGTCAAGGGAGGCTAATAGGGAGGTGAAGCCAGGGCAGGGGGCGGGGCTACATGGCACTCATTTAGGGCTATTTCACACACGCTGGTTTTGACCTGTTGAATTCGTCAATAAACCTTTTAATATATGCCTTCCTATAAACCTCTAAGATTCACCTGCCTAGAACCTCTAAGACAAACCTTTTTTTTTTCTCTCTTGTCCCTGGATTCTGATCAACGCTTCCTCTACACAATAACCGGCCATACGCTCTCAGCAACACTGTGGTAATGAAAGACTAATGCGTCTCACAAAAGGCGCCTCCACCCTTTTGCTGAGAGAGGACTGACCGAGTGTTATCGTGTATCAGATAAACCGATGAGCCCCCACTGTTGAATTCGTCCATAAACCTCTTAATATATGCCTTCCTATAAACCTCTAAGATTCACCTGCCTAGAACCTCTAAGACAAAACCCTGCCTAAAACCTCTAAACAGAACGCTAATTGCATACGCAGTTTAACCGCAAATAAGGACAGGAGTGGAATCTGTGTTTCCAACGCACAAGTATTATTCAGGTAAAAGTACAGTCAGTTACACGCAATCTATACATACACAAGTTAGGCGTAAAAGGAAATAATACAGACCCAAGTACGGTTATACATACGCTGCGCCTCTGGACCCAGAGATAGACTTCTGACTAGATATCCTCAGTTCACCCAAAATTCAGCATGAACTGGCAAACCAGTGTTCGGACACATGTATTTATTCCCCCCCAGACTGAAACAGGACAAAGGGGGAACTTCCTGCTGATCTCATTGGTTCCCAGAGGAGAAGCATATGTAACGACACATTTAACAGGTTGTTTCAAATAGACTTTCCCTGCCTCTAACAGCCGGAGTCTTTCTGGTAACGCCTCCTGTAACATTCCATCAACTAAACATTTTGTTGCTTGTAAGTTCTGCGATCCATAACTTGAGTTTGCATGATGCGATCTCTCCACCGATAACACCAGGATTCTGTAAAAAAGCGTACGCATCAGAACGAAACCAAACACACCTTGCTTATCATATATAATACCTTAGATATCAAAAACCTCTATTTCTTAGCATTTAAACTAACAACCAACTTGAATCATACAATTTGATGGTAATGGAACCTTGTGTGCGAATATGTAGTGTGTGAGTATTCGGGGTTTGATATAAGGACGCTAGTTATTAATGGGTGAGATTTAAGTGCATAATTTCTCATACACGAAGTGAACATCCAGCAGTGTGGATGGCTGAGGGTTGTAGTTCTACATGCCCTCTGTCAGCAGGCCCCCACCTGTTGTGTGTTCAAAGGAAAACAAAACCTCTTTTGTTCTCACAGACTCTTGTGTGAAATGCAAATGTATTACCACCTTAAGCTGTGGAATTTTGGGGCCATCCTGTCTAGGATTCAGACAAATCCAATTGTGTAGATATTATATTACAATTGCCACAACTATACTTTATCTGCATCCAGGGATTCCCAATTTGTATGTAAAAATACCCATTGTCTCTTCTTATTTACTTTTACTCAGAAAGCTTGTTTTTCCAGTTGCCCTTGGTAGGTTAACAAAAACATTGCCATCTGTTCTTAGCTCCTGAGTTATAACTTGAATTGACGCTGACCACAAAAATGGTGTCTTGCGATCTCATTTCCAAAATGGAGTCTTGCGGCCATTTGCAAGATGGCATCGCCGCGATTAAATTTTAAACTGAACTTGTCTCAGCCAATTATTCAGCTTCGACAGTCCACCCTTTGATAGCAAACAACATGCTATCACAATCTGCTATTAGAATTTAATTTAGGCTTACATTTACATATTATTTGGTGTTATTATGGGATGGCACAAGGTGGTTCTTAATCCATCAATAATGTGTCTCTAGGCGGGGGCATAAAACTACTATTATACGCACACCGCGGATCTTGGGAGATCATGTGACAGATGTGGAAATGCACCAGTCTTATAACAGCAGTTTTGAAGGGGAATTTGAGACTTTACATTGTCTGGGTGTTCTATAAATAACATTTTAATAATATCTTCTATGCATGTCTAAATATTATACATTTAAATGATGGTACTTCCTAGCTCAGGGTTGTAGTGCAGCTCTGTATCTACCTCGGTATACATATTATCATTTCTGACCACCATCATAGTTTCATTCCTTCGTTTCACTCTGTTTTCACATTTTCCACACTTCAACACAATAGGAACACCCCGGACGCATATGCCAATTACTATGATGACAATCAGTATAAGGATCAAGAATTTGCCTACGCTGGCGACCACTTCCTGGACCCACTCTCCTAGACCCGAGAACCATTTCACTGGGTTCAGCCATGACACCCATCCTATCTTTTCCCCTGCTTCAGCCACTGATGCGTTATGGTTCTTACGAAATTCCCACTTTAGCTGCAGAATCTCATCCATCTTCTGGTCTATCACCTCCTTAGGGTCGCTGGTATCATTGGTGAATAAGTGCAACACTTTACTCCAAATTGGGTGGCTAATGTTACGTAATACTCTCCAGTAACAGCAGTTAAATAATTCAACACTAGCCTGTGTTGCACTAGTTCTTTCTTGTACGCTTGGAATTCTCTCCCTGTGTACCTGAATGTGTCATCGTACATCTCGGTGATATTATCTATTAATTTAGCAAGTTCCTGGATATATCTAAAATTTAATGTACCCCTAGCAATTCTGGTGGGATCCAGGGTGACTAAAACTTGGAAGCCAGTTGTCTCACTGATTAACTGAGCGGCTTTATGCATATCACCAGGTATCATATTTCTCTTGCCTCTGTGTTCATATTGTGTGTGAAGATATGGTGACGGTGTGTTTTTATGTATTCCCAACATTTCAACATGTGTGACGGTCATAACTTCTGGAACAACTCTTCCCAGATAACACAAACCTTCGGAACTCGGGGAGAGCCATTTATACGCTTTTCTTCCACATATAAAATATACATTATCAGGGAGAATATAAGGAATGGTATGCATCATTATCATTAAACACATTTCTCTTGCAAACAATCCTATCTCAGGCTCTTCCATCTGGTATATGCAAGTTTCTGGTTGTATTATTTAGCACAATAATATTGGTACTTTACCAATCATTTCTTTGGTGGAACTCAATGTATACCGGTACCTAAAATATTTCCCACTTGATTTAATTGAGCGTAGCAGATCATAGTTTATGGACTCATTATCAGCTCTTTGTGAGAAGGTCATCGTCTGATTATTCCCCGTCACTTCCCAACCTCCGGGTTTATTGGGGTTGGTTATGTTTAAACACAAAAGTGATTTATCTACTTGAAATTGATAGAGTTTGAAATGAGGCGGTTTGGATGAGAGGAATTTTCCATCCAATGTTTTCCCCTTTTGTAATTCTAAAATTTCCGTGATATTCAGCGGAAATGGCACCAACCCTACATTATGCTGTCCCTGTGGCACATGTGAACACACCCAGCAATCGGTTTGATTTAACACTTTGTCTACCATGCTGTGATAATCCTCTAAAGGATACCCTCCCCAGTACGGGTTATATTTAGGTTGGCACAGTTGAATACAGTTCTCATCAACTAGGGATCCACAAAACTCACAAATACAGGAATCTTCAGACGATAACCCTTCACACCTTCCCCGAGTATCCGGAATGACAGCTCTCTTAACAATAACAGTACTAAGATTGGTCAGACACTCCCCTGATTGGCATTGCACTCCTCCTGACTCCACTCCATCAGCTCCGCCATCAGCTCACATCTCCTTTATCAGTCCTCCATCACAGACACTGAGTATCCCCAAACAGATCATCATGACAAAAACTCTGGAAAGAAAAAGAACTAGGATGACCACAGCAGACCACTCCATTGCTGGAAGCATTGATCTACACATTTCTTTAGCTCAGATATCTCACCGTCACCTTTTTAATCCTTCCGGCACAAGCTCGCAATCGACAGGTCCACGTTATCGGCCTTGTCTCTGCCTTGTATCTCCACCGGTTGGTTAATATCCCTATAGTGAGCGGAATGGACCCACGTATCTTCCCCGGCCACCCTTTGAGAATGCTGTATCGTCAGATACGGACCTTTCCACCGATCAGTCAAACAACCTGAGCTAAAAATTTTTTGGATCATAACAAATTCTTCCAGATTTTGACATCATGACAGTTTGCATTAGACATGTTAGTTAATAACACTTTCAATTTCGGTTATTCTCATTCATCTTCGTGAGACCCTGCACAGTAACCTCATTATCATATTTTCACATGAGGCTGCCTGTTTGGACAGTATCTCAAAGGGGGGGCAAATAAAGGAAAAGACAATCTGGGATTATCTCGGTGTTGTTACCCATCATCTTACACATGTTCTTGGAAACGTCACCTATAAAATAAGTCCCCCTATCATTTTTAATAATTCTAGGGATATAGTATCTGCATACAGGTTCCTGCAATTAAATCTTGTTATCAATAGCTACTGCTCTAAATAATGCCTGTGCCACTGGGTTGGATAGTATTCCGAGTAGTCGACCTCAGCCTGGCATGGCTGCTGTTTATCCTTAGCAACCTTGTGTCCTATGAGTGGGAGATAAAGCAAAACAGTTTAATATCATTTAAACATGCAACAATAAATCGTCCACATTTTTCATTAGAACAGATCCATTGATAGGTTGAAAAGATTGTAAACAGTCATATAAGGCCTGGGAGAAGATAATGGGGTTACCTATGAACCCATGGGAAACTCGTGTTCCTGTGTGGTGTTCTTCACTTTGCAGTACTTACTTATGTGTCCCACTTGGTGACAGTTAAAACATAATTTTGAACGGGGTGGATGAAAAGATTGTTGTGGGATTTGAGCAAGAGGGAAAGGTGGTGGGTATGGGTAAGGATAGGGAGGGTAAGGATATTGTGGGGGATATGAGTATGGGACCTGTGGTTGTGTATGATATGTGGGGTAAGGATGTGTTTGCTGTGGTGTGGGATTGGTGAGGACGTGTAATTGTTCAGGTGCAGGTGTGTGTGTGGGTGCAGGTGTGTCGGTTGGCTGTGATGTTAACGTCATTCTCTCCAGAGCTTGTATACTGACAGCCATTAATTTTTCGCTCTGGGTCTCCCTCTTTTTTGAGATGTTTTTGTCATGTTCTATGGCAGACTCTATGAGGTTATCTATTGTAAGTCCCCGCCAGACAGGCTGTGAGGTCTGAACCCGAGTCTTTAAATTGTCTTTCAGACCGTCCATGAGTACCGTGACTATCATTCCCCTGTGGTGAGTGCTATCTTTAATATCTTCTATCCCAGTGTACTGGGTGATAGCCTGCAGAGCCCGGTCGCAATATTCTTCTGCAGTTTCACTCTCTTTTTGTTTGATTGTGAAGATTTTGTTCCAGTTAACTACTACTGGAAAATATACACCCAATTGAGTCACAATGCGGGAAATGTTACCTTGGTTTACTTGGTCTGTTAAGGGAATGTCGCCATCCAATACACAGTCCGTGATAAATTTTGTCATGTCGGTATTGCGTGGTAGACAGGCCCTTAACATCACACGCCAATCTTTATTAGTGGGCTCATGAGAACTACCCAAATTTCTCAAACATCTTTGACATTTGGCTAGTTCCTTTTTGGGATTGGGGAAATCATTTATGATGGAATTCAGTTCTGCTCTTGTCCATGGACAATGCATTACGACTTCCCTCGTGGGCACTACACCGTTTGCATCTGCATTTACATTTGGAACAGTTATTGTCCGAATGGGATGCAGACCGGCAGCGTTGCTACCTCTGACCTGGTTACCTGGCTGGGGGTTTAATCTGCTGCTGCTACGTATGGTATTAACAACTTCCTCTATGAGTGCAGAGTGTGTTAACACTTCCCTTGCTGTTACCGATGGAGATGGCGGCACCACCCGTGATTGTGGTGATGCAGCATCTATCATTTGCACAGCATGGGAAATGGCAGACATTACAATAGGCTCATCTTCTACATCATAAACATTTTCTTTATGGTTACTTAAGAGGGGTTACAAATTACTTGTTACATTTTTATTGGTATTTTTGGTAACTGTACTTGCACCTCCATCCACATAAGGTGGGGGAGGTGAGCGTGAACTGCTGGCAATACTCTCCATGATGCTACTTTGCCACCCGTGCGCGCCAATTTGCGGCTCGCCCGTATTGCAACTCAGCGTCGCGGATGTATTTTCTGGCAATGCGTTCGCAACGCTAGTTTGCGTCGTTAGCACATTTTTAAGCCAAGCATCCCCTTCATGCTGCCATATTTTTAAACATTCAAAATACTTAATCTTTTTCTCTCGGGATCGCACCATACTGATGTGATCCTGGACATTATCTAACACATTTTTGTCAAAACTACCAATTCTGGGAAACGGTCTAACACTCTTTCTCGTCATATTAAACCATATATCACAATACCTTATTGCATAAGTACCGTACTTAGTATGCATAATACGATGGGCTGATCCAATCGGAACCTCCATTAGCAGCACATCATTGCTTAACATTTCTACCGTTTGCGTGGCTCCCATTTTGAGACAACTCCTATGCTTTTCAATAAAAATTTAAACTGGTGAAAGACAATCAAGATACTTTCACTTACCTGTGAACGATTTAAGTCGGCGGCGCCCACACACCTGGATAAGATTTCGTAAGGCCACTTCCACACCTAGATAAGTTTTGAAACAGGCAACTTCCAGACCCGGATAAGTTTTAGTAAGGTAACTTCCAAACCTATGAGAGTTTGTATGTCGGCCACTCTCACGCACCTCTATACAACAAAGACAACATGTACACCTGCTACTGTGTTTAGAACGGTAAAGCTGCTTACCGAGCGACTAGGCTAACCCTTGCACCTAGCCCTTAAGGATCATACGGTACCCTTAACTTTAGGGAATAAATTACCCCTACCAACAATACACACACTGTTACACACTTTTTCTCTGCGCAGAAAATAAACGTTTAACCCAGATATTGGTAGATAGAAAAAAATGTAAACCTCAATGGCTTTGTTCAAACACATGGCAGCAGAACCGGAAATGCGTATACGCTTATTGTGCGACCGGCCGCATACACAATTATGCGACTACCACACAAGTGTATAATTACTTTTTAACTGCATACGCAAAAATGCGTCTCAGCCACATACTCAATACTGCGGCACCCCTCTAAAGGTAAGGTTCTATCAACAGAGAAAAAAACCTTTTTTTTTTCTCTCTTGTCCCTGGATTCTGATCAACGCTTCCTCTACACAATAACCGGCCATACGCTCTCAGCAACACTGTGGTAATGAAAGACTAATGCGTCTCACAAAAGGCGCCTCCACCCTTTTGCTGAGAGAGGACTGACCGAGTGTTATTGTGTATCAGATAAACCGATGAGCCCCCACTGTTGAATTCGTCCATAAACCTCTTAATATATGCCTTCCTATAAACCTCTAAGATTCACCTGCCTAGAACCTCTAAGACAAAACCCTGCCTAAAACCTCTAAACAGAACGCTAATTGCATACGCAGTTTAACCGCAAATAAGGACAGGAGTGGAATCTGTGTTTCCAACGCACAAGTATTATTCAGGTAAAAGTACAGTCAGTTACACGCAATCTATACATACACAAGTTAGGCGTAAAAGGAAATAATACAGACCCAAGTACGGTTATACATACGCTGCGCCTCTGGACCCAGAGATAGACTTCTGACTAGATATCCTCAGTTCACCCAAAATTCAGCATGAACTGGCAAACCAGTGTTCGGACACATGTATTTATTCCCCCCCAGACTGAAACAGGACAAAGGGGGAACTTCCTGCTGATCTCATTGGTTCCCAGAGGAGAAGCATATGTAACGACACATTTAACAGGTTGTTTCAAATAGACTTTCCCTGCCTCTAACAGCCGGAGTCTTTCTGGTAACGCCTCCTGTAACATTCCATCAACTAAACATTTTGTTGCTTGTAAGTTCTGCGATCCGTAACTTGAGTTTGCATGATGCGATCGGGATTCTGTAAAAAAGCGTATGCATCAGAACGAAACCAAACACACCTTGCTTATCATATATAATACCTTAGATATCAAAAACCTCTATTTCTTAGCATTTAAACTAACTTAACCAACTTGAATTATACAATTTGATGGTAATGGAACCTTGTGTGCGAATATGTAGTGTGTGAGTATTCGGGGTTTGATATAAGGACACTAGTTATTAATGGGTGAGATTTAAGTGCATAATTTCTCATACACGAAGTGAACATCCAGCAGTGTGGATGGCTGAGGGTTGTAGTTCTACATGCCCTCTGTCAGCAGGCCCCCACCTGTTGTGTGTTCAAAGGAAAACAAAACCTCTTTTGTTCTCACAGACTCTTGTGTGAAATGCAAATGTATTACCACCTTAAGCTGTGGAATTTTGGGGCCATCCTGTCTAGGATTCAGACAAATCCAATTGTGTAGATATTATATTACAATTGCCACAACTATACTTTATCTGCATCCAGGGATTCCCAATTTGTATGTAAAAATACCCATTGTCTCTTCTTATTTACTTTTACTCAGAAAGCTTGTTTTTCCAGTTGCCCTTGGTAGGTTAACAAAAACATTGCCATCTGTTCTTAGCTCCTGAGTTATAACTTGAATTGACGCTGACCACAAAAATGTTGTCTTGCGATCTCATTTCCAAAATGGAGTCTTGCGGCCATTCGCAAGATGGCGTCGCCGCGATTAAATTTTAAACTGAACTTGTCTCAGCCAATTATTCAGCTTCGACAGACCGGACGGCAAAAATCTGGGCATTTTCTCCTGTGGATAATTTCCTTTCACACACAACGATTTTGTGCCGAGTGAGATGGTTGTGCCGGTGTATGTTTTTTTTCCAATCTTTAACATTGAAACCGTGGACGGCAGCCGTCCATTTCAGTGGATATTCCTGGCTGTAACATGGTGACCATGCTGTGCCAGCTGAAAGGACCCATTTATTTACATAGTCGGTAAAAAAACGCTCAGATTTTTGCCGTCCGGTGAAAACTGGCATGTGTGAAATAGCCCTCAGAGCAAGGCTAGCAGGAGCATGAAAGAGAGGAGGGGATGGAGGAGTGATTTTGCTACAGATAGAGTATAGACAGTGAGTGTACTGTACCCTCCCTGGCTGTAAGGTGATAGAGAGGAAGGGGAGGGGATGGGTTTTATGATGGTGTATGTATTTATGTATCTGTATGTATAAGTGTGTGTGTATGTGACTCTGTAACTATATGTATGTGCATGATGTGTGTGTGACTGTGTATGTATGCCTGTATATATGTTTATGTATGTGTGTGTGACTTTATGCATGTGTGTTTGTATAAGTGTGTGTATGTATGTGTGTCTGTGACTGTATTTATGTATGTGCATGTGTGTGTGTATGTGTGTATATATAAGTGTATTTATGTATGTGTGTGTGTATAAGTGTGGACTGTGTGTGTGTATTAATGTGTGACTGTATGTGTGCATTAAGCCGCGTTCACACTAGCCGATATAATGAACGATAACAATGTCGTTATTGTCCAATCATTCATTATATCACCCAGTGTGTATGTTGTCAACGACCAGCGATGCGCACTCCCACTGGTCGTTGAAGACATTGTTCATCACCCGAACCTGCAGTCCAATATCGTCAGGTTGTGCAGGTTCGGGGATGAGGGAGGATGCTGGCACTGAACGATATCATTAATGACATTATGCACACCACTACAGGGAAAACACTAAACAATATCACTCAGTGAGGATATCGTTTAGTGTGTACGGCTTTTAGAGTGTGACTGTAGGTGTGTGTAACTGTATGTATGTGATGGTGTGTTACTGTATATATGTGCATGTGTGTATCTATGTATTTGTATACAGTATATGTATGTGACTATGGGTGGGATGTATTAATGGCAAAATGTGGTCATATCTCTGAAAACTGCTGTTTTCGGATGTTTAGCTACATTCCCTATGTATCAAGCTCGAGCTTGTACCCGATAGGCAACACCTTCTATAGATAGCAATGCTTACAGAAGTCTATGGGCCTCTTTGCACATAACTCTCCAAAAGGGATCCATTCGGATCCCTCCCAGTGTCCCCTGCACTATCCAGATGTCCCAAATTATACTCTTTAGGACCTACTAGTCTTATGTGCCCCAGGCCCCCCAAAGCCTTAATCCAGCTGTGCCCAGGTCCCAAGCTCCATCCCGTCTCCCTATCTCAGGGCCTCCTCCTCTTAAGGGGCACAAACAAGGGGATAATCAGAGAGGCAACAGAGAGAGGTTGTCATGAAGGGAGACACCTAGAAGGAAGGTTAGTAAAGGTGGAGTCAGGAAGAGGGTGCACTATGGAGGAGACTGGGAGAAGATATAGGCGGAGGAGATAAAAGGGATGAACAGAGCGAGATGTAGTTAGGAATAGTGAAGGAAATAAAGAGATCATTAGGAAGGCAGAGTAGGATGGGGCAAACGGAAAGAAGTCACAAAGGATTCGGAGAAGGGATAAAATAGGTAGATGAAAAGAGGGACAGGTCAGAATAGGAGATTGATGTAATCAGGGAGCAGTGACAGATATGGGGAAAATAGTGATATCACCAGGGAGCAGGGACAGAATGGGGGAGACAGAGATATCACCAGGGAGCAGGGACAGATTGGGGGAGAGAGATATCTCACCAGATAGAATTTTACGAATTCTACTCCAATTGCCCTATAATAATAACTATAGGTGGTACTAAAATAATGTGAAAAGGGTGTGAAAACACCCCTTTTCACATTATTTTAGTAAAAATAATGTTGATAAATAGAGCCCCAGGGAGCAGGACAGATTGGGGGAGAGAGAGATATCACCAGGGAGCAGGGACAGATTGGGGGAGAGAGAGATATCTCGCCAGGGAGCAGGGACAGATGTGGGGAGAGAGAGATATCACCAGGGAGCAGGGACACATTGGGGAGGAGAGAGAAATCACCAGGGAGCAGGGACAGATTGGGGGAGAGAGAGATATCACCAGGGAGCAGGGACAGATTGGGGGAGAGAGAGTTATCACCAGGGAGCAGGGACAGATTGGGGGAGAGAGATATCACCAGGGAGCAGGGACAGATGGGGGAGAGAGAGATATCACCAGGGAGCAGGGACAGATTGGGGGAGAGATATATCACCAGGGTGCAGGGACAGATTGGGGGAGAGAGATATCACCAGGGAGCAGGGACAGATTAGGGGAGAGAGATATCACCAGGGAGCAGGGACAGATTGGGGGAGAGAGAGATATCACCAGGGAGCAGGGACAGATTGGGGGAGAGATTGATGTCATCAGGGAGCAGGGACAGAATGGGAGAGAGAGATATCACCAGGGAGCAGGGACAGAATGGGGGAGAGAGAGATATCACCAGGGAGCAGGGACAGAATGGGGGAAAGAGTGATGTAATCAGGGAGCAGGGACAGAATCGGGGAGAGAGTGATGTAATCAGGGAGCAGGGACAGAAAGGGTGGGAGAGTGATGTAATCAGGGAGCAGGGACAGAATGGGTGGGAGAGTGATGTTATCAGGGAGCAGGGACAGAATGGCGGAAAGAGTGATGTAATCAGGGAGCAGGGACAGAATGGGGGAAAGAGTGATGTAATCAGGGAGCAGGGACAGAATGGGGGAAAGAGTGATGTAATCAGGGAGCAGGGACAGAATGGGGGAAAGAGTGATGTAATCAGGGAGCAGGGACAGAATGGGGGAAAGAGTGATGTTATCAGGGAGCAGGGACAGAATGGGGGAGAGAGAGATGTAATGAGGGAGCAGGGACAGAATGGGGGAGAGAGTGATGTAATCAGGGAGCAGGGACAGAATGGGGGAAAGAGTGATGTAATCAGGGAGCAAGGACAGAATGGGGGAGAGAGTGATGTAATCAGGGAGCAGGGACAGAATGGGGGAAAGAGTCATGTAAACAGGGAGCAGGGACAGAATGGGGGAAAGAGTGAAGTAATCAGGGAGCAGGGACAGAATGGGGGAGAGAGTGATGTAACCAGAGAGCAGGTAGAGAATGGGGGAGAAAGTGATGTAATCAGGGAGCAGGGACAGAATGGGGGAAAGAGTGATGTAACCAGGGAGCAGGGACAGAATGGGGGAAAGAGTGATGTAATCAGGGAGCAGGGACAGAATGGGGGAAAGAGTGATGTAATCAGGGAGCAGGGACAGAATGGGGGAAAGAGTGATGTAATCAGGGAGCAGGGACAGAATGGGGGAGAGAGTGATGTAACCAGAGAGCAGGGACAGAATGGGGGAGAAAGTGATGTAATCAGGGAGCAGGGACAGAATGGGGGAAAGAGTGATGTAACCAGGGAGCAGGGACAGAATGGGGGAAAGAGTGATGTAATCAGGGAGCAGGGACAGAATGGGGGAAAGAGTGATGTAATCAGGGAGCAGGGACAGAATGGGGGAAAGAGTGATGTAATCAGGGAGCAGGGACAGAATGGGGGAAAGAGTGAAGTTATTTGGGAGCAGGGACAGAATGGGGGAGAGAGTGATGTAATCAGGGAGCAGGGACAGAATGGGGGAGAGAGTGGGGAAAGAGTGATGTAATCAGGGAGCAGGGACAGAATGGGGGAAAGAGTGATGTAATCAGGGAGCAGGGACAGAATGGGGAAAGACTGATGTAATCAGGGAGCAGGGACAGAATGGAGGAAAGAGTGATGTAATTAGGGAGCAGGGACAGATTAGGGGAGAGAGATATCACCAGGGAGCAGGGACAGATTGGGGGAGAGAGAGATATCACCAGGGAGCAGGGACAGATTGGGGGAGAGATTGATGTCATCAGGGAGCAGGAACAGAATGGGAGAGAGAGATATCACCAGGGAGCAGGGACAGAATGGGGGAGAGAGAGATATCACCAGGGAGCAGGGACAGAATGGGGAAAGAGTGATGTAATCAGGGAGCAGGGACAGAATGGGGGAGAGAGTGATGTAATCAGGGAGCAGGGACAGAAAGGGTGGGAGAGTGATGTAATCAGGGAGCAGGGACAGAATGGGTGGGAGAGTGATGTTATCAGGGAGCAGGGACAGAATGGGGGAAAGAGTGATGTAATCAGGGAGCAGGGACAGAATGGGGGAAAGAGTGATGTAATCAGGGAGCTGGGACAGAATGGGGGAAAGAGTGATGTAATCAGGGAGCAGGGACAGAATGGGGGAAAGAGTGATGTAATCAGGGAGCAGGGACAGAATGGGGGAAAGAGTGATGTTATCAGGGAGCAGGGACAGAATGGGGGAGAGAGAGATGTAATGAGGGAGCAGGGACAGAATGGGGGAGAGAGTGATGTAATCAGGGAGCAGGGACAGAATGGGGGAAAGAGTGATGTAATCAGGGAGCAGGGACAGAATGGGGGAAAGAGTGATGTTATCAGGGAGCAGGGACAGAATGGGGGAGAGAGAGATGTAATGAGGGAGCAGGGACAGAATGGGGGAGAGAGTGATGTAATCAGGGAGCAGGGACAGAATGGGGGAAAGAGTGATGTAATCAGGGAGCAAGGACAGAATGGGGGAGAGAGTGATGTAATCAGGGAGCAGGGACAGAATGGGGGAAAGAGTCATGTAATCAGGGAGCAGGGACAGAATGGGGGAAAGAGTGAAGTAATCAGGGAGCAGGGACAGAATGGGGGAGAGAGTGATGTAACCAGAGAGCAGGGACAGAATGGGGGAGAAACTGATGTAATCAGGGAGCAGGGACAGAATGGGGGAAAGAGTGATGTAACCAGGGAGCAGGGACAGAATGGGGGAAAGAGTGATGTAATCAGGGAGCAGGGACAGAATGGGGGAAAGAGTGATGTAATCAGGGAGCAGGGACAGAATGGGGGAAAGAGTGATGTAACCAAGGAGCAGGGACAGAATGGGGGAAAGAGTGATGTAATCAGGGAGCAGGGACAGAATGGGGGAAAGAGTGATGTTATCTGGGAGCAGGGACAGAATGGGGGAGAGAGTGATGTAATCAGGGAGCAGGGACAGAATGGGGGAGAGAGTGGGGAAAGAGTGATGTAATCAGGGAGCAGGGACAGAATGGGGGAAAGAGTGATGTAATCAGGGAGCAGGGACAGAATGGGGAAAGACTGATGTAATCAGGGAGCAGGGACAGAATGGAGGAAAGAGTGATGTAATTAGGGAGCAGGGACAGATTAGGGGAGAGAGATATCACCAGGGAGCAGGGACAGATTGGGGGAGAGAGAGATATCACCAGGGAGCAGGGACAGATTGGGGGAGAGATTGATGTCATCAGGGAGCAGGGACAGAATGGGAGAGAGAGATATCACCAGGGAGCAGGGACAGAATGGGGGAGAGAGAGATATCACCAGGGAGCAGGGACAGAATGGGGAAAGAGTGATGTAATCAGGGAGCAGGGACAGAATGGGGGAGAGAGTGATGTAATCAGGGAGCAGGGACAGAAAGGGTGGGAGAGTGATGTAATCAGGGAGCAGGGACAGAATGGGTGGGCGAGTGATGTTATCAGGGAGCAGGGACAGAATGGGGGAAAAAGTGATGTAATCAGGGAGCAGGGACAGAATGGGGGAAAGAGTGATGTAATCAGGGAGCTGGGACAGAATGGGGGAAAGAGTGATGTAATCAGGGAGCAGGGACAGAATGGGGGAAAGAGTGATGTAATCAGGGAGCAGGGACAGAATGGGGGAAAGAGTGATGTTATCAGGGAGCAGGGACAGAATGGGGGAGAGAGAGATGTAATGAGGGAGCAGGGACAGAATGGGGGAGAGAGTGATGTAATCAGGGAGCAGGGACAGAATGGGGGAAAGAGTGATGTAATCAGGGAGCAGGGACAGAATGGGGGAAAGAGTGATGTTATCAGGGAGCAAGGACAGAATGGGGGAGAGAGTGATGTAATCAGGGAGCAGGGACAGAATGGGGGAAAGAGTCATGTAATCAGGGAGCAGGGACAGAGTGGGGGAAAGAGTGAAGTAATCAGGGAGCAGGGACAGAATGGGGGAGAGAGTGATGTAACCAGAGAGCAGGGACAGAATGGGGGAGAAAGTGATGTAATCAGGGAGCAGGGACAGAATGGGGGAAAGAGTGATGTAATCAGGGAGCAGGGACAGAATGGGGGAAAGAGTGATGTAATCAGGGAGCAGGGACAGAATGGGGGAAAGAGTGATGTAATCAGGGAGCAGGGACAGAATGGGGGAAAGAGTGATGTAATCAGGGAGCAGGGACAGAATGGGGGAGAGAGTGATGTAACCAAAGAGCAGGGACAGAATGCGGGAGAAAGTGATGTAATCAGGGAGCAGGGACAGAATGGGGGAGAAAGTGATGTAATCAGGGAGCAGGGACAGAATGGGGGAAAGAGTGATGTAACCAAGGAGCAGGGACAGAATGGGGGAAAGAGTGATGTAATCAGGGAGCAGGGACAGAATGGGGGAAAGAGTGATGTTATCTGGGAGCAGGGACAGAATGGGGGAGAGAGTGATGTAATCAGGGAGCAGGGACAGAATGGGGGAGAGAGTGGGGAAAGAGTGATGTAATCAGGGAGCAGGGACAGAATGGGGGAAAGAGTGATGTAATCAGGGAGCAGGGACAGAATGGGGAAAGACTGATGTAATCAGGGAGCAGGGACAGAATGGAGGAAAGAGTGATGTAATTAGGGAGCAGGGACAGATTAGGGGAGAGAGATATCACCAGGGAGCAGGGACAGATTGGGGGAGAGAGAGATATCACCAGGGAGCAGGGACAGATTGGGGGAGAGATTGATGTCATCAGGGAGCAGGGACAGAATGGGAGAGAGAGAGATCACCAGGGAGCAGGGACAGAATGGGGGGGAGAGAGATATCACCAGGGAGCAGGGACAGAATGGGGAAAGAGTGATGTAATCAGGGAGCAGGGACAGAATGGGGGAGAGAGTGATGTAATCAGGGAGCAGGGACAGAAAGGGTGGGAGAGTGATGTAATCAGGGAGCAGGGACAGATTGGGTGGGAGAGTGATGTTATCAGGGAGCAGGGACAGAATGGGGGAAAGAGTGATGTAATCAGGGAGCAGGGACAGAATGGGGGAAAGAGTGATGTAATCAGGGAGCAGGGACAGAATGGGGGAAAGAGTGATGTAATCAGGGAGCAGGGACAGAATGGATGAAAGAGTGATGTAATCAGGGAGCAGGGACAGAATGGGGGAAAGAGTGATGTAATCAGGGAGCAGGGACAGAATGGGGGAAAGAGTGATGTTATCAGGGAGCAGGGACAGAATGGGGGAGAGAGAGATGTAATGAGGGAGCAGGGACAGAATGGGGGAGAGAGTGATGTAATCAGGGAGCAGGGACAGAATGGGGGAAAGAGTGATGTAATCAGGGAGCAGGGACAGAATGGGGGAAAGAGTGATGTTATCAGGGAGCAGGGACAGAATGGGGGAGAGAGAGATGTAATGAGGGAGCAGGGACAGAATGGGGGAGAGAGTGATGTAATCAGGGAGCAGGGACAGAATGGGGGAAAGAGTGATGTAATCAGGGAGCAAGGACAGAATGGGGGAGAGAGTGATGTAATCAGGGAGCAGGGACAGAATGGGGGAAAGAGTCATGTAATCAGGGAGCAGGGACAGAGTGGGGGAAAGAGTGAAGTAATCAGGGAGCAGGGACAGAATGGGGGAGAGAGTGATGTAACCAGAGAGCAGGGACAGAATGGGGGAGAAAGTGATGTAATCAGGGAGCAGGGACAGAATGGGGGAAAGAGTGATGTAACCAGGGAGCAGGGACAGAATGGGGGAAAGAGTGATGTAATCAGGGAGCAGGGACAGAATGGGGGAAAGAGTGATGTAATCAGGGAGCAGGGACAGAATGGGGGAAAGAGTGATGTAATCAGGGAGCAGGGACAGAATGGGGGAGAGAGTGATGTAACCAAAGAGCAGGGACAGAATGGGGGAGAAAGTGATGTAATCAGGGAGCAGGGACAGAATGGGGGAGAAAGTGATGTAATCAGGGAGCAGGGACAGAATGGGGGAAAGAGTGATGTAACCAAGGAGCAGGGACAGAATGGGGGAAAGAGTGATGTAATCAGGGAGCAGGGACAGAATGGGGGAAAGAGTGATGTTATCTGGGAGCAGGGACAGAATGGGGGAGAGAGTGATGTAATCAGGGAGCAGGGACAGAATGGGGGAGAGAGTGGGGAAAGAGTGATGTAATCAGGGAGCAGGGACAGAATGGGGGAAAGAGTGATGTAATCAGGGAGCAGGGACAGAATGGGGAAAGACTGATGTAATGAGGGAGCAGGGACAGAATGGAGGAAAGAGTGATGTAATTAGGGAGCAGGGACAGATTAGGGGAGAGAGATATCACCAGGGAGCAGGGACAGATTGGGGGAGAGAGAGATATCACCAGGGAGCAGGGACAGATTGGGGGAGAGATTGATGTCATCAGGGAGCAGGGACAGAATGGGAGAGAGAGATATCACCAGGGAGCAGGGACAGATTAGGGGAGAGAGATATCACCAGGGAGCAGGGACAGATTGGGGGAGAGAGAGATATCAACAGGGAGCAGGGACAGATTGGGGGAGAGATTGACGTCATCAGGGAGCAGGGACAGAATGGGAGAGAGAGATATCACCAGGGAGCAGGGACAGAATGGGGGAGAGAGAGATATCACCAGGGAGCAGGGACAGAATGGGGAAAGAGTGATGTAATCAGGGAGCAGGGACAGAATGGGGGAGAGAGTGATGTAATCAGGGAGCAGGGACAGAAAGGGTGGGAGAGTGATGTAATCAGGGAGCAGGGACAGAATGGGTGGGAGAGTGATGTTATCAGGGAGCAGGGACAGAATGGGGGAAAGAGTGATGTAATCAGGGAGCAGGGACAGAATGGGGGAAAGAGTGATGTAATCAGGGAGCAGGGACAGAATGGGGGAAAGAGTGATGTAATCAGGGAGCAGGGACAGAATGGGGGAAAGAGTGATGTAATCAGGGAGCAGGGACAGAATGGGGGAAAGAGTGATGTTATCAGGGAGCAGGGACAGAATGGGGGAAAGAGTGATGTTATCAGGGAGCAGGGACAGAATGGGGGAGAGAGAGATGTAATGAGGGAGCAGGGACAGAATGGGGGAGAGAGTGATGTAATCAGGGAGCAGGGACAGAATGGGGGAAAGAGTGATGTAATCAGGGAGCAAGGACAGAATGGGGGAGAGAGTGATGTAATCAGGGAGCAGGGACAGAATGGGGGAAAGAGTGATGTAATCATGGAGCAGGGACAGAATGGGGGAAAGAGTGAAGTAATCAGGGAGCAGGGACAGAATGGGGGAGAGAGTGATGTAACCAGAGAGCAGGGACAGAATGGGGGACAAAGTGATGTAATCAGGGAGCAGGGACAGAATGGGGGAAAGAGTGATGTTATCAGGGAGCAGGGACAGAATGGGGGAAAGAGTCATGTTATCAGGGAGCAGGGACAGAATGGGGGAAAGAGTGATGTTATCAGGGAGGAGGGACAGAAGGGGGGAAAGAGTGATGTAATCAGGGAGCAGGGACAGAATGGGGGAAAGAGTGATGTTATCTGGGAGCAGGGACAGAATGGGGGAGAGAGTGATGTAATCAGGGAGCAGGGACAGAATGGGGGAGAGAGTGGGGAAAGAGTGATGTAATCAGGGAGCAGGGACAGAATGGGGGAAAGAGTGATGTAATCAGGGAGCAGGGACAGAATGGGGAAAGACTGATGTAATCAGGGAGCAGGGACAGAATGGAGGAAAGAGTGATGTAATTAGGGAGCAGGGACAGATTAGGGGAGAGAGATATCACCAGGGAGCAGGGACAGATTGGGGGAGAGAGAGATATCACCAGGGAGCAGGGACAGATTGGGGGAGAGATTGATGTCATCAGGGAGCAGGGACAGAATGGGAGAGAGAGATATCACCAGGGAGCAGGGACAGAATGGGGGAGAGAGATATATCACCAGGGAGCAGGGACAGAATGGGGAAAGAGTGATGTAATCAGGGAGCAGGGACAGAATGGGGGAGAGAGTGATGTAATCAGGGAGCAGGGACAGAAAGGGTGGGAGAGTGATGTAATCAGGGAGCAGGGACAGAATGGGTGGGAGAGTGATGCTATCAGGGAGCAGGGACAGAATGGGGGAAAGAGTGATGTAATCAGGGAGCAGGGACAGAATGGGGGAAAGAGTGATGTAATCAGGGAGCAGGGACAGAATGGGGGAAAGAGTGATGTAATCAGGGAGCAGGGACAGAATGGGGGAAAGAGTGATGTAATCAGGGAGCAGGGACAGAATGTGGGAAAGAGTGATGTTATCAGGGAGCAGGGACAGAATTGGGGAAAGAGTGATGTTATCAGGGAGCAGGGACAGAATGGGGGAGAGAGAGATGTAATGAGGGAGCAGGGACAGAATGGGGGAGAGAGTGATGTAATCAGGGAGCAGGGACAGAATGGGGGAAATAGTGATGTAATCAGGGAGCAGGGACAGATTGGGGGAGAGAGTGATGTAATCAGGGAGCAGGGACAGAATGGGGGAAAGAGTGATGCAATCAGGGAGCAGGGACAGAATGGGGGAAAGAGTGATGCAATCAGGGAGCAGGGACAGAATGGGGGAAAGAGTGACGCAATCAGGGAGCAGGGACAGAATGGGGGAAAGAGTGATGAATCAGGGAGCAGGGACAGAATGGGGGAAAGAGTGATGTAATCAGGGAGCAGGGACAGAATGGGAGAGAGAGATATCACCAGGGAGCAGGGACAGAATGGGGGAGAGAGAGATATCACCAGGGAGCAGGGACAGAATGGGGAAAGAGTGATGTAATCAGGGAGCAGGGACAGAAAGGGGGAGAGAGTGATGTAACCAGAGAGCAGGGACAGAATGGGGGAGAAAGTGATGTAATCAGGGAGCTGGGACAGAATGGGGGAGAAAGTGATGTAATCAGGGAGCAGGGACAGAATGGGGGAAAGAGTGATGTTATCTGGGAGCAGGGACAGAATGGGGGAGAGAGTGATGTAATCAGGGAGCAGGGACAGAATGGGGGAGAGAGTGGGGAAAGAGTGATGTAATCAGGGAGCAGGGACAGAATGGGGGAAAGAGTGATGTAATCAGGGAGCAGTGACAGAATGGGGAAAGACTGATGTAATCAGGGAGCAGGGACAGAATGGAGGAAAGAGTGATGTTATCAGGGAGCAGGGACAGAATGGGGGAGAGAGAGATGTAATGAGGGAGCAGGGACAGAATGGGGGAGAGAGTGATGTAATCAGGGAGCAGGGACAGAATGGGGGAAAGAGTGATGTAATCAGGGAGCAGGGACAGATTGGGGGAGAGAGTGATGTAATCAGGGAGCAGGGACAGAATGGGGGAAAGAGTGATGCAATCAGGGAGCAGGGACAGAATGGGGGAAAGAGTGATGCAATCAGGGAGCAGGGACAGAATGGGGTAAAGAGTGACGCAATCAGGGAGCAGGGACAGAATGGGGGAAAGAGTGATGAATCAGGGAGCAGGGACAGAATGGGGGAAAGAGTGATGTAATCAGGGAGCAGGGACAGAATGGGAGAGAGAGATATCACCAGGGAGCAGGGACAGAATGGGGGAGAGAGAGATATCACCAGGGAGCAGGGACAGAATGGGGAAAGAGTGATGTAATCAGGGAGCAGGGACAGAAAGGGGGAGAGAGTGATGTAACCAGAGAGCAGGGACAGAATGGGGGAGAAAGTGATGTAATCAGGGAGCTGGGACAGAATGGGGGAGAAAGTGATGTAATCAGGGAGCAGGGACAGAATGGGGGAAAGAGTGATGTTATCTGGGAGCAGGGACAGAATGGGGGAGAGAGTGATGTAATCAGGGAGCAGGGACAGAATGGGGGAGAGAGTGGGGAAAAAGTGATGTAATCAGGGAGCAGGGACAGAATGGGGAAAGACTTTTGTAATCAGGGAGCAGGGACAGAATGGAGGAAAGAGTGATGTAATTAGGGAGCAGGGACAGATTAGGGGAGAGAGATATCACCAGGGAGCAGGGACAGATTGGGGGAGAGAGAGATATCACCAGGGAGCAGGGACAGATTGGGGGAGAGATTGATGTCATCAGGGAGCAGGGACAGAATGGGAGAGAGAGATATCACCAGGGAGCAGGGACAGAATGGGGGGGAGAGAGATATCACCAGGGAGCAGGGACAGAATGGGGAAAGAGTGATGTAATCAGGGAGCAGGGACAGAATGGGGGAGAGAGTGATGTAATCAGGGAGCAGGGACAGAAAGGGTGGGAGAGTGATGTAATCAGGGAGCAGGGACAGAATGGGTGGGAGAGTGATGTTATCAGGGAGCAGGGACAGAATGGGGGAAAGAGTGATGTAATCAGGGAGCAGGGACAGAATGGGGGAAAGAGTGATGTAATCAGGGAGCAGGGACAGAATGGGGGAAAGAGTGATGTAATCAGGGAGCAGGGACAGAATGGATGAAAGAGTGATGTAATCAGGGAGCAGGGACAGAATGGGGGAAAGAGTGATGTAATCAGGGAGCAGGGACAGAATGGGGGAAAGAGTGATGTTATCAGGGAGCAGGGACAGAATGGGGGAGAGAGAGATGTAATGAGGGAGCAGGGACAGAATGGGGGAGAGAGTGATGTAATCAGGGAGCAGGGACAGAATGGGGGAAAGAGTGATGTAATCAGGGAGCAGGGACAGAATGGGGGAAAGAGTGATGTTATCAGGGAGCAGGGACAGAATGGGGGAGAGAGAGATGTAATGAGGGAGCAGGGACAGAATGGGGGAGAGAGTGATGTAATCAGGGAGCAGGGACAGAATGGGGGAAAGAGTGATGTAATCAGGGAGCAAGGACAGAATGGGGGAGAGAGTGATGTAATCAGGGAGCAGGGACAGAATGGGGGAAAGAGTCATGTAATCAGGGAGAAAGGACAGAGTGGGGGAAAGAGTGAAGTAATCAGGGAGCAGGGACAGAATGGGGGAGAGAGTGATGTAACCAGAGAGCAGGGACAGAATGGGGGAGAAAGTGATGTAATCAGGGAGCAGGGACAGAATGGGGGAAAGAGTGATGTAACCAGGGAGCAGGGACAGAATGGGGGAAAGAGTGATGTAATCAGGGAGCAGGGACAGAATGGGGGAAAGAGTGATGTAATCAGGGAGCAGGGACAGAATGGGGGAAAGAGTGATGTAATCAGGGAGCAGGGACAGAATGGGGGAGAGAGTGATGTAACCAAAGAGCAGGGACAGAATGGGGGAGAAAGTGATGTAATCAGGGAGCAGGGACAGAATGGGGGAGAAAGTGATGTAATCAGGGAGCAGGGACAGAATGGGGGAAAGAGTGATGTAACCAAGGAGCAGGGACAGAATGGGGGAAAGAGTGATGTAATCAGGGAGCAGGGACAGAATGGGGGAAAGAGTGATGTTATCTGGGAGCAGGGACAGAATGGGGGAGAGAGTGATGTAATCAGGGAGCAGGGACAGAATGGGGGAGAGAGTGGGGAAAGAGTGATGTAATCAGGGAGCAGGGACAGAATGGGGGAAAGAGTGATGTAATCAGGGAGCAGGGACAGAATGGGGAAAGACTGATGTAATGAGGGAGCAGGGACAGAATGGAGGAAAGAGTGATGTAATTAGGGAGCAGGGACAGATTAGGGGAGAGAGATATCACCAGGGAGCAGGGACAGATTGGGGGAGAGAGAGATATCACCAGGGAGCAGGGACAGATTGGGGGAGAGATTGATGTCATCAGGGAGCAGGGACAGAATGGGAGAGAGAGATATCACCAGGGAGCAGGGACAGATTAGGGGAGAGAGATATCACCAGGGAGCAGGGACAGATTGGGGGAGAGAGAGATATCAACAGGGAGCAGGGACAGATTGGGGGAGAAATTGATGTCATCAGGGAGCAGGGACAGAATGGGAGAGAGAGATATCACCAGGGAGCAGGGACAGAATGGGGGAGAGAGAGATATCACCAGGGAGCAGGGACAGAATGGGGAAAGAGTGATGTAATCAGGGAACAGGGACAGAATGGGGGAGAGAGTGATGTAATCAGGGAGCAGGGACAGAAAGGGTGGGAGAGTGATGTAATCAGGGAGCAGGGACAGAATGGGTGGGAGAGTGATGTTATCAGGGAGCAGGGACAGAATGGGGGAAAGAGTGATGTAATCAGGGAGCAGGGACAGAATGGGGGAAAGAGTGATGTAATCAGGGAGCAGGGACAGAATGGGGGAAAGAGTGATGTAATCAGGGAGCAGGGACAGAATGGGGGAGAGAGTGATGTAATCAGGGAGCAGGGACAGAATGGGGGAAAGAGTCATGTAATCAGGGAGCAGGGACAGAGTGGGGGAAAGAGTGAAGTAATCAGGGAGCAGGGACAGAATGGGGGAGAGAGTGATGTAACCAGAGAGCAGGGACAGAATGGGGGAGAAAGTGATGTAATCAGGGAGCAGGGACAGAATGGGGGAAAGAGTGATGTAACCAGGGAGCAGGGACAGAATGGGGGAAAGAGTGATGTAATCAGGGAGCAGGGACAGAATGGGGGAAAGAGTGATGTAATCAGGGAGCAGGGACAGAATGGGGGAAAGAGTGATGTAATCAGGGAGCAGGGACAGAATGGGGGAGAGAGTGATGTAACCAAAGAGCAGGGACAGAATGGGGGAGAAAGTGATGTAATCAGGGAGCAGGGACAGAATGGGGGAGAAAGTGATGTAATCAGGGAGCAGGGACAGAATGGGGGAAAGAGTGATGTAACCAAGGAGCAGGGACAGAATGGGGGAAAGAGTGATGTAATCAGGGAGCAGGGACAGAATGGGGGAAAGAGTGATGTTATCTGGGAGCAGGGACAGAATGGGGGAGAGAGTGATGTAATCAGGGAGCAGGGACAGAATGGGGGAGAGAGTGGGGAAAGAGTGATGTAATCAGGGAGCAGGGACAGAATGGGGGAAAGAGTGATGTAATCAGGGAGCAGGGACAGAATGGGGAAAGACTGATGTAATGAGGGAGCAGGGACAGAATGGAGGAAAGAGTGATGTAATTAGGGAGCAGGGACAGATTAGGGGAGAGAGATATCACCAGGGAGCAGGGACAGATTGGGGGAGAGAGAGATATCACCAGGGAGCAGGGACAGATTGGGGGAGAGATTGATGTCATCAGGGAGCAGGGACAGAATGGGAGAGAGAGATATCACCAGGGAGCAGGGACAGATTAGGGGAGAGAGATATCACCAGGGAGCAGGGACAGATTGGGGGAGAGAGAGATATCAACAGGGAGCAGGGACAGATTGGGGGAGAGATTGATGTCATCAGGGAGCAGGGACAGAATGGGAGAGAGAGATATCACCAGGGAGCAGGGACAGAATGGGGGAGAGAGAGATATCACCAGGGAGCAGGGACAGAATGGGGAAAGAGTGATGTAATCAGGGAACAGGGACAGAATGGGGGAGAGAGTGATGTAATCAGGGAGCAGGGACAGAAAGGGTGGGAGAGTGATGTAATCAGGGAGCAGGGACAGAATGGGTGGGAGAGTGATGTTATCAGGGAGCAGGGACAGAATGGGGGAAAGAGTGATGTAATCAGGGAGCAGGGACAGAATGGGGGAAAGAGTGATGTAATCAGGGAGCAGGGACAGAATGGGGGAAAGAGTGATGTAATCAGGGAGCAGGGACAGAATGGGGGAAAGAGTGATGTAATCAGGGAGCAGTGACAGAATGGGGGAAAGAGTGATGTTATCAGGGAGCAGGGACAGAATGGGGGAAAGAGTGATGTTATCAGGGAGCAGGGACAGAATGGGGGAGAGAGAGATGTAATGAGGGAGCAGGGACAGAATGGGGGAGAGAGTGATGTAATCAGGGAGCAGGGACAGAATGGGGGAAAGAGTGATGTAATCAGGGAGCAAGGACAGAATGGGGGAGAGAGTGATGTAATCAGGGAGCAGGGACAGAATGGGGGAAAGAGTGATGTAATCATGGAGCAGGGACAGAATGGGGGAAAGAGTGAAGTAATCAGGGAGCAGGGACAGAATGGGGGAGAGAGTGATGTAACCAGAGAGCAGGGACAGAATGGGGGACAAAGTGATGTAATCAGGGAGCAGGGACAGAATGGGGGAAAGAGTGATGTTATCAGGGAGCAGGGACAGAATGGGGGAAAGAGTCATGTTATCAGGGAGCAGGGACAGAATGGGGGAAAGAGTGATGTTATCAGGGAGTAGGGACAGAATGGGGGAAAGAGTGATGTAATCAGGGAGCAGGGACAGAATGGGGGAAAGAGTGATGTTATCTGGGAGCAGGGACAGAATGGGGGAGAGAGTGATGTAATCAAGGAGCAGGGACAGAATGGGGGAGAGAGTGGGGAAAGAGTGATGTAATCAGGGAGCAGGGACAGAATGGGGGAAAGAGTGATGTAATCAGGGAGCAGGGACAGAATGGGGAAAGACTGATGTAATCAGGGAGCAGGGACAGAATGGAGGAAAGAGTGATGTAATTAGGGAGCAGGGACAGATTAGGGGAGAGAGATATCACCAGGGAGCAGGGACAGATTGGGGGAGAGAGAGATATCACCAGGGAGCAGGGACAGATTGGGGGAGAGATTGATGTCATCAGGGAGCAGGGACAGAATGGGAGAGAGAGATATCACCAGGGAGCAGGGACAGAATGGGGGAGAGAGAGATATCACCAGGGAGCAGGGACAGAATGGGGAAAGAGTGATGTAATCAGGGAGCAGGGACAGAATGGGGGAGAGAGTGATGTAATCAGGGAGCAGGGACAGAAAGGGTGGGAGAGTGATGTAATCAGGGAGCAGGGACAGAATGGGTGGGAGAGTGATGTTATCAGGGAGCAGGGACAGAATGGGGGAAAGAGTGATGTAATCAGGGAGCAGGGACAGAATGGGGGAAAGAGTGATGTAATCAGGGAGCAGGGACAGAATGGGGGAAAGAGTGATGTAATCAGGGAGCAGGGACAGAATGGGGGAAAGAGTGATGTAATCAGGGAGCAGGGACAGAATGTGGGAAAGAGTGATGTTATCAGGGAGCAGGGACAGAATGGGGGAAAGAGTGATGTTATCAGGGAGCAGGGACAGAATGGGGGAGAGAGAGATGTAATGAGGGAGCAGGGACAGAATGGGGGAGAGAGTGATGTAATCAGGGAGCAGGGACAGAATGGGGGAAAGAGTGATGTAATCAGGGAGCAAGGACAGAATGGGGGAGAGAGTGATGTAATCAGGGAGCAGGGACAGAATGGGGGAAAGAGTGATGTAATCATGGAGCAGGGACAGAATGGGGGAAAGAGTGAAGTAATCAGGGAGCAGGGACAGAATGGGGGAGAGAGTGATGTAACCAGAGAGCAGGGACAGAATGGGGGACAAAGTGATGTAATCAGGGAGCAGGGACAGAATGGGGGAAAGAGTGATGTTATCAGGGAGCAGGGACAGAATGGGGGAAAGAGTGATGTTATCAGGGAGCAGGGACAGAATGGGGGAAAGAGTGATGTTATCAGGGAGCAGGGACAGAATGGGGGAAAGAGTGATGTAATCTGGGAGCAGGGACAGAATGGGGGAGAGAGTGATGTTATCAGGGAGCAGGGACAGAATGGGGGAGAGAGTGATGTAATCAGGGAGCAGGGACAGAATGGGGGAGAGAGTGATGTAATCAGGGAGCAGGGACAGAATGGGGGAAAGAGTGATGCAATCAGGGAGCAGGGACAGAATGGGGGAAAGAGTGATGCAATCAGGGAGCAGGGACAGAATGGGGGAAAGAGTGATGTAATCAGGGAGCAGGAACAGAATGGGGGAAAGAGTGATGAGTTATGTAATCAGGGAGCAGGGACAGAATGGGGAAAGAGTGATGTAATCAGAGAGCAGGGACAGAATGGCGGAAAGAGTGATGTAATTAGAGAGCAGGGACAGAAAGGGGGAAAGAGTGATGTAATCAGGGAGCAGGGACAGAATGGGGGAGAGAGTGATGTTATCAGGGAGCAGGGACAGAATGGGGGAGAGAGTGATGTTATCTGGGAGCAGGGACAGAATGGGGGAGAGAGTGATGTTATCAGGGAGCAGGGACAGAATGGGGGAGAGAGTGATGTAATCAGGGAGCAGGGACAGATTGGGGGAGAGAGTGATGTAATCAGGGAGCAGGGACAGAATGGGGGAAAGAGTGATGCAATCAGGGAGCAGGGACAGAATGGGGGAAAGAGTGATGCAATCAGGGAGCAGGGACAGAATGGGGGAAAGAGTGACGCAATCAGGGAGCAGGGACAGAATGGGGGAAAGAGTGATGAATCAGGGAGCAGGGACAGAATGGGGGAGAGAGTGATGTAATCAGGGAGCAGGGACAGAATGGGGGAAAGAGTGATGTAATCAGGGAGCAAGGACAGAATGGGGGAGAGAGTGATGTAATCAGGGAGCAGGGACAGAATGGGGGAAAGAGTGATGTAATCATGGAGCAGGGACAGAATGGGGGAAAGAGTGAAGTAATCAGGGAGCAGGGACAGAATGGGGGAGAGAGTGATGTATCCAGAGAGCAGGGACAGAATGGGGGACAAAGTGATGTAATCAGGGAGCAGGGACAGAATGGGGGAAAGAGTGATGTTATCAGGGAGCAGGGACAGAATGGGGGAAAGAGTCATGTTATCAGGGAGCAGGGACAGAATGGGGGAAAGAGTGATGTTATCAGGGAGCAGGGACAGAATGGGGGAAAGAGTGATGTAATCAGGGAGCAGGGACAGAATGGGGGAAAGAGTGATGTTATCTGGGAGCAGGGACAGAATGGGGGAGAGAGTGATGTAATCAGGGAGCAGGGACAGAATGGGGGAGAGAGTGGGGAAAGAGTGATGTAATCAGGGAGCAGGGACAGAATGGGGGAAAGAGTGATGTAATCAGGGAGCAGGGACAGAATGGGGAAAGACTGATGTAATCAGGGAGCAGGGACAGAATGGAGGAAAGAGTGATGTAATTAGGGAGCAGGGACAGATTAGGGGAGAGAGATATCACCAGGGAGCAGGGACAGATTGGGGGAGAGAGAGATATCACCAGGGAGCAGGGACAGATTGGGGGAGAGATTGATGTCATCAGGGAGCAGGGACAGAATGGGAGAGAGAGATATCACCAGGGAGCAGGGACAGAATGGGGGAGAGAGAGATATCACCAGGGAGCAGGGACAGAATGGGGAAAGAGTGATGTAATCAGGGAGCAGGGACAGAATGGGGGAGAGAGTGATGTAATCAGGGAGCAGGGACAGAAAGGGTGGGAGAGTGATGTAATCAGGGAGCAGGGACAGAATGGGTGGGAGAGTGATGTTATCAGGGAGCAGGGACAGAATGGGGGAAAGAGTGATGTAATCAGGGAGCAGGGACAGAATGGGGGAAAGAGTGATGTAATCAGGGAGCAGGGACAGAATGGGGGAAAGAGTGATGTAATCAGGGAGCAGGGACAGAATGTGGGAAAGAGTGATGTTATCAGGGAGCAGGGACAGAATGGGGGAAAGAGTGATGTAATCAGGGAGCAGGGACAGAATGGGGAAAGAGTGATGTAATCAGGGAGCAGGGACAGAATGGCGGAAAGAGTGATGTAATTAGGGAGCAGGGACAGAAAGGGGGAAAGAGTGATGTAATCAGGGAGCAGGGACAGAATGGGGGAGAGAGTGATGTTATCAGGGAGCAGGGACAGAATGGGGGAAAGATTGATGTTATCTGGGAGCAGGGACAGAATGGGGGAGAGAGTGATGTTATCAGGGAGCAGGGACAGAATGGGGGAGAGAGTGATGTTATCAGGGAGCAGTGACAGAATGGGGGAGAGAGTGATGTAATCAGGGAGCAGTGACAGAATGGGGGAGAGAGTGATGTAATCAGGGAGCAGGGACAGAATGGGGGAGAGAGTGATGTAATCAGGGAGCAGGGACAGAATGGGGGAAAGAGTGATGCAATCAGGGAGCAGGGACAGAATGGGGGAAAGAGTGATGCAATCAGGGAGCAGGGACAGAATGGGGGAAAGAGTGACGCAATCAGGGAGCAGGGACAGAATGGGGGAAAGAGTGATGAATCAGGGAGCAGGGACAGAATGGCGGAAAGAGTGATGTAATCAGGGAGCAGGGACAGAATGGGGGAAAGAGTGATGTAATCAGGGAGCAGGGACAGAATGGGGCGGAGAGAGATGTGATCAGGGAGCAGGGACAGAATGGGGGAGAGAGTGATGTAATTAGGGAGCAGGGACAGAATGGGGGAAAGAGTGATGTAATCAGGGAGCAGGGACAGAATGGAGGAGAGAGTGATGTAATCAGGGAGCAGGGACAGAATGGGGGAGAGGGTGATGTAATCAGGGAGCAGGGACAGAATGGGGGAGAGAGTGATGTAATCAGGGAGCAGGGACAGAATGGGGGCGAGAGTGATGTAATCAGGGAGCAGGGACAGAATGGGGGAAAGAGTGATGTAACCAGGGAGCAAGGACAGAATGGGGGAAAGAGTGATGTAATCAGGGAGCAGGGACAGAATGGGGGAAAGAGTGATGTAATCAGGGAGCAGGGACAGAATGGGGGAAAGAGTGATGTTATCTGGGAGCAGGGACAGAATGGGGGAGAGAGTGATGTAATCAGGGAGCAGGGACAGAATAGGGGAGAGAGTGGGGAAAGAGTGATGTAATCAGGGAGCAGGGACAGAATGGGGGAAAGAGTGATGTAATAAGGGAGCAGGGACAGAATGGGGAAAGACTGATGTAATCAGGGAGCAGGGACAGAATGGAGGAAAGAGTGATGTAATTAGGGAGCAGGGACAGATTAGGGGAGAGAGATATCACCAGGGAGCAGGGACAGATTGGGGGAGAGAGAGATATCACCAGGGAGCAGGGACAGATTGGGGGAGAGATTGATGTCATCAGGGAGCAGGGACAGAATGGGAGAGAGAGATATCACCAGGGAGCGGGGACAGAATGGGGGAGAGAGAGATATCACCAGGGAGCAGGGACAGAATGGGGAAAGAGTGATGTAATCAGGGAGCAGGGACAGAATGGGGGAGAGAGTGATGTAATCAGGGAGCAGGGACAGAAAGGGTGGGAGAGTGATGTAATCAGGGAGCAGGGACAGAATGGGTGGGAGAGTGATGTTATCAGGGAGCAGGGACAGAATGGGGGAAAGAGTGATGTAATCAGGGAGCAGGGACAGAATGGGGGAAAGAGTGATGTAATCAGGGAGCAGGGACAGAATGGGGGAAAGAGTGATGTAATCAGGGAGCAGGGACAGAATGGGGGAAAGAGTGATGTAATCAGGGAGCAGGGACAGAATGGGGGAAAGAGTGATGTTATCAGGGAGCAGGGACAGAATGGGGGAGAGAGAGATGTAATGAGGGAGCAGGGACAGAATGGGGGAGAGAGTGATGTAATCAGGGAGCAGGGACAGAATGGGGGAGAGAGTGATGTAATCAGGGAGCAAGGACAGAATGGGGGAGAGAGTGATGTAATCAGGGAGCAGGGACAGAATGGGGGAAAGAGTGATGTAATCATGGAGCAGGGACAGAATGGGGGAAAGAGTGAAGTAATCAGGGAGCAGGGACAGAATGGGGGAGAGAGTGATGTAACCAGAGAGCAGGGACAGACTGGGGGAGAGAGTGATGTTATCAGGGAGCAGTGACAGAATGGGGGAGAGAGTGATGTAATCAGGGAGCAGTGACAGAATGGGGGAGAGAGTGATGTAATCAGGGAGCAGGGACAGAATGGGGGAGAGAGTGATGTAATCAGGGAGCAGGGACAGAATGGGGGAAAGAGTGATGCAATCAGGGAGCAGGGACAGAATGGGGGAAAGAGTGATGCAATCAGGGAGCAGGGACAGAATGGGGGAAAGAGTGACGCAATCAGGGAGCAGGGACAGAATGGGGGAAAGAGTGATGAATCAGGGAGCAGGGACAGAATGGCGGAAAGAGTGATGTAATCAGGGAGCAGGGACAGAATGGGGGAAAGAGTGATGTAATCAGGGAGCAGGGACAGAATGGGGGGGAGAGAGATGTAATCAGGGAGCAGGGACAGAATGGGGGAGAGAGTGATGTAATTAGGGAGCAGGGACAGAATGGGGGAAAGAGTGATGTAATCAGGGAGCAGGGACAGAATGGAGGAGAGAGTGATGTAATCAGGGAGCAGGGACAGAATGGGGGAGAGGGTGATGTAATCAGGGAGCAGGGACAGAATGGGGGAGAGAGTGATGTAATCAGGGAGCAGGGACAGAATGGGGGCGAGAGTGATGTAATCAGGGAGCAGGGATAGAATGGGGGAAAGAATGATGTAATCAGGGAGCAGGGACAGAATGGGGTAAAGAGTGATGTAATCAGGGAGCAGGGACAGAATGGGGGAAAGAGTGATGCTATCAGGGAGCAGGGACAGAATGGGGGAGAGAGTGATGCTATCAGGGAGCAGGGACAGAATGGGGGAAAGAGTGATGCAATCAGGGAGCAGGGACAGAATGGGGGAAAGAGTGATGCAATCAGGGAGCAGGGACAGAATTGGGGAAAGAGTGATGTAATCAGGGAGCAGGGACAGAATGGGGGAAAGAGTGATGTAAGCAGGGAGCTGGGACAGAATGGGGGAAAGTGTGATGTAATCAGGGAGCAGGGACAGAATGGGGGAGAGAGTGATGTAATCAGGGAGCAGGGACAGAATGGGGGCGAGAGTGATGTAATCAGTGAGCAGGGACAGAATGGGGGAAAGAGTGATGTAACCAGGGAGCAAGGACAGAATGGGGGAAAGAGTGATGTTATCTGGGAGCAGGGACAGAATGGGGGAGAGAGTGATGTTATCAGGGAGCAGTGACAGAGTGGGGGAGAGAGTGATGTAATCAGGGAGCAGGGACAGAATGGGGGAGAGAGTGATGTAATCAGGGAGCAGGGACAGAATGGGGGAAAGAGTGATGCAATCAGGGAGCAGGGACAGAATGGGGGAAAGAGTGATGCAATCAGGGAGCAGGGACAGAATGGGGGAAAGAGTGACGCAATCAGGGAGCAGGGACAGAATGGGGGAAAGAGTGATGAATCAGGGAGCAGGGACAGAATGGCGGAAAGAGTGATGTAATCAGGGAGCAGGGACAGAATGGGGGAAAGAGTGATGAATCAGGGAGCAGGGACAGAATGGGGGAAAGAGTGATGTAATCAGGGAGCAGGGACAGAATGGGGGAGAGAGTGATGTAATCAGGGAGCAGGGACAGAATGGGGGAAAGAGTGATGCAATCAGGGAGCAGGGACAGAATGGGGGAAAGAGTGATGCAATCAGGGAGCAGGGACAGAATGGGGGAAAGAGTGACGCAATCAGGGAGCAGGGACAGAATGGGGGAAAGAGTGATGAATCAGGGAGCAGGGACAGAATGGCGGAAAGAGTGATGTAATCAGGGAGCAGGGACAGAATGGGGGAAAGAGTGATGTAATCAGGGAGCAGGGACAGAATGGGGGGGAGAGAGATGTAATCAGGGAGCAGGGACGGAATGGGGGAGAGAGTGATGTAATTAGGGAGCAGGGACAGAATGGGGGAAAGAGTGATGTAATCAGGGAGCAGGGACAGAATGGAGGAGAGAGTGATGTAATCAGGGAGCAGGGACAGAATGTGGGAGAGGGTGATGTAATCAGGGAGCAGGGACAGAATGGGGGAGAGAGTGATGTAATCAGGGAGCAGGGACAGAATGGGGGCGAGAGTGATGTAATCAGGGAGCAGGGACAGAATGGGGGAAAGAGTGATGTAATCAGGGAGCAGGGACAGAATGGGGTAAAGAGTGATGTAATCAGGGAGCAGGGACAGAATGGGGGAAAGAGTGATGCTATCAGGGAGCAGGGACAGAATGGGGGAGAGAGTGATGCTATCAGGGAGCAGGGACAGAATGGGGGAAAGAGTGATGCAATCAGGGAGCAGGGACAGAATGGGGGAAAGAGTGATGCAATCAGGGAGCAGGGACAGAATTGGGGAAAGAGTGATGTAATCAGGGAGCAGGGACAGAATGGGGGAAAGAGTGATGTAAGCAGGGAGCTGGGACAGAATGGGGGAAAGTGTGATGTAATCAGGGAGCAGGGACAGAATGGGGGAGAGAGTGATGTAATCAGGGAGCAGGGACAGAATGGGGGCGAGAGTGATGTAATCAGGGAGCAGGGACAGAATGGGGGGGAGAGAGATGTAATCAGGGAGCAGGGACAGAATGGGGGAGAGAGTGATGTAATCAGGGAGCAGGGACAGAATGGGGGAAAGAGTGATGCAATCAGGGAGCAGAGACAGAATGGGGGAAAGAGTGATGCAATCAGGGAGCAGGGACAGAATGGGGGAAAGAGTGACGCAATCAGGGAGCAGGGACAGAATGGGGGAAAGAGTGATGAATCAGGGAGCAGGGACAGAATGGCGGAAAGAGTGATGTAATCAGGGAGCAGGGACAGAATGGGGGAAAGAGTGATGTAATCAGGGAGCAGGGACAGAATGGGGGGGAGAGAGATGTAATCAGGGAGCAGGAACAGAATGGGGGAGAGAGTGATGTAATTAGGGAGCAGGGACAGAATGGGGGAAAGAGTGATGTAATCAGGGAGCAGGGACAGAATGGAGGAGAGAGTGATGTAATCAGGGAGCAGGGACAGAATGGGGGAGAGGGTGATGTAATCAGGGAGCAGGGACAGAATGGGGGAGAGAGTGATGTAATCAGGGAGCAGGGACAGAATGGGGGCGAGAGTGATGTAATCAGGGAGCAGGGACAGAATGGGGGAAAGAGTGATGTAATCAGGGAGCAGGGACAGAATGGGGTAAAGAGTGATGTAATCAGGGAGCAGGGACAGAATGGGGGAAAGAGTGATGCTATCAGGGAGCAGGGACAGAAAGGGTGGGAGAGTGATGTAATCAGGGAGCAGGGACAGAATGGGTGGGAGAGTGATGTTATCAGGGAGCAGGGACAGAATGGGGGAAAGAGTGATGTAATCAGGGAGCAGGGACAGAATGGGGGAAAGAGTGATGCAATCAGGGAGCAGGGACAGAATGGGGGAAAGAGTGATGCAATCAGGGAGCAGGGACAGAATGGGGGAAAGAGTGACGCAATCAGGGAGCAGGGACAGAATGGGGGAAAGAGTGATGAATCAGGGAGCAGGGACAGAATGGCGGAAAGAGTGATGTAATCAGGGAGCAGGGACAGAATGGGGGAAAGAGTGATGTAATCAGGGAGCAGGGACAGAATGGGGGGGAGAGAGATGTAATCAGGGAGCAGGGACAGAATGGGGGAGAGAGTGATGTAATTAGGGAGCAGGGACAGAATGGGGGAAAGAGTGATGTAATCAGGGAGCAGGGACAGAATGGAGGACAGAGTGATGTAATCAGGGAGCAGGGACAGAATGGGGGAGAGGGTGATGTAATCAGGGAGCAGGGACAGAATGGGGGAGAGGGTGATGTAATCAGGGAGCAGGGACAGAATGGGGGAGAGAGTGATGTAATCAGGGAGCAGGGACAGAATGGGGGCGAGAGTGATGTAATCAGGGAGCAGGGACAGAATGGGGGAAAGAGTGATGTAATCAGGGAGCAGGGACAGAATGGGGTAAAGAGTGATGTAATCAGGGAGCAGGGACAGAATGGGGGAAAGAGTGATGCTATCAGGGAGCAGGGACAGAATGGGGGAGAGAGTGATGCAATCAGGGAGCAGGGACAGAATGGGGGAAAGAGTGATGCAATCAGGGAGCAGGGACAGAATGGGGGAAAGAGTGATGCAATCAGGGAGCAGGGACAGAATTGGGGAAAGAGTGATGTAATCAGGGAGCAGGGACAGAATGGGGGAAAGAGTGATGTAATCAGAGAGCAGGGACAGAGAGGGGGAGAGAGTGATGTAATCAGGGAGCAGGGACAGAATGGGGGCGAGAGTGATGTAATCAGGGAGCAGGGACAGAATGGGGGAGAGAGTGATGTAATCAGTGAGCAGGGACAGAAAGGGGGAAAGAGTGATGTTATCAGGGAGCAGGGACAGAATGGGGGAGAGAGTGATGTAATCAGGGAGCAGGGACAGAAAGGGGGAAAGAGTGATGTAATCAGGGAGCAGGGACAGAATGGGGGAAAGAGTGATGCAATCAGGGAGCAGGGACAGAATGGGGGAAAGAGTGATGTAATCAGGGAGCAGGGACAGAATGGGGTAAAGAGTGATGTAATCAGGGAGCAGGGACAGAATGGGAGAGAGAGATATCACCAGGGAGCAGGGACAGAATGGGGGAGAGAGAGATATCACCAGGGAGCAGGGACAGAATGGGGGAAAGAGTGATGTAATCAGGGAGCAGGGTCAGAATGGGGGAAAGAGTGATGTAATCAGGGAGCAGGGACAGAATGGGGGAAAGAGTGATGTTATCTGGGAGCAGGTACAGAATGGGGGAGAGAGTGATGTTATCAGGGAGCAGTGACAGAATGGGGGAGAGAGTGATGTAATCAGTGAGCAGGGACAGAATGGGGGAGAGAGTGATGTTATCAGGGAGCAGTGACAGAATGGGGGCGAGAGTGATGTAATCAGAGAGCAGGGACAGAGAGGGGGAGAGAGTGATGTAATCAGGGAGCAGGGACAGAATGGGGGCGAGAGTGATGTAATCAGGGAGCAGGGACAGAATGGGGGAGAGAGTGATGCAATCAGGGAGCAGGGACAGAATGGGGGAAAGAGTGATGCAATCAGGGAGCAGGGACAGAATGGGGGAAAGAGTGAAGTAATCTGGGAGCAGGGACAGAATGGGGGAGAGAGTGATGTAACCAGAGAGCAGGGACAGAATGGGGGACAAAGTGATGTAATCAGGGAGCAGGGACAGAATGGGGGAAAGAGTGATGTAATCAGGGAGCAGGGACAGAATGGGGGAAAGAGTGATGTTATCAGGGAGCAGTGACAGAATGGGGGAGAGAGTGATGTAATCAGGGAGCAGTGACAGAATGGGGGAGAGAGTGATGTTATCAGGGAGCAGTGACAGAATGGGGGAGAGAGTGATGTAATCAGGGAGCAGGGACAGAATGGGGGAGAGAGTGATGTAATCAGGGAGCAGGGACAGAATGGGGGAGAGAGTGTTGCAATCAGGGAGCAGGGACAGAATGGGGGAAAGAGTGATGCAATCAGGGAGCAGGGACAGAATGGGGGAAAGAGTGATGCAATCAGGGAGCAGGGACAGAATGGGGGAAAGAGTGACGCAATCAGGGAGCAGGGACAGAATGGAGGAAAGAGTGATGAATCAGGGAGCAGGGACAGAATGGCGGAAAGAGTGATGTAATCAGGGAGCAGGGACAGAATGGGTGAAAGAGTGATGTAATCAGGGAGCAGGGACAGAATGGGGGGGAGAGAGATGTAATCAGGGAGCAGGGACAGAATGGGGGAGAGAGTGATGTAATCAGGGAGCAGGGACAGAATGGGGGAAAGAGTGATGTAATCAGGGAGCAGGGACAGAATGGGGGAGAGGGTGATGTAATCAGGGAGCAGGGACAGAATGGGGGAACGAGTGATGTAATCAGGGACAGAATGGGGGAGAGAGTGATGTTATCAGGGAGCAGGTAGAGAATGGGGGAAAGAGTGATGTTATCAGGGAGCAGGTAGAGAATGGGGGAGAGAGTGATGCTATGAGGGAGCAGGGACAGAATGGGGGAGAGAGTGATGCAATCAGGGAGCAGGGACAGAATGGGGGAAAGAGTGATGCAATCAGGGAGCAGGGACAGAATGGGGGAAAGAGTGATGCAATCAGGGAGCAGGGACAGAATGGGGGAAAGAGTGATGTAATCAGGGAGCAGGGACAGAATGGGGGGGAGAGAGATGTAATCAGGGAGCAGGGACACAATGGGGAAGAGAGTGATGTAATCAGGGAGCAGGGACAGAATGGGGGAAAGAGTGATGTAATCAGAGAGCAGGGAAAGAGTGGGGGAGAGAGTGATGTAGTCAGGGAGCAGGGACAGAATGGGGGCGAGAGTGATGTAATCAGGGAGCAGGGACAGAATGGGGGAAAGAGTGATGTAATCAGGGAGCAGGGACAGAATGGGGGAAAGAGTGATGTAATCAGGGAGCAGGGACAGAATGGGGGAAAGAGTGATGTAATCAGGGAGCAGGGACAGAAACGGGGAGAGAGTGATGTAATCAGGGAGCAGGGACAGAATGGGGGAAAGAGTGATGTAATCGGGGAGCAGGGACAGAATGGGGGAGAGAGTGATGTTATCAGGGAGCAGGGACAGAATGGGGGAGAGAGTGATGTTATCAGGGAGCAGGGACAGAATGGGGGAAAGAGTGATGTTATCAGGGAGCAGGGACAGAATGGGGGAAAGAGTGATGTTATCAGGGAGCAGGGACAGAATGGGGGAGAGAGTGATGTAATCAGGGAGCAGGGACAGAAAGGGGGAAAGAGTGATGTAATCAGGGAGCAGGGACAGAATGGGGGAAAGAGTGATGCAATCAGGGAGCAGGGACAGAATGGGGGAAAGAGTGATGTAATCAGGGAGCAGGGACAGAATGGGGGAAAGAGTGATGTAATCAGGGAGCAGGGACAGAATGGGAGAGAGAGATATCACCAGGGAGCAGGGACAGAATGGGGGAGAGAGAGATATCACCAGGGAGCAGGGACAGAATGGGGGAAAGAGTGATGTAATCAGGGAGCAGGGACAGAATGGGGGAAAGAGTGATGTAATCAGGGAGCAGGGACAGAATGGGGGAAAGAGTGATGTAATCAGGGAGCAGGGACAGAATGGGGGAAAGAGTGATGTAATCAGGGAGCAGGGACAGAATGGGGGAAAGAGTGATGTAATCAGGGAGCAGGGACAGAATGGGGAAAGAGTGATGTAATCAGGGAGCAGGGACAGAATGGCGGAAAGAGTGATGTAATTAGGGAGCAGGGACAGAAAGGGGGAAAGAGTGATGTAATCAGGGAGCAGGGACAGAATGGGGGAGAGAGTGATGTTATCAGGGAGCAGGGACAGAATGGGGGAAAGAGTGATGTTATCTGGGAGCAGGGACAGACTGGGGGAGAGAGTGATGTTATCAGGGAGCAGTGACAGAATGGGGGAGAGAGTGATGTAATCAGGGAGCAGTGACAGAATGGGGGAGAGAGTGATGTAATCAGGGAGCAGGGACAGAATGGGGGAGAGAGTGATGTAATCAGGGAGCAGGGACAGAATGGGGGAAAGAGTGATGCAATCAGGGAGCAGGGACAGAATGGGGGAAAGAGTGATGCAATCAGGGAGCAGGGACAGAATGGGGGAAAGAGTGACGCAATCAGGGAGCAGGGACAGAATGGGGGAAAGAGTGATGAATCAGGGAGCAGGGACAGAATGGCGGAAAGAGTGATGTAATCAGGGAGCAGGGACAGAATGGGGGAAAGAGTGATGTAATCAGGGAGCAGGGACAGAATGGGGGGGAGAGAGATGTAATCAGGGAGCAGGGACAGAATGGGGGAGAGAGTGATGTAATTAGGGAGCAGGGACAGAATGGGGGAAAGAGTGATGTAATCAGGGAGCAGGGACAGAATGGAGGACAGAGTGATGTAATCAGGGAGCAGGGACAGAATGGGGGAGAGGGTGATGTAATCAGGGAGCAGGGACAGAATGGGGGAGAGGGTGATGTAATCAGGGAGCAGGGACAGAATGGGGGAGAGAGTGATGTAATCAGGGAGCAGGGACAGAATGGGGGCGAGAGTGATGTAATCAGGGAGCAGGGACAGAATGGGGGAAAGAGTGATGTAATCAGGGAGCAGGGACAGAATGGGGTAAAGAGTGATGTAATCAGGGAGCAGGGACAGAATGGGGGAAAGAGTGATGCTATCAGGGAGCAGGGACAGAATGGGGGAGAGAGTGATGCAATCAGGGAGCAGGGACAGAATGGGGGAAAGAGTGATGCAATCAGGGAGCAGGGACAGAATGGGGGAAAGAGTGATGCAATCAGGGAGCAGGGACAGAATTGGGGAAAGAGTGATGTAATCAGGGAGCAGGGACAGAATGGGGGAAATAGTGATGTAATCAGAGAGCAGGGACAGAGAGGGGGAGAGAGTGATGTAATCAGGGAGCAGGGACAGAATGGGGGCGAGAGTGATGTAATCAGGGAGCAGGGACAGAATGGGGGAGAGAGTGATGTAATCAGGGAGCAGGGACAGAAAGGGGGAAAGAGTGATGTTATCAGGGAGCAGGGACAGAATGGGGGAGAGAGTGATGTAATCAGGGAGCAGGGACAGAAAGGGGGAAAGAGTGATGTAATCAGGGAGCAGGGACAGAATGGGGGAAAGAGTGATGCAATCAGGGAGCAGGGACAGAATGGGGGAAAGAGTGATGTAATCAGGGAGCAGGGACAGAATGGGGTAAAGAGTGATGTAATCAGGGAGCAGGGACAGAATGGGAGAGAGAGATATCACCAGGGAGCAGGGACAGAATGGGGGAGAGAGAGATATCACCAGGGAGCAGGGACAGAATGGGGGAAAGAGTGATGTAATCAGGGAGCAGGGTCAGAATGGGGGAAAGAGTGATGTAATCAGGGAGCAGGGACAGAATGGGGGAAAGAGTGATGTTATCTGGGAGCAGGTACAGAATGGGGGAGAGAGTGATGTTATCAGGGAGCAGTGACAGAATGGGGGAGAGAGTGATGTAATCAGGGAGCAGGGACAGAATGGGGGAGAGAGTGATGTTATCAGGGAGCAGTGACAGAATGGGTGAGAGAGTGATGTAATCAGAGAGCAGGGACAGAGAGGGGGAGAGAGTGATGTAATCAGGGAGCAGGGACAGAATGGGGGCGAGAGTGATGTAATCAGGGAGCAGGGACAGAATGGGGGAGAGAGTGATGCAATCAGGGAGCAGGGACAGAATGGGGGAAAGAGTGATGCAATCAGGGAGCAGGGACAGAATGGGGGAAAGAGTGAAGTAATCTGGGAGCAGGGACAGAATGGGGGAGAGAGTGATGTAACCAGAGAGCAGGGACAGAATGGGGGACAAAGTGATGTAATCAGGGAGCAGGGACAGAATTGGGGAAAGAGTGATGTAATCAGGGAGCAGGGACAGAATGGGGGAAAGAGTGATGTTATCAGGGAGCAGTGACAGAATGGGGGAGAGAGTGATGTAATCAGGGAGCAGTGACAGAATGGGGGAGAGAGTGATGTTATCAGGGAGCAGTGACAGAATGGGGGAGAGAGTGATGTAATCAGGGAGCAGGGACAGAATGGGGGAGAGAGTGATGTAATCAGGGAGCAGGGACAGAATGGGGGAGAGAGTGTTGCAATCAGGGAGCAGGGACAGAATGGGGGAAAGAGTGATGCAATCAGGGAGCAGGGACAGAATGGGGGAAAGAGTGATGCAATCAGGGAGCAGGGACAGAATGGGGGAAAGAGTGACGCAATCAGGGAGCAGGGACAGAATGGGGGAAAGAGTGATGAATCAGGGAGCAGGGACAGAATGGCGGAAAGAGTGATGTAATCAGGGAGCAGGGACAGAATGGGTGAAAGAGTGATGTAATCAGGGAGCAGGGACAGAATGGGGGGGAGAGAGATGTAATCAGGGAGCAGGGACAGAATGGGGGAGAGAGTGATGTAATCAGGGAGCAGGGACAGAATGGGGGAAAGAGTGATGTAATCAGGGAGCAGGGACAGAATGGGGGAGAGGGTGATGTAATCAGGGAGCAGGGACAGAATGGGGGAACGAGTGATGTAATCAGGGAGCAGGGACAGAATGGGGGAGAGAGTGATGTTATCAGGGAGCAGGTAGAGAATGGGGGAAAGAGTGATGTTATCAGGGAGCAGGTAGAGAATGGGGGAGAGAGTGATGCTATGAGGGAGCAGGGACAGAATGGGGGAGAGAGTGATGCAATCAGGGAGCAGGGACAGAATGGGGGAAAGAGTGATGCAATCAGGGAGCAGGGACAGAATGGGGGAAAGAGTGATGCAATCAGGGAGCAGGGACAGAATGGGGGAAAGAGTGATGTAATCAGGGAGCAGGGACAGAATGGGGGGGAGAGAGATGTAATCAGGGAGCAGGGACACAATGGGGAAGAGAGTGATGTAATCAGGGAGCAGGGACAGAATGGGGGAAAGAGTGATGTAATCAGAGAGCAGGGAAAGAGTGGGGGAGAGAGTGATGTAGTCAGGGAGCAGGGACAGAATGGGGGCGAGAGTGATGTAATCAGGGAGCAGGGACAGAATGGGGGAAAGAGTGATGTAATCAGGGAGCAGGGACAGAATGGGGGAAAGAGTGATGTAATCAGGGAGCAGGGACAGAATGGGGGAAAGAGTGATGTAATCAGGGAGCAGGGACAGAAACGGGGAGAGAGTGATGTAATCAGGGAGCAGGGACAGAATGGGGGAAAGAGTGATATAATCGGGGAGCAGGGACAGAATGGGGGAGAGAGTGATGTTATCAGGGAGCAGGGACAGAATGGGGGAGAGAGTGATGTTATCAGGGAGCAGGGACAGAATGGGGGAAAGAGTGATGTTATCAGGGAGCAGGGACAGAATGGGGGAAAGAGTGATGTTATCAGGGAGCAGGGACAGAATGGGGGAGAGAGTGATGTAATCAGGGAGCAGGGACAGAAAGGGGGAAAGAGTGATGTAATCAGGGAGCAGGGACAGAATGGGGGAAAGAGTGATGCAATCAGGGAGCAGGGACAGAATGGGGGAAAGAGTGATGTAATCAGGGAGCAGGGACAGAATGGGGGAAAGAGTGATGTAATCAGGGAGCAGGGACAGAATGGGAGAGAGAGATATCACCAGGGAGCAGGGACAGAATGGGGGAGAGAGAGATATCACCAGGGAGCAGGGACAGAATGGGGGAAAGAGTGATGTAATCAGGGAGCAGGGACAGAATGGGGGAAAGAGTGATGTAATCAGGGAGCAGGGACAGAATGGGGGAAAGAGTGATGTAATCAGGGAGCAGGGACAGAATGGGGGAAAGAGTGAAGAATTCAGGGAGTAGGGACAGAATGGGGGAAAGAGTGATGTTATCGGGGATCAGGGACAGAATGGGGGAGAGAGAGATGTAATGAGGGAGCAGGGACAGAATGGGGGAAAGAGTGATGTAATCAGGGAGCAGGGACAGAATGGGGGAAAGAGTGATGTAATCAGGGAGCAGGGACAGAATGGGGAAAAGAGTGATGTAATCAGGGAGCAGGGACAGAATGGGGGAAAGAGTGATGTAATCAGGGAGCAGGGACAGAATGGGGAAAGAGTGATGTAATCAGGGAGCAGGGACAGAATGGAGGAAAGAGTGATGTAATTAGGGAGCAGGGACAGAATGGCGGAAAGAGTGATGTAATCAGGGAGCAGGGACAGAATGGGGGAAAGAGTGATGTTATCTGGGAGCAGGTACAGAATGGGGGAGAGAGTGATGTTATCAGGGAGCAGTGACAGAATGGGGGAGAGATTGATGTAATCATGGAGCAGGGACAGAATGGGGGAGAGAGTGATGTAATCAGGGAGCAGGGACAGAATGGGGGAAAGAGTGATGCAATCAGGGAGCAGGGACAGAATGGGGGAAAGAGTGATGCAATCAGGGAGCAGGGACAGAATGGGGGAAAGAGTGATGCAATCAGGGAGCAGGGACAGAATGGGGGAAAGAGTGATGAATCAGGGAGCAGGGACAGAATGGGGGGGAGAGAGATGTAATCAGGGAGCAGGGACACAATGGGGAAGAGAGTGATGTAATCAGGGAGCAGGGACAGAATGGGGGAAAGAGTGATGTAATCAGGGAGCAGGGACAGAATGGGGGAAAGAGTGATGTAATCAGGGAGCAGGGACAGAATGGGGGGGAGAAAGATGTAATCAGGGAGCAGGGACAGAATGGGGGAGAGAGTGATGTAATCAGGGAGCAGGGACAGAATGGGGGAAAGAGTGATGTAATCAGAGGGCAGGGACAGAATGGAGGAGAGAGTGATGTAATCAGGGAGCAGGGACAGAATGGGGGTGAGGGTGATGTAATCAGGGAGCAGGGACAGAATGGGGGAGAGAGTGATGTAATCAGGGAGCAGGGACAGAATGGGGGAGAGAGTGATGTTATCAGGGAGCAGGGACAGAATGGGGGAAAGAGTGATGTTATCAGGGAGCAGGTAGAGAATGGGGGAGAGAGTGATGTTATCAGGGAGCAGGGACAGAATGGGGGAGAGAGTGATGCAATCAGGGAGCAGGGACAGAATGGGGGAAAGAGTGATGCAATCAGGGAGCAGGGACAGAATGGGGGAAAGAGTGATGCAATCAGGGAGCAGGGACAGAATGGGGGAAAGAGTGATGCAATCAGGGAGCAGGGACAGAATGGGGAAAAGAGTGATGCAATCAGGGAGCAGGGACAGAATGGGGGAAAGAGTGATGCAATCAGGGAGCAGGGACAGAATGGGGAAAAGAGTGATGCAATCAGGGAGCAGGGACAGAATAGGGGAAATAGTGATGTAATCAGGGAGCTGGGACAGAATGGGGGAAAGAGTGATTTTATCAGGGAGCAGGTACAGAATGGGGGAAAGAGTGATGTTATCAGGGAGCAGGTACAGAATGGGGGAGAGAGTGATGTTATCAGGGAGCAGGGACAGAATGGGGGAAAGAGTGATATAATCAGGGAGAAGGGACAGAATGGGGGAAAGAGTGATGCAATCAGGGAGCAGGCATAGAATGGGGGAAAGAGTGATGCAATCAGGGAGCAGGGACAGAATGGAGGAGAGAGTGATGCAATCAGGGAGCAGGGACAGAATAGGGGAAAGAGTGATGTAATAAGGGAGCAGGGACAGAATGGGGGAAAGAGTGATGCAATCAGGGAGCAGGGACAGAAACGGGGAGAGAGTGATGCAATCAGGGAGCAGGGACAGAATGGGGGAGAGAGTGTTGTAATCAGGGAGCTGGGACAGAATGGGGGAAAGAGTGATGTAATCAGGGAGCAGGGACAGAATGGGGGAGAGAGTGATGTAATCAGGGAGCAGGGACAGAATGGGGGAAAGAGTGATGTAATCAGGGAGCAGGGACAGAATGGGGGAAAGAGTGATATAATCAGGGAGCAGGGACAGAATGGGGGGGAGAGAGATGTATTCAGGGAGCAGGGACACAATGGGGAAGAGAGTGATGTAATCAGGGAGCAGGGACAGAATGGGGGAAAGAGTGATGTAATCAGAGAGCAGGGACAGAGTGGGGGAGAGAGTGATGTAGTCAGGGAGCAGGGACAGAATGGGGGCGAGAGTGATGTAATCAGGGAGCAGGGACAGAATGGGGGAAAGAGTGATGTAATCAGGGAGCAGGGACAGAATGGGGGAAAGAGTGATGTTATCAGGGAGCAGGGACAGAATGGGGGAAAGAGTGATGTTATCGGGGAGCAGGGACAGAATGGGGGAGAGAGAGATGTAATGAGGGAGCAGGGACAGAATGGGGGAAAGAGTGATGTAATTAGGGAGCAGGGACAGAATGGGGGAAAGAGTGATGTAATCAGGGAGCAAGGACAGAATGGGGGAGAGAGTGATGTAATCAGGGAGCAGGGACAGAATGGGGGAAAGAGTGATGTAATCATGGAGCAGGGACAGAATGGGGGAAAGAGTGAAGTAATCTGGGAGCAGGGACAGAATGGGGGAGAGAGTGATGTAACCAGAGAGCAGGGACAGAATGGGGGACAAAGTGATGTAATCAGGGAGCAGGGACAGAATGGGGGAAAGAGTGATGTAATCAGGGAGCAGGGACAGAATGGGGGAAAGAGTGATGTTATCAGGGAGCAGGGACAGAATGGGGGAAAGAGTGATGTTATCTGGGAGCAGTGACAGAATGGGGGAGAGAGTGATGTTATCAGGGAGCAGTGACAGAATGGGGGAGAGAGTGATGTAATCAGGGAGCAGGGACAGAATGGGGGAGAGAGTGATGTAATCAGGGAGCAGGGACAGAATGGGGGAGAGAGTGATGCAATCAGGGAGCAGGGACAGAATAGGGGAAAGAGTGATGTAATAAGGGAGCAGGGACAGAATGGGGGAAAAAGTGATGCAATCAGGGAGCAGGGACAGAAACGGGGAGAGAGTGATGCAATCAGGGAGCAGGGACAGAATGGGGGAGAGAGTGTTGTAATCAGGGAGCTGGGACAGAATGGGGGAAAGAGTGATGTAATCAGGGAGCAGGGACAGAATGGGGGAGAGAGTGATGTAATCAGGGAGCAGGGACAGAATGGGGGAAAGAGTGATGTAAGCAGGGAGCTGGGACAGAATGGGGGAAAGAGTGATGTAATCAGGGAGCAGGGACAGAATGGGGGAAAGAGTGATGTAATCAGGGAGCAGGGACAGAATGGGGGGGAGAGAGATGTATTCAGGGAGCAGGGACACAATGGGGAAGAGAGTGATGTAATGAGGGAGCAGGGACAGAATGGGGGAAAGAGTGATATAATCAGAGAGCAGGGACAGAGTGGGGGAGAGAGTGATGTTATCAGGGAGCAGGGACAGAATGGGGAAAGAGTGATGTTATCGGGGAGCAGGGACAGAATGGGGGAGAGAGAGATGTAATGAGGGAGCAGGGACAGAATGGGGGAAAGAGTGATGTAATTAGGGAGCAGGGACAGAATGGGGGAAAGAGTGATGTAATCAGGGAGCAAGGACAGAATGGGGGAGAGAGTGATGTAATCAGGGAGCAGGGACAGAATGGGGGAAAGAGTGATGTAATCATGGAGCAGGGACAGAATGGGGGAAAGAGTGAAGTAATCTGGGAGCAGGGACAGAATGGGGGAGAGAGTGATGTAACCAGAGAGCAGGGACAGAATGGGGGACAAAGTGATGTAATCAGGGAGCAGGGACAGAATGGGGGAAAGAGTGATGTAATCAGGGAGCAGGGACAGAATGGGGGAAAGAGTGATGTTATCAGGGAGGAGGGACAGAATGGGGGAAAGAGTGATGTTATCTGGGAGCAGTGACAGAATGGGGGAGAGAGTGATGTTATCAGGGAGCAGTGACAGAATGGGGGAGAGAGTGATGTAATCAGGGAGCAGGGACAGAATGGGGGAGAGAGTGATGTAATCAGGGAGCAGGGACAGAATGGGGGAGAGAATGATGCAATCAGGGAGCAGGGACAGAATGGGGGAAAGAGTGATGCAATCAGGGAGCAGGGACAGAATGGGGGAAAGAGTGATGCAATCAGGGAGCAGGGACAGAATGGGGGAAAGAGTGACGCAATCAGGTAGCAGGGACAGAATGGGGGAAAGAGTGATGAATCAGGGAGCAGGGACAGAATGGCGGAAAGAGTGATGTAATCAGGGAGCAGGGACAGAATGGGTGAAAGAGTGATGTAATCAGGGAGCAGGGACAGAATGGGGGGGAGAGAGATGTAATCAGGGAGCGGGGACAGAATGGGGGAGAGAGTGATGTAATCAGGGAGCAGGGACAGAATGGGGGAAAGAGTGATGTAATCAGGGAGCAGGGACAGAATGGGGGAGAGGGTGATGTAATCAGGGAGCAGGGACAGAATGGGGGAAAGAGTGATGTAATCAGGGAGCAGGGACAGAATGGGGGAGAGAGTGATGTTATCAGGGAGCAGGGACAGAATGGGGGAAAGAGTGATGTTATCAGGGAGCAGGTAGAGAATGGGGGAGAGAGTGATGCTATGAGGGAGCAGGGACAGAATGGGGGAGAGAGTGATGCAATCAGGGAGCAGGGACAGAATGGGGGAAAGAGTGATGCAATCAGGGAGCAGGGACAGAATGGGGGAAAGAGTGATGGAATCAGGGAGCAGGGACAGAATGGGGGAAAGAGTGATGTAATCAGGGAGCAGGGACAGAATGGGGGAAAGAGTGATGTAAGCAGGGAGCTGGGACAGAATGGGGGAAAGAGTGATGTAATCAGGGAGCAGGGACAGAATGGGGGAAAGAGTGATGTAATCAGGGAGCAGGGACAGAATGGGGGGGAGAGAGATGTAATCAGGGAGCAGGGACAGAATGGGGAAGAGAGTGATGTAATCAGGGAGCAGGGACAGAAAGGGGGAGAGAGTGATGTTATCAGGGAGCAGGGACAGAATGGGGGAAAGAGTGATGTTATCAGGGAGCAGGGACAGAATGGGGGAAAGAGTGATGTAATCAGGGAGCAGGGACAGAATGGGGGAAAGAGTGATGCAATCAGGGAGCAGGGACAGAATGGGGGAAAGAGTGATGTAATCAGGGAGCAGGGACAGAATGGGGGAAAGAGTGATGTAATCAGGGAGCAGGGACAGATTGGGAGAGAGAGATATCACCAGGGAGCAGGGACAGAATGGGGGAGAGAGAGATATCACCAGGGAGCAGGGACAGAATGGGGGAAAGAGTGATGTAATCAGGGAGCAGGGACTGAATGGGGGAAAGAGTGATGTAATCAGGGAGCAGGGACAGAATGGGGGAAAGAGTGAAGTATTCCTGGAGCAGGGACAGAATGGGGGAAAGAGTGATGTTATCGGGGAACAGGGACAGAATGGGGGAGAGAGAGATGTAATGAGGGAGCAGGGACAGAATGGGGGAAAGAGTGATGTAATCAGGGAGCAGGGACAGAATGGGGGAAAGAGTGATGTAATCAGGGAGCAGGGACAGAATAGGGGAAAGAGTGATGTAATCAGGGAGCAGGGACAGAATGGGGGAAAGAGTGATGTAATCAGGGAGCAGGGACAGAATGGGGAAAGAGTGATGTAATCAGGGAGCAGGGACAGAATGGAGGAAAGAGTGATGTAATTAGGGAGCAGGGACAGAATGGGGGAAAGAGTGATGTAATCAGGGAGCAGGGACAGAATGGGGGAAAGAGTGATGTTATCTGGGAGCAGGTACAGAATGGGGGAGAGAGTGATGTTATCAGGGAGTAGTGACAGAATGGGGGAGAGAGTGATGTAATCAGGGAGCATGGACAGAATGGGGGAGAGAGTGATGTAATCAGGGAGCAGGGAAAGAATGGGGGAAAGAGTGATGCAATCAGGGAGCAGGGACAGAATGGGGGAAAGAGTGATGCAATCAGGGAGCAGGGATAGAATGGGGGAAAGAGTGATGCAATCAGGGAGCAGGGACAGAATAGGGGAAAGAGTGATGAATCAGGGAGCCGGGACAGAATGGCGGAAAGAGTGATGTAATCAGGGAGCAGGGACAGAATGGGGGAAAGAGTGATGTAATCAGGGAGCAGGGACAGAATGGGGGGGAGAGCGATGTAATCAGGGAGCAGGGACAGAATGGGGGAGAGAGTGATGTAATCAGGGAGCAGGGACAGAAAGGGGGAAAGAGTGATGTAATCAGGGGGCAGGGACAGAATGGAGGAGAGAGTGATGTAATCAGGGAGCAGGGACAGAATGGGGGAGAGGGTGATGTAATCAGGGAGCAGGGACAGAATGGGGGAGAGAGTGATGTAATCAGGGAGCAGGGACAGAATGGGGGAGAGAGTGATGTTATCAGGGAGCAGGGACAGAATGGGGGAAAGAGTGATGTTATCAGGGAGCAGGTAGAGAATGGGGGAGAGAGTGATGTTATCAGGGAGCAGGGACAGAATGGGGGAGAGAGTGATGCAATCAGGGAGCAGAGACAGAATGGGGGAAAGAGTGATGCAATCAGGGAGCAGGGACAGAATGGGGGAAAGAGTGATGCAATCAGGGAGCAGGGACAGAATGGGGAAATGAGTGATGCAATCAGGGAGCAGGGACAGAATGGGGGAAAGAGTGATGCAATCAGGGAGCAGGGACAGAATGGGGAAAAGAGTGATGCAATCAGGGAGCAGGGACAGAATAGGGGAAATAGTGATGTAATCAGGGATCTGGGACAGAATGGGGGAAAGAGTGATGTTATCAGGGAGCAGGTACAGAATGGGGGAAAGAGTGATGTTATCAGGGAGCAGGTACAGAATGGGGGAGAGACTGATGTTATCAGGGAGCAGGGACAGAATGGGGGAAAGAGTGATATAATCAGGGAGCAGGGACAGAATGGGGGAAAGAGTGATGCAATCAGGGAGCAGGCATAGAATGGGGGAAAGAGTGATGTAATCAGGGAGCAGGGACAGAATGGGGGAAAGAGTGATGCAATCAGGGAGCAGGGACAGAATGGAGGAGAGAGTGATGCAATCAGGGAGCAGGGACAGAATAGGGGATAGAGTGATGTAATAAGGGAGCAGGGACAGAATGGGGGAAAGAGTGATGCAATCAGGGAGCAGGGACAGAAACGGGGAGAGAGTGATGCAATCAGGGAGCAAGGACAGAATGGGGGAGAGAGTGCTGTAATCAGGGAGCTGGGACAGAATGGGGGAAAGAGTGATGTAATCAGGGAGCAGGGACAGAATGGGGGAGAGAGTGATGTAATCAGGGAGCAGGGACAGAATGGGGGAAAGAGTGATGTAAGCAGGGAGCTGGGACAGAATGGGGGAAAGAGTGATGTAATCAGGGAGCAGGGACAGAATGGGGGAAAGAGTGATGTAATCAGGGAGCAGGGACAGAATGGGGGGGAGAGAGATGTAATCAGGGAGCAGGGACACAATGGGGAAGAGAGTGATGTAATCAGGGAGCAGGGACAGAATGGGGGAAAGAGTGATGTAATCAGGGAGCAGGGACAGAGTGGGGGAGAGAGTGATGTAGTCAGGGAGCAGGGACAGAATGGGGGCGAGAGTGATGTAATCAGGGAGCAGGGACAGAATGGGGGAAAGAGTGATGTAATCAGGGAGCAGGGACAGAATGGGGGAAAGAGTGATGTAATCAGGGAGCAGGGACAGAAAGGGGGAAAGAGTGATGTAATCAGGGAGCAGGGACAGAAACGGGGAGAGAGTGATGTAATCAGGGAGCAGGGACAGAATGGGGGAGAGAGTGTTGTAATCAGGGAGCAGGGACAGAATGGGGGAAAGAGTGATGTAATCAGGGAGCAGGGACAGAATGGGGGAGAGAGTGATGTTATCAGGGAGCAGGGACAGAATGGGGGAAAGAGTGATGTTATCAGGGAGCAGGGACAGAATGGGGGAAAGAGTGATGTTATCAGGGAGGAGGGACAGAATGGGGGAGAGAGTGATGTAATCAGGGAGCAGGGACAGAAAGGGGGAAAGAGTGATGTAATCAGGGAGCCGGGACAGAATGGGGGAAAGAGTGATGCAATCAGGGAGCAGAGACAGAATGGGGGAAAGAGTGATGTAATCAGGGAGCAGGGACAGAATGGGGGAAAGAGTGATGTAATCAGGGAGCAGGGACAGAATGGGAGAGAGAGATATCACCAGGGAGCAGGGACAGAATGGGGGAGAGAGAGATATCACCAGGGAGCAGGGACAGAATGGGGGAAAGAGTGATGTAATCAGGGAGCAGGGACAGAATGAGGGAAAGAGTGATGTAATCAGGGAGCAGGGACAGAATGGGGGAAAGAGTGATGTAATCAGGGAGCAGGGACAGAAAGGGGGAAAGAGTGATGTAATCAGGGAGCAGGGACAGAATGGGGAAAGAGTGATGTAATCAGGGAGCAGGGACAGAATGGGGAAAGAGTGATGTAATCAGGGAGCAGGGACAGAATGGGGGAAAGAGTGATGTTATCTGGGAGCAGGGACAGAATGGGGGAAAGAGTGATGTTATCAGGGAGCAGGTAGAGAATGGGGGAGAGAGTGATGTTATCAGGGAGCAGTGACAGAATGGGGGAGAGAGTGATGTAATCAGGGAGCAGGGACATAATGGGGGAGAGAGTGATGTAATCAGGGAGCAGGGACAGAATGGGGGAAAGAGTGATGCAATCAGGGAGCAGGGACAGAATGGGGGAAAGAGTGATGCAATCAGGGAGCAGGGACAGAATGGGGGAAAGAGTGATGCAATCAGGTAGCAGGGACAGAATGGGGGAAAGAGTGATGAATCAGGGAGCAGGGACAGAATGGCGGAAAGAGTGATGTAATCAGGGAGCAGGGACAGAATGGGGGAAAGAGTGATGTAATCAGGGAGCAGGGACAGAATTGGGGGGAGAGAGATGTAATCAGGGAGCAGGGACAGAATGGGGGAGAGAGTGGTGTAATCAGGGAGCAGGGACAGAATGGGGGAAAGAGTGATGTAATCAGGGAGCAGGGACAGAATGGAGGAGAGAGTGATGTAATCAGGGAGCAGGGACAGAATGGGGGAGAGGGTGATGTAATCAGGGAGCAGGGACAGAATGGGGGAGAGAGTTATGTAATCAGGGAGCAGGGACAGAATGGGGGAGAGAGTGATGTTATCAGGGAGCAGGGACAGAATGGGGGAAAGAGTGATGTTATCAGGGAGAAGGTAGAGAATGGGGGAGAGAGTGATGTTATCAGGGAGCAGGGACAGAATGGGGGAGAGAGTGATGCAATCAGGGAGCAGGGACAGAATGGGGGAAAGAGTGATGCAATCAGGGAGCAGGGACAGAATTGGGGAAAGAGTGATGCAATCAGGGAGCAGGGACAGAATGGGGAAAAGAGTGATGCAATCAGGGAGCAGGGACAGAATGGGGGAAAGAGTGATGCAATCAGGGAGCAGGGACAGAATAGGGGAAATAGTGATGTAATCAGGGAGCTGGGACAGAATGGGGGAAAGAGTGATGTTATCAGGGAGCAGGTACAGAATGGGGGAAAGAGTGATGTTATCAGGGAGCAGGTACAGAATGGGGGAGAGACTGATGTTATCAGGGAGCAGGGACAGAATGGGGGAAAGAGTGATATAATCAGGGAGCAGGGACAGAATGGGGGAAAGAGTGATGCAATCAGGGAGCAGGCATAGAATGGGGGAAAGAGTGATGTAATCAGGGAGCAGGGACAGAATGGGGGAAAGAGTGATGCAATCAGGGAGCAGGGACAGAATGGAGGAGAGAGTGATGCAATCAGGGAGCAGGGACAGAATAGGGGATAGAGTGATGTAATAAGGGAGCAGGGACAGAATGGGGGAAAGAGTGATGCAATCAGGGAGCAGGGACAGAAACGGGGAGAGAGTGATGCAATCAGGGAGCAGGGACAGAATGGGGGAGAGAGTGTTGTAATCAGGGAGCTGGGACAGAATGGGGGAAAGAGTGATGTAATCAGGGAGCAGGGACAGAATGGGGGAGAGAGTGATGTAATCAGGGAGCAGGGACAGAATGGGGGAAAGAGTGATGTAAGCAGGGAGCTGGGACAGAATGGGGGAAAGAGTGATGTAATCAGGGAGCAGGGACAGAATGGGGGAAAGAGTGATGTAATCAGGGAGCAGGGACAGAATGGGGGGGAGAGAGATGTAATCAGGGAGCAGGGACACAATGGGGAAGAGAGTGATGTAATCAGGGAGCAGGGACAGAATGGGGGAAAGAGTGATGTAATCAGGGAGCAGGGACAGAGTGGGGGAGAGAGTGATGTAGTCAGGGAGCAGGGACAGAATGGGGGCGAGAGTGATGTAATCAGGGAGCAGGGACAGAATGGGGGAAAGAGTGATGTAATCAGGGAGCAGGGACAGAATGGGGGAAAGAGTGATGTAATCAGGGAGCAGGGACAGAAAGGGGGAAAGAGTGATGTAATCAGGGAGCAGGGACAGAAACGGGGAGAGAGTGATGTAATCAGGGAGCAGGGACAGAATGGGGGAGAGAGTGTTGTAATCAGGGAGCAGGGACAGAATGGGGGAAAGAGTGATGTAATCAGGGAGCAGGGACAGAATGGGGGAGAGAGTGATGTTATCAGGGAGCAGGGACAGAATGGGGGAAAGAGTGATGTTATCAGGGAGCAGGGACAGAATGGGGGAAAGAGTGATGTTATCAGGGAGGAGGGACAGAATGGGGGAGAGAGTGATGTAATCAGGGAGCAGGGACAGAAAGGGGGAAAGAGTGATGTAATCAGGGAGCCGGGACAGAATGGGGGAAAGAGTGATGCAATCAGGGAGCAGAGACAGAATGGGGGAAAGAGTGATGTAATCAGGGAGCAGGGACAGAATGGGGGAAAGAGTGATGTAATCAGGGAGCAGGGACAGAATGGGAGAGAGAGATATCACCAGGGAGCAGGGACAGAATGGGGGAGAGAGAGATATCACCAGGGAGCAGGGACAGAATGGGGGAAAGAGTGATGTAATCAGGGAGCAGGGACAGAATGGGGGAAAGAGTGATGTAATCAGGGAGCAGGGACAGAATGGGGGAAAGAGTGATGTAATCAGGGAGCAGGGACAGAAAGGTGGAAAGAGTGATGTAATCAGGGAGCAGGGACAGAATGGGGAAAGAGTGATGTAATCAGGGAGCAGGGACAGAACGGGGAAAGAGTGATGTAATCAGGGAGCAGGGACAGAATGGGGGAAAGAGTGATGTTATCTGGGAGCAGGGACAGAATGGGGGAAAGAGTGATGTTATCAGGGAGCAGGTAGAGAATGGGGGAGAGAGTGATGTTATCAGGGAGCAGTGACAGAATGGGGGAGAGAGTGATGTAATCAGGGAGCAGGGACAGAATGGGGGAGAGAGTGATGTAATCAGGGAGCAGGGACAGAATGGGGGAAAGAGTGATGCAATCAGGGAGCAGGGACAGAATGGGGGAAAGAGTGATGCAATCAGGGAGCAGGGACAGAATGGGGGAAAGAGTGATGCAATCAGGTAGCAGGGACAGAATGGGGGAAAGAGTGATGAATCAGGGAGCAGGGACAGAATGGCGGAAAGAGTGATGTAATCAGGGAGCAGGGACAGAATGGGGGAAAGAGTGATGTAATCAGGGAGCAGGGACAGAATTGGGGGGAGAGAGATGTAATCAGGGAGCAGGGACAGAATGGGGGAGAGAGTGATGTAATCAGGGAGCAGGGACAGAATGGGGGAAAGAGTGATGTAATCAGGGAGCAGGGACAGAATGGAGGAGAGAGTGATGTAATCAGGGAGCAGGGACAGAATGGGGGAGAGGGTGATGTAATCAGGGAGCAGGGACAGAATGGGGGAGAGAGTTATGTAATCAGGGAGCAGGGACAGAATGGGGGAGAGAGTGATGTTATCAGGGAGCAGGGACAGAATGGGGGAAAGAGTGATGTTATCAGGGAGAAGGTAGAGAATGGGGGAGAGAGTGATGTTATCAGGGAGCAGGGACAGAATGGGGGAGAGAGTGATGCAATCAGGGAGCAGGGACAGAATGGGGGATAGAGTGATGCAATCAGGGAGCAGGGACAGAATTGGGGAAAGAGTGATGCAATCAGGGAGCAGGGACAGAATGGGGAAAAGAGTGATGCAATCAGGGAGCAGGGACAGAATGGGGGAAAGAGTGATGCAATCAGGGAGCAGGGACAGAATGGGGAAAAGAGTGATGCAATCAGGGAGCAGGGACAGAATAGGGGAAATAGTGATGTAATCAGGGTGCTGGGACAGAATGGGGGAAAGAGTGATGTTATCAGGGAGCAGGTACAGAATGGGGGAGAGAGTGATGTTATCAGGGAGCAGGGACAGAATGGGGGAAAGAGTGATATAATCAGGGAGCAGGGACAGAATGGGGGAAAGAGTGATGCAATCAGGGAGCAGGCATAGAATGGGGGAAAGAGTGATGTAATCAGGGAGCAGGGACAGAATGGGGGAAAGAGTGATGCAATCAGGGAGCAGGGACAGAATGGAGGAGAGAGTGATGCAATCAGGGAGCAGGGACAGAATAGGGGAAAGAGTGATGTAATAAGGGAGCAGGGACAGAATGGGGGAAAGAGTGATGCAATCAGGGAGCAGGGACAGAAACGGGGAGAGAGTGATGCAATCAGGGAGCAGGGACAGAATGGGGGAGAGAGTGTTGTAATCAAGGAGCTGGGACAGAATGGGGGAAAGAGTGATGTAATCAGGGAGCAGGGACAGAATGGGGGAGAGAGTGATGTTATCAGGGAGCAGGGACAGAATGGGGGAAAGAGTAATGTAATCAGGGAGCAGGGACAGATTGGGGGAAAGAGTGATGTAATCAGGGAGCAGGGACAGAATGGGGGAGAGAGTGATGTAATCAGGGAGCAGGGACAGAATGGGGGAAAGAATGATGTAATCAGGGAGCAGGGACAGAATGGGGGAAAGAGTGATGTAATCAGGGAGCAGGGACAGAATGGGGGAAAGAGTGATGTAATCAGGGAGCAGGGACAGAATGGGGGAAAGAGTGATGTAATCAGGGAGCAGGGACAGAATGGGGGAAAGAGTGATGTAATCAGGGAGCAGGGACAGAATGGGGGAAAGAGTGATGTAATCAGGGAGCAGGGACAGAATGGGGGGGAGAGAGATGTAGTCAGGGAGCTGGGACAGAATGGGGGAGAGAGTGATGTAATCAGGGAGCAGGGACAGAATGGGGGAAAGAGTGATGTAATCAGGGAGCAGGGACAGAATGGGGGAAAGAGTGATGTAATCAGGGAGCAGGGACAGAATGGGGGAAAGAGTGATGTAATCAGGGAGCAGGGACAGAATGGGGGAAAGAGTGATGTAATCAGGGAGCAGGGACAGAATGGGGGAGAGAGTGATGTAATCAGGGAGCAGGGACAGAATGGGGGAAAGAGTGATGTAATCAGAGAGCAGGGACAGAGTGGGGGAGAGAGTGATGTAATCAGGGAGCAGGGACAGAATGGGGGCGAGAGTGATGTAATCAGCGAGCAGGGACAGAATGGGGGAAAGAGTGATGTAATCAGGGAGGAGGGACAGAATGGGGGAGAGAGTGATGTAATCAGGAAGCAGAGACAGAATGGGGGAAAGAGTGATGTAATCAGGGAGCAGGGACAGAAACGGGGAGAGAGTGATGTAATCAGGGAGCAGGGACAGAATGGGGGAGAGAGTGTTGTAATCAGGGAGCAGGGACAGAATGTGGGAAAGAGTGATGTAATCAGGGAGCAGGGACAGAATGGGGGAGAGAGTGATGTTATCAGGGAGCAGGGACAGAATGGGGGAAAGAGTGATGTTATCCGGGAGCAGGGACAGAATGGGGGAAAGAGTGATGTTATCAGGGAGCAGGGACAGAATGGGGGAGAGAGTGATGTAATCAGGGAGCAGGGACAGAATGGGGGAAAGAGTGATGCAATCAGGGAGCAGGGACAGAATGGGGGAAAGAGTGATGCAATCAGGGAGCAGGGACAGATTGCGGGAAAGAGTGATGTAATCAGGGAGCAGGGACAGAATGGGGGAAAGAGTGATGTAATCAGGGAGCAGGGACTGAATGTTGGAAATAATGATGTAATCAGGGAGCAGGGACAGAATGGGGGAAAGAGTGATGTAATCAGGGAGCAGGGACAGAATGGGGGAAAGAGTGATGTAATCAGGGAGCAGGGACAGAATGGGGGAAAGAGTGATGTAATCAGGGAGCAGGGACAGAATGGGGGAAAGAGTGATGTAATCAGGGAGCAGGGACAGAATGGGGGAAAGAGTGATGTAATCAGGGAGCAGGGACAGAATGGGGGAGAGAGAGATGTAATCAGGGAGCAGGGACAGAATGGGGGAGAGAGTGATGTAATCAGGGAGCAGGGACAGAATGGGGGAAAGAGTGATGTTATCAGGGAGCAGGGACAGAATGGGGGAGAGAGTGATGTAATCAGGGAGCATGGACAGAATGGGGGAAAGAGTGATGTAATCAGGGAGCAGGGACTTAATGGGGGAGAGAGTGATGTAATCAGGGAGCAGGGACAGAATGGGGGAAAGAGTGATATAAACAGGGAAACAGGGCTGAATTATGAGACAGGGAGAGTTTGTAGTGGAGATGAAGCAGAATAGGAAAGTAGTCCTCAGCGAGTTGATGCAAGATTTATTCAGAAGGGAGAATGTTAATAACAAAGGCCCTCATTCAGAGCCGTACGCTCTGAGCAGAGCGCACTCTCTGAATGAGGGCCGGGCTCCATTTTCATGGAGCGTCCTCCTGGACGCTCGTGTAGCTGTGGGTCACCACCCACAGGCTATACGAGCGTGCTTTTTGATGGCCGCGATGGTCAAGATCATCGCGACCTTCGAAATTGCGAGCCGGAGCCTGCGGTTGAGGTTTTCAACCGCAAGCTCCGGAGTGATTTTGGCTCTATCAGAGCCAAAATCACTCCCACTGACATCACTAGTGATGTCAGTGGGCCGGCTTCTGACGGGAGGCGTTCCCATGGGAACGCCCCCGTCAGGGAGGCACGCCCCTGGCACGCCCACCAAAGGGGGCGTGCTGTCAATCAACATTGACAGCACGCCCCCTTTGATCGGACACAACGAGCGAAGGACTTTCCTTCGCTCGGCGCGTCTGGCGCATGCGCACGACGGAGCTCCCTCCGTCGTGCGCATGCTCAGTGCATAACATCGACCCACTTGCGAGCGGACAGCCGCTCGCGAGTGGGTCTGAATCAGGCCCAAAGGATGCGGGATTAGATGCAAGATACCCAAGTGGTTCATTCTCATAAGGCCTGCAGAATCAGGCCTTTTGAGAAAATACAAAATAAAATGATTCCCTTAGTCTAATGTAGATCTTTAAGGTGCTGTTATATTCTTAATTTCTGCAAAGCAATATCAATATTATAAATGTGCTGGGTGTGCCTGGGTGGTTACAGGTGGTTGACTAATCAGATGCAGATGTGGCGTAGTATGGGTGTGTTGTTGGAATGTTGCTGAAAGTGGTTGCATAAAGATGTGCTGAATCTCTCACATCAAAGGCCATACTCAGATGGATTAAATGCAAGTTGCATAGGGCTGGTGCAAGTTTTGATGATGCAACGGCTGGTGGCTTCTAAAAGCACAACAAGTGGTATAGCAGCGTCTATAGATGCTAAAAGTAGGCTTCTCAGGCCTTGCACATTCCAACGCACAGTTTTACACCATGCAAGGGGTTAGTAGAAGAAGCAAGTGTGTAAAACTCTGAATCAGGCCCTAAAGGGGAGAGAATCTCGCCTTCTCAGCAGACTCCACCCTCTCAACATACCCTGTCCCATTAGGGCTGCTTCCTAAAATTTCCCGGGCTGGTTTTCCATCCCAATCCGCCCCTGGTATGTAATCTAGGTTCCTATTTATCATTAAATATTTACAGCAGGTGTTTTTGGGGGATATCCATAAATATTAAGTACAGTATACCCAATGTAAGAAGGAGGGTCCACAGCAGATATCTGAGATATCTGCTGTGGTCCCTTCATTTCCAACAGATTCACGAAGCTCCAGAATTTAAAACACTCCAGAGTTTGGCCCATCTGAAGATGGCATTGTGCTGCTGTAGCCTCCAAAACCCACAGTGGTAGCGGCACAGACGTGGTCAGCAGACCGCATATGCACAGGGGTCCCAATAGAGGAGTGACGAGAACGTTGATGTGGTCACGTCACTCCTAGCACATTACAGAGACGCACTCCTTTCAGAGCCCTTGTCCCTGCAGGTGAGCAGTGATACATCTGGGCAGTACTATCACATTATACAATGAGATTTTGGGGGTTAATATCGCACCCAGATTGCACTGCAAATGTGATTATTGATAAATGGGCCCCTTAGTCTATTCACATTTATTATCTGTTTTAATTGGAATTTATGTACTGTATTTTTTACTGAATTGTAAGTACACATTTAAGCTCCACTTTTGACTAAACATTTATATACAGTTAACAGCTTAGAATAATTCATATACTACACAAGGTTACCTATTTACTCCTAGCCAGATATAATATTCACATAATACTTATATTACACGTAGTGGCCAGGAAAGGATTTAAAGGATGCCATGTCCATACCCCCACTTCTAATTCCCACTTCCAGCACTGCAGCTAACCACAAGAATGGAGGGTTTCTGGGGATATCCCGCAAATATTTGCTATTAAATATGGCCCAGAAAGAGCAATTCAGCCTCTGCCGATTGTTATACAAGAGAGGATCACTGAGCCTGAGTACACAGCAGCTTATACTATCTGATTCTACACAGAAACATGATCTGAGCATATTATCAGCAATTACAGAAAAAAGAGAATATGAATCAATGAGTTTGTAATAGTATGAATGAAAGCGGTGATATAATGACGAGAATTAGTCACACAGTGCCCCTTATCCAAAGACGTCTCAACTTTTCCTTGTTTTTCGAGGTCAACAAGCACAAGATAAGTAGTAATAGTAATAGTTTTATTTATATAGTGCTATTAGCAAATAGCACTCAGGGATGAAATGGGACCAGCTCAGGAGCGCTCCAAGATGTTATAGGCAGCTCCTGGGTGTCACAGCCGTCAGTCAGCGGAGGCAGCTGGTTGTTCCTCTTCTGATCACATAATGTTCTACAACGATATGGTAATGATGTTGTCTACCCAAATTTATGTTCCCGAATGATGATGGGGTAGTGATGCTTGTATGGGAGGTTCACGATGCAGGATAAAGATGACATAACCCATGGGGTAACAGCCAGGTACAGTGGTGATATTAGTACTCTTGTCTGACCCCTAATTTGATGCTGCTAATGTTGTTGATATTGCTGATGTTCTTGATGTTGCTGATGTTCTTGATGTTGATGTTGCTGATGTTATTTAGCGCTAGATTAAAGCTGCCATCTGGGCACTAGACGCAAGCCGGTTTCCTGTTGATGCTGGAAAGAGCGATGGCAAATGTCTGCAGGGGACTAAATGGAAAGTTGACTTCCATTGCGTAGACATCCTCTGAAATGCGCACAAAGTCCATGAGGGTCTCATCAGCTACATGAGGAAAGAGACACCACGTTATCACATGACAATAGCGCCTTTACACTGTACAATGCTACTTATATCAGTTACCCATTTTACAGGGTCAATAAACCCAACATCCTCCCTCCCTGAGGAGAAACTCACGCTCAGTGGTGTCTATCAGCTGGAAATTCTTTGCAGATGGACGAGTGGCGCGATTATGGAAGGGCAGTGCGTAGGCCTTCTGTTCAGCTTCCCAGATTGGTGCCTTGCTTTCCACCCTCATAAAGCACCCCGGGGTAATCGCAGGGATGGTGATTTCCATTTTCCTCACACTGCGCCCAAGAATGTTTCTTTCCTGTTGGAGGGTAAAACAGAAGGATACAAATCACACACTTGGACTTCATAGAGATTGTGGGGGTCCTTCAGACCCAGTCGCAAGCACCGATGTGCTCGCAACCGGGTCGATGGGTAGCCCTGCATACGTACAGCGGCCACACTGCACGTGTGCAAGCCCCGGAGCGAAAGAAAAACTGTCTCGCTCCGGAGCTCGCTACAAAAGGGGCGGCTGTCAATGTTGATCGACAGCTCGCCCCTTTTTGTAGGTGGGTCGGGGGGGTGGTTTCCAAAACGAAGGCGTTCCTTAAGAAACGCCTACCGTTTTGTGGGCGGCTGCAATGACATCATCAATGATGTCAGTGGGGAGCTTCCTGCTCCATCAGAGCAGAAAGCTCCCCAACCTTAGGGTCTGGTCGCAAGCCCCGATGGTCGCAATGGTGATCACCATCACGACCATCACCCTGGTCGCGAGCTAAGCTGTTGGTGGTAACCCACAGCTTAGCTTGCGACCAGGAGGCCGCACCAAAAAACAAGAAGCACCCGCCCTCATTCAGAGAGAGCGATCGCTTCTTGCGACCGCCTCTGACTGAGGTCCAGTGTCTCAGTGTTCTTCATGTGTAATATGTTACCAGCCTCATGTGTTCTGTGTTCTTTATTTAAGTTGCCATAATACTCTGCAATCTTTACTGGGCGCAGAGTAACTGGCACATAATAAATGCTGTAGATCGAAATAAGGATATAGATAATAGAAGTTCCTCCTGTGTATAGGTAAAGGAGGTACAATATGTATTTCCATCACATGTGATGTCAGTGCTACCCGGGCAGAAAGACAGGAATGTTACAAAGCTTACCCAGCATTTCTCTATTCTAATTGGTGGCAGTTACTGGGCAAATCATAGATGTCCCAGAACAGGGATTAATGTAAACTAATTCTCTAGTTCTATATTTTCTGTAGTAATGTAGTGATGTCATTAGAAATGAAAGTAGTGGTTAGGTGTCAGGTCCTCTTTAAACATATGAAATGATTTATTATTAGTTATATTTAATGTTTTTTGTGTAATATTGAAGGACTAAATAACAGGGGCTGCCTCTAAAGTGTACTACAATGTTCCAGAGGTGTAACACTTACATAACAGATGGTTCCTAACTCTTGGTCTCTCTTCTGGCCAAACATAGTCATTCGGGTTCCCAGGATGTTGGATCTGGAATCACATTAGGGAGTCAAACACCTTATAAATGAAATCATTGTGGGGGAATGTATGAAATCAATGACTTTTGGTGTTTTGGGGTAATATACAAGTTGCCAGATTTATCAAAGCAAAACTCTAAAATTGCCTCAAAACCATAATTTTCACACCTGGGGGCCTATTCATTAAACTTAAAAGTTCTCTGGAGATAATGAGCTTTAGAACTCTCATGGAATTCTAGCTAATTATAGGTGGAATTCATCATTCCACCTATCCATAAGTATCTATTCCGAAAAGCTGTCATTTTTGCGATGACAGCTTTTCGGGAAATAGATACTTTTCCCTGCCTACACTACCTTATCGCATCTGGAAACAGTGCTGCGCATGCGCTGTTACATCTGTAAAACCAGCGCATGCGCAGCACTGCCTATAGATGCGTTAAGTTTGTGTACCCCCCCCGACCCCCCCCACCCCCTCCCCCTTCCGCTCACCTCCCCCCCCCGACTTACCTGTCCGCGCAGCAGCCTCCGGCTCCGTCCTGCTGGTCTGTCATTTGGTTTCCCAGCAGACCACATGACAGATTAGAAAAAAAAAAAATTTTTTTTTTCTTTTTCTAAGCTTTCTTGTGCTCTGCTGGGGAACACACATATCCGACCAGCCTCCGGAGTAGAGTGCCAGAGGGACTCGTCGGGGGACCTGCACACGCGGATACAGGTAAGTTTCACCTGCTATTTGCCACCTCACAGTGGCGAATAGTAACTCCATCAAATTCCGAAAATTTATAATTTTCGGAATTTGATGATTACCACAATTTCCACATCCCCATTCTAATGTATGGGGAGTGTGGAAATTAACGCAGGGGAACTTAGCAAGGAGATATCTGTGATATCTCCTGTGCTAAGTGGCTACATGAATACCAAAATAACGTTATTTAAGGAAAATGTCCTTAAAAACGTTATTTTAGTGTTGATGAATAGGCCCCCTGATCCGCTGCAAATCAGCATCTTGTTGTTTTTCATTGATGTCAAAGGGCATTAACCTGTGGTTGTATAATGCGCATTAACTTATGGTTGCACAAAGCGCATTAATCTGTGGTTGTACAAAGCACAGAATAACCTGTTGATAAAAATGCCCAATAGAAAGGTGGTTGTGGCAGTGAGAAGCTGAATGTGAATCTTCCTGAATGGGCCGCGCTTCTTAGCATTAGTCCCAGAACTCTACAAGAAGCCCGACCTTCTGTCCCCACCTACAGATGCATGGGGCAATTCTGAGTAGCATGGGTCCTCTCCTGTACCCTTGGCTGGTTTTATTAATTTGGAAGAGACACCTATATTATTTATAGTAATAAGGGTGTACATATATGATTTCATAATAATAATAATAATAATAATGGAGCAAACACTAGTTTTCAAAATCTATAGGGGGCCACATTTTTCCCCCCACACTTGTACTCACCACCTGGGGATGCCAGGAAGGGACCCATGCTACTTAACATTCTCCCAAGAATCCCTAGGTGTAGTGGTCCGAATATATATATTTTGTCCTTACCATGTAGAGCTACAGCTGTATCCCATAAAACGCATAGGCTTTGCATTAACCAACATGGTGGTCATTGCTGCACATTGAATGCATGAAATTAGGTTATAACCCTACAAATCTGTGAATAATAATGCTGGCAGTATGGAAGGCAGAATCTCTAGCAATATGCAGCGATTTCACACCCATCAGAAAAAAACAGTCTTTGATAAATCTCCTCCCATATCTGGATTGCTGGAGGAGCGTCTGGATGAACAGTACATAGGACACCATTATTCTCTATAAAAATCCCTAGTTTCCCCAGAAACTAAAACACCCTATTATTTTAATGGTACCCATTTTACAATGTCCGCTCCCAATATCATGGGAAATTGCATTTCTAGATGCATTTTGAACAATATAGTGTAAAATATTGAAACACAGAAACGTGGTACATGTAATGAAGACACAATCACTAACCTGAGTTCACCCACAATGTTGTTTCCACCACGTGACCGGTCGGTGGGATCCACTGAGATGACGTACTTGGATGTTACAGATTTCTTCCTCTTCCTCCCGGCCATAATGAAAACCTGTTAAGTACAAATTGCAATGACATAGTTGCGGATACAGTGCCCCCTCTCCTAAATAAACGTCTATGGTAATGAATAGACATTACAGTAAGAGAAGATACAGCTACAGTAGATGTAAGAGTAATTATAGGAAGAACACTATTATATTATTACTTACCTTTTCCCCTTCAGGTGTCTCTAGGTGTAGTAAATATTTGGGGAAGATCCCACCACTCCTGTCCCTGGTGATCTGGTATTTGTAACCCGCGTCGGGTAGAGTTGGACTCAAGATAAACCTTAGCAGATCTTCCCGAGTATAATCTGGTTTTAAAAAGTAAAAACCTACTGTCAGATGCCAGCTCCATGACCATGTCTCTCCTAACAGCCAGACACAGAATGCAGCACCTGAACTGTGCAATATGCCATTGGGACTACAAATGGGATCATGTGATATGGTCAGATGAGACACAAAGTGAACTTATTGGCCGTGTACATCATTGTCATATTTGGAGAAATAAAGGCACATGATGCCCACTGTCACATATGGTGGTGGATCACTGACACTTTGGGACTGCTTTGCTGCTAGTGGTCCATCAATGGCATAATGAATTCTACTCTATACCCGGCCCAAATCTCTCTGCCTCTATCACATGGCTGACACTTTGCCATTGATGGACCTTTAAGCAAGATCATGATCTCAAACACACATAAAAATGCACACTGAGATGGTTGCAGGAACAGAATCAAAGTTTTGCAATGGCCACCTCAGTCTCCAGATTTGAATTCAATTGGAAACCTCTGGTGTGTACTGAGGAGAGCAGTCCACAAGCGATGATGCACAAATGTCATGGAACTGGAAATTATCTGCATGGATCAGTGCTCCAAGATCACTCAGCAAGTGTTCTCCAGCCTCGTTTAGCATTACCGAAAGTGGATCATTGCTGTTATTTGTGCTGGGGTAGGCTTCACCAAATAATAATATGAGAGACAGTATTTTTGGAAATTATGTTGTTTTTAAAAAAATATGTTTTACAAAAAATACTTTTATTTTTATTCCAAAACACAGTAAAATCTTTGCATTTTACCACTTTGTTTACGCCTGAAATCTCACTCATTGCATGTGCGGTTAATTTAATATATTGATTTTAGCCTGTAAACCACAACCCTTTTTTTTAGGTGTGTTAACTTTAATTAGGATAGTTGTGTGACCAGGATTTGATTCAGATTACAGTGATTTATGTGCATTTATATTGATAGTATAAAATACATTTATCAATAGTTTGATCATCGATTGTCTTGTGATTATTGTCAATTCAGTTGTTTTTTTATTTTTGTTATGCACTTATAGAACCCCATCCTGTATTCATCTATATAATTCCCGGATGCTAGTTTGATATATAAATGTCTGGAAACAAAATCCCCCTGGTTTCAGATGTCCCTTAAGCTGGGTACACACTGACAGATATATTGGCTGATCAATATATCTGCTGCCCATCGGCTAGTGTGTTCCCACGATATGTCGGTGAATGTTGTCGTTCACTGACATTTCGCATTGCCTGTGCTGCACAGCCGATGGACAGATATGTTTGCAGACCGCCCGTACACACACAGCGGCAGCTGCGGGGAGGGGGGTGGGACACGCCCACGACATGCCGTCCGGCCATTATATGAACGACCATCATCTTCAGATATATCTGTATAGTGTGTACCCACCATTAGGGAGGCAGGAAGGATGCAATGCTGGCCACACATGCTGTGCAATTGACAAATATGCCATGTGCTTCCCCCACTAGTCCAGCTAGCCTTCCCTGCCATGTTCCCTTCCTAGTCCAGCCAGCCTTCCCTGCCACGTTCCCCTCCTAGTCCAGCCAGCCTTTCCTGCCATGTTCCCCTCCTAGTCCAGCCAGCCTTCGTTGACATGTTCCCCTCCTAGTCCAGCCAGCCTTCGTTTCCATGTTCCCCTCCTAGTCCAGCCAGCCTTCCCTACCATGTTCCTCTCCTAGTCCAGCCAGCTTTCCCAACCATGTTCCTTTCCTAGTCCAGCCAGCCTTGCCTGCCATGTTCCTCTCCTAGTCCAGCCAGCCTTCCTTGCCATGTTCCTCTCCTAGTCCAGCCAGCCTTCCCTGCTATGTTCCCCTCCTAGTCCAGCCAACCTTCCCTGCCATGTTCCCCTCCTAGTCCAGCCAGCCTTCCCTGCCATCTTCCTTTCCTAGTCCAGCCAGGCTTACCTGCCATGTTCCCCTCCACTCCTAGTCCACAGATGGCCTTTCCTTGCTTTGTATGTGGGTCTGGCTTTTCCAATGTATTTTGTGCAGTTCTTGCTTTTTCGATGCATGTTATGTGGTTTCAGGTAGGCTTGCTTTTATGTATTTAATTATATTGTTATAAAAGAGCCCGGCTTTACCAATTGGTTGGGAATATTTTATATACCGTTGCATGGTGAAGGATTAAAATGTCTGGCCTCTAAGAATCGATTTAAGAATCCCATCAGATTAAGGGACGGAAAATAGGCCCACATCGCTGAGTGTTTATTCAGACCAATTCTATATGAAGTTTTATACCCCTGAAAAAGTACCTTAAACGGACAAAACTCGTAGGGTCATCGATTTGATAGCCCGCATCCATCACATGAGATCCACCTAAGAGCTCACACCCATAAGGGTGCAGGTGGTGAATAACATAATCTCTTCAGTATTTGGGCAGGTTATATGGTCATTTTATGCTACACATATTTATCTATATTGTATCTTATGTAAACAAATGTACCTCTGTTGATTATATCAATAATGAAATACTCAGGTATAAGACTATTTGTTGCCATAAGGCTTTTACTTTGGGTGATGTTTTCAACAAAAAAAAAGGGTGTTTGAGTTAGCTATCAGCTTCTAATAAAAACTCCCTTACAGTGGTGATTCTTCCTACAGACAAATATTAGTGCACCTAAGGTACCCCAATCCTTGTATGTATGTATATATATATTTATTATACTAGAATCAATGCTGATTTTCCTATATATTTAGTATAGATTCTGGTTTTGTGTGTGAATTTACAGCAGTTTTCTCTTATAGTTTCATATTTTATGATAGTGTGACATGTTATAATAACAACTACAGCCCAAACTATGAGAATATTTCAACTGGTTTACACACAAAATAGTGTCTCGGGGGGCCCTGCCTGTTTTGTCAGTACTGGGCCCCACAATTTCTGATGGCAGCCCTGGCCAAATGACTGGGTTTTATCCAAATTGGCACCTTCTTGCAAGCCTTACCTTCCTCCTCTGACTCCTCATCAGCACTGACGTCCTCTGACTCCTCATGAACGCTGACGTCCTCTGTCTCCTCACCAGCGCTGACGTCCTCTGTCTCCTCACCAGCGCTGACGTCCTCTGTCTCCTCACCAGCGCTGACGCCCTCTGTCTCCTCAACAGCGCTGACGCCCTCTGTCTCCTCAACAGTGCTGACGTCCTCTGTCTCCTCACCAGCGCTGACGTCCTCTGTCTCCTCAACGGTGCTGACGTCCTCTGTCTCCTCAACAGCGCTGACGTCCTCTGTCTCCTCAACAGCGCTGGCGTCCTCTGTCTCCTCAACAGCGCTGACATCCTCTGACCCACTGTCTGAAGGATCAGTAATAATGTGGCCGGTCCCAGAAGGAGCAAACTCCATGTTATTGGGATCAGTGACACCTGATATAATGGGGTCAAAAATTAACACTTTCTATTAGAAGGAAAATTTACCTTGTACATAATTATTTATTGTTATATAAATAGCAGCCTTTTATTTTGTTGTATTACAGAGAGAAATGGAAGCTGCCACATTGTTGTCTCATCAGAGGTAGGTTAGATTAGGCCCCTATGTGTTATTAAAGTGATAGCATCATGAGGCAACAACAATACAACATTGTTTTCTCATAATGAATAAATAAAGAAATAATGAGGCAGCGCTATAGAGAGCATCCGCTGTCACACACAGGGAAAGTGTCTGTAATATTCGTGTCTGGGGGACTCTCCTAAACTGAGGGACACAATCCTTGTCTCGGACCGAATGCCCCCTCAGTGCCCCTCACCAAGCGGTAATATACTTTGTAGTGAATTGCCTGCTATGTATATAAAGAGACCATCTATACCGTATAGCAGACATAGAACCTTGGTATCTACAACTGATCGTTAGGATTGATAGTCACTTATTAGGACTCTTCCCACTGGTCGGAGCATGCTGGATAGCAGCAGATTATTGTGTTTTATGCGTTTGCAGGGCCACCGAGAGGAGGGGAGTGAGTACTCTTTGCCCGGGCCCGAGCCTGGGAGGAGCCAGGCAGGGGCCCCGGGTCCTGCAGCCCCACCCCCATGCCCACGCAGGAAATGCAGCAGCCAGGACAGGGAGAGAGAAGAGACTGCTCCTGCACACGCTGCTATGTGCTGGGCTGAGGAGACAGCATGCCTCAGCAGCAGTCAGTGTTCTCTCCTTCTGTAATGTGCGGGGAAGGAGTACACCGCTCACACTCGCACCCCCATCCCACCTCTCACCCCCACTGGGTTTGACACAGACGCCCCACTCTCTATGGAGGGGGCCTGGCCACAACTTCTTGAGTTGGTCACGCCCCCTCCCAGTATCGGGGCCTGGCGGGGCTCTCAGCAGCTCTGTGTGTGTGATATATATTATAGATAATTGTGCAATGGTGCTTGTAGTAATTAGGTATTCTAGTCTTTACTATCCGTGTCAGTGTTTATTACGCTATAGCGCTGCTGCATTATCTCGTTTTTACTAGTTCCCATAACAAATGACCTGTAATTATGTATATATATGTTTTAGCCAAGTGATTATTTCATTATGTTTCTTACAATGTTATTTAGCTTTATACAAATATGTAACCATGAGCACTATGAAGCCCATCTGTATGGTGATCTGTGTTCCTTACCCATGAATATGGAGCACCCAGTGCTGGGCTCTGCCGGTGGTGCCGGCTCCACGGCCTTCCCAGGTCTCTGGTTCACTTTCACATTCTGGGTAGATTGTATTAGCCCAGGCTCCCTCCTCTTCTGCAGCTTTTTGTTAATGAGCTGGTGCTATAGAGTAATACAGAATGATTAACAATAATAATATTCTGACTGTCCTTTATGTCACAGCTCCTCTGTCACTTGTTTTTTCCTTACTGTGATTGTCTCTCTGTTTGGTCTGTGTTACAGCTTCATGGAAAGTAATGCTCCTCCATTGGCTCTAGAAAGTGTCTGTCTGCATCCTGCATTGTATGTTACAGCATTTGCTCTATGTATGCAATATATTACACATTACAGGGAGGGAGTGTTAGCCTTAGGGTGTGGGGAGGAGGAGGTTAGGTTTAGGCACCAGGGAGGGAGGGTTAGGGTAGGGGTTGGGGTTAGGGTTAGTGCTACTATACTTACATATGGATGTCGGGATTCTGACGTTATCAGTAGTCTGACCAGCGGCATCCTGACCGCAGGCAATCCATACCCAACCCAGACAATACATGTCCTCCACTCTGCCAGATGCTTGTTATGTGGCCTTATAGCAGTAATGTCTCAGGTGAATGTGAATGTGATACTTTGGTATCAGTCCTATAAAGCCGTAAATGTATACAACCATTTATTCTGTACCATTAATGCATCTATTTATATCACAGTACCTGCGCCTCCAGCTTCAGATGATGCACATCATAATTCCCACTGTGGTAGGAAATAATACAGAGAACGGGTAAGGACTTATACTGGTTTGGTTATATATAATAAGATAGGTACATATTTACAGTCCATCATTTATTTATCTAGCTGATCCATTATCTGATTTATTACCCTCCATTATTGTAACCTGAGTACAGTTATGTCTGTAATTTCCCAGACACACAGGAATAAGATGGACCCCAAAGCAGCTTATCTAGTAAACCTTTGGGCAGATGTACTAAGCTGTGGAAAGTGATAAATTGGAGAGTGATAAGCTACCAACCAATCAGCTCCTAACTGTCATTTTCAAACACAGCCTGTAACATGACAGTTAGGATCTGAGTAGTTGGTAGTTTATCACTCTCCAATTTATCACTTTCCAGAGCTTAGTACATCTCCCACTTTGTATTATATTGCTGGTGCACAGAATATCCCTGTATCTCAGTATTATAAATATAATCAGTCCCAGCAATCCAATAAACAACAATATAGAGTTATATGGTGCATAGGAATGTGATGCACAGCAGTGCTCTATACATTACAATACATTACAGTATATATATGTGATTCTGGATGGCCAGAACAGAAGTATTTATGGATTGGGCAAAGTTCCTGTCACATGGTTCCTTGTAGGACAGTAGTGAGGATGGTTCCTTCACAGCCAGTGCCCTGACCAGTAATGGTGCCCAACAGCCAATGCAGAACTGGAGGGTGGGGTGAAGGGACAGAATCAATAAATATATTTAAAGGGTGGAGGAGAGAAAATGCCACCAGCTCATTAAGAAATATTTGAAGGAGGAATGTGGAGATAAAATGTAGGGAAAATAATATGTCTGTACAGTAGTAGGGGCACCAGTACTCTAGCCCAAGGAGCTAAACTGTCTAGTTACAGCTCTGTGTCCTAAATACATGTAATTGTGGTTACACTGATGTGGAAGATGAGATAATACTTACATTTGTGGGTTCCACCATGTATTAGGGACTTCATGATCTCCTGAGCCCATATACATCTACAAGAAAAACAGATTGATTCAGCAACATTGACTGTCTGACCCTGCTATATGATATGTTATAACCTAGTGATTATTCTGCATGTCTCATCTTATAGCTGTGGGGTAAAGCTTACCTGGCCACATGACGTACTAATCATATATTTGTCCATAGTCGCTCATAGAGAAATAGTAGAAGCGTCTGTAACAGTCTCTATCCTGTAACAGACTGAGAATAGTCAGAATGCTCAGGACAGACAGAGCTACTGTCACAGGCTCCTTGTGATGTCATAATTCTGTCATTATGTCATGGGGAAAAGTCTTGGTCAGGTGATTAAAGGGATGTTACATATATTAGTTACTTATAGATCTTCCATATAAGGCCATTTTTTTGTTAAAATAATAGTGTTATTTCTATCCAAGAGTAAAATACATTAAACACATGGCATATATACAAATATAAGTCATAGGTAAGTGCACTGATTCCCGTGTCTGGATTTTATATATATCAAGCCAAATAAAACAAGGTTCTGAATTGTCTGTATTAGAAAAAACATAAAGTAGTGGATGGTACCTGGGGGAGGGGGAGAATTAATATTAATGGGACAAGTATAAGATTATGGAGTAAAATGGGTCCATGGTGGTCAGTGGTGGAATATATTGTATCTATGAAGAGGGGAGGGTATCCATATATTAAACTAGAGGTCTCTTTTACTGAAGAAGGTTGGATTTGATTATGAAAAGAAGGGGAGGGGGTTGTATGTATAATGTTTTATATTAACATGTATCAACTTTATTTTATCAGACAAAATGAGGGTTTGGGGATATTTACCTTCTTTTGGTATTATTGTGGCTTGTTTTGTTTTTGTATTTTTAGAAGAAGCTATATGGAGAGACTATGGTAGCATTTAAAGTAATATTAAAGTTTCCCCCATAATAATGTGAAGAGGGAGAGTGTCATTTAGAGAGAATCGGTATGATTAGGGGGAATCGGTATGATTTGAACCGGCGGCCGCATGGAAGCCCGGCAGTGAAGATCTATTTACTAACCTAACCTCCCTCCCCTAACCCTCCCTTAGGGGTCCCTAACCCTAACCTCCCCCCCAACTGCCTAACCCTAACCTCTCCCCGGAGTGTCTAACCCTAACCCCCATTCCCCTAGCCTAACCCTAACCTCCCGGGGGGATGCCTAACCCTAAGTGCCCCCCCCGGGAGCCCCTAACCTAATCCTCACCCCCACGCGGCTGTCTGTGCCTGGCTTACCTTCGATCGGTAGCTGGGTGTCGGGCTCTCAGCGTAGGTGTAATGACAGGCGTCTGGATTTCGACACCTGTCATTAGACAGTCGGGAAGCAGTCGGTCGGGATTTTGTCCGTCTGCTTCCCAACTGCTTCCCATTTAGAGTGCTGAGTGCTGAAATAATGAGCGTGGTGATGGTTGAGAGCATAGCGGTAACATAACATATATGTGGATTTATTGGATGTTCCAGCTAATATAAGGTATCTACCATCAGGGTCTGGGACAATAATGGATGGTTAGTATGTGAGGTGCCGCATGCAGGGAACATATTGGGAAAATGCATTGGGTGCTGGGATGTTACAAAATGCATTTCCTGGGAGCCTTGTGCAGAGCTGACTGTAATACTAGTGTAATTGACGATGATTGGTTTTAATGTTTTTTTTTTAAATTAAATAAATAAATACCCCCCTCTCCCGCTTCCTGCTGGCAGTGTTATAACATTGTATCAGTGTAGATCAGTGAAGCTGCCATCAATACTGACCAATACTGAGCGGCTTTCCCACACTCTGACCAATCAGAGAGAAACTGCTCTTTACTAATCAGAGGGCCAGACTCAGACTTGAACGCTCTGACCAGAGTGCTCGCTCTGAATCAGTGCCCTCCTACCTGAAAATGGAGCGGCCTCCTGGCCGCTCGCATAGCTGTGGGTGACCACCATCATTACTGATGTCAGTGGGGCTGGCTTTAGACGGTAGGCGTTCCCATGGGAACGCCTCCGTCTGGCAGGCACGCCCCCGGCATGCCCACCAAAGGGGGCATGCTGTCAGTCACCATCGACAGCACGCCCCCTTTGGTGCGAGACCCCGAGCGACGTATTCCTCGTCGCTCGCTGGGTCTCGCGCATGCGCACGACGGAGCTCCCTCCATCGTGCGCATGCGCATTCGGCAAACATCGACCCGCTTGTGAGCGAACTTTGCTCGCGAGCGGGTCTGAATGACCCCCAGAGTCTGTCACTTGCATTGTGGCTCTGCAAAAGCCTGCAATTGTAAAAATTAAATAATCTGGCCATTCATTAAGAAGGTAAAATAGGAGCTATCACAGATATCTCCTGCTTACCTTCCTCTTGTGGAATGGCCCGCTGTCCCCATACAGTAGTAGTAGGGGACAGAATTCATCAAGCTTTAAAAATACAATATTTTCGGAGCTTGAGTGCTGGAGCATTCACCATTCTCGGATGGCGAGTGCTCCCGCTACCCGCTCCTATGGGAAGGAGTCCCGGGTCGTGAAGAGGGATCCTTTTGGATTCCTCCACCCCGTCCAGCTCCTTCCACTGGACATCGAGGCACCGAAAGGAGCAGTGAGATGCTTCGGGCGGACAGCTTTGGATTTGATTTTGGATCAGCTGTCTCCGCACTGGAGCAATGATGAATTGCTCCAGCGCTCGCGTCAAGGTGGTTTGTTAATTATCGGACCCTGATAATTAACTTAATGAATAGACCCCTAAGAGAGGGGTATTGCGGGGGGAATAATTCTTATAATAAAGGATTTTTTTGCAGTGTTTAATTCAATGTATTATTTTATAGGTGCACTACATGTCCCAGTGATCCCTGCATGGCAGGTGTCCTGGTACTTGTATTATAAGCACCAGCATAATTAATCAGTTTCAGCAGGGCCGGCTCTAGGGGTGTTCGACCAGTGCGGTCGCACAGGGGCGCCACCCATAGAGGGTGCACCCCTCCCCAACATTCCGATTTCAGCGGGACAGTACTGTCTCGCTGTTCCACCCAAGGGCCAAAGTGGCCCACGGGTGGTCAAATAAGGAGGTTGGGGACACCCACTGCCGCAGCTGTGGGGTGGTGCCGGATCCAGGAGTCTGAATGGATGCTGCGCCTATGCGCGCGGCATCCATTCAATGACGGGAGAAGGCTGGGGGAAGCCCAGCTAGTGAGGCTTTCCCCCAGCCAGATGTTATTTGGAGGCGTGCCATGCGGGCACACCTCATAACGTCATGTGGGGGGCTTGGCCTATGGTAATTAGGCCACACCCCTATTTTCGGTCACGCGCACCTTCGCGCTGTAAGGACGCCCTATGAATAGACAGCACAGGGTGCTCTGACCCCTGGATCCGGCCCTGAGTTTAGGCATGCCAGGGCTTGCTGCAACCTTTAGTGCATTAGGAAAAACCATAGTAGTTTAACTGTTTAAATCTTATTACGTTGCACCCAAACACTGTTTCGACATCATTATAAAATGTCAATGATACAGCATCAATATAGTCTAATAATAAGCTAGGGTTTTTGTATCAATTAGAGTATGGTGATACCGATCTGTAACTAAATGTGATTAATACACCTGGAGACTCAGGTGCAAACTAATTAAATTAAGGAAAACCACCCACTTTGCCTCATATACAGAAAATGGGACTTTGGAGCAGCTACACTCTTTGATTAAGCCCCCGGAGATAGGGGCGGAACAAGTCAGAGGTGCTCCTTTTTATTAATTGTTGGATCTTGCTCCTTCTAATGCTGGGGCTGTTTTCCACTTGATCATAGACCTGGCTCAGCTTTTTGGGTGTGCCGCTACTAACAAACAAGCAGGTGCCGATCACAAGGTATGGGCACTGCTCATTATTTGTAGAGATGTGCACTGACCCACGTGTTTTGTTTTTGGATCTGGATTTTTTCTTAAAAAATCATAAAACATCTAAAATCACATAAAATGGGCCTTTTTTTGTTCCTACAGTATTATTAACCTCAATATCGTTTATTTCCACTTGTTTCCAGTCAATTTTGACCACCACACAGCTCACAATATTGATTTTTTTCATCTAGTTAAGGGCCCCTGTAGTAGTGCCCATATGTGACACCCATGAAATGGACACCCCTAGGACTGTGAGGGGTTAATACCACTTTGGGCAAGGAAGGAGTTAATACATGTCTCCCCAGCACGTGTGAAGCAAGGGGACAGCTGGTGCTGATTGGATGAGCCTGTCCTGTCTCTCAAGCGGTGGGTGTGGTCAGGTGCCCGCGAAGAAGAGGGTGAAATATAGAGGGCGTGCCAGGAGCTGAGGAGAAGTGTGGCGTGCAGCACGGGGACAGCGGGCAGAGACCGCCAAGCTGCAAAGCTCTAGTGGAGTGTGGAGCAGCCGAGCCGGGAGCATGGACGCCGGGGACCCACGGAAGATAGACCGGGTCAGGTGAGCCACAGCAGTGGGAAGTTGGGACCAAGAGCAGCACACAATTAAGGCGTCCAGCGCAGCAGCAAGAGCCGCTCGTGGAGGTACACAGCCACAGTGGCAACACGTAGTACAGGATAATCATCCCCCCTGCCCCATACCACAGCAGCAGCCATCATAGGGTAACTTCAAAGCACCCTCATTTCAGTTATACTACTTATAAGAGAAGTCGCTGTCCTATTGTGATTTATAACTTTTTCTGCCAACCACAAGATGGCCGCAGGCCAACAGCAACAATTGCTTTGAGTTGCCATGCTGCCAACCACAAGATGGCCACCGATTAACTGCATTATAGACATACAGCTCCAGCAGTGGAAAAGTTACATAGCCTTGCACCAGAGGTAGCTACAGGAGTGGTGAGTGGAAGATTGATTGCACCACAGGCAGAGCTGCACTGACACTCAGTAGTACTGGACTTTCTCATACCTTGTTGCAAATAGTGTTACTTTCACTTTCAGTATATAGGAGTTATCTGCTTCACTGACCAAGCTTACCACTATTTACCCTGCATGCTTTCCGGATCACACCAAGACTGTCCTATTTCACAGCACAGTGATTCTTTGATACTTGAAAGCTGGAATACACTGCTTAAAGGAGATAATATAGCCCATCAAACTGGGATAGAACTACGGGACACTTTACAGTAACAGCTGTCTAGGAATATTGAATAACCTGATTGCCTGAGAATTGGATGTGCCTATAGAGAGAAAAGTGGAATTAACATTCAGTGACTGAATTGCTGTACTGTGTACAGGACTTCCATACACACTTTGGCGATTCTTCCCTCCCAGATTTAATACTAACAAACGTTACACTAAGTGGGACTAGTACCATGGTCAACTTAAACTGATCTATAAGAGCTCCACCAGCTGCAGCAGCGAAGACGGGTAGGAATACAGTGTTTTGTGTTTAAGGTCATATGAACATTGAAACTGTTAGTTAGTTTAGTACTGACATCATTGCTGAATTGTTTTCTTGTAGTGTGCAACCGTTTGAGATAAGAATGTATGCTCAATACTGAATTTAACTGTGAATAGTAACGTAAAAGTTGCCTTACATTGTATGGTCATACTGCCGAAGTATTATTACACCAATCCGTATGGTGCCGTGCAAATGCCATTGTTTATGTGTAATCTCATTATTGATGTTTTTCCCACTGATGCAATACAAAGGCTGCCTCATTGAGTGAGGTGTGTTATTTATGCAAGTGCCCTGCCGACTCTCTAATAAACCTGTGTTCACAAAATAAAAACCACAAGCTGCCTCGTCACCCCTTCATGTGCTTCCATTACTCTCACCTCTCCGTAAGTCGAGTGAAGATTGAACCACAACACACAAGGTAAACTCTTTACTTACCACATAAAGTCAAGGTTACCACACATATGCATTTCCCCCCTGTAGTAGTGCCCATATGCAGTTCCCCCCTGTTGTGGTGCCCATATGCAGTGCCCCCTGTAGTGGTGGCCTTTTGCAATGCCCCCTGTTGTGGTGCCCATATGCAGTTCCCCCTGTAGTGGTGTCCATATGCATTGTCCCTGGTAGTGGTGCCCTTATGCAGTGCCTGTCCCTCCCTCCCTCCCACTACTTACCTGAACCATCGCGGCCGTCATCCGTGCTGTCATTGCCTCTGCCGCCCTGACTGGATCTAACTAGATCCAGCAGGCGTGGCCACGCCGGCTGCTCAGCGCGTGGGGAAGTCATGACATCACCCGCGCACTGCATCACTGGGAACTCTGGCCTCTGAAGCGATCGGAAGCCTTCGATCACTTCAGATGCCAGCGCTCACAGTTCAATGCTGGCACCTGGCAGGCTGTCCGCTAAGACAGCTGCGGGTACACATCAGCGCGCGGCGCCTCCAGACACCTGCAGCACCTGGAGCTTGCGCTTCACTGAAGCTGTCCTCCCTACGCCCCTCGGTGCAGCCACTGGCTGATGAATTTATAGTTGGCACAGCCACTGGCTAAAGTAAGAAGAGTTGATACTTGATAATTGGTGCAGCCCCTGGCTGAAGAATTGATAATTGGTGCAGCCACTGGCTGAAGAATTGATAATTGGTGCAGCCCCTGCTGAAGAATTGAAAATTGGTGAAGCCCCTGGCAGAAGAATTGATAAATTAATTGGTGCAGTCCCTGGCCGAAGAATTGATAATTGGTGCAGCCCCTGGCTGAAGAATTGATAATTGGTGCAGCCCCTGGCTGAAGAATTGATAATTGGTGCAGCCACTGGCTGAAGAATTGATAATTGGTGCAGCCCCTGCTGAAGAATTGAAAATTGGTGAAGCCCCTGGCAGAAGAATTGATAAATTAATTGGTGCAGTCCCTGGCTGAAGAATTGATAATTGGTGCAGCCCCTGGCTGAAGAATTGATAATTGGTGCAGCCCCTGGCTGAAGAATTGATAATTGGTGCAGCTACTGGCTGAAGAATTGATAGTTAATTGTTGATGGGATGACAACGATCAGCAGTGGGAACTGCTGACCACACCTGGCGCTTAATTGAATAAGATGAAACAAAGCACAGTGTTTGCAGCTAGTAATTAAGGGTTTAGTTAGAACCCAGGAGACCACAGTCTCTATATGATAAAGTATAACAAAAGGGTTTACTGCGCTAAACACTGTATATAATGAATAGGATACCAAATGAATAAGGTTTGCTGTCTGTTGGTAAACAGGAGGCTTCAATAGTATACAAAAATTTTAATATATGAATCACAGCAAACAATAGAATCTTAAAAATACCAATTTACTTGATCCCAATTGAGATGTCTCTGTGTGAGACTATGTAACACTGTGTTGATGTTACACAAGTTACTATACCAAACAAGGTCCCGATCTTTGAAAATGAATAGCTTGTCACTATTAAGCAGCAATTAAACTCAGTGAATGTCCCATTCCGCATGCAAGCAATAACCACACCAAAGCTCCGTTAGTTGATATAATATCTTCACTACTGGTGTCCCAGTGTGAGAAATATCTGCATTCAAAGTTAATTAAAAGCACAGTCATTACGGTATTGAAATAGAACCTTAGTGAGTGCGTCCGTGTTTGAGCCCGTCCCGGCTCCAATCTTCTCAGACGGTGTAGAGCTGCAGCTGGAGTGCACAGGCTGCCGTGGAGCAGGGTGGTGGAGGGCTGTGGGTAGAATGCGGTCCGTCAATTGAGGACTCGCTTGGTGATAGTATCAAGCTGCAAAGCTGGTGGTGGAGGGACCTTGTGTGCCTGGATGACGACAACCCGTTTCGTCCCGTAAATCATCGGGACTTTCTCAAGACTGAGTACCATAGTCTTTGGTACCTCCTTAAATCCTTCCGGGCATCAAATTGATTGTTTAGTGGATTAGTAACACCTGAATGGCTTCATACCACATTCACTAGTCTCATTCTATTTGTATTTCTTTATGGCTTTTATTTCTTTAATTATTCAATTCTATTCATTCAAATAATCATTACCATATAAAAAATACAAAAATTAAAAACATACATAATTGACAATGGTGATAATATTAAAAGTTTAAAAACAGCAATATTTAAAAATAAATAATAAAAAATAATATTGATAATAATAAAAAGCCTCCTGTTTCAAGAACAATCATTCTAATAGCAGTACTACTTCTCATATAGAGCTAAGCGTGGAGTCACTCTTTTTGTATGCAAAATCTATTTAATCAAGGCTCAATCTAGAAAATAATATATTTATAACTAATGAATGAATAATATATAGAAAAGAAAAAAAGAATGATCGTTTTTACTTCATAACTTTTTAATAAAGTATAGCTGTGGATAGAGAGTCTGAAAAAAGCCTAGAACAGGTATCTCGACTCTTCTAAAACTGGATTAAATACTCTACATTTCTTAATTTCTTAGCCAATATATTGTATGTACCATATATAGAAAAACACATGGATACACACAAACATATATATATATATATATATATATATATATACTACCGTTCAAAAGTTTAGCGTCACTTCGAAATTTCCTTATTTTTGAAAGAAAAGCGCATTTTTTTCTCAATGAAGATAACATTAAATTAATAAGAAATACACTCTATACATTGTTAATGTGGTAAATGACTATACTAGCTGCAAACGTCTGGTTTTTAAAGGAATATCTACATAGGTGTATAGAGGCCCATTTCCAGCAACCATCACTCCAGTGTTCTAATGTAGGGGTGTGCACCGGCCACTTTTCGTGTTTCGTGTTTTGGTTTTGGATCTGGATCTTTCTTCGTGTTTTGGATCTGGATTGGTTTTGCCAAAACCACCCTTCCGTGTTTTGGGTTCTGGGTTTTGTGTTTTGGATCTGTACTTTTTTTTTAAAAAGCATAAAAACAGCTAAAATCACAGAATGTTTTGGTTTTTCTGCTCCTATGCTATTATTAACCTCAATAACCTTAATTTCCACTAATTTCCAGTCTATTCTGAACACCTCACACCTCACAATAGTGTTTTTATGTCCAAAAGGTTGCACCGAGGTACCTGGATGACTATGCTAAGTGACACGAGTGGGCGGCACAAACACGTGGCCCATCTAGGAGTGATACTGCAGTGGCAGACAGGATGGCAGTTTGAAAAACTAGGCCCCAAACTGTACATAATGCAAAGAAAAAAAAGAGGTGCAAGATGGAATTGTCCTTGGGCCCTCCCACCCACCCTTACGTTGTATAAACAGGAGATGCACACTTAAACAAAGCAATCATTTCAGCGCCAGGGTCTGCCACACAACTGTGGCTGAAATGATTGGTTCGTTTGGGCCCCCACAAAACAAGCTGGCAATTAATCTGTCCCTGCACAAACTGGCTCTGCGGAGGCAAGATGTCGTCCACCGATTCCTCACCCTCTTCAGTGTTGTCTACATCCTCATCCTCACAGAGTATTAACTCGTGCCCACTGGAATCCACCACCACAGGTCCCTCTGTACGTTCTGGAGGCTGGTCTCCCTGGAAGAGTTGATAATTCATTTTTATGAACATCATCTTCTCCACATTTTGTGGAAGCAACCTCCTACGCCTTTCGCTGACAAGGTTCCCGGCTGCACTAAACACTCTTTCGGAGTACACACTGGAGGGGGGGCAACTCAGGTAAAATAGAGCCAGTTTGTACAGGGGCCTCCAAATTGCCTCTTTTTCCTGCCAGTACAGGTATGGACTGTCTGACAGGCCTACTTGGATGCTGTCACCGATGTAATCCTCCACCATTCTGTCAATGGTGACAGTATCATATGTAGTGACAGTAGACATGTCAGAGATTGTTGCCAGGTCCTTCAGTTCGGACCAGATGTCCAAACTTAGTCCTGCCTGCCCTGCATCACCGCCAGCGGGTTGCTTAGGATAGCTAAGTTTTTTCCTGGCAGCCCCAGTTGCGGGAGAAAATGAAGAAGGAGCTGTTGGCGTGTCACGTTCCGCTTCAGTTGACAGTGTGTTCACCAGCAGGTCTTTGCACCTCTGTAGGCTTGTGTCGGCCAGAAATAGAGACACCACATAGGCTTTAAACCTAGGATCGAGCACGGTGGCCAAAATGTAGTGGTCTGATTTCAACAGATTGACCACCCTGGAATCCTGGCAAAGCGAATGAAGGGCTTCATCCACAAGTCCCACATGCCGAGCGGAATCGCTCCGTCTTAGCTCCTCCTTTACATTCTCCAGCTGCTTCTGCAAAAGCCTGATGAGGGGAATGACCTGACTCAAGCTGGCAGTGTCTGAACTGACTTCACGTGTGGCAAGTTCGAAGGGCTGGAGAACCTTGCACAACACGGAAATCATTCTCCACTGCGCTTGAGTCAGGTGCATACCCCCTCCTTTGCCTATGTCATAGGTGGATGTATAGGCTTGAATGGCCTTTTGCTGCTCCTCCATCGTCTGAAGCATATAGAGGGTTGAGTTCCACCGCGTCACAACCTCTTGCTTCAGGTGATGGCGGGGCAGGTTCAAGAGTGTTTGCTGGCGCTCCAGTCTTCGGCACACAGTCGCTGAATGGCGAAAGTGGCCAGAAATTTTTCGGGCCACCCAAAGCGACTCCTGCACGCCCCTGTTGCTTTTCAGAAATTCTGCACCACCAAGTTTATTGTGTGAGCAAGACATGGGACATGCTGGAATTTGCCCAGATGTAATGCCCGCACAATATTGGTGGCGTTGTCAGATATCACAAATCCCCAGGAGAGTCTAAGTGGGGTAAGCCACTGGGCAATGATTTCTCTCAGTTTCTCTAAGAGGTTGTCGGCGGTGTGCCTCTTACTGAAACCGGTGATACACAGTGTAGCCTGCCTTGGAACGAGCTGGCGTTTCTGAGATGTTGCTACTGGTGACGCTGCTGCTGTTGCTGTGTAAGGTGATACATCTACCCAGTGGGCTGTCACAGTCATATAGTCCTTAGTCTGCCCTGTTCCACTTGTCCACATGTCCGTGGTTAAGTGGACATTGGGTACAATGGCATTGGCATTTTTCAGGACACTGAGGACACTTTTTCTGACGTTTCTGTACAGTCTCGGTATCGCCTGCCTAGTGAAGTGGAGTCTAGACGGGATTTGGAACCGGGGACACACTACCGCCATCAGTTGTCTAAATCCCACTGCACTAATGGCGGATACCGGATGCACGTCTAATACCAACATAGCAGTCAAGGCCTCAGTTATACGTTTTGCTTCAGGATGACTGCTGTCGTACTTCATCCTCCTTGCTAAGGACTGTTGGAGGGTCAATTGTTTAGTAAAAGTAGAGGTGTTCCTACTTCCTCTCTGGGTTGATGAACGACTCCCAGCAGCAGCAACAGCAGCAGCAGCAGCAGGAGGCGTAGCAATGCAGGATCCTCCGGAGGAATCCCGGATAGGAGAGTCAGTCATGCCAGTAACATGGCCTGCAGGACTACTTCCGATCCTGACTAAGGAGGAAATTGACGAGGAGGGAGTTGACGGTGTGGTTTGCTGGCGCTTGGATACAACAGGACAACGGGATTTAGGTGTCCCTGGACTGCTTACGGTCTTAGCCAAAGTTTCTGAACTTGACAGTAACTTTTTATGAACGCGCTGCAGGTGCCGTATAAGGGAGGATGTGCCTAGGTGGTTAACGTCCCTACCCCTACTTATTCCATCTTTACATATAGTACATATGGCAAGACAGTTGTTGTCCGGATTTGGATAGAAATATTGCCAGACCAAAGAGGTGGAATGTTTGGTCTTCTGCCCAGGCATGACCGTGATGGGCTTTTTCATCCCACGGACAACAACTGTCTCCCCCGGAGCCTGATTTAAACAAACCACATCACCATCAGAATCCTCCTCGCCAACTTCCTCCTCAGCGCCAGCTACACCAGTATCCTCATCCTGTTGTACTTCAACAATGACATCTTCAATTTGCATATCAGCAAGTGGACTGTGGGTGCTCCTTTCAGCACTTGCAGGGGGCGTGCAAATGGTGGAAAGAGCCACCTCTTCCCGTCCAGTGCTGGGAAGGTCAGGCATCGCAACCACCACCACACTTGGACTCTCCTTGGGGATTTGTGATATCTTCTTAGAACGCACAGTTCTTCGCTGTGCTTTTGCCAGCTTAACTCTTCATTTTTTTAGTGGGAGGAGGGCTTCCATCGTCATGTGAAGCTGAACCACTAGTCATGAACATAGGGAAAGACCTTTGCCATTCCTTGCCACTCCGTGTCGTAAATGGCATATTGGCAAGTTTCGTTTCTCTTCAGATGATTGAAATGTTTTTTTCAAGGTCATTTTCCTGAACTTTGTCATTTGGGATTGTATGTGCCCTCTACTATGACATTGGGCATCTGCCTTGGCAGACGACGTTGATGGCATGTGATCGTCTATGTCATGACTAGTGGCAGCAGCTTCAGCACTAGGATGAAGTGGTTCTTGATCTTTCCCTATTTTACTTTTATCTGAGAAAGTTTGGTCCTCCATTTATGTTATATTGATATATACGTGCGGCTAAGGCGCACACAAACACAGAAAATAATTTTTTATTTTTGTTGGAGACTAGTGCACTTTGTGGGTTACACCACCCTTTAAGAAATGAGCCAGCCGGCCCTTTACTTATGGGACACAGGCGCACGCTTGGCGCTGCTCCTTTGTTGATGCACGTGCAGCCACAGTGCACACAATTCACAAACACAGAAAATATTTTTTTATTTTGTTTGGAGTGTACTTTGGGGGTTACAGCACCCTTTAACGGACAAGCCAGCCGGCCCTTTACTTATGACACAGGCGCACGCTTGGCACTACTTTGTTGATGCACGTGCGGCTACTGCGCACACAATTCACAAACACAAAAAAATATATTTTTTTATTTTGTTTGGAGTGCCCTTTGGGGGTTACAGCACACTTTAGCGGTCAATCCTGCCGGCCCTTTATTTATGGGACACAGGCGCACGCTTGGCACTACTTTGTTGATGCACGTGCGGCTACTGCGCACACAATTCACAAACACAGAAAATATTTTTTTATTTTGTTTGGAGTGTACTTTGGGGGTTACAGTAGCCTTTAACGGACAAGCCAGCCGGCCCTTTACTTATAACACAGGCGCACGCTTGGCACTACTTTGTTGATGCACGTGCGGCTACTGCGCACACAATTCACAAACAAAAAAATATTTTTTTTTATTTTGTTTGGAGTGTACTTTGGGGGTTACAGCACCCTTTAACGGACAAGCCAGCCGGCCTTTTACTTATGGGACACAGGCGCACGCTTGGCACTACTTTGTTGATGCACGTGCGGCTACTGCGCACACAATTCACAAACACAAAAAAATGTTTTTTTTCAGCACTTGGGGGAGCACCCCTGACGGACAGAGCACCCCCTGGACAACACTACAGCACCCCTTTAGGACTGGGACACTGCACAGGACTTTGGAGTGGACATAGCCCCTATGGACAACTGACTGCACAACACAGTCCAACCAGCCCCTATGGACTTTGAAGTAGTGGACACAGCCCCTATGGACAACAGCAGCACAGCGCAGCACAGCACAACACTACACTGCACTACACTACAACACTACACTACACTACACAGCCCAGCCAGCCCTAACTCCCACCCTCCCTCTTCACTGTCCACAGCCGAGTGAGAAAATGGCGCTGACGCGGGTACCTTATATAGGATCCAAAACCCGCGAGACCCGGAAGGCGGGATGATGACGTTTTGCCTCGATTTCAGATCCGAGTCAGGCGGGCAAAGTCGAGCCTGACTCGGATCGGCCTTGGATCGGGAGGGCTCGGGGAGGTTCGGATTTCAGAAATCCAAACCCGCTCACCCCTATTCAAATGGTGCATAATGGATGATTAGAAAACCCTTGTGCAATTATGTTAGCACAGCTGAAAACGGGTTTGCTCGTTAGAGAAGCTATAATACTGGCCTTCCTATAACCACTTAACTGACGTGGTCGTACGGGATGCGAATGCAGCCAGCTGTGCTTCAGTTGAGAAGGTGCAAATGCGCCACCCTGCAGTGCTTTTGAAGAGAAAATTTGTTGTACATGTGTGGAGAACAGATCTCTTCTGACTCCTCGGATTCTCCTGCGGACCCGGTAATTTCTGACCGTTTTTGATAGAAAAATCGTCAGTTAAGTGGTTAAGCTAGTTGAGTATCTGGAGCATCACATTTGTGGGTTCGATTATACTCTCCAAATGGCCAGAAAAAGATAACTTTCATGTGAAACTCAACAGTCTATTCTTGTTCTTAGAAATTAAGGCTATTCCATGTGAGAAATTGCCAAGAAACTGAACATTTCCTACAACGGTGTGTACTACTCCCTTCAGAGAACAGCACAAACAGGCTCTAACCAGAGCAGAAAGAGAAGTGGGAGGCTTCGGTGCACAACTGTGCAAGAAGACAAGTACATTAGAGGTTCTAGTTTGAGAAATAGACGCCTCACAAGTCCTCAACTGGCAGCTTCATTAAATGGTACTCGCAAAATGCCAGTGTCGACGTCTACAGTGAAGAGGCGACTCTGGGATGCTGGCCTTCTAGGCAGATTGGCAAAGAAAAAGCCCTATTTGAGACTGGCCAATAAAAGGAATAGATTAATATGGGCAAAAGAACACAGACATTGGACAGAGGAAGTTTGGAAAAAAGTGTTATGGACAGACAAATCGAAGTTTGAGGTGTTGGGATCACACAGAAGAACATTTGTGAGATGCAGAACAAGTGAAAAGATGCTGGAAGACATCATCTGTCAAGCATGGTGGGGGTAATGTGATGGTTTGGGGCTGCTTTGGTGCTGGTAAAGTGGGAGATTTGTACAAGGTAAAAGGGATTTTGAATAAGGAAGGCTATCACTCCATTTTGCAATGCCATGCCATACCCTGTGGACAGCGCTTGACTGGAGCCAATTTCCTCCTCCAACAGGACAATGACCCAAAGCACACCTCCAAATTATGCAAGAACTATTTAGGGAAGAAGCAGGCAGCTGGTATTCTGTCTGTAATGGAGTGGCCAGCGCAGTCACCAGATCTCAACCCCATTGGGCTGTTGTGGGAGCAGCTTGACCGTATGGTACGCAAGAAGTGCCAATCAAGCCAATCCAACTTGTGGGAGGTGCTTCAGGAAGCGTGGGGTGAAATTTCTTCAGATTACCTCAACAAATTAACAGCTAGAATGCCAAAGGTCTGCAATGCTGTAATTGCTGCAAAAGGAGCATTCTTTGACGAAAGCAAAGTTTGAAGGACAAAATTATTATTTCAAATAAAAATCATTATTTCTAACCTTGCCAATGTTTTGACTATAAGTTCTATTAATTTTGTACACAATACTTCTCCATGGAAGCAAAAACAATAATTCGCACATCAAACAGAAGGAGTCTCATATAATGAAATGGCATAAATTGGAAAAATTTAAGGTTGAGAAAATAAAAATGGTTAGTGATAGATGGGATAATGGAAATTATATGGAGTGGACCCACAGTGTCATCTATACTACATATACTAGGGTACCTAAATATATTTATTTTGGAAAAACACCTAATGGTCCATATCCTTCAATACAGACATCAAGGAGTATATAGTGTAATTAAATACCAAAGTGGTAGTCAGAGTATGGCTCATGTATTAAATGTGTAGTCAGTCCACTATTTTCCGGGACTAGGATGGTGGCAACCGACGTCCCTCGTCAAACTGAACCAGAAAAGGTGGAAATTGGGCCACCTGCTCACAATGACTATATATTGATCTGAACTAAAATATAGCTACAGAGCTCTATAGATGCCTCATCAAGGGATAATATGTTGACAGTGACAGATGTCTTTCATAGACTTTCTCTCCATCTCAAGATTGGGGAGTCAGATCTGAAAGCTAAGCTTCTCCTAATGAACCCTATATTAATTGTGTTTACCATTTGATTACTATAGCTACATTGCGTAATGATCTTCGTGTAACAGAGTGAGAACCTAAAACTCATGAAATGGACTGTCGCATTCTTTGTTGAAGTAATGAACATCCAAAGTCCATTGTGACTATATGAACTATACAAACTAAAGATGGATAGATGAAGCTTGGATCATTGATCTATATACCGCCTAAAAATGAAGGGGGCTAATTTGTCGCTGTACAGTATGTGACCATCAGGTGATATCAAACCACTCAAGGGGCTAGAGGTGGATGAGGGAAGTCTGAATCTTTGATCTATAAATCTCCTAGGGAAGATGAAACTATTATTCAACTGAGATGTGATCTAGAGCCTCATTTAATCCCTGGGGATGCAGAGTATCTAATTTGAAAATCCACACTGATTCTCTCATACATAAACGTTGGAATCTATTTCCTCATCTCCAACTCCTGTAACAGTTAGGCCAGATGGATCACTTTTGTGGAAATTAAGGAAATGTCGTGAAACACTGTGTGTAGATAGTTTCTTAATAATATTGCGTCTGTGTTCTCTGAATCTACTTTTAATAGATCTCAATGTTCTACCTACATACTGTAGGGAACATGGACACTGTAATACGTATACACAATATGTGGATTCACAGTAAATAAATTGTTTAATCGGGAAAATCTGACTGTTAACACTTGACGCAATATTATTCACGCGGTTTCATGTATGCTGTAGTTACATGTCAGACAAACCTTTTTATTACATCTATAGTTACCTACTATTCCTGATTCAAGCCATGTTTTGGCATTATGGTTCATTTTTAGTGGTCTAAGTTCACTTGGTGCTAATAGATTCCTTAGGTTCGTATTCTTTTTAAATATAACTCTAGGTTTATTGGATAAACAATTTTTCAAGACACAGTCTTCTTTTAATATAGAAAAATTATTATAAATATTTTTTCTAATAGTGCCAGATTTACAATTAAATTTATATATATATATATATATATAGTATTTATTCTTCATGTAGTCCAGTGGTGTCAAACTTGGGCCCTTCAGCTGCAGTGTAACTACACATCCCAGCATGCACTGCCACACTTTTGCTATTAGGGCATGCTAAAACTGTGGCAGGGCACACTGGGATATGTAGTCATATAGCAACTGTAGGGACCGAGTTTGACACCACTGATCTAGTCTGTCTATCTTTTTTTTTTTATTTATATTTTTCTTCATGTTACTGTTTTTCTTGTTGTATTATATCCCTCTGCTAGTGTAGATTTATTTAGGAGATCAGATATATTTAGAGCCTTGGCATAATCTCTTGTCTCATCTAACAGATATTTTGGGTATCCTCTCCATTTAAAGTTGAGTAACATATCTTCCATTTGATGGAAGAAGTCCTCATCTTGTTTACAGTTCCATCTAAGCCTCAAAATTTGGTTCTTTGGAATGTTTTTTATCCACGGTTTATAATGTCTGCTTTCACAGTGTAAATAATTACCCATACCTACTGATTTCATATAATTAGAGGGAACAATAGGACCATCTTGTATGGAGAAGGCAATATCTAGAAAATTAATAGTGTAAAAACTAAAAGTGTGTGTGAAGTGTAAATTAAATGTGTTTGAATTTAAATAATTAACATATTCCAGTTCTCTTTCTATACCTCCATCCCAAATAATAAATAAATTATCTATATAATGGCCATAGAGGACCAGGTTATCTCTCTATGGGCCGCTCCAGATGTGTTCTTCCTCGAAGCGGCCCATATAGAGATTGGCGAAACTGGGCGCAAACCTGGTCCCCATGGCCGTTCCAAGTGCTTGTAAATAATAAGTGTTGTCAAATAAAAAATAATTGTGAGTATGAATAAATTAGACTTAAGAACATGGTCATGCCGCTCCTTTGATAGTTTTATATATATATCTAGATAGTATTTAGTTGTTTCTATTCCTGCTTTATGTGGGATATTGGTATACAATGCTTGGACATCAAGGGTGAGAAATCCCTACCCCTTTGTCAAAGAAAATTCTGCGGTTTTCTGTAATATACTGTATGTTTAGTATCTTTAACAAATGAGTGTAGGTTAGCGACGTGACTTTGTAAGTGTGCATCAACAAACTGTGATAAATTAGAAGTGAGGGAACCTATGCCTGCAATGATGGGTCTCCCAGGGGGTGAAACAAGTGATTTGTGAATGTTGGGTAGGATGTGCACAAACTACAAATTTATAGATATCTTCTGATATTGCATTCTCCTCTTTGGCTGCCTCTAGCATATTTTCGTATTTCTCTTTATAATCAGTAGTAGGTTCTTTCAATAAAATAGTATAATATTTTTTATCCTGTAATTGTCTCATGGCCTCATCCACATAATCCTTTCTATCTTGCAGAATAATCCCCCCCCCCCCTTGTCCACAGGTCTGATGATAAGCGAATCATCATCCCTTAATTGTTTAAGGGCTAATCTTTCACTCTTTGATAGATTTTGTTTGAAAGCCAGAGGGAGAAAACTTTTGCTCTTCTTTGGTTTCTGACACAATCTCTTAAAGTCAGCTAAAGTTTTGCTATAAAAAATGTTTATAGCAGGACTGTTTTGTTCTATTGGAAAAAATTGCGATTTCCTTTTGAACTTGGGCATATTTAAAGGAATATCTTGTGTCTCAATATCAAACAATAGGATTTCTGCAGAGTTCTCACTTAATAGTTGTTCTAAACATAAAAGGCCATCCTGATCCTCATCATTTAAAACTATAGGTGAAAGATCATCAGAGATTTCATTGATTTTTTTTAGATGCAAAATAACGTTTCCTACACAAATCCCTTTGTTTAATTCAAGAAACAGTTCAAATAGATTGGGATCTTTTGAAGGTGCGAAACTCAAACCTCTGCAATCATTTCTTCTCATTTACACTTAGTTCATGAGTGGAGAGGTTGTAGATTCCTTTAGTATTCTCTTTTGTCTGAATCTGGCTCTCCTTACCACTTTTTCCTCTTCCCCTTCTCCCTCTCTTTCTCTGCGCCTTTTTATATGTTGAGGGGTATGGTTGGTTAATACTTCATAAGGGTTTGGATGGCAATAAGAATAGATAAGAATCTATTAGCACCAAGTGAACTTAGGGCCTGATTCAGACCCGGTCGCAAGCGATGAGCGCTCGCAACTGGGTCGATGGTGGCCCACAGCTCATGCGCACGATGGAGCCAGCTCCGTCGTGCACATGCGCGAGAACCTTCTAGCGATGGGCACTCCTTTGCTCCGGGTCTCGCACCAAAGGGGGCGAGCTGTCGATGTTGAGTGACAGCTTGCCCCATTTGGTGGGCGGGCCGGGGAGGTGGCTGCCCAAACGGAGGTGTTCCCATGAGAACACCTGCCATTTGGGGGCAGCCCCACTGACATCACAAGTGATGTCAGTGGAGAGCTTCCGGCTCTGTTAGAGCCGAAAGCTCTCTGGGGCTTGCGATGGGCGAGACCCTACCACAAGGGTTTCATCGCAAGCCCGATGATCGCGATGGTCTTGACCATCGCGACCATCATCCTGGCCACAGCTATGCGAGCGGCCAAGAGGCCGCTCCAAAAAAAAAAGAAGCTCAGCCCTGATTCAGAGTGAGCGCTCTGTCAGAGCGACCGGGTCTGAATCCAGGCCCTTAGACCACTAAAAAATAATCATAAGGCCAAAACATGGCTTGAATCAGGAATAGTAGGTAACTATAGATGTAATAAAAAGGTTTGTCTGACATGTAACTACATTTACGCGAAACCGTGTGAATAATATTGTGTCAAGTGTTAATGGAGAGTTTTTCCCAATTAAACAGTTTATTAACTGTGAATCCACATATTATGTGTACGCGTATTACATTTTCCATGTTCCCTACAGTATGTAGGTAGAACGACGAGATCTATCAAAAGTAGATTCAGAGAACACAGATGCAATATTATTAAGAAACTATCTACACACAGTGTTTCACGACATTTCCTTCATTTCCACAAAAGTGATCCATCTGGTCTAACTGTTACAGGAGATGAACAAATTAATGCTACAACGAGAGGAGGAAATAGATTTCAACATTTATGTATGAGAGAATCAGCGTGGATTTTCAAATTAGATACTCTGTATCCCCAGGGATTAAATGAGGCTCTAGATCACATCTCATTTGAATAATAGTTTCCTCTTCCCTAGGAGATTTATAGATCAAAGATTCAGACTTCCCTCATCCACCTCTAGCCCCTTGAGTGGTTTGACATCACCTGATGGTCACATACTGTACAGTGACAAATTAGCCCCCTTCATTTTTAGGGGGTATATAGATCAATGATCCAAGCTTCATCTACCCATCTTTAGTTTGTATAGTTCATATAGTCACAATGGACTTTGGATGCTCATTGGTACACTACTTCAACATAGAATTCGACAGTCCATTTCATGAGTTTTAGGTTCTCACTCTGTTACACAAAGATCATTATGCAATGTAGCTATAGTAATCAAATGGTAAACACAATTAATATAGGGTTCATTAGGAGAAGCTTAGCTTTCAGATCTGACTCCCCAATATTGAGATGGAGAGAAAGTCTATGAAAGACATCTGTCACTGTCAACATATTATCCCTTGATGAGGCATCTATAGAGCTCTGTCGCTATATTTTAGTTCAGATCAATATATAGTCATTGTGAGCAGGTGGCCCAATTTCCACCATTTCTGGGTCAGTTTGACTGTCAGGATTGCGACTATTTCAGTACATAAAGATAGATTACTGTTTCCAAAGTTCCTTTGTGGTCATTGGAGGAGCTATCCTGCTTGCTGGCGTTCTTCACATACAGGAGATAGAGAGTTAAAGTGATCATCTGTTTCCAAGGTGTTGTCAGGTTGTGAGGTTCCTAGATTGCTCATTATTTCAAACCTGATTCCATTTGGGTACATGTTCTGAACTTCCTATGGATCACAGACCTCTGGTATAAAGCCTGTTACTAACTGTGTCTCAGTGTCTGTGCAACGTTACTTTCAGGTCTTTCTTGGACTCCTGCCAGATGCCTGCTGTGCCTGTGGGTTGCTGTGGACTTTGCTATATCTCCGCTCATGTTCCAGCTAAACATCTGATGCCAGTTACCAGCCTCACTACAGAGCTCAGCATAGCCATTGCCTAAGTATTGCTTTCTGCTCCATTGCTGTTGTTTCACCTTTTGCTGTACTATTTACTTTGCCTGTTGCCTCTCGCTCCTGTGGACATCGAATCCATCTTCGTTACAGTAGTCAACTGCACCGTTACAGTTATCATCACTGCATCGCGGGGCTCAACCCCGCTCTGGATTCTAGTTACACCGCAGGGCTCAACCCCGCTTCAACCTTCATTGCATTGCAGGGCTCAACCCCACTCCGGATTCTAGTTACACCGCAGGGCTCAACCCTTTTCCAGAATCACACCGCTTCACAGGGCTCAACCCTGCTTCAACTTCATCGCATCACAGGGCTCAACCCTGCTCCGATCTCACCACATCACAGGGCTCAACCCTGCTCCGACCTCATCGCATCACAGGGCTCAGCCCCGCTCCGACCTCATCGCATCACAGGGCTCAACCCTGCTCCAACCTCACCACATCACAGAGCTCAATCCTGCTTCAACCTCACAGCATCACAGGGCTCACTCTTCTCTGGATCTCCATCACTACAGGGTTCCACCCAGGTGAAGCTCCTCTATACCATCCTGAGGTGTTAGCCTCATACTGGACTCGGGGTTCCCTACCATATAAACTTTTCTGTGTTAAAGACTATATGGGGGGTTTTCTCCTATACTCATTATTGCTTATGTGAACCTCAGTGTTGTTGAGACTTTATGTGAGACATGGCTATTATATTTCTCCTGTGAATAAATTCTATTTACTTTCATTCTGTGCTATCGAGATTTCATGAAAAGGTAATTCCTAAAGCCACCTCAGTTTATTGTGCCTAGTAGGCCTGCCTCCTCCCAGGAGTCTCAAGTGTTGGCAGCCGTGACATTGATGAGGGACGTTGGTCGCCACCATCCTAGTCCTGGAAAATAGTGGACTGACTACACATTTAATACTTGAGCCATACTCTGACTACCACTTTGGTGTTTAATTAAACTATATACTCCTTGATGTTTATATTGAAGGATATGGACCCTTAGGTGTTTTTCCAAAATAATTATATTTAGGTACCCTAGTATATGTAGTATAGATGACACTGTGGGTCCACTCCATATAATTTCCATTATCCCATCTATCACTAACCATTTTTATTTTCATTTTTATTTTCTCAACCTTTCATTTTTCCAATTTATGCCATTTCATTCTATGAGACTTCTATGTTTGATGTGCGAATTATTGTGTACATATATATATATATATATATATATATATATATATATACACTACCGTTCAAAAGTTTGGGGTCACCCAGACAATTTCATGTTTTAAATGAAGACTGACTTTTATTTATCAAATGAGTTGCAAAATGAATAGAACATAATGAATAGAACATATAGTCAAAACATTGGCAAGGTTAGAAATAATGATTTTTATTTGAAGTAATAATTTTGTCCTTAAAACTTTGCTTTTGTCAAAGAATGCTCCTTTTGCAGCAATTACAGCACTGCAGACCTTTGGCATTCTAGCTGTTAATTTGTTGAGGTAATCTGAAGAAATTTCACCCCACGCTTCCTGAAGCACCTCCCAGAAGATGGATTGGCTTGATGGGCACTTCTTGCGTACTATATGGTCAAGCTGCTCCCACAACAGCCCAATGGGGTTGAGATCTGGTGACTACGGTGGCCACTCCATTACAGATAGAATACCAGCTGCCTGATTCTTCCCTAAATAGTTCTTGCATAATTTGGAGGTGTGCTTTGGATCATTGTCCTCTTGGAGGAGGAAAGTGACTCCAGTCAAGCGCTGTCCACAGGGTATGGCATGTGGAGGGATATTATTCAAAATCCCTTTTACCTTGTACAAATCTCCCACTTTACCAGCACCAAAGCTTCCCCAAACCATCACATTACCTCCACCATGCTTGACAGATGGTGTCAGGCACTCTTCCAGCATCTTTTCACTTGTTCTGCATCTCACAGATGTTCTTCTTTGTGAACAAAACACCTCAAACTTCCTCTGTCCAATGTCTGTGTTCTTTTGCCCATATTAATCTTTTCCTTTTATTGGCCAGTGTCAGATATTGCTTTTTCTTTTCCAATCTGCCTAGAAGGCCAGCATCCCAGAGTCGCCTCTTCACTGGCGTTTTGCGGGTACCATTTAATGAAGCTGCCAGTTGAGGACTTGTGAGGCATCTATTTCTCAAGCTAGAGACTCTAATGTACTTGTCTTCTTGCAGTTGTGCACTGGAGCCTCCCACTTCTCTTTCTGCTCTGGTTAGAGCCTGTTCTCTGAAGGGAGTAGTTCACACCGTTGTAGGAAATGTTCAGTTTCTTGGCAATTTCTCACATGGCATAGCCTTCATTTCTAAGAACAAGAATAGACTGTTGAGTTTCACATGACAGTTCTAATTTTTTGGAGAGTATAATCAAACCCACAAATGTGATGCTCCAGATACTCAACTAGCTTGAAGGAAGGCCAGTATTATAGCTTCTCTAACGAGCAAACCCGTTTTCAGCTGTGCTAACATAATAGCACAAGGGTTTATAATCATACATTAGGCTTCTAACGCGCTTAGCAAACACAATGTACCATTAGAACACATGGGAACGCCTGCCATTTGGGGAGGCCCCACTGACATCACTAGTGATGTCAGTGGAGAGCTTCCGGCTCTGACAGAGCCAGAAGCTCTCCGGGGCTTACGACAAGTGAGACCCTACCCTAGGGTCTCGTCGTAAGCCCCGATGGTCGCGATGGTCTCTGACCATCGTGACCATTACCCGAGCGGTCGTTAGAGCTGTTAACCCACAGCCTAACGACCGCAACAGAGGCGGGCGGTCAGGATGCAAGTGGCCGCCCAGTTTCTGAGCGACCGCTTGCATCCTCCGACCGCCTCTGAATGAGGCCCAAAGTCCCTCCACCACCAGCATTGCAGCTTGATACGATCACCGAGCGAGTCCTCAATTGACGGACCGCATTCTACTCACAGCCCTCCCCCACCCTGCTCCACGGCAGCCTGTGCACTTCGGCTGCAGCTCTACACCGTCTGAGAACATTGGATCCGGGACAGGCTCAAGCACGGACACACTGCACTAAGGTTCTATTTCAATAATGTATTGACTGTGCTTTTAATTAACTTTGAATGCGGACATTTCTCACACTGGGACGCCAGTAGTGAAGATATTATATCAACTAACGGAGCTTTGGTGTGGTTATTGATTGCATGCGGAATGGGACATTCATTGAGTTTAATTGCTGCTTAATAGTGACAAGCTATTCATTTTCAAAGATCGGGACCTTGTTTGGTATAGTAACTTCAACAATTGAGAACAAGTAAATTGGTATTTTTAAGATTCTATTGTTGTGTGTTGTATGTTCAGTGATTTATGTTGTGATTCATATATTCAAATTTTTGTATACTATTGAAGCCTCCTGTTTACCAACAGACAGCAAACCTTATTCATTTGGTATCCTATTCATTATATACAGTGTTTAGCGCAGTAAACCCTTTTGTTATAGTTAATTGCAGCCTCCGGGCTAAGTAGTAGTTGAATACAGAGCTATGATTAATTGTTTGTTTTTTTCAAACTGGGCAGTAGCCCCTTGACGGACAGCAGCACAGCACCCCTGCGCACCTACGCTGATGACAAGTGTGGCTAACACGCACACACAAAAAATTGTTTTTATTTTTTCACTGGTGGTTTGGCAGGCTAACACGCACACACCAAAACATTTTTTTTATTTTCACACTGGTGGTGTACACACAAAAAATTGTTTTTATTTTTTCACTGGTGGTGTGGCAGGCTAACGCACACACATCAAAAAATTGTTTGTTTTTTTCACTCTGGGGGTGAACCTCCTGAAAGAGGTAGCAGCCCCTTGACAGACAGCAGCACAGCACCCCTGCACACCTACACTGATGACAGGTGTGGCAAACATGCACACACAAATTTTTTTTGTATTTTTGGGCAGCAGCACAGCACCCCTGCGCACCTGCGCCAATGACAGGTGTGGCTAACGCACATAGAAAAGAAATTATTTGTTTTTTTGGGCAGCAGCCCCTTGACAGACAGCAGCACAGCACCCCTATGCACCTATGCTGATGACAGGTGTGTCTAACACACACCTGAAAAAAAATGTTTTTGTTTTTTTTCACAGTGGTGGGAAAACCCCTGAAAGAGGCTGCAGCCCCCTGACAGACAGCAGCACAGCACCCCTGCTCACCTACGTTGATGACAGGTGTGACTAAAATGCACACAATAAAAAATTGTTTAGTTTTATTTTTTCACATTGGGGATGGGTGAAGAGCACCCCTGAAGGACAGAGCACCCCCTGGACAACACAACGTAGCTGCCAGCCTCTATGGACAACAGCCAGTCCCTATGGACTACAGCCAGCCAGCCCCTATGGACAGGAAAACAGCCAGCCAGCCCCTCTATAGACAACAGCCAGCCAGCCAGCCCCTCTATAGACAACAGCCAGCCCTTATGGACAGGACAGCAGCCAGCCCCTATATGGACATTAAGCAGCCAGCCTCTGAGCGACAACAGTAGCCAACCCCTATGCACAGTGTCACTCTTCACTCTCCACAGCCGGATTGAAAAATGGCGGCGATTGCGGGACCTTTATAGAATCCAAAACCCACGAGAATCCGACAGTGGGATGATGACGTTTTCCCTGATTTTCAGATATGAGTCAGGTGGGAGAATCCAAGCCGACTCGAATCTGACTCAGATCCCCTTAGTTCAGGTGGGTTCGAATCTCTGAGATCCGAATCCGCTCATCTCTAATTACTCGTGGCATTTTGTGGTGAGTGAACACTATCTCACTATTGGAGTTTGCAGCTGAATATATAGTATATCTAGGGCAGTCAGATAGTTAGAGGGTGACTACTATTTACTGGGGGTTGGGAGGGGTGTGCACAGTGCTGAATCTTTGCTCTGGGTGACAGAAACCCTAGCTTCACCCTTGCAGGTTGTCTAAGTGCTGCTGGAATTGGGGTGTTTGTAGTGAATGCTTGCAGAGGGGGGCACCAACAACTATCTCGCCTTCGAGCTCCTGGCATGACCTTACGTCACTGTCTGTTTACATTGCCCAGGTGTTGCAAAAGCCATTAAATACCTGTCTTCATATTTGCAGTAGTTAATGTAACAGTAAAAACCAAATAAACCAGAAGCATCTTCTGTATAACCCCTTTTTCTTGTCTTATCTAAAAGTCACTTTTTTCTATAGCTTTGTAACACAGGGATGCAGTAAGGAAGCCGACGGTTGAAATGCCAACTGCCGGCTTCCCGACTGTGCAATCCTGACGGGACTAATGATATGCGTTAAAATCCCGATGCCTATCATTATCCCTACACTGGGAGCCCGACCCCCGGCATACCGAACGAAGGTAAGCCGTGCGGGAGGCGCGGACAGCCGTGGGGGGGTTAGGTTTAGGCACTTACCGGGAGGATTAGGGTGCGGGGTAGTTAGGGTTGGAATTAGGGTACTAAAAAGGTGGGTTAGGGGGTAAATAGGACAGGGGAACCGTATTTACCGTTTCCCTGTCAGGATTCCAAACATTGGGTTGCCGCTGTCACTGTACTGACAGCCGGCATCTCCTCCGTCGGTATTTCATACCGATTCCATGTCATCATCATACAACAGAGGTTCATCGAGACTCGTTACCCCCTATGTCCCATACAGCCTAATGCTTCCTGTGTTATTTCCAGTCTTGTGCTTCCTGTGTCACCTCCTGCTCCATGTGTCATTTTAGCCACATGCCCCATGTCACCTCCTGCCCCCTGTGTATTTCCATCCACATCCTCCCCAAGTATATCTTCAGTTGCCTCCTTCCCCTGTGCCTCTCCATCCAGGAGCCTTATCACTCCAAGGGGTCTATTCATGAAGCAGGGAAAAGCCCTGTTTAGCTGAAATCAGGGCTCTTCTCTGCTTCATGCAATTCATGGAGCATGTTACTGTGGAGAAGTTTATTACTTCTCCAGCGGTGTACCTGCTCCATGCCTGCATCGCATCACCAGGGGGGGCTTGTACAATTTACTCAGGCCCAGGCTTCCAGAGGGGCCCGGCGGGGGCCCGGGTCTGGCACCCCCCCTCCTCTTTTCCTCACAGCAGCCCAGCACACAGCGTGTGCTGGGATGCAGTGGGAGATTGCTGTGGCTGCTGCTCAGCAGCTGCGAGCAATCTCATATGCCTGAGGGGGGAAGCGATCACACTGATCGTGCCCCCCCTATCTTTGCGCTGGGCTGAGGGGCTCACAGCGCCACCTCCCCAGTGTTTTTTTTCCCAAGGGGGTGTGGCCACATCTCCTGTGATTAGGCCACGCTCCCTCTTTACCTGGGCCCGGCGGTGCTTTCTACGGCCCTGCGTATCACCATACTTAACAGAAAACTCAGCTGTCCGTTCCTATGCTGCGTACACATTCGCCATTTGAAGATGGCGTAATCTGTACCGCAGGCCGAACAGAGCAGGGAAGTTCCATACTTACCTGCTCTCTGTCTGGCACCCAGAGCTGGCTCCGCCCCCTTTTGCTCAGCATTATTTGCAGCAGGTCTGACATGTTCTGCTGCTTTCAGACATCGGCGCATGCGCAGTGAGAATACAGGCATATCGGGCTCCCGACATGTCGGTTTACTCACTGCCCCAGGAACTGTGGAGGGGCAGGATAGCGCATGAAGATGTCGGAGAGGTAAGTATACATGAATGGCTACTAAACTTCACTATATATCTATCGATTCCTACCTATCTATACCTTCTAACAATCGATTCCTGCCTATACCTTCTAAACAATATTCCTTCCTATACCTTCTATAACTGTCGCTATTCAGCGTAATGAGTTGCACTTGAAATAAATGCTTTCAGACTTTGAATGTGGTTCCAAAGCACAAAAATATATTATTCAATATAAAAACAGATGGTTAGACGCTGTGATCTAAATACAATTAGCGCAAATAAATCATACAGACCCAAAGTACAGTTGTTACATACGCACACGTTCTGGGCCCAGATACCGGCATCAGCATTAAAAACCTCCGTCAACAGCACAGCAAGAAGACTCCAGACTGGGGTCAGAGAGCGCACATATATACTCTTGCAGGGATAGGCAATACAATAGACAAGTTTGACATGATTCCATTGGTTCTTCTTAAAGGTGCTTTTGTTTCAGGATAGTTCATAGGTCAATTCAAATAGACACAAACAGCCTCCAACCGCCCTTTGTGTCCTTTTTCCTGCTGCATGCTAATCTAAGCTGCTAACATTACAGAGTACATTTTAATGTTTTAACTCTCTATAGTCCATAGTTTGCAGATGCATGTTCCAATCTTCTCACCAATGATACCGGAAATCTGTTGAGACACAGTGGATCAGTACAACACCAAACACAGTCTGCTTACCATGTACTAAACCTTAGATATCAAATAATCTTTATTTCACAACATTAATAATTACTGAGTAAACCTTGAATATTACACTTTAATACTAGGGAACCTTTTATGTAAGTGTGCAGTGTGTAAGTATTGGGGAATAGGGAAAAGACGCTAGTTAGCGCTGTGCGACTTTGTGTTTTGTGGAGTACATTATGGTACGTGTTATGCAGGGATAATCATTTTATATGTTTTAGTGACTGTATTTACATGGTGAGGACTTTTAACTTCTCTCTATTGCGTGGGAATCACACGACGCTAAATAATAGCAACGCGGTACGTACTTATAATGGCGAGTTTCACTAAAATGGCGCTGGGCGGCCAGTCACAAAATGGCATCTCATTGCCATTCGCAAAATGGCGTCGCACAGATCTAATTTTAAACCAATCCTGTCTCAGCCAATTATCCGGCTTCGACAGTCCACCCTTTGATAGCAAACATGCTATCATACTCTGATTTTAAAATTAATTTAGGCTTACATTATGACATATTATTCAATGTTATATTATGGGATGGCACAAGGTGGTTCTTAATCCATCAATAATGTGTCTCTAGGAGGGGACATAAAACTACCCTTATACGCACACTGCGGATCTTGGGAGATCATGGGAAAGATGTGGGGATGCACCAATCCTATAAAGGAAATCTTTTCGGGGGAATAGGGACTTACATTATTTGAGATGTTTAAAATAACATTTTAATAATGCCTTTATGCATGTCTAAATCTTGTACATTATACGATGGTACCTCCTAGTTCAGGGTTGTAATGCAGTTCTACATTTACCTCAGTATTCAGTATTCAGTCAGTATTCACATTGTTACTACTGACCACCATCATAATTTCATTCTTCCGGTTTACCTTATCTTTATATTTTCCACATTTCAACACAGTAGGAACACACCTGACACATATGCAAATTACTATGATGACAGCCAGTATGAGGATCAGGAGTTTACCTATACTTGCAATCTTTTCCTGGACCCATTCTCCTAGGCCTGAGAACCATTTCACTGGGTTCAACCAAGAAACCCATTCCTCTACCTTCTCGTCTACTTAAGCCACTGAAGCATTATGGTTCTTTTGAAATTCCTCTTTTAACTGCAGAATTTCATCCATCCTCTGGTCCATTATCTCCTTGGGATCGCTGGTATCGTTTGTAGTATAAGCGCAACACTTACCTCCAAATTGGGTGGCCAAAGTTACGCAATACCTCCCAGTGACAGCTGTTAAATAATTTAACACTAGTCTATGTTGCACGAGTTCATTCTTGTAAGCTTGCAACTCCCTACCTGTATAGCTGAATGTGTCATCATACATCTCGGTGATATTATCTATTAATTTAGCAAGATCTTGGATGTATCTAAAATTCAGTGTACCCTGAACGATCCTGGTGGGATCCAATGCTACTAAAACTTGAAAGCCAGTTGTCTCACTAATTAACTGAGTGGCTTTATGCACATCACCAGGTATCATATTTCTTTTGTCTCTGTGTTCATACTGTGTGTGAAGGTATGGTGATGGTGTGTCTTTATGAATACTAAGCATTTCACCATGTGTAAGGGTCATAACTTCTGGAATTACTCTTCCCAATTAACAGAAACCTTCGGAACTCGGAGAGAGCCACTTATACGCTTTCCTTCCACATATAAAATATACATCATCGGGGAGAACATAAGGAATAGTAAACATCATTACTGTCATACACATTTCTCTGGCAAGTGATCCTACTTCAGGTTCTCCCATTTGACTCATACAAGTTTCGGGTTGTATTATCTTGGCACAATACCCTTCTGGTACCCTACCAATCATTTCTTTGGTGGGACTATGGCCCTCATTCAGAGCCGTACGCTCTGAGCAGAGCGCACGCTCTGAATGAGGGCCGCCCTCCATAAAAATGGAGCGTCCTCCTGGACGCTCGTATAGCTGTGGGTCACCACCCACAGCCTATACGAGTGTGCATTTTGATGGCCGCGATGGTCGTGACCATCGCGACCATCGAAACTGCGAGCCGGAGCCTGCGGTTGAGGTTTTCAACCGCAAGCTCCGGAGTGATTTTGGCTCTATCAGAGCCAAAATCACTCCCACTGACATCACTAGTGATGTCAGTGGGCCGGCTTCAGACGGGAGGCGTTCCCGAGGGAACGCCCCCGTCAGGGAGGCACGCCCCAGGCACGCCCACCAAAGGGGACGTGCTATCAATCAACATCGACAGCACGCCCCCTTTGATCAGACACAATGAGCGAAGGACTTTCCTTTGCTCGTCGCGTCTGGCACATGCGCACGATGGAGCTCCCTCCGTCGTGCGCATGCTCAGTGCAGAACATCGACCCACTTGCGAGCGGACAGCCGCTCACGAGTGGGTCTGAATCAGGGCCTATATTTATACCGGAAGTGTCTTCCACTTGACCTAATTGTGCGTAACAGTTCATAATTCATAGGCTCACGATCAGCTCTTAGTGAGAAGATCTTCGTCTGATTATTCTCAGTCACCTCCCACCTTCCTGGTTCATTGGAGTTGGTGATGTTTGAACATAAGAGTGATTTATCTACTTGGTTATGGTGGAGTTTAAAATGGGGTGGTTTGGTATTAAGAAATTCTTCCATCTAGTGCATGCCCTCTTTGTGATTCTTTGATTTCAGAGACATTTAATGGAAATGGCACTAATCCTACATTATGCTGTCCTTGGGGCACATGAGAACACACCCAACAATTGGTTTGGTTTAAAATTTTGCCCACCATGGTGTGATAGTCCTCTAAAGGATACCCACCCCAATACTGATTATACTTGGGTTGACACCATTGGATGCATCTCTTATCAATTACGGACCCACAGAACTTACACATACAATAATCCTCAGATGATAGACCTTCACACTGTCTCTGAGTATCCAAAATAGCAGATCTCTTAACAATTACTGTACTAAGATTGGTCAAACACTCCCCTGATTGGCATAGCACTCCTCCTTTCGACTCCACTCCATCACTACAGCCATCAGCTCCCATCTCCTCTATCGGTCCCCTGTCACAGAAACCAGAGATCCCCGAACAAACCAGGATGATGGAAACTCTGGAAGAGAATACAAAAATGAACACAGCAGACCAGTCCATTGCCATAGCAAGGACCTGCACATTTCTTTAGTTCAGATATCTTCACGGCAACCTTTTAACCCTCCCGGAACAAGCTCGCGATCGACAGGTCCACATTATCTGCCTCGTCTCCGCCTTGTTTCTCCACCAGTTGGTTGACCTTCTTGCAGTGATTGGAATGGTTCCAGGTATCTCTCTCGGCCACCTTCAAAGATGTGGTACTCGTCAGCAACACCTGATACGGACCTTCCCAACGATCAGTCAAACAACCTAAACGCAAGAAATTTCTGATCATAACATATTCTCCAGATTCAACATCATGACAGTTTGTTTCAGGCATATCATGGGACAACAATTTCAGTTTCTGCTGCTGCTGTTTTAACTGTTTACTCATTGATATAAGATACCTTACAGTTACCTTGTTGTTACCTTTCAAGTCTTCCTGTGGACTTATAATCAAATGAGGTTGTCTACCAAACAGTATTTCAAACACATCAGTGCACACTAATACATACTTGAGATTCCTGCAGGGTGGTAATTGGATTAAATCAATTTGTGTTACCTGGAATGGTCCATCAGTCGGAGGAATGTGAGATGGTTCGGTAGGGATCGTTTTCCCAATTTTTTCCTCAAGCAGGACTTTGCTCTCTTTTCCGCTTGAAAAAAAAAACTCGGTGCGCACCAGTATGCTCTCACCAATTTGCACATACCTTGCTTTCCCAAATGAGTCAGACCGTGCACTGCCTCAGCCAGACTGTGGTAGTATGGCTTGGGAGCCACTGGCTTACCTTGTCCGTCCCTCCAGAGTCCAGAGGACTCTTGCCCACATCCCTTGGACTTCCAGACTGACTTTTCCTGGATAGAACACAAATTTTGCATCTCAATTAATTTCAGCATATCAATTGTTTGAAAAATCATGATTTGTTCAATTGGTACATTCATTTTTAATCCTGCTGCCCATTTTGCAGCCTCGTCTGCCCTGTTGTTGCCCAGTTACACCAGATCATCCTCACATGTATGGGCTTTACACTTAATTACTGCCACTGCCTTTGGCAATTGGATTGCTGTTAATAGTCCTTTTATATGTTTGGAATGTGCAATTGGTGTGCCTGCTGCTGTCATAAATTTTCTCAGACACCATAAGGCACCGAAATCGTGTACTACCCTGAAGGCATACCTAGAGTCAGTGTAGATATTAGCAGATTAACCTTTCACTAATTCACACGCTCTCTTTAGTGCAACCAGTTCTGCCACTTGGACTGAGTATGGTGGTCCTAAAGGTTCGGCTTCTATAACGTCCTCGTCATTTACCACAGCATAACCTGTACATAACTCTCCAGTGTCAGTTTGTCTATGACAACTCCCATCCGTGTAAAATGTCACATCTACATTTTCTAAAGGTGTATCCCGTATGTCAGATCTTGCAGTAAAGGTTTGATTCACATATTACATACAATCATGTGCATCAATATACCTGCAGAACTCACCTGTTGCTAGCGGCTCACCTCTCTCCACCCTTTGTGCATCATGTTGCACATATGGTAAATATGTAGCTGGATTTAACGCACTGCATCTTTTGATGGTGATGATTGCAGGTGCTATTAAGCCTAGTTCCCATTTTGTGAACCTAGCTGAGGAGACATGTCTGGTTTGTGCAGAGTTTAGCAAAGCAGATACAGCATGGGGAGTATAGACAATCATATCATGGCCTAGTACCATATCCTCACTCTTACTGACCAATAGAGCAGTTGCTGCTACACTTATTAAACACGTTGGGAGTGATCTTGCCACAGTGTCTAATTGTGCACTGTAGTATGCTACGGGCCTACTGGCATCACCATGTTTTTGTGTGAGGACACCTGCTGCACAACCATCGGCTTCCATACAATACAAATCAAAGGTTTTTCATAATCAGGTATTCCCAATGCAGGTGCTCTTGTCAGACTATCCTTAAGATTAAGGAAAGCCTGCTCTGATTCCTCCGTGTATGACACGATTGGGTTTTGAGGAAGAGACTAAGGACCTTATTCAGAGTCGGTCGCAAGCACCGATGTGCTCGTAACCAAATTGATGGTTAATCCTGCGCATGTGGCCGCAGTGCACGTGCGCAAGCCATGGAGCGACAGAGAAACTGTCACTCCGGAGCTCGTTACCAAAGGGGTGGCTGTCGATGTTGATCGACAGCTCACCCCGTTTGGTAGGCGGGCCGTGGGGGGTGGTTTCCAAAATGGAGGCGTTCCTTAACGAATGCCTACCATTTTGTGGGCGGCCGCACTGACATCTTCAGTGATGTCAGTGGGGAGCTTCCTGCTCCATCAGAGCAGAAAGCTCCCTGGGGCTTACGAGCACCCAGACCCAACCTTAGGGTCTGGTCATAAGCCCCGATGGTCGCGATGGTGATCACCGCAACCATCAACCTGGTCGGTCATTAAGCTGTGGGTGGTAACCCACAGCTTAACTAATAACCAGGAGGCCGCACTTTAAAAATTAAGCAGCCGCCCCCATTCAGAGAGAGCGATCGCTTCTTGCGACCACCTCTGAATGAGGGCCTAAGTCCTGTAATGGCAAGGCCAAAATAGAAAAACCTGGGATCCACATTCTGCAGTATCCACACATTCCCAAGAAAGTACGAATTTGCTGTTGATTCTGCGGCAGTGTCATGTTCTGTATGGCCTGGATTCTGTCGTTTGTGAGATGTCGTAACCCCTGAGTTAGGCAGTGTCCTAAATATTTAACCCTGGACTGGCATGGCTGTAGTTTGTCCTTAGCAACCTTGTGTCCTGTTTGCGAGAGATGAAGCAACAAAAGTTTAGTATCATTTAAACATGACATAAATTAATCAGAACATAACAATAAATCATCCACATATTGTATTAGAACAGATCCATTGGTAGGTTGAAAAGATTGTAAACAGTCGTGTAGGGCCTGGGAGAAGATACTGGGGCTGTCTATGAAACCCTGGGGAAATCGTGTCCATGTGTATTGTACACCCCTGTATGTAAAGGCAAATAGGTACTGACAGGATGAAGAGGTACAGAGAAGAAAGCAGAACAGAGGTCAATGACAGTGAAATGGGTTGCATTGGGTGGGATCTGCATAAGAATGACAGCTGGATTTGGCACTATGGGATATTGGCTCTATACCACCTTATTAACCCCTCTAAGGTCTTGTACCAGCCTATAACCCCTCCCACCACTCTTCTTTACAGGAAAGATGGGACTGTTGGCTACACTTGCTGTAAGAACTAAAATTCCAGCTGTAACAATCGCTCAATTATGGGATAAACCCCTAATTCTACCTCCTGTTTTAATGGGTACTGGGGAATTTTAGGAGCTTGCCTACCACTTTTTAGATTTACCATTACGGGACTTACATTTGCCATTAATCCAGTGTCCTGTCCATCCTTGGTCCAAAGCGAATCTGGAATTTGGGATAACATTTGATCTACCTGAGATGGAATTTTATCTGAACCAGTAGAGTGATACATTATCCTTTGGGGAGTGTCCAACATATCCCTTACCTCGTGTGCAACTCTCTCAGGGATATCTAGAAATATACCATCAGGGGTACAATATATGACACATCCCATCTTACATAACAAATCCCTTCCCAGTAGGTTAGTAGGAGCCGCTGCTGCCAGGAGGAAAGAATGCCTGGTATGCAATGGGCGATAGTGACCTCTGTGGATTTTGTTAAAGGATAATGTTGCACTTTACCCGTTACACCCATTGTTGGTATTGTCTCGCTGGTTACCTGTAAGTTAGCGGGAGATTTTATCACTGACCTGGTCGCCCCTGTTTCTACAAGAAAAGGATATTTTGTACCAGCTACATCAACCATCATCACCAGTTCTTCCCTAGTACTTCCTGTTAACCTGACTATCTGTAGACTACAGGTATGACCTGACCCCTAGCATTGACTCTCACCCTCCAATACAGCATTTACAGCTTCATTGGAGCTGGTGACGGCTGGAAATTACCTGTACTCTGTGTATATCCCTTATGAGGATATCCAGGTACTACCTGGTTAGGGGGTCCTGCCCTCTTAACCTTACAGCCCCTACTTATATGTCCCACTTGGTTGCAGTTGAAGCACCTTCGTGAGTGGGGTGGGTGAAAGGATTGCTGTGTGGGTTGAGCGGAAGGGAAAGATGGTGGGTGTGGGTAAGGATATTGAGGAAAATATAGTGGTTGTAGATAGTATGGGATTTGAGGCTGTGTGTGATAAGTGGGGTAAGGTTGTGTTTGAGGTGGTGCAGGATTGGTGAGGACGTGTAGCTGTGCAGGTGCATGTGTGTCTGTTGGCTGTGATGTTATAGTCATTCCTTCTAGAGCTTGAATACTGACAGCCATTAGTTTCTCGCTCTGGGTCTCTCTCTTTTAAAAGATGTTCTTATCATGTTCACTAGCGGATTCTATGAGGGTGTCTACAGTGACTCCCCTCCAGCCAGGTTGTGAGGTCTGAACTCGGGTCTTTAGGCTTTCTTTTAGACCATCCATAAGTACAGTGACGATCATTCCCCTGTGATGAGTGCTATCTTTAATATCTTCTAACCCAGTGTACTGGGTGATAGCCTGCAGAGCTCAGTTACAGTAATCCTCTGCAGATTCACTCTCTTTTTGTTTTATGGTGAAAATTTTGCTCCAGTTAACTACTATTGGAAAATATACACCCAATTGAGTTATAATACGGGAAATGTTACCTTGGTTAATTTCATCTGGGAAGGGAACATCTACATCCAATACACAATCCGCAATAAACTTTGTCACATCGGTATTGCGTGGAAGATAAGCTCTTAACATCACTTGCCAATCTTTGTTGGTTGGCTCGTGAGCACTACCCAAATATTTAAAAAATCTTTGGCATTTGGCTAATTCCTTTTTAGGTTCGGGGAAATCATTCATTATGGAATTTAGCTCCACTCTTGTCCAAGGACAATGCATTGCTACCTCTCTTGTGGGCACTACACTGTTTGCAGCCGCATTCCCATTCGGAACAGTTATTGTTCAGATGGGATGCAGACCGGCCGCACTGCTACTTTTGACCTTGTTACCTGGCTGGGGATTTAGGCCCTCATTCAGAGGCGGTCGTTAGATGCAAGCGGTCGCACTGAATCAGGGACAGTCAAGATACTTTCACTTACCTGCGGATGATATTAACAGGATGCGCCCACACACCAGGAAGAATAACCTGGCTGCACCTAGGACCTCATTCAGAGTCGGTCGAAGCGGCCGCACGGTCGTACGGGAAAAGGGGCCGGATATGTAAATGATTCCCTCGCAAGTTGTGTCCCTAAGTTCGGATCGATAGCTGGCCGGCCAAGGGGAGGAAGCGGTCGGAATACAAAAAAATACGCCCCCTTCTCGTACGCATTACACGTCATCTCCGGGCATATAAGGATTAATCGAGACCATCGAGAACCATCGGAGCTGGTCATAGAGCTTAAGGTTGACCATACCCTCTCTTAAGCTCTACGATCATGTCAGTGTAAAAACCTCCCGTGTCACATGTGCCATGGTGCTACTTTGTTAATTATGCACTCCCATAAACCGTATGCACTCCCATAAAACGCTGTTCGCATAATTAGGCACGCTTGCATCTGGATCTCCACTCCCCCGTTTACAAGCACCTTCCCCTGTTACCACCCATAAACGCCTCAATCTGTCACTCAAACTTCCGACCTGGCTGTGTTGAAGGAGAGAGAAATTTCTGATCGTAGTGGCTAGTTTGCGCACGCGCATTGCGAACTTTACGCATGCGCAGTATAGCGAACATCGGTGGCGTACGACCGTGCGGCCACTTCGACCGACTCTGAATGAGGTCCCTAATCCCTTTTTGACTACCTTTCAACTGCTAGCATGTAGGTATTCCAATAATACTTACCCTTTTCAGTGATTTCGTCCACCCTCTACCCAGTTCACAATCACAATTTAGCCAAAACTGTGCGGTTCAATTACAATGCTCAAATAACCCTAACTGATCACTGAATACTGTAATCACACTGGGAGCCGAATCTACAACAAAGACAATAGATACCGTTCTACCACATAAGCAGGTGTATCTACTACCGAGCTACGAGGCCAACCCTTTCGCCTAGCACTTAAGGGTCCTACGATACCCTTAACTAGGGAACATGTTACCCCTACCAACAAATACTCACTGTTACACACCCTTTTCCTGCGCAGAAAAATACACGTTTTCCCAGACTATGGGGCATATCCAATTACCCGCGGGACCTCTCCCGCGAGTAATTGAGGCTTGGAAGTCCCGCGGCGCGGGGTTAAGCTATTCAATAAAATAGCTTTTTCCCCGCGCCGTTAAATCTCTTGTAGCGCGCGGGAACACACTGTTTCTGCGAGCAACGCGGAAACAGTGTGTTAGTGCCAGCAGCGCGAGGCCGATTAGGCCGATATCATGCAGATTTTACCTCGCACCTACATGAGGTGCGAGGTAAAGTCCGACACCTGGAATTCGCGCGCGGGGTCTCGGGGACACCCGCGCGTGCATTCCCCGCTAATTGACTTCCGACAAGCGTGAAAATTAGATTGGATAATTGGATATGCCCCAATGGCAACACTGATCAATGTATTTGCAACAATGCTATCTATCAATCTCACCGTGCACTCTCAACGGCTTTGTTTAAAACACTTGGCAGCAATACAGGAAATACGTATACGCAATTGTGTGACTAGTCGCATACACAATACGTATTATGACTTTACGCTATAGTACGACTTGGTCGCATACACAATAATGCGACTTCCCCTTTATTTTCACACAAAAAAACTATCGATGAAGGAAAACAAACTTTTTCTTCTCACGTCCCTGGATTCTCAATCAGCGCTCCTAAAGACACAATAACAGGTAGCGGACTCTCAGCAACAAAGTGATAGCAGATTTAGAAGGCACAATGCGTTCTCCTGCTAGGCGCCTCCACCTTTTGCTGAGAGATCGCTACCGAGTGTTACCTAGTGACCGGTAGCATGATAAATACTGCGAGCCCCCAAGTATCGATTCCTACCTATCTATACCTTCTAACAATCGATTCCTGCCTATACCTTCTAAACAATATTCCTTCCTATACCTTCTAAAATTGTCGCTATTCAGCGTAATGAGTCGCACAAGAAATAAATGCTTCCAGACTTTGAATGTGGTTCCAAAGCACAAAAATATATTATTCAATATAAAAACAGATGGTTAGACGCTGTGATCTAAATACAATTAGCTCAAATAAATCATACAGACCCAAGGTACAGTTGTTACATATGCACGCGCTCTGGGCCCAGGTACCGGCATTAGCATTAGAAACCTCCGTCAACAGCACAGCAAGAAGACTCCAGACTGGGGTCAGAGAGCGCACATATATACTCTTGCAGGGATAGGTAATACAATAGACAAGTTTGACATGATTCCATTGGTTCTTCTTAAAGGTGCTTTTGTTACAACATAGTTCATAGGTCAATTCAAATAGACACAAACAGCCTCCAACTGCCCTTTGTGTCCTTTTTCCCGCTGCATGCTAATCTAAGCTGCTAACATTACAGAGTACATTTTAATGTTTTAACTCTCTATAGTCCATAGTTTGCAGACGCATGTTCCGATCTTCTCACCGATGATACCGGAAATCTGTTGAGACACAGTGGATCAGTACAACACCAAACACGGTCTACTTACCATGTACTAAACCTTAGATATCAAATAATCTTTATTTCACAACATTAATAATTACTGAGTAAACCTTGAATATTACACTTTAATACTGGGGAACCTTTTATGTAAGTGTGCAGTGTGTAAGTATTGGGGAATCAGGAAAAGACGCTAGTTAGCGCTGTGCGACTGTGTTTTGTGGAGTACATTATGGTACGTGTTATGCAGGGATAATCATTTTATGTTTTAGTGACTGTATTTACATGGTGAGGACTTTTAACTTCTTTCTATTGCGTGGGAATCGCACAACGCTAAATAATAGCATCGCCGTATGTACTTATAATGGCGAGTTTCACTAAAATGGCGCTGGGCGGCCAGTCACAAAATGGCATCTCATTGCCATTCGCAAAATGGCGTCGCGCAGATCTAATTTTAATCCGATCCTGTCTCAGCCAATTATCCGGCTTCGACATATCGCATCAATGTGATGCAATATATAGTGATAATTATCATGAGCCACTTCATGTTCTTTATGAATAGACCCCCAACAGTGTAACAACAGCAACCTCATCCCCATTGTGACTCTCCAGCAGACTCATTCCACCCCTCATTCCCCCTGCATTTCTACAGCAGGCCTCATATCCCCCTCTACATGTCTCTCTGGCTCCAGCTACCCCCTGTTTGACAACAGCCCCCCATGTCAGTCCAGTTTCTCCCTGTCACTGCAGCTCTCCCATGCCACTCCAGCCATCCATTTGTCACTCTAAGTCACCCCTGTGTCACTTAAGTTTCACAATGAACTACAGCCTCCCCCCCACACTCCCCATGTATCACTCCTCCCCCCATTTCACAGATTCCCCCCCCCCCATTACATCCATAACACTTACCACACTGGCTGGATTCTCCCTATCTACAAGGTCTCACTCATGCTGTGAGAAAGGGAGAGTCTACAAACTACTTACCACTATACAAATGTATTCAACAGTGTTTGTATACATTTGTAAAGTAATAAAATAGTTAGCAGACATCCCTTGCTCTCACTGTGAGCTCTCACAGAGATCAGATTACACTGCAGAAAGCCAGGCAGTTGCTCAACTGTCATCCACCCCTGCAGCTCCTGTTAGTTTTAAAGCACCGAGCTGCCACTAAAAATGGGACTGACCCAGAAAAACTGGCACCCTGCCTGCATTTTGTGTGATTGCTAGAATCACTGGCTACTATTCAACTGTGGGGTGAATCTCAGTTTGTATTGTGTTTCTGTACATAACTCCTATCGGTTCTTTGTATTGTTATATGCTTCATTTCCATGAATTAGTAGCTATAAGATATACAGTCAGATGCATAAATATTGGGACATTGACAGAATTTTCATATTTTGGCCTCTATTCACCACCACAATGGCTTTGAAACGAAACAAACAAGATGTGCTTTAACTGCAGACTTTCAGATTTAATTTGAGGGTAATTACATCCAAATCAGGTGAACGGTGTAGGAATTACAACGGTTTCTATATGTGCCTCCCACTTTTTAAGGGGCCAAAAGTAATGGGACTATCAACTCAAAAGCTATTTCCTGGACAGGTGTGGGATATTCCCTCGTTATTTCATTATCAATTAAGCAGGTAAATGGTCTGGAGTTGATTCTAGGTATGACATTTGCATTTAGAAACAGTTGCTGTCGACTCTCAATTTGAGATCCAAAGAGCTGTCACTATCAGTGAAGCAAGCCATAAATTAGGCTGAAAAATCAAAACAAACCCATCAGAGAGATAGCAAAAACATTAGGTGTGGCCAAATCAACTGTTTGGAACATTCTTAAAAAGAAAGAACGCATCGGAGAGCTCAGCAACACCAAAAGACCAGAAAGACCACGGAAAACAAGAATTATTTTCCTGGTGAAGAATAACCCCTTCACAACAGTTGGCCAAATCAAGAACACTCTCCAGGAGGTAGGTGTATATGTGTCAAAGTCAACAATCAAGAGAAGACTTCACAAGAGTGTATATAGAGGGTTCACCACAAGATGTAAACAATTGGTGAGCCACAAAAACAGGAAGATCAGATTAGAGTTTGCCAAACAACATCTTTAAAAGCAATTACAGTTCTGGAACAACATCCTATTGACAGGTGAGACAAAGATCAACTTGTACCAGAGTGATGGGAAGAGAAGAGTATGGAGAAGGAAAGGAACTGCTCATGATCCAAAACATACCACCTCAGTGAAGCATGGTGGTGGTAGTGTCATGGCGTGGGCATGTATGGCTGCCAATGGAACTGGTTCCCAGGGGCGCCAAGAGCGGTGGGAGTGGGTACAGATTACCCGGGCCTGGGCTTCCTTAGGGGCCTGGCGGGGGCCCGGGTCCAGCGCCGCTCCTTCCCTCACAGCAGCCCAGCACACAGCGTGTGCTGAGCTGCAGTTGGAGACACAGCAGTCTCCTATGCCTGTGCAGGGGAGCGATCACAGTGATCATGCCCCCCCCTTTGCGCCCCCTCCCCAGTGCATGGCGCTGCAAATCTTTTTTTTTACTCATCAAGGGGGCGTGGCCATGCCTCCCACAATTAGGCCATGCCCCCTATTACCGGGGCCCGCCACGGCTCTTGGCGGGCCTGCTGGTTCCTTTGTATTTATTGATGATGTGACTGCTGACAAAAGCAGCAGAATGAATTCTGAAGTGTTTCGGGCAATATTATATGCTCATATTCAGTCAATTGCTTCAGAACTCATTGGACGGCGCTTCACAGTGCAGATGGACAATGACCAGAAGCATACTGCAAAAGCAACCAAAGAGTTTTTTAAGGCTAAAAAGTGGAATGTTATGCAATGGCCAAGTCAATCCCCTGACCTGAATCCGATTGAGCATGCATTTCACTTGATGAAGACAAAACTGAAGGGAAAATGCCCCAAGAACAAGCAGGAACTGAAGACATTTGCAGTAGAGGACTGGCAGAGCATCACCAGGGATGAAACCCAGCGTCTGGTGATGTCTATGCGTTCCAGACTTAAGGCTGTAATTGCCTGCAAAGGATTTACAACATAGTATTAAAAAGTGAAACTTAGAATTAGGATTGTTTAGTTTGCCCCATTACTTTTGGCCCCTTAAAAAGTGGGAGGCACATATAGAAACTGTTGTAATTCCTACACCGTTCACCTGATTTGGATGTAATTACCCTCAAATTAAATCTGAAAGTCTGCAGTTAAAGCACATCTTGTTTATTTCATTTCAAAGCCATTGTGGTGGTGAATAGAGGCTAAAATATGAAAATTCTGTCAATGTCCCAATATTTATGCATCTGACTGTAATTACAATGTATCCATGATATGGAGACTACTGTCCTGTTCTTTTCCTGGAAGGTAGTTCTGACAGAGATTGGAGGTTTATAGGATGATACTAGATCAACTAGACATAGACCAAGGGGTATTGTATGGCCATGCAAAATGCTGGGGTAGCCCCTTTAGTTCAGTCACTCTGAGCAAGTCACTGACACGGGATCCAGCAACAGAGCCCAAGACCATAATGCTTCCTCCTCTATGTTTGATAGTTTACAAGCCATCTATTCCCAGCGTATTTAAGGCCAAAGTTTAAAAAGGCAATATTTGTAATATCAAAACACCCCATGTCATCATAGATAATTCTCAAAATTAATTATTGTTACTGTAAGCTTGGATATGGTTTTACTGCCATCTAGTGACTAGGGAATTATTTACTTTTTATACAGTAGTAATACTGAATTGTATGATGGTGAAATGAGGTGAGGCTATTATTGATTCCTATAAGTTGCTATTTAGCGCTGCAAGTCGCTTAAGAAAGAATTGCTTTCCAGTCCAATCGTGTGGTTCCAAAGAACAAAAAGTTATTTATGTAAAAGGAATAACACGATGTAAGATTTAACAATTAGAGTAAAAAGCAATGAAAATAGTACAGCCCGATACATACTCGTGCGCACTGGTCCCAGTATACAGTCATCAATCCAGAAGTCTGCGGTCGCAAGAAGATGCCTGTACACTGAGGTCAGCCCACAGCTTATATATAACTTACAGGTTTCAGAGTTAACAAAGGGACAAATTGACAGGTTCTCATTGGTTCTTGCTTCTGGTCTATCTGGTCATTGGTCAGTTCAGGGGTATGGCTCAGTCCTCAAACGGTCACATTGTGTAGCTTCCCGCCGAAGAACTGGTTAAAACTGGCTACAACACTGCATACAAGTTATAACATTCTATTCAATAACTCCCTATCATCCATAACTAGCGGACGCATGATGCGACTTCTTTGCCGATAGAAACGGATGTCTGCAAATAAACAAGGATTTAGTATGATACCAAACATGACATGTCCACTGTATTCTGAACCTTAGATATCTTTTAAGTACATATTACATCTTAATTATTGGCTAACAATACCTTTAATAACTCTGGTTATTAACTATAATGTGTGGGAACCATTTTATATGTATGAGTTCGCATATGTGCGTCTGTATTGAAATAGCAAAGAAGTGTCTGTATGTATGTGAATACGCATGTGTATGTGGATATTCATATGAACGTCTATGTGTATATATTAGGGGTGAGCGGGTTCGGATTTCTGAAATCCGAACCCCCCCGAGCCCCCCCGATCCGAGCCTGATCCGTGTCAGGCTCGACTTTTCCCGCCTGACTCGGATCTGAAATCGAGGCAAAACATCATCATCCCGCCTTCCGAGTCTCGCGGGTTTTGGATCCTATATAAGGTACCCGCGTCGGCGCCATTTTCTCACTCGGCTGTGGACAGTGAAGAGGTAGGGTGGGAGTTAGGGCTGTGTAGTGTAGTGTAGTGTAGTGCTGCTGTTGTCCACTACTTCAAAGTCCATAGGGGCTGGCTGTGTTGTGCTGTGCTGCTGTTGTTAATAGGGGCTGTGTCCACTACTTCAAAGTCCATAGGGGCAGGCTGGACTGTGTTGTGCAGTCAGTTCTCCATAGGGGCTGTCCACTCCAAAGTCCTGTGTAGTGTCCCAGTCCTAAAGGGGTGCTGTAGTGTTGTCCAGGGGGTGCTCTGTCCATCAGGGGTGCTCCCCCCAAGTGCTAAAAAAATAATATATTTTCTGTGTTTGTGAATTGTGAACGCAGTAGCCGCACATGCATCAACAAAGTAGTGCCAAGCGTGCGCCTGTGTCATAAGTAAATGGCCGGCTGGCTTGACCGTTAAAGGGTGCTGTAACCCCCGAAAGTACACTCCAGTCCAAACCCCCCAAAAAAATATTTTCTGTGTTTGTGAATTGTGTGCGCAGTAGCCGCACGTGCATCAACAAAGTAGTGCCAAGCGTGCGCCTGTGTCATAAGTAAAGGGCCGGCTGGCTTGACCGTTAAAGGGTGCTGTAACCTCCAAAGTACACTCCAGTCCAAACCAAAAAAAAAATTATTTTCTGTGTTTGTGAATTGTGTGCGCAGTAGCCGCACGTGCATCAACAAAGTAGTGCCAAGCGTGCGCCTGTGTCATAAGTAAAGGGCCGGCTGGCTTGACCGTTAAAGGGTGCTGTAACCCCCAAAGTACACTCCAGTCCAAACCAAAAAAAAAATTATTTTCTGTGTTTGTGAATTGTGTGCGCAGTAGCCGCACGTGCAACAACAAAGTAGTGCCAAGCGTGCGCCTGTGTCATAAGTAAAGGGCCGGCTGGCTTGACCGTTAAAGGGTGCTGTAACCCCCGAAAGTACACTCCAGTCCAAACCCCAAAAAATAATATTTTCTGTGTTTGTGAATTGTGTGCGCAGTAGCCGCACGTGCATCAACAAAGTAGTGCCAAGCGTGCGCCTGTGTCATAAGTAAAGGGCCGGCTGGCTTGACCGTTAAAGGGTGCTGTAACCCCCAAAGTACACTCCAGTCCAAACCCAAAAAAATAATATTTTCTGTGTTTGTGACTTGTGTGCACTGTGGCTGCACGAGCATCCAAAAGAGCAGCGCCAAGCGTGCGCCTGTGTCCCATAAGTAAAGAGCCGGCTGGCTCATTTCTTAAAGGGTGGTGTAACCCACAAAGTGCACTACTCTCCAGCAAAAATAAAAAAATATTTTCTGTGTTTGTGTGCGCTTTAGCCGCACGTATATATCAATATAACATAAATGGAGGACCAAACTTTCTCAGATAAAAATAAAATAGGGAAAGATCAAGAACCACTTCCTCCTAGTGCTGTTGCTGCTGCTGGGAGTTGTTCATCATCCCAGAGAGGAAGTAGGAACATCACTACTTTTACTAAACAATTGACCCTCCAACAGTCCCTAGCGATGAGGATGAAGTACGACAGCAGTCATCCTGAAGCAAAACGTATAACTGAGGCCTTGACTGCTATGTTGGTGTTAGACGTGCGTCCGGTATCCGCCATTAGTGCAGTGGGATTTAGACAATTGATGGAGGTAGTGTGTCCCCGGTTCCAAATCCCATCTAGATTCCACCTGCATCCTCAAAGCAGCAGCGACAAGCGTGCGTCTGTCTGTTAAAGGATGGTGTAACCCTCAAAGTGCGCTCCACAAACAATAAAAATATTCTAATTCTTTTTTCTGTCTTTGTGAATTGTGTGGGCTGTAGCCGCACTTGCATCCTCAAAGCAGCAGCGACAAGCGTGCGTCTGTCTGTTAAAGGGTGGTGTAACCCTCAAAGTGCGCTCCACAAACAATAAAAATATTCTTCTTTTTTTTTCTGTCTTTGTGAAATGTGTGGGCTGTAGCCGCACCTGCATCCTTAAAGCAGCAGTGACAAGCGTGCGTCTGTCTGTTAAAGGGTGGTGACACCCTCAAAGTGTGCTACACAAACAATAAAAATATTGTTCTTTTTTTTCTGTCTTTGTGAATTGTGTGGGCTGTAGCCGCACTTGCATCCTCAAAGCAGCAGCGACAAGCGTGCGTCTGTCTGTTAAAGGGTGGTGTAACTCTCAAAGTGCTCCAAAAAATAAAAAACTATTTTTTAAATGTGTTTGTGACTTGTGTGCGATGTAGCCGCACGTGCATCAACATAGTAGCAGCGCCAAGCGTGCGCCTGTGTCATAAGTCAAGGGCTGGTTTGGACATCTGGTCCGGACTGAAGGACGTGCCAACAATTTCTGACAAGTCTACTGTCACTGCATATGATACTGTCCTCAAAGCAGCAGCGACAAGCGTGCGTCTGTCTGTTAAAGGGTGGTGTAACTCTCAAAGTGCTCCAAAAAATAAAAAACAATTTTTTTAATATGTTTGTGACTTGTGTGCGATGTAGCCACACTTGCATCCTCAAAGCAGCAGCGACAAGCGTGCGTCTGTCTGTTAAAGAGTGGTGTAACTCTCAAAGTGCTCCAAAAAATAAAAAACTATTTTTTTAATGTGTTTGTGACTTGTGTGCGGTGTAGCCACACTTGCATCCTCAAAGCAGCAGCGACAAGCGTACGTCTGTCTGTTAAAGGGTGGTGACAACCTCAAAGTGTGCTACACAAACAATAAAAATATTCTTCTTTTTTCTGTCTTTGTGAATTGTGTGGGCTGTAGCCGCACTTGCATCCTCAAAGCAGCAGCGACAAGCGTGCATCTGTCTGTTAAAGGGTGGTGACACCCTCAAAGTGTGCTACACAAGCAATAAAAATATTCTTCTTTTTTTTTCTGTCTTTGTGAATTGTGTGGGCTGTAGCTGCACTTGCATCCTCAAAGCAGCAGCAACAAGCGTGCGTCTGTCTGTTAAAGGGTGGTGACACCCTCAAAGTGTGCTACACAAACAATAAATATATTCTTCTTTTTTGTGTCTTTGTGAATTGTGTGGGCTGTAGCCGCACTTGCATCCTCAAAGCAGCAGCGACAAGCGTGCGTCTGTCTGTTAAAGGGTGGTGACACCCTCAAAGTGTGCTACACAAACAATAAAAATATTCTTCTTTTTCTTTCTGTCTTTGTGAATTGTGTGGGCTGTAGCTGCACTTGCATCCTCAAAGCAGCAGCGACAAGCATGCGTCTGTCTGTTAAAGGGTGGTGACACCCTCAAAGTGTGCTACACAAACAATAAATATATTCTTCTTCTTTTTTGTGTCTTTGTGAATTGTGTGGGCTGTAGCCGCACTTGCATCCTCAAAGCAGCAGCGACAAGCGTGCGTCTGTCTGTTAAAGGATTACATCGGTGACAGCATCCAAGTAGGCATGTCAGACAGTCCGTACCTGTACTGGCAGGAAAAAGAAGCAATTTGAAGGTCCCTGTACAAACTGGCTCTATTTTACTTGAGTTGCCCCCCCTCCAGTGTGTACTCCGAAAGAGTGTTTAGTGCAGCCGGGAACCTTGTCAGCGAAAGGCGTAGGAGGTTGCTTCCACAAAATGTGGAGAAGATGATGTTCATAAAATGAATTATCAACTCTTCCAGGGAGACCAGCCTCCAGAACGTACAGAGGGACCTGTGGTTGTGGATTCCAGCGGGGATGAATTAATACTCTGTGAGGATGAGGATGTACACAACACTGAAGAGGGTGAGGAATCGGTGGATGAGGAGGATGAGGATGACATCTTGCCTCCGTAGAGCCAGTTTGTGCAGGGACAGATTAATTGCCAGCTTGTTTTGTGGGGGCCCAAACGAACCAATCATTTCAGCCACAGTCGTGTGGCAGACCCTGGCGCTGAAATGTTTGGTTTGTTAAAGTGTGCTTGTCCTGTTTATACTTCATAAGGGTGGGTGGGAGGGCCCAAGGACAATTCCATCTTGCACCTCTTTTTTTTCTTTGCATTATGTATAGTTTGGGGCCTAGTTTTTCAAACTGCCATCCTGTCTGCCACTGCAGTGCCACTCCTAGATGGACCACGTGTTTGTGCCGCCCACTCGTATCTCTTAGCATAGTCATCCAGCTACCTCGGTGCAACCTTTTGGACATAAAAACACTATTGTGAGGTGTTCAGTGTTCAGAATAGACTGGAAATTAGTGGAAATTACGGTTATTGAGGTTAATAATAGCATAGGAGCAGAAAAACCCACAAATTCTGTGATTTTAGCTGTTTTTATGCTTTTTTTCAAAAAAATACAGATCCAAAACACAAAACCCAGAACCCAAAACACGGAAGGGTGGTTTTGGCAAAACCAATCCAGATCCAAAACACGAAGAAAGATCCAGATCCAAAACCAAAACACAAAACACGAAAAGTGGCCGGTGCACACCCCTAGTATATATATATATGTGCGTTAGTTGCGTCAGTGTATGTGTATTGTGGATTCGCATTTGTGCGCATTGGATTGCACTGACGCAAGTAGCGTCCTAGTAACACGTCATCTGACCATAGACGACTGTATCCTCAGATAATAATTGTAAAGCGATCATATCCAATTATTTGACTTTGACACTATGTTATTATATAACACCAATCTCTGAGGATGCTCCTTACAATAGAGACAAGATGTGATTCCGTGTGCATTTCTCTTTATTCTCTGCCAGGACTGGTTAATAAATGGTGACTTCCCCTTTCCGTCTCTGTCATATCATGCTGGTTATTTCCCAGGAATAATGCAGTGAGACAATAAGCCAGTGTGTCTGAGCAAGCAGCATGGTATTGGCAAATGTGGTAATGTTACTGCCAAGAGAACCATGGTATCTTAAGGGTTCTCAGAGAGGGGACATTTCGGATTTTACACCTGATAATTATAATTTCTTGTTGCTGAATATCACAGCAGTAGGAACTAAAGTATCACTCATATTTATTAAAAGACAACTGTAGGGACAGGCCCTCGGTAGGAGCTCATCCTTGCAATGTGTTAGACGTGACCACTAATGTAATCACTGTATTTCTCCTTCAGGGCCCAGAGGCGCTACAGTGCATGAGAGGTCTGCTGACCATGCATGTGCGAGCACCCATCGCCTGGAAAATATTGCACACTGTAGCCCATAGGCTGGCACCATCCTGTTGCGGGTACCCTGTGGTGGAAGCGGGGTGGTATACAACGTTTTTTTTCAATATATTTTTCAACTCATCCCTGACAAAGGTGTGTCTAGTAGGTAGCGCAATGTAAGAGCCTGTTAGTGAATATTGTAACTAGATCTATAGATATGGGACTAATGAGTCAGCATAAAGGGATAAAATAAGTAAGTATAGCAATTTAATGTGGTTAAAATAGTAAAATGACAAGGTCTGAAAATAAGTATAGAGGAAAATATGTAACACAATTTAAAATACACAATTAAAAATGCACAATCACAAATGTCTGACAGTATGATGAACAATAAAAAAAAAAAAAAAGCAATTTACCGTCCAATGGAAATTATAATATAGATAAAGTGGGACTGTTGGAACAGTCCTATCTATAGAAATACCAGTGCTGATGAAATTAGAATGATACAGGTGTAGATTTACTTTCCGTTGTTGTGATGTCAGAGAGTCATCAGAAATATAGTTCAGCAATCTGCAGGTTAATAACGATGGTGTAGAGGACGTTGGGTAGGGTCTAGTCGATTAAATGAATGTTTGGTGAGTGCATGCACCCCCTACCACATCCTGAGTGGCAGCCCGGTGGCTGCTTGCAAGAGTTGTTTAGATGTGAGAAAAACCTCCTTCTAGACGTAGGGCGCCGGTTCCCTGTCTGAGAGACGGCTGCCGCCTGGTTGGAAAAGGACAGCTGCTTCTTCAGTCGCTTCGGCGGAGGGAGTGCACAAATCCCTCACCGCCGGTGTAGTTGTTTCTGGGGTCTGTCTGGCAACTCGGCAAGTAGAGGGGGCGTGGCCAACGCGTTTCACCCGCTAGAGATTGTGCGGGCTTCGTCAGGGCTGTGTGGATGTGGAGTTTGCAGGATGTCCTTTATTTAAAGGGCTTGCTCTGTCCCTCCTTAATTGCTCATTGGGAGCCAGTTTGCAGTCGTTAGCAGTAAATTAGTTTTTTAAATGCTTGTGATCCTGAATCTAGATGGATATATAAATTGAAAACCCTTGCACCTAAAGGTCTCAATATTGACTTTGAATTCTCAGAATTCCTGAAGGAATGAACTCCAAGAAATGGAAATAAGTTTTGCAAGTGCATCCTACATACATACCACCCTGGTCACGCCCAAACACTTCCGAACTTGAAAGCTAAGTAGGGTCGGGCCAGACCAGTAATGAGTTGGGAGACATCTCATGAAGATCTGGTTATGTAGCAAGTATCACTGCAAGCTATATCCTTTTCACATCAAGGAGCTCAAGATAATACTCTAAAAGAGACCAATATTTATCAACCAATATGAGAGACAACTACTTCTACAACATGGGAATAATATCTGATCTAGAACAATTCAGTACCACCATACCTTGGATTCTTCAAATATCATAACTGCATAACTAATATTCTAAGATTCTAATAACACCCTCAACACCTATTCTACTCATATTTATATTTATATATTATATTTTATACTTTCATTTTTTTGCATCTCTCAACATTGTTTACATTGTTCAATATACTTCCCCCAGTGTACTTCCACTTTGTTTACAAAAACCACCAAGTGTACCTATGTGAGCAATCAGTATACTGACAACCAATGAGCTAATCACCTGATAAATTAACTACCTACTATTCCTTATGTACACATCCATAGGCACTTAGGCTGGTTTGATTTTTACCCTATATGATTTTTACTCTATATGTATTTGTGCTATACACTGTGAATACTGAGAATAGGATATAAATGGAGACACTATAATAATCAGGATCACAAGCATTTAAAATACTCATTTACTGCTAACGACTGCAAACTGGCTCCCAATGAGCAATTAAGGAGGGACAGAGCAAGCCCTTTAAATAAAGGACATCCTGCAAACTCCACATCCACACAGCCCTGACGAATCCTGCACAATCTCTAGTGGGTGAAAAGCGTTGGCCACGCCCCCTCTACTCGCCGAGTTGACGGACGGACCCCAGAAACAACTACACCGGCGGCGAGGGATTTGTGCACACCCTCCGCCGGAGCGACTGAAGAAGCAGCTGCCCTTTTCCAACCAGGCGGCAGCCGTCTCTCACACAGGGAACCGGCACCCTACGTCTAGAAGGAGGTTTTTCTCACATCTAAACAACTCCTACAACAGCCACCGGGCTGCCACTCAGGATGAGGTAGGGGGTGCATGCACTCACCAAACATTCATTTAATCGACTAGACCCTACCCAACGTCCTCCACACCATCGTTATTAACCTGCAGATTGCTGAACTGTATTTCTGATGACTCTGTGACATCACAACAACGGAAAGTAAATCTACACCTGTATCATTCTAATTTCATCAGCACTGGTATTTCTATAGATAGGACTGTTCCAACAGTCCCACTTTACCTATATTATAATTTCCATTGGACGGTAAATTGCTTTTCTTTTTTTTTTTTATTGTTCATCATACTGTCAGACATTTGTGATTGTGCATTTTTAATTGTGTATTTTAAATTGTGTTACATATTTTCCTCTATACTTATTTTCAGACCTTGTCATTTTACTATTTTAACCACATTAAATTGCTATACTTACTTATTTTATCCCTTTATGCTGACTCATTAGTCCCATATCTATAGATCTAGTTACATAATTCACTAACAGGCTCTTACATTGCGCTACCTACTAGACACACCTTTGTACTATCAAATCCCTTTCTTGGTGATATTGGGGAAACCACCAGTGTCTAGAGCTGCAATAGTAACTCACCTCTACACTCCCAGTTTTAAAGAGCGCACTTACACCATTTTATCCATACATCCATAGGGGGATCACTACTGTACATAGGGGAGCACAGTATATGGGGCACTAATGGGGCCACTGCATAAGGGGCACTACTGGGGGCAGTGGCACTACTGGGGGCACTGTATAAGAGGCACTACTGGGGGCACTGTATAAGGGATGCTACTGGGGGCACTACATAGAGGGACCACTACTGGGAACACTGCATAAGAGGCACTGTATAAGGGGCACTGCATAGGGGGACCACTACTTAGGCGGCACAGTTTATGGGGCTCTACTGGGGGGCACTGGCACTACTGGGGGCACTGCATAAGGGGCACTAATGGGGGAGGGGGTCTTTAATAAATCATGCTGGCTGTATTTATTTGCCTGCTGCATTCATGTTATTTAGTGATAGAGGTGTGTTTTTGTGTGTGTCTGTGTCAGTCAGTGTGTGTGTACTCCGTCATGGGCTCAGTGGTATATTTTACTATAGTGGTCCTTAATCCTGTGTAAGCTCTCTCTCTCTCTATTTATTTATTTGGGGCCAGATGTTTTTTTTATTGGTTCGGTAACCAAGGATTTGGAAACTCCCCTTTGAAAATCCTGCGTTTCCCACTGTAATGTAGCATACCCCCCAACTTTTATGGTCCATGGAGAGGGACATTTTGCGTGCTGAAGGTGCGCACCCAGAAAGGGGGCAGGGATCTTGAAAATGGGCAGAGCCTTACTGCAACTACCGTTTGTCACCATAGAGGGCGTGCTCAGCACTCTCCGAGATGCTGGGCAGTCCCCAGGCTCTCCCTACACTGGTGAACAGATGGCGTGCGCATGTGCTCGGCATCTGTTCACCTTCTGCACACTCGCTGCTCTGCGGTATGTGTTCTCCCCAACTTCCCCCGCACCGTGGGACACTGTGGCCCACGGGTTGGACAGCGGGACAGTCCCAAAAAAACGGGACTGTCCCACTGAATGCGGGACAGTTGGGAGGTATAATGTAGGCACACCCGCACACCCCAGATGTTTAATCTCCTGCCTAGTGGATTTAAGAGACTGCACAGAATTAAAAGCAAACCTTACTATAACAAAGTGAGAAGCATCAGGATATGATTGCCACGTAATCTGACCATCCTTGGTTCTGAAAAATCCACATGGATAATTTATTTTTTATTATTCCTTTACATGAAAAAGTATTTTATTTATCTAAGTCCTACTTATACAGAGCCAGCACCTTGTTTTAATTGAAACGTTTTGGATGCATCTATAGTATGTAATATAGGTTCCCATTTATCATTAAATATTTACAGCAGGTGTTTTCGGGGGATATCCACAAATATTAAGTACAGTATACCCAATGTAAGAAGGAGGGTCCACAGCAGATATCTGAGATATCTGCTGTGGTCCCTTCATTTCCAACAGATTCACGAAGCTCCAGAATTTAAAACACTCCAGAGTTTGGCCCATCTGAAGATGGCATTGTGCTGCTGTAGCCTCCAAAACCCGCAGTGGTAGCGGCACAGACGTGGTCAGCAGACCGCATATGCACAGGGGTCCCAATAGAGGAGTGACGAGAACGTTGATGTGGTCACGTCACTCCTAGCACATTACAGAGACGCACTCCTTTCAGAGCCCTTGTCCCTGCAGGTGAGCAGTGATACATCTGGGCAGTACTATCACATTATACAATGAGATTTTGGGTGTTAATATCGCACCCAGATTGCACTGCAAATGTGATTATTGATAAATGGGCCCCTTAGTCTATTCACATTTATTATCTGTTTTAATTGGAATTTATGTACTGTATTTTTTACTGAATTGTAAGTACACATTTATGCTCCACTTTTGACTAAACATTTATATACAGTTAACAGCTTAGAATAATTCATATACTACACAAGGTTACCTATTTACTCCTAGCCAGATATAATATTCACATAATACTTATATTACACATAGTGGCCAGCTAAGGATTTAAAGGATGCCATGTCCATACCCCCACTTCTAATTCCCACTTCCAGCACTGCAGGTAACCACAAGAATGGAGGGTTTCTGGGGATATCCCGCAAATATTTGTTATTAAATATGGCCCAGAAAGAGCAATTCAGTCTCTGCCGATTGTTATACAAGATCACTGAGCCTGTGTACACAGCAGTATATACTATCTAATTCTACACAGAAACATGATCTGAGCATATTATCAGCAATTACAGAAAAAGGAGAACATGAATCAATGAGTTTGTAATAGTATGAATGAAAGCGGTGATATAATGACGAGAATCAGTCACACAGTGCCCCTTATCCAAAGACGTCTCAACCTTTTCCTTGTTTTTCGAGGTCAACAAGCACAAGATAAGTAGTAATAGTAATAGTTTTATTTATATAGTGCTCTTAGCAAATAGCACTCAGGGATGAAATGTGACCAGCTCAGGAGCGCTCCAAGATGTCATAGGCAGCTCCTGGGTGTCACAGCCGTCAGTCAGCAGAGGCAGCTGGTTGTTCCTCTTCTGCTGATTACATAATGTTCTACAACGATAGGGTATAGATGTTGTCTACCCAAATGTATGTTCCCGAATGATGATGGGGTAGTGATGCTTGTATGGGAGGTTCACGATGCAGGGTAAAGATGACATAACCCATGGGGTAACAGCCAGGTACAGTGATGATATTAATACTCTTGTCTGACCCCTAATTTGATGTTGCTAATGTTCTTGATATTGCAGATGTTCTTGATGTTGCAGATGTTCTTGATGTTGCTGATGTTCTTGATGTTGCTGATGTTATTTAGCGCTAGATTAAAGCTGCCATCTGGGCACTAGACGCAGGCCGGTTTCCTGTTGATGCTGGAAAGAGCGATGGCAAATGCCTGCAGGGGACTATATAGAAAGTTGACTTCCATTGCGTAGACGTCCTCTGAAATGCGCACAAAGTCCATGAGGATCTCATCAGCTACATGAGGAAAGAGACACCACATTATCACATGACAATAGCGCCTTTACACTGTACAATGCTACTTATATCAGTTACCCAGTTTACAGGGTCAATACACCCAACATCCTCCCTCCCTGAGGAGAAACTCACACTCAGTGGTATCTATCAGCTGGAAATTCTTTGCAGACGGACGAGTGTCGTGATTATGGAAGGGCAGCGCGTAGGCCTTCTGTTCAGCTACCCAGATTGGTGCCTTGCTTTCCACCCTCATAAAGCACCCCGGGGTAATCGCAGGGATGGTGATTTCCATTTTCCTCACAATGCGCCCAAGAATGTTTCTTTCCTGTTAGAGGGTAAAACAGAAGGATACAAATCACACACTTGGACTTCATAGAGATTGTGGGGGTCATTCAGACCCGGTCGCAAGCACCCATGTGCTCGCAACCGGGTCGATGGGTAGCCCTGCGCATGCGCAGCGGCCACACTGCGTGTGTGCAAGCCCCGGAGCGAGAAAAAAACTGTCTCGCTCCGGAGCTCGCTACAAAAGGGGCGACTGTCGATGATGATCGACAGCTCACCCCTTTTTGTAGGTGGGCCAGGGGGGTGGTTTCCAAAACGGAGGCGTTCCTTAAGAAACTCCTACTGTTTTGTGGGTGGCTGCAATGACATCATCAGTGGTGTCAGTGGGGAGCTTCCTGCTCCATCAGAGTAGAAAGCTCCCTGGGGCTTGCGAGTGCCAGACCCAACCTTAGGGTCTGGTCGCAAGCCCCGATGGTCGCAATGGTGATCACCATCGCGACCATCACCCTGGTCGCTAGCTAAGCTGTTGTTGGTATCCCACAGCTTAGCTTGCGACCAGGAGGCAGCACCAAAAAACAAGAAGCACCTGCCCTCATTCAGAGAGAGCAATCGCTTCTTGCGACCACTTCTGAATGAGGTCCAGTGTCTCAGTTTTCTTCATGTGTAATATGTTACCAGCCTCATGTGTTCTGTGTTCCTTATTTAAGTTGCCATAATACTCTGCAATCTTTACTGGGCGCAAAGTAATTGGCATTTTATATGGATGTAACAATGCTGACAATTGTGCTAGTAAGTCACATAATAAATGCTGTTGATCGAAATAGGGATATAGGCCCTCATTCAGACCCACTCGCGAGCGGCTGTCCGCTCGCAAGTGGGCCGATGGTCTGCACTGCGCATGCACACGATGGAGGGAGCTACGTCGTGCGCATGCGGGAGACGCGCCAAGCGAATGACTTTCCTTCGCTCGGAGTGTCTCATCAAAGGGGGCGTGCTGTCGATGTTGACTGACAGCACGCCCCCTTTGGTGGGCGTGCCGGGGGCGTGCCTACCAGACGGAGGCGTTCCCAAGGGAACGCCTACCATCTGAAGCCGGCCCCACTGACATCACTAGTGATGTCAGTGGGAGTGATTTTGGCTCTGATAGAGCCAAAATCACTCCTGGCCTTGCGGTTGAAAATCGCGACCATCATCCTGCATGCTCGTATATGCTGTGGGTGGTGACCCACAGCTATACGAGCGTCCAGGAGGACGCTCCATATTAATGGAGGTGGGCCCTGATTCAGAGCGAGCGCTCTGGTCAGAGCGTCCGGCTCTGAATCAGGGCCATAGATACTAGAAGTTCCTCCTGTATATAGGTACTGGAAGTACAATATGTATTTCCATCACATGTGATGTCAGTGCTACCCAGGCAGGAAGACAGGAATGTTACAAAGCTTGCCCAGCATTTCTCTATCCTAAGTGGTGGCAGTTACTGGGCAACTCAGAGATGTCCCAGAACAGGGGTTAATGCAAATCTAATTCTCTAGTTCTATATTATCTCTAGTAATGTAGCGATGTCATTAGAAATTAAAGTTGTGGTTAGGTGTCAGGTCCTCTTTAAACATATGAAATGATTTATTAGTTAGATTTAATGTTTTTTGTGTAATATTGAAGGACTAAATAACAGGGGCTGCCTCTAACTCAGTGTTGCATTGCCAGCACAGTGTACTACAATGTTCCAGAGGTGTAACACTTACATAACAGATGGTTCCTAACTCTTGGTCTCTCTTCTGGCCAAACATAGTCATTCGGGTTCCCAGGATGTTGGATCTGGAATCACATTAGGGAGTCAAACACCTTATAAATGAAATCATTATGGGGGAATGTATGACGTCAACGACTTTTGGTGTTTTGGGGTAATTTACAAATTGCCAGATTTATCAAAGCAAAACTCTAAAATTGCCTCAAAACCATAATTTTCACACCTGATCCGCTACAAATCAGCATCTTGTTGTTTTTCATTGATGTCAAAGGGCATTAACCTGTGGTTGTATAATGTGCATTAACTTATGGTTGCACAAAGCGCATTAATCTGTGGTTGCATAAAGCGCATTGACTTGTGTTGTACAAAGCACAGAATAACCTGTGGTTGCACAAAGCACAGAATAACAATAACCTGTGGTTGTACAAAGCACAGAATAACCTGTGGTTGTACAAAGCATAGAATAACTTGTGGTTGTACAAAGCATAGAATAACCTGTGGTAGTACAAAGCACAGAATAACATGTGGTTGTACAAAGCATAGAATAACCTGTGGTAGTACAAAGCACAGAATAACCTGTGGTAGTACAAAGCACAGAATAACCTGTTGATAAAAATGCCCAATAGAAAGGTGGTTGTGGCAGTGAGAAAGCTGAATGTGAATCTTCCTGAATGGGCCGCGCTTCTTAGCATTGGTCCCAGAACTCTACAAGAAGCCCGACCTTATGTCCCCACCTACAGGTGCATGGTGTAATTCTGAGTAGCATGGGTCCTTTCCTGTACCCTTGGCTGGTTTTATTAATTTGGAAGAGACACCTATATTATTTATAGTAGTAAAGGTGTACATATATGATTTAATAATAATAATAATAATAATAATAATAATAATGGAGCAAACACTAGTTTTCAAAATCTATAGGGGGCCACATTTTTCCCCCCACACTTGTACCCACCACCCAGGGATACCAGGAAGGGACCCATGCTACTTAACATTCTCCCAAGAATCTCTAGGTGTAGTGGTCCGAATATATATATTTCGTCCCCACCATGTAGAGCTACAGCTGTATCCCATAAAACACATAGGGTTTGCATTAACCTGCATGGGGGTCATTGCTGCACATTGAATACATGAAATTAGGTTATAACCCTACAAATCTGTGAATAATAAAGCTGGCAGTATGGAAGGCAGAATCTCCAGAAATATGCAGCAATTTCACATCCATCAGAAAAAAACAGTCTTTGATAAATCTCCTCCCATATCTGGATTGCTGGAGGAGCGTCTGGATGAACAATACATAGGACACCATTTTTCTCCATAAAAATCCCTAGTTTCCCCAGAAACTAAAACACCCTATTATTTTAATGGGACCCATTTTACAATGTCCGCTCCCAATATCATGGGAAATTGCATTTCTAGATGCATTTTGAACAATGTATTGTAAAATATTGAAACACAGAAACCTGGTACATGTAATGAAGACACAATCACTAACCTGAGTTCACCCACAATGTTATTTCCACCACGTGACCAGTCGGTGGGATCCACTGAGATGACGTACTTGGATGTTACAGATTTCTTCCTTTTCCTCCCGGCCATAATGAAAACCTGTTAAGTGCAAATTGCAATGACATAAATGCAAATACAGTGCCCCCTCTCCTAAATAAACATCTATGGTAATGAATAGACACAACAGTAAGAGAAGATACAGCTAGATGTAAGAGTAATTATAGGAAGAACACTATTATATTATTACTTACCTTTTCCCCTTCAGGTGTCTCTAGGTGTAGTAAATATTTAGGGAAGATCCCACCACTCCTGTCCCTGGTGATCTGGTATTTGTAACCCGCTTCGGGTAGAGTTGGACTCAAGATAAACCTCAGCAGATCTTCCCAGGTATAATCTGGTTTTAAAAAGTAAAAACCTACTGTCAGATGCCAGCTCCATGACCATGTCTCTCCTAACAACCAGACACAGAATGCAGCACCTGAACAATATGCCATTGGGACTACAAATGGGATCATGTGATGTGGTCAGATGAGACACAAAGTGAACTTATTGGCCGTGCACAACATTATCATGTTTGGAGAAATAAAGGCACATGATGCCCACTGTCACATATGGTGGTGTATCACTGACACTTTGGGACTGCTTTGCTGTTAGTGGTCCAGGGGCTCTTGTGAAAATCAATGGCATAATGAATTCCACTCTATACCAGGCCCAAATCTCTCTGCCTCTGTCACATGGCTGACACTTGGCCATTGATGGACCTTTCAGCAAGATAATGATCTCAAACACATATAAAAATGCACACTGAGATGGTTGCAGGAACAGAATCAAAGTTTTGCAATGGCCACCTCAGTCTCCAGATTTGAATTCAATTGGAAACCTCTGGTGTGTACTGAGGAGAGCAGTCCACAAGCGATGACACACAACTGTCATGGAACTGGAAATTATCTGCATGGATCAGTGCTCCAAGATCACTCAGCAAGTGTTCTCCAGCCTCGTTTAGCATTACCGAAAGTGGATCATTGCTGTTATTTGTGCTGGGGGAGGCTTCACCAAATAATAATGGGAGAGACAATATTTATGGAAATTATGTTGTTTTTTAAAAAATTTGTTTTACAAAAAATACTTTTATTTTTATTCCAAAACACAGTAAAATCTTTGCATTTTACCACTTTGTTTACGCCTGAAATCTCACTCATTGCAAGTGCGGTTTATTTAATATATTGATTTTAGCCTGTAAACCAGAACCCTTTTCTTTAGGTGTGTTAACTTTAATTAGGATAGTTGTATGGCCAGGATTTGATTCAGATTACAGTGATTTATGTGCATTTATATTGATAATATAAAATACATTTATCAATAGTTTGATCATTGATTGTCTTGTGATTATTGTCAATTCAGTTGTTTTTTTATTCTTGTTGTGCACTTATAGAACCCCATCCTGTATTCATCTACATAATTCTCGGATACTAGTCTGATATATAAATGTCTGGAAACTAAATCCCCCTGGTTTCAGATGTCCCTTAAGCTGGGTACACACTGACAGATATTTTGGCCGATCAATATATCTGCTGCCCATCGGCTAGTGTGTTCCCGCGATATGTCGGTGAATGTTGTTGTTCACTGACATTTCGCATTGCCTGTGCTGCACAGCCGATGGATAGATATGTTTGCAGACCGCCCGTACACACACAGCGGCAGCCGCGGGGAGGGGGGCGGGACACACCCACGACATGCCGTCCGGCCATTATATGAACCACCATCATCTTCAGATATATCTGTTTAGTGTGTACCCACCATTAGGGAGGCAGGAAGGATGCAATGCTGGCTACACATGCTGTGCAATTGACAAATATGACCTGTGCTTCCCCCACTAGTCCAGCCAGCCTTCCCTGCCATGTTCCCCTCCTAGTCTAGCCAGCCTTCCCTGCCATGTTCCCCTCCTAGTCTAGCCAGCCTTCCCTGCCATGTTCCCCTCCTAGTCCAGCCAGTCTTCCCTGCCATGTTCCCCTCCTAGTCCAGCCAGCCTTCCCTGCCATGTTCCCCTCCTAGTCCAGCCAGCCTTCCCTGCCATGTTCCCCTCCTAGTCCAGCCAGCCTTCCCTGCCACGTTCCCCTCCTAGTCCAGCCAGCCTTCCCTGCCATGCTCCTCTCCTAGTCCAGCGAGCCTTCCCTGCCATGATCCTCTCCTAGTTCAGCCAGCCTTCCCTGCCATGTTCCCCTCCTAGTCCAGCCAGCCTTCCCTGCCATGTTCCCCTCCTAGTCCAGCCTGCCTTCTCTGCCACGTTCCCCTCCGAGTCCAGCCAGTCTTCCCTGCCATGTTCCCCTCCTAGTCCAGCCAGCCTTCCCTGCCATGTTCCCCTCCTAGTCCAGCCAGCCACAGATGGCCTTTCCTTGCTTTGTATGTGGGTCTGGCTTTTCCAATGTATTTTATGCAGTTCTTGCTTTTTCGATGCATGTTATGTGGTTTCAGGCAGGCTTGCTTTTATGTATATATTTATATTGATATAAAAGAGCCCGGCTTTACCAATTGGTTGGGAATATTTTATATACCGTTGCATGGTGAAGGGTTAAAATGTCTGGCCTCTAATAATCGATTTTAAAAATCCCATCAGATTAAGGGACGGAAAATAGGCCCACATCGCTGAGTGTTTATTCAGACCAATTCTATAAGTTTTATATCCCTGAAAATGTACCTTAAACGGTCAAAACTCGTAGGGTCATCGATTTGATAGCCCATCACATGAGAGATCCACCTAAGAGCTCACACCCATAAGGGTGCAGGTGGTGAATAACATAATCTCTTCAGTATTTGGGCACCTTATAAGGTCATTTTATGCTACACATATTTATCTAAATTGTATTTTATGTAAACAATTTTACCTCTGTTGATTATACCAAGAATAAAATATTCAGGTATAAGACTATTTGTTGCCATAAGACTTTTACTTTTGGGTGATGTTTTCAACCAAAAAAAGGGTGTATGAGTTAGTTATCAGCTTCTAATAAAAACTCCCCTACAGTGGAGATTCTTCCTACAGACAAATATTAGTGCACCTAAGGTACCCCAATCCTTGTATATATGTATGTATATATATATATTTATTATACTAGAATCAACGCTGATTTTCCTATATATTTAGTTTAGATTCTGGTTTTGTGTGTGAATTTACAGCAGTTTTCTCTTATAGTTTCATATTTTATGATAGTCACTCACCAGCGCTGATGACCTCTGTCTCCTCACCAGCGCTGATGCCCTCTGTCTCCTCACCAGCGCTGATGCCCTCTTTCTCCTCACCAGCGCTGATGCCCTCTGTCTCCTCACCAGCGCTGATGCCCTCTGTCTCCTCAACAGCGCTGACGCCCTCTGTCTCCTCAACAGCGCTGACACCCTGTCTCCTCACCAGCGCTGACGCCCTCTGTCTCCTCACCAGCGCTGACGCCCTCTGTCTCCTCAACAGCGCTGACGCCCTCTGTCTCCTCAACAGAGCTGATGCCCTCTGTCTCCTCAACAGCGCTGGCGTCCTCTGTCTCCTCAACAGCGCTGACGTCCTCTGTCTCCTCACCAGCGCTGACATCCTCTGTCTCCTCACCAGCGCTGACGTCCTCTGTCTCCTCACCAGCGCTGACGTCCTCTGTCTCCTCACCAGCGCTGACGTCCTCTGACCCACTGTCTGAAGGATCAGTAATAATGTGGCCGGTCCCAGCAGGAGCAAACTCCATGTTATTGGGATCAGTGACACCTGATATAATGGGTTCAAAAATTAACACTTTCTATTAGAAGGAAAATTTAGCTTGTACATAATTATTAATTGTTATATAAATAGCAGCCGCTTATCTTGTATTACAGAGCGAAATGGAAGCTGCCACATTGTTGCCTCATCAGAGGTAGGTTAGATTAGGCCCCTATGTGTTACTAAAGTGACAGCATCATGAGGCAACAACGATACATTGTTTTCTCATAATGAATAAATGACAGGACAACTGATCCTATGGGCGCTAAAAATAAATCTTATATCTCTAGTAATAACTAGTAATAAAGAAATAATGAGGCAACGCTATAGAGAGCAGCCGCTGTCACACACGGGGGAAGTGACTGTAATACACGTGTGGGGGAATCTCCTTAACTGAGTGACACAATCCCTGTCTCTGACCAAATGCCCCCTCACTGCCCCTCACCAAGCGGTAATATACTTTGTAGTGAATTGTCTGCTATGTATATAAAGAGACCATCTATACCGTAAAAGCAGCAGCCTGGACAGGGAGAGAGAAGAGACTGCTCCTGCACACGCTGCTGTGCGCTGGGCTGGGGAGACAGCATGCCTCAGCAGCAGTCAGTGTTCTCTTTCCTGTAATGTGCGGGGAAGGAGTACACCGCTCACACTCGCACCCCCCATACCACCTCTCATCCCCACTGGGTTTGACACCGACGCCCCCCTCTCTATGGAGGGGGCCTGGCCACAACTTCTTGAGTTGGTGACGCCCCCTCCCAGTATCGGGGCCTGGCGGGGCTCTCAGCAGCACTGTGTGTGATATATATTATATATAATTGTGCAATGGTGCTTGTAGTAATTAGGTATTCTAGTCTTTACTATCCGTGTCAGTGTTTATTACTCTATAGCGCTGCTGCATTATCTCGTTTTTACTAGTTCCCATAACAAATGACCTGTAATTATGTATATATATGTGTTTTAGCCAAGTGATTATTTCATTATGCTTCTTACAATGTTATTTTGCTTTATACAATATGTAACCATGAGCACTATGAAGCCCATCTGTATGGTGATCTGTGTTCCTTACCCATGAATATGGTGCACCCAGTGCTGGGCTCTGCCGGTGGTGCCGGCTCCACGGCCTTCCCAGGTCTCTGGTTCACTGTCACATTCTGGGTAGATTGTATTAGCCCAGGCTCCCTCCTCTTCTGCAGCTTTTTGTTAATGAGCTGGTGCTATAGAGTAATACAGAATGATTAACAATAATAATATTCTCACTTTCCTTTATATCACAGCTACTCTGTCACTTGTTTTTTCCTTACTGTGATTGTCTCTGTGTGGTCTGAGTTACAGCTTCATGGAAAGTAATGCTCCTCCATTGGCTCTAGAAAGGGTCTGTTTGCATCCTGCATTGTATGTTACAGCATTTGCTCTATGTATGCAGCATATTACATATTACACTGCATTCCTGTGACTATAGATGTGTATGATATGGGATATAGTCAGCATCCCGGCATGCGGTCTAAATACCGTCACCGAAATCCTGACAGCTCCAGTGTCCCAACCGCCGGCATCTCAAAGGTAAGTATCGTGAGTTAGGTTTAGGGTTAGGGTTAGGCACCAGAGGGAAGGTTGGGGATAGCCACTGGGGAGGGAGTGTTAGCCTTAGGGTGTGGGGAGGAGGAGGTTAGGTTTAGGCACCAGGAAGGGAGGGTTAGAGTAGGGGTAGGGGTTAGGGTTAGTGCTAATATACTTACATATGGGTGTTGGGATTCTGACGTTATAGGTAGTCTGATCAGCGGCATCCCGACCGCAGGCAATCCATACCCAACCTAGACAATACATGTCCTCCACTCTGTGTAATTACCAGATGCTCGTTATGTGGCCTTATAGCAGTAATGTCTCAGGTGAATGTGAATGTGATACTTTGGTATCAGTCCTATAAAGCAGTAAATGTATACAACCATTTATTCTGTACCATTAATGCATCTTTATTTCACAGTACCTGCGCCTCCAGCTTCAGATGATGCACATCATAATTCCCACTGTGGTAGGAAATAATAGAGAGAACTGGTAAGGACTTATACTGGTTTGGTTATATATAATAAGATAGGTACATATTTACAGTCCGTCATTTATTTATCTAGCTGATCCATTATCTGATTTATTACCCTGCATTATTGTAACCTGAGTACAGTTATGTCTGTAATTTCCCAGACACACAGGAATAAGATGGACCCCAAAGCAGCTTATCTAGTAAACCTTTGGGCAGATGTACTAAGCTGTGGAAAGTGATAAATTGGAGAGTGATAAGCTACCAACCAATCAGCTCCTAACTGTCATTTTCAAACACAGCCTGTAACATGACAGTTAGGATCTGAGTAGTTGGTAGTTTATCACTCTCCAATTTATCACTTTCCAGAGCTTAGTACATCTCCCACTTTGTATTATATTGCTGGTGCACAGAATATCCCTGTATCTCAGTATTATAAATATAATCAGTCCCAGCAATCCAATAAACAACAATATAGAGTTATATGGTGCATAGGAATGTGATGCACAGCAGTGCTCTATACATTACAATACATTACAGTATATATATGTGATTCTGGATGGCTAGAACAGAAGTATTTATGGATTGGGCAAAGTTCCAGGTCAAATGGTTCTTTGTAGGACAGTAGTGAGGATAGTTCCTTCACAGCCACTGCCCTGACCAGTAATGGTGCCCAACTGCCAATGCAGAACTGGAGGGTGGGGTGAAGGGACAGAATCAATAAATATATTTAAAGGGTGGAGGAGAGAAAATGCCACCAGCTCATTAAGAAATATATGGAGGAGGAATGTGGAGATAAAATGTAGGGAAAATAATATGTATGTACAGTAGTAGGGGCACCAGTACTCTAGCCCAAGGAGCTAAACTGTCTAGTTACAGCTCTGTGTCCTAAATACATGTAATTGTGGTTACACTGATGTGGAAGATGAGATAATACTTACATTTGTGGGTTCCACCATGTATTATTGACTTCATGATCTCCTGAGCCCATATACATCTACAAGAAAAACAGATTGATTCAGCAACATTGACAGTCTGACCCTGCTATATGATATGTTATAATCATCTTATAGCTCTGTTTGCATTATATTCAGGGGCTGGGGCAAAGCTTACCTGGTGACATGACATACTAATCATATATTTGTCCATAGTCGCTCATAGAGAAATAGTAGAAGTGTCTGTAACAGTCTCTATCCTGTAACAGACTGAGAATAGTCAGAATGCTCAAGACAGACAGAGCTACTGTGACACAGGCTCATTGTGATGTCATAATTCTGTCATTATGTCATGGGGAAAAGTCTTGGTCAGGTGATTAAAGGGATGTTACATATATTAGTTGCTTATAGATCTTCCATATAAGGCCATTTTTTTGTTAAAATAATAGTGTTATTTCTATCCAAGAGTAAAATACATTAAACACATGGCATATATACAAATATAAGTCATAGGTAAGTGCACTGATTCCTGTGTGTGGATTTTATATGTATCAAGCCAAATAAAACAAGGTTCTGAATAGTCTATATTAGAAAAAACATAAATAAATAAGAGGATGGTACCTGGGGGAGGGGGAGAATCAATATTAATGGGACAAGTATAAGATTATGGGGTAAAATGGGTCCATGGTGGTCAGTGGTGGAATATATTGTATCTATGAAGAGGGGAGGGTATCCCTATATTAAACTAGAGGTCTCTTTTTCTGAAGAAGGTTGGATTTGATTATGAAAAGAAGGGGAGGGGGTTATATGTATAATGTTTTATATTAACATGTATCAACTTTATTTTATCAGACAAAATGAGGGTTTGGGGATCTTTACCTTCTTTTGGTATTATTTTGGCTTGTTTTGTTTTTGTATTTTTAGAAGAAGCTATATGGAGAGACCATGGGAGAGGCCTAGACCCACCTAATTTAGCATTTAAAGTAATATTAAAGTTTCTCCCATAATAATGTGAAGAGGGAGAGTGTCATTTAGAGGGAATCGGTATGATTAGAGGGAATCGGTATGATTTGAACCGGCGGTCGCATGGAAGCCCGGCAGTGAAGATCCCAACAGGTAAGTATATTTTCTATTTACTAACCTAACCTCCCTCCCCTAACCCTCCCTTAGGGGTCCCTAACCCTAACCTCCCCTCCAACTGCCTAACCCTAACCCCCCTGTAAGTGCCTAAACCTAACCCCCCCTTCCTCGCAGCCTAACCCTAAGTCTCCCGGGGGGGTGCCTAACCCTAACCTCCCCCCGGAGTGTCTAACCCTAACCCCCATTCCCCTAGCCTGACCCTAACCTCCCGGGGGATGCCTATCCCTAAGTACCCCCCCGGGAGCCCCTAACCTAATCCTCACCCCCACGCGGCTGTCTGTGCCTGGCTTACCTTCGATCGGTAAGCTGGGTGTCGGGCTCTCATCGTAGGTGTAATGACAGGCGTCTGGATTTCGACACCTGTCATTAGACAGTCGGGAAGCAGGTGGTCGGGATTTTGTCCGTCTGCTTCCCAACTGCTTCCCATTTAGAGTGCTGAGTGCTGAAATAATGAGCGTGGTGATGGTTGAGAGCATAGCGGTAACATAACATATATGTGGATTTATTGGATGTTCCAGCTAATATAAGGTATCTACCATTAGGGTCTGGGACAATAATGGATGGTTAGAATGTGAGGTGCCGCATGCAGGGAACATATTGGGAAAATGCATTGGGTGCTGGGATGTTACAAAATGCGTTTTCCTGGGAGCCTTGTGCAGAGCTGACTGTAATACTAGTGTAATTGACGATGATTGGTTTTAATGTTTTTTTTTTTATTAAATAAATAAATAAATACCCCCCTCTCCCGCTTCCTGCTGGCACTGTTATTACATTGTATCAGTGTAGATCAGTGCAGCTGCCACCAATACTGAGCGGCTTTCCCACACTCTGACCAATCAGAGAGAAACTGCTCTTTACTGATCAGAGTCTGTCACTTGCATTGTGGCTCTGCAAGGAGCAGTTCGGCATCATCCATGAGGTTCCTTTCATCCCAAAGATTGTAAGCTAAAAGACATTAGAGCGCCCCCTAATGGGTTTAGGTGAGCAGTAAATGAGTATTCATCATCGCTTAATTTTTTGCAAAAGCCTGCAGTTGTAAAAATGAAGTTATCGGGTCATTCATTAAGAAGGTAAAATAGGAGCTATCACAGATATCTCCTGCTTACCTTCCTCTTGTGGAATGGCCCGCTGTCCCCATACAGTAGTAGTAGGGGACAGAATTCATCAAGCTCCAAAAATACAATATTTTCGGAGCTTGAGTGCTGGAGCATTCACCATTCTCAGATGTCGAGTGCTCCCGCTACCCGCTCCTATGGGAAGGAGCCCCTGGTCGTGAAGAGGGATCCTTTCGGATTCCTCCACCCCGGTCCAGCTCCTTCCGCTGGATGTCGAGGCTCCTAAAGGAGCAGTGAGACGCTTCGGGGGGGCAGCTTTGGATTTTATTTTAGGATCAGCTGTCTCCGTGCTGGAGCAATAATGAATTGCTCCAGCGCTCGCGTCAAGGTGGTTTGTTAATTATCGGACCCTGATAATTAACATAATGAATAGACCCCTAAGAGAGGGGTATTGTGGGGGGAATAATTCTTATAATAAAGGATTTTTTTGCAGTGTTTATTTCAATGTATTATTTTATAGGTGCACTACATGCCCCAGTGATCCCTGCATGACAGGTGTCCTGGTACTTGTATTATAAGCACCAGCATAATTAAACAGTTTAGGCAGGGCCGGCTCTAGGAGTGTTCGACCAGTGCGGTCGCACAGGGGTGCCACCCATAGAGGGCGCACCCCTCCCCAACATCCCGATTTCAGCGGAACAGTAGTGGCCCATGGGTGGTCAAATCAGGAGGTTGGGGACACCCACTGCCGCAGCTGTGGGGCGGTGCCGGACCCAGGAGTCTGAATGGATGCTGCGCGCATGTGCGTGGCATCCATTCAGTGATGGGAGAAGGCTGGGGGAAGCCCAGCTAGTGAGGCTTCCCCCCAGCCTGACATTATTTGGAGGCGTGCCATGCGGGCACACCTCCTAATAATGCCATGTAGGGGCGTGGCCTATTGTAATTAGGCCACACCTCCATTTCCGGTCACGCGCGCCTTCGCGCTGTAAGGGTGCCCTATGAATAGCTGGCACAGGGGGCTCCGGCCCTGAGTTTAGACATGCCAGGGCTTGCTGCAACCTTTAGTGCATTAGGAAAAACCATAGTAGTTTAACTGTTTAAATCTTATTACGTTGCACCCAAACACTGTTTCGACATCTTTATAAAATGTCAATGATACAGCATCAATATAGTCTAATAATAAGCTAGGGTTTTTGTATCAATTAGAGTATGGTGATGCCGATCTGTAACTAAATGTGATTAATACACCTGGAGACTCAGGTGCAAACTAATTAAATTAAGGAAAACCACCCACTTTGCCTCATATACAGAAAATGGGACTTTGGAGCAGCTACACTCTTTGATAAAGTAAAGATAAATAAAGATTAGGGGCAGACCCCTGTAGTGGTGCCCATATGCAATGCCCCCTGTAGTGGTGCTCATATGCAGTGCCCCCTGTAGTAGTGCCCATATGTAATGCCCCATGTAGTGGTGCCCATATGCAATGCCCCCTGTTGTGCCCATATGCAATGCCCCCCGTAGTTGTGCCCATATGGAGTTTCCCCCTGTTGTGGTGCCCTTATGCAATGCCCCCTGTTGTGGTACCCATTCGCAATGCCCCCTGTTGTGGTGCCCATATGCAGTGCCCCCTGTAGTGGTGCCCTTATGCAGTGCCCCCTGTATAGATGCCCATATGCAGTGCCCCCAGTAGTTGTGCCCCTTAAAGTAGTGCCCCTGTAGTTCTACCCCCCATACTGTGCCCCCTGTAGTAGTGCCCATATGCAGTTCCCCCCTGTAGTGGTGCCCATTTGCAATGGCCCCTGTTGTGGTGCCCATATGCAGTGCCCCCTGTAGTGGTGCCCATTTGCAATGCCCCCTGTTGTGATGCCTATATGCAGTGCCCCCTGTAGTGGTGCCCTTATGCATTGCCCCCTGAAGTGGTGCCCTTATGCAGTACCCCCTGTAGTGGTGCCCTTATGCAGTGCCCCCACTATAGGTGCCCTTATGCAGTGCCCCCACTATAGGTGCTCATATGCAGTGCCCCCACTATAGGTGCCCATATGCAGTGCCCCTGTAGTTCTGTTCCTCCCCTGTAGTTCTGCCCCCTCCCCCCCTCCCAGTACTTACCTAATCCATGGTGGCCATCATCCGTGCTGTCATTGCCGCTGCTGCCCTGACTGGATCTAACTAGATCCAGCAGGCACGGCTGCGCCAGCTCCTCAGCGCGCAGGTGAAGTCATGACATCACCCGTGCACTGCACCACTGGGAACACTGGCCTCTGAAGCGATCGGAGGCTTCCTTAGCCTCCAATCTCTTCAGAGGCCAGCACTCACAGTTCAATGCTGGCACCTGTCAGGCTGTCAGCTAAGACAGCTGCCGGGTACACAGCAGCGCGCGGCACCTCCAGACACCTGCGGCACCTGGAGCTTGCTCTCCACTGGAGCCACCCTCCCTACGCCCTGGTTGCAACCACTGGCTGAAGAATTGGTATTTGATAGTTGGCGCAGCCACTGGCTAAAGTAAGAAGAGTTGATACTTCATAATTGGTGCAGCCCCTGATGGAAGAATTGAAAATTGGTGCAGCCCCTGGCTGAAGAATTGATAAATTAATTGGTGCAGCCCCTGGCTGAAGAATTGATAGTTGGTGCAGCCCCTGGCTGAAGAATTGATAGTTGGTGCAGCCCCTGGCTGAAGAATTGATAATTGGTGCAGCCACTGGCTGTAGAATGGATAAATTAATTAGTGCAACCCCTGGCTGAAGAATTGATAATTGGTGCAGCCCCTGGCTGAAGAATTGATAATTGGTGCAGCCCCTGGCTGAAGAATTGATAAATTAATTGGTGCAGCCCCTGGCTGAAGAATTGATAAATTAATTGGTGCAGCCCCTGGCTGAAGAAATAATCATTGGTGCAGCCCCTTGCTGAAGAATTGATAAATGGTACAGCCCATGGCTATAGAATTGATCATTGGTACAGCCCCTGGCTGAAGAATTGATAATTGGTGCAGCTGCTGGCGAGTCCCATGGAGAGTCCATGTGGGGTAAGCCATTTTCCAATTATTTCCCTGAGCTTTTCTAAGAGGTACACAGCGGTGTGCCTCTTACTGAAACCGGTGATGCACAGAGTAGCCTGCCTCTGAATGAGCTGGCATTTGTTAGATGCTGCTGCTGTTGCTGTTTGCACAGTTTGAGGCCTATCCAGTGGGCTGTCACAGTCATGTAATCTTTAGTTTGCCCTGTCTCACTTGTCCACATATCTGTGGTTAAGTGGGCACAACGGCAATTCGGAGGACAGTAATAAGATTTTTTTTAATGCCCTTGTACAGACTGGGAATTGCTATTCTAGAGAAGTGGAATCTAGAAGGCACATTGTAGCGGGTACACAGGACTCCATTAACTGGGTAAAACCCACTGCATTAATGGCAGACACTGGGCGCACATCTAATAAAAGCATAGCTGTTATGGCGTCTGTAATCTGCTGTGCAGCTGGGTGTTTGCTATCATGCTTTTTCACCAATGCAAAGGACTGTGTGACAGTCAATTGTTTGGTTGAACTTCTTGAACTACTAAAAGTAGTCATCTTCTTGGTCCCCTTCTGGGATGAAGATCCACTTATAGCAACAGCAGCATCAGCAGAATCCTTCTGAGGAACAACTGATAGGAGAGGAGTCAGTCCTAATGATATTGGATGCAGGACTACTTCTGATCACGAATGAGGATGTTGATGATGATGCAAGTGTTGGTGGTATATATTGCAGGTGCTTGGATCCAGATAGAAGGGTGCAGCTTGGTGACGATGGACTGATTGTTTGTTTTTTTGTCCACAAAGTTTCAATACCCTTTCCGATTTGATGAATGCGCTGCAAGTGACGTGACAGGGAGGAGCTCTCAAGATGGTTAAGGTCCTTAACTCTACTCACTGTTACTTGGCAATGGTCACAAATGGCTTGGCAAAAGTTGTCCAGATTTGGGTGGAAATGATTCCACACATGAGAAGTGGATTTTTTGGTCCTTTGCCCAGGCATGGCAACAATGGGATTTTTCCCACCATGGGCAAGAACTATTGCCTGATTTACAGTTTTACACAAACATCCTCGCCACCAACATCCTCATCATCATTATCAACATCCTTGTTGTTATCGACCAACTAGATAAATATCCTCCTCATCCTCCTTGTGCAGTTCCACAGAAGCATCCTCGATTTCTACGTCAAAAGGCACACAAATAGTGGAAGGAGGATCCTCTTCAAATACAGTATTAGAATGGTCAGGCTCACACATGGCAACCGTGGACACACTTGGACTCTCCTCTGGGATTTGTTATTTATCCAAGTACACAGTGGATTCCGGTGTCTTACTCGTCTTAACAATTTTAATATTTTTTGTACCTCTCCTACAAGTTGAGGGGCTTAAATTATCATTAGAGCCATCAGTCATCATAAATACAGGCCAATGCCTTATCCTTTCCTTGCCACTTCGTGTAGTGAATGGCATATTGGCAATTTTTTGTTTCTCTAAAGCTAACTTAGCGTTAGCTTTTTTTTTCTTTATCAGGGTAAAAGTTGATCTTTTACATGGCCTGACTTAAGCCCTGGTGCATCGGCCTTCATAGATGACATTGACGGCCTTGTATCGTCATCATGACTGCTGCCGGCAGCTACAACACTGGTATGTGGATCCTGCTCTTCTGTAATGTGACTGTCCTCCATACTCACTGCGGTCTTACAGCAGTGTCACCAACCAAAAAATAGTTTTTATTTTTTCCACTGGTGGTGTGGCTAACACGCACACAAAAAATTGTTTTTATTTTTCACTGGTGGTGTGGCAGGCTAACATGCACACACCAAAAATGTGTTTTATTTTTTTCACACTGGGGGTGAACCTTTGAAAGAGGAAGCAGCACAGCACCCCTCCGCACCTACGCTGATGACAGGTATGGCTAACACTCACACAGAAAAAAATTGTTTGTTTTTTTGGGCAGCAGCCCATTGACAGACAGCAGCACAGCACGCCTGCGCACCTACGCTGATGACAGGTGTGGCTAACACACACACACAAAATATTGTTTTTATTTTCTCACTGGTGGTGTGGCAGGCTAACATGCACACACCAAAACATTTTTTTATTTTCACACTGGTGGTGTACACACATAAAATTGTCTTTATGTTTTCACTGGGGGTGTGACAGGCTAACACGCACACACCAAAAAATTGTTGTTGTTTTTTCACACTGGTGGTGTACACACAAATAATTGTCTTTATTTCTTCACTGGGGGTGTGACAGGCTAACGCGCACACACCAAAAAATTGTTTGTTTTTTTCACACTGGGGGTGAGCCCCTGAAAGAGGCAGCAGCCCCTTGACAGACAGCAGCACAGCACCCCTGCGCACCTACGCTGATGACAGGTATGGCTAACACGCACACAGAAAAAAATGTGTTTGTTGTTTTGGGCAGCAGCCCCTTGACAGACAGCAGCACAGCACCCCTGCGCACCTACGCCAATGACAGGTGTGGCTTACACACATACAGAAAAAATTGTTTATTTTTATTTTTTCACATTGGGGATGGGTGAAGAGCACCCCTGAAGGACAGAGCACCCCCTGGACAACACAGCAGAACTGCAAGCCTCTATGCACAACAACCAGCCAGCCCCTATGGACTACAGCCAGCCAGCCCCTATGGACAGGACAACAGCCAGCCCCTATGGACAGGACAACAGCCAGCCATCCCCTCTATAGACAACAGCCATCCAGCCATTATGTACAGGACAACAGCCAGCCCCTCTATAGACAACAGGCAGCCAGCTCTTATGGACAGGACAACAGCCAGCCCCTATATGGACATTAAGCAGCTAGCCACTGAGTGACAACAGTAGCCAGCCCCTATGCACAGTGTCAGCATCAGCAACAGCCCAGCTCCCTCCCTCTTCACTCTCCACTCTCCACAGCTGGAATGAAAAATGGCGGCGATCACAGGACCTTTATAGAATCCAAAACCCGCGAGAATCCGACAGCGGGATTATGATGTTTTGCCTCGTTTTCAGATCTGAGTCAGGTGGGAAAACCCGAGCCGACTCGGATCTGACTCGGATCCTCTTAGTTCGGATGGGTTCGGATCTCTGAGATCCGAATCCGCTCATCTCTAATTACTCGTGGCATTTTGTGGTGAGTGAACTCTAACTTACTATTGGAGTTTACAGCTGAATATATATCTAGGGCAGTCAGATAGGTAGAGGGTGACTACTATTTACTGGGGGATGGGAGGGGTGTGCACAGTGCTGAATCTTTGCTCTGGGTGACAGAAACCCTAGCTTCACCCTTGCGGTTTGTCTAAGTGCTGCTTGAATTGGGGTGTTTTTAGTGAATGCGAGTGGAGGGGGGCACCAACTATCTCGCCTCCGAGCTCCTGGTATGAACTTATGTCACTGATTGTTTACATTGCCCAGGTGTTGCAAAAGCCATTAAATACCTGTCTTCATATTTGCAGTAGCTAATGTAACAGTAAAAACCAAATAAACCAGAAGCATCTTCTGTATAACCCCTTTTTATTATCTTATCTAAAAGTCACTTTTTTCTATAGCTTTGTAACACAGGGATGCAGTAAGGAAGCCAACGGTCGAAAATGCCAAATGCCGGCTTCCCGACTGTGCCATCCTGACAGGGGACTAATGATATGCATTAAAATCCTGATGCCCATCATTATCCCTACGCTGGGAGCCCGACCCCCGGCAAACCGAACGAAGGTAAGCTGTGCAGGGGGCGCGGACAGCCGTGTGTGTGGGGGGGGGGTTAGGTTTAGGCACTTACCGGGAGGACTAGGGTGCGGGGTAGTTAAGGTCTCAATTAGGGTACTAAAAAGGAGGGTTAGGGGGTAAATAAGACAGGGGAACAGTATTTACCTTCCCCTGTCGGGATTCCAACCATCAGGTTGCCGCTGTCACTGTACTGACAGCCGGCATCTCCTCTGTCGGTATTTCATACCAATTCCATGTCATCATCATACAACAGAGGTTAATCCAGACTCGTTACCCATTATGTCCCATCCAGCCTAATGCTTCCTGTGTTCATTCCAGTCTTGTCATTTTAGTCACATGCCACATGACACCTCCTGCCCCCTGTGTATTTCCACCTAATCCTCCACCAGTGTCTCTTCAGTTGCCTCGTTCCATGTGTCTCTCCATCTGCCTCCTTCCCCTGTGCCTCTCCATCCAGGAACCTTATCGCTTCAAGGGTTCTATTCATGAAGCAGAGAAGAGTCCTGTTTAGCTGAAATCAGGGCTCTTCTCTGCTTCATGCAATTCATGGAGCAAGTTACTGTGAAGAAGTTTATTACTTCTCCAGCAGTGTACCTACTCCATGCCTGAATCGCATTAACCAGGGGCGCCAAGAGGGGGGGGGTGGGTACAATTTACTTGGACCCAGGCTTCCAGAGGGGCACAGAACCACCCCTCCTCCTCTTTCCCTCACAGCAGCCCAGCATGCAGCGTGTGCTGGAATGCAGTGGGAGATTGCTGTGGCTGCTGCTTAGCAGCTGCGAGCAATCTCTTATGCCTGAGGGGGGGAGAGATCACACTGATCATGCCCTCCCTGGCTTTGCGCCGGGCTGTGGGGCTCACAGTGCCACCTCCCCAGTGTTTTTTTTTCTCAAGGGGGTGTGGCCATGCCTCCTGCGATTAGGCCACGCCTGCTCTTTACTTGGGCCCGGTGGCGCTCTCTACGGCCCTGCGCATCACCATATTTAACGGAAAACTCTGCTGTCCTTTCCTATGCAGCGTACAGATTCGCCATCTGAGGATGGCGTAATCTGTACTGCAAGCCAAACAGAGCAGGGAAGTTCCATACTTCATTGCTCTCTGTCCGGCACCCAGAGTTGGCTCCGCCCCCTTTTACCCAGCATCATTTGCAGCAGGTCTGAAATGACCTGCTGCTCTCAGACACCGGCGCATGCGCAGTGAGAATACAGGCATATCGGGCTCCCGACATGTCTGTTTACTCACTGCCCCAGGGACTGTGGAGGGGCCGGATAGCACATGAAGATGTCGGAGAGGTAAGTATACATGAATTAGGGGTGAGCTGGTTCGGATTTCTGAAATCCGAACCCCCCCGAGCCCCCCCGATCCGAGGCAGATCCGAGTCAGGCTCGACTTTTCCCGCCTGACTCGGATCTGAAATCGAGGCAAAACGTCATCATCCCGCCTTCCGGGTCTCGCGGGTTTTGGAACCTATATAAGGTACCCGCGTCGGCGCCATTTTCTCACTCGGCTGTGGACAGTGAAGAGGGAGGGTGGGAGTTAGGGCTGGCTGGGCTGTGTAGTGTAGTGCAGAATAGTGTTGAGCTGTGCTGTGCTGTGCTGTGCTGCTGTTGTCCACTACTTCAAAGTCCATAGGGGCTGGCTGTGTTGTGCTGTGCTGCTGTTGTTAATAGGGGCTGTGTCCACTACTTCAAAGTCCATAGGGGCTGGCTGGACTGTGTTGTGCAGTCAGTTCTCCATAGGGGCTGTGTCCACTCCAAAGTCCTGTGCAGTGTCCCAGTCCTAAAGGGGTGCTGTAGTGTTGTCCAGGGGGTGCTCTGTCCATCAGGGGTGCTCCCCCCAAGTGCTAAAAAAATAATATTTTTTGTGTGTTTGTGAATTGTGTGCGCAGTAGCCGCACGTGCATCAACAATGTAGTGCCAAGCGTGCGCCTGTGTCATAAGTAAAGGGCCAGCTGGCTTGACCGTTAAAGGGTGCTGTAACCCCCAAAGTACACTCCAGTCCAAACCAAAAAAATATATATTTTCTGTGTTTGTGAATTGTGTGCGCTTTAGCCGCACGTGCATCAACAAAGTAGTGCCAAGCGTGCGCCTGTGTCATAAGTAAAGGGCCGGCTGGCTTGACCGTTAAAGGGTGCTGTAACCCCCAAAGTACACTCCAGTCCAAACCAAAAAAAAAATTATTTTCTGTGTTTGTGAATTGTGTGCGCAGTAGCCGCACGTGCATCAACAAAGTAGTGCCAAGCGTGCGCCTGTGTCATAAGTAAAGGGCCGGCTGGCTTGACCGTTAAAGGGTGCTGTAACCCCCAAAGTACACTCCAGTCCAAACCAAAAAAAAAAATATTTTCTGTGTTTGTGAATTGTGTGCGCAGTAGCCGCACGTGCATCAACAAAGTAGTGCCAAGCGTGCGCCTGTGTCATAAGTAAAGGGCCGGCTGGCTTGACCGTTAAAGGGTGCTGTAACCCCCAAAGTACACTCCAAACCAAAAAAATATATATTTTCTGTGTTTGTGAATTGTGTGCGCAGTAGCCGCACGTGCATCAACAAAGTAGTGCCAAGCGTGCGCCTGTGTCATAAGTAAAGGGCCGGCTGGCTTGACCGTTAAAGGGTGCTGTAACCCCCAAAGTACACTCCAGTACAAACCCCCAAAAAATGTATTTTCTGTGTTTGTGAATTGTGTGCGCAGTAGCCGCACGTGCATCAACAAAGTAGTGCCAAGCGTGCGCCTGTGTCATAAGTAAAGGGCCGGCTGGCTTGACCGTTAAAGGGTGCTGTAACCCCCAAAGTACACTCCAGTCCAAACCCAAAAAAAAATTATTTTCTGTGTTTGTGAATTGTGTGCGCAGTAGCCGCACGTGCATCAACAAAGTAGTGCCAAGCGTGCGCCTGTGTCATAAGTAAAGGGCCGGCTGGCTTGACCGTTAAAGGGTGCTGTAACCCCCAAAGTACACTCCAGTCCAAACCAAAAAAATATATATTTTCTGTGTTTGTGAATTGTGTGCGCAGTAGCCGCACGTGCATCAACAAAGTAGTGCCAAGCGTGCGCCTGTGTCATAAGTAAAGGGCCGGCTGGCTTGACCGTTAAAGGGTGCTGTAACCCCCAAAGTACACTCCAGTACAAACCCCCAAAAAATTTATTTTCTGTGTTTGTGAATTGTGTGCGCAGTAGCCGCACGTGCATCAACAAAGTAGTGCCAAGCGTGCGCCTGTGTCATAAGTAAAGGGCCGGCTGGCTTGACCGTTAAAGGGTGCTGTAACCCCCAAAGTACACTCCAGTCCAAACCAAAAAAAAAAATTATTTTCTGTGTTTGTGAATTGTGTGCGCAGTAGCCGCACGTGCATCAACAAAGTAGTGCCAAGCGTGCGCCTGTGTCATAAGTAAAGGGCCGGCTGGCTTGACCGTTAAAGGGTGCTGTAACCCCCAAAGTACACTCCAAACCAAAAAAATATATATTTTCTGTGTTTGTGAATTGTGTGCGCAGTAGCCGTACGTGCATCAACAAAGGAGCAGCGCCAAGCGTGCGCCTGTGTCCCATTAGTAAAGAGCCGGCTGGCTCATTTCTTAAAGGCTGGTGTAACCAACAAAGTGCACTACTCTCCAGCAAAAAAAAAAAAATGTTTTCTGTGTTTAGCCGCACATATATATCAAATCAATATAACATAAATGGAGGACCAAACTTTCTCCGATTAAAATAGAGAAAGATCAAGAACCACTTCCTCCTAGTGCTGAAGCTGCTGCCACTAGTCATGACATAGACGATAACATGCCATCAACGTCGTCTGCCAAGGCCGATGCCCAATGTCATAATAGAGGGCACATACAATCCCAAATGTCAAAGTTCAGGAAAATGACCTTGAAAAAAACATTTAAATCAGCTGAAGAGAAACGTAAACTTGCCAATATGCCATTTACGACACGGAGTGGCAAGGAACGGCTAAGGTCGATCCCTAGTATGTTCATGACTAGTGGTTCAGCTTCACATGACGATGGAAGCCCTCCTCCCACTAAAAAAATCAAAAGAGTTAAGCTGGCAAAAGCACAGCGAAGAACTGTGCTTTCTAAGAAGATATCACAAATCCCCAAGGAGAGTCCAAGTGTGGTGGTGGTTGCGATGCCTGACCTTCCCAGCACTGGACGGGAAGAGGTGGCTCTTTCCACCATTTGCATGCCCCCTGCAAGTGCTGAAAGGAGCACCCACAGTCCACTTGCTGATATGCAAATTGAAGATGTCACTGTTGAAGTACAACAGGATGAGGATACTGGTGTAGCTGGCGCTGAGGAGGAAGTTGGCGAGGAGGATTCTGATGGTGATGTGGTTTGTTTAAATCAGGCTCCGGGGGAGACAGTTGTTGTCCGTGGGATGAAAAAGCCCATCACGGTCATGCCTGGGCAGAAGACCAAACATTCCACCTCTTTGGTCTGGCAATATTTCTATCCAAATCCGGACAACAACTGTCTTGTCATATGTACCTTATGTAAAGGTGGAATAAGTAGGGGTAGGGACGTTAACCACCTAGGAACATCCTCCCTTATACGGCACCTGCAGCGCATTCATAATAAGTTACTGTCAAGTTCAGAAACTTTGGCTAAGACCGTAAGCAGTCCAGGGACACCTAAATTCCGTTGTCCTGTTGTATCCAAGTGCCTGCAAACCACACCATCAACTCCCTCCTCGTCAATTTCCTCCTTAGTCAGGATCGGAAGTAGTCCTGCAGGCCATGTCACTGGCATGACTGACTCTCCTATCCCGGATTCCTCCGGAGGATCCTGCATTGCTACGCCTCCTGCTGCCGCTGCTGCTGTTGCTGCTGTTGGGAGTCGTTCATCATCCCAGAGAGGAAGTAGGAACACCACTACTTTTACTAAACAAATGACCCTCCAACAGTCCTTAGCGAGGAGGATGAAGTACGACAGCAGTCATCCTGAAGCAAAACGTATAACTGAGGCCTTGACTGCTATGTTGGTGTTAGACGTGCGTCCGGTATCCGCCATTAGTGCAGTGGGATTTAGACAATTGATGGAGGTAGTGTGTCCCTGGTTCCAAATCCCGTCTAGATTCCACTTCACTAGGCAGGCGATACAGAGACTGTACAGAAACATCAGAAAGTGTCCTCAGTGTCCTGAAAAATGCCATTGTACCCAATGTCCACTTAACCACGGACATGTGGACAAGTGGAACAGGGCAGACTAAGGACTATATGACTGTGACAGCCCACTGGGTAGATGTATCACCTTACGCAGCAACAGCAGCAGCGTCACCAGTCGCAGCATCTCAGAAACGCCAGCTCGTTCCAAGGCAGGCTACGCTGTGTATCACCGGTTTCAGTAAGAGGCACACCGCTGACAACCTCTTAGAGAAACTGAGGGAAATCATCGCCCAGTGGCTTACCCCACTTAGACTCTCCTGGGGATTTGTGATATCTGACAACGCCACCAATATTGTGCGGGCATTACATCTGGGCAAATTCCAGCATGTCCCATGTTTTGCTCACACAATAAACTTGGTGGTGCAGAATTTTCTGAAAAGCGACAGGGGCGTGCAGGAGACGCTTTGGGTGGCCCGAAAAATTTCTGGCCACTTTTGCCATTCAGCGACTGCGTGCCGAAGACTGGAGCGCCAGCAAGCACTCTTGAACCTGCCCCGCCATCACCTGAAGCAAGAGGTTGTGACGCGGTGGAACTCAACCCTCTATATGCTTCAGAGGATGGAGGAGCAGCAAAAGGCCATTCAAGCCTATACATCCACCTATGACATAGGCAAAGGAGGGGGTATGCACCTGACTCAAGCGCAGTGGAGAATGATTTCCGTGTTGTGCAAGGTTCTCCAGCCCTTCGAACTTGCCACACGTGAAGTCAGTTCAGACACTGCCAGCTTGAGTCAGGTCATTCCCCTCATCAGGCTTTTGCAGAAGCAGCTGGAGAAAGTGAAGGAGGAGCTAAGACGGAGCGATTCCGCTCGGCATGTGGGACTTGTGGATGAAGCCCTTCATTCGCTTTGCCAGGATTCCAGGGTGGTCAATCTGTTTAAATCAGACCACTACATTTTGGCCACCGTGCTCGATCCTAGGTTTAAAGCCTATGTGGAATCTCTCTTTCCGGCCGACACAAACATGCAGAGGTGCAAAGACCTGCTGGTGAACACACTGTCAGCTGAAGCGGAACGTGACACGTCAACAGCTCCTTCTTCATTTTCTCCCGCAACTGGGGCTGCCAGGAAAAAACTTAGGTATCCTAAGCAACCCGCTGGCGGTGATGCAGGGCAGGCAGGACCAAGTTTGGACATTTGGTCCGGACTGAAGGACCTGGCAAAAATTTCTGACATGTCTACTGTCACTGCATATGATACTGTCACCATTGACAGAATGGTGGAGGATTACATCGGTGACAGCATCCAAGTAGGCATGTCAGACAGTCCATACCTGTACTGGCAGGAAAAAGAAGCAATTTGGAGGCCCCTGTACAAACTGGCTCTATTTTACCTGAGTTGCCCCCCCTCCAGTGTGTACTCCGAAAGAGTGTTTAGTGCAGCCGGGAACCTTGTCAGCGAAAGGCGTAGGAGGTTGCTTCCACAGAATGTGGAGAAGATGATGTTCATAAAAATGAATTATCAGCTCTTCCAGGGAGACCAGCCTCCAGAACGTACAGAGGGACCTGTGGTGGTGGATTCAAGTGGGGACGAGTTAATACTTTGTGAGGATGAGGATGTACACACTGAAGAGGGTGAGGAATCGGTGGATGAGGAGGATGAGGATGACATCTTGCCTCCGTAGAGCCAGTTTGTGCAGGGACAGATTAATTGCCAGCTTGTTTTGTGCGGGCCCAAACGAACCAATTATTTCAGCCACAGTCGTGTGGCAGACCCTGGCGCTGAAATGATTGGTTTGTTAAAGTGTGCATGTCCTGTTTATACAACATAAGGGTGGGTGGGAGGGCCCAAGGACAATTCCATCTTGCACCTCTTTTTTTTCTTTGCATTATGTACAGTTTGGGGCCTAGTTTTTCAAACTGCCATCCTGTCTGCCACTGCAGTATCACGCCTAGATGGGTCACGTGTTTGTGCCGCCCACTCGTGTCGCTTAGCATAGTCATCCAGCTACCTCGGTGCAACCTTTTGGACATAAAAACACTATTATGAGGTGTGAGGTGTTCAGAATAGACTGGAAATGAGTGGAAATTAAGGTTATTGAGGTTAATAATAGCATAGGAGCAGAAAAACCTACAAATTCTGTGATTTTAGCTGTTTTTATGCTTTTTTTCAAAAAAATACAGATCCAAAACACAAAACCCAGAACCCAAAACACGGAAGGGTGGTTTTGGCGAAACCAATCCAGATCCAAAACACGAAGAAAGATCCAGATCCAAAACCAAAACACAAAACACGAAAAGTGGCCGGTGCACACCCCTAACATGAATGGCTACTAAACTTCACTATATATCACATCAATGTGATGCAATATATAGTGATATTTATCATGAGCCATTTATGAATAGACCCCCAACAGTGTAACAACAGCAGCCTCATCCCCATTGTGACTCTCCAGCAGACTCATTCCACCCCTCACTCCCCCTGCATTTCTACAGCAGGCCTCATATCCCCCTCTACATGTCTCTCTGGCTCCAGCTACCCCCTGTTTCACAACAGCCCCCCCATGTCAGTCTCCCTGTCTACAAGGTCTCACTCATGCTGGGAGAAGGGAGAGTCTACAAGCTTCTGGGCACTATACAAATGGGACTGACCTGGAAAAACTGGCACCCTGCCTGCATTTTGTCTGATTGCCAGAATCACTGGCTACTATTCATCTGTGGGGTGATCTCAGTTTGTATTGTGTTTCTGTACAGAGCTCCTATCGTTTCTTTGTATTGTTATATGCTTCATTTCCATGAATTAGTAGCTATAAGATATAATTACAATGTATCCATGATATGAAGACTACTCTCCTGTTCTTTTCCTGGAAGGTAGTTCTGACAGAGGGGGTCATTCAGACCCGCTCGCGAGCGAAGGTCGCTCGCTAGCGGGTCGATGTTGGACGAATGCGCATGCGCACGACGGAGGGAGCTCCGTCGTGCACATGCGCGAGACCCGAATAACGACGGCAAAGCCGTCGTTATGGGTCTCACGCTAAAGGGGGCGTGCTGTCGATGGTGACTGACAGCACGCCCCCTTTGGTGGGCGTGCCGGGGGCGTGGCTGCCAGACGGAGGCGTTCCCATGGGAACGCCTACCGTCTGAGTCCTGCCCCACTGACATCAGTAATGATGTCAGTGGGAGTGATTTTGGCTCTGATAGAGCCAAAATCACTCCTGGGCTTGCGGCAGCAAGACCTTACCGCAGGGTCTCGTCGCAAGCCCGATGGTCGCGATGGTCTTTGACCATCGCGACCATCATCATGGCCGCTCTCTATAGCTGTGGGTGGTCACCCACAGCTATACGAGCGGTCAGGAGGCCGCTATATTTTCAGGTAAGGATGGCCCTGATTCAGAGCGAGCGCTCTGGTCAGAGCGTTCGGCTCTGAATCAGGCCCAGAGATTGGAGGTTTGCTGCTGTAGGATGAATATTTGATCAACTAGTCTTAGACCAGGGGGTATTGTATGGCCATGCAAAATGCTGGGTTAGCCCCTTTGGTTCAGTCACTCTGAGCAAGTCACTGACTCTGGATCAAGTAACAGAGCACAAGACCATAATGCTTCCTCCTCTATGTTTGATAGTTTACATGCCATCTATTCCCAGCGTATTTAAGGCCGAAGTTTAAAAAGGCAATATTTGTAATAGCAATACACTCCATGTCATCATAGATAATTCTTAAAATGAATTATTGTTACTGTAAGCTTGTATATGGTTTTACTGCCCTCTAGTGACTAGGGAATTACTTACTTTTATAGTAATACTTAATTATATGATGGTTAAATGAGGTGAGGCTATGATATTATATAACATCAATCTCTGAGGATGCTCCTTAGAATAGAGACAAGATGTGATTCCGTGTGCATTTCTCTTTATTCTCTGCCAGGACTGGTTAATAAATGGTGACTTCCCCTTTCAGTCTCAGTCATATCACGCTGGTTATTTCCCAGGAATAATGCAGTGAGACAATAAGCCAGTGTGTCTGAGCAAGCAGCATGGTATTGGCAAATGTGGTAATGTTACTGCCAAGAGAACCATGGTATCTTAAGGGTTCTCAGAGAGGGGACATATCGGATTTTACACCTGATAATTATAATTTCTTGTTGCTGAATATCACAGCAATAGGAACTAAAGTATCACTCGTATTTATTAAAAGACAAATGTAGGGACAGGGCCTCGGTAGGAGCTCATCCTTGCAATGTGTTAGACGTGACCACTAATGTAATCACTGTATTTCTCCTTCAGGGCCCAGAGGCGCTACAGTGCATGAGAGGTCTGCTGACCATGCATGTGCGAGCACCCATCGCCTGGAAAATATTGCACACTGTAGCCCATAGGCTGGCACCATCCTGTTGCGGGTACCCTGTGGTGGAAGCGGGGCGGTATACAGCGGTATGCCATACAGCCACTTTTTCTGTGTTTTTCTTTTTTTTCAATATATTTTTCAACACATCCCTGACAAAGCCAGCACCGTTGGCCGGGCAAAACGTGTTGCACACGCCCCCTCTACAGAACCTGGAAGTAGTACCAAACACCAGATCCCCCAGACCACAGAGGGATACTGCGCGGCGGGGGCTGGGAGTAATATTTCTTGATGCCATTCCGACTGCTCTATGTATATGGGCAGCAGGGCAGGAAGGGATATGTATTTAAATGATACCACTCCATTTCGACTCGTCTGCTCAACATATTTGCGGTGGGTGGGGATGAAGGGGGTACTGCATAAAGGGACCACTACTGTACATAGAGGAGCACAGTATATGGGGCACTAATGGGGCCACTGCATAAGGGGCACTACTGGGGCCAGTGGCACTACTGGGGGCACTGTATAAGGGACGCTACTGGGGGCACTGTATAAGGGACGCTACTGGGGGCACTACATAGAGGGACCACTACTGGGGACACTGCATAAGAGGCACTGTATAAGGGGCACTGCATAGGGGGACCACTACTTAGGGGGGCACAGTTTATGGGGCTCTACTGGGGGCACTGGCACTACTGGGGGCACTGCATAAGGGGCACTAATGGGGGGAGGGAGTCTTTAATAAATCATGCTGGCTGTATTTATTTGCCTGCTGCATTCATGTTATTTAGTGATAGAGGTGTGTGTCTGTGTGTGTCTGTGTCAGTCAGTGTGTGTGTACTCCGTCATGGGCTGAGTGGTATATTTTACTATAGTGGTCCTTAATCCTGTGTAAGCTCTCCCTCTCCCTCTCTCTCTCTCTCTCTCTCTCTCTCTCTTTATTTATTTGGGGCCAGATGTTTTTTTATTGGATCTATAACCAAGGATTTGGAAACCCCCCTGTGAATATCCTGCATTTCCCACTGTAATGTAGCATACCCCCAACTCTTATGGTCCATGGAGAGGGACATTTTGCGTGCCGAAGGTGCGCACCCAGAAAGGGGGTGGGGATCTTGAAAATGGGTGGAGCCTTGCTGCAACTACCGTTTGTTACTATAGAGGGCGTGCTCAGCACTCTCCGAGATGCTAGGCAGTCCCCAGGCCATACTTACCTACTTTGCTGGGCAGCTTTCCGGGAGCAGCAGGAGGGGACCTGCTGCTCTCCTCTTCGGAGGGCGGGGCCAGACGATAGACGGCATTAGGCCCCGCCCCGTTTACAGAAAACCCCCGTGATTCGCGGGTCCGTGAGGAGGGGGCGGGGCTAAATGACGCGATTTGCCTAATTTAGCCCCGCCCCTTCCCGACGGACCCGATAATCTCAGTTAAAATCTCCCCATACTGCCCACTTCACTAGGAAGTGGGCGGGATGCGGGAGATATGCCTACTCTTCCGGGTTCGCGGGGGGTTACCCGAAAAATCGGGAGCCTCCCGCGATTCCCGGGAGAGTAGGCATGTATGCCCCAGGCTCTCCCTACACTGGTGAACAGATGGCGTGCGCATGTGCTCGGCATCTGTTCACCTTCTGCACACTCGCTGCTCTGCGGTATGTGCTCTCCCCAACTTCCCCCGCACCGTGGGACACTGTGGCCTATGGGTGGGACAGCGGGACAGTCCCAGAAAAACGGGACTGTCCCAAGGAATGCGGGACAGTTGGGAGGTATAATGTAGGCACACCCGCACACCACAGATGTTTAATCTCCTGCCTAGTGGATTTAAGAGACTGCACAGAATTAAAAGCAAACCTTACTATAACAAAGTGAGAAGCATCAGGATATGATTGCCACGTATTCTGACCATCCTTGGTTCTGAAAAATCCACATGGATAATTTATTTTTATTATTCCTTTACATGAAAAAGTATTTTATTTATCTAAGTCCTACTTTTACAGAGCCAGCACCTTGTTTTAATTGAAACGTTTTGGATGCATCTATAGTATGTAATCTAGGTTCCTATTTATCATTAAATATTTACAGCAGGTGTTTTCGGGGGATATCCACAAATATTAAGTACAGTATACCCAATTTAAGAAGGAGGGTCCACAGCAGATATCTGTTGCGGTCCCTTCATTTCCAACAGATTCACGAAGCTCCAGAATTTAAAACACTCCAGAGTTTGGCCCTTCTGAAGATGGCATTGTGCTTCTGTAGCCTCCAAAACCCGCAGTGGTAGCGGCACAGACATGGTCAGCAGACCGCATATGCACAGGGGTCCCAATAGAGGAGTGACGAGAACGCTGATGTGGTCACGTCACTCCTAGCACATTGCAGAGACGCACTCCTTTCAGAGCCCTTGTCCCTGCAGGTGAGCAGTGATACATCTGGGCAGTACTATCACATTATACAATGAGATTTTGGGGGTTAATATCGCACCCAGATTGCACTGCAAATGTGATTATTGATAAATGGGCCCCTTAGTCTATTCACATTTATTATCTGTTCTAAATGGAATTTATGTACTGTATTTTTTTACTGAATTGTAAGTACACATTTAAGCTCCACTTTTAACTAAACATTTATATTAGGGGTGTGCACCGGCCACTTTTCGTGTTTTGGTTTTGGATCTGGATCTTTCTTCGTGTTTTGGATCTGTATTGGTTTTGCCAAAACCACCCTTCCGTGTTTTGGGTTCTGGGTTTTGTGTTTTGGATCTGTATTTTTTTTTAAAAAAAGCATAAAAACAGCTAAAATCACAGAATGTGTTGGTTTTTCTGCTCCTATGCTATTATTAACCTCAATAACCTTAATTTCCACTCATTTCCAGTCTATTCTGAACAGTGAACACCTCACAATAGTGTTTTTATGTCCAAAAGGTTGCACCGAGGTAGCTTGATGACTATGCTAAGCGACACGAGTGGGCGGCACAAACACGTGGCCCATCTAGGAGTGACACTGCAGTGGCAGACAGGATGGCAGTTTGAAAAACTAGGCCCCAAACAGTACATAATGCAAAAAAAAAAAAGAGGTGCAAGATGGAATTGTCCTTGGGCCCTCCCACCCACCCTTATGTTGTTTAAACAGGACATGCACACTTTAACAAACCAATCACTTCAGCGCCAGGGTCTGCCACACGACTGTGGCTGAAATCATTGGTTCGTTTGGGCCCCCACAAAACAAGCTGGCAATTAATCTGTCCCTGCACAAACTGGCTCTACAGAGGCAAGATGTCGTCCTCATCCTCCTCATTCACCGATACCTCACCCTCTTCAGTGTTGTGTACATCCTCATCCTCACAGAGTATTAAATCGTCCCCGCTGGAATCCACCACCACAGGTCCCTCTGTACGTTCTGGAGGCTTGTCTCCCTTGAAGAGTTGATAATTCATTTTTATGAACATCATCTCCACATTTTGTGGAAGCAACCTCCTACGCCTTTCGCTGACAAGGTTCCCGGCTGCACTAAACACTCTTTTGGAGTACACACTGGAGGGGGGGCAACTCAGGTAAAATAGAGCCAGTTTGTACAGGGGCCTCCAACTTGCCTCTTTTTCCTGCCAGTACAGGTACGGACTATCTGACATGCCTACTTGGATGCCGTCACCGATGTAATCCTTTAACAGATAGACGCACGCTTGTTGCTGCTGCTTTGAGGATGCAGTTGTGGCTACAGTCCACACAATTCACAAAGACAGAAAAAAAAAAGAATTTTTTATTTTTTCTGGAGCGCACTTTGAGGGTTACACCACCCTTTAACAGACAGACGCACGCTTGTCGCTGCTGCTTTGAGGATGCAGGTGCAGCTACAGCCCACACAATTCACAAAGACAGAAAAAAAAGAAGAATTTTTTATTTTTTGTGGAGCGCACTTTGAGGGTTACACCACCCTATAACAGACAGACGCACGCTTGTCGCTGCTGCTTTGAGGATGCAGGTGCGGCTACAGCCAACACAGGGCCTAATTCAGACCCGCTCGCGAGCGCAGGATGCTCGCAAGCAGGTCGATGGTGCCCTAATGCGCATGCGCACGACGGAGGGAGCTCCGTCGTGCGCATGCGCGAGACCCGCATAGCGACAGCCAAGCTGTCATTATGGGTCTCGCACCAAAGGGGGTGTGCTGTCGATGGTGAGTGACAGCACGCCCCCTTTGGTGGGCGTGCCGGGGGCGTGGCTGCCAGACGGAGGCGTTCCCATGGGAACGCCTACCATCTGAGTCAGGCCCCACTGACATCAGTAGTGATGTCAGTGGGAGTGATTTTGGCTCTGATAGAGCCAAAATTACTCCAGGGCTTGCGGCAGCGAGACCCTACCGCAGGGTCTCGTCGCAAGCCCAATGGTCGCGATGATCTTGACCATCTCGACCATCATCATGGCTGCTCGCTATAGCTGTGGGTGGTCACCCACAGCTATACGAGCTGCCAGGAGGCCGCTCCATTTTTAGGTAGGAGGGCCCTGATTCAGAGCGAGTGCTCTGGTCAGAGCGTCCGGCTCTGAATCAGGCCCACAATTCACAAAGACAGAGAAAAAAAGAAGAATTTTTTATTTTTTGTGGAGCGCACTTTGAGGGTTACAGCATGCAGGTGCGGCTACAGCCCACACATTTCACAAAGACAGAAAAAAAAAGAATTTTTTATTTTTTGTGGGGTGCACTTTGGGGGTTACAGCACCCTTTAACGGACAATCCAGCCGGCCCTTTACTTATGACACAGGCGCACGCTTGGCGCTGCTCCTTTGTTGATGCACGTGCAGCCACAGTGCACACAATTCACAAACACAGAAAATAATTCCTCCACCATTCTGTCAGTGGTGACAGTATCATATGCAGTGACAGTAGACATGTCAGAAATTGTTGGCACGTCCTTCAGTCTGGACCAGATGTCCAAACCGGCCCTTGACTTATGACACAGGCGCACGCTTTGCGCTGCTGATGTGTTGATGCACATACATTTCGCACACAAACACAGAAAAAAAAGAATTGTTTTTTTTTGTGGAGTGCACTTTGGGGGTTACACCACCCTTTAACAGACTAATGGGACCCAGGTGCACGCTTGGCGCTGCTCCTTTGTTGATGCACGTCCAGCCACAGTGCACACAATTCACAAACACAGAAAATATTTATTTATATTTTTTGGAGTGCACTTTGGGGGTTACAGCACCCTTTAACGGTCAGGCCAGCTGGCCCTTCACTTATGACACAGGCACATGCTTGGCGCTACTTTGTTGATGCATGTGCGGCTACTGCGCACACAATTCACAAACACAAAAAAAAAATATATTATTTGGAGCGCACTTTCGGGGTTTCAGCACCCTTTAACGGACGAGCCAGCCAGCCCTTTAGTTATGACACAGGCGCATGCTTGGCGCTACTTTGTTGATGCACGTACAGCTACTGCGCACACAATTCACAAACACAGAAAAAAAAAATATATTATTTGGAGTACACTTTGGGGGTTACAGCACCCTTTAACGGACGAGCCAGCCAGCCCTTTAGTTATGACACAGGCGCACGCTTGGCGCTACTTTGTTGATGCACGTGTGGCTACTGCGCACACAATTCACAAACACAGAAAAAAAAAATATATTATTTGGAGTGCACTTTGGGGGTTACAGCACCCTTTAACAGACGAGACAGCTGGCCCTTTACTTATGACACAGGTGCACACTTGGCGCTACTTTGTTGATGCACGTGCGGCTACTGCGCACACAATTCACAAACAGAAAAAATAAAAAAAAATTTTGCACTTGGGTGGAGCACCCCTGATGGACAAAGCACCCCCTGGACAACACTACAGCACCCCTTTAGGACTGGGACACTGCACAGGACTTTGGAGTGGACATAGCCACTATGGACAACTGACTGCACAACACAGCCCAGCCAGCCCCTATGGACTTTGGAGGAGTGGACACAGCCCCTATGGACAACAGCAGCACAGCGCAGCACAGCACAACACTACACTACACAGCCCAGCCAGCCCTAACTCCCACCCTCCCTCTTCACTGTCCACAGCCGAGTGAGAAAATGGCGCCGACGCGGGTACCTTATATAGGATCCAAAACCCGCGAGACCCGGAAGGCGGGATGATGACGTTTTGCCTCGATTTCAGATCTGAGTCAGGTGGGAAAAGTCGAGCCTGACTTGGATTGGCCTCGGATCGGGGGGGCTCGGGGGGGTTCGGATTTCAGAAATCCGAACCCTCTCACCCCTAATTTATATACAGTTAACAGCTTAGAATAATTCATATACTACACAAGGTTATCTATTTACTCCTAGACAGATATAATATTCACATAATACTTATATTACAAGTAGTGGCCAGGAAAGGATTTAAAGGATTCCATGTCCATACCCCCACTTCTAATTCCCACTTCCAGCACTGCAGCTAACCCCAAGAATGGAGGGTTTCTGGGGATATCCGGCAAATATTTGTTATTAAATATGGCCCAGAAAGAGCAATTCAGCCTCTGCCGATTGTTATACAAGAGAGGATCACTGAGCCTGTGTACACAGCAGCTTATACTATCTGATTCTACACAGAAACATGATCTGAGCATATTATCAGCAATTACAGAAAAAGGAGAATATGAATCAATGAGTTTGTAATAGTATGAATGAAAGCGGTGATATAATGACGAGAATTAGTCACACAGTGCCCCTTATCCAAAGACGTCTCAACTTTTCCTTGTTTTTCGAGGTCAACAAGCACAAGATAAGTAGTAATAGTAATAGTTTTATTTATATAGTGCTCTTAGCAAATAGCACTCAGGGATGAAATGGGACCAGCTCAGGAGCGCTCCAAGATGTCATAGGCAGCTCCTGGGTGTCACAGCCGTCAGTCAGCGGAGGCAGCTGGTTGTTCCTCTTCTGCTGATCACATGATGTTCTACAACAATATGGTATAGATGTTGTCTACCCAAATTTATGTTCCCGAATGATGATGGGGTAGTGATGCTTGTATGGGAGGTTCACGATGCAGGGTAAAGATGACATAACCCATGGGGTAACAGCCAGTTACAGTGGTCATATTAGTACTCTTGTCTGACCCCTAATTTGATGTTGCTAATGTTGTTGATGTTGCTGATATTCTTGATGTTGCAGATGTTGTTGATGTTGCTGATGTTCTTGATGTTGCTGATGTTGATGTTGCTGATGTTATTTAGCGCTAGATTAAAGCTGCCATCTGGGCACTAGACGCAGGCCGGTTTCCTGTTGATGCTGGAAAGAGCGATGGCAAATGCCTGCAGGGGACTAAATGGAAAGTTGACTTCCATTGCGTAGACGTCCTCTGAAATGCGCACAAAGTCCATGAGGATCTCATCAGCTACATGAGGAAAGAGACACCACGTTATCACATGACAATAGCAACTTTACACTGTACAATGCTACTTATATCAGTTACCCATTTTACAGGGTCAATACACCCAACATCCTCCCTCCCTGAGGAGAAACTCACGCTCAGTGGTATCTATCAGCTGGAAATTCTTTGCAGACGGACGAGTGGCGCGATTATGGAAGGGCAGCACGTAGGCCTTCTGTTCAGCTTTCCAGATTGGTGCCTTGCTTTCCACCCTCATAAAGCACCCCGGGGTAATCGCAGGGATTGTGATTTCCATTTTCCTCACACTGCGCCCAAGAATGTTTCTTTCCTGTTGGAGGGTAAAACAGAAGGATACAAATCACACACTTGGACTTCATAGAGATTGTGGGGGTCATTCAGACCGGTCGCAAGCACCGATGTGCTCGCAACCGGGTCGATGGGTAGCCCTGCGCACTCGCAGCGGCCGCACTGCACGTGTGCAAGCCCCGGAGCGAGAGAAAAACTGTCTCGCTCCGGAGCTCGCTACAAAAGGGGCGGATGTCTATGTTGATCGACAGCTCGCCCCTTTTTGTAGTTGGGCCGGGAGGGTGGTTTCCAAAATGGAGGCGTTCCTTAAGAAACGCCTACCGTTTTGTGGGCGGCTGCAATGACATCATCAGTGATGTCAGTGGGGAGCTTCCTGCTCCATCAGAGTAGAAAGCTCCCTTGGGCTTGCGAGTGCCCAGACCCAACCTTAGGGTCTGGTCGCAAGCCCCGATGGTCGCAAAGGTGATCACCATTGTGACCATCACCCTGGTCGCTAGCTAAGCTGTTGTTGGTAACCCACAGCTTAGCTTGTGACCAGGAGGCCGCACCAAAAAACAAGAAGTGCCCGCCCTCATTCAGAGAGAGTGATCGCTTCTTGCGACCGCCTCTGAATGAGGTCCAGTGTCTCAGTGTTCTTCATGTGTAATGTGTTACCAGCCTCATGTGTTCTGTGTTCCTTATTTAAGTTGCCATAATACTCTGCAATCTTTATTGGGCGCAGAGTAACTGGCATTTTATATGGATGTAACAATGTTGACAATTGTGCTAGTAAGTCACATAATAAATGCTGTAGATCGAAATAAGGATATAGATACTAGAAGTTCCTCCTGTGTATAGGTAAGGGAGGTACAATATGTATTTCCATCACATGTGATGTCAGTGCTACCCGGGCAGCAGGGGCGTATCTACACATTGGCCTGGATGGCAGTCACCAGGGACGCCAGCCAGGAGGGGGCGCCACCCAGCGGTGCCATCCACGGCCAGGTGGTATATACGCGCCGGGTCTTCTCTCCACACTTTGTCTCACGGTGCCGGCAGGTGCGCACTTCAGGAAGCTGCACGGCCCGGGGAGGGATGGCAGCAGCAGCAGCCTCATCCTTGTTGCGACCGTGCAGCTTCCTGAAGTGCGCGCCTGCCGGCACCGTGAGACAAAGTTTTTTTGTGTGGAGAGAAGACCCGGCGCACGTGACTAGTGCTGAAGATCAGGTAGAGGAGCCGCGGCCCGTGGGAGCACTGCAGCAAAAAGGTAGGAAGTGGGGATTGGGGGCATGGTAGGGGACCTGCCGGGCTGACTGGGGAGTGGGTACTTAGAAGGGGGACTGGTTTGGGAGTGGACCGAGTGGGGAACATAACAGGCTGGGTTTGGCTGGTGAGTGGCAGCACAGAAGGGGGCCTGCTGGGGAGTGCAGACTTAGAAGGGGGACTGGTTTGGGAGTGTACCTAGTGGGGAACATAACAGGTTGGATCTGGCTGGTGAGTGGGGGCACAGAAGGGGGCTGGCTGGGGAGTGCGGACTTAGAAGGGGGGCTGCTGGGGAGTGGGGGATGTAAAAGGCTGGGGCTGTCTGGGAAGTGAGTGCACAGAGGGGGACCTGCTGGGGCTAGCTGGGGAGTGGGGGACCAGAAGGGGACCTGCTAGGGCTGGCTGGGGAGTGGGGGATATAAAAGGCTGGGGCTGTCTGGGAAGTGAGGGCACAGAGGGGGACCTGCTGGGGCTGGCTGGGGAGTGGGGGACCAGAAGGGGACCTGCTAGGGCTGGCTGGGGAGTGGGGTCTTAGAAGGGGGGCTGGCTGTTTTTTTCCCTGTGGAAGCCAATGTGTGTTTTTTAATATTAAAAGTAGTAAATCTTTGTGAGGGGACGGGGCTGTGAGAGGGGGGGGGGTGCCAGTCCCTTATTTTGCCAGGGGCACTCTGACCCTTAGATACACTGCTGCCAGGCAGGAAGACAGAGATGTTACAAAGCATGCCCAGCAGTTCTCTATTCTAAGTGGTGGCAGTTACTGGGCAACTCAGAGATGTCCCAGAACAGGGATTAATGTAAAACTAATTCTCTAGTTCTATATTTTCTGTAGTAATGTAGCGATGTCATTAGAAATTAAAGTAGTGGTTAGGTGTCAGGTCCTCTTTAAACATATGAAATGATTTATTATTAGTTATATTTAATGTTTTTTGTGTAATATTGAAGGTCTGAATAACAGGGGCTGCCTCTAAAGTGTACTACAATGTTCCAGAGGTGTAACACTTACATAACAGATGGTTCCTAACTCTTGGTCTCTCTTCTGGCCAAACATAGTCATTCGGGTTCCCAGGATGTTGGATCTGGAATCACATTAGGGAGTCAAACACCTTATAAATGAAATCATTATGGGGGAATGTATTAAATCAATGCTTTTTGGTGTTTGGGGGTAAATAAGTTGTCAGATTTATCAAAGCAAAACTCTAAAATTGCCTCAAAACCATAATTTTCACACCTGATCTGCTGCAAAGCAGCATCTTGTTGTTTTTCATGGTTGCACAAAGCGCATTAATCTGTGGTTGCATAAAGCGCATTGACCTGTGTTGTACAAAGCACAGAATAACAATAACCTGTGGTTGTACAAAGCACAGAATAACCTGTGGTTGTACAAAGCATAGAATAACTTGTGGTTGTACAAAGCACAGAATAACTTGTGGTTGTACAAAGCACAGAATAACCTGTGGTTGCACAAAGTGCAGAATAACCTGCTGATAAAAATGCCCAATAGAAAGGTGGTTGTGGCAGTGAGAAAGCTGAATGTGAATCTTCCTGAATGGGCCGCGCTTCTTAGCATTGGTCCCAGAACTCTACAAGAAGCCCAACCTTATGTCCCCACCTACAGATGAATGGGGCAATTCTGAGTAGCATGGGTCCTTTCCTGTACCCTTGGCTGGTTTTATTAATTTGGAAGCGACACCTATATTATTTATAGTAATAAGGGTGTACATATATGATTTAATAATAATAATAATGGAGCAAACACTAGTTTTCAAAATCTATAGGGGGCCACATTTTTCCTCCACACTTGTACCCACCACCCGGGGATGCCAGGAAGGGACCCATGCTACTTAACATTCTCCCAAGAATCTCTAGGTGTAGTGGTCTGAATATATATATTTTGGCCCCACCATGTACAGATACTGCTGTATCCCATAAAACACATAGGGTTTGCATTAACCTGCATGGGGGTCATTGCTGCACATTGAATGCATGAAATTAGGTTATAACCCTACAAATCTGTGAATAATAAAGCTGGCAGTATGGAAGGCAGAATCTCCAGCAATATGCAGCAATTTCAAACCCATCAGAAAAAAACAGTCTTTGATAAATCTCCTCCCATATCTGGATTGCTGGAGGAGCGTCTGGATGAACAATACATAGGACACCATTTTTCTCCATAAAAATCCCTGGTTACCCCAGAAACTAAAACACCCAATTATTTTAATGGTACCCATTTTACAATGTCCGCTCCCAATATCATGGGAAATTGCATTTCTAGATGCATTTTGAACAATATATTGTAAAATATTGAAACACAGAAACGTGGTACTTGTAATGAAGACACAATCACTAACCTGAGTTCACCTACAATGTTGTTTCCACCACGTGACCGGTCGGTGGGATCCACTGAGATGACGTACTTGGATGTTACAGATTTCTTCCTCTTCCTCCCGGCCATAATGAAAACCTGTTAAGTGCAAATTGCAATGACATAGTTGCAGATACAGTCCCTCCTCTCCTAAATAAACATCTATGGTAATGAATAGACACAACAGTAAGAGAAGATACAGCTAGATGTAAGAGTTATTATAGGAAGAACACTATTATATTATTACTTACCTTTTCCCCTTCAGGTGTCTCTAGGTATAGTAAATATTTGGGGAAGATCCCACCACTCCTGTCCCTGGTGATCCGGTATTTGTAACCCGCATCGGGTAGAGTTGGACACAAGATAAACCTCAGCAGATCTTCCCGGGTAAAATCTGGTTTTAAAAAGTAAAAACCTACTGTCAGATGCCAGCTCCATGACCATGTCTCTCCTAACAGCCAGACACAGAATGCAGCACCTGAACTGTGCAATATGCCATTGGGACTACAAATGGAATCATGTGATGTGGTCAGATGAGACACAAAGTGAACTTATTGGCCGTGCATAACATTGTCATGTTTGGAGAAATAAAGGCACATGATGCCCACTGTCACATATGGTGGTGGATCACTGACACTTTGGGACTGCTTTGCTACAAAAGTGGTCCAGGGGCTCTTGTGAAAATCAATGGCATAATGAATTCTACTCTATACCAGGCCCAAATCTCTCTGCCTCTGTCACATGGCTGACACTTGGCCGTTGATGGACCTTTCAGCAAGATAATGATCTCAAACACACATAAAAATGCACACTGAGATGGTTGCAGGAACAGAATCAAAGTTTTGCAATGGCCACCTCAGTCTTCAGATTTGAATTCAATTGGAAACCTCTGGTGTGTACTGAGGAGAGCAGTCCACAAGCGATGATGCACAAATGTCATGGGACTGGAAATTATCTGCATGGATCAGTGCTCCAAGATCACTCAGCAAGTGTTCTCCAGCCTCGTTTAGCATTACCGAAAGTGGATCATTGCTGTTATTTGTGCTGGGGGAGGCTTCACCAAATAATAATGGGAGAGACAATATTTATGGAAATTATGTTGTTTTTTAAAAAAATATGTTTTACAAAAAATACTTTTATTTTTATTTCCAAAACACAGTAAAATCTTTGCATTTTACCACTTTGTTTACGCCTGAAATCTCACTCATTGCAAGTGCGGTTTATTTAATATATTGATTTTAGCCTGTAAACCACAACCCTTTTTTTTAGGTGTTAACTTTAATTAGGATAGTTGTGTGACCAGGATTTGATTCAGATTACAGTGATTTATGTGCATTTATATTGATAATGTAAAATAAATGTATCAATAGTTTGATCATTGATTGTCTTGTGATTATTGTCAATTCAGTTGTTTTTTTATTCTTGTTGTGCACTTATAGAACCCCATCCTGTATTCATCTACATAATTCCCGGATGCTAGTCTGATATATAAATGTCTGGAAACTAAATCCCCCTGGTTTCAGATGTCCCTTAAGCTGGGTACACACTGACAGATATATTGGCCGATCAGTATATCTGCTGCCCATCGGCTAGTGTGTTCCCGCGATATGTCGGTGAATGTTGTCGTTCACTGACACATCGCATTGCCTGTGCTGCACAGCCGATGGACAGATATGTTTGCAGACCGCCTGTACACACACAGCGACAGCCGCGAGGAGGGGGGCGGGACACAACCCCGACATGCCGTCCGGCCATTATATGAATCACCATCATCTTCAGATATATCTGTATAGTGTGTACCCACCATTAGGGAGGCAGGAAGGATGCAATGCTAGCTACACATGCTGTGCAATTGGCAAATATGCCCTGTGTTTCCCCCACTAGTCCAGCCAGCCTTCCCTGCTATGTTCCTCTCCTAGTCCAGCCAGCCTTCCCTGCCATGTTCCCCTTCTAGTCCAGCCAGCCTTCCTTGGCATGTTCCCCTCCTAGTCCAACCAGCCTTCCCTGCCATGTTCCTCTCCTAGTCCAGCCAGCCTTCCCTGCCATGTTCCCCTCCTAGTCCAGCCAACCTTCCCTGCCATGTTCCTCTCCTAGTCCAGCCAGCCTTCCCTGCCATGTTCCCCTCCTAGTCCAGCCAACCTTCCCTGCCATGTTCCCCTCCTAGTCCAGCCAGCCTTCCCTGCCATCTTCCTTTCCTAGTCCAGCCAGGCTTCCCTGCCATGTTCCTCTCCCCTCCTAGTCCACGAGTGGCCTTTCCTTGCTTTGTATGTGGGTCTGGCTTTTCCAATGTATTTTATGCAGTTCCTGCTTTTTCGATGCATGTTATAAGGTTTCAGGCAGGCTTGCTTTTATGTATATAATAATTATATTGTTATAAAAGAGCCCGGCTTTACCAATTGGTTGGGAATATTTTATATACCATTGCATGGTGAAGGATTAAAATGTCTGGCCTCTAAGAATCGATTTAAGAATCCCATCAGATTAAGGGACAGAAAATAGGCCCACATCGCTGAGTGTTTATTCAGACCAATTCTATATGAAGTTTTATACCCCTGAAAAAGTACCTTAAACGGACAAAACTCGTAGGGTCATCGATTTGATAGCCCGCATCCATCACATGAAAGATCCACCTAAGAGCTCACACCCATAAGGGTGCAGGTGGTGAATAACATCATCTCTTCAGTATTTGGGCAGGTTATAAGGTCATTTTATGCTACACATATTTATCTATATTGTATTTTATGTAAACAATTTTACCTCTGTTGATTATACCAAGAATAAAATATTCAGGTATAAGACTATTTGTTGCCGTAAGGCTTTTACTTTGGGTGATGTTTTCAACAAAAAAAAAGGGTGTATGAGTTAGTTATCAGCTTCTAATAAAAACTCCCCTACAGTGGTGATTCTTCCTACAGACAAATATTAGTGCACCTAAGGTACCCCAATCCTTGTATGTATATATATATATATATATATATATATTATACTTGAATCAACGCTGATTTTCCTATATAATTAGTATAGATTCTGGTTTTGTGTGTGAATTTACAGCAGTTTTGTCTTTTAGTTTCATATTTTATGATAGTGTGACATGTTATAATAACAACTACAGCCCAAAGTTTGAGAATATTTCAACTGGTTTATACACAAAATGGTGTCCCGGGGAGCCCTGCCTATTTTGTCAGTACTGGTCCCCACAATTTCTCATGGCAGCCCTGGCCAAATGACTGGGTTTTATCCAAATTGGCACCTTCTTGCAAGCCTTACCTTCCTCCTCTGACTCCTCATCAGCACTGACGTCCTCTGACTCCACAGCAACGCTGACGTCCTCTGTCTCCTCACCAGCGCTGACGCCCTCTGTCTCCTCACCAGCGCTGATGCCCTCTGTCTCCTCACCAACGCTGACGCCCTCTGTCTCCTCACCAGCGCTGATGCCCTCTGTCTCCTCAACAGCGCTGATGCCCACTGTCTCCTCAACAGTGTTGACGTCCTCTGTCTCCTCAACAGCGCTGACGTCCTCTGTCTCCTCAACAGTGTTGACGTCCTCTGTCTCCTCAACAGCGCTGAAGTCCTCTGTCTCCTCACCAGCGCTGACGTCCTCTGTCTCCTCACCAGCGCTGACGTCCTCTGTCTCCTCACCAGCGCTGACGTCCTCTGTCTCCTCACCAGCGCTGACGTCCTCTGCCCCCTCACCAGCGCTGACGTCCTCTGACCCACTGTCTGAAGGATCAGTAATAATGTGGCCGGTCCCAGCAGGAGCAAACTCCATGTTATTGGGATCAGTGACACCTGATATAATGGGTTCAAAAATTAACACTTTCTATTAGAAGGAAAATTTAGCTTGTACATAATTATTCATTGTTATATAAATAGCAGCCGCTTATCTTGTATTACAGAGCGAAATGGAAGCTGCCACATTGTTGCCTCATCAGAGGTAGGTTAGATTAGGCCCCTATGTGTTATTAAAGTGACAGCATCATGAGGCAACAACGATACATTGTTTTCTCATAATGAATAAATGACAGGACAACTGATCCTATGGGCGCTAAAAATAAATCTTATATCTCTAGTAATAACTAGTAATAAAGAAATAATGAGGCAACGCTATAGAGAGCATCCGCTGTCACACACGGGGGAAGTGACTGTAATACACGTGTGGGGGAATCTCCTTAACTGAGGGACACAATCCCTGTCTCGGACCAAATGCCCCCTCACTGCCCCTCACCAAGCGGTAATATACTTTGTAGTGAATTGTCTGCTATGTATATAAAGAGACCATCTATACCGTAAAAGCAGCAGCCTGGACAGGGAGAGAGAAGAGACTGCTCCTGCACACGCTGCTGTGCACTGGGCTGGGGAGACAGCATGCCTCAGCAGCAGTCAGTGTTCTCTTTCCTGTAATGTGCGGGGAAGGAGTACACCGCTCACACTCGCACCCCCATCCCACCTCTCACCCCCACTGGGTTTGACACAGACGCCCCACTCTCTATGGAGGGGGCCTGGCCACAACTTCTTGAGTTGGTGACGCCCCCTCCCAGTATCGGGGCCTGGCGGGGCTCTCAGCAGCTCTGTGTGTTTGATATATATTATATATAATTGTGCAATGGTGTCTATAGTAATTAGGTATTCTAGTCTTTACTATCCGTGTCAGTGTTTATTACTCTATAGCGCTGCTTCATTATCTCGTTTTTACTAGTTCCCATAACAAATGACCTGTAATTATGTATATATATGTTTTAGCCAAGTGATTATTTCATTATGTTTCTTACAATGTTATTTTGCTTTATACAAATATGTAACCATGAGCACTATGAAGCCCATCTGTATGGTGATCTGTGTTCCTTACCCATGAATATGGTGCACCCAGTGCTGGGCTCTGCCGGTGGTGCCGGCTCCATGGCCTTCCCAGGTCTCTGGTTCACTGTCACATTCTGGGTAGATTGTATTAGCCCAGGCTCCCTCCTCTTCTGCAGCTTTTTGTTAACGAGCTGGTGCTATAGAGTAATACAGAATGATTAACAATAATAATATTCTGACTGTCCTTTATGTCACAGCTCCTCTGTCACTTGTTTTTTCCTTACTGTGATTGTCTCTGTGTTTGGTCTGAGTTACATCTTCATGGAAAGTAATGCTCCTCCATTGGCTCTAGAAAGTGTCTGTCTGCATCCTGCATTGTATGTTACAGCATTTGCTCTATGTATGCAATATATTACACATTACAGGGAGGGAGTGTTAGCCTTAGGGTGTGGGGAGGAGGAGGTTAGGTTTAGGCACCAGGGAGGGAGGGTTAGGGTAGGGGTAGGGGTTAGGGTTAGTGCTACTATACTTACATATGGATGTCGGGATTCTGACATTATCAGTAGTCTGACCAGCGGCATCCTGACCGCAGGCAATCCATACACAACCCAGACAATACATGTCCTCCACTCTGTGTAATTACCAGATGCTCATTATGTGGCCTTATAGCAGTAATGTCTCAGGTGAATGTGAATGTGATACTTTGGTATCAGTCCTATAAAGCCGTAAATGTATACAACCATTTATTCTGTACCATTAATGCATCTATTTATTTCACAGTACCTGCGCCTCCAGCTTCAGATGATGCACATCATAATTCCCACTGTGGTAGGAAATAGTAGAGAGAACTGGTAAGGACTTATACTGGTTTGGTTATATATAATAAGATAGGTACATATTTACAGTCCATCATTTATTTATCTAGCTGATCCATTATCTGATTTATTACCCTCCATTATTGTAACCTGAGTACAGTTATGTCTGTAATTTCCCAGACACACAGGAATAAGATGGACCCCAAAGCAGCTTATCTAGTAAACCTTTGGGCAGATGTACTAAGCCTTGGAAAGTGATAAATTGGAGAGTGATAAGCTACCAACCAATCAGCTCCTAACTGTCATTTTCAAACACAGCCTGTAACATGACAGGAGCTGAGTGGTTGGTAGTTTATCACTCTCCAATTTATCACTTTCCAGAGCTTAGTACATCTCCCACCTAATATTATATTGCTGGTGCACAGAATATCCCTGTATCTCAGTATTATAAATATAATCAGTCCCAGCAATCCAATAAACAACAAAATAGAGTTATATGGTGCATAGGAATGTGATGCACAGCAGTGCTCTATACATTACAGTACATATATGTGATTCTGGATGGCTAGAACAGAAGTATTTATGGATTTGGCAAAGTTCCTGTCACATCAGTGGCGGTTCTAGGGGTGGGTTAACAGGGCAGTCGCCCGGGGCGCCGGCCCCTAGAGGGTGCCACTGAGTCCCCAGAAGGTAAAAAAAAAATCCCATAGTAAAAAAAAAACAGCGCCGGTCCCCCCCACGCTGCCGGGGGCACGCTGATATTTGTTATCAGTGGGCACCCGGCTCCCTCCCTGCAAAGGCAGCCAAAGCTCACTCCAGAGCTCTGGCTCCTTCATAGAGCACTATGGGAGGGACATCATGAAATCATGACGTCTCTCTCATAGATCCGTGGTGGAGCCGTGGTCGGACCGGACGGCAGCGGACGCAGGAGCGGGGCCTAAGGTAAGTATTGTATTTGTATTTTTTATTTTTCAGAAGGGAGGCATGGGGGCATTACTACTATGGGCATGTCTATAAGGGGGCATTACTACTGGGGGCATGTCTATAAGGGGTATTACTGCTGGGGGCATGTCTATAGGGGGGTATTACTACTGGGAGCATGTCTATAAGGGGCATTACTATTGGGGCATGTCTATAAGGGGGCATTACTACTGGGGGCATGTCTATAAGGGGCATTACTACAGGAGGCATTACTACTGGGGGCATGTCTATAAGGGGCATTACTACTGGGGGCATGTCTATAGGAAGCATTGCTACTGGGAGCATGTCTATACAGGGGCATTACTACTGGGGGCATGTCTATAAGGGGGCATTACTACTGGGGGCATGTCTATAAGGGGCATTACTACTGGGGCCATGTCTATAGGGGGGCATTACTACTGGGAGCATGTCTATAAGGGGGCATTTCTACTGGGGGCATGTCTATAAAGGGGCATTACTACTGGGGGCATGTCTATAAGGGGGCATTCCTACTGGGGGCACTACTATAGGGGGCACTAATGGAGCATTCCAACTTTGGGCACTACTATAGGGGGCATTCCTACTGTGGGCACTACTATAGGGGGCATTATTACTGGGGCACTACTAATGTGGGCACTACTATAGGGGGCACTACTACTGTGGGCATTGTATTAGGGGCACTACTACTCAGTACTGTGGGCCTTGTGTATAAGGGGCACTAATTTGGGCATTGTGTAAAAGGGGCACCACTTTTTTGTCATAACATGAATAAGGGACTAATGTGTGGCGTAATTTGAATTGGGGGTACTGTATTATAAAGGGAATTACTGCATGTGACATAATGTGCTATACAGGGCATTACTGCATGTGGCATAATGTGTTATACAGGGCATTACTGCATGTGGCATAATGTGTTATAAAGCCTTTACTGCATGTGGCATAATGTGTTATAAAGGTCATTACTGTGTGTGGCACAATGTGCTATACAGGGCATTACTGCGTGTGGCATAATTTGTTTATAAAGGGCATTACTGCATGTGGCACAATGTACTTATAAAAGGCATTACTGTGTAAGGCACATTACTGCACATGGCATTTATTCGCCACGAGGGGAGTTGTTGTTTTTTGTTTTTGTGTGTGTGTGTGGGGGGGGAGACGCAACTGTGAACTTTCGCCCTGAGCTCCACAATGTCTAGAACCAGCCCTGTGTCACATGGTTCCTTGTAGGACAGTAGTGAGGATGGTTCCTTCACAACCACTGCCCTGACCAGTAATGGTGCCCAACAGCCAATGCAGAACTGGAGGGTGGGGTGAAAGGACAGAATCAATAAATATATTTAAAGGGTGGAGGAGAGAAAATGCCACCAGCTCATTAACAAATATATGAAGGAGGAATGTGGAGATAAAATGTAGGGAAAATAATATGTATATACAGTAGTAGGGGCACCAGTACTCTAGCCCACGGAGCTAAACTGTCTAGTTACAGCTCTGTGTCCTAAATACATATAATTGTGGTTACACTGATGTGGAAGATGAGATAATACTTACATTTGTGGGTTCCACCATGTATTAGGGACTTCATGATCTCCTGAGTCCATATACATCTACAAGAAAAACAGATTGATTCAGCAACATTGACAGTCTAACCCTGCTATATGATATGTTATACCTAGTGATTATTCTGCATGTCTCATCTTAGATCTCTGTTTGCATTATATTCAGTGGCTGGGGTAAAGCTTACCTGGTGACATGACGTACTAATCATATATTTGTCCATAGTCGCTCATAGAGAGATAGTAGAAGTGTCTGTAACAGTCTCTATCCTGTAACAGACTGAGAATAGTCAGAATGCTCAGGACAGACAGAGCTGCTGTGACACAGGCTCATTGTGATGTCATAATTCCGTCATTATGTCATGGGGAAAAGTCTTGGTCAGGTGATTAAAGGGATGTTACATATATTAGTTACTTATAGACCTTCCATATAAGCTAATTTTTTTGTTAAAATAATAGTGTTATTTCTATCCAAGAGTAAAATACATTAAACACATGGCATATATACAAATATAAGTCATAGGTAAGTGCACTGAATCCTGTGTGTGAATTTGTATGTATCAAGCCAAATAAAACAAGGTTATGAATAGTCTGCATTAGAAAAAAAACACAATTAAAAAAGAGGATGATACCTGGGGGAGGGGAGAATCAATATTAATGGGACAAGTATAAGATTATGGGGTAAAATGGGTCCATGGTGGTCAGTGGTGGAATACATTGTATCTATGAAGAGGGGAGGGTATCCCTATATTAAACTACAGGTCTCTTTTAATGAAGAAGGGTGGATTTGATTATGAAAAGAAGGGGAGGGGGTTGTATGTATAATGTTTCATATTAACATGTATCAACTTTATTTTATCAGACAAAATGAGGGTTTGGCGATCTTTACCTTCTTTTGGTATTCTTTTGGCTTGTTTTGTTTTTGTATTTTTAGAAGAAGCTATATGGAGAGACCATGGGAGAGGCCTAGACCCACCTCATTTAGCATTTAAATTAATATTAAAGTGTCCCCCATAATAATATGTTTTTTTGTTTCTATGAAGAGGAGAGTGTCATTTAGAGGGAATCGGTATGATTTGAGGGAATCGGTATGATTTGAACCGGCGGCCGCATGGAAGCGATGATTCCGACAGGTAAGTATATTTTCTATTTACTAACCTAACCTCCCTCCCCTAACCCTCCCTTAGGGGTGCCTAACCCTAACCTCCCCCCAAGTGCCTAACCCTAACCCCCCTCTAAGTGCCTAAACCCCTTCCCCGCAGCCTAACCCTAAGTTTCCTGGGGGGGGTGCCCCTTACCTAATCCCCCCCCCTGCGGCTATCCGTGCCCGGCTTACCTTCGATCGGTAAGTCGGGTGTCGGGCTCCCGGTGTAGGTCTAATGACAGGCGTCGGGATTTTCACACCTGTCATTAGACACCTCCGGTATTAGACAGTCGGGAAACCGGTGGTCGGGATTTTGTCCGTCGGCTTCCCGACTGCTTCCCATTTTATTTAGAGTGCTGAGTGCTGAAATAATGAGCGTGATGATGGTTGAGAGCGTAGAGGTAACATAACATATATAAGGATTTATTGGGTGTTCCAGCTAATATAAGGTATCTACCATCAGGGTCTGGGACAATAATGGATGGTTAGTATGTGAGGTGCCGCATGCAGGGAATGAGATTTTGGGGGTTAATATCGCACCCAGATTGCACTGCAAATGTGATTATTGATAAATGGGCCCCTTAGTCTATTCACATTTATTATCTGTTCTAATTGGAATTTATGTACTGTATTTTTTTACTGAATTGTAAGTACACATTTAAGCTCCACTTTTAACTAAACATTTATATTAGGGGTGTGCACCGGCCACTTTTCGTGTTTTGGTTTTGGATCTGGATCTTTCTTCGTGTTTTGGATCTGTATTGGTTTTGCCAAAACCACCCTTCCGTGTTTTGGGTTCTGGGTTTTGTATTTTGGATCTGTATTTTTTTTTTAAAAAAGCATAAAAACAGCTAAAATCACAGAATGTGTTGGTTTTTCTGCTCCTATGCTATTATTAACCTCAATAACCTTAATTTCCACTCATTTCCAGTCTATTCTGAACAGTGAACACCTCACAATAGTGTTTTTATGTGCAAAAGGTTGCACCGAGGTAGCTTGATGACTATGCTAAGCGACACGAGTGGGCGGCACAAACACGTGGCCCATCTAGGAGTGACACTGCAGTGGCAGACAGGATGGCAGTTTGAAAAACTAGGCCCCAAACAGTACATAATGCAAAGAAAAAAAAGAGGTGCAAGATGGAATTGTCCTTGGGCCCTCCCACCCACCCTTATGTTGTTTAAACAGGACATGCACACTTTAACAAACCAATCACTTCAGCGCCAGGGTCTGCCACATGACTGTGGCTGAAATGATTGGTTCGTTTGGGCCCCCACAAAACAAGCTGGCAATTAATCTGTCCCTGCACAAACTGGCTCTACAGAGGCAAGATGTCGTCCTCATCCTCCTCATTCACCGATACCTCACCCTCTTCAGTGTTGTGTACATCCTCATCCTCACAGAGTATTAAATCATCCCCGCTGGAATCCACCACCACAGGTCCCTCTGTACGTTCTGGAGGCTTGTCTCCCTTGAAGAGTTGATAATTCATTTTTATGAACATCATCTCCACATTTTGTGGAAGCAACCTCCTACGCCTTTCGCTGACAAGGTTCCCGGCTGCACTAAACACTCTTTTGGAGTACACACTGGAGGGGGGGCAACTCAGGTAAAATAGAGCCAGTTTGTACAGGGGCCTCCAACTTGCCTCTTTTTCCTGCCAGTACAGGTACGGACTATCTGACATGCCTACTTGGATGCTGTCACCGATGTAATCCTTTAACAGACAGAAGCACGCTTGTCGCTGCTGCTTTGAGGATGCAGTTGTGGCTACAGTCCACACAATTCACAAAGACAGAAAAAAAAAAGAATTTTTTATTTTTCCTGGAGCGCACTTTGAGGGTTACACCACCCTTTAACAGACAGACGCACGCTTGTCGCTGCTGCTTTGAGGATGCAGGTGCAGCTACAGCCCACACAATTCACAAAGACAGAAAAAAAAGAAGAATTTTTTATTTTTTGTGGAGCGCACTTTGAGGGTTACACCACCCTATAACAGACAGATGCACGCTTGTCGCTGCTGCTTTGAGGATGAAGGTGCGGCTACAGCCCACACAATTCACAAAGACAGAAAAAAAAAGAATTTTTTATTTTTTGGGGAGCGCACTTTGAGGGTTACACCACCCTTTAACAGACAGACGCACGCTTGTCGCTGCTGCTTTGAGGATGCAGGTGCGGCTACAGCCAACACAGGGCCTAATTCAGCCCGCTCGCGAGCGCAGGATGCTCGCAAGCAGGTCGATGGTGCCCTAATGCGCATGCCACGACGGAGGGAGCTCCGTCGTGCGCATGCGCGAGACCCGCATAGCGACAGCCAAGCTGTCATTATGGGTCTCGCACCAAAGGGGGCATGCTGTCGATGGTGAGTGACAGCACGCCCCCTTTGGTGGGCGTGCCGGGGGCGTGGCTGCCAGACGGAGGCGTTCCCATGGGAACGCCTACCGTCTGAGTCAGGCCCCACTGACATCAGTAGTGATGTCAGTGGGAGTGATTTTGGCTCTGATAGAGCCAAAATTACTCCAGGGCTTGCGGCAGCGAGACCCTACCGCAGGGTCTCGTCGCAAGCCCGATGGTCGCGATGATCTTGACCATCTCGACCATCATCATGGCTGCTCGCTATAGCTGTGGGTGGTCACCCACAGCTATACGAGCTGCCAAGAGGCCGCTCCATTTTTAGGTAGGAGAGCCCTGATTCAGAGCGAGTGCTCTGGTCAGAGCGTCCGGCTCTGAATCAGGCCCACAATTCACAAAGACAGAAAAAAAAAGAATTTTTTATTTTTTGTGGGGTGCACTTTGGGGGTTACAGCACCCTTTAATGGACAATCCAGCCGGCCCTTTACTTAAGACACAGGCGCACGCTTGGCGCTGCTCCTTTGTTGATGCACGTGCAGCCACAGTGCACACAATTCACAAACACAGAAAATAATTCCTCCACCATTCTGTCAGTGGTGACAGTATCATATGCAGTGACAGTAGACATGTCAGAAATTGTTGGCACGTCCTTCAGTCTGGACCAGATGTCCAAACCGGCCCTTGACTTATGACACAGGCACACGCTTTGCGCTGCTGATGTGTTGATGCACGTGCGGCTACATACATTTCGCACACAAACACAGAAAAAAAATAATTGTTGATTCTTTGTTGATGCACGTCCAGCCACAGTGCACACAATTCACAAACACAGAAAATATTTATTTATATTTTTTGGAGTGCACTTTGGGGGTTACAGCACCCTTTAACGGTCAGGCCAGCTGGCCCTTCACTTATGACCCAGGCACATGCTTGGCGCTACTTTGTTGATGCATGTGCGGCTACTGCGCACACAATTCACAAACACAAAAAAAAAAATATTATTTGGAGTGCACTTTGGGGGTTACAGCACCCTTTAACGGATGAGCCAGCCAGCCCTTTACTTATGACACAGGCGCATGCTTGGCGCTACTTTGTTGATGCACGTACAGCTACTGCGCACACAATTCACAAACACAGAAAAAAAATATATATTATTTGGAGTACACTTTGGGGGTTACAGCACCCTTTAACGGACGAGCCAGCCAGCCCTTTAGTTATGACACAGGCGCACGCTTGGCGCTACTTTGTTGATGCACGTGTGGCTACTGCGCACACAATTCACAAACACAGAAAAAAAAAATATATTATTTGGAGTGCACTTTGGGGGTTACAGCACCCTTTAACGGACGAGCCAGCCGGCCCTTTACTTATGACACAGGTGCACACTTGGCGCTACTTTGTTGATGCACGTGCGGCTACTGCGCACACAATTCACAAACACAGAAAAAATACAAAATTTTTTTGCACTTGGGTGGAGCACCCCTGATGGACAAAGCACCCCCTGGACAACACTACAGCACCCCTTTAGGACTGGGACACTGCACAGGACTTTGGAGTGGACACAGCCACTATGGACAACTGACTGCACAACACAGCCCAGCCAGCCCCTATGGACTTTGGAGGAGTGGACACAGCCCCTATGGACAACAGCAGCACAGCGCAGCACAGCACAACACTACACTACACAGCCCAGCCAGCCCTAACTCCCACCCTCCCTCTTCACTGTCCACAGCCGAGTGAGAAAATGGCGCCGACGCGGGTACCTTATATAGGATCCAAAACCCGCGAGACCCGGAAGGCGGGATGATGACGTTTTGCCTCGATTTCAGATCTGAGTCAGGTGGGAAAAGTCGAGCCTGACTTGGATTGGCCTCGGATCGGGGGGGCTCGGGGGGGGTTCGGATTTCAGAAATCCGAACCCGCTCACCCCTAATTTATATACAGTTAACAGCTTAGAATAATTCATATACTACACAAGGTTATCTATTTACTCCTAGACAGATATAATATTCACATAATACTTATATTACAAGTAGTGGCCAGGAAAGGATTTAAAGGATTCCATGTCCATACCCCCACTTCTAATTCCCACTTCCAGCACTGCAGCTAACCCCAAGAATGGAGGGTTTCTGGGGATATCCCGCAAATATTTGTTATTAAATATGGCCCAGAAAGAGCAATTCAGCCTCTGCCGATTGTTATACAAGAGAGGATCACTGAGCCTGTGTACACAGCAGCTTATACTATCTGATTCTACACAGAAACATGATCTGAGCATATTATCAGCAATTACAGAAAAAAGAGAATATGAATCAATGAGTTTGTAATAGTATGAATGAAAGCGGTGATATAATGACGAGAATTAATCACACAGTGCCCCTTATCCAAAGACGTCTCAACTTTTCCTTGTTTTTCGAGGTCAACAAGCACAAGATAAGTAGTAATAGTAATAGTTTTATTTATATAGTGTTCTTAGCAAATAGCACTCAGGGATGAAATGGGACCAGCTCAGGAGCGCTCCAAGATGTCATAGGCAGCTCCTGGGTGTCACAGCCGTCAGTCAGCGGAGGCAGCTGGTTGTTCCTCTTCTGCTGATCACATGATGTTCTACAACAATATGGTATAGATGTTGTCTACCCAAATTTATGTTCCCGAATGATGATGGGGTAGTGATGCTTGTATGGGAGGTTCACGATGCAGGGTAAAGATGACATAACCCATGGGGTAACAGCCAGTTACAGTGGTCATATTAGTACTCTTGTCTGACCCCTAATTTGATGTTGCTAATGTTGTTGATGTTGCTGATATTCTTGATGTTGCAGATGTTGTTGATGTTGCTGATGTTCTTGATGTTGCTGATGTTGATGTTGCTGATGTTATTTAGCGCTAGATTAAAGCTGCCATCTGGGCACTAGACGCAGGCCGGTTTCCTGTTGATGCTGGAAAGAGCGATGGCAAATGCCTGCAGGGGACTAAATGGAAAGTTGACTTCCATTGCGTATACGTCCTCTGAAATGCGCACAAAGTCCATGAGGATCTCATCAGCTACATGAGGAAAGAGACACCACGTTATCACATGACAATAGCAACTTTACACTGTACAATGCTACTTATATCAGTTACCCATTTTACAGGGTCAATACACCCAACATCCTCCCTCCCTGAGGAGAAACTCACGCTCAGTGGTATCTATCAGCTGGAAATTCTTTGCAGACGGACGAGTGGCGCGATTATGGAAGGGCAGCACGTAGGCCTTCTGTTCAGCTTTCCAGATTGGTGCCTTGCTTTCCACCCTCATAAAGCACCCCGGGGTAATCGCAGGGATTGTGATTTCCATTTTCCTCACACTGCGCCCAAGAATGTTTCTTTCCTGTTGGAGGGTAAAACAGAAGGATACAAATCACACACTTGGACTTCATAGAGATTGTGGGGGTCATTCAGACTGGTCGCAAGCACCGATGTGCTCGCAACCGGGTCGATGGGTAGCCCTGCGCACTCGCAGCGGCCGCACTGCACGTGTGCAAGCCCCGGAGCGAGAGAAAAACTGTCTCGCTCCGGAGCTCGCTACAAAAGGGGCGGATGTCTATGTTGATCGACAGCTCGCCCCTTTTTGTAGTTGGGCCGGGAGGGTGGTTTCCAAAATGGAGGCGTTCCTTAAGAAACGCCTACCGTTTTGTGGGCGGCTGCAATGACATCATCAGTGATGTCAGTGGGGAGCTTCCTGCTCCATCAGAGTAGAAAGCTCCCTTGGGCTTGCGAGTGCCCAGACCCAACCTTAGGGTCTGGTCGCAAGCCCCGATGGTCGCAAAGGTGATCACCATTGTGACCATCACCCTGGTCGCTAGCTAAGCTGTTGTTGGTAACCCACAGCTTAGCTTGTGACCAGGAGGCCGCACCAAAAAACAAGAAGTGCCCGCCCTCATTCAGAGAGAGTGATCGCTTCTTGCGACCGCCTCTGAATGAGGTCCAGTGTCTCAGTGTTCTTCATGTGTAATGTGTTACCAGCCTCATGTGTTCTGTGTTCCTTATTTAAGTTGCCATAATACTCTGCAATCTTTATTGGGCGCAGAGTAACTGGCATTTTATATGGATGTAACAATGTTGACAATTGTGCTAGTAAGTCACATAATAAATGCTGTAGATCGAAATAAGGATATAGATACTAGAAGTTCCTCCTGTGTATAGGTAAGGGAGGTACAATATGTATTTCCATCACATGTGATGTCAGTGCTACCCGGGCAGCAGGGGCGTATCTACACATTGGCCTGGATGGCAGTCACCAGGGACGCCAGCCAGGAGGGGGTGCCACCCAGCGGTTCCATCCACGGCCAGGTGGTATATACGCGCCGGGTCTTCTCTCCACACTTTGTCTCACGGTGCCGGCAGGTGCGCACTTCAGGAAGCTGCACGGCCCGGGGAGGGATGGCAGCAGCAGCAGCCTCATCCTTGTTGCGACCGTGCAGCTTCCTGAAGTGCGCGCCTGCCGGCACCGTGAGACAAAGTTTTTTTGTGAGGAGAGAAGACCCGGCGCACGTGACTAGTGCTGAAGATCAGGTAGAGGAGCCGCGGCCCGTGGGAGCACTGCAACAAAAAGGTAGGAAGTGGGGATTGGGGGCATGGTAGGGGACCTGCCGGGCTGACTGGGGAGTGGGTACTTAGAAGGGGGACTGGTTTGGGAGTGGACCAAGTGGGGAACATAACAGGCTGGGTTTGGCTGGTGAGTGGCAGCACAGAAGGGGGCCTGCTGGGGAGTGCAGACTTAGAAGGGGGACTGGTTTGGGAGTGTACCTAGTGGGGAACATAACAGGTTGGATCTGGCTGGTGAGTGGGGGCACAGAAGGGGGCTGGCTGGGGAGTGCGGACTTAGAAGGGGGGCTGCTGGGGAGTGGGGGATGTAAAAGGCTGGGGCTGTCTGGGAAGTGAGTGCACAGAGGGGGACCTGCTGGGGCTAGCTGGGGAGTGGGGGACCAGAAGGGGACCTGCTAGGGCTGGCTGGGGAGTGGGGGATATAAAAGGCTGGGGCTGTCTGGGAAGTGAGGGCACAGAGGGGGACCTGCTGGGGCTGGCTGGGGAGTGGGGGACCAGAAGGGGACCTGCTAGGGCTGGCTGGGGAGTGGGGTCTTAGAAGGGGGGCTGGCTGTTTTTTCCCTGTGGAAGCCAATGTGTGTTTTTTAATATTAAAAGTAGTCAATCTTTGTGAGGGGGGGGGGCCAGTCCCTCATTTTGCCAGGGGCACTCTGTTCCTTAGATACACCGCTGCCAGGCAGGAAGACAGAGATGTTACAAAGCATGCCCAGCATTTCTCTATTCTAAGTGGTGGCAGTTACTGGGCAACTCAGAGATGTCCCAGAACAGGGATTAATGTAAAACTAATTCTCTAGTTCTATATTTTCTGTAGTAATGTAGCGATGTCATTAGAAATTAAAGTAGTGGTTAGGTGTCAGGTCCTCTTTAAACATATGAAATGATTTATTATTAGTTATATTTAATGTTTTTTGTGTAATATTGAAGGTCTGAATAACAGGGGCTGCCTCTAAAGTGTACTACAATGTTCCAGAGGTGTAACACTTACATAACAGATGGTTCCTAACTCTTGGTCTCTCTTCTGGCCAAACATAGTCATTCGGGTTCTCAGGATGTTGGATCTGGAATCACATTAGGGAGTCAAACACCTTATAAATGAAATCATTATGCGGGAATGTATTAAATCAATGCTTTTTGGTGTTTGGGGGTAAATAAGTTGTCAGATTTATCAAAGCAAAACTCTAAAATTGCCTCAAAACCATAATTTTCACACCTGATCTGCTGCAAAGCAGCATCTTGTTGTTTTTCATGGTTGCACAAAGCGCATTAATCTGTGGTTGCATAAAGCGCATTGACCTGTGTTGTACAAAGCACAGAATAACAATAACCTGTGGTTGTACAAAGCACAGAATAACCTGTGGTTGTACAAAGCATAGAATAACTTGTGGTTGTACAAAGCACAGAATAACCTGTGGTTGTACAAAGCATAGAATAACTTGTGGTTGTACAAAGCACAGAATAACCTGTGGTTGTACAAAGCATAGAATAACTTGTGGTTGTACAAAGCACAGAATAACATGTGGTTGCAAAAAGTGCAGAATAACCTGCTGCTAAAAATGCCCAATAGAAAGGTGGTTGTGGCAGTGAGAAAGCTGAATGTGAATCTTCCTGATTGGGCCGCGCTTCTTAGCATTGGTCCCAGAACTCTACAAGAAGCCCAACCTTATGTCCCCACCTACAGATGAATGGGGCAATTCTGAGTAGCATGGGTTCTTTCCTGTACCCTTGGCTGGTTTTATTAATTTGGAAGCGACACCTATATTATTTATAGTAATAAGGGTGTACATATATGATTTAATAATAATAATAATGGAGCAAACACTAGTTTTCAAAATCTATAGGGGGCCACATTTTTCCTCCACACTTGTACCCACCACCCGGGGATGCCAGGAAGGGACCCATGCTACTTAACATTCTCCCAAGAATCTCTAGGTGTAGTGGTCCGAATATATATATTTTGTCCCCACCATGTAGAGATACAGCTGTATCCCATAAAACACGTAGGGTTTGCATTAACCTGCATGGGGGTCATTGCTGCACATTGAATGCATGAAATTAGGTTATAACCCTACAAATCTGTGAATAATAATGCTGGCAGTATGGAAGGCAGAATCTCCAGCAATATGCAGCAATTTCAAACCCATCAGAAAAAAACAGTCTTTGATAAATCTCCTCCCATATCTGGATTGCTGGAGGAGCGTCTGGATGAACAATACATAGGACACCATTTTTCTCCATAAAAATCCCTGGTTACCCCAGAAACTAAAACACCCTATTATTTTAATGGGACCCATTTTACAATGTCCGCTCCCAATATCATGGGAAATTGCATTTCTAGATGCATTTTGAACAATATAGTGTAAAATATTGAAACACAGAAACGTGGTACATGTAATGAAGACACAATCACTAACCTGAGTTCACCTACAATGTTGTTTCCACCACGTGACCGGTCGGTGGGATCCACTGAGATGACGTACTTGGATGTTACAGATTTCTTCCTCTTCCTCCCGGCCATAATGAAAACCTGTTAAGTGCAAATTGCAATGACATAGTTGCAGATACAGTCCCTCCTCTCCTAAATAAACATCTATGGTAATGAATAGACACAACAGTAAGAGAAGATACAGCTAGATGTAAGAGTTATTATAGGAAGAACACTATTATATTATTACTTACCTTTTCCCCTTCAGGTGTCTCTAGGTGTAGTAAATATTTGGGGAAGATCCCACCACTCCTGTCCCTGGTGATCCGGTATTTGTAACCCGCGTCGGGTAGAGTTGGACTAAAGATAAACCTCAGCAGATCTTCCCGGGTATAATCTGGTTTTAAAAAGTAAAAACCTACTGTCAGATGCCAGCTCCATGACCATGTCTCTCCTAACAGCCAGACACAGAATGCAGCACCTGAACTGTGCAATATGCCATTGGGACTACAAATGGAATCATGTGATGTGGTCAGATGAGATACAAAGTGAACTTATTGGCCGTGCATAACATTGTCATGTTTGGAGAAATAAAGGCACATGATGCCCACTGTCACATATGGTGGTGGATCACTGACACTTTGGGACTGCTTTGCTACAAAAGTGGTCCAGGGGCTCTTGTGAAAATCAATGGCATAATGAATTCTACTCTATACCAGGCCCAAATCTCTCTGCCTCTGTCACATGGCTGACACTTGGCCGTTGATGGACCTTTCAGCAAGATAATGATCTCAAACACACATAAAAATGCACACTGAGATGGTTGCAGGAACAGAATCAAAGTTTTGCAATGGCCACCTCAGTCTCCAGATTTGAATTCATTTGGAAACCTCTGGTGTGTACTGAGGAGAGCAGTCCACAAGCAATGATGCACAAATGTCATGGGACTGGAAATTATCTGCATGGATCAGTGCTCCAAGATCACTCAGCAAGTGTTCTCCAGCCTCGTTTAGCATTACCGAAAGTGGATCATTGCTGTTATTTGTGCTGGGGGAGGCTTCACCAAATAATAATGGGAGAGACAATATTTATGGAAATTATGTTGTTTTTAAAAAAAATATGTTTTACAAAAAATACTTTTATTTTTATTTCCAAAACACAGTAAAATCTTTGCATTTTACCACTTTGTTTACGCCTGAAATCTCACTCATTGCAAGTGCGGTTTATTTAATATATTGATTTTAGCCTGTAAACCACAACCCTTTTTTTCAGGTGTGTTAACTTTAATTAGGATAGTTGTGTGACCAGGATTTGATTCAGATTACAGTGATTTATGTGCATTTATATTGATAATATAAAATAAATGTATCAATAGTTTGATCATTGATTGTCTTGTGATTATTGTCAATTCAGTTGTTTTTTTATTCTTGTTGTGCACTTATAGAACCCCATCCTGTATTCATCTACATAATTCCTGGATGCTAGTCTGATATATAAATGTCTGGAAACTAAATCCCCCTGGTTTCAGATGTCCCTTAAGCTGGGTACACACTGACAGATATATTGGCCGATCAGTATATCTGCTGCCCATCGGCTAGTGTGTTCCCGCGATATGTCGGTGAATGTTGTCGTTCACTGACACATCGCATTGCCTGTGCTGCACAGCCGATGGACAGATATGTTTGCAGACCGCCTGTACACACACAGCGACAGCCGTGGGGAGGGGGGCGGGACACAACCACGACATGCCGTCCGGCCATTATATGAACCACCATCATCTTCAGATATATCTGTATAGTGTGTACCCACCATTAGGGAGGCAGGAAGGATGCAATGCTGGCTACACATCCTGTGCAATTGGCAAATATGCCCTGTGTTTCCCCCACTAGTCCAGCCAGCCTTCCCTGCTATGTTCCTCTCCTAGTCCAGCCAACCTTCCCTGCCATGTTCCCCTCCTAGTCCAGCCAGCCTTCCCTGCTATGTTCCTCTCCTAGTCCAGCCAGCCTTCCCTGCCATGTTCCCCTTCTAGTCCAGCCAGCCTTCCTTGCCATGTTCCCCTCCTAGTCCAACCAGCCTTCCCTGCCATGTTCCTCTCCTAGTCCAGCCAGCCTTCCCTGCCATGTTCCCCTCCTAGTCCAGCCAACCTTCCCTGCCATGTTCCCCTCCTAGTCCAGCCAGACTTCCATGCCATCTTCCTTTCCTAGTCCAGCCAGGCTTCCCTGCCATGTTCCTCTCCCCTCCTAGTCCACGAGTGGCCTTTCCTTGCTTTGTATGTGGGTCTGGCTTTTCCAATGTATTTTATGCAGCTCCTACTTTTTCAATGCATGTTATATGGTTTCAGGCAGGCTTGCTTTTATGTATATAATAATTATATTGTTATAAAAGAGCCCGGCTTTACCAATTGGTTGGGAATATTTTATATACCACTGCATGGTGAAGGATTAAAATGTCTGGCCTCTAAGAATCGATTTAAGAATCCCATCAGATTAAGGGACAGAAAATAGGCCCACATCGCTGAGTGCTTATTCAGACCAATTCTATATGAAGTTTTATACCCCTGAAAAAGTACCTTACACGGACAAAACTCGTAGGGTCATCGATTTGATAGCCCGCATCCATCACATGAAAGATCCACCTAAGAGCTCACACCCATAAGGGTGCAGGTGGTGAATAACATCATCTCTTCAGTATTTGGGCAGGTTATAAGGTCATTTTATGCTACACATATTTATCTATATTGTATTTTATGTAAACAATTTTACTTCTGTTGATTATACCAAGAATAAAATATTCAGGTATAAGACTATTTGTTGCCGTAAGGCTTTTACTTTGGGTGATGTTTTCAACAAAAAAAAAGGGTGTATGAGTTAGTTATCAGCTTCTAATAAAAACTCCCCTACAGTGGTGATTCTTCCTACAGACAAATATTAGTGCACCTAAGGTACCCCAATCCTTGTATATATATATATATATATATATATATATATATATTATACTTGAATCAACGCTGAGTTTCCTATATAATTAGTATAGATTATGGTTTTGTGTGTGAATTTACAGCAGTTTTGTCTTTTAGTTTCATATTTTATGATAGTGTGACATGTTATAATAACAACTACAGCCCAAAGTTTGAGAATATTTCAACTGGTTTATACACAAAATGGTGTCCCGGGGAGCCCTGCCTATTTTGTCAGTACTGGTCCCCACAATTTCTCATGGCAGCCCTGGCCAAATGACTGGGTTTTATCCAAATTGGCACCTTCTTGCAAGCCTTACCTTCCTCCTCTGACTCCTCATCAGCACTGACGTCCTCTGACTCCTCAGCAACGCTGACGTCCTCTGTCTCCTCACCAGCGCTGACGCCCTCTGTCTCCTCACCAGCGCTGATGCCCTCTGTCTCCTCACCAACGCTGATGCCCTCTGTCTCCTCACCAGCGCTGATGCCCTCTGTCTCCTCAACAGCGCTGATGCCCTCTGTCTCCTCAACAGCGTTGACGTCCTCTGTCTCCTCAACAGCGCTGACGTCCTCTGTCTCCTCAACAGTGTTGACGTCCTCTGTCTCCTCAACAGCGCTGAAGTCCTCTGTCTCCTCACCAGCGCTGACGTCCTCTGTCTCCTCACCAGCGCTGACGTCCTCTGTCTCCTCACCAGCGCTGACGTCCTCTGTCTCCTCACCAGCGCTGACGTCCTCTGCCCCCTCACCAGCGCTGACGTCCTCTGACCCACTGTCTGAAGGATCAGTAATAATGTGGCCGGTCCCAGCAGGAGCAAACTCCATGTTATTGGGATCAGTGACACCTGATATAATGGGTTCAAAAATTAACACTTTCTATTAGAAGGAAAATTTAGCTTGTACATAATTATTCATTGTTATATAAATAGCAGCCGCTTATCTTGTATTACAGAGCAAAATGGAAGCTGCCACATTGTTGCCTCATCAGAGGTAGGTTAAATTAGGCCCCTATGTGTTATTAAAGTGACAGCATCATGAGGCAACAACGATACAACATTGTTTTCTCATAATGAATAAATGACAGGACAACTGATCCTATGGGCGCTAAAAATAAATCTTATATCTCTAGTAATAACTAGTAATAAAGAAATAATGAGGCAGCGCTATAGAGAGCAGCCGCTGTCACACACGGGGGAAGTGACTGTAATACACGTGTGGGGGAATCTCCTAAACTGAGGGACACAATCCCTGTCTCGGACCAAATGCCCCCTCACTGCCCCTCACCAAGCGGTAATATACTTTGTAGTGAATTGCCTGCTATGTATATAAAGAGACCATCTATACCGTATAGCAGACATAGAACCTTGGTATCTACAACTGATCGTTAGGATTGATAGTCCCTTATTAGGACTCTTCCCACTGGTCGGAGCATGCTGGATAGCAGCAGGTTATTGTGTTTTATGCGTTTGCAGGGCTGCCGAGAGGAGGGGAGCGAGTACTCCTTGCCCGGGCCCGAGCCCGTTGGAGGAGCCAGGCAGGGGCCCCGGGTCCTGCAGCCCCACAGCCATGCCCACGTAAGAAAAGCAGCAGCCAGGACAGGGAGAGAGAAGAGACTGCTCCTGCACACGCTGCTGTGCGCTGGGCTGGGGAGACAGCATGCCTCAGCAGCAGTCAGTGTTCTCTCCTTCTGTAATGTGCGGGGAAGGAGTACACCGCTCACACTCGCACCCCCATCACACCTCTCACCCCCACTGGGTTTGACACAGACACCCCACTCTCTATGGAGGGGGCCTGGCCACAACTTCTTGAGTTGGTGACGCCCCCTCCCAGTATCGGGGCCTGGCGGGGCTCTCAGCAGCACTGTGTGTGATATATATTATATATAATTGTGCAATGGTGCTTGTAGTAATTAGGTATTCTAGTCTTTACTATCCGTGTCAGTGTTTATTACTCTATAGCGCTGCTTCATTATCTCGTTTTTACTAGTTCCCATAACAAATGACCTGTAATTATGTATATATATGTTTTAGCCAAGTGATTATTTCATTATGTTTCTTACAATGTTATTTTGCTTTATACAAATATGTAACCATGAGCACTATGAAGCCCATCTGTATGGTGATCTGTGTTCCTTACCCATGAATATGGTGCACCCAGTGCTGGGCTCTGCCGGTGGTGCCGGCTCCATGGCCTTCCCAGGTCTCTGGTTCACTGTCACATTCTGGGTAGATTGTATTAGCCCAGGCTCCCTCCTCTTCTGCAGCTTTTTGTTAATGAGCTGGTGCTATAGAGTAATACAGAATGATTAACAATAATAATATTCTGACTGTCCTTTATATCACAGCTCCTCTGTCACTTGTTTTTTCCTTACTGTGATTGTCTCTCTGTTTGGTCTGTGTTACAGCTTCATGGAAAGTAATGCTCCTCCATTGGCTCTAGAAAGTGTCTGTCTGCATCGTGCATTGTATGTTACAGCATTTGCTCTATGTATGCAGCATATTACACAATACAGGGAGGGAGTGTTAGCCTTAGGGTGTGGGGAGGAGGAGGTTAGGTTTAGGCACCAGGGAGGGAGGGTTAGGGTAGGGGTAGGGGTTAGGGTTAGTGCTACTATACTTACATATGGATGTCGGGATTCTGACGTTATCAGTAGTCTGACCAGCGGCATCCTGACCGCAGGCAATCCATACACAACCCAGACAATACATGTCCTCCACTCTGTGTAATTACCAGATGCTTGTTATGTGGCCTTATAGCAGTAATGTCTCAGGTGAATGTGAATGTGATACTTTGGTATCAGTCCTATAAAGCAGTAAATGTATACAACCATTTATTCTGTACCATTAATGCATCTTTATTTCACAGTACCTGCGCCTCCAGCTTCAGATGATGCACATCATAATTCCCACTGTGGTAGGAAATAATAGAGAGAACTGGTAAGGACTTATACTGGTTTGGTTATATATAATAAGATAGGTACATATTTACAGTCCGTCATTTATTTATCTAGCTGATCCATTATCTGATTTATTACCCTCCATTATTGTAACCTGAGTACAGTTATGTCTGTAATTTCCCAGACACACAGGAATAAGATGGACCCCAAAGCAGCTTATCTAGTAAACCTTTGGGCAGATGTACTAAGCTGTGGAAAGTGATAAATTGGAGAGTAATAGGCTACCAACCAATCAGCTCCTAACTGTCATTTTCAAACACAGCCTGTAACATGACAGGAGCTGAGTGGTTGGTAGTTTATCACTCTCCAATTTATCACTTTCCAGAGCTTAGTACATCTCCCACTTTGTATTATATTGCTGGTGCACAGAATATCCCTGTATCTCAGTATTATAAATATAATCAGTCCCAGCAATCCAATAAACAACAATATAGAGTTATATGGTGCATAGGAATGTGATGCACAGCAGTGCTCTATACATTACAATACATTACAGTATATATATGTGATTCTGGATGGCTAGAACAGAAGTATTTATGGATTGGGCAAAGTTCCTGTCACATGGTTCCTTGTAGGACAGTAGTGAGGATGGTTCCTTCACAGCCAGTGCCCTGACCAGTAATGGTGCCCAACAGCCAATGCAGAACTGGAGGGTGGGGTGAAGGGACAGAATCAATAAATATATTTAAAGGGTGGAGGAGAGAAAATGCCACCAGCTCATTAAGAAATATTTGAAGGAGGAATGTGGAGATAAAATGTAGGGAAAATAATATGTGTGTACAGTAGTAGGGGCACCAGTACTCTAGCCCAAGGAGCTAAACTGTCTAGTTACAGCTCTGTGTCCTAAATACATGTAATTGTGGTTACACTGATGTGGAAGATGAGATAATACTTACATTTGTGGGTTCCACCATGTATTAGGGACTTCATGATCTCCTGAGCCCATATACATCTACAAGAAAAACAGATTGATTCAGCAACATTGACTGTCTGACCCTGCTATATGATATGTTATACCTAGTGATTATTCTGCATGTCTCATCTTAGATCTCTGTTTGCATTATATTCAGTGGCTGGGGTAAAGCTTACCTGGTGACATGACGTACCAATCATATATTTGTCCATAGTCGCTCATAGAGAAATAGTAGAAGCGTCTGTAACAGTCTCTATCCTGTAACAGACTGAGAATAGTCAGAATGCTCAGGACAGACAGAGCTACTGTCACAGGCTCCTTGTGATGTCATAATTCCGTCATTATGTCATGGGGAAAAGTCTTGGTCAGGTGATTAAAGGGATGTTACATATATTAGTTACTTATAGATCTTCCATATAAGGCCATTTTTTTGTTAAAATAATAGTGTTATTTCTATCCAAGAGTAAAATACATTAAACACATGGCATATATACAAATATAAGTCATAGGTAAGTGCACTGATTCCCGTGTGTGGATTTTATATATATCAAGCCAAATAAAACAAGGTTCTGAATTGTCTGTATTAGAAAAAACATAAAGTAGTAGATGGTACCTGGGGGAGGGGGAGAATTAATATTAATGGGACAAGTATAAGATTATGGAGTAAAATGGGTCCATGGTGGTCAGTGGTGGAATATATTGTATCTATGAAGAGGGGAGGGTATCCATATATTAAACTAGAGGTCTCTTTTACTGAAGAAGGTTGGATTTGATTATGAAAAGAAGGGGAGGGGGTTGTATGTATAATGTTTTATATTAACATGTATCAACTTTATTTTATCAGACAAAATGAGGGTTTGGGGATATTTACCTTCTTTTGGTATTATTGTGGCTTGTTTTGTTTTTGTATTTTTAGAAGAAGCTATATGGAGAGACTATGGGAGAGGCCTAGACCCACCTCATTTAGCATTTAAAGTAATATTAAAGTTTTCCCCCATAATAATGTGAAGAGGGAGAGTGTCATTTAGAGGGAATCGGTATGATTAGGGGGAATCGGTATGATTTGAACCGGCGGCCGCATGGAAGCCCGGCAGTGAAGATCTATTTACTAACCTAACCTCCCTCCCCTAACCCTCCCTTAGGGGTCCCTAACCCTAACCTCCCCCCCAACTGCCTAACCCTAACCTCCCCCCGGAGTGTCTAACCCTAACCCCCATTCCCCTAGCCTAACCCTAACCTCCAGGGGGGATGCCTAACCCTAAGTCCCCCCCCGGGAGCCCCTAACCTAATCCTCACCCCCACGCGGCTGTCTGTGCCTGGCTTACCTTCGATCGGTAGCTGGGTGTCGGGCTCTCAGCGTAGGTGTAATGACAGGCGTCTGGATTTCGACACCTGTCATTAGACAGTCGGGAAGCAGTCGGTCGGGATTTTGTCCGTCTGCTTCCCAACTGCTTCCCATTTAGAGTGCTGAGTGCTGAAATAATGAGCGTGGTGATGGTTGAGAGCATAGCGGTAACATAACATATATGTGGATTTATTGGATGTTCCAGCTAATATAAGGTATCTACCATCAGGGTCTGGGACAATAATGGATGGTTAGTATGTGAGGTGCCGCATGCAGGGAACATATTGGGAAAATGCATTGGGTGCTGGGATGTTACAAAATGCGTTTCCTGGGAGCCTTGTGCAGAGCTGACTGTAATACTAGTGTAATTGACGATGATTGGTTAATGTTTTTTTTTTTATTAAATAAATAAATACCCCCCTCTCCCGCTTCCTGCTGGCAGTGTTATAACATTGTATCAGTGTAGATCAGTGAAGCTGCCATCAATACTGACCAATACTGAGCGGCTTTCCCACACTCTGACCAATCAGAGAGAAACTGCTCTTTACTAATCAGAGGGCCAGACTCAGACCTGAACGCTCTGACCAGAGCGCTCGCTCTGAATCAGTGCCCTCCTACCTGAAAATGGAGCGGCCTCCTGGCCGCTCGCATAGCTGTGGGTGACCACCATCATTACTGATGTCAGTGGGGCTGGCTTTAGACGGTAGGCATTCCCATGGGAGCGCCTCCGTCTGGCAGGCACGCCCCCGGCATGCCCACCAAAGGGGGCATGCTGTCAGTCACCATCGACAGCACGCCCCCTTTGGTGCGAGACCCCGAGCGACGTATTCCTCGTCGCTCGCTGGGTCTCGCGCATGCGCACGACGGAGCTCCCTCCATCGTGCGCATGCGCATTCGGCAAACATCGACCCGCTTGCGAGCGAACTTTGCTCGCGAGCGGGTCTGAATGACCCCCAGAATCTGTCACTTGCATTGTGGCTCTGCAAAAGCCTGCAATTGTAAAAATTAAATAATCTGGCCATTCATTAAGAAGGTAAAATAGGAGCTATCACAGATATCTCCTGCTTACCTTCCTCTTGTGGAATGGCCCGCTGTCTCCATACAGTAGTAGTAGGGGACAGAATTCATCAAGCTTTAAAAATACAATATTTTCGGAGCTTGAGTGCTGGAGCATTCACCATTCTCGGATGGCGAGTGCTCCCGCTACCCGCTCCTATGGGAAGGAGTCCCGGGTCGTGAAGAGGGATCCTTTTGGATTCCTCCACCCCGTCCAGCTCCTTCCACTGGACATCGAGGCACCGAAAGGAGCAGTGAGACGCTTCGGGCGGACAGCTTTGGATTTGATTTTGGATCAGCTGTCTCCGCACTGGAGCAATGATGAATTGCTCCAGCGCTCGCGTCAAGGTGGTTTGTTAATTATCGGACCCTGATAATTAACTTAATGAATAGACCCCTAAGAGAGGGGTATTGCGGGGGGAATAATTCTTATAATAAAGGATTTTTTTGCAGTGTTTAATTCAATGTATTATTTTATAGGTGCACTACATGTCCCAGTGATCCCTGCATGGCAGGTGTCCTGGTACTTGTATTATAAGCACCTGCATAATTAATCAGTTTCAGCAGGGCCGGCTCTAGGGGTGTTCGACCAGTGCGGTCGCACAGGGGCGCCACCCATAGAGGGTGCACCCCTCCCCAACATTCCGATTTCAGCGGGACAGTACTGTCTCGCTGTTCCACCCAAGGGCCAAAGTGGCCCACGGGTGGTCAAATAAGGAGGTTGGGGACACCCACTGCCGCAGCTGTGGGGTGGTGCCGGATCCAGGAGTCTGAATGGATGCTGCGCCTATGCGCGCGGCATCCATTCAATGACGGGAGAAGGCTGGGGGAAGCCCAGCTAGTGAGGCTTTCCCCCAGCCAGATGTTATTTGGAGGCGTGCCATGCGGGCACACCTCATAACGTCATGTGGGGGGCTTGGCCTATGGTAATTAGGCCACACCCCTATTTTCGGTCACGCGCACCTTCGCGCTGTAAGGACGCCCTATGAATAGACAGCACAGGGTGCTCTGACCCCTGGATCCGGCCCTGAGTTTAGGCATGCCAGGGCTTGCTGCAACCTTTAGTGCATTAGGAAAAACCATAGTAGTTTAACTGTTTAAATCTTATTACGTTGCACCCAAACACTGTTTCGACATCATTATAAAATGTCAATGATACAGCATCAATATAGTCTAATAATAAGCTAGGGTTTTTGTATCAATTAGAGTATGGTGATACCGATCTGTAACTAAATGTGATTAATACACCTGGAGACTCAGGTGCAAACTAATTAAATTAAGGAAAACCACCCACTTTGCCTCATATACAGAAAATGGGACTTTGGAGCAGCTACACTCTTTGATTAAGCCCCCGGAGATAGGGGCGGAACAAGTCAGAGGTGCTCCTTTTTATTAATTGTTGGATCTTGCTCCTTCTAATGCTGGGGCTGTTTTCCACTTGATCATAGACCTGGCTCAGCTTTTTGGGTGTGCCGCTACTAACAAACAAGCAGGTGCCGATCACAAGGTATGGGCACTGCTCATTATTTGTAGAGATGTGCACTGACCCACGTGTTTTGTTTTTGGATCTGGATTTTTTCTTAAAAAATCATAAAACATCTAAAATCACATAAAATGGGCCTTTTTTTGTTCCTACAGTATTATTAACCTCAATATCGTTTATTTCCACTTGTTTCCAGTCAATTTTGACCACCACACAGCTCACAATATTGATTTTTTTCATCTAGTTAAGGGCCCCTGTAGTAGTGCCCATATGTGACACCCATGAAATGGACACCCCCAGGACTGTGAGGGGTTAATACCACTTTGGGCAAGGAAGGAGTTAATACATGTCTCCCCAGCACGTGTGAAGCAAGGGGACAGCTGGTGCTGATTGGATGAGCCTGTCCTGTCTCTCAAGCGGTGGGTGTGGTCAGGTGCCCGCGAAGAAGATTGTGAAATATAGAGGGCGTGCCAGGAGCTGAGGAGAAGTGTGGCGTGCAGCACGGGGACAGCGGGCAGAGACCGCCAAGCTGCAAAGCTCTAGTGGAGTGTGGAGCAGCCGAGCCGGGAGCATGGACGCCGGGGACCCACGGAAGATAGACCGGGTCAGGTGAGCCACAGCAGTGGGAAGTTGGGACCAAGAGCAGCACACAATTAAGGCGTCCAGCGCAGCAGCAAGAGCCGCTCGTGGAGGTACACAGCCACAGTGGAAACACGTAGTACAGGATAATCATCCCCCCTGCCCCATACCACAGCAGCAGCCATCATAGGGTAACTTCAAAGCACCCTCATTTCAGTTATACTACTTATAAGAGAAGTCGCTGTCCTATTGTGATTTATAACTTTTTGTGCCAACCACAAGATGCCCACAGGCCAACAGCAACAATTGCTTTGAGTTGCCATGCTGCCAACCACAAGATGGCCACCGATTAACTGCATTATAGACATACAGCTCCAGCAGTGGAAAAGTTACATAGCCTTGCACCAGAGGTAGCTACAGGAGTGGTGAGTGGAAGATTGATTGCACCACAGGCAGAGCTGCACTGACACTCAGTAGTACTGGACTTTCTCATACCTTGTTGCAAATAGCAGAACCTCAGTGTTACTTTCACTTTCAGTATATAGGAGTTATCTGCTTCACTGACCAAGCTTACCAATATTTACCCTGCATGCTTTCCGGATCACACCAAGACTGTCCTATTTCACAGCACAGTGATTCTTTGATACTTGAAAGCTGGAATACACTGCTTAAAGGAGATAATATAGCCCATCAAACTGGGATAGAACTGCGGGACACTTTACAGTAACAGCTGTCTAGGAATATTGAATAACCTGATTGCCTGAGAATTGGATGTGCCTATAGAGAGAAAAGTGGAATTAACATTCAGTGACTGAATTACTGTACTGTGTACAGGACTTCCATACACACTTTGGCGATTCTTCCCTCCCAGATTTAATACTAACAAACGTTACACTAAGTGGGACTAGTACCATGGTCAACTTAAACTGATCTATAAGAGCTCCACCAGCTGCAGCAGCGAAGACGGGTAGGAATACAGTGTTTTGTGTTTAAGGTCATATGAACATTGAAACTGTTAGTTAGTTTAGTACTGACATCATTGCTGAATTGTTTTCTTGTAGTGTGCAACCGTTTGAGATAAGAATGTATGCTCAATACTGAATTTAACTGTGAATAGTAACGTAAAAGTTGCCTTACATTGTATGGTCATACTGCCGAAGTATTATTACACCAATCCGTATGGTGCCGTGCAAATGCCATTGTTTATGTGTAATCTCATTATTGATGTTTTTCCCACTGATGCAATACAAAGGCTGCCTCATTGAGTGAGGTGTGTTATTTATGCAAGTGCCCTGCCGACTCTCTAATAAACCTGTGTTCACAAAATAAAAACCACAAGCTGCCTCGTCACCCCTTCATGTGCTTCCATTACTCTCACCTCTCCGTAAGTCGAGTGAAGATTGAACCACAACACACAAGGTAAACTCTTTACTTACCACATAAAGTCAAGGTTACCACACATATGCATTTCCCCCCTGTAGTAGTGCCCATATGCAGTTCCCCCCTGTAGTGGTGCCCATATGCAATGCCCCCTGTTGTGGTGCCCATATGCAGTGCCCCCTGTAGTGGTGGCCTTTTGCAATGCCCCCTGTTGTGGTGCCCATATGCAGTTCCCCCTGTAGTGGTGCCCATATGCATTGTCCCTGGTAGTGGTGCCCTTATGCAGTGCCTGTCCCTCCCTCCCTCCCACTACTTACCTGAACCATCGCGGCCATCATCCGTGCTGTCATTGCCTCTGCCGCCCTGACTGGATCTAACTAGATCCAGCAGGCGTGGCCACGCCGGCTGCTCAGCGCGTGGGGAAGTCATGACATCACCCGCGCACTGCATCACTGGGAACTCTGGCCTCTGAAGCGATTGGAAGCCTTCGATCACTTCAGATGCCAGCGCTCACAGTTCAATGCTGGCACCTGGCAGGCTGTCCGCTAAGACAGCTGCGGGTACACATCAGCGCGCGGCGCCTCCAGACACCTGCAGCACCTGGAGCTTGCGCTTCACTGAAGCTGTCCTCCCTACGCCCCTCGGTGCAGCCACTGGCTGATGAATTGATAGTTGGCACAGCCACTGACTAAAGTAAGAAGAGTTGATACTTGATAATTGGTGCAGCCCCTGGCTGAAGAATTGATAATTGGTGCAGCCACTGGCTGAAGAATTGATAATTGGTGCAGCCCCTGCTGAAGAATTGAAAATTGGTGAAGCCCCTGGCAGAAGAATTGATAAATTAATTGGTGCAGTCCCTGGCCGAAAATTGGTGCAGCCACTGGCTGAAGAATTGATAATTGGTGCAGCCCCTGCTGAAGAATTGAAAATTGGTGAAGCCCCTGGCAGAAGAATTGATAAATTAATTGGTGCAGTCCCTGGCTGAAGAATTGATAATTGGTGCAGCCCCTGGCTGAAGAATTGATAATTGGTGCAGCCCCTGGCTGAAGAATTGATAATTGGTGCAGCTACTGGCTGAAGAATTGATAGTTAATTGTTGATGGGATGACAACGATCAGCAGTGAGAACTGCTGACCACACCTGGCGCTTAATTGAATAAGATGAAACAAAGCACAGTGTTTGCAGCTAGTAATTAAGGGTTTAGTTAGAACCCAGGAGACCACAGTCTCTATATGATAAAGTATAACAAAAGGGTTTACTGCGCTAAACACTGTATATAATGAATAGGATACCAAATGAATAAGGTTTGCTGTCTGTTGGTAAACAGGAGGCTTCAATAGTATACAAAAATTTTAATATATGAATCACAGCAAACAATAGAATCTTAAAAATACCAATTTACTTGATCCCAATTGAGATGTCTCTGTGTGAGACTATGTAACACTGTGTTGATGTTACACAAGTTACTATACCAAACAAGGTCCCGATCTTTGAAAATGAATAGCTTGTCACTATTAAGCAGCAATTAAACTCAGTGAATGTCCCATCCCGCATGCAAGCAATAAGCACACCAAAGCTCCGTTAGTTGATATAATATCTTCACTACTGGTGTCCCAGTGTGAGAAATATCCGCATTCAAAGTTAATTAAAAGCACAGTCATTACGGTATTGAAATAGAACCTTAGTGAGTGCGTCCGTGTTTGAGCCCGTCCCGGCTCCAATCTTCTCAGACGGTGTAGAGCTGCAGCTGGAGTGCACAGGCTGCCGTGGAGCAGGGTGGCGGAGGGCTGTGGGTAGAATGCAGTCCATCAATTGAGGACTCGCTTGGTGATAGTATCAAGCTGCAATGCTGGTGGTGGAGGAACCTTGTGTGCCTGGATGACGACAACCCGTTTCGTCCCGTAAATCATCGGGACTTTCTCAAGACTGAGTACCATAGTCTTTGGTACCTCCTTAAATCCTTCCAGGCATCAAATTGATTGTTTAGTGGATTAGTAACACCTGAATGGCTTCATACCACATTCACTAGTCTCATTCTATTTGTATTTCTTTATGGCTTTTATTTCTTTAATTATTCAATTCTATTCATTCAAATAATCATTACCATATAAAAAATACAAAAATTAAAAACATACATAATTGACAATGGTGATAATATTAAAAGTTTAAAAACAGCAATATTTAAAAATAAATAATAAAAAATAATGTTGATAATAATAAAAAGCCTCCTGTTTCAAGAACAATCATTCTAAAGCAGTACTACTTCTCATATAGAGCTAAGCGTGGAGTCACTCTTTTTGTATGCAAAATCTATTTAATCAAGGCTCAATCTAGAAAATAATATATTTATAACTAATGAATGAATAATATATAGAAAAGAAAAAAAGAATGATCGTTTTTACTTCATAACTTTTTAATAAAGTATAGCTGTGGATAGAGAGTCTGAAAAAAGCCTAGAACAGGTATCTCGACTCTTCTAAAACTGGATTAAATACTCTACATTTCTTAGCCAATATATTGTATGTACCATATATAGAAAAACACATGGATACACACAAACACATATATATATATATACTACCGTTCAAAAGTTTAGCGTCACTTCGAAATTTCCTTATTTTTGAAAGAAAAGCGCATTTTTTTCTCAATGAAGATAACATTAAATTAATAAGAAATACACGCTATACATTGTTAATGTGGTAAATGACTATACTAGCTGCAAACGTCTGGTTTTTAAAGGAATATCTACATAGGTGTATAGAGGCCCATTTCCAGCAACCATCACTCCAGTGTTCTAATGTAGGGGTGTGCACTGGCCACTTTTCGTGTTTCGTGTTTTGGTTTTGGATCTGGATCTTTCTTCGTATTTTGGATCTGGATTGGTTTTGCCAAAACCACCCTTCCGTGTTTTGGGTTCTGGGTTTTGTGTTTTGGATCTGTACTTTTTTTTTTTAAAAGCATAAAAACAGCTAAAATCACAGAATGTGTTGGTTTTTCTGCTCCTATGCTATTATTAACCTCAATAACCTTAATTTCCACTAATTTCCAGTCTATTCTGAACACCTCACATCTCACAGTAGTGTTTTTATGTCCAAAAGGTTGCACCGAGGTACCTGGATGACTATGCTAAGTGACACGAGTGGGCGGCACAAACACGTGGCCCATCTAGGAGTGATACTGCAGTGGCAGACAGGATGGCAGTTTGAAAAACTAGGCCCCAAACTGTACATAATGCAAAGAAAAAAAAGAGGTGCAAGATGGAATTGTCCTTGGGCCCTCCCACCCACCCTTATGTTGTATAAACAGGACATGCACACTTTAACAAAGCAATCATTTCAGCGCCAGGGTCTGCCACACAACTGTGGCTGAAATGATTGGTTCGTTTGGGCCCCCACAAAACAAGCTGGCAATTAATCTGTCCCTGCACAAACTGGCTCTACGGAGGCAAGATGTCGTCCACCGATTCCTCACCCTCTTCAGTGTTGTGTACATCCTCATCCTCACAGAGTATTAACTCGTGCCCACTGGAATCCACCACCACAGGTCCCTCTGTACGTTCTGGAGGCTGGTCTCCCTGGAAGAGTTGATAATTCATTTTTATGAACATCATCTTCTCCACATTTTGTGGAAGCAACCTCCTACGCCTTTCGCTGACAAGGTTCCCGGCTGCACTAAACACTCTTTCGGAGTACACACTGGAGGGGGGGCAACTCATGTAAAATAGAGCCAGTTTGTACAGGGGCCTCCAAATTGCCTCTTTTTCCTGCCAGTACAGGTATGGACTGTCTGACAGGCCTACTTGGATGCTGTCACCGATGTAATCCTCCACCATTCTGTCAATGGTGACAGTATCATATGTAGTGACAGTAGACATGTCAGAGATTGTTGCCAGGTCCTTCAGTTCGGACCAGATGTCCAAACTTAGTCCTGCCTGCCCTGCATCACCGCCAGCGGGTTGCTTAGGATAGCTAAGTTTTTTCCTGGCAGCCCCAGTTGCTGGAGAAAATGAAGAAGGAGCTGTTGGCGTGTCACGTTCCGCTTCAGTTGACAGTGTGTTCACCAGCAGGTCTTTGCACCTCTGCAGGCTTGTGTCGGCCAGAAATAGAGACACCACATAGGCTTTAAACCTAGGATCGAGCACGGTGGCCAAAATGTAGTGGTCTGATTTCAACAGATTGACCACCCTGGAATCCTGGCAAAGCGAATGAAGGGCTTCATCCACAAGTCCCACATGCCGAGCGGAATCGCTCCGTCTTAGCTCCTCCTTTACATTCTCCAGCTGCTTCTGCAAAAGCCTGATGAGGGGAATGACCTGACTCAAGCTGGCAGTGTCTGAACTGACTTCACGTGTGGCAAGTTCGAAGGGCTGGAGAACCTTGCACAACACGGAAATCATTCTCCACTGCGCTTGAGTCCGGTGCATACCCCCTCCTTTGCCTATGTCATAGGTGGATGTATAGGCTTGAATGGCCTTTTGCTGCTCCTCCATCGTCTGAAGCATATAGAGGGTTGAGTTCCACCGCGTCACAACCTCTTGCTTCAGGTGATGGCGGGGCAGGTTCAAGAGTGTTTGCTGGCGCTCCAGTCTTCGGCACGCAGTCGCTGAATGGCGAAAGTGGCCAGAAATTTTTCGGGCCACCCAAAGCGTCTCCTGCACGCCCCTGTTGCTTTTCAGAAATTCTGCACCACCAAGTTTATTGTGTGAGCAAAACATGGGACGTGCTGGAATTTGCCCAGATGTAATGCCCGCACAATATTGGTGGCGTTGTCAGATATCACAAATCCCCAGGAGAGTCTAAGTGGGGTAAGCCACTGGGCGATGATTTCTCTCAGTTTCTCTAAGAGGTTGTCGGCGGTGTGCCTCTTACTGAAACCGGTGATACACAGCGTAGCCTGCCTTGGAACGAGCTGGCGTTTCTGAGATGTTGCTACTGGTGACGCTGCTGCTGTTGCTGTGTAAGGTGATACATCTACCCAGTGGGCTGTCACAGTCATATAGTCCTTAGTCTGCCCTGTTCCACTTGTCCACATGTCCGTGGTTAAGTGGACATTGGGTACAATGGCATTGGCATTTTTCAGGACACTGAGGACACTTTTTCTGACGTTTCTGTACAGTCTCGGTATCGCCTGCCTAGTGAAGTGGAGTCTAGACGGGATTTGGAACCGGGGACACACTACCGCCATCAGTTGTCTAAATCCCACTGCACTAATGGCGGATACCGGATGCACGTCTAATACCAACATAGCAGTCAAGGCCTCAGTTATACGTTTTGCTTCAGGATGACTGCTGTCGTACTTCATCCTCCTCGCTAAGGACTGTTGGAGGGTCAATTGTTTAGTAAAAGTAGAGGTGTTCCTACTTCCTCTCTGGGTTGATGAACGACTCCCAGCAGCAGCAACAGCAGCAGCGGCAGCAGGAGGTGTAGCAATGTAGGATACTCCGGAGGAATCCCGGATAGGAGAGTCAGTCATGCCAGTAACATGGCCTGCAGGACTACTTCCGATCCTGACTAAGGAGGAAATTGACGAGGAGGGAGTTGACGGTGTGGTTTGCTGGCGCTTGGATACAACAGGACAACGGGATTTAGGTGTCCCTGGACTGCTTACGGTCTTAGCCAAAGTTTCTGAACTTGACAGTAACTTTTTATGAACGCGCTGCAGGTGCCGTATAGGGGAGGATGTGCCTAGGTGGTTAACGTCCCTACCCCTACTTATTCCATCTTTACATATAGTACATATGGCAAGACAGTTGTCCGGATTTGGATAGAAATATTGCCAGACCAAAGAGGTGGAATGTTTGGTCTTCTGCCCAGGCATGACCGTGATGGGCTTTTTCATCCCACGGACAACAACTGTCTCCCCCGGAGCCTGATTTAAACAAACCACATCACCATCAGAATCCTCCTCGCCAACTTCCTCCTCAGCGCCAGCTACACCAGTATCCTCATCCTGTTGTACTTCAACAATGACATCTTCAATTTGCATATCAGCAAGTGGACTGTGGGTGCTCCTTTCAGCACTTGCAGGGGGCGTGCAAATGGTGGAAAGAGCCACCTCTTCCCGTCCAGTGCTGGGAAGGTCAGGCATCGCAACCACCACCACACTTGGACTCTCCTTGGGGATTTGTGATATCTTCTTAGAACGCACAGTTCTTCGCTGTGCTTTTGCCAGCTTAACTCTTCATTTTTTTAGTGGGAGGAGGGCTTCCATCGTCATGTGAAGCTGAACCACTAGTCATGAACATAGGGAAAGACCTTTGCCATTCCTTGCCACTCCGTGTCGTAAATGGCATATTGGCAAGTTTACGTTTCTCTTCAGATGATTTAAATGTTTTTTTCAAGGTCATTTTCCTGAACTTTGTCATTTGGGATTGTATGTGCCCTCTACTATGACATTGGGCATCTGCCTTGGCAGACGACGTTGATGGCATGTTATCGTCTATGTCATGACTAGTGGCAGCAGCTTCAGCACTAGGATGAAGTGGTTCTTGATCTTTCCCTATTTTACTTTTATCTGAGAAAGTTTGGTCCTCCATTTATGTTATATTGATATATATGTGCGGCTAAGGCGCACACAAACACAGAAAATAATTTTTTATTTTTGTTGGAGACTAGTGCACTTTGTGGGTTACACCACCCTTTAAGAAATGAGCCAGCCGGCCCTTTACTTATGGGACACAGGCGCACGCTTGGCGCTGCTCCTTTGTTGATGCACGTGCAGCCACAGTGCACACAATTCACAAACACAGAAAATATTTTTTTATTTTGTTTGGAGTGTACTTTGGGGGTTACAGCACCCTTTAACGGACAAGCCAGCCGGCCCTTTACTTATGACACAGGCGCACGCTTGGCACTACTTTGTTGATGCACGTGCGGCTACTGCGCACACAATTCACAAACAAAAAATATATTTTTTTATTTTGTTTGGAGTGCCCTTTGGGGGTTACAGCACCCTTTAACGGACAAGCCAGCCGGCCTTTTACTTATAGGACACAGGCGCACGCTTTCCACTACTTTGTTGATGCACGTGCGGCTACTGCGCACACAATTCACAAACACAAAAAAATATATTTTTTTATTTTGTTTGGAGTGCCCTTTGGGGGTTACAGCACACTTTAGCGGTCAATCCAGCCGGCCCTTTATTTATGGGACACAGGCGCACGCTTGGCACTACTTTGTTGATGCACGTGCGGCTACTGCGCACACAATTCACAAACAAAAAAATTTTTTTTTTTATTTTGTTTGGAGTGTACTTTGGGGGTTACAGCACCCTTTAACGGACAAGCCAGCCGGCCTTTTACTTATGGGACACAGGCGCACGCTTGGCACTACTTTGTTGATGCACGTGCGGCTACTGCGCACACAATTCACAAACACAAAAAAATGGTTTTTTTTAGCACTTGGGGGAGCACCCCTGATGGACAGAGCACCCCCTGGACAACACTACAGCACCCCTTTAGGACTGGGACACTGCACAGGACTTTGGAGTGGACACAGCCCCTATGGACAACTGACTGCACAACACAGTCCAACCAGCCCCTATGGACTTTGAAGTAGTGGACACAGCCCCTATGGACAACAGCAGCACAGCGCAGCACAGCACAACACTACACTGCACTACACTACACTACAACACTACACTACACCCCTATTCAAATGGTGCATTGTGTTTTCTAAGCGCGTTAGAAGCCTAATGGATGATTAGAAAACCCTTGTGCAATTATGTTAGCACAGCTGAAAACGGGTTTGCTCGTTAGAGAAGCTATAATACTGGCCTTCCTATAACCACTTAACTGACGTGGTCATACGGGATGCGAATGCAGCCAGCTGTGCTTCAGTTGAGAAGGTGCAAATGCGCCACCCTGCAGTGCTTTTGAAGAGAAAATTTGTTGTACATGTGTGGAGAACAGATCTCTTCTGACTCCTCGGATTCTCCTGCGGACCCGGTAATTTCTGACCGTTTTTGATAGAAAAATCGTCAGTTAAGTGGTTAAGCTAGTTGAGTATCTGGAGCATCACATTTGTGGGTTCGATTATACTCTCCAAATGGCCAGAGAAAGATAACTTTCATGTGAAACTCAACAGTCTATTCTTGTTCTTAGAAATGAAGGCTATTCCATGTGAGAAATTGCCAAGAAACTGAACATTTCCTACAACGGTGTGTACTACTCCCTTCAGAGAACAGCACAAACAGGCTCTAACCAGAGCAGAAAGAGAAGTGGGAGGCTTCGGTGCACAACTGTGCAAAAAGACAAGTACATTAGAGGTTCTAGTTTGAGAAATAGACGCCTCACAAGTCCTCAACTGGCAGCTTCATTAAATGGTACCCGCAAAATGCCAGTGTCGACGTCTACAGTGAAGAGGCGACTCTGGGATGCTGGCCTTCTAGGCAGATTGGCAAAGAAAAAGCCCTATTTGAGAGTGGCCAATAAAAGGAATAGATTAATATGGGCAAAAGAACACAGACATTGGACAGAGGAAGTTTGGAAAAAAGTGTTATGGACAGACAAATCGAAGTTTGAGGTGTTTGGATCACACAGAAGAACATTTGTTAGATGCAGAACAAGTGAAAAGATGCTGGAAGACACCATCTGTCAAGCATGGTGGAGGTAATGTGATGGTTTGGGGCTGCTTTGGTGCTGGTAAAGTGGGAGATTTGTACAAGGTAAAAGGGATTTTGAATAAGGAAGGCTATCACTCCATTTTGCAATGCCATGCCATACCCTGTGGACAGCGCTTGATTGGAGCCAATTTCCTCCTCCAACAGGACAATGACCCAAAGCACACCTCCAAATTATGCAAGAACTATTTAGGGAAGAAGCAGGCAGCTGGTATTCTGTCTGTAATGGAGTGGCCAGCGCAGTCACCAGATCTCAACCCCATTGGGCTGTTGTGGGAGCAGCTTGACCGTATGGTATGCAAGAAGTGCCAATCAAGCCAATCCAACTTGTGGGAGGTGCTTCAGGAAGTGTGGGGTGAAATTTCTTCAGATTACCTCAACAAATTAACAGCTAGAATGCCAAAGGTCTACAATGCTGTAATTGCTGCAAAAGGAGCATTCTTTGACGAAAGCAAAGTTTGAAGGACAAAATTATTATTTCAAATAAAAATCATTATTTCTAACCTTGCCAATGTTTTGACTATAAGTTCTATTAATTTTGTACACAATACTTCTCCATGGAAGCAAAAACAATAATTCGCACATCAAACAGAAGGAGTCTCATATAATGAAATGGCATAAATTGGAAAAATTAAAGGTTGAGAAAATAAAAATGGTTAGTGATAGATGGGATAATGGAAATTATATGGAGTGGACCCACAGTGTCATCTATACTACATATACTAGGGTACCTAAATATATTTATTTTGGAAAAACACCTAATGGTCCATATCCTTCAATATAGACATCAAGGAGTATATAGTGTAATTAAATACCAAAGTGGTAGTCAGAGTATGGCTCATGTATTAAATGTGTAGTCAGTCCACTATTTTCCGGGACTAGGATGGTGGCAACCGACGTCCCTCGTCAAACTGACCCAGAAAAGGTGGAAATTGGGCCACCTGCTCACAATGACTATATATTGATCTGAACTAAAATATAGCTACAGAGCGCTATAGATGCCTCATCATGGGATAATATGTTGACAGTGACAGATGTCTTTCATAGACTTTCTCTCCATCTCAATATTGGGGAGTCAGATCTGAAAGCTAAGCTTCTCCTAATGAACCCTATATTAATTGTGTTTACCATTTGATTACTATAGCTACATTGCGTAATGATCTTCGTGTAACAGAGTGAGAACCTAAAACTCATGAAATGGACTGTCGCATTCTTTGTTGAAGTAATGAACATCCAAAGTCCATTGTGACTATATGAACTATACAAACTAAAGATGGATAGATGAAGCTTGGATCATTGATCTATATACCGCCTAAAAATGAAGGGGGCTAATTTGTCGCTATACAGTATGTGACCATCAGGTGATGTCAAACCACTCAAGGGGCTAGAGGTGGATGAGGGAAGTCTGAATCTTTGATCTATAAATCTCCTAGGGAAGATGAAACTATTATTCAACTGAGATGTGATCTAGAGCCTCATTTAATCCCTGGGGATGCAGAGTATCTAATTTGAAAATCCACACTGATTCTCTCATACATAAACGTTGGAATCTATTTCCTCATCTCCAACTCCTGTAACAGTTAGGCCAGATGGATCACTTTTGTGGAAATTAAGGAAATGTCGTGAAACACTGTGTGTAGATAGTTTCTTAATAATATTGCGTCTGTGTTCTCTGAATCTACTTTTAATAGATCTCAATGTTCTACCTACATACTGTAGGGAACATGGACACTGTAATACGTATACACAATATGTGGATTCACAGTAAATAAATTGTTTAATCGGGAAAATCTGACTGTTAACACTTGACGCAATATTATTCACGCGGTTTCATGTATGCTGTAGTTACATGTCAGACAAACCTTTTTATTACATCTATAGTTACCTACTATTCCTGATTCAAGCCATGTTTTGGCATTATGGTTAAATTTTAGTGGTCTAAGTTCACTTGGTGCTAATAGATTCCTTAGGTTCGTATTCTTTTTAAATATAACTCTAGGTTTATTGGATAAACAATTTTTCAAGACAGTCTTCTTTTAATATAGGAAAATTATTATAAATATTTTTTCTAATAGTGCCAGATTTACAATTAAATTTATATATATATATATATATAGTATTTATTCTTCATGTAGTCCAGTGGTGTCAAACTTGGGCCCTTCAGCTGCAGTGTAACTACACATCCCAGCATGCACTGCCACACTTTTGCTATTAGGGCATGCTAAAACTGTGGCAGGGCACACTGGGATATGTAGTCATATAGCAACTGTAGGGACCGAGTTTGACACCACTGATCTAGTCTGTCTATCTTTTTATTTTTATTTATATTTTTCTTCATGTTACTGTTTTTCTTGTTGTATTATATCCCTCTGCTAGTGTAGATTTATTTAGGAGATCAGATATATTTAGAGCCTTGGCATAATCTCTTGTCTCATCTAACAGATATTTTGGGTATCCTCTCCATTTAAAGTTGAGTAACATATCTTCCATTTGATGGAAGAAGTCCTCATCTTGTTTACAGTTCCATCTAAGCCTCAAAATTTGGTTCTTTGGAATGTTTTTTATCCACGGTTTATAATGTCTGCTTTCACAGTGTAAATAATTACCCATACCTACTGATTTCATATAATTAGAGGGAACAATAGGACCATCTTGTATGGAGAAGGCAATATCTAGAAAATGAATAGTGTCAAAACTAAAAGTGTGTGTGAAGTGTAAATTAAATGTGTTTGAATTTAAATAATTAACATATTCCAGTTCTCTTTCTATACCTCCATCCCAAATAATAAATAAATTATCTATATAATGGCCATAGAGGACCAGGTTATCTCTCTATGGGCCGCTCCAGATGTGTTCTTCCTCGAAGCGGCCCATATAGAGATTGGCGAAACTGGGCGCAAACCTGGTCCCCATGGCCGTTCCAAGTGCTTGTAAATAATAAGTGTTGTCAAATAAAAAATAATTGTGAGTATGAATAAATTAGACTTAAGAACATGGTCATGCCGCTCCTTTGATAGTTTTATATATATATCTAGATAGTATTTAGTTGTTTCTATTCCTGCTTTATGTGGGATATTGGTATACAATGCTTGGACATCAAGGGTGAGAAATCCCTACCCCTTTGTCAAAGAAAATTCTGCGGTTTTCTGTAATATACTGTATGTTTAGTATCTTTAACAAATGAGTGTAGGTTAGCGACGTGACTTTGTAAGTGTGCATCAACAAACTGTGATAAATTAGAAGTGAGGGAACCTATGCCTGCAATGATGGGTCTCCCAGGGGGTGAAACAAGTGATTTGTGAATGTTGGGTAGGTGATAAAAAACAGGAGTGATAGGATGTGCACAAACTACAAATTTATAGATATCTTCTGATATTGCATTCTCCTCTTTGGCTGCCTCTAGCATATTTTCGTATTTCTCTTTATAATCAGTAGTAGGTTCTTTCAATAAAATAGTATAATATTTTCTATCCTGTAATTGTCTCATGGCCTCATCCACATAATCCTTTCTATCTTGCAGAATAATCCCCCCCCCCCCTTGTCCACAGGTCTGATGATAAGCGAATCATCATCCCTTAATTGTTTAAGGGCTAATCTTTCACTCTTTGATAGATTTTGTTTGAAAGCCAGAGGGAGAAAACTTTTGCTCTTCTTTGGTTTCTGACACAATCTCTTAAAGTCAGCTAAAGTTTTGCTATAAAAAATGTTTATAGCAGGACTGTTTTGTTCTATTGGAAAAAATTGCGATTTCCTTTTGAACTTGGGCATATTTAAAGGAATATCTTGTGTCTCAATATCAAACAATAGGATTTCTGCAGAGTTCTCACTTAATAGTTGTTCTAAACATAAAAGGCCATCCTGATCCTCATCATTTAAAACTATAGGTGAAAGATCATCAGAGATTTCATTGATTTTTTTTAGATGCAAAATAGCGTTTCCTACACAAATCCCTTTGTTTAATTCAAGAAACAGTTCAAATAGATTGGGATCTTTTGAAGGTGCGAAACTCAAACCTCTCTGCAATCATTTCTTCTCATTTACACTTAGTTCATGAGTGGAGAGGTTGTAGATTCCTTTAGTATTCTCTTTTGTCTGAATCTGGCTCTCCTTACCACTTTTTCCTCTTCCCCTTCTCCCTCTCTTTCTCTGCGCCTTTTTATATGTTGAGGGGTATGGTTGGTTAATACTTCATAAGGGTTTGGATGGCAATAAGAATAGATAAGAATCTATTAGCACCAAGTGAACTTAGGGCCTGATTCAGACCCGGTCGCTAGCGATGAGCGCTCGCAACAGGGTCGATGGTGGCCCACAGCTCATGCGCACGATGGAGCCAGCTCCGTCGTGCACATGCGCGAGAACCTTCTAGCGATGGGCACTCCTTCGCTCCGGGTCTCGCACCAAAGGGGGCGAGCTGTCGATGTTGAGTGACAGCTTGCCCCATTTGGTGGGCGGGCCGGGGAGGTGGCTGCCCAAACGGAGGTGTTCCCATGAGAACACCTGCCATTTGGGGGCAGCCCCACTGACATCACAAGTGATGTCAGTGGAGAGCTTCCGGCTCTGTTAGAGCCGAAAGCTCTCTGGGGCTTGCGATGGGCGAGACCCTACCACAAGGGTTTCATCGCAAGCCCGATGATCGCGATGGTCTTGACCATCGCGACCATCATCCTGGCCACAGCTATGCGAGCGGCCAAGAGGCCGCTCCAAAAAAAAAAGAAGCTCAGCCCTGATTCAGAGTGAGCGCTCTGTCAGAGCGACCGGGTCTGAATCCAGGCCCATAGACCACTAAAAAATAATCATAAGGCCAAAACATGGCTTGAATCAGGAATAGTAGGTAACTATAGATGTAATAAAAAGGTTTGTCTGACATGTAACTACATTTACGCGAAACCGCGTGAATAATATTGTGTCAAGTGTTAATGGAGAGTTTTTCCCAATTAAACAGTTTATTAACTGTGAATCCACATATTGTGTATACGTATTACATTTTCCATGTTCCCTACAGTATGTAGGTAGAACGACGAGATCTATCAAAAGTAGATTCAGAGAACACAGATGCAATATTATTAAGAAACTATCTACACACAGTGTTTCACGACATTTCCTTCATTTCCACAAAAGTGATCCATCTGGTCTAACTGTTACAGGAGATGAACAAATTAATGCTACAACGAGAGGAGGAAATAGATTTCAACATTTATGTATGAGAGAATCAGCGTGGATTTTCAAATTAGATACTCTGTATCCCCAGGGATTAAATGAGGCTCTAGATCACATCTCATTTGAATAATAGTTTCCTCTTCCCTAGGAGATTTATAGATCAAAGATTCAGACTTCCCTCATCCACCTCTAGCCCCTTGAGTGGTTTGACATCACCTGATGGTCACATACTGTACAGTGACAAATTAGCCCCCTTCATTTTTAGGGGGTATATAGATCAATGATCCAAGCTTCATCTACCCATCTTTAGTTTGTATAGTTCATATAGTCACAATGGACTTTGGATGCTCATTGGTACACTACTTCAACATAGAATTCGACAGTCCATTTCATGAGTTTTAGGTTCTCACTCTGTTACACAAAGATCATTACGCAATGTAGCTATAGTAATCAAATGGTAAACACAATTAATATAGGGTTCATTAGGAGAAGCTTAGCTTTCAGATCTGACTCCCCAATATTGAGATGGAGAGAAAGTCTATGAAAGACATCTGTCACTGTCAACATATTATCCCTTGATGAGGCATCTATAGAGCTCTGTCGCTATATTTTAGTTCAGATCAATATATAGTCATTGTGAGCAGGTGGCCCAATTTCCACCATTTCTGGGTCAGTTTGACTGTCAGGATTGCGACTATTTCAGTACATAAAGATAGATTACTGTTTCCAAAGTTCCTTTGTGGTCATTGGAGGAGCTATCCTGCTTGCTGGCGTTCTTCACATACAGGAGATAGAGAGTTAAAGTGATCATCTGTTTCCAAGGTGTTGTCAGGTTGTGAGGTTCCTAGATTGCTCATTATTTCAAACCTGATTCCATTTGGGTACATGTTCTGAACTTCCTATGGATCACAGACCTCTGGTATAAAGCCTGTTACTAACTGTGTCTCAGTGTCTGTGCAACGTTACTTTCAGGTCTTTCTTGGACTCCTGCCAGATGCCTGCTGTGCCTGTGGGTTGCTGTGAACTTTGCTATATCTCCGCTCATGTTCCAGCTAAACATCTGATGCCAGTTACCAGCCTCACTACAGAGCTCAGCATAGCCATTGCCTAAGTATTGCTTTCTGCTCCATTGCTGTTGTTTCACCTTTTGCTGTACTATTTACTTTGCCTGTTGCCTCTCGCTCCTGTGGACATCGAATCCATCTTCGTTACAGTAGTCAACTGCACCGTTACAGTTATCATCACTGCATCGCGGGGCTCAACCCCGCTCTGGATTCTAGTTACACCGCAGGGCTCAACCCCGCTTCAACCTTCATTGCATTGCAGGGCTCAACCCCACTCCGGATTCTAGTTACACCGCAGGGCTCAACCCTTTTCCAGAATCACACCGCTTCACAGGGCTCAACCCTGCTTCAACTTCATCGCATCACAGGGCTCAACCCTGCTCCGATCTCACCACATCACAGGGCTCAACCCTGCTCCGACCTCATCGCATCACAGGGCTCAGCCCCGCTCCGACCTCATCGCATCACAGGGCTCAACCCTGCTCCAACCTCACCACATCACAGAGCTCAATCCTGCTTCAACCTCACAGCATCACAGGGCTCACTCTTCTCTGGATCTCCATCACTACAGGGTTCCACCCAGGTGAAGCTCCTCTATACCATCCTGAGGTGTTAGCCTCATACTGGACTCGGGGTTCCCTACCATATAAACTTTTCTGTGTTAAAGACTATATGGGGGGTTTTCTCCTATACTCATTATTGCTTATGTGAACCTCAGTGTTGTTGAGACTTTATGTGAGACATGGCTATTATATTTCTCCTGTGAATAAATTCTATTTACTTTCATTCTGTGCTATCGAGATTTCATGAAAAGGTAATTCCTAAGCCACCTCAGTTTATTGTGCCTAGTAGGCCTGCCTCCTCCCTGGAGTCTCAAGTGTTGGCAGCCGTGACATTGATGAGGGACGTTGGTCGCCACCATCCTAGTCCCGGAAAATAGTGGACTGACTACACATTTAATACTTGAGCCATACTCTGACTACCACTTTGGTGTTTAATTAAACTATATACTCCTTGATGTTTATATTGAAGGATATGGACCCTTAGGTGTTTTTCCAAAATAATTATATTTAGGTACCCTAGTATATGTAGTATAGATGACACTGTGGGTCCACTCCATATAATTTCCATTATCCCATCTATCACTAACCATTTTTATTTTCATTTTTATTTTCTCAACCTTTCATTTTTCCAATTTATGCCATTTCATTCTATGAGACTTCTATGTTTGATGTGCGAATTATTGTGTACATATATATATATATATATATATATATATATACACTACCGTTCAAAAGTTTGGGGTCACCCAGACAATTTCATGTTTTAAATGAAGACTGACTTTTATTTATCAAATGAGTTGCAAAATGAATAGAACATAATGAATAGAACATATAGTCAAAACATTGGCAAGGTTAGAAATAATGATTTTTATTTGAAGTAATAATTTCGTCCTTAAAACTTTGCTTTTGTCAAAGAATGCTCCTTTTGCAGCAATTACAGCACTGCAGACCTTTGGCATTCTAGCTGTTAATTTGTTGAGGTAATCTGAAGAAATTTCACCCCACGCTTCCTGAAGCACCTCCCAGAAGATGGATTGGCTTGATGGGCACTTCTTGCGTACTATATGGTCAAGCTGCTCCCACAACAGCCCAATGGGGTTGAGATCTGGTGACTACGGTGGCCACTCCATTACAGATAGAATACCAGCTGCCTGATTCTTCCCTAAATAGTTCTTGCATAATTTGGAGGTGTGCTTTGGATCATTGTCCTCTTGGAGGAGGAAAGTGACTCCAATCAAGCGCTGTCCACAGGGTATGGCATGTGGAGGGATATTATTCAAAATCCCTTTTACCTTGTACAAATCTCCCACTTTACCAGCACCAAAGCTTCCCCAAACCATCACATTACCTCCACCATGCTTGACAGATGGTGTCAGGCACTCTTCCAGCATCTTTTCACTTGTTCTGCATCTCACAGATGTTCTTCTTTGTGAACAAAACACCTCAAACTTCCTCTGTCCAATGTCTGTGTTCTTTTGCCCATATTAATCTTTTCCTTTTATTGGCCAGTGTCAGATATTGCTTTTTCTTTTCCAATCTGCCTAGAAGGCCAGCATCCCAGAGTCGCCTCTTCACTGGCGTTTTGCGGGTACCATTTAATGAAGCTGCCAGTTGAGGACTTGTGAGGCATCTATTTCTCAAGCTAGAGACTCTAATGTACTTGTCTTCTTGCAGTTGTGCACTGGAGCCTCCCACTTCTCTTTCTGCTCTGGTTAGAGCCTGTTCTCTGAAGGGAGTAGTTCACACCGTTGTAGGAAATGTTCAGTTTCTTGGCAATTTCTCACATGGCATAGCCTTCATTTCTAAGAACAAGAATAGACTGTTGAGTTTCACATGACAGTTCTAATTTTTTGGAGAGTATAATCAAACCCACAAATGTGATGCTCCAGATACTCAACTAGCTTGAAGGAAGGCCAGTATTATAGCTTCTCTAACGAGCAAACCCGTTTTCAGCTGTGCTAACATAATAGCACAAGGGTTTATAATCATACATTAGGCTTCTAACGCGCTTAGCAAACACAATGTACCATTAGAACACATGGGAACGCCTGCCGTTTGGGGAGGCCCCACTGACATCACTAGTGATGTCAGTGGAGAGCTTCCGGCTCTGACAGAGCCAGAAGCTCTCCGGGGCTTACGACAAGTGAGACCCTACCCTAGGGTCTCGTCGTAAGCCCCGATGGTCGCGATGGTCTCTGACCATCGCGACCATTACCCGAGCGGTCGTTAGAGCTGTTAACCCACAGCCTAACGACCGCAACAGAGGCGGGCGGTCAGGATGCAAGTGGCCGCCCAGTTTCTGAGCGACCGCTTGCATCCTCCGACCGCCTCTGAATGAGGCCCAAAGTCCCTCCACCACCAGCATTGCAGCTTGATACTATCACCGAGCGAGTCCTCAATTGACGGACCGCATTCTACTCACAGCCCTCCCCCACCCTGCTCCACGGCAGCCTGTGCACTTCGGCTGCAGCTCTACACCGTCTGAGAACATTGGATCCGGGACAGGCTCAAGCACGGACACACTGCACTAAGGTTCTATTTCAATAATGTATTGACTGTGCTTTTAATTAACTTTGAATGCGGACATTTCTCACACTGGGACGCCAGTAGTGAAGATATTATATCAACTAACGGAGCTTTGGTGTGGTTATTGATTGCATGCGGAATGGGACATTCATTGAGTTTAATTGCTGCTTAATAGTGACAAGCTATTCATTTTCAAAGATCGGGACCTTGTTTGGTATAGTAACTTCAACAATTGAGAACAAGTAAATTGGTATTTTTAAGATTCTATTGTTGTGTGTTGTATGTTCAGTGATTTATGTTGTGATTCATATATTCAAATTTTTGTATACTATTGAAGCCTCCTGTTTACCAACAGACAGCAAACCTTATTCATTTGGTATCCTATTCATTATATACAGTGTTTAGCGCAGTAAACCCTTTTGTTATAGTTAATTGCAGCCTCCGGGCTGAGTAGTAGTTGAATACAGAGCTATGATTAATTGTTTGTTTTTTTCAAACTGGGCAGTAGCCCCTTGACGGACAGCAGCACAGCACCCCTGCGCACCTACGCTGATGACAAGTGTGGCTAACACGCACACACAAAAAATTGTTTTTATTTTTTCACTGGTGGTTTGGCAGGCTAACACGCACACACCAAAACATTTTTTTTATTTTCACACTGGTGGTGTACACACAAAAAATTGTTTTTATTTTTTCACTGGTGGTGTGGCAGGCTAACGTACACACATCAAAAAATTGTTTGTTTTTTTCACTCTGGGGGTGAACCTCCTGAAAGAGGTAGCAGCCCCTTGACAGATAGCAGCACAGCACCCCTGCACACCTACACTGATGACAGGTGTGGCAAACATGCACACACAAATTTTTTTTGGATTTTTGGGCCGCAGCCCCTTGACAGACAGCAGCACAGCACCCCTGCGCACCTGCGCCAATGACAGGTGTGGCTAACGCACATAGAAAAGAAATTGTTTGTTTTTTTGGGCAGCAGCCCCTTGACAGACAGCAGCACAGCACCCCTATGCACCTATGCTGATGACAGGTGTGTCTAACACACACCTGAAAAAAAATGTTTTTGTTTTTTTTCACAGTGGTGGGAAAACCCCTGAAAGAGGCTGCAGTCCCCTGACAGACAGCAGCACAGCACCCCTGCTCACCTACGTTGATGACAGGTGTGACTAAAATGCACACAATAAAAAATTGTTTAGTTTTATTTTTTCACATTGGGGATGGGTGAAGAGCACCCCTGAAGGACAGAGCACCCCCTGGACAACACAGCGTAGCTGCCAGCCTCTATGGACAACAGCCAGTCCCTATGGACTACAGCCAGCCAGCCCCTATGGACAGGAAAACAGCCAGCCAGCCCCTCTATAGACAACAGCCAGCCAGCCAGCCCCTCTATAGACAACAGCCAGCCCTTATGGACAGGACAGCAGCCAGCCCCTATATGGACATTAAGCAGCCAGCCTCTGAGCGACAACAGTAGCCAACCCCTATGCACAGTGTCACTCTTCACTCTCCACAGCCGGATTGAAAAATGGCGGCGATTGCGGGACCTTTATAGAATCCAAAACCCACGAGAATCCGACAGTGGGATGATGACGTTTTCCCTCATTTTCAGATATGAGTCAGGTGGGAGAATCCAAGCCGACTCGAATCTGACTCAGATCCCCTTAGTTCAGGTGGGTTCGGATCTCTGAGATCCGAATCCGCTCATCTCTAATTACTCGTGGCATTTTGTGGTGAGTGAACACTATCTCACTATTGGAGTTTGCAGCTGAATATACAGTATATCTAGGGCAGTCAGATAGGTAGAGGGTGACTACTATTTACTGGGGGTTGGGAGGGGTGTGCACAGTGCTGAATCTTTGCTCTGGGTGACAGAAACCCTAGCTTCACCCTTGCGGGTTGTCTAAGTGCTGCTGGAATTGGGGTGTTTGTAGTGAATGCTTGCAGAGGGGGGCACCAACAACTATCTCGCCTTCGAGCTCCTGGCATGACCTTACGTCACTGTCTGTTTACATTGCCCAGGTGTTGCAAAAGCCATTAAATACCTGTCTTCATATTTGCAGTAGTTAATGTAACAGTAAAAACCAAATAAACCAGAAGCATCTTCTGTATAACCCCTTTTTCTTGTCTTATCTAAAAGTCACTTTTTTCTATAGCTTTGTAACACAGGGATGCAGTAAGGTAGCCGACGGTCGAAATGCCAACTGCCGGCTTCCCGACTGTGCAATCCTGACAGGGGACTAATGATATGCGTTAAAATCCCGATGCCTATCATTATCCCTACACTGGGAGCCCGACCCCCGGCATACCGAACGAAGGTAAGCCGTGTGGGAGGCGCGGATAGCCGTGGGGGGGTTAGGTTTAGGCACTTACCGGGAGGATTAGGGTGCGGGGTAGTTAGGGTTGGAATTAGGGTACTAAAAAGGTGGGTTAGGGGGTAAATAGGACAGGGGAACCGTATTTACCGTTTCCCTGTCAGGATTCCAAACATTGGGTTGCCGCTGTCACTGTACTGACAGCCGGCATCTCCTCCGTCGGTATTTCATACCGATTCCATGTCATCATCATACAACAGAGGTTCATCGAGACTCGTTACCCCCTATGTCCCATACAGCCTAATGCTTCCTGTGTTATTTCCAGTCTTGTGCTTCCTGTGTCACCTCCTGCTCCATGTGTCATTTTAGCCACATGCCCCATGTCACCTCCTGCCCCCTGTGTATTTCCATCCACATCCTCCCCCAGTATATCTTCAGTTGCCTCCTTCCCCTGTGCCTCTCCATCCAGGAGCCTTATCACTCCAAGGGGTCTATTCATGAAGCAGGGAAAAGCCCTGTTTAGCTGAAATCAGGGCTCTTCTCTGCTTCATGCAATTCATGGAGCATGTTACTGTGGAGAAGTTTATTACTTCTCCAGCGGTGTACCTGCTCCATGCCTGCATCGCATCACCAGGGGGGGCTTGTACAATTTACTCAGGCCCAGGCTTCCAGAGGGGCCTGGCGGGGGCCCGGGTCTGGCACCCCCCCTCCTCTTTTCCTCACAGCAGCCCAGCACACAGCGTGTGCTGGGATGCAGTGGGAGATTACTGTGGCTGCTGCTCAGCAGCTGCGAGCAATCTCATATGCCTGAGGGGGGAAGCGATCACACTGATCGTGCCCCCCCTATCTTTGCGCTGGGCTGAGGGGCTCACAGCGCCACCTCCCCAGTGTTTTTTTTCCCAAGGGGGTGTGGCCACATCTCCTGCGATTAGGCCACGCTCCCTCTTTACCTGGGCCCGGCGGTGCTTTCTACGGCCCTGCGTATCACCATACTTAACAGAAAACTCAGCTGTCCATTCCTATGCTGCGTACACATTCGCCATTTGAAGATGGCGTAATCTGTACCGCAGGCCGAACAGAGCAGGGAAGTTCCATACTTACCTGCTCTCTGTCTGGCACCCAGAGCTGGCTCCGCCCCCTTTTGCTCAGCATTATTTGCAGCAGGTCTGACATGTTCTGCTGCTTTCAGACATCGGCGCATGCGCAGTGAGAATACAGGCATATCGGGCTCCCGACATGTCGGTTTACTCACTGCCCCAGGGACTGTGGAGGGGCCAGATAGCGCATGAAGATGTCGGAGAGGTAAGTATACATGAATGGCTACTAAACTTCACTATATATCTATCGATTCCTACCTATCTATACCTTCTAACAATCGATTCCTGCCTATACCTTCTAAACAATATTCCTTCCTATACCTTCTATAACTGTCGCTATTCAGCGTAATGAGTCGCACTTGAAATAAATGCTTTCAGACTTTGAATGTGGTTCCAAAGCACAAAAATATATTATTCAATATAAAAACAGATGGTTAGACGCTGTGATCTAAATACAATTAGCGCAAATAAATCATACAGTCCCAAAGTACAGTTGTTACATACGCACACGTTCTGGGCCCAGATACCGGCATCAGCATTAAAAACCTCCGTCAACAGCACAGCAAGAAGACTCCAGACTGGGGTCAGAGAGCGCACATATATACTCTTGCAGGGATAGGCAATACAATAGACAAGTTTGACATGATTCCATTGGTTCTTCTTAAAGGTGCTTTTGTTTCAGGATAGTTCATAGGTCAATTCAAATAGACACAAACAGCCTCCAACCGCCCTTTGTGTCCTTTTTCCTGCTGCATGCTAATCTAAGCTGCTAACATTACAGAGTACATTTTAATGTTTTAACTCTCTATAGTCCATAGTTTGCAGATGCATGTTCCAATCTTCTCACCAATGATACCGGAAATCTGTTGAGACACAGTGGATCAGTACAACACCAAACACGGTCTGCTTACCATGTACTAAACCTTAGATATCAAATAATCTTTATTTCACAACATTAATAATTACTGAGTAAACCTTGAATATTACACTTTAATACTAGGGAACCTTTTATGTAAGTGTGCAGTGTGTAAGTATTGGGGAATAATGAAAAGACGCTAGTTAGCGCTGTGCGACTTTGTGTTTTGTGGAGTACATTATGGTACATGTTATGCAGGGATAATCATTTTATATGTTTTAGTGACTGTATTTACATGGTTAGGACTTTTAACTTCTCTCTATTGCGTGGGAATCACACAACGCTAAATAATAGCATCGCGGTACGTACTTATAATGGCGAGTTTCACTAAAATGGCGCTGGGCGGCCAGTCACAAAATGGCATCTCATTGCCATTCGCAAAATGGCGTCGCACAGATCTAATTTTAAACCAATCCTGTCTCAGCCAATTATCCGGCTTCGACAGTCCACCCTTTGATAGCAAACATGCTATCATACTCTGATTTTAAAATTAATTTAGGCTTACATTATGACATATTATTCAATGTTATATTATGGGATGGCACAAGGTGGTTCTTAATCCATCAATAATGTGTCTCTAGGAGGGGACATAAAACTACCCTTATACGCACACCGCGGATCTTGGGAGATCATGGGAAAGATGTGGGGATGCACCAATCCTATAAAGGAAATCTTTTCGGGGGAATAGGGACTTACATTATTTGAGATGTTTAAAATAACATTTTAATAATGCCTTTATGCATGTCTAAATCTTGTACATTATACGATGGTACCTCCTAGTTCAGGGTTGTAATGCAGTTCTACATTTACCTCAGTATTCAGTATTCAGTCAGTATTCACATTGTTACTACTGACCACCATCATAATTTCATTCTTCCGGTTTACCTTATCTTTATATTTTCCACATTTCAACACAGTAGGAACACACCTGACACATATGCAAATTACTATGATGACAGCCAGTATGAGGATCAGGAGTTTACCTATACTTGCAATCTTTTCCTGGACCCATTCTCCTAGGCCTGAGAACCATTTCACTGGGTTCAACCAAGAAACCCATTCCTCTACCTTCTCGTCTACTTCAGCCACTGAAGCATTATGGTTCTTTTGAAATTCCTCTTTTAACTGCAGAATTTCATCCATTCTCTGGTCTATTATCTCCTTGGGATCGCTGGTATCGTTTGTAATATAAGCGCAACACTTACCTCCAAATTGGGTGGCCAAAGTTACGCAATACCTCCCAGTGACAGCTGTTAAATAATTTAACACTAGTCTATGTTGCACGAGTTCTTTCTTGTAAGCTTGCAACTCCCTACCTGTATAGCTGAATGTGTCATCATACATCTCGGTGATATTATCTATTAATTTAGCAAGATCTTGGATGTATCTAAAATTCAGTGTACCCCGAGCGATCCTGGTGGGATCCAATGCTACTAAAACTTGAAAGCCAGTTGTCTCACTAATTAACTGAGTGGCTTTATGCACATCACCAGGTATCATATTTCTTTTGTCTCTGTGTTCATACTGTGTGTGAAGGTATGGTGATGGTGTGTCTTTATGAATACTAAGCATTTCACCATGTGTAAGGGTCATAACTTCTGGAATTACTCTTCCCAAATAACAGAAACCTTCGGAACTCGGAGAGAGCCACTTATACGCTTTCCTTCCACATATAAAATATACATCATCGGGGAGAACATAAGGAATAGTAAACATCATTACTGTCATACACATTTCTCTGGCAAGTGATCCTACTTCAGGTTCTCCCATTTGACTCATACAAGTTTCGGGTTGTATTATCTTGGCACAATACCCTTCTGGTACCCTACCAATCATTTCTTTGGTGGGACTATGGCCCTCATTCAGAGCCGTACGCTCTGAGCAGAGCGCACGCTCTGAATGAGGGCCGCCCTCCATAAAAATGGAGCGTCCTCCTGGACGCTCGTATAGCTGTGGGTCACCACCCACAGCCTATACGAGCGTGCATTTTGATGGCCGCGATGGTCGTGACCATCGCGACCATCGAAACTGCGAGCCGGAGCCTGCGGTTGAGGTTTTCAACCGCAAGCTCCGGAGTGATTTTGACTCTATCAGAGCCAAAATCACTCCCACTGACATCACTAGTGATGTCAGTGGGCCGGCTTCAGACGGGAGGCGTTCCCGAGGGAATGCCCCCGTCAGGGAGGCACGCCCCAGGCACTCCCACCAAAGGGGACGTGCTATCAATCAACATCGACAGCACGCCCCCTTTGATCAGACACAATGAGCGAAGGACTTTCCTTCGCTCGTCGCGTCTGGCGCATGCGCACGATGGAGCTCCCTCCGTCGTGCGCATGCTCAGTGCAGAACATCGACCCACTTGCGAGCGGACAGCCGCTCGCGAGTGGGTCTGAATCAGGGCCTATATTTATACCGGAAGTGTCTTCCACTTGACCTAATTGTGCGTAACAGTTCATAATTCATAGGCTCACGATCAGCTCTTAGTGAGAAGATCTTCGTCTGATTATTCTCAGTCACCTCCCACCTTCCTGGTTCATTGGAGTTGGTGATGTTTGAACATAAGAGTGATTTATCTACTTGGTTATGGTGGAGTTTAAAATGGGGTGGTTTGGTATTAAGAAATTCTTCCATCTAGTGCATGCCCTCTTTGTGATTCTTTGATTTCAGAGACATTTAATGGAAATGGCACTAATCCTACATTATGCTGTCCTTGGGGCACATGAGAACACACCCAACAATTGGTTTGGTTTAAAATTTTGCCCACCATGGTGTGATAGTCCTCTAAAGGATACCCACCCCAATACTGATTATACTTGGGTTGACACCATTGGAAGCATCTCTCATTAATTACGGACCCACAGAACTTACACATACAATAATCCTCAGATGATAGACCTTCACACTGTCTCTGAGTATCCAAAATAGCAGATCTCTTAACAATTACTGTACTAAGATTGGTCAAACACTCCCCTGATTGGCATAGCACTCCTCCTTTCGACTCCACTCCATCACTACAGCCATCAGCTCCCATCTCCTCTATCGGTCCCCTGTCACAGAAACCAGAGATCCCCGAACAAACCAGGATGATGGAAACTCTGGAAGAGAATACAAAAATGAACACAGCAGACCAGTCCATTGCCATAGCAAGGACCTGCACATTTCTTTAGTTCAGATATCTTCACGGCAACCTTTTAACCCTCCTGGAACAAGCTCGCGATCGACAGGTCCACATTATCTGCCTTGTCTCCGCCTTGTTTCTCCACCAGTTGGTTGACCTTCTTGCAGTGATTGGAATGGTTCCAGGTATCTCTCTCGGCCACCTTCAAAGATGTGGTACTCGTCAGCAACACCTGATACGGACCTTCCCAACGATCAGTCAAACAACCTAAACGCAAGAAATTTCTGATCATAACATATTCTCCAGATTCAACATCATGACAGTTTGTTTCAGGCATATCATGGGACAACAATTTCAGTTTCTGCTGCTGCTGTTTTAACTGTTTACTCATTGATATAAGATACCTTACAGTTACCTTGTTGTTACCTTTCAAGTCTTCCTGTGGACTTATAATCAAATGAGGTTGTCTACCAAACAGTATTTCAAACACATCAGTGCACACTAATACATACTTGAGATTCCTGCAGGGTGGTAATTGGATTAAATCAATTTGTGTTACCTGGAATGGTCCATCAGTCGGAGGAATGTGAGATGGTTCGGTAGGGATCGTTTTCCCAATTTTTTCCTCAAGCAGGACTTTGCTCTCTTTTCCGCTTGAAAAAAAAAACTCGGTGCGCACCAGTATGCTCTCACCAATTTGCACATACCTTGCTTTCCCAAATGAGTCAGACCGTGCACTGCCTCAGCCAGACTGTGGTAGTATGGCTTGGGAGCCACTGGCTTACCTTGTCCGTCCCTCCAGAGTCCAGAGGACTCTTGCCCACATCCCTTGGACTTCCAGACTGACTTTTCCTGGATAGAACACAAATTTTGCATCTCAATTAATTTCAGCATATCAATTGTTTGAAAAATCATGATTTGTTCAATTGGTACATTCATTTTTAATCCTGCTGCCCATTTTGCAGCTTCGTCTGCCCTGTTGTTGCCCAGTTACACCAGATCATCCTCACATGTATGGGCTTTACACTTAATTACTGCCACTGCCTTTGGCAATTGGATTGCTGTTAATAGTCCTTTTATATGTTTGGAATGTGCAATTGGTGTGCCTGCTGCTGTCATAAATTTTCTCAGACACCATAAGGCACCGAAATCGTGTACTACCCCGAAGGCATACCTAGAGTCAGTGTAGATATTAGCAGATTAACCTTTCACTAATTCACACGCTCTCTTTAGTGCCACCAGTTCTGCCACTTGGACTGAGTATGGTGGTCCTAAAGGTTCGGCTTCTATAACGTCCTCGTCATTTACCACAGCATAACCTGTACATAACTCTCCAGTGTCAGTTTGTCTATGACAACTCCCATCCGTGTAAAATGTCACATCTACATTTTCTAAAGGTGTATCCCGTATGTCAGATCTTGCAGTAAAGGTTTGATTCACATATTACATACAATCATGTGCATCAATATACCTGCAGAACTCACCTGTTGCTAGCGGCTCACCTCTCTCCACCCTTTGTGCATCATGTTGCACATATGGTAAATATGTAGCTGGATTTAACGCACTGCATCTTTTGATGGTGATGATTGCAGGTGCTATTAAGCCTAGTTCCCATTTTGTGAACCTAGCTGAGGAGACATGTCTGGTTTGTGCAGAGTTTAGCAAAGCAGATACAGCATGGGGAGTATAGACAATCATATCATGGCCTAGTACCACATCCTCACTCTTACTGACCAATAGAGCAGTTGCTGCTACACTTATTAAACACGTTGGGAGTGATCTTGCCACAGTGTCTAATTGTGCACTGTAGTATGCTACGGGCCTACTGGCATCACCATGTTTTTGTGTGAGGACACCTGCTGCACAACCATCGGCTTCCATACAATACAAATCAAAGGTTTTTCATAATCAGGTATTCCCAATGCAGGTGCTCTTGTCAGACTATCCTTAAGATTAAGGAAAGCCTGCTCTGATTCCTCCGTGTATGACACGATTGGGTTTTGAGGAAGAGACTAAGGACCTTATTCAGAGTCGGTCGCAAGCACCGATGTGCTCGTAACCAAATTGATGGTTAATCCTGCGCATGTGGCCGCAGTGCACGTGCGCAAGCCATGGAGCGACAGAGAAACTGTCACTCCGGAGCTCGTTACCAAAGGGGTGGCTGTCGATGTTGATCGACAGCTCACCCCGTTTGGTAGGCGGGCCGTGGGGGGTGGTTTCCAAAATGGAGGCATTCCTTAACGAATGCCTACCATTTTGTGGGCGGCCGCACTGACATCTTCAGTGATGTCAGTGGGGAGCTTCCTGCTCCATCAGAGCAGAAAGCTCCCTGGGGCTTACGAGCACCCAGACCCAACCTTAGGGTCTGGTCGTAAGCCCCGATGGTCGCGATGGTGATCACCACCGCAACCATCAACCTGGTCGGTCATTAAGCTGTGGGTGGTAACCCACAGCTTAACTAATAACCAGGAGGCCGCACTTTAAAAATTAAGCAGCCGCCCCCATTCAGAGAGAGCGATCGCTTCTTGCGACCACCTCTGAATGAGGGCCTAAGTCCTGTAATGGCAAGGCCAAAATAGAAAAACCTGGGATCCACATTCTGCAGTATCCACACATTCCCAAGAAAGTACGAATTTGCTGTTGATTCTGCGGCAGTGTCATGTTCTGTATGGCCTGGATTCTGTCATTTGTGAGATGTCGTAACCCCTGAGTTAGGCAGTGTCCTAAATATTTAACCCTGGACTGGCATGGCTGTAGTTTGTCCTTAGCAACCTTGTGTCCTGTTTGCGAGAGATGAAGCAACAAAAGTTTAGTATCATTTAAACATGACATAAATTAATCAGAACATAACAATAAATCATCCACATATTGTATTAGAACAGATCCATTGGTAGGTTGAAAAGATTGTAAACAGTCATGTAGGGCCTGGGAGAAGATACTGGGGCTGTCTATGAAACCCTGGGGAAATCGTGTCCATGTGTATTGTACACCCCTGTATGTAAAGGCAAATAGGTACTGACAGGATGAAGAGGTACAGAGAAGAAAGCAGAACAGAGGTCAATGACAGTGAAATGGGTTGCATTGGGTGGGATCTGCATAAGAATGACAGCTGGATTTGGCACTACGGGATATTGGCTCTCTACCACCTTATTAACCCCTCTAAGGTCTTGTACCAGCCTATAACCCCTCCCACCACTCTTCTTTACAGGAAAGATGGGACTGTTGGCTACACTTGCTGTAAGAACTAAAATTCCAGCTGTAACAATCGCTCAATTATGGGATAAACCCCTAATTCTACCTCCTGTTTTAATGGGTACTGGGGAATTTTAGGAGCTTGCCTACCACTTTTTAGATTTACCATTACGGGACTTACATTTGCCATTAATCCAGTGTCCTGTCCATCCTTGGTCCAAAGCGAATCTGGAATTTGGGATAACATTTGATCTACCTGAGATGGAATTTTATCTGAACCAGTAGAGTGATACATTATCCTTTGGGGAGTGTCCAACATATCCCTTACCTCGTGTGCAACTCTCTCAGGGATATCTAGAAATATACCATCAGGGGTACAATATATGACACATCCCATCTTACATAACAAATCCCTTCCCAGTAGGTTAGTAGGAGCCGCTGCTGCCAGGAGGAAAGAATGCCTGGTATGCAATGGGCGATAGTGACCTCTGTGGATTTTGTTAAAGGATAATGTTGCACTTTACCCGTTACACCCATTGTTGGTATTGTCTCGCTGGTTACCTGTAAGTTAGCGGGAGATTTTATCACTGACCTGGTCGCCCCTGTTTCTACAAGAAAAGGATATTTTGTACCAGCTACATCAACCATCATCACCAGTTCTTCCCTAGTACTTCCTTAGTTAACCTGACTATCTGTAGACTACAGGTATGACCTGACCCCTAGCATTGACTCTCACCCTCCAATACAGCATTTACAGCTTCATTGGAGCTGGTGACGGCTGGAAATTACCTGTACTCTGTGTATATCCCTTATGAGGATATCCAGGTACTACCTGGTTAGGGGGTCCTGCCCTCTTAACCTTACAGCTCCTACTTATATGTCCCACTTGGTTGCAGTTGAAGCACCTTCGTGAGTGGGGTGGGTGAAAGGATTGCTGTGTGGGTTGAGCGGAAGGGAAAGATGGTGGGTGTGGGTAAGGATATTGAGGAAAATATAGTGGTTGTAGATAGTATGGGATTTGAGGCTGTGTGTGATAAGTGGGGTAAGGTTGTGTTTGAGGTGGTGCAGGATTGGTGAGGACGTGTAGCTGTGCAGGTGCATGTGTGTCTGTTGGCTGTGATGTTATAGTCATTCCTTCTAGAGCTTGAATACTAACAGCCATTAGTTTCTCGCTCTGGGTCTCTCTCTTTTAAAAGATGTTCTTATCATGTTCACTAGCGGATTCTATGAGGGTGTCTACAGTGACTCCCCTCCAGCCAGGTTGTGAGGTCTGAACTCGGGTCTTTAGGCTTTCTTTTAGACCATCCATAAGTACAGTGACGATCATTCCCCTGTGATGAGTGCTATCTTTAATATCTTCTAACCCAGTGTACTGGGTGATAGCCTGCAGAGCTCAGTTACAGTAATCCTCTGCAGATTCACTCTCTTTTTGTTTTATGGTGAAAATTTTGCTCCAGTTAACTACTATTGGAAAATATACACCCAATTGAGTTATAATACGGGAAATGTTACCTTGGTTAATTTCATCTGGTAAGGGAACATCTACATCCAATACACAATCCGCAATAAACTTTGTCACATCGGTATTGCGTGGAAGATAAGCTCTTAACATCACTTGCCAATCTTTGTTGGTTGGCTCGTGAGCACTACCCAAATATTTAAAAAATCTTTGGCATTTGGCTAATTCCTTTTTAGGTTCGGGGAAATCATTCATTATGGAATTTAGCTCCACTCTTGTCCAAGGACAATGCATTGCTACCTCTCTTGTGGGCACTACACCGTTTGCAGCCGCATTCCCATTCGGAACAGTTATTGTTCAGATGGGATGCAGACCGGCCGCACTGCTACTTTTGACCTTGTTACCTGGCTGGGGATTTAGGCCCTCATTCAGAGGCGGTCGTTAGATGCAAGCGGTCGCACTGAATCAGGGACAGTCAAGATACTTTCACTTACCTGCGGACGATATTAACAGGATGCGCCCACACACCAGGAAGAATAACCTGGCTGCACCTAGGACCTCATTCAGAGTCGGTCGAAGCGGCCGCACGGTCATACGGGAAAAGGGGCCGGATATGTAAATGATTCCCTCGCAAGTTGTGTCCCTAAGTTCGGATCGGTAGCTGGCCGGCCAAGGGGAGGAAGCGGTCGGAATACAAAAAAATACGCCCCCTTCTCGTACGCATTACACGTCATCTCCGGGCATATAAGGATTAATCGAGACCATCGAGAACCATCGGAGCTGGTCGTAGAGCTTAAGGTTGACCATACCCTCTCTTAAGCTCTACGATCATGTCAGTGTAAAAACCTCCCGTGTCACATGTGCCATGATGCTACTTTGTTAATTATGCACTCCCATAAACCGTATGCACTCCCATAAAACACTGTTCGCATAATTAGGCACGCTTGCATCCGGATCTCCACTCCCCCGTTTTCAAGCACCTTCCCCTGTTACCACCCATAAACGCCTCAATCTGTCACTCAAACTTCCGACCTGGCTGTGTTCAAGGAGAGAGAAATTTCTGATCGTAGTGGCTAGTTTGCGCACGCGCATTGCGAACTTTACGCATGCGCAGTATAGCGAACATCGGTGGCGTACGACCGTGCGGCCACTTCGACCGACTCTGAATGAGGTCCCTAATCCCTTTTTGACTACCTTTCAACTGCTAGCATGTAGGTATTCCAATAATACTTACCCTTTTCAGTGATTTCGTCCACCCTCTACCCAGTTCACAATCACAATTTAGCCAAAACTGTGCGGTTCAATTACAATGCTCAAATAACCCTAACTGATCACTGAATACTGTAATCACACTGGGAGCCGAATCTACAACAAAGACAATAGATACCGTTCTACCACATAAGCAGGTGTATCTACTACCGAGCTACGAGGCCAACCCTTTCGCCTAGCACTTAAGGGTCCTACGATACCCTTAACTAGGGAACATGTTACCCCTACCAACAAATACTCACTGTTACACACCCTTTTCCTGCGCAGAAAAATACACATTTTCCCAGACTATGGGGCATATCCAATTACCCGCGGGACCTCTCCCGCGAGTAATTGAGGCTTGGAAGTCCCGCGGCGCGGGGTTTAGCTATTCAATAAAATAGCTTTTTCCCTGCGCCGTTAAATCTCTTGTAGCGCGCGGGAACACACTGTTTCTGCGAGCAACGCGGAAACAGTGTGTTAGTGCCAGCAGCGCGAGGCCGATTAGGCCGATATCATGCAGATTTTACCTCGCACCTACATGAGGTGCGAGGTAAAGTCCGACACCGGGAACTCGCGCGCGGGGTCTCGGGGACACCCGCGCGTGCATTCCCCGCTAATTGACTTCCGACAAGCGTGAAAATTAGATTGGATAATTGGATATGCCCCAATGGCAACACTGATCAATGTATTTGCAACAATGCTATCTATCAATCTCACCGTGCACTCTCAACGGCTTTGTTTAAAACACTTGGCAGCAATACAGGAAATATGTATACGCAATTGTGTGTCTAGTCGCATACACAATACGTATTATGACTTTACGCTATAGTACGACTTGGTCGCATACACAATAATGCGACTTCCCCTTTATTTTCACACAAAAAAACTATCGATGAAGGAAAACAAACTTTTTCTTCCCACGTCCCTGGATTCTCAATCAGCGCTCCTAAAGACACAATAACAGGTAGCGGACTCTCAGCAACAAAGTGATAGCAGATTTAGAAGGCACAATGCGTTCTCCTGCTAGGCGCCTCCACCTTTTGCTGAGAGATCGCTACCGAGTGTTACCTAGTGACCGGTAGCGTGATAAATACTGCGAGCCCCCAAGTATCGATTCCTACCTATCTATACCTTCTAACAATCGATTCCTGCCTATACCTTCTAAACAATATTCCTTCCTATACCTTCTAAAATTGTCGCTATTCAGCGTAATGAGTCGCACAAGAAATAAATGCTTCCAGACTTTGAATGTGGTTCCAAAGCACAAAAATATATTATTCAATATAAAAACAGATGGTTAGACGCTGTGATCTAAATACAATTAGCGCAAATAAATCATACAGACCCAAGGTACAGTTGTTACATATGCACGCGCTCTGGGCCCAGGTACCGGCATTAGCATTAGAAACCTCCGTCAACAGCACAGCAAGAAGACTCCAGACTGGGGTCAGAGAGCGCACATATATACTCTTGCAGGGATAGGTAATACAATAGACAAGTTTGACATGATTCCATTGGTTCTTCTTAAAGGTGCTTTTGTTACAACATAGTTCATAGGTCAATTCAAATAGACACAAACAGCCTCCAACTGCCCTTTGTGTCCTTTTTCCCGCTGCATGCTAATCTAAGCTGCTAACATTACAGAGTACATTTTAATGTTTTAACTCTCTATAGTCCATAGTTTGCAGACGCATGTTCCGATCTTCTCACCGATGATACCGGAAATCTGTTGAGACACAGTGGATCAGTACAACACCAAACACGGTCTACTTACCATGTACTAAACCTTAGATATCAAATAATCTTTATTTCACAACATTAATAATTACTGAGTAAACCTTGAATATTACACTTTAATACTGGGGAACCTTTTATGTAAGTGTGCAGTGTGTAAGTATTGGGGAATCAGGAAAAGACGCTAGTTAGCGCTGTGCGACTATGTGTTTTGTGGAGTACATTATGGTACGTGTTATGCAGGGATAATCATTTTATGTTTTAGTGACTGTATTTACATGGTGAGGACTTTTAACTTCTTTCTATTGCGTGGGAATCGCACAACGCTAAATAATAGCATCGCCGTATGTACTTATAATGGCGAGTTTCACTAAAATGGCGCTGGGCGGCCAGTCACAAAATGGCATCTCATTGCCATTCGCAAAATGGCGTCGCGCAGATCTAATTTTAAACCGATCCTGTCTCAGCCAATTATCCGGCTTCGACATATCGCATCAATGTGATGCAATATATAGTGATAATTATCATGAGCCACTTCATGTTCTTTATGAATAGACCCCCAACAGTGTAACAACAGCAACCTCATCCCCATTGTGACTCTCCAGCAGACTCATTCCACCCCTCATTCCCCCTGCATTTCTACAGCAGGCCTCATATGCCCCTCTACATGTCTCTCTGGCTCCAGCTACCCCCTGTTTGACAACAGCCCCCCATGTCAGTCCAGTTTCTCCCTGTCACTGCAGCTCTCCCATGCCACTCCAGCCATCCATTTGTCACTCTAAGTCACCCCTGTGTCACTTAAGTTTCACAATGAACTACAGCCTCCCCCCCACACTCCCCATGTATCACTCCTCCCCCCATTTCACAGATTCCCCCCCCCCATTACATCCATAACACTTACCACACTGGCTGGATTCTCCCTATCTACAAGGTCTCACTCATGCTGTGAGAAAGGGAGAGTCTACAAACTACTTACCACTATACAAATGTATTCAACAGTGTTTGTATACATTTGTAAAGTAATAAAATAGTTAGCAGACATCCCTTGCTCTCACTGTGAGCTCTCACAGAGATCAGATTACACTGCAGAAAGCCAGGCAGTTGCTCAACTGTCATCCACCCCTGTGGCTCCTGTTAGTTTTAAAGCACCGAGCTGCCACTAAAAATGGGACTGACCCAGAAAAACTGGCACCCTGCCTGCATTTTGTGTGATTGCTAGAATCACTGGCTACTATTCAACTGTGGGGTGAATCTCAGTTTGTATTGTGTTTCTGTACATAACTCCTATCTGTTCTTTGTATTGTTATATGCTTCATTTCCATGAATTAGTAGCTATAAGATATACAGTCAGATGCATAAATATTGGGACATTGACAGAATTTTCATATTTTGGCCTCTATTCACCACCACAATGGCTTTGAAACGAAACAAGCAAGATGTGCTTTAACTGCAGACTTTCAGATTTAATTTGAGGGTAATTACATCCAAATCAGGTGAACGGTGTAGGAATTACAACGGTTTCTATATGTGCCTCCCACTTTTTAAGGGGCCAAAAGTAATGGGACTATCAACTCAAAAGCTATTTCCTGGACAGGTGTGGGATATTCCCTCGTTATTTCATTATCAATTAAGCAGGTAAATGGTCTGGAGTTGATTCTAGGTATGACATTTGCATTTAGAAACAGTTGCTGTCGACTCTCAATTTGAGATCCAAAGAGCTGTCACTATCAGTGAAGCAAGCCATAAATTAGGCTGAAAAATCAAAACAAACCCATCAGAGAGATAGCAAAAACATTAGGTGTGGCCAAATCAACTGTTTGGAACATTCTTAAAAAGAAAGAACGCATCGGAGAGCTCAGCAACACCAAAAGACCAGAAAGACCACGGAAAACAAGAATTATTTTCCTGGTGAAGAATAACCCCTTCACAACAGTTGGCCAAATCAAGAACACTCTCCAGGAGGTAGGTGTATATGTGTCAAAGTCAACAATCAAGAGAAGACTTCACAAGAGTGTATATAGAGGGTTCACCACAAGATGTAAACAATTGGTGAGCCACAAAAACAGGAAGATCAGATTAGAGTTTGCCAAACAACATCTTTAAAAGCAATTACAGTTCTGGAACAACATCCTATTGACAGGTGAGACAAAGATCAACTTGTACCAGAGTGATGGGAAGAGAAGAGTATGGAGAAGGAAAGGAACTGCTCATGATCCAAAACATACCACCTCAGTGAAGCATGGTGGTGGTAGTGTCATGGCGTGGGCATGTATGGCTGCCAATGGAACTGGTTCCCAGGGGCGCCAAGAGGGGTGGGAGTGGGTACAGATTACCCGGGCCCGGGCTTCCTTAGGGGCCCGGCGGGGGCCCGGGTCCGGCGCCGCTCCTTCCCTCACAGCAGCCCAGCACACAGCGTGTGCTGAGCTGCAGTTGGAGACACAGCAGTCTCCTATGCCTGTGCAGGGGAGCGATCACAGTGATCACGCCCCCCCTTTGCGCCCCCTCCCCAGTGCGTGGCGCTGCAAATCTTTTTTTTTACTCGTCAAGGGGGCGTGGCCACGCCTCCCACAATTAGGCCATGCCCCCTATTACCGGGGCCCGCCACGGCTCTTGGCGGGCCTGCTGGTTCCTTTGTATTTATTGATGATGTGACTGCTGACAAAAGCAGCAGAATGAATTCTGAAGTGTTTCGGGCAATATTATATGCTCATATTCAGTCAAATGCTTCAGAACTCATTGGACGGCGCTTCACAGTGCAGATGGACAATGACCAGAAGCATACTGCAAAAGCAACCAAAGAGTTTTTTAAGGCTAAAAAGTGGAATGTTATGCAATGGCCAAGTCAATCCCCTGACCTGAATCCGATTGAGCATGCATTTCACTTGATGAAGACAAAACTGAAGGGAAAATGCCCCAAGAACAAGCAGGAACTGAAGACATTTGCAGTAGAGGACTGGCAGAGCATCACCAGGGATGAAACCCAGCGTCTGGTGATGTCTATGCGTTCCAGACTTAAGGCTGTAATTGCCTGCAAAGGATTTACAACATAGTATTAAAAAGTGAAACTTAGAATTAGGATTGTTTAGTTTGCCCCATTACTTTTGGCCCCTTAAAAAGTGGGAGGCACATATAGAAACAAAAAGAACAAAAGAACAAAAGTTATTTATGTAAAAGGAATAACACGATGTAAGATTTAACAATTAGAGTAAAAAGCAATGAAAATAGTACAGCCCGATACATACTCGTGCGCACTGGTCCCAGTATACAGTCATCAATCCAGAAGTCTGCGGTCGCAAGAAGATGCCTGTACACTGAGGTCAGCCCACAGCTTATATATAACTTACAGGTTTCAGAGTTAACAAAGGGACAAATTGACAGGTTCTCATTGGTTCTTGCTTCTGGTCTATCTGGTCATTGGTCAGTTCATACGGTGTCATCAGGGGTATGGCTCAGTCCTCAAACGGTCACATTGTGTAGCTTCCCGCCGAAGAACTGGTTAAAACTGGCTACAACACTGCATACAAGTTATAACATTCTATTCAATAACTCCCTATCATCCATAACTAGCGGACGCATGATGCGACTTCTTTGCCGATAGAAACGGATGTCTGCAAATAAACAAGGATTTAGTATGATACCAAACATGACATGTCCACTGTATTCTGAACCTTAGATATCTTTTAAGTACATATTACATCTTAATTATTGGCTAACAATACCTTTAATAACTCTGGTTATTAACTATAATGTGTGGGAACCATTTTATATGTATGAGTTCGCATATGTGCGTCTGTGTATTGAAATAGCAAAGAAGTGTCTGTATGTATGTGAATACGCATGTGTATGTGGATATTCATATGAACGTCTATGTGTATATATTAGGGGTGAGCGGGTTCGGATTTCTGAAATCCGAGCCCCCCCGATCCGAGTCCGATCCGAGTCAGGCTCGACTTTTCCCGCCTGACTCGGATCTGAAATCGAGGCAAAACGTCATCATCCCGCCTTCCGAGTCTCGCGGGTTTTGGATCCTATATAAGGTACCCGCGTCAGCGCCATTTTCTCACTCGGCTGTGCACAGTGAAGAGGTAGGGTGGGAGTTAGGGCTGTGTAGTGTAGTGTAGTGTAGTGCTGCTGTTGTCCACTACTTCAAAGTCCATAGGGGCTGGCTGTGTTGTGCTGTGCTGCTGTTGTTAATAGGGGCTGTGTCCACTACTTCAAAGTCCATAGGGGCTGGCTGGACTGTGTTGTGCAGTCAGTTCTCCATAGGGGCTGTGTCCACTCCAAAGTCCTGTGTAGTGTCCCAGTCCTAAAGGGGTGCTGTAGTGTTGTCCAGGGGGTGCTCTGTCCATCAGGGGTGCTCCCCCCAAGTGCTAAAAAAATAATATATTTTCTGTGTTTGTGAATTGTGAACGCAGTAGCCGCACATGCATCAACAAAGTAGTGCCAAGCGTGCGCCTGTGTCATAAGTAAAAGGCCGGCTGGCTTGACCGTTAAAGGGTGCTGTAACCCCCGAAAGTACACTCCAGTCCAAACCCCCCAAAAAATTATTTTCTGTGTTTGTGAATTGTGTGCGCAGTAGCCGCACGTGCATCAACAAAGTAGTGCCAAGCGTGCGCCTGTGTCATAAGTAAAGGGCCGGCTGGCTTGACCGTTAAAGGGTGCTGTAACCTCCAAAGTACACTCCAGTCCAAACCAAAAAAAAAATTATTTTCTGTGTTTGTGAATTGTGTGCGCAGTAGCCGCACGTGCATCAACAAAGTAGTGCCAAGCGTGCGCCTGTGTCATAAGTAAAGGGCCGGCTGGCTTGACCGTTAAAGGGTGCTGTAACCCCCAAAGTACACTCCAGTCCAAACCAAAAAAAAAATTATTTTCTGTGTTTGTGAATTGTGTGCGCAGTAGCCGCACGTGCAACAACAAAGTAGTGCCAAGCGTGCGCCTGTGTCATAAGTAAAGGGCCGGCTGGCTTGACCGTTAAAGGGTGCTGTAACCCCCGAAAGTACACTCCAGTCCAAACCCCAAAAAATAATATTTTCTGTGTTTGTGAATTGTGTGCGCAGTAGCCGCACGTGCATCAACAAAGTAGTGCCAAGCGTGCGCCTGTGTCATAAGTAAAGGGCCGGCTGGCTTGACCGTTAAAGGGTGCTGTAACCCCCAAAGTACACTCCAGTCCAAACCCAAAAAAATAATATTTTCTGTGTTTGTGACTTGTGTGCACTGTGGCTGCACGAGCATCCAAAAGAGCAGCACCAAGCGTGCGCCTGTGTCCCATAAGTAAAGAGCCGGCTGGCTCATTTCTTAAAGGGTGGTGTAACCCACAAAGTGCACTACTCTCCAGCAAAAATAAAAAAATATTTTCTGTGTTTGTGTGCGCTTTAGCCGCACGTATATATCAATATAACATAAATGGAGGACCAAACTTTCTCCGATAAAAATAAAATAGGGAAAGATCAAGAACCACTTCCTCCTAGTGCTGTTGCTGCTGCTGGGAGTTGTTCATCATCCCAGAGAGGAAGTAGGAACATCACTACTTTTACTAAACAATTGACCCTCCAACAGTCCCTAGCGATGAGGATGAAGTACGACAGCAGTCATCCTGAAGCAAAACGTATAACTGAGGCCTTGACTGCTATGTTGGTGTTAGACGTGCGTCCGGTATCCGCCATTAGTGCAGTGGGATTTAGACAATTGATGGAGGTAGTGTGTCCCCGGTTCCAAATCCCATCTAGATTCCACCTGCATCCTCAAAGCAGCAGCGACAAGCGTGCGTCTGTCTGTTAAAGGATGGTGTAACCCTCAAAGTGCGCTCCACAAACAATAAAAATATTCTAATTCTTTTTTCTGTCTTTGTGAATTGTGTGGGCTGTAGCCGCACTTGCATCCTCAAAGCAGCAGCGACAAGCGTGCGTCTGTCTGTTAAAGGGTGGTGTAACCCTCAAAGTGCGCTCCACAAACAATAAAAATATTCTTCTTTTTTTTTCTGTCTTTGTGAAATGTGTGGGCTGTAGCCGCACTTGCATCCTCAAAGCAGCAGCGACAAGCATGCGTCTGTCTGTTAAAGGGTGGTGTAACTCTCAAAGTGCTCCAAAAAAAAAACATCTATTTTTTAAATGTGTTTGTGACTTGTGTGCGATGTAGCCGCACGTGCATCAACATAGTAGCAGCGCCAAGCGTGCGCCTGTGTCATAAGTCAAGGGCTGGTTTGGACATCTGGTCCGGACTGAAGGACGTGCCAACAATTTCTGACAAGTCTACTGTCACTGCATATGATACTGTCCTCAAAGCAGCAGCGACAAGCGTGCGTCTGTCTGTTAAAGGGTGGTGACACCCTCAAAGTGTGCTACACAAACAATAAAAATATTGTTATTTTTTTTTCTGTCTTTGTGAAATGTGTGGGCTGTAGCCGCACCTGAATCCTTAAAGCAGCAGCGACAAGTGTGCGTCTGTCTGTTAAAGGGTGGTGACACCCTCAAAGTGTGCTACACAAACAATAAAAATATTGTTCTTTTTTTTTCTGTCTTTGTGAAATGTGTGGGCTGTAGCCGCACCTGCATCCTTAAACAGCAGCGCCAAGCGTGCGTCTGTCTGTTAAAGGGTGGTGACACCCTCAAAGTGTGCTACACAAACAATAAAAATATTGTTCTTTTTTTTTCTGTCTTTGTGAATTGTGTGGGCTGTAGCCGCACTTGCATCCTCAAAGCAGCAGCGACAAGCGTGCGTCTGTCTGTTAAAGGGTGGTGTAACTCTCAAAGTGCTCCAAAAAATAAAAAACAATTTTTTTAATATGTTTGTGACTTGTGTGCGATGTAGCCACACTTGCATCCTCAAAGCAGCAGCGACAAGCGTGCGTCTGTCTGTTAAAGAGTGGTGTAACTCTCAAAGTGCTCCAAAAAATAAAAAACTATTTTTTTAATGTGTTTGTGACTTGTGTGCGGTGTAGCCACACTTGCATCCTCAAAGCAGCAGCGACAAGCGTACGTCTGTCTGTTAAAGGGTGGTGACAACCTCAAAGTGTGCTACACAAACAATAAAAATATTCTTCTTCTTTTTTCTGTCTTTGTGAATTGTGTGGGCTGTAGCCGCACTTGCATCCTCAAAGCAGCAGCGACAAGCGTGCATCTGTCTGTTAAAGGGTGGTGACACCCTCAAAGTGTGCTACACAAGCAATAAAAATATTCTTCTTTTTTTTTCTGTCTTTGTGAATTGTGTGGGCTGTAGCTGCACTTGCATCCTCAAAGCAGCAGCAACAAGCGTGCGTCTGTCTGTTAAAGGGTGGTGACACCCTCAAAGTGTGCTACACAAACAATAAATATATTCTTCTTTTTTGTGTCTTTGTGAATTGTGTGGGCTGTAGCCGCACTTGCATCCTCAAAGCAGCAGCGACAAGCGTGCGTCTGTCTGTTAAAGGGTGGTGACACCCTCAAAGTGTGCTACACAAACAATAAAAATATTCTTCTTTTTCTTTCTGTCTTTGTGAATTGTGTGGGCTGTAGCTGCACTTGCATCCTCAAAGCAGCAGCGACAAGCATGCGTCTGTCTGTTAAAGGGTGGTGACACCCTCAAAGTGTGCTACACAAACAATAAATATATTCTTCTTCTTTTTTGTGTCTTTGTGAATTGTGTGGGCTGTAGCCGCACTTGCATCCTCAAAGCAGCAGCGACAAGCGTGCGTCTGTCTGTTAAAGGATTACATCGGTGACAGCATCCAAGTAGGCATGTCAGACAGTCCGTACCTGTACTGGCAGGAAAAAGAAGCAATTTGAAGGTCCCTGTACAAAATGGCTCTATTTTACCTGAGTTGCCCCCCCTCCAGTGTGTACTCCGAAAGAGTGTTTAGTGCAGCCGGGAACCTTGTCAGCGAAAGGCGTAGGAGGTTGCTTCCACAAAATGTGGAGAAGATGATGTTCATAAAATGAATTATCAACTCTTCCAGGGAGACCAGCCTCCAGAACGTACAGAGGGACCTGTGGTTGTGGATTCCAGCGGGGACGAATTAATACTCTGTGAGGATGAGGATGTACACAACACTGAAGAGGGTGAGGTATCGGTGGATGAGGAGGATGAGGATGACATCTTGCCTCCGTAGAGCCAGTTTGTGCAGGGACAGATTAATTGCCAGCTTGTTTTGTGGGGGCCCAAACAAACCAATCATTTCAGCCACAGTCGTGTGGCAGACCCTGGCGCTGAAATGTTTGGTTTGTTAAAGTGTGCTTGTCCTGTTTATACTTCATAAGGGTGGGTGGGAGGGCCCAAGGACAATTCCATCTTGCACCTCTTTTTTTTCTTTGCATTATGTATAGTTTGGGGCCTAGTTTTTCAAACTGCCATCCTGTCTGCCACTGCAGTGCCACTCCTAGATGGACCACGTGTTTGTGCCGCCCACTCGTATCTCTTAGCATAGTCATCCAGCTACCTCGGTGCAACCTTTTGGACATAAAAACACTATTGTGAGGTGTTCAGTGTTCAGAATAGACTGGAAATGAGTGGAAATTAAGGTTATTGAGGTTAATAATAGCATAGGAGCAGAAAAACCCACAAATTCTGTGATTTTAGCTGTTTTTATGCTTTTTTTCAAAAAAATACAGATCCAAAACACAAAACCCAGAACCCAAAACACGGAAGGGTGGTTTTGGCAAAACCAATCCAGATCCAAAACACGAAGAAAGATCCAGATCCAAAACCAAAACACAAAACACGAAAAGTGGCCGGTGCACACCCCTAGTATATATATATATGTGCGTTAGTTGCGTCAGTGTATGTGTATTGTGGATTCGCATTTGTGCGCATTGGATTGCACTGACGCAAGTAGCGTCCTAGTAACACGTCATCTGACCATAGACGACTGTATCCTCAGATAATAATTGTAAAGCGATCATATCCAATTATTTGACTTTGACACTATGTTATTATATAACACCAATCTCTGAGGATGCTCCTTAGAATAGAGACAAGATGTGATTCCGTGTGCATTTCTCTTTATTCTCTGCCAGGACTGGTTAATAAATGGTGACTTCCCCTTTCCGTCTCTGTCATATCATGCTGGTTATTTCCCAGGAATAATGCAGTGAGACAATAAGCCAGTGTGTCTGAGCAAGCAGCATGGTATTGGCAAATGTGGTAATGTTACTGCCAAGAGAACCATGGTATCTTAAGGGTTCTCAGAGAGGGGACATTTCGGATTTTACACCTGATAATTATAATTTCTTGTTGCTGAATATCACAGCAATAGGAACTAAAGTATCACTCATATTTATTAGAAGACAAATGTAGGGACAGGCCCTCGGTAGGAGCTCATCCTTGCAATGTGTTAGACGTGACCACTAATGTAATCACTGTATTTCTCCTTCAGGGCCCAGAGGCGCTACAGTGCATGAGAGGTCTGCTGACCATGCATGTGCGAGCACCCATCGCCTGGAAAATATTGCACACTGTAGCCCATAGGCTGGCACCATCCTGTTGCGGGTACCCTGTGGTGGAAGCGGGGTGGTATACAACGTTTTTTTTCAATATATTTTTCAACTCATCCCTGACAAAGGTGTGTCTAGTAGGTAGCGCAATGTAAGAGCCTGTTAGTGAATATTGTAACTAGATCTATTGATATGGGACTAATGAGTCAGCATAAAGGGATAAAATAAGTAAGTATAGCAATTTAATGTGGTTAAAATAGTAAAATGACAAGGTCTGAAAATAAGTATAGAGGAAAATATGTAACACAATTTAAAATACACAATTAAAAATGCACAATCACAAATGTCTGACAGTATGATGAACAATAAAAAAAAAAAAAAAAGCAATTTACCGTCCAATGGAAATTATAATATAGATAAAGTGGGACTGTTGGAACAGTCCTATCTATAGAAATACCAGTGCTGATGAAATTAGAATGATACAGGTGTAGATTTACTTTCCGTTGTTGTGATGTCAGAGAGTCATCAGAAATATAGTTCAGCAATCTGCAGGTTAATAACGATGGTGTAGAGGACGTTGGGTAGGGTCTAGTCGATTAAATGAATGTTTGGTGAGTGCATGCACCTCCTACCACATCCTGAGTGGCAGCCCGGTGGCTGCTTGCAAGAGTTGTTTAGATGTGAGAAAAACCTCCTTCTAGACGTAGGGCGCCGGTTCCCTGTGTGAGAGACGGCTGCCGCCTGGTTGGAAAAGGGCAGCTGCTTCTTCAGTCGCTCCGGCGGAGGGAGTGCACAAATCCCTCACCGCCGGTGTAGTTGTTTCTGGGGTCTGTCTGGCAACTCGGCAAGTAGAGGGGGCGTGGCCAACGCGTTTCACCCGCTAGAGATTGTGCAGGATTCGTCAGGGCTGTGTGGATGTGGAGTTTGCAGGATGTCCTTTATTTAAAGGGCTTGCTCTGTCCCTCCTTAATTGCTCATTGGGAGCCAGTTTGCAGTCGTTAGCAGTAAATGAGTTTTTTAAATGCTTGTGATCCTGAATCTAGATGGATATATAAATTGAAAACCCTTGCACCTAAAGGTCTCAATATTGACTTTGAATTCTCAGAATTCCTGAAGGAATGAACTCCAAGAAATGGAAATAAGTTTTGCAAGTGCATCCTACATACATACCACCCTGGTCACGCCCAAACACTTCCGAACTTGAAAGCTAAGTAGGGTCGGGCCAGACCAGTAATGAGTTGGGAGACATCTCATGAAGATCTGGTTATGTAGCAAGTATCACTGCAAGCTATATCCTTTTCACATCAAGGAGCTCAAGATAATACTCTAAAAGAGACCAATATTTATCAACCAATATGAGAGACAACTACTTCTACAACATGGGAATAATATCTGATCTAGAACAATTCAGTACCACCATACCTTGGATTCTTCAAATATCATAACTGCATAACTAATATTCTAAGATTCTAATAACACCCTCAACACCTATTCTACTCATATTTATATTTATATATTATATTTTATACTTTCATTTTTTTGCATCTCTCAACATTGTTTACATTGTTCAATATACTTCCCCCAGTGTACTTCCACTTTGTTTACAAAAACCACCAAGTGTACCTATGTGAGCAATCAGTATACTGACAACCAATGAGCTAATCACCTGATAAATTAACTACCTACTATTCCTTATGTACACATCCATAGGCACTTAGGCTGGTTTGATTTTTACCCTATATGATTTTTACTCTATATGTATTTGTGCTATACACTGTGAATACTGAGAATAGGATATAAATGGAGACACTATAATAATCAGGATCACAAGCATTTAAAATACTCATTTACTGCTAACGACTGCAAACTGGCTCCCAATGAGCAATTAAGGAGGGACAGAGCAAGCCCTTTAAATAAAGGACATCCTGCAAACTCCACATCCACACAGCCCTGACGAATCCCGCACAATCTCTAGTGGGTGAAAAGCGTTGGCCACGCCCCCTCTACTCGCCGAGTTGACGGACGGACCCCAGAAACAACTACACCGGCGGCGAGGGATTTGTGCACACCCTCCGCCGGAGCGACTGAAGAAGCAGCTGCCCTTTTCCAACCAGGCGGCAGCCGTCTCTCACACAGGGAACCGGCACCCTACGTCTAGAAGGAGGTTTTTCTCACATCTAAACAACTCCTACAACAGCCACCGGGCTGCCACTCAGGATGAGGTAGGGGGTGCATGCACTCACCAAACATTCATTTAATCGACTAGACCCTACCCAACGTCCTCCACACCATCGTTATTAACCTGCAGATTGCTGAACTGTATTTCTGATGACTCTGTGACATCACAACAACGGAAAGTAAATCTACACCTGTATCATTCTAATTTCATCAGCACTGGTATTTCTATAGATAGGACTGTTCCAACAGTCCCACTTTACCTATATTATAATTTCCATTGGACGGTAAATTGCTTTTCTTTTTTTTTTTTATTGTTCATCATACTGTCAGACATTTGTGATTGTGCATTTTTAATTGTGTATTTTAAATTGTGTTACATATTTTCCTCTATACTTATTTTCAGACCTTGTCATTTTACTATTTTAACCACATTAAATTGCTATACTTACTTATTTTATCCCTTTATGCTGACTCATTAGTCCCATATCTATAGATCTAGTTACATAATTCACTAACAGGCTCTTACATTGCGCTACCTACTAGACACACCTTTGTACTATCAAATCCCTTTCTTGGTGATATTGGGGAAACCACCAGTGTCTAGAGCTGCAATAGTAACTCACCTCTACACTCCCAGTTTTAAAGAGCGCACTTACACCATTTTATCCATACATCCATAGGCTGATCACTACTGTACATAGGGGAGCACAATATATGGGGCACTAATGGGGCCACTGCATAAGGGGCACTACTGGGGGCAGTGGCACTACTGGGGGCACTGTATAAGAGGCACTACTGGGGGCACTGTATAAGGGATGCTACTGGGGGCACTACATAGAGGGACCACTACTGGGAACACTGCATAAGAGGCACTGTATAAGGGGCACTGCATAGGGGGACCACTACTTAGGCGGCACAGTTTATGGGGCTCTACTGGGGGGCACTGGCACTACTGGGGGCACTGCATAAGGGGCACTAATGGGGGAGGGGGTCTTTAATAAATCATGCTGGCTGTATTTATTTGCCTGCTGCATTCATGTTATTTAGTGATAGAGGTGTGTTTTTGTGTGTGTCTGTGTCAGTCAGTGTGTGTGTACTCCGTCATGGGCTCAGTGGTATATTTTACTATAGTGGTCCTTAATCCTGTGTAAGCTCTCTCTCTCTCTATTTATTTATTTGGGGCCAGATGTTTTTTTTATTGGTTCGGTAACCAAGGATTTGGAAACTCCCCTTTGAAAATCCTGCGTTTCCCACTGTAATGTAGCATACCCCCCAACTTTTATGGTCCATGGAGAGGGACATTTTACGTGCTGAAGGTGCGCACCCAGAAAGGGGGCAGGGATCTTGAAAATGGGCAGAGCCTTACTGCAACTACCGTTTGTCACCATAGAGGGCGTGCTCAGCACTCTCCGAGATGCTGGGCAGTCCCCAGGCTCTCCCTACACTGGTGAACAGATGGCGTGCGCATGTGCTCGGCATCTGTTCACCTTCTGCACACTCGCTGCTCTGCGGTATGTGTTCTCCCCAACTTCCCCCGCACCGTGGGACACTGTGGCCCACGGGTTGTACAGCGGGACAGTCCCAAAAAAACGGGACTGTCCCACTGAATGCGGGACAGTTGGGAGGTATAATGTAGGCACACCCGCACACCCCAGATGTTTAATCTCCTGCCTAGTGGATTTAAGAGACTGCACAGAATTAAAAGCAAACCTTACTATAACAAAGTGAGAAGCATCAGGATATGATTGCCACGTAATCTGACCATCCTTGGTTCTGAAAAATCCACATGGATAATTTATTTTTTATTATTCCTTTACATGAAAAAGTATTTTATTTATCTAAGTCCTACTTATACAGAGCCAGCACCTTGTTTTAATTGAAACGTTTTGGATGCATCTATAGTATGTAATATAGGTTCCCATTTATCATTAAATATTTACAGCAGGTGTTTTCGGGGGATATCCACAAATATTAAGTACAGTATACCCAATGTAAGAAGGAGGGTCCACAGCAGATATCTGAGATATCTGCTGTGGTCCCTTCATTTCCAACAGATTCACGAAGCTCCAGAATTTAAAACACTCCAGAGTTTGGCCCATCTGAAGATGGCATTGTGCTGCTGTAGCCTCCAAAACCCGCAGTGGTAGCGGCACAGACGTGGTCAGCAGACCGCATATGCACAGGGGTCCCAATAGAGGAGTGACGAGAACGTTGATGTGGTCACGTCACTCCTAGCACATTACAGAGACGCACTCCTTTCAGAGCCCTTGTCCCTGCAGGTGAGCAGTGATACATCTGGGCAGTACTATCACATTATACAATGAGATTTTGGGTGTTAATATCGCAGCCAGATTGCACTGCAAATGTGATTATTGATAAATGGGCCCCTTAGTCTATTCACATTTATTATCTGTTTTAATTGGAATTTATGTACTGTATTTTTTACTGAATTGTAAGTACACATTTATGCTCCACTTTTGACTAAACATTTATATACAGTTAACAGCTTAGAATAATTCATATACTACACAAGGTTACCTATTTACTCCTAGCCAGATATAATATTCACATAATACTTATATTACACATAGTGGCCAGCTAAGGATTTAAAGGATGCCATGTCCATACCCCCACTTCTAATTCCCACTTCCAGCACTGCAGGTAACCACAAGAATGGAGGGTTTCTGGGGATATCCCGCAAATATTTGTTATTAAATATGGCCCAGAAAGAGCAATTCAGTCTCTGCCGATTGTTATACAAGATCACTGAGCCTGTGTACACAGCAGTATATACTATCTGATTCTACACAGAAACATGATCTGAGCATATTATCAGCAATTACAGAAAAAGGAGAACATGAATCAATGAGTTTGTAATAGTATGAATGAAAGCGGTGATATAATGACGAGAATCAGTCACACAGTGCCCCTTATCCAAAGACGTCTCAACCTTTTCCTTGTTTTTCGAGGTCAACAAGCACAAGATAAGTAGTAATAGTAATAGTTTTATTTATATAGTGCTCTTAGCAAATAGCACTCAGGGATGAAATGTGACCAGCTCAGGAGCGCTCCAAGATGTCATAGGCAGCTCCTGGGTGTCACAGCCGTCAGTCAGCAGAGGCAGCTGGTTGTTCCTCTTCTGCTGATAACATAATGTTCTACAACGATATGGTATAGATGTTGTCTACCCAAATGTATGTTCCCGAATGATGATGGGGTAGTGATGCTTGAATGGGAGGTTCACGATGCAGGGTAAAGATGACATAACCCATGGGGTAACAGCCAGGTACAATGATGATATTAATACTCTTGTCTGACCCCTAATTTGATGTTGCTAATGTTCTTGATATTGCAGATGTTCTTGATGTTGCAGATGTTCTTGATGTTGCTGATGTTCTTGATGTTGCTGATGTTATTTAGCGCTAGATTAAAGCTGCCATCTGGGCACTAGACGCAGGCCGGTTTCCTGTTGATGCTGGAAAGAGCGATGGCAAATGCCTGCAGGGGACTAAATAGAAAGTTGACTTCCATTGCGTAGACGTCCTCTGAAATGCGCACAAAGTCCATGAGGATCTCATCAGCTACATGAGGAAAGAGACACCACATTATCACATGACAATAGCGCCTTTACACTGTACAATGCTACTTATATCAGTTACCCAGTTTACAGGGTCAATACACCCAACATCCTCCCTCCCTGAGGAGAAACTCACACTCAGTGGTATCTATCAGCTGGAAATTCTTTGCAGACGGACGAGTGTCGTGATTATGGAAGGGCAGCGCGTAGGCCTTCTGTTCAGGTACCCAGATTGGTGCCTTGCTTTCCACCCTCATAAAGCACCCCGGGGTAATCGCAGGAATGGTGATTTCCATTTTCCTCACAATGCGCCCAAGAATGTTTCTTTCCTGTTAGAGGGTAAAACAGAAGGATACAAATCACACACTTGGACTTCATAGAGATTGTGGGGGTCATTCAGACCCGGTCACAAGCACCCATGTGCTCGCAACCGGGTCGATGGGTAGCCCTGCGCATGCGCAGCGGCCACACTGCGTGTGTGCAAGCCCCGGAGCGAGAAAAAAACTGTCTCGCTCCGGAGCTCGCTACAAAAGGGGCGACTGTCGATGATGATCGACAGCTCACCCCTTTTTGTAGGTGGGCCAGGGGGGTGGTTTCCAAAATGGAGGCGTTCCTTAAGAAACTCCTACTGTTTTGTGGGTGGCTGCAATGACATCATCAGTGGTGTCAGTGGGGAGCTTCCTGCTCCATCAGAGTAGAAAGCTCCCTGGGGCTTGCGAGTGCCAGACCCAACCTTAGGGTCTGGTCGCAAGCCCCGATGGTCGCAATGGTGATCACCATCGCGACCATCACCCTGGTCGCTAGCTAAGCTGTTGTTGGTATCCCACAGCTTAGCTTGCGACCAGGAGGCAGCACCAAAAAACAAGAAGCACCTGCCCTCATTCAGAGAGAGCAATCGCTTCTTGCGACCACTTCTGAATGAGGTCCAGTGTCTCAGTTTTCTTCATGTGTAATATGTTACCAGCCTCATGTGTTCTGTGTTCCTTATTTAAGTTGCCATAATACTCTGCAATCTTTACTGGGCGCAAAGTAACTGGCATTTTATATGGATGTAACAATGCTGACAATTGTGCTAGTAAGTCACATAATAAATGCTGTTGATCGAAATAGGGATATAGGCCCTCATTCAGACCCACTCGCGAGCGGCTGTCCGCTTGCAAGTGGACCGATGGTCTGCACTGCGCATGCACATGACGGAGGGAGCTACGTCGTGCGCATGCGGGAGACGCGCCAAGCGAATGACTTTCCTTCGCTCGGAGTGTCTCATCAAAGGGGGCGTGCTGTCGATGTTGACTGACAGCACGCCCCCTTTGGTGGGCGTGCCGGGGGCGTGCCTACCAGACGGAGGCGTTCCCAAGGGAACGCCTACCATCTGAAGCCGGCCCCACTGACATCACTAGTGATGTCAGTGGGAGTGATTTTGGCTCTGATAGAGCCAAAATCACTCCTGGCCTTGCGGTTGAAAATCGCGACCATCATCCTGCATGCTCGTATATGCTGTGGGTGGTGACCCACAGCTATACGAGCGTCCAGGAGGACGCTCCATATTAATGGAGGTGGGCCCTGATTCAGAGCGAGCGCTCTGGTCAGAGCGTCCGGCTCTGAATCAGGGCCATAGATACTAGAAGTTCCTCCTGTATATAGGTACTGGAAGTACAATATGTATTTCCATCACATGTGATGTCAGTGCTACCCAGGCAGGAAGACAGGAATGTTACAAAGCTTGCCCAGCATTTCTCTATCCTAAGTGGTGGCAGTTACTGGGCAACTCAGAGATGTCCCAGAACAGGGGTTAATGCAAATCTAATTCTCTAGTTCTATATTATCTGTAGTAATGTAGCGATGTCATTAGAAATTAAAGTTGTGGTTAGGTGTCAGGTCCTCTTTAAACATATGAAATGATTTATTAGTTAGATTTAATGTTTTTTGTGTAATATTGAAGGACTAAATAACAGGGGCTGCCGCTAACTCAGTGTTGCATTGCCAGCACAGTGTACTACAATGTTCCAGATGTGTAACACTTACATAACAGATGGTTCCTAACTCTTGGTCTCTCTTCTGGCCAAACATAGTCATTCGGGTTCCCAGGATGTTGGATCTGGAATCACATTAGGGAGTCAAACACCTTATAAATGAAATCATTATGGGGGAATGTATGACGTCAACGACTTTTGGTGTTTTGGGGTAATTTACAAATTGCCAGATTTATCAAAGCAAAACTCTAAAATTGCCTCAAAACCATAATTTTCACACCTGATCCGCTACAAATCAGCATCTTGTTGTTTTTCATTGATGTCAAAGGGCATTAACCTGTGGTTGTATAATGTGCATTAACTTATGGTTGCACAAAGCGCATTAATCTGTGGTTGCATAAAGCGCATTGACTTGTGTTGTACAAAGCACAGAATAACCTGTGGTTGCACAAAGCACAGAATAACAATAACCTGTGGTTGTACAAAGCACAGAATAACCTGTGGTTGTACAAAGCACAGAATAACATGTGGTTGTACAAAGCATAGAATAAACTGTGGTAGTACAAAGCATAGAATAACATGTGGTTGTACAAAGCATAGAATAACCTGTGGTAGTACAAAGCACAGAATAACCTGTGGTAGTACAAAGCACAGAATAACCTGTTGATAAAAATGCCCAATAGAAAGGTGGTTGTGGCAGTGAGAAAGCTGAATGTGAATCTTCCTGAATGGGCCGCGCTTCTTAGCATTGGTCCCAGAACTCTACAAGAAGCCCGACCTTATGTCCCCACCTACAGGTGCATGGTGTAATTCTGAGTAGCATGGGTCCTTTCCTGTACCCTTGGCTGGTTTTATTAATTTGGAAGAGACACCTATATTATTTATAGTAGTAAAGGTGTACATATATGATTTAATAATAATAATAATAATAATAATAATAATAATAATGGAGCAAACACTAGTTTTCAAAATCTATAGGGGGCCACATTTTTCCCCCCACACTTGTACCCACCACCCGGGGATACCAGGAAGGGACCCATGCTACTTAACATTCTCCCAAGAATCTCTAGGTGTAGTGGTCCGAATATATATATTTCGTCCCCACCATGTAGAGCTACAGCTGTATCCCATAAAACACATAGGGTTTGCATTAACCTGCATGGGGGTCATTGCTGCACATTGAATACATGAAATTAGGTTATAACCCTACAAATCTGTGAATAATAATGCTGGCAGTATGGAAGGCAGAATCTCCAGAAATATGCAGCAATTTCACATCCATCAGAAAAAAACAGTCTTTGATAAATCTCCTCCCATATCTGGATTGCTGGAGGAGCGTCTGGATGAACAATACATAGGACACCATTTTTCTCCATAAAAATCCCTAGTTTCCCCAGAAACTAAAACACCCTATTATTTTAATGGGACCCATTTTACAATGTCCGCTCCCAATATCATGGGAAATTGCATTTCTAGATGCATTTTGAACAATGTATTGTAAAATATTGAAACACAGAAACCTGGTACATGTAATGAAGACACAATCACTAACCTGAGTTCACCCACAATGTTATTTCCACCACGTGACCAGTCGGTGGGATCCACTGAGATGACGTACTTGGATGTTACAGATTTCTTCCTTTTCCTCCCGGCCATAATGAAAACCTGTTAAGTGCAAATTGCAATGACATAAATGCAAATACAGTGCCCCCTCTCCTAAATAAACATCTATGGTAATGAATAGACACAACAGTAAGAGAAGATACAGCTAGATGTAAGAGTAATTATAGGAAGAACACTTATATTATTACTTACCTTTTCCCCTTCAGGTGTCTCTAGGTGTAGTAAATATTTAGGGAAGATCCCACCACTCCTGTCCCTGGTGATCTGGTATTTGTAACCCGCTTCGGGTAGAGTTGGACTCAAGATAAACCTCAGCAGATCTTCCTGGGTATAATCTGGTTTTAAGAAGTAAAAACCTACTGTCAGATGCCAGCTCCATGACCATGTCTCTCCTAACAACCAGACACAGAATGCAGCACCTGAACAATATGCCATTGGGACTACAAATGGAATCATGTGATGTGGTCAGATGAGACACAAAGTGAACTTATTGGCCGTGCACAACATTATCATGTTTGGAGAAATAAAGGCACATGATGCCCACTGTCACATATGGTGGTGTATCACTGACACTTTGGGACTGCTTTGCTGCTAGTGGTCCAGGGGCTCTTGTGAAAATCAATGGCATAATGAATTCTACTCTATACCAGGCCCAAATCTCTCTGCCTCTGTCACATGGCTGACACTTGGCCGTTGATGGACCTTTCAGCAAGATAATGATCTCAAACACACATAAAAATGCACACTGAGATGGTTGCAGGAACAGAATCAAAGTTTTGCAATGGCCACCTCAGTCTCCAGATTTGAATTCATTTGGAAACCTCTGGTGTGTACTGAGGAGAGCAGTCCACAAGCAATGATGCACAAATGTCATGGGACTGGAAATTATCTGCATGGATCAGTGCTCCAAGATCACTCAGCAAGTGTTCTCCAGCCTCGTTTAGCATTACCGAAAGTGGATCATTGCTGTTATTTGTGCTGGGGGAGGCTTCACCAAATAATAATGGGAGAGACAATATTTATGGAAATTATGTTGTTTTTTAAAAAAATATGTTTTACAAAAAATACTTTTATTTTTATTCCAAAACACAGTAAAATCTTTGCATTTTACCACTTTGTTTACGCCTGAAATCTCACTCATTGCAAGTGCGGTTTATTTAATATATTGATTTTAGCCTGTAAACCACAACCCTTTTTTTCAGGTGTGTTAACTTTAATTAGGATAGTTGTGTGACCAGGATTTGATTCAGATTACAGTGATTTATGTGCATTTATATTGATAATATAAAATAAATGTATCAATAGTTTGATCATTGATTGTCTTGTGATTATTGTCAATTCAGTTGTTTTTTTATTCTTGTTGTGCACTTATAGAACCCCATCCTGTATTCATCTACATAATTCCCGGATGCTAGTCTGATATATAAATGTCTGGAAACTAAATCCCCCTGGTTTCAGATGCCCATCGGCTAGTGTGTTCCCGCGATATGTCGGTGAATGTTGTCGTTCACTGACACATCGCATTGCCTGTGCTGCACAGCCGATGGACAGATATGTTTGCAGACCGCCTGTACACACACAGCGACAGCCGTGGGGAGGGGGGCGGGACACAACCACGACATGCCGTCCGGCCATTATATGAACCACCATCATCTTCAGATATATCTGTATAGTGTGTACCCACCATTAGGGAGGCAGGAAGGATGCAATGCTGGCTACACATCCTGTGCAATTGGCAAATATGCCCTGTGTTTCCCCCACTAGTCCAGCCAGCCTTCCCTGCTATGTTCCTCTCCTAGTCCAGCCAACCTTCCCTGCCATGTTCCCCTCCTAGTCCAGCCAGCCTTCCCTGCTATGTTCCTCTCCTAGTCCAGCCAGCCTTCCCTGCCATGTTCCCCTTCTAGTCCAGCCAGCCTTCCTTGCCATGTTCCCCTCCTAGTCCAACCAGCCTTCCCTGCCATGTTCCTCTCCTAGTCCAGCCAGTCTTCCCTGCCATGTTCCCCTCCTAGTCCAGCCAGCCTTCCCTGCCATGTTCCCCTCCTAGTCCAGCCAGCCACAGATGGCCTTTCCTTGCTTTGTATGTGGGTCTGGCTTTTCCAATGTATTTTATGCAGTTCTTGCTTTTTCGATGCATGTTATGTGGTTTCAGGCAGGCTTGCTTTTATGTATATATTTATATTGATATAAAAGAGCCCGGCTTTACCAATTGGTTGGGAATATTTTATATACCGTTGCATGGTGAAGGGTTAAAATGTCTGGCCTCTAATAATCGATTTTAAAAATCCCATCAGATTAAGGGACGGAAAATAGGCCCACATCGCTGAGTGTTTATTCAGACCAATTCTATAAGTTTTATATCCCTGAAAATGTACCTTAAACGGTCAAAACTCGTAGGGTCATCGATTTGATAGCCCATCACATGAGAGATCCACCTAAGAGCTCACACCCATAAGGGTGCAGGTGGTGAATAACATAATCTCTTCAGTATTTGGGCAGGTTATAAGGTCATTTTATGCTACACATATTTATCTAAATTGTATTTTATGTAAACAATTTTACCTCTGTTGATTATACCAAGAATAAAATATTCAGGTATAAGACTATTTGTTGCCATAAGACTTTTACTTTTGGGTGATGTTTTCAACCAAAAAAAGGGTGTATGAGTTAGTTATCAGCTTCTAATAAAAACTCCCCTACAGTGGAGATTCTTCCTACAGACAAATATTAGTGCACCTAAGGTACCCCAATCCTTGTATATATGTATGTATATATATATATTTATTATACTAGAATCAACGCTGATTTTCCTATATATTTAGTTTAGATTCTGGTTTTGTGTGTGAATTTACAGCAGTTTTCTCTTATAGTTTCATATTTTATGATAGTCACTCACCAGCGCTGATGACCTCTGTCTCCTCACCAGCGCTGATGCCCTCTGTCTCCTCACCAGCGCTGATGCCCTCTTTCTCCTCACCAGCGCTGATGCCCTCTGTCTCCTCACCAGCGCTGATGCCCTCTGTCTCCTCAACAGCGCTGACGCCCTCTGTCTCCTCAACAGCGCTGACGCCCTCTGTCTCCTCACCAGCGCTGACGCCCTCTGTCTCCTCACCAGCGCTGACGCCCTCTGTCTCCTCAACAGCGCTGACGCCCTCTGTCTCCTCAACAGAGCTGATGCCCTCTGTCTCCTCAACAGCGCTGGCGTCCTCTGTCTCCTCAACAGCGCTGACGTCCTCTGTCTCCTCACCAGCGCTGACATCCTCTGTCTCCTCACCAGCGCTGACGTCCTCTGTCTCCTCACCAGCGCTGACGTCCTCTGTCTCCTCACCAGCGCTGACGTCCTCTGCCCCCTCACCAGCGCTGACGTCCTCTGACCCACTGTCTGAAAGATCAGTAATAATGTGGCCGGTCCCAGCAGGAGCAAACTCCATGTTATTGGGATCAGTGACACCTGATATAATGGGTTCAAAAATTAACACTTTCTATTAGAAGGAAAATTTAGCTTGTACATAATTATTAATTGTTATATAAATAGCAGCCGCTTATCTTGTATTACAGAGCGAAATGGAAGCTGCCACATTGTTGCCTCATCAGAGGTAGGTTAGATTAGGCCCCTATGTGTTACTAAAGTGACAGCATCATGAGGCAACAACGATACATTGTTTTCTCATAATGAATAAATGACAGGACAACTGATCCTATGGGCGCTAAAAATAAATCTTATATCTCTAGTAATAACTAGTAATAAAGAAATAATGAGGCAACGCTATAGAGAGCAGCCGCTGTCACACACGGGGGAAGTGACTGTAATACACGTGTGGGGGAATCTCCTTAACTGAGTGACACAATCCCTGTCTCTGACCAAATGCCCCCTCACTGCCCCTCACCAAGCGGTAATATACTTTGTAGTGAATTGTCTGCTATGTATATAAAGAGACCATCTATACCGTAAAAGCAGCAGCCTGGACAGGGAGAGAGAAGAGACTGCTCCTGCACACGCTGCTGTGCACTGGGCTGGGGAGACAGCATGCCTCAGCAGCAGTCAGTGTTCTCTTTCCTGTAATGTGCGGGGAAGGAGTACACCGCTCACACTCGCACCCCCCATACCACCTCTCATCCCCACTGGGTTTGACACCGACGCCCCCCTCTCTATGGAGGGGGCCTGGCCACAACTTCTTGAGTTGGTGACGCCCCCTCCCAGTATCGGGGCCTGGCGGGGCTCTCAGCAGCACTGTGTGTGATATATATTATATATAATTGTGCAATGGTGCTTGTAGTAATTAGGTATTCTAGTCTTTACTATCCGTCAGTGTTTATTACTCTATAGCGCTGCTGCATTATCTCGTTTTTACTAGTTCCCATAACAAATGACCTGTAATTATGTATATATATGTGTTTTAGCCAAGTGATTATTTCATTATGCTTCTTACAATGTTATTTAGCTTTATACAATATGTAACCATGAGCACTATGAAGCCCATCTGTATGGTGATCTGTGTTCCTTACCCATGAATATGGTGCACCCAGTGCTGGGCTCTGCCGGTGGTGCCGGCTCCACGGCCTTCCCAGGTCTCTGGTTCACTGTCACATTCTGGGTAGATTGTATTAGCCCAGGCTCCCTCCTCTTCTGCAGCTTTTTGTTAATGAGCTGGTGCTATAGAGTAATACAGAATGATTAACAATAATAATATTCTCACTTTCCTTTATATCACAGCTACTCTGTCACTTGTTTTTTCCTTACTGTGATTGTCTCTGTGTGGTCTGAGTTACAGCTTCATGGAAAGTAATGCTCCTCCATTGGCTCTAGAAAGGGTCTGTTTGCATCCTGCATTGTATGTTACAGCATTTGCTCTATGTATGCAGCATATTACATATTACACTGCATTCCTGTGACTATAGATTTGTATGATATGGGATATAGTCAGCATCCCGGCATGCGGTCTAAATACCGTCACCGAAATCCTGACAGCTCCAGTGTCCCAACCGCCGGCATCTCAAAGGTAAGTATCGTGAGTTAGGTTTAGGGTTAGGGTTAGGCACCAGAGGGAAGGTTGGGGATAGCCACTGGGGAGGGAGTGTTAGCCTTAGGGTGTGGGGAGGAGGAGGTTAGGTTTAGGCACCAGGAAGGGAGGGTTAGAGTAGGGGTAGGGGTTAGGGTTAGTGCTAATATACTTACATATGGGTGTTGGGATTCTGACGTTATAGGTAGTCTGATCAGCGGCATCCCGACCGCAGGCAATCCATACCCAACCCAGACAATACATGTCCTCCACTCTGTGTAATTGCCAGATGCTCATTATGTGGCCTTATAGCAGTAATGTCTCAGGTGAATGTGAATGTGATACTTTGGTATCAGTCCTATAAAGCAGTAAATGTATACAACCATTTATTCTGTACCATTAATGCATCTTTATTTCACAGTACCTGCGCCTCCAGCTTCAGATGATGCACATCATAATTCCCACTGTGGTAGGAAATAATAGAGAGAACTGGTAAGGACTTATACTGGTTTGGTTATATATAATAAGATAGGTACATATTTACAGTCCGTCATTTATTTATCTAGCTGATCCATTATCTGATTTATTACCCTCCATTATTGTAACCTGAGTACAGTTATGTCTGTAATTTCCCAGACACACAGGAATAAGATGGACCCCAAAGCAGCTTATCTAGTAAACCTTTGGGCAGATGTACTAAGCTGTGGAAAGTGATAAATTGGAGAGTGATAAGCTACCAACCAATCAGCTCCTAACTGTCATTTTCAAACACAGCCTGTAACATGACAGTTAGGATCTGAGTAGTTGGTAGTTTATCACTCTCCAATTTATCACTTTCCAGAGCTTAGTACATCTCCCACTTTGTATTATATTGCTGGTGCACAGAATATCCCTGTATCTCAGTATTATAAATATAATCAGTCCCAGCAATCCAATAAACAACAATATAGAGTTATATGGTGCATAGGAATGTGATGCACAGCAGTGCTCTATACATTACAATACATTACAGTATATATATGTGATTCTGGATGGCTAGAACAGAAGTATTTATGGATTGGGCAAAGTTCCTGTCACATGGTTCCTTGTAGGACAGTAGTGAGGACGGTTCCTTCACAGCCACTGCCCTGACCAGTAATGGTGCCCAACTGCCAATGCAGAACTGGAGGGTGGGGTGAAGGGACAGAATCAATAAATATATTTAAAGGGTGGAGGAGAGAAAATGCCACCAGCTCATTAAGAAATATATGGAGCAGGAATGTGGAGATAAAATGTAGGGAAAATAATATGTATGTACAGTAGTAGGGGCACCAGTACTCTAGCCCAAGGAGCTAAACTGTCTAGTTACAGCTCTGTGTCCTAAATACATGTAATTGTGGTTACACTGATGTGGAAGATGAGATAATACTTACATTTGTGGGTTCCACCATGTATTATTGACTTCATGATCTCCTGAGCCCATATACATCTACAAGAAAAACAGATTGATTCAGCAACATTGACAGTCTGACCCTGCTATATGATATGTTATAATCATCTTATAGCTCTGTTTGCATTATATTCAGGGGCTGGGGCAAAGCTTACCTGGTGACATGACATACTAATCATATATTTGTCCATAGTCGCTCATAGAGAAATAGTAGAAGTGTCTGTAAGTCTCTATCCTGTAACAGACTGAGAATAGTCAGAATGCTCAAGACAGACAGAGCTACTGTGACACAGGCTCATTGTGATGTCATAATTCTGTCATTATGTCATGGGGAAAAGTCTTGGTCAGGTGATTAAAGGGATGTTACATATATTAGTTGCTTATAGATCTTCCATATAAGGCCATTTTTTTGTTAAAATAATAGTGTTATTTCTATCCAAGAGTAAAATACATTAAACACATGGCATATATACAAATATAAGTCATAGGTAAGTGCACTGAATCCTGTGTGTGGATTTTATATGTATCAAGCCAAATAAAACAAGGTTCTGAATAGTCTATATTAGAAAAAAACATAAATAAATAAGAGGATGGTACCTGGGGGAGGGGGAGAATCAATATTAATGGGACAAGTATAAGATTATGGGGTAAAATGGGTCCATGGTGGTCAGTGGTGGAATATATTGTATCTATGAAGAGGGGAGGGTATCCCTATATTAAACTAGAGGTCTCTTTTTCTGAAGAAGGTTGGATTTGATTATGAAAAGAAGGGGAGGGGGTTATATGTATAATGTTTTATATTAACATGTATCAACTTTATTTTATCAGACAAAATGAGGGTTTGGGGATCTTTACCTTCTTTTGGTATTATTTTGGCTTGTTTTGTTTTCGTATTTTTAGAAGAAGCTATATGGAGAGACCATGGGAGAGGCCTAGACCCACCTAATTTAGCATTTAAAGTAATATTAAAGTTTCTCCCATAATAATGTGAAGAGGGAGAGTGTCATTTAGAGGGAATCGGTATGATTAGAGGGAATCGGTATGATTTGAACCGGCGGTCGCATGGAAGCCCGGCAGTGAAGATCCCAACAGGTAAGTATATTTTCTATTTACTAACCTAACCTCCCTCCCCTAACCCTCCCTTAGGGGTCCCTAACCCTAACCTCCCCTCCAACTGCCTAACCCTAACCCCCCTGTAAGTGCCTAAACCTAACCCCCCCTTCCCCGCAGCCTAACCCTAAGTCTCCCGGGGGGGTGCCTAACCCTAACCTCCCCCCGGAGTGTCTAACCCTAACCCCCATTCCCCTAGCCTGACCCTAACCTCCCGGGGGGATGCCTATCCCTAAGTACCCCCCGGGAGCCCCTAACCTAATCCTCACCCCCATGCGGCTGTCTGTGCCTGGCTTACCTTCGATCGGTAAGCTGGGTGTCGGGCTCTCAGCGTAGGTGTAATGACAGGTGTCTGGATTTCGACACCTGTCATTAGACAGTCGGGAAGCAGGTGGTCGGGATTTTGTCCGTCTGCTTCCCAACTGCTTCCCATTTAGAGTGCTGAGTGCTGAAATAATGAGCGTGGTGATGGTTGAGAGCATAGCGGTAACATAACATATATGTGGATTTATTGGATGTTCCAGCTAATATAAGGTATCTACCATCAGGGTCTGGGACAATAATGGATGGTTAGAATGTGAGGTGCCGCATGCAGGGAACATATTGGGAAAATGCATTGGGTGCTGGGATGTTACAAAATGCGTTTTCCTGGGAGCCTTGTGCAGAGCTGACTGTAATACTAGTGTAATTGACGATGATTGGTTTTAATGTTTTTTTTTTTATTAAATAAATAAATACCCCCCTCTCCCGCTTCCTGCTGGCAGTGTTATTACATTGTATCAGTGTAGATCAGTGCAGCTGCCACCAATACTGAGCGGCTTTCCCACACTCTGACCAATCAGAGAGAAACTGCTCTTTACTGATCAGAGTCTGTCACTTGCATTGTGGCTCTGCAAGGAGCAGTTCGGCATCATCCATGAGGTTCCTTTCATCCCAAAGATTGTAAGCTAAAAGACATTAGAGCGCCCCCTAATGGGTTTAGGTGAGCAGTAAATGAGTATTCATCATCGCTTAATTTTTTGCAAAAGCCTGCAGTTGTAAAAATGAAGTTATCGGGTCATTCATTAAGAAGGTAAAATAGGAGCTATCACAGATATCTCCTGCTTACCTTCCTCTTGTGGAATGGCCCGCTGTCCCCATACAGTAGTAGTAGGGGACAGAATTCATCAAGCTCCAAAAATACAATATTTTCGGAGCTTGAGTGCTGGAGCATTCACCATTCTCAGATGTCGAGTGCTCCCGCTACCCGCTCCTATGGGAAGGAGCCCCTGGTCGTGAAGAGGGATCCTTTCGGATTCCTCCACCCCGGTCCAGCTCCTTCCGCTGGACGTCGAGGCTCCTAAAGGAGCAGTGAGACGCTTCGGGGGGACAGCTTTGGATTTTATTTTAGGATCAGCTGTCTCCGTGCTGGAGCAATAATGAATTGCTCCAGCGCTCGCGTCAAGGTGGTTTGTTAATTATCGGACCCTGATAATTAACATAATGAATAGACCCCTAAGAGAGGGGTATTGTGGGGGGAATAATTCTTATAATAAAGGATTTTTTTGCAGTGTTTATTTCAATGTATTATTTTATAGGTGCACTACATGCCCCAGTGATCCCTGCATGACAGGTGTCCTGGTACTTGTATTATAAGCACCAGCATAATTAAACAGTTTAGGCAGGGCCGGCTCTAGGAGTGTTCGACCAGTGCGGTCGCACAGGGGTGCCACCCATAGAGGGCGCACCCCTCCCCAACATCCCGATTTCAGCGGGACAGTAGTGGCCCATGGGTGGTCAAATCAGGAGGTTGGGGACACCCACTGCCGCAGCTGTGGGGCGGTGCCGGACCCAGGAGTCTGAATGGATGCTGCGCGCATGTGCGTGGCATCCATTCAGTGATGGGAGAAGGCTGGGGGAAGCCCAGCTAGTGAGGCTTCCCCCCAGCCTGACATTATTTGGAGGCGTGCCATGCGGGCACACCTCCTAATAATGCCGTGTAGGGGGCGTGGCCTATTGTAATTAGGCCACACCTCCATTTTCGGTCGCGCGCGCCTTCGCGCTGTAAGGGTGCCCTATGAATAGCCGGCACAGGGGGCTCCGGCCCTGAGTTTAGACATGCCAGGGCTTGCTGCAACCTTTAGTGCATTAGGAAAAACCATAGTAGTTTAACTGTTTAAATCTTATTACGTTGCACCCAAACACTGTTTCGACATCTTTATAAAATGTCAATGATACAGCATCAATATAGTCTAATAATAAGCTAGGGTTTTTGTATCAATTAGAGTGTGGTGATACCGATCTGTAACTAAATGTGATTAATACACCTGGAGACTCAGGTGCAAACTAATTAAATTAAGGAAAACCACCCACTTTGCCTCATATACAGAAAATGGGACTTTGGAGCAGCTACACTCTTTGATAAAGCCCCCGGTGATAGGGGCGGAACAAGTCAGAGGTGCTCCTTTTTATTACTTGTTGGATCTCGCTCCTTCTAATGCTGGGACTGTTTTCCACTTGATCATATACGTGGCTCAGCTTTGCAGGTGTGCCGCTACTAACAAACAAGTGCCGATCACAAGGTATGGGCACTGCTCATTATTTGTAGAGATGTGCACTGACCCCCGTGTTTTGGATATGGATCTCCCCTGGTTTTGGATCTGGATTGGTTTTGCCAAAACCTCACATCCGTGTTTTGTTTTTGGATCTGGATTATTTCTTAAAAAATCGTAAAAACATCTAAAATCACATAAAATTGGCCTTTTTTTGTTCCTCCAGTATTATTAACCTCAATAACGTTTATTTCCACTTGTTTCTAGTCAATTTTGACCACCTCACAGCTCACAATATTGATTTTTTTTCATATAGTTAAGGGCCAAAAGGTTGCATCCAGCTAGCTGGCTCAAAACTGAGTGATAAGTAGATTTGTGGACTGTGCAAAGATGATTCTTGGGGTACCTCTTGAGCATTGATACAATCACTGGCTTAAGTAAGAATTGATAGTTGGCACAGCCACTGGCTGAAGTAAGAATAGTTGATACTTGATAATTGGTGCAGCCAGAGGAGTAACTTGTAGTAAGGGCGCCCGGAGCATGTGCATGCTATGGCGCCCCATCTCAAGTGTTCCAGGGAGGAGGCGGGTCGATATGGGATTAAAGTAAAGATAAATAAAGATTAGGGGCAGACCCCTGTAGTGGTGCCCATATGCAATGCCCCCTGTAGTGGTGCTCATATGCAGTGCCCCCTGTAGTAGTGCCCATATGTAATGCCCCATGTAGTGGTGCCCATATGCAATGCCCCCTGTTGTGCCCATATGCAATGCCCCCTGTAGTTGTGCCCATATGGCGTTTCCCCCTATTGTGGTGCCCTTATGCAATGCCCCCTGTTGTGGTACCCATTCGCAATGCCCCCTGTTGTGGTGCCCATATGCAGTGCCCCCTGTAGTGGTGCCCTTATGCAGTGCCCCCTGTATAGATGCCCATATGCAGTGCCCCCAGTAGTTGTGCCCCTTAAAGTAGTGCCCCTGTAGTTCTACCCCCCATACTGTGCCCCCTGTAGTAGTGCCCATATGCAGTTCCCCCCTGTAGTGGTGCCCATTTGCAATGGCCCCTGTTGTGGTGCCCATATGCAGTGCCCCCTGTAGTGGTGCCCATTTGCAATGCCCCCTGTTGTGATGCCTATATGCAGTGCCCCCTGTAGTGGTGCCCTTATGCATTGCCCCCTGAAGTGGTGCCCTTATGCAGTACCCCCTGTAGTGGTGCCCTTATGCAGTGCCCCCACTATAGGTGCCCTTATGCAGTGCCCCCACTATAGGTGCTCATATGCAGTGCCCCCACTATAGGTGCCCATATGCAGTGCCCCTGTAGTTCTGTTCCTCCCCTGTAGTTCTGCCCCCTCCCCCCCTCCCAGTACTTACCTAATCCATGGTGGCCATCATCCGTGCTGTCATTGCCGCTGCTGCCCTGACTGGATCTAACTAGATCCAGCAGGCACGGCCGCGCCAGCTCCTCAGCGCGCAGGTGAAGTCATGACATCACCCGTGCACTGCACCACTGGGAACACTGGCCTCTGAAGCGATCGGAGGCTTCCTTAGCCTCCAATCTCTTCAGAGGCCAGCACTCACAGTTCAATGCTGGCACCTGTCAGGCTGTCAGCTAAGACAGCTGCCGGGTACACAGCAGCGCGCGGCACCTCCAGACACCTGCGGCGCCTGGAGCTTGCTCTCCACTGGAGCCACCCTCCCTACGCCCTGGTTGCAACCACTGGCTGAAGAATTGGTATTTGATAGTTGGCGCAGCCACTGGCTAAAGTAAGAAGAGTTGATACTTCATAATTGGTGCAGCCCCTGATGGAAGAATTGAAAATTGGTGCAGCCCCTGGCTGAAGAATTGATAAATTAATTGGTGCAGCCCCTGGCTGAAGAATTGATAGTTGGTGCAGCCCCGGGCTGAAGAATTGATAGTTGGTGCAGCCCCTGGCTGAAGAATTGATAATTGGTGCAGCCACTGGCTGTAGAATGGATAAATTAATTAGTGCAACCCCTGGCTGAAGAATTGATAATTGGTGCAGCCCCTGGCTGAAGAATTGATAATTGGTGCAGCCCCTGGCTGAAGAATTGATAAATTAATTGGTGCAGCCCCTGGCTGAAGAATTGATAAATTAATTGGTGCAGCCCCTGGCTGAAGAAATAATCATTGGTGCAGCCCCTTGCTGAAGAATTGATAAATGGTACAGGCCATGGCTATAGAATTGATCATTGGTACAGCCCCTGGCTGAAGAATTGATAATTGGTGCAGCTGCTGGCGAGTCCCATGGAGAGTCCATGTGGGGTAAGCCATTTTCCAATTCTTTCCCTGAGCTTTTCTAAGAGGTACACAGCGGTGTGCCTCTTACTGAAACCGGTGATGCACAGAGTAGCCTGCCTCTGAATGAGCTGGCATTTGTTAGATGCTGCTGCTGTTGCTGTTTGCACAGTTTGAGGCCTATCCAGTGGGCTGTCACAGTCATGTAATCTTTAGTTTGCCCTGTCTCACTTGTCCACATATCTGTGGTTAAGTGGGCACAACGGCAATTCGGAGGACAGTAATAAGATTTTTTTTAATGCCCTTGTACAGACTGGGAATTGCTATTCTAGAGAAGTGGAATCTAGAAGGCACATTGTAGCGGGTACACAGGACTCCATTAACTGGGTAAAACCCACTGCATTAATGGCAGACACTGGGCGCACATCTAATAAAAGCATAGCTGTTATGGCGTCTGTAATCTGCTGTGCAGCTGGGTGTTTGCTATCATGCTTTTTCGCCAATGCAAAGGACTGTGTGACAGTCAATTGTTTGGTTGAACTTCTTGAACTACTAAAAGTAGTCATCTTCTTGGTCCCCTTCTGGGATGAAGATCCACTTATAGCAACAGCAGCATCAGCAGAATCCTTCTGAGGAACAACTGATAGGAGAGGAGTCAGTCCTAATGATATTGGATGCAGGACTACTTCTGATCACGAATGAGGATGTTGATGATGATGCAAGTGTTGGTGGTATATATTGCAGGTGCTTGGATCCAGATAGAAGGGTGCAGCTTGGTGACGATGGACTGATTGTTTGTTTTTTTGTCCACAAAGTTTCAATACCCTTTCCGATTTGATGAATGCGCTGCAAGTGACGTGACAGGGAGGAGCTCTCAAGATGGTTAAGGTCCTTAACTCTACTCACTGTTACTTGGCAATGGTCACAAATGGCTTGGCAAAAGTTGTCCAGATTTGGGTGGAAATGATTCCACACATGAGAAGTGGATTTTTTGGTCCTTTGCCCAGGCATGGCAACAATGGGATTTTTCCCACCATGGGCAAGAACTATTGCCTGATTTACAGTTTTACACAAACATCCTCGCCACCAACATCCTCATCATCATCATCAACATCCTTGTTGTTATCGACCAACTAGATAAATATCCTCCTCATCCTCCTTGTGCAGTTCCACAGAAGCATCCTCGATTTCTACGTCAAAAGGCACACAAATAGTGGAAGGAGGATCCTCTTCAAATACAGTATTAGAATGGTCAGGCTCACACATGGCAACCGTGGACACACTTGGACTCTCCTCTGGGATTTGTTATTTATCCAAGTACACAGTGGATTCCGGTGTCTTACTCGTCTTAACAATTTTAATATTTTTTGTACCTCTCCTACAAGTTGAGGGGCTTAAATTATCATTAGAGCCATCAGTCATCATAAATACAGGCCAATGCCTTATCCTTTCCTTGCCACTTCGTGTAGTGAATGGCATATTGGCAATTTTTTGTTTCTCTAAAGCTAACTTAGCGTTAGCTTTTTTTTTCTTTATCAGGGTAAAAGTTGATCTTTTACATGGCCTGACTTAAGCCCTGGTGCATCGGCCTTCATAGATGACATTGACGGCCTTGTATCGTCATCATGACTGCTGCCGGCAGCTACAACACTGGTATGTGGATCCTGCTCTTCTGTAATGTGACTGTCCTCCATACTCACTGCGGTCTTACAGCAGTGTCACCAACCAAAAAATAGTTTTTATTTTTTCCACTGGTGGTGTGGCTAACACGCACACAAAAAATTGTTTTTATTTTTCACTGGTGGTGTGGCAGGCTAACATGCACACACCAAAAATGTGTTTTATTTTTTTCACACTGGGGGTGAACCTTTGAAAGAGGAAGCAGCACAGCACCCCTCCGCACCTACGCTGATGACAGGTGTGGCTAACACTCACACAGAAAAAAATTGTTTGTTTTTTTGGGCAGCAGCCCATTGACAGACAGCAGCACAGCACGCCTGCGCACCTACGCTGATGACAGGTGTGGCTAACACGCACACAGAATTTTTTTTTAGTTTTTTTCACACTGGGGGTGAACCCCAGAAAGAGGCAGCAGCCCCTTGACAGACAGCAGCACAGCACACCTACACACCAACGCTGGTGACAGGTGTGGCTAACACACACACACAAAATATTGTTTTTATTTTCTCACTGGTGGTGTGGCAGGCTAACATGCACACACAAAAAACATTTTTTTATTTTCACACTGGTGGTGTACACACATAAAATTGTCTTTATGTTTTCACTGGGGGTGTGACAGGCTAACACGCACACACCAAAAAATTGTTGTTGTTTTTTCACACTGGTGGTGTACACACAAATAATTGTCTTTATTTCTTCACTGGGGGTGTGACAGGCTAACGCGCACACACCAAAAAATTGTTTGTTTTTTTCACACTGGGGGTGAGCCCCTGAAAGAGGCAGCAGCCCCTTGACAGACAGCAGCACAGCACCCCTGCGCACCTACGCTGATGACAGGTATGGCTAACACGCACACAGAAAAAAATGTGTTTGTTGTTTTGGGCAGCAGCCCCTTGACAGACAGCAGCACAGCACCCCTGCGCACCTACGCCAATGACAGGTGTGGCTAACACACACACAGAAAAAATTGTTTATTTTTATTTTTTCACATTGGGGATGGGTGAAGAGCACCCCTGAAGGACAGAGCACCCCCTGGACAACACAGCAGAACTGCAAGCCTCTATGCACAACAACCAGCCAGCCCCTATGGACTACAGCCAGCCAGCCCCTATGGACAGGACAACAGCCAGCCCCTATGGACAGGACAACAGCCAGCCATCCCCTCTATAGACAACAGCCATCCAGCCATTATGTACAGGACAACAGCCAGCCCCTCTATAGACAACAGGCAGCCAGCTCTTATGGACAGGACAATAGCCAGCCCCTATATGGACATTAAGCAGCTAGCCACTGAGTGACAACAGTAGCCAGCCCCTATGCACAGTGTCAGCATCAGCAACAGCCCAGCTCCCTCCCTCTTCACTCTCCACTCTCCACAGCTGGAATGAAAAATGGCGGCGATCACGGGACCTTTATAGAATCCAAAACCCGCGAGAATCCGACAGCGGGATTATGATGTTTTGCCTCGTTTTCAGATCTGAGTCAGGTGGGAAAACCCGAGCCGACTCGGATCTGACTCGGATCCTCTTAGTTCGGATGGGTTCGGATCTCTGAGATCCGAATCTGCTCATCTCTAATTACTCGTGGCATTTTGTGGTGAGTGAACTCTAACTTACTATTGGAGTTTACAGCTGAATATATATCTAGGGCAGTCAGATAGGTAGAGGGTGACTACTATTTACTGGGGGATGGGAGGGGTGTGCACAGTGCTGAATCTTTGCTCTGGGTGACAGAAACCCTAGCTTCACCCTTGCGGTTTGTCTAAGTGCTGCTTGAATTGGGGTGTTTTTAGTGAATGCGAGTGGAGGGGGGCACCAACTATCTCGCCTCCGAGCTCCTGGTATGAACTTACGTCACTGATTGTTTACATTGCCCAGGTGTTGCAAAAGCCATTAAATACCTGTCTTCATATTTGCAGTAGCTAATGTAACAGTAAAAACCAAATAAACCAGAAGCATCTTCTGTATAACCCCTTTTTATTATCTTATCTAAAAGTCACTTTTTTCTATAGCTTTGTAACACAGGGATGCAGTAAGGAAGCCAACGGTCGAAAATGCCAAATGCCGGCTTCCCGACTGTGCCATCCTGACAGGGGACTAATGATATGCATTAAAATCCTGATGCCCATCATTATCCCTACGCTGGGAGCCCGACCCCCGGCAAACCCGAACGAAGGTAAGCTGTGCAGGGGGCGCGGACAGCCGTGTGGGGGGGGGTTTAGGTTTAGGCACTTACCGGGAGGACTAGGGTGCAGGGTAGTTAAGGTCTCAATTAGGGTACTAAAAAGGAGGGTTAGGGGGTAAATAAGACAGGGGAACAGTATTTACCTTCCCCTGTCGGGATTCCAACCATCAGGTTGCCGCTGTCACTGTACTGACAGCCGGCATCTCCTCTGTCGGTATTTCATACCAATTCCATGTCATCATCATACAACAGAGGTTAATCCAGACTCGTTACCCATTATGTCCCATCCAGCCTAATGCTTCCTGTGTTCATTCCAGTCTTGTCATTTTAGTCACATGCCACATGACACCTCCTGCCCCCTGTGTATTTCCACCTAATCCTCCACCAGTGTCTCTTCAGTTGCCTCGTTCCATGTGTCTCTCCATCTGCCTCCTTCCCCTGTGCCTCTCCATCCAGGAACCTTATCGCTTCAAGGGTTCTATTCATGAAGCAGAGAAGAGTCCTGTTTAGCTGAAATCAGGGCTCTTCTCTGCTTCATGCAATTCATGGAGCAAGTTACTGTGGAGAAGTTTATTACTTCTCCAGCAGTGTACCTACTCCATGCCTGAATCGCATTAACCAGGGGCGCCAAGAGGGGGGGGGTACAATTTACTTGGACCCAGGCTTCCAGAGGGGCACAGAACCACCCCTCCTCCTCTTTCCCTCACAGCAGCCCAGCATGCAGCGTGTGCTGGAATGCAGTGGGAGATTGCTGTGGCTGCTGCTTAGCAGCTGCGAGCAATCTCTTATGCCTGAGGGGGGGAGAGATCACACTGATCATGCCCTCCCTGGCTTTGCGCCGGGCTGCGGGGCTCACAGTGCCACCTCCCCAGTGTTTTTTTTTCTCAAGGGGGTGTGGCCATGCCTCCTGCGATTAGGCCACGCCTGCTCTTTACTTGGGCCCTGCGCATCACCATATTTAACGGAAAACTCTGCTGTCCTTTCCTATGCTGCGTACAGATTCGCCATCTGAGGATGGCGTAATCTGTACTGCAAGCCAAACAGAGCAGGGAAGTTCCATACTTCATTGCTCTCTGTCCGGCACCCAGAGCTGGTTCCGCCCCCTTTTACCCAGCATCATTTGCAGCAGGTCTGAAATGACCTGCTGCTCTCAGACACCGGCGCATGCGCAGTGAGAATACAGGCATATCGGGCTCCCGACATGTCAGTTTACTCACTGCCCCAGGGACTGTGGAGGGGCCGGATAGCACATGAAGATGTCGGAGAGGTAAGTATACATGAATTAGGGGTGAGCGGGTTCGGGTTTTCTGAAATCCGAACCCCCCCGAGCCCCCCCGATCCGAGGCAGATCCGAGTCAGGCTCGACTTTTCCCGCCTGACTCGGATCTGAAATCGAGGCAAAACGTCATCATCCCGCCTTCCGGGTCTCGCGGGTTTTGGAACCTATATAAGGTACCCGCGTCGGCGCCATTTTCTCACTCGGCTGTGGACAGTGAAGAGGGAGGGTGGGAGTTAGGGCTGGCTGGGCTGTGTAGTGTAGTGCAGAATAGTGTTGTGCTGTGCTGTGCTGCGCTGTGCTGCTGTTGTCCACTACTTCAAAGTCCATAGGGGCTGGCTGTGTTGTGCTGTGCTGCTGTTGTTAATAGGGGCTGTGTCCACTACTTCAAAGTCCATAGGGGCTGGCTGGACTGTGTTGTGCAGTCAGTTCTCCATAGTGTCCACTCCAAAGTCCTGTGCAGTGTCCCAGTCCTAAAGGGGTGCTGTAGTGTTGTCCAGGGGGTGCTCTGTCCATCAGGGGTGCTCCCCCCAAGTGCTAAAAAAATAATATTTTTTGTGTGTTTGTGAATTGTGTGCGCAGTAGCCGCACGTGCATCAACAAAGTAGTGCCAAGCGTGCGCCTGTGTCATAAGTAAAGGGCCAGCTGGCTTGACCGTTAAAGGGTGCTGTAACCCCCAAAGTACACTCCAGTCCAAACCAAAAAAAAAAATATTTTCTGTGTTTGTGAATTGTGTGCGCTTTAGCCGCACGTGCATCAACAAAGTAGTGCCAAGCGTGCGCCTGTGTCATAAGTAAAGGGCCGGCTGGCTTGACCGTTAAAGGGTGCTGTAACCCCCAAAGTACACTCCAGTCCAAACCAAAAAAAAAATTATTTTCTGTGTTTGTGAATTGTGTGCGCAGTAGCCGCACGTGCATCAACAAAGTAGTGCCAAGCGTGCGCCTGTGTCATAAGTAAAGGGCCGGCTGGCTTGACCGTTAAAGGGTGCTGTAACCCCCAAAGTACACTCCAGTCCAAACCAAAAACAAAATTATTTTCTGTGTTTGTGAATTGTGTGCGCAGTAGCCGCACGTGCATCAACAAAGTAGTGCCAAGTGTGCGCCTGTGTCATAAGTAAAGGGCCAGCTGGCTTGACCGTTAAAGGGTGCTGTAACCCCCAAAGTACACTCCAAACCAAAAAAATATATATTTTCTGTGTTTGTGAATTGTGTGCGCAGTAGCCGCACGTGCATCAACAAAGGAGCAGCGCCAAGCGTGCGCCTGTGTCCCATAAGTAAAGAGCCGGCTGGCTCATTTCTTAAAGGCTGGTGTAACCCACAAAGTGCACTACTCTCCAGCAAAAATAAAAAAATATTTTCTGTGTTTAGCCGCACGTATATATCAAATCGATATAACATAAATGGAGGACCAAACTTTCTCCGATTAAAATAGAGAAAGATCAAGAACCACTTCCTCCTAGTGCTGAAGCTGCTGCCACTAGTCATGACATAGACGATAACATGCCATCAACGTCGTCTGCCAAGGCCGATGCCCAATGTCATAATAGAGGGCACATACAATCCCAAATGTCAAAGTTCAGGAAAATGACCTTGAAAAAAACATTTAAATCAGCTGAAGAGAAATGTAAACTTGCCAATATGCCATTTACGACACGGAGTGGCAAGGAACGGCTAAGGTCGATCCCTAGTATGTTCATGACTAGTGGTTCAGCTTCACATGACGATGGAAGCCCTCCTCCCACTAAAAAAATCAAAAGAGTTAAGCTGGCAAAAGCACAGCGAAGAACTGTGCTTTCTAAGAAGATATCACAAATCCCCAAGGAGAGTCCAAGTGTGGTGGTGGTTGCGATGCCTGACCTTCCCAGCACTGGACGGGAAGAGGTGGCTCTTTCCACCATTTGCATGCCCCCTGCAAGTGCTGAAAGGAGCACCCACAGTCCACTTGCTGATATGCAAATTGAAGATGTCACTGTTGAAGTACAACAGGATGAGGATACTGGTGTAGCTGGCGCTGAGGAGGAAGTTGGCGAGGAGGATTCTGATGGTGATGTGGTTTGTTTAAATCAGGCTCCGGGGGAGACAGTTGTTGTCCGTGGGATGAAAAAGCCCATCACGGTCATGCCTGGGCAGAAGACCAAACATTCCACCTCTTTGGACTGGCAATATTTCTATCCAAATCCGGACAACAACTGTCTTGCCATATGTACCTTATGTAAAGGTGGAATAAGTAGGGGTAGGGACGTTAACCACCTAGGAACATCCTCCCTTATACGGCACCTGCAGCGCATTCATAATAAGTTACTGTCAAGTTCAGAAACTTTTGCTAAGACCGTAAGCAGTCCAGGGACACCTAAATCCCGTTGTGCTGTTGTATCCAAGCGCCTGCAAACCACACCGTCAACTCCCTCCTCGTCACTTTCCTCCTTAGTCAGGATCGGAAGTAGTCCTGCAGGCCATGTCACTGGCATGACTGACTCTCCTATCCCGGATTCCTCCGGAGGATCCTGCATTGCTACGCCTCCTGCTGCCGCTGCTGCTGTTGCTGCTGCTGGGAGTCGTTCATCATCCCAGAGAGGAAGTAGGAACACCACTACTTTTACTAAACAAATGACCCTCCAACAGTCCTTAGCGAGGAGGATGAAGTACGACAGCAGTCATCCTGAAGCAAAACGTATAACTGAGGCCTTGACTGCTATGTTGGTGTTAGACGTGCGTCTGGTATCCGCCATTAGTGCAGTGGGATTTAGACAATTGATGGAGGTAGTGTGTCCCTGGTTCCAAATCCCGTCTAGATTCCACTTCACTAGGCAGGCGATACCGAGACTGTACAGAAACATCAGAAAAAGTGTCCTCAGTGTCCTGAAAAATGCCATTGTACCTAATGTCCACTTAACCACGGACATGTGGACAAGTGGAACAGGGCAGACTAAGGACTATATGACTGTGACAGCCCACTGGGTAGATGTATCACCTTACGCAGCAACAGCAGCAGCGTCACCAGTCGCAGCATCTCAGAAACGCCAGCTCGTTCCAAGGCAGGCTACGCTGTGTATCACCGGTTTCAGTAAGAGGCACACCGCTGACAACCTCTTAGAGAAACTGAGGGAAATCATCGCCCAGTGGCTTACCCCACTTAGACTCTCCTGGGGATTTGTGATATCTGACAACGCCACCAATATTGTGCGGGCATTACATCTGGGCAAATTCCAGCACGTCCCATGTTTTGCTCACACAATAAACTTGGTGGTGCAGAATTTTCTGAAAAGCGACAGGGGCGTGCAGGAGACGCTTTGGGTGGCCCGAAAAATTTCTGGCCACTTTCGCCATTCAGCGACTGCGTGCCGAAGACTGGAGCGCCAGCAAGCACTCTTGAACCTGCCCCGCCATCACCTGAAGCAAGAGGTTGTGACGCGGTGGAACTCAACCCTCTATATGCTTCAGAGGATGGAGGAGCAGCAAAAGGCCATACAAGCCTATACATCCACCTATGACATAGGCAAAGGAGGGGGTATGCACCTGACTCAAGCGCAGTGGAGAATGATTTCCGTGTTGTGCAAGGTTCTCCAGCCCTTCGAACTTGCCACACGTGAAGTCAGTTCAGACACTGCCAGCTTGAGTCAGGTCATTCCCCTCATCAGGCTTTTGCAGAAGCAGCTGAAGAAAGTGAAGGAGGAGCTAAGACGGAGCGATTCCGCTCGGCATGTGGGACTTGTGGATGAAGCCCTTCATTCACTTTGCTAGGATTCCAGGGTGGTCAATCTGTTTAAATCAGACCACTACATTTTGGCCACCGTGCTCGATCCTAGGTTTAAAGCCTATGTGGAATCTCTCTTTCCGGCCGACACAAACATGCAGAGGTGCAAAGACCTGCTGGTGAACACACTGTCAGCTGAAGCGGAACGTGACACGTCAACAGCTCCTTCTTCATTTTCTCCCGCAACTGGGGCTGCCAGGAAAAAACTTAGGTATCCTAAGCAACCCGCTGGCGGTGATGCAGGGCAGGCAGGACCAAGTTTGGACATTTGGTCCGGACTGAAGGACCTGGCAAAAATTTCTGACATGTCTACTGTCACTGCATATGATACTGTCACCATTGACAGAATGGTGGAGGATTACATCGGTGACAGCATCCAAGTAGGCATGTCAGACAGTCCATACCTGTACTGGCAGGAAAAAGAAGCAATTTGGAGGCCCCTGTATAAACTGGCTCTATTTTACCTGAGTTGCCCCCCCTCCAGTGTGTACTCTGAAAGAGTGTTTAGTGCAGCCAGGAACCTTGTCAGCGAAAGGCGTAGGAGGTTGCTTCCACAGAATGTGGAGAAGATGATGTTCATAAAAATGAATTATCAGCTCTTCCAGGGAGACCAGCCTCCAGAACGTACAGAGGGACCTGTGGTGGTGGATTCAAGTGGGGACGAGTTAATACTTTGTGAGGATGAGGATGTACACACTGAAGAGGGTGAGGAATCGGTGGATGAGGAGGATGAGGATGACATCTTGCCTCCGTAGAGCCAGTTTGTGCAGGGACAGATTAATTGCCAGCTTGTTTTGTGCGGGCCCAAACGAACCAATTATTTCAGCCACAGTCGTGTGGCAGACCCTGGCGCTGAAATGATTGGTTTGTTAAAGTGTGCATGTCCTGTTTATACAACATAAGGGTGGGTGGGAGGGCCCAAGGACAATTCCATCTTGCACCTCTTTTTTTTCTTTGCATTATGTACAGTTTGGGGCCTAGTTTTTCAAACTGCCATCCTGTCTGCCACTGCAGTATCACGCCTAGATGGGTCACGTGTTTGTGCCGCCCACTCGTGTCGCTTAGCATAGTCATCCAGCTACCTCGGTGCAACCTTTTGGACATAAAAACACTATTATGAGGTGTGAGGTGTTCAGAATAGACTGGAAATGAGTGGAAATTAAGGTTATTGATGTTAATAATAGCATAGGAGCAGAAAAACCTACAAATTCTGTGATTTTAGCTGTTTTTATGCTTTTTTTCAAAAAAATACAGATCCAAAACACAAAACCCAGAACCCAAAACACGGAAGGGTGGTTTTGGCAAAACCAATCCAGATCCAAAACACGAAGAAAGATCCAGATCCAAAACCAAAACACAAAACACGAAAAGTGGCCGGTGCACACCCCTAACATGAATGGCTACTAAACTTCACTATATATCACATCAATGTGATGCAATATATAGTGATATTTATCATGAGCCATTTATGAATAGACCCCCAACAGTGTAACAACAGCAGCCTCATCCCCATTGTGACTCTCCAGCAGACTCATTCCACCCCTCACTCCCCCTGCATTTCTACAGCAGGCCTCATATCCCCCTCTACATGTCTCTCTGGCTCCAGCTACCCCCTGTTTCACAACAGCCCCCCCATGTCAGTCTCCCTGTCTACAAGGTCTCACTCATGCTGGGAGAAGGGAGAGTCTACAAGCTTCTGGGCACTATACAAATGGGACTGACCTGGAAAAACTGGCACCCTGCCTGCATTTTGTCTGATTGCCAGAATCACTGGCTACTATTCATCTGTGGGGTGATCTCAGTTTGTATTGTGTTTCTGTACAGAGCTCCTATCGTTTCTTTGTATTGTTATATGCTTCATTTCCATGAATTAGTAGCTATAAGATATAATTACAATGTATCCATGATATGAAGACTACTCTCCTGTTCTTTTCCTGGAAGGTAGTTCTGACAGAGGGGGTCATTCAGACCCGCTCGCGAGCGAAGGTCGCTCGCCAGCGGGTCGATGTTGGACGAATGCGCATGCGCACGACGGAGGGAGCTCCGTCGTGCACATGCGCGAGACCCGAATAACGACGGCAAAGCCGTCGTTATGGGTCTCACACTAAAGGGGGCGTGCTGTCGATGGTGACTGACAGCACGCCCCCTTTGGTGGGCGTGCCGGGGGTGTGGCTGCCAGACGGAGGCGTTCCCATGGGAACGACTACCGTCTGAGTCCTGCCCCACTGACATCAGTAATGATGTCAGTGGGAGTGATTTTGGCTCTGATAGAGCCAAAATCACTCCTGGGCTTGCGGCAGCAAGACCTTACCGCAGGGTCTCGTCGCAAGCCCGATGGTCGCGATGGTCTTTGACCATCGCGACCATCATCATGGCCGCTCGCTATAGCTGTGGGTGGTCACCCACAGCTATACGAGCGGTCAGGAGGCCGCTATATTTTCAGGTAAGGATGGCCCTGATTCAGAGCGAGCGCTCTGGTCAGAGCGTTCGGCTCTGAATCAGGCCCAGAGATTGGAGGTTTGCTGCTGTAGGATGAATATTTGATCAACTAGTCTTAGACCAGGTGGTATTGTATGGCCATGCAAAATGCTGGGTTAGCCCCTTTGGTTCAGTCACTCTGAGCAAGTCACTGACTCTGGATCAAGTAACAGAGCACAAGACCATAATGCTTCCTCCTCTATGTTTGATAGTTTACATGCCATCTATTCCCAGCGTATTTAAGGCCGAAGTTTAAAAAGGCAATATTTGTAATAGCAATACACTCCATGTCATCATAGATAATTCTTAAAATGAATTATTGTTACTGTAAGCTTGGATATGGTTTTACTACCCTCTAGTGACTAGGGAATTACTTACTTTTATAGTAATACTTAATTATATGATGGTTAAATGAGGTGAGGCTATGATATTATATAACATCAATCTCTGAGGATGCTCCTTAGAATAGAGACAAGATGTGATTCCGTGTGCATTTCTCTTTATTCTCTGCCAGGACTGGTTAATAAATGGTGACTTCCCCTTTCAGTCTCAGTCATATCACGCTGGTTATTTCCCAGGAATATTGCAGTGAGACAATAAGCCAGTGTGTCTGAGCAAGCAGCATGGTATTGGCAAATGTGGTAATGTTACTGCCAAGAGAACCATGGTATCTCAAGGGTTCTCAGAGAGGGGACATATCGGATTTTACACCTGATAATTATAATTTCTTGTTGCTGAATATCACAGCAATAGGAACTAAAGTATCACTCGTATTTATTAAAAGACAAATGTAGGGACAGGGCCTCGGTAGGAGCTCATCCTTGCAATGTGTTAGACGTGACCACTAATGTAATCACTGTATTTCTCCTTCAGGGCCCAGAGGCGCTACAGTGCATGAGAGGTCTGCTGACCATGCATGTGCGAGCACCCATCGCCTGGAAAATATTGCACACTGTAGCCCATAGGCTGGCACCATCCTGTTGCGGGTACCCTGTGGTGGAAGCGGGGCAGTATACAGCGGTATGCCATACAGCCACTTTTTCTGTGTTTTTCTTTTTTTTCAATATATTTTTCAACACATCCCTGACAAAGCCAGCACCGTTGGCCGGGCAAAACGTGTTGCACACGCCCCCTCTACAGAACCTGGAAGTAGTACCAAACACCAGATCCCCCAGACCACAGAGGGATACTGCGCGGCGGGGGCTGGGAGTAATATTTCTTGATGCCATTCCGACTGCTCTATGTATATGGGCAGCAGGGCAGGAAGGGATATGTATTTAAATGATACCACTCCATTTCGACTGGTCTGCTCAACATATTTGCGGTGGGTGGGGATGAAGGGGGTACTGCATAAAGGGACCACTACTGTACATAGGGGAGCACAGTATATGGGGCACTAATGGGGCCACTGCATAAGGGGCACTACTGGGGGCAGTGGCACTACTGGGGGCACTGTATAAGGGACGCTACTGGGGGCACTGTATAAGGGACGCTACTGGGGGCACTACATAGAGGGACCACTACTGGGGACACTGCATAAGAGGCACTGTATAAGGGGCACTGCATAGGGGGACCACTACTTAGGGGGGCACAGTTTATGGGGCTCTACTGGGGGCACTGGCACTACTGGGGGCACTGCATAAGGGGCACTAATGGGGGGAGGGAGTCTTTAATAAATCATGCTGGCTGTATTTATTTGCCTGCTGCATTCATGTTATTTAGTGATAGAGGTGTGTGTCTGTGTGTGTCTGTGTCAGTCAGTGTGTGTGTACCCCGTCATGGGCTGAGTGGTATATTTTACTATAGTGGTCCTTAATCCTGTGTAAGCTCTCTCTCTCTCTCCCTCTCTCTCTCTCTCTCTCTCTCTCTCTCTCTATTTATTTATTTGGGGCCAGATGTTTTTTTATTGGATCTATAACCAAGGATTTGGAAACCCCCCTTTGAATATCCTGCATTTCCCACTGTAATGTAGCATACCCCCCAACTCTTATGGTCCATGGAGAGGGACATTTTGCGTGCCGAAGGTGCGCACCCAGAAAGGGGGCGGGGATCTTGAAAATGGGTGGAGCCTTGCGGCAACTACCGTTTGTCACTATAGAGGGCGTGCTCAGCACTCTCCGAGATGCTAGGCAGTCCCCAGGCCATACTTACCTACATTGCTGGGCAGCTATCCGGGAGCAGCAGGAGGGGACCTGCTGCTCTCCTCTTCGGGGGGCGGGGCCAGACGATAGATGGCATTAGGCCCCGCCCCGTTTACAGAAAACCCCCGTGATTCACGGGTCCGTGAGGAGGTCGCGGGGCTAAATGACGCGATTTGCCTAATTTAGCCCCGCCCCTTCCCGACGGACCCGATAATCTCAGGTAAAATCTCCCCATACTGCCCACTTCACTAGGAAGTGGGCGGGATGCGGGAGATATGCCTACTCTTCCGGGTTCGCGGGGGGTTACCCAAAAAATCGGGAGCCTCCCGCGATTCCCGGGAGAGTAGGCATGTATGCCCCAGGCTCTCCCTACACTGGTGAACAGATGGCGTGCGCATGTGCTCGGCATCTGTTCACCTTCTGCACACTCGCTGCTCTGCGGTATGTGCTCTCCCCAACTTCCCCCGCACCGTGGGACACTGTGGCCTATGGGTGGGACAGCGGGACAGTCCCAGAAAAACGGGACTGTCCCAAGGAATGCGGGACAGTTGGGAGGTATAATGTAGGCACACCCGCACACCACAGATGTTTAATCTCCTGCCTAGTGGATTTAAGAGACTGCACAGAATTAAAAGCAAACCTTACTATAACAAAGTGAGAAGCATCAGGATATGATTGCCACATATTCTGACCATCCTTGGTTCTGAAAAATCCACATGGATAATTTATTTTTATTATTCCTTTACATGAAATAGTATTTTATTTATCTAAGTCCTACTTTTACAGAGCCAGCACCTTGTTTTAATTGAAACGTTTTGGATGCATCTATAGTATGTAATCTAGGTTCCTATTTATCATTAAATATTTACAGCAGGTGTTTTCGGGGGATATCCACAAATATTAAGTACAGTATACCCAATGTAAGAAGGAGGGTCCACAGCAGATATCTGTTGCGGTCCCTTCATTTCCAACAGATTCACGAAGCTCCAGAATTTAAAACACTCCAGAGTTTGGCCCATCTGAAGATGGCATTGTGCTTCTGTAGCCTCCAAAACCCGCAGTGGTAGCGGCACAGACATGGTCAGCAGACCGCATATGCACAGGGGTCCCAATAGAGGAGTGACGAGAACGCTGATGTGGTCACGTCACTCCTAGCACATTGCAGAGACGCACTCCTTTCAGAGCCCTTGTCCCTGCAGGTGAGCAGTGATACATCTGGGCAGTACTATCACATTATACAATGAGATTTTGGGGGTTAATATCGCACCCTGATTGCACTGCAAATGTGATTATTGATAAATGGGCCCCTTAGTCTATTCACATTTATTATCTGTTCTAATTGGAATTTATGTACTGTATTTTTTTACTGAATTGTAAGTACACATTTAAGCTCCACTTTTAACTAAACATTTATATTAGGGGTGTGCACCGGCCACTTTTCGTGTTTTGGTTTTGGATCTGGATCTTTCTTCGTGTTTTGGATCTGTATTGGTTTTGCCAAAACCACCCTTCCGTGTTTTGGGTTCTGGGTTTTGTGTTTTGGATCTGTATTTTTTTTTAAAAAAAAGCATAAAAACAGCTAAAATCACAGAATGTGTTGGTTTTTCTGCTCCTATGCTATTATTAACCTCAATAACCTTAATTTCCACTCATTTCCAGTCTATTCTGAACAGTGAACACCTCACAATAGTGTTTTTATGTCCAAAAGGTTGCACCGAGGTAGCTTGATGACTATGCTAAGCGACACGAGTGGGCGGCACAAACACGTGGCCCATCTAGGAGTGACACTGCAGTGGCAGACAGGATGGCAGTTTGAAAAACTAGGCCCCAAACAGTACATAATGCAAAGAAAAAAAAGAGGTGCAAGATGGAATTGTCCTTGGGCCCTCCCACCCACCCTTATGTTGTTTAAACAGGACATGCACACTTTAACAAACCAATCACTTCAGCGCCAGGGTCTGCCACACGACTGTGGCTGAAATGATTGGTTCGTTTGGGCCCCCACAAAACAAGCTGGCAATTAATCTGTCCCTGCACAAACTGGCTCTACAGAGGCAAGATGTCGTCCTCATCCTCCTCATTCACCGATACCTCACCCTCTTCAGTGTTGTGTACATCCTCATCCTCACAGAGTATTAAATCGTCCCCGCTGGAATCCACCACCACAGGTCCCTCTGTACGTTCTGGAGGCTTGTCTCCCTTGAAGAGTTGATAATTCATTTTTATGAACATCATCTCCACATTTTGTGGAAGCAACCTCCTACGCCTTTCGCTGACAAGGTTCCCGGCTGCACTAAACACTCTTTTGGAGTACACACTGGAGGGGGGGCAACTCAGGTAAAATAGAGCCAGTTTGTACAGGGGCCTCCAACTTGCCTCTTTTTCCTGCCAGTACAGGTACGGACTATCTGACATGCCTACTTGGATGCTGTCACCGATGTAATCCTTTAACAGATAGACGCACGCTTGTCGCTGCTGCTTTGAGGATGCAGTTGTGGCTACAGTCCACACAATTCACAAAGACAGAAAAAAAAAAGAATTTTTTATTTTTTCTGGAGCGCACTTTGAGGGTTACACCACCCTTTAACAGACAGACGCACGCTTGTCGCTGCTGCTTTGAGGATGCAGGTGCAGCTACAGCCCACACAATTCACAAAGACAGAAAAAAAAGAAGAATTTTTTATTTTTTGTGGAGCGCACTTTGAGGGTTACACCACCCTATAACAGACAGATGCACGCTTGTCGCTGCTGCTTTGAGGATGAAGGTGCGGCTACAGCCCACACAATTCACAAAGACAGAAAAAAAAAGAATTTTTTATTTTTTGGGGAGCGCACTTTGAGGGTTACACCACCCTTTAACAGACAGACGCACGCTTGTCGCTGCTGCTTTGAGGATGCAGGTGCGGCTACAGCCAACACAGGGCCTAATTCAGACCCGCTCGCGAGCGCAGGATGCTCGCAAGCGGGTCGATGGTGCCCTAATGCGCATGCGCACGACGGAGGGAGCTCCGTCGTGCGCATGCGCGAGACCCGCATAGCGACAGCCAAGCTGTCATTATGGGTCTCGCACCAAAGGGGGTGTGCTGTCGATGGTGAGTGACAGCACGCCCCCTTTGGTGGGCGTGCCGGGGGCGTGGCTGCCAGACGGAGGCGTTCCCATGGGAACGCCTACCATCTGAGTCAGGCCCCACTGACATCAGTAGTGATGTCAGTGGGAGTGATTTTGGCTCTGATAGAGCCAAAATTACTCCAGGGCTTTTCGGCAGCGAGACCCTACCGCAGGGTCTCGTCGCAAGCCCGATGGTCGCGATGATCTTGACCATCTCGACCATCATCATGGCTGCTCGCTATAGCTGTGGGTGGTCACCCACAGCTATACGAGCTGCCAGGAGGCCGCTCCATTTTTAGGTAGGAGGGCCCTGATTCAGAGCGAGTGCTCTGGTCAGAGCGTCCGGCTCTGAATCAGGCCCACAATTCACAAAGACAGAGAAAAAAAGAAGAATTTTTTATTTTTTGTGGAGCGCACTTTGAGGGTTACAGCATGCAGGTGCGGCTACAGCCCACACATTTCACAAAGACAGAAAAAAAAGAATTTTTTATTTTTTGTGGGGTGCACTTTGGGGGTTACAGCACCCTTTAACGGACAATCCAGCCGGCCCTTTACTTATGACACAGGCGCATGCTTGGCGCTGCTCCTTTGTTGATGCACGTGCAGCCACAGTGCACACAATTCACAAACACAGAAAATAATTCCTCCACCATTCTGTCAGTGGTGACAGTATCATATGCAGTGACAGTAGACATGTCAGAAATTGTTGGCACGTCCTTCAGTCTGGACCAGATGTCCAAACCGGCCCTTGACTTATGACACAGGCGCACGCTTTGCGCTGCTGATGTGTTGATGCACATACATTTCGCACACAAACACAGAAAAAAAAGAATTGTTTTTTTTGTGGAGTACACTTTGGGGGTTACACCACCATTTAACAGACTAATGGGACACAGGTGCACGCTTGGCGCTGCTCCTTTGTTGATGCACGTCCAGCCACAGCGCACACAATTCACAAACACAGAAAATATTTATTTATATTTTTTGGAGTGCACTTTGGGGGTTACAGCACCCTTTAACGGTCAGGCCAGCTGGCCCTTCACTTATGACACAGGCACATGCTTGGCGCTACTTTGTTGATGCATGTGCGGCTACTGCGCACACAATTCACAAACACAAAAAAAATATATATTATTTGGAGTGCACTTTCGGGGTTTCAGCACCCTTTAACGGATGAGCCAGCCAGCCCTTTACTTATGACACAGGCGCATGCTTGGCGCTACTTTGTTGATGCACGTGCAGCTACTGCGCACACAATTCACAAACACAGAAAAAAAAAATATATTATTTGGAGTGCACTTTGGGGGTTACAGCACCCTTTAACGGACGAGCCAGCCAGCCCTTTACTTATGACAAAGGCGCACGCTTGGCGCTACTTTGTTGATGCACGTGTGGCTACTGCGCACACAATTCACAAACACAGAAAAAAAAAATATATTATTTGGAATGCACTTTGGGGGTTACAGCACCCTTTAACGGACGAGCCAGCCAGCCCTTTACTTATGACAAAGGCGCACGCTTGGCGCTACTTTGTTGATGCACGTGCGGCTACTGCGCACACAATTCACAAACACAAAACAAAAAAATATTATTTGGAGTGCACTTTGGGGGTTACAGCACCCTTTAACGGATGAGCCAGCCAGCCCTTTACTTATGACACAGGCGCATGCTTGGCGCTACTTTGTTGATGCACGTACAGCTACTGCGCACACAATTCACAAACACAGAAAAAAAAAATATATTATTTGGAGTACACTTTGGGGGTTACAGCACCCTTTAATGGACGAGCCAGCCAGCCCTTTAGTTATGACACAGGCGCATGCTTGGCACTACTTTGTTGATACACGTACAGCTACTGCGCACACAATTCACAAACACAGAAAAAAAAAATATATTATTTGGAGTACACTTTGGGGGTTACAGCACCCTTTAACGGACGAGCCAGCCAGCCCTTTAGTTATGACACAGGCGCACGCTTGGCGCTACTTTGTTGATGCACGTGTGGCTACTGCGCACACAATTCACAAACACAGAAAAAAAAAATATATTATTTGGAGTGCACTTTGGGGGTTACAGCACCCTTTAACGGACGAACCAGCCGGCCCTTTACTTATGACACAGGTGCACACTTGGCGCTACTGCGCACACAATTCACAAACACAGAAAAAATAAAAAAAAATTTTGCACTTGGGTGGAGCACCCCTGATGGACAAAGCACCCCCTGGACAACACTACAGCACCCCTTTAGGACTGGGACACTGCACAGGACTTTGGAGTGGACACAGCCACTATGGACAACTGACTGCACAACACAGCCCAGCCAGCCCCTATGGACTTTGGAGGAGTGGACACAGCCCCTATGGACAACAGCAGCACAGCACAGCACAGCACAACACTACACTACACAGCCCAGCCAGCCCTAACTCCCACCCTGCCTCTTCACTGTCCACAGCCGAGTGAGAAAATGGCGCCGACGCGGGTACCTTATATAGGATCCAAAACCCGCGAGACCCGGAAGGCGGGATGATGACGTTTTGCCTCGATTTCAGATCTGAGTCAGGTGGGAAAAGTCGAGCCTGACTTGGATTGGCCTCGGATCGGGGGGCTCGGGGGGGTTCGGATTTCAGAAATCCGAACCCGCTCACCCCTAATTTATATACAGTTAACAGCTTAGAATAATTCATAACCTTGTGTAGTATATCTATTTACTCCTAGACAGATATAATCACATAATACTTATATTACAAGTAGTGGCCAGGAAAGGATTTAAAGGATTCCATGTCCATACCCCCACTTCTAATTCCCACTTCCAGCACTGCAGCTAACCCCAAGAATGGAGGGTTTCTGGGGATATCCCGCAAATATTTGTTATTAAATATGGCCCAGAAAGAGCAATTCAGCCTCTGCCGATTGTTATACAAGAGAGGATCACTGAGCCTGTGTACACAGCAGCTTATACTATCTGATTCTACACAGAAACATGATCTGAGCATATTATCAGCAATTACAGAAAAAGGAGAATATTAATCAATGAGTTTGTAATAGTATGAATGAAAGCGGTGATATAATGACGAGAATTAGTCACACAGTGCCCCTTATCCAAAGACGTCTCAACTTTTCCTTGTTTTTCGAGGTCAACAAGCACAAGAAAAGTAGTAATAGTAATAGTTTTATTTATATAGTGCTCTTAGCAAATAGCACTCAGGGATGAAATGGGACCAGCTCAGGAGCGCTCCAAGATGTCATAGGCAGCTCCTGGGTGTCACAGCCGTCAGTCAGCGGAGGCAGCTGGTTGTTCCTCTTCTGCTGATCACATGATGTTCTACAACAATATGGTATAGATGTTGTCTACCCAAATTTATGTTCCCGAATGATGATGGGGTAGTGATGCTTGTATGGGAGGTTCACGATGCAGGGTAAAGATGACATAACCCATGGGGTAACAGCCAGTTACAGTGGTCATATTAGTACTCTTGTCTGACCCCTAATTTGATGTTGCTAATGTTGTTGATGTTGCTGATATTCTTGATGTTGCAGATGTTGTTGATGTTGCTGATGTTCTTGATGTTGCTGATGTTGCTGATGTTGATGTTGCTGATGTTATTTAGCGCTAGATTAAAGCTGCCATCTGGGCACTAGACGCAGGCCGGTTTCCTGTTGATGCTGGAAAGAGCGATGGCAAATGCCTGCAGGGGACTAAATGGAAAGTTGACTTCCATTGCGTAGACGTCCTCTGAAATGCGCACAAAGTCCACGAGGATCTCATCAGCTACATGAGGAAAGAGACACCACGTTATCACATGACAATAGCAACTTTACACTGTACAATGCTACTTATATCAGTTACCCATTTTACAGGGTCAATACACCCAACATCCTCCCTCCCTGAGGAGAAACTCACGCTCAGTGGTATCTATCAGCTGGAAATTCTTTGCAGATGGACGAGTGGCGCGATTATGGAAGGGCAGCACGTAGGCCTTCTGTTCAGCTTTCCAGATTGGTGCCTTGCTTTCCACCCTCATAAAGCACCCCGGGGTAATCGCAGGGATTGTGATTTCCATTTTCCTCACACTGCGCCCAAGAATGTTTCTTTCCTGTTGGAGGGTAAAACAGAAGGATACAAATCACACACTTGGACTTCATAGAGATTGTGGGGGTCATTCAGACCGGTCGCAAGCACTGATGTGCTCGCAACCGGGTCGATGGGTAGCCCTGCGCACTCGCAGCGGCCGCACTGCACGTGTGCAAGCCCCGGAGCGAGAGAAAAACTGTCTCGCTCCGGAGCTCGCTACAAAAGGGGCGGATGTCTATGTAGATCGACAGCTCGCCCCTTTTTGTAGTTGGGCCGGGAGGGTGGTTTCCAAAATGGAGGCGTTCCTTAAGAAACGCCTACCGTTTTGTGGGCGGCTGCAATGACATCATCAGTGGTGTCAGTGGGGAGCTTCCTGCTCCATCAGAGTAGAAAGCTCCCTTGGGCTTGCGAGTGCCCAGACCCAACCTTAGGGTCTGGTCGCAAGCCCCGATGGTCGCAAAGGTGATCACCATTGTGACCATCACCCTGGTCGCTAGCTAAGCTGTTGTTGGTAACCCACAGCTTAGCTTGTGACCAGGAGGCCGCACCAAAAAACAAGAAGTGCCCGCCCTCATTCAGAGAGAGTGATCGCTTCTTGCGACCGCCTCTGAATGAGGTCCAGTGTCTCAGTTTTCTTCATGTGTAATGTGTTACCAGCCTCATGTGTTCTGTGTTCCTTATTTAAGTTGCCATAATACTCTGCAATCTTTATTGGGCGCAGAGTAACTGGCATTTTATATGGATGTAACAATGTTGACAATTGTGCTAGTAAGTCACATAATAAATGCTGTAGATCGAAATAAGGATATCGATACTAGAAGTTCCTCCTGTGTATAGGTAAGGGAGGTACAATATGTATTTCCATCACATGTGATGTCAGTGCTACCCGGGCAGCAGGGGCGTATCTACACATTGGCCTGGATGGCAGTCAGCAGGGACGCCAGCCAGGAGGGGGCGCCACCCAGCGGTGCCATCCACGGCCAGGTGGTATATACGCGCCGGGTCTTCTCTCCACACTTTGTCTCACGGTGCCGGCAGGTGCGCACTTCAGGAAGCTGCACGGCCCGGGGAGGGATGGCAGCAGCAGCAGCCTCATCCTTGTTGCGACCGTGCAGCTTCCTGAAGTGCGCGCCTGCCGGCACCGTGAGACAACGTTTTTTTGTGAGGAGAGAAGACCCGGCGCACGTGACTAGTGCTGAAGATCAGGTAGAGGAGCCGCGGCCCGTGGGAGCACTGCAGCAAAAGGTAGGAAGTGGGGATTGGGGGCATGGTAGGGGACCTGCCGGGCTGACTGGGGAGTGGGTACTTAGAAGGGGGACTGGTTTGGGAGTGGACCAAGTGGGGAACATAACAGGCTGGGTTTGGCTGGTGAGTGGCAGCACAGAAGGGGGCCTGCTGGGGAGTGCAGACTTAGAAGGGGGACTGGTTTGGGAGTGTACCTAGTGGGGAACATAACAGGTTGGATCTGGCTGGTGAGTGGGGGCACAGAAGGGAGCTGGCTGGGGAGTGCGGACTTAGAAGGGGGGCTGCTGGGGAGTGGGGGATGTAAAAGGCTGGGGCTGTCTGGGAAGTGAGTGCACAGAGGGGGACCTGCTGGGGCTAGCTGGGGAGTGGGGGACCAGAAGGGGACCTGCTAGGGCTGGCTGGGGAGTGGGGGATATAAAAGGCTGGGGCTGTCTGGGAAGTGAGGGCACAGAGGGGGACCTGCTGGGGCTGGCTGGGGAGTGGGGGACCAGAAGGGGACCTGCTAGGGCTGGCTGGGGAGTGGGGTCTTAGAAGGGGGGCTGGCTGTTTTTTTCCCTGTGGAAGCCAATGTGTGTTTTTTAATATTAAAAGTAGTAAATCTTTGTGAGGGGACGGGGCTGTGAGGGGGGGGGGGGCGCCAGTCCCTTATTTTGCCAGGGGCACTCTGACCCTTAGATACACCGCTGCCAGGCAGGAAGACAGAGATGTTACAAAGCATGCCCAGCATTTCTCTATTCTAAGTGGTGGCAGTTACTGGGCAACTCAGAGATGTCCCAGAACAGGGATTAATGTAAAACTAATTCTCTAGTTCTATATTTTCTGTAGTAATGTAGCGATGTCATTAGAAATTAAAGTAGTGGTTAGGTGTCAGGTCCTCTTTAAACATATGAAATGATTTATTATTAGTTATATTTAATGTTTTTTGTGTAATATTGAAGGTCTGAATAACAGGGACTGCCTCTAAAGTGTACTACAATGTTCCAGAGGTGTAACACTTACATAACAGATGGTTCCTAACTCTTGGTCTCTCTTCTGGCCAAACATAGTCATTCGGGTTCCCAGGATGTTGGATCTGGAATCACATTAGGGAGTCAAACACCTTATAAATGAAATCATTATGGGGGAATGTATTAAATCAATGCTTTTTGGTGTTTGGGGGTAAATAAGTTGTCAGATTTATCAAAGCAAAACTCTAAAATTGCCTCAAAACCATAATTTTCACACCTGATCTGCTGCAAAGCAGCATCTTGTTGTTTTTCATGGTTGCACAAAGCGCATTAATCTGTGGTTGCATAAAGCGCATTGACCTGTGTTGTACAAAGCACAGAATAACAATAACCTGTGGTTGTACAAAGCACAGAATAACCTGTGGTTGTACAAAGCATAGAATAACTTGTGGTTGTACAAAGCACAGAATAACCTGTGGTTGTACAAAGCATAGAATAACTTGTGGTTGTACAAAGCACAGAATAACCTGTGGTTGTACAAAGCACAGAATAACCTGTGGTTGTACAAAGCATAGAATAACTTGTGGTTGTACAAAGCATAGAATAACTTGTGGTTGTACAAAGCATAGAATAACTTGTGGTTGTACAAAGCACAGAATAACCTGTGGTTGTACAAAGCATAGAATAACTTGTGGTTGTACAAAGCATAGAATAACCTGTGGTTGTACAAAGCATAGAATAACTTGTGGTTGTACAAAGCACAGAATAACATGTGGTTGCAAAAAGTGCAGAATAACCTGCTGCTAAAAATGCCCAATAGAAAGGTGGTTGTGGCAGTGAGAAAGCTGAATGTGAATCTTCCTGATTGGGCCGCGCTTCTTAGCATTGGTCCCAGAACTCTACAAGAAGCCCAACCTTATGTCCCCACCTACAGATGAATGGGGCAATTCTGAGTAGCATGGGTCCTTTCCTGTACCCTTGGCTTATTTTATTAATTTGGAAGCGACACCTATATTATTTATAGTAATAAGGGTGTACATATATGATTTAATAATAATAATAATAATGGAGCAAACACTAGTTTTCAAAATCTATAGGGGGCCACATTTTTCCTCCACACTTGTACCCACCACCCGGGGATGCCAGGAAGGGACCCATGCTACTTAACATTCTCCCAAGAATCTCTAGGTGTAGTGGTCCGAATATATATATTTTGTCCCCACCATGTAGAGATACAGCTGTATCCCATAAAACATGTAGGGTTTGCATTAACCTGCATGGGGGTCATTGCTGCACATTGAATGCATGAAATTAGGTTATAACCCTACAAATCTGTGAATAATAATGCTGGCAGTATGGAAGGCAGAATCTCCAGCAATATGCAGCAATTTCAAACCCATCAGAAAATAACAGTCTTTGATAAATCTCCTCCCATATCTGGATTGCTGGAGGAGCGTCTGGATGAACAATACATAGGACACCATTTTTCTCCATAAAAATCCCTGGTTACCCCAGAAACTAAAACACCCTATTATTTTAATGGGACCCATTTTACAATGTCCGCTCCCAATATCATGGGAAATTGCATTTCTAGATGCATTTTGAACAATATAGTGTAAAATATTGAAACACAGAAACGTGGTACATGTAATGAAGACACAATCACTAACCTGAGTTCACCTACAATGTTGTTTCCACCACGTGACCGGTCGGTGGGATCCACTGAGATGACGTACTTGGATGTTACAGATTTCTTCCTCTTCCTCCCGGCCATAATGAAAACCTGTTAAGTGCAAATTGCAATGACATAGTTGCAGATACAGTCCCTCCTCTCCTAAATAAACATCTATGGTAATGAATAGACACAACAGTAAGAGAAGATACAGCTAGATGTAAGAGTTATTATAGGAAGAACACTATTATATTATTACTTACCTTTTCCCCTTCAGGTGTCTCTAGGTGTAGTAAATATTTGGGGAAGATCCCACCACTCCTGTCCCTGGTGATCCGGTATTTGTAACCCGCGTCGGGTAGAGTTGGACTAAAGATAAACCTCAGCAGATCTTCCCGGGTATAATCTGGTTTTAAAAAGTAAAAACCTACTGTCAGATGCCAGCTCCATGACCATGTCTCTCCTAACAGCCAGACACAGAATGCAGCACCTGAACTGTGCAATATGCCATTGGGACTACAAATGGAATCATGTGATGTGGTCAGATGAGATACAAAGTGAACTTATTGGCCGTGCATAACATTGTCATGTTTGGAGAAATAAAGGCACATGATGCCCACTGTCACATATGGTGGTGGATCACTGACACTTTGGGACTGCTTTGCTACAAAAGTGGTCCAGGGGCTCTTGTGAAAATCAATGGCATAATGAATTCTACTCTATACCAGGCCCAAATCTCTCTGCCTCTGTCACATGGCTGACACTTGGCCGTTGATGGACCTTTCAGCAAGATAATGATCTCAAACACACATAAAAATGCACACTGAGATGGTTGCAGGAACAGAATCAAAGTTTTGCAATGGCCACCTCAGTCTCCAGATTTGAATTCAATTGGAAACCTCTGGTGTGTACTGAGGAGAGCAGTCCACAAGCAATGATGCACAAATGTCATGGGACTGGAAATTATCTGCATGGATCAGTGCTCCAAGATCACTCAGCAAGTGTTCTCCAGCCTCGTTTAGCATTACCGAAAGTGGATCATTGCTGTTATTTGTGCTGGGGGAGGCTTCACCAAATAATAATGGGAGAGACAATATTTATGGAAATTATGTTGTTTTTTAAAAAAATATGTTTTACAAAAAATACTTTTATTTTTATTCCAAAACACAGTAAAATCTTTGCATTTTACCACTTTGTTTACGCCTGAAATCTCACTCATTGCAAGTGCGGTTTATTTAATATATTGATTTTAGCCTGTAAACCACAACCCTTTTTTTTAGGTGTTAACTTTAATTAGGATAGTTGTGTGACCAGGATTTGATTCAGATTACAGTGATTTATGTGCATTTATATTGATAATGTAAAATAAATGTATCAATAGTTTGATCATTGATTGTCTTGTGATTATTGTCAATTCAGTTGTTTTTTTATTCTTGTTGTGCACTTATAGAACCCCATCCTGTATTCATGTACATAATTCCCGGATGCTAGTCTGATATATAAATGTCTGGAAACTAAATCCCCCTGGTTTCAGATGTCCCTTAAGCTGGGTACACACTGACAGATATATTGGCCGATCAGTATATCTGCTGCCCATCGGCTAGTGTGTTCCCGCGATATGTCGGTGAATGTTGTCGTTCACTGACACATCGCATTGCCTGTGCTGCACAGCCGATGGACAGATATGTTTGCAGACCGCCTGTACACACACAGCGACAGCCGCGAGGAGGGGGGCGGGACACAACCACAACATGCCGTCCGGCCATTATATGAACCACCATCATCTTCAGATATATCTGTATAGTGTGTACCCACCATTAGGGAGGCAGGAAGGATGCAATGCTGGCTACACATGCTGTGCAATTGGCAAATATGCCCTGTGTTTCCCCCACTAGTCCAGCCAGCCTTCCCTGCTATGTTCCTCTCCTAGTCCAGCCAGCCTTCCCTGCCATGTTCCCCTTCTAGTCCAGCCAGCCTTCCTTGCCATGTTCCCCTCCTAGTCCAACCAGCCTTCCCTGCCATGTTCCTCTCCTAGTCCAGCCAGCCTTCCCTGCCATGTTCCCCTCCTAGTCCAGCCAACCTTCCCTGCCATGTTCCCCTCCTAGTCCAGCCAGACTTCCATGCCATCTTCCTTTCCTAGTCCAGCCAGGCTTCCCTGCCATGTTCCTCTCCCCTCCTAGTCCACGAGTGGCCTTTCCTTGCTTTGTATGTGGGTCTGGCTTTTCCAATGTATTTTATGCAGTTCCTGCTTTTTCAATGCATGTTATATGGTTTCAGGCAGGCTTGCTTTTATGTATATAATAATTATATTGTTATAAAAGAGCCCGGCTTTACCAATTGGTTGGGAATATTTTATATACCATTGCATGGTGAAGGATTAAAATGTCTGGCCTCTAAGAATCGATTTAAGAATCCCATCAGATTAAGGGACAGAAAATAGGCCCACATCGCTGAGTGCTTATTCAGACCAATTCTATATGAAGTTTTATACCCCTGAAAAAGTACCTTAAACGGACAAAACTCGTAGGGTCATCGATTTGATAGCCCGCATCCATCACATGAAAGATCCACCTAAGAGCTCACACCCATAAGGGTGCAGGTGGTGAATAACATCATCTCTTCAGTATTTGGGCAGGTTATAAGGTCATTTTATGCTACACATATTTATCTATATTGTATTTTATGTAAACAATTTTACTTCTGTTGATTATACCAAGAATAAAATATTCAGGTATAAGACTATTTGTTGCCGTAAGGCTTTTACTTTGGGTGATGTTTTCAACAAAAAAAAAGGGTGTATGAGTTAGTTATCAGCTTCTAATAAAAACTCCCCTACAGTGGTGATTCTTCCTACAGACAAATATTAGTGCACCTAAGGTACCCCAATCCTTGTATGTATGTATATATATATATATATATATATATATTTATTATACTAGAATCAACGCTGATTTTCCTATATAATTAGTATAGATTATGGTTTTGTGTGTGAATTTACAGCAGTTTTCTCTTTTAGTTTCATATTTTATGATAGTGTGACATGTTATAATAACAACTACAGCCCAAAGTTTGAGAATATTTCAACTGGTTTACGCACAAAATGGTGTCCCGGGGAGCCCTGCCTATTTTGTCTGTACTGGTCCCCACAATTTCTCATGGCAGCCCTGGCCAAATGACTGGGTTTTATCCAAATTGGCACCTTCTTGCAAGCCTTACCTTCCTCCTCTGACTCCTCATCAGCACTGACGTCCTCTGACTCCTCAGCAACGCTGACGTCCTCTGTCTCCTCACCAGCGCTGACGTCCTCTGTCTCCTCACCAGCGCTGATGCCCTCTGTCTCCTCACCAGCGCTGACGCCCTCTGTCTCCTCACCAGCGCTGATGCCCTCTGTCTCCTCACCAGCGCAGACGCCCTCTGTCTCCTCACCAGCGCTGACGCCCTCTGTCTCCTCACCAGCGCTGATGCCCTCTGTCTCCTCACCAGCGCTGACGCCCTCTGTCTCCTCACCAGCGCTGATGCCCTCTGTCTCCTCAACAGCGCTGATGCCCTCTGTCTCCTCAACAGCACTGACGTCCTCTGTCTCCTCAACAGCGCTGACGTCCTCTGCCCCCTCACCAGCGCTGACGTCCTCTGACCCACTGTCTGAAAGATCAGTAATAATGTGGCCGGTCCCAGCAGGAGCAAACTCCATGTTATTGGGATCAGTGACACCTGATATAATGGGTTCAAAAATTAACACTTTCTATTAGAAGGAAAATTTAGCTTGTACATAATTATTCATTGTTATATAAATAGCAGCCGCTTATCTTGTATTACAGAGCGAAATGGAAGCTGCCACATTGTTGCCTCATCAGAGGTAGGTTAGATTAGGCCCCTATGTGTTATTAAAGTGACAGCATCATGAGGCAACAACGATACAACATTGTTTTCTCATAATGAATAAATGACAGGACAACTGATCCTATGGGCGCTAAAAATAAATCTTATATCTCTAGTAATAACTAGTAATAAAGAAATAATGAGGCAGCGCTATAGAGAGCAGCCGCTGTCACACACGGGGGAAGTGACTGTAATACACGTGTGGGGGAATCTCCTAAACTGAGGGACACAATCCCTGTCTCGGACCAAATGCCCCCTCACTGCCCCTCACCAAGCGGTAATATACTTTGTAGTGAATTGCCTGCTATGTATATAAAGAGACCATCTATACCGTATAGCAGACATAGAACCTTGGTATCTACAACTGATCGTTAGGATTGATAGTCCCTTATTAGGACTCTTCCCACTGGTCGGAGCATGCTGGATAGCAGCAGGTTATTGTGTTTTATGCGTTTGCAGGGCTGCCGAGAGGAGGGGAGCGAGTACTCTTTGCCCGGGCCCGAGCCCGTTGGAGGAGCCAGGCAGGGGCCCCGGGTCCTGCAGCCCCACAGCCATGCCCACGTAAGAAAAGCAGCAGCCAGGACAGGGAGAGAGAAGAGACTGCTCCTGCACACGCTGCTGTGCGCTGGGCTGGGGAGACAGCATGCCTCAGCAGCAGTCAGTGTTCTCTCCTTCTGTAATGTGCGGGGAAGGAGTACACCGCTCACACTCGCACCCCCATCCCACCTCTCACCCCCACTGGGTTTGACACAGACGCCCCCCTCTCTATGGAGGGGGCCTGGCCACAACTTCTTGAGTTGGTGACGCCCCCTCCCAGTATCGGGGCCTGGCGGGGCTCTCAGCAGCTCTGTGTGTGTGATATATATTATATATAATTGTGCAATGGTGCTTGTAATAATTAGGTATTCTAGTCTTTACTATCCGTGTCAGTGTTTATTACGCTATAGCGCTGCTTCATTATCTCGTTTTTACTAGTTCCCATAACAAATGACCTGTAATTATGTATATATATGTTTTAGCCAAGTGATTATTTCATTATGCTTCTTACAATGTTATTTAGCTTTATACAAATATGTAACCATGAGCACTATGAAGCCCATCTGTATGGTGATCTGTGTTCCTTACCCATGAATATGGAGCACCCAGTGCTGGGCTCTGCCGGTGGTGCCGGCTCCACGGCCTTCCCAGGTCTCTGGTTCACTTTCACATTCTGGGTAGATTGTATTAGCCCAGGCCCCCTCCTCTTCTGCAGCTTTTTGTTAATGAGCTGGTGCTATAGAGTAATACAGAATGATTAACAATAATAATATTCTGACTGTCCTTTATGTCACAGCTCCTCTGTCACTTGTTTTTTCCTTACTGTGATTGTCTCTCTGTTTGGTCTGAGTTACAGCTTCATGGAAAGTAATGCTCCTCCATTGGCTCTAGAAAGTGTCTGTCTGCATCCTGCATTGTATGTTACAGCATTTGCTCTATGTATGCAGCATATTACATATTACACTGCGGTCCTGTGACTATAGATGTGTATGATATGGGATATAGTCAGCATCCCGGCATGCGGTCTAAATACCATCACCAAAATCCTGACAGCTCCAGTGTCCCAACCGCCATCATCTCAAAGGTAAGTATCATGAGTTAGGTTTAGGGTTAGGGTTAGGCACCAGAGGAAAGGTTGGGGATAGCCACTGGGGAGGGAGTGTTAGCCTTAGGGTGCGGGGAGGAGGTTAGGTTTAGGCACCAGGAAGGGAGGGTTAGAGTTAGTGCTACTATACTTACATATGGGTGGCAGGATTCTGACGTTATCGGTAGTCTGACCAGCGGCATCCCGACTGCAGGCAATCCATACCAAACCCAGACAATACATGTCCTCCACTCTGTGTAATTGCCAGATGCTCATTATGTGGCCTTATAGCAGTAATGTCTCAGGTGAATGTGAATGTGATACTTTGGTATCAGTCCTATAAAGCCGTAAATGTATACAACCATTTATTCTGTACCATTAATGCATCTATTTATTTCACAGTACCTGCACCTCCAGCTTCAGATGATGCACATCATAATTCCCACTGTGGTAGGAAATAATAGAGAGAACTGGTAAGGACTTATACTGGTTTGGTTATATATAATAAGATAGGTACATATTTACAGTCCATCATTTATTTATCTAGCTGATCCATTATCTGATTTATTACCCTCCATTATTGTAACCTGAGTACAGTTATGTCTGTAATTTCCCAGACACACAGGAATAAGATGGACCCCAAAGCAGCTTATCTAGTAAACCTTTGGGCAGATGTACTAAGCCTTGGAAAGTGATAAATTGGAGAGTGATAAGCTACCAACCAATCAGCTCCTAACTGTCATTTTCAAACACAGCCTGTAACATGACAGGAGCTGAGTGGTTGGTAGTTTATCACTCTCCAATTTATCACTTTCCAGAGCTTAGTACATCTCCCACCTAATATTATATTGCTGGTGCACAGAATATCCCTGTATCTCAGTATTATAAATATAATCAGTCCCAGCAATCCAATAAACAACAATATAGAGTTATATGGTGCATAGGAATGTGATGCACAGCAGTGCTCTATACATTACAGTACATATATGTGATTCTGGATGGCTAGAACAGAAGTATTTATGGATTTGGCAAAGTTCCTGTCACATCAGTGGCGGTTCTAGGGGTGGGTTAACAGGGCAGTCGCCCGGGGCGCCGGCCCCTAGAGGGTGCCACTGAGTCCCCAGAAGGTAAAAAAAAATCCCATAATAAAAAAAAAAACAGCGCCGGTCCCCCCACGCTGCCGGGGGCACGCTGATATTTGTTATCAGTGGGCACCCAGCTCCCTCCCTGCAAAGGCAGCCAAAGCTCACTCCAGAGCTCCGGCTCCTTCATAGAGCACTATGGGAGGGACGTCATGAAATCATGACGTCTCTCTCATAGATCCGTGGTGGAGCCGTGGTCGGACCGGACGGCAGCGGACGCAGGAGCGGGGCCTAAGGTAAGTATTGTATTTGTATTTTTTATTTTTCAGAAGGGAGGCATGGGGGCATTACTACTATGGGCATGTCTATAAGGGGGCATTACTACTAGGGGCATGTCTATAAGGGGGCATTACTACTGGGGACATGTCTATAAGGGGCATTACTGCTGGGGGCATGTCTATAGGGGGGTATTACTACTGGGAGCATGTCTATAAGGGGCATTACTGCTGGGGGCATGTCTATAGGGGGCTATTACTACTGGGAGCATGTCTATAAGGGGCATTACTATTGGGGCATGTCTATAAGGGGGCATTACTACTGGGGGCATGTCTATAAGGGGCATTACTACAGGAGGCATTACTACTGGGGGCATGTCTATAAGGGGCATTACTACTGGGGGCATGTCTATAGGAAGCATTGCTACTGGGAGCATGTCTATACAGGGGCATTACTACTGGGGGCATGTCTATAAAGGGGCATTACTACTGGGGGCATGTCTATAAGGGGGCATTCCTACTGGGGGCACTACTATAGGGGGCACTAATGGAGCATTCCAACTTTGGGCACTACTATAGGGGGCATTCCTACTGTGGGCACTACTATAGGGGGCATTATTACTGGGGCACTACTAATGTGGGCACTACTATAGGGGGCACTACTACTGTGGGCATTGTATTAGGGGCACTACTACTCAGTACTGTGGGCCTTGTGTATAAGGGGCACTAATTTGGGCATTGTGTAAAAGGGGCACCACTTTTTTGTCATAACATGAATAAGGGACTAATGTGTGGCGTAATTTGAATTGGGGATACTGTATTATAAAGGGAATTACTGCATGTGACATAATGTGCTATACAGGGCATTACTGCATGTGGCATAATGTGTTATACAGGGCATTACTGCATGTGGCATAATGTGTTATAAAGCCTTTACTGCATGTGGCATAATGTGTTATAAAGGTCATTACTGTGTGTGGCACAATGTGCTATACAGGGCATTACTGCGTGTGGCATAATTTGTTTATAAAGGGCATTACTGCATGTGGCACAATGTACTTATAAAAGGCATTACTGTGTAAGGCACATTACTGCACATGGCAATTATTCGCCACGAGGGGAGTTGTTGTTTTTTGTTTTTTTTGTGTGTGTGTGTGTGGGGGGGGGGGGGCGCAACTGTGAACTTTCGCCCTGAGCTCCACAATGTCTAGAACCAGCCCTGTGTCACATGGTTCCTTGTAGGACAGTAGTGAGGACGGTTCCTTCACAACCACTGCCCTGACCAGTAATGGTGCCCAACAGCCAATGCAGAACTGGAGGGTGGGGTGAAGGGACAGAATCAATAAATATATTTAAAGGGTGGAGGAGAGAAAATGCCACCAGCTCATTAACAAATATATGAAGGAGGAATGTGGAGATAAAATGTATGGAAAATAATATGTATATACAGTAGTAGGGGCACCAGTACTCTAGCCCACGGAGCTAAACTGTCTAGTTACAGCTCTGTGTCCTAAATACATATAATTGTGGTTACACTGATGTGGAAGATGAGATAATACTTACATTTGTGGGTTCCACCATGTATTAGGGACTTCATTATCTCCTGAGTCCATATACATCTACATGAAAAACAGATTGATTCAGCAACATTGACAGTCTAACCCTGCTATATGATATGTTATACCTAGTGATTATTCTGCATGTCTCATCTTAGATCTCTGTTTGCATTATATTCAGTGGCTGGGGTAAAGCTTACCTGGTGACATGACGTACTAATCATATATTTGTCCATAGTCGCTCATAGAGAGATAGTAGAAGTGTCTGTAACAGTCTCTATCCTGTAACAGACTGAGAATAGTCAGAATGCTCAGGACAGACAGAGCTGCTGTGACACAGGCTCATTGTGATGTCATAATTCCGTCATTATGTCATGGGGAAAAGTCTTGGTCAGGTGATTAAAGGGATGTTACATATATTAGTTACTTATAGACCTTCCATATAAGCTAATTTTTTTGTTAAAATAATAGTGTTATTTCTATCCAAGAGTAAAATACATTAAACACATGGCATATATACAAATATAAGTCATAGGTAAGTGCACTGAATCCTGTGTGTGAATTTTATATGTATCAAGCCAAATAAAACAAGGTTATGAATAGTCTGCATTAGAAAAAAAACACAATTAAAAAAGAGGATGATACCTGGGGGAGGGGAGAATCAATATTAATGGGACAAGTATAAGATTATGGGGTAAAATGGGTCCATGGTGGTCAGTGGTGGAATACATTGTATCTATGAAGAGGGGAGGGTATCCCTATATTAAACTACAGGTCTCTTTTAATGAAGAAGGGTGGATTTGATTATGAAAAGAAGGGGAGGGGGTTGTATGTATAATGTTTCATATTAACATGTATCAACTTTATTTTATCAGACAAAATGAGGGTTTGGCGATCTTTACCTTCTTTTGGTATTCTTTTGGCTTGTTTTGTTTTTGTATTTTTAGAAGAAGCTATATGGAGAGACCATGGGAGAGGCCTAGACCCACCTCATTTAGCATTTAAAGTAATATTAAAGTGTCCCCCATAATAATATGTTTTTTTGTTTCTATGAAGAGGAGAGTGTCATTTAGAGGGAATCGGTATGATTTGAGGGAATCGGTAAGATTTGAACCGGCGGCCGCATGAAAGCGATGATTCCGACAGGTAAGTATATTTTCTATTTACTAACCTAACCTCCCTCCCCTAACCCTCCCTTAGGGGTGCCTAACCCTAACCTCCCCCCAAGTGCCTAACCCTAACCCCCCTCTAAGTGCCTAAACCCCTTCCCCGCAGCCTAACCCTAAGTTTCCCGGGGGGGGGTGCCCCTTACCTAATCCCCCCCCCCTGCGGCTGTCCGTGCCCGGCTTACCTTCGATCGGTAAGTCGGGTGTCGGGCTCCCGGTGTAGGTTTAATGACAGGCGTCGGGATTTTCACACCTGTCATTAGACACCTCCGGTATTAGACAGTCGGGAAGCCGGTGGTCGGGATTTTGTCCGTCGGCTTCCCGACTGCTTCCCATTTTATTTAGAGTGCTGAGTGCTGAAATAATGAGCGTGATGATGGCTGAGAGCGTAGAGGTAACATAACATATATAAGGATTTATTGAGTGTTCCAGCTAATATAAGGTATCTACCATCAGGGTCTGGGACAATAATGGATGGTTAGTATGTGAGGTGCCGCATGCAGGGAATGAGATTTTGGGGGCTAATATCGCACCCAGATTGCACTGCAAATGTGATTATTGATAAATGGGCCCCTTAGTCTATTCACATTTATTATCTGTTCTAATTGGAATTTATGTACTGTATTTTTTTACTGAATTGTAAGTACACTTTTAAGCTCCACTTTTAACTAAACATTTATATTAGGGGTGTGCACCAGCCACTTTTCGTGTTTTGGTTTTGGATCTGGATCTTTCTTCGTGTTTTGGATCTGTATTGGTTTTGCCAAAACCACCCTTCCGTGTTTTGGGTTCTGGGTTTTGTATTTTGGATCTGTATTTTTTTTTAAAAAAAGCATAAAAACAGCTAAAATCACAGAATGTGTTGGTTTTTCTGCTCCTATGCTATTATTAACCTCAATAACCTTAATTTCCACTCATTTCCAGTCTATTCTGAACAGTGAACACCTCACAATAGTGTTTTTATGTGCAAAAGGTTGCACCAAGGTAGCTTGATGACTATGCTAAGCGACACGAGTGGGCGGCACAAACACGTGGCCCATCTAGGAGTGACACTGCAGTGGCAGACAGGATGGCAGTTTGAAAAACTAGGCCCCAAACAGTACATAATGCAAAGAAAAAAAAGAGGTGCAAGATGGAATTGTCCTTGGGCCCTCCCACCCACCCTTATGTTGTTTAAACAGGACATGCACACTTTAACAAACCAATCACTTCAGCGCCAGGGTCTGCCACACGACTGTGGCTGAAATGATTGGTTCGTTTGGGCCCCCACAAAACAAGCTGGCAATTAATCTGTCCCTGCACAAACTGGCTCTACAGAGGCAAGATGTCGTCCTCATCCTCCTCATTCACCGATACCTCACCCTCTTCAGTGTTGTGTACATCCTCATCCTCACAGAGTATTAAATCATCCCCGCTGGAATCCACCACCACAGATCCCTCTGTACGTTCTGGAGGCTTGTCTCCCTTGAAGAGTTGATAATTCATTTTTATGAACATCATCTCCACATTTTGTGGAAGCAACCTCCTACGCCTTTCGCTGACAAGGTTCCCGGCTGCACTAAACACTCTTTTGGAGTACACACTGGAGGGGGGGCAACTCAGGTAAAATAGAGCCAGTTTGTACAGGGGCCTCCAACTTGCCTCTTTTTCCTGCCAGTACAGGTACGGACTATCTGACATGCCTACTTGGATGCTGTCACCGATGTAATCCTTTAACAGATAGACGCACGCTTGTCGCTGCTGCTTTGAGGATGCAGTTGTGGCTACAGTCCACACAATTCACAAAGACAGAAAAAAAAAATAATTTTTTATTTTTTCTGGAGCGCACTTTGAGGGTTACACCACCCTTTAACAGACAGACGCACGCTTGTCGCTGCTGCTTTGAGGATGCAGGTGCAGCTACAGCCCACACAATTCACAAAGACAGAAAAAAAAAGAAGAATTTTTTATTTTTTGTGGAGCGCACTTTGAGGGTTACACCATCCTATAACAGACAGATGCACGCTTGTCGCTGCTGCTTTGAGGATGAAGGTGCGGCTACAGCCCACACAATTCACAAAGACAGAAAAAAAAAGAATTTTTTATTTTTTGGGGAGCGCGCTTTGAGGGTTACACCACCCTTTAACAGACAGACGCACGCTTGTCGCTGCTGCTTTGAGGATGCAGGTGCGGCTACAGCTAACACAGGGCCTAATTCAGACCCGCTCGCGAGCACTGGATGCTCGCAAGCGGGTCGATGGTGCCCTAATGCGCATGCGCACGACGGAGGGAGCTCCGTCGTGCGCATGCGCGAGACCCGCATAGCGACAGCCAAGCTGTCATTATGGGTCTCGTACCAAAGAGGGCGTGCTGTCGATGGTGAGTGACAGCACGCCCCCTTTGGTGGGCGTGCCGGGGGCGTGGCTGCCAGACGGAGGCGTTCCCATGGGAACACCTACCGTCTGAGTCAGGCCCCACTGACATCAGTAGTGATGTCAGTGGGAGTGATTTTGGCTCTGATAGTGCCAAAATTACTCCAGGGCTTGCGGCAGCGAGACCCTACCGCAGGGTCTCGTCGCAAGCCCGATGGTCGCGATGATCTTGACCATCTCGACCATCATCATGGCTGCTCGCTATAGCTGTTTGTGGTCACCCACAGCTATACGAGCTGCCAGGAGGCCGCTCCATTTTTAGGTAGGAGGGCCCTGATTCAGAGCGAGTGCTCTGGTCAGAGCGTCCGGCTCTGAATCAGGCCCATAATTCACAAAGACAGAAAAAATTTTATTTTTTATTTTTTGTGGGGTGCACTTTGGGGGTTACAGCACCCTTTAATGGACAATCCAGCCGGCCCTTTACTTATGACACAGGCGCACGCTTGGCGCTGCTCCTTTGTTGATGCACGTGCAGCCACAGTGCACACAATTCACAAACACAGAAAATAATTCCTCCACCATTCTGTCAGTGGTGACAGTATCATATGCAGTGACAGTAGACATGTCAGAAATTGTTGGCACGTCCTTCAGTCTGGACCAGATGTCCAAACCGGCCCTTGACTTATGACACAGGCGCACGCTTTGCGCTGCTGATGTGTTGATGCACGTGCGGCTACTGCACATACATTTCGCACACAAACACAGAAAAAAAAGAATTGTTTTTTTTTTGTGGAGTGCACTTTGGGGGTTACACCACCCTTTAACAGACTAATGGGACACAGGTGCACGCTTGGCGCTGCTCCTTTGTTGATGCACGTCCAGCCACAGTGCACACAATTCACAAACACAGAAAATATTTATTTATATTTTTTGGAGTGCACTTTGGGGGTTACAGCACCCTTTAACGGTCAGGCCAGCTGGCCCTTCACTTATGACACAGGCACATGCTTGGCGCTACTTTGTTGATGCATGTGCGGCTACTGCGCACACAATTCACAAACACAAAAAAAAAAAATATTATTTGGAGTGCACTTTGGGGGTTACAGCACCCTTTAACGGATGAGCCAGCCAGCCCTTTACTTATGACACAGGCACATGCTTGGCGCTACTTTGTTGATGCACGTACAGCTACTGCGCACACAATTCACAAACACAGAAAAAAAAATATATTATTTGGAGTACACTTTGGGGGTTACAGCACCCTTTAACGGACGAGCCAGCCAGCCCTTTAGTTATGACACAGGCGCATGCTTGGCGCTACTTTGTTGATGCACGTGTGGCTACTGCGCACACAATTCACAAACACAGAAAAAAAAAAAATATTATTTGGAGTGCACTTTGGGGGTTACAGCACCCTTTAATGGACGAGCCAGCCGGCCCTTTACTTATGACACAGGTGCACACTTGGCGCTACTTTGTTGATGCACGTGCGGCTACTGCGCACACAATTCACAAACACAGAAAAAATATATATTTTTTTTGCACTTGGGTGGAGCACCCCTGATGGACAAAGCACCCCCTGGACAACACTACAGCACACCTTTAGGACTGGGACACTGCACAGGACTTTGGAGTGGACACAGCCCCTATGGACAACTGACTGCACAACACAGCCCAGCCAGTCCCTATGGACTTTGGAGGAGTGGACACAGCCCCTATGGACAACAGCAGCGCAGCGCAGCACAACACTACACTACACTACACAGCTCAGCCAGCCCTAACTCCCACCCTCCCTCTTCACTGTCCACAGCCGAGTGAGAAAATGGCGCCGACGCGGGTACCTTATATAGGATCCAAAACCCGCGAGACCCGGAAGGCGGGATGATGACGTTTTGCCTCGATTTCAGATCTGAGTCAGGTGGGAAAAGTCGAGCCTGACTCGGATTGGCCTCGGATCGGGGGGGCTCGGGGGGGTTCGGATTTCAGAAATCCGAACCCGCTCACCTCTAATTTATATACAGTTAACAGCTTAGAATAATTCATATACTACACAAGGTTATCTATTTACTCCTAGACAGATATAATATTCACATAATACTTATATTACAAGTAGTGGCCAGGAAAGGATTTAAAGGATTCCATGTCCATACCCCCACTTCTAATTCCCACTTCCAGCACTGCAGCTAACCCCAAGAATGGAGGGTTTCTGGGGATATCCGGCAAATATTTGTTATTAAATATGGCCCAGAAAGAGCAATTCAGCCTCTGCCGATTGTTATACAAGAGAGGATCACTGAGCCTGTGTACACAGCAGCTTATACTATCTGATTCTACACAGAAACATGATCTGAGCATATTATCAGCAATTACAGAAAAAGGAGAATATGAATCAATGAGTTTGTAATAGTATGAATGAAAGCGGTGATATAATGACGAGAATTAGTCACACAGTGCCCCTTATCCAAAGACGTCTCAACTTTTCCTTGTTTTTCGAGGTCAACAAGCACAAGATAAGTAGTAATAGTAATAGTTTTATTTATATAGTGCTCTTAGCAAATAGCACTCAGGGATGAAATGGGACCAGCTCAGGAGCGCTCCAAGATGTCATAGGCAGCTCCTGGGTGTCACAGCCGTCAGTCAGCGGAGGCAGCTGGTTGTTCCTCTTCTGCTGATCACATGATGTTCTACAACAATATGGTATAGATGTTGTCTACCCAAATTTATGTTCCCGAATGATGATGGGGTAGTGATGCTTGTATGGGAGGTTCACGATGCAGGGTAAAGATGACATAACCCATGGGGTAACAGCCAGTTACAGTGGTCATATTAGTACTCTTGTCTGACCCCTAATTTGATGTTGCTAATGTTGTTGATGTTGCTGATATTCTTGATGTTGCAGATGTTGTTGATGTTGCTGATGTTCTTGATGTTGCTGATGTTGCTGATGTTGATGTTGCTGATGTTATTTAGCGCTAGATTAAAGCTGCCATCTGGGCACTAGACGCAGGCCGGTTTCCTGTTGATGCTGGAAAGAGCGATGGCACATGCCTGCAGGGGACTAAATTGAAAGTTGACTTCCATTGCGTAGACGTCCTCTGAAATGCGTACAAAGTCCATGAGGATCTCATCAGCTACATGAGGAAAGAGACACCACGTTATCACATGACAATAGCAACTTTACACTGTACAATGCTACTTATATCAGTTACCCATTTTACAGGGTCAATACACCCAACATCCTCCCTCCCTGAGGAGAAACTCACGCTCAGTGGTATCTATCAGCTGGAAATTCTTTGCAGACGGACGAGTGGCGCGATTATGGAAGGGCAGCACGTAGGCCTTCTGTTCAGCTTTCCAGATTGGTGCCTTGCTTTCCACCCTCATAAAGCACCCCGGGGTAATCGCAGGGATTGTGATTTCCATTTTCCTCACACTGCGCCCAAGAATGTTTCTTTCCTGTTGGAGGGTAAAACAGAAGGATACAAATCACACACTTGGACTTCATAGAGATTGTGGGGGTCATTCAGACCGGTCGCAAGCACCGATGTGCTCGCAACCGGGTCGATGGGTAGCCCTGCGCACTCGCAGCGGCCGCACTGCACGTGTGCAAGCCCCGGAGCGAGAGAAAAACTGTCTCGCTCCGGAGCTCGCTACAAAAGGGGCGGATGTCTATGTTGATCGACAGCTCGCCCCTTTTTGTAGTTGGGCCGGGAGGGTGGTTTCCAAAATGGAGGCGTTCCTTAAGAAACGCCTACCGTATTGTTGGCGGCTGCAATGACATCATCAGTGATGTCAGTGGGGAGCTTCCTGCTCCATCAGAGTAGAAAGCTCCCTTGGGCTTGCGAGTGCCCAGACCCAACCTTAGGGTCTGGTCGCAAGCCCCGATGGTCGCAAAGGTGATCACCATTGTGACCATCACCCTGGTCGCTAGCTAAGCTGTTGTTGGTAACCCACAGCTTAGCTTGTGAACAGGAGGCCGCACCAAAAAACAAGAAGCGCCCGCCCTCATTCAGAGAGAGTGATCGCTTCTTGCGACCGCCTCTGAATGAGGTCCAGTGTCTCTGTGTTCTTCATGTGTAATGTGTTACCAGCCTCATGTGTTCTGTGTTCCTTATTTAAGTTGCCATAATACTCTGCAATCTTTATTGGGCGCAGAGTAACTGGCATTTTATATGGATGTAACAATGTTGACAATTGTGCTAACAAGTCACATAATAAATGCTGTAGATCGAAATAAGGATATAGATACTAGAAGTTCCTCCTGTGTATAGGTAAGGGAGGTACAATATGTATTTCCATCACATGTGATGTCAGTGCTACCCGGGCAGCAGGGGCGTATCTACACATTGGCCTGGATGGCAGTCACCAGGGACGCCAGCCAGGAGGGGGCGCCACCCAGCGGTGCCATCCACGGCCAGGTGGTATATACGCGCCGGGTCTTCTCTCCACACTTTGTCTCATGGTGCCGGCAGGTGCGCACTTCAGGAAGCTGCACGGCCCGGGGAGGGATGGCAGCAGCAGCAGCCTCATCCTTGTTGCGACCGTGCAGCTTCCTGAAGTGCGCGCCTGCCGGCACCGTGAGACAAAGTTTTTTTGTGTGGAGAGAAGACCCGGCGCACGTGACTAGTGCTGAAGATCAGGTAGAGGAGCCGCGGCCCGTGGGAGCACTGCAGCAAAAAGGTAGGAAGTGGGGATTGGGGGCATGGTAGGGGACCTGCCGGGCTTACTGGGGAGTGGGTACTTAGAAGGGGGACTGGTTTGGGAGTGGACCGAGTGGGGAACATAACAGGCTGGGTTTGGCTGGTGAGTGGCGGCACAGAAGGGGGCCTGCTGGGGAGTGCAGACTTAGAAGGGGGACTGGTTTGGGAGTGTACCTAGTGGGGAACATAACAGGTTGGATCTGGCTGGTGAGTGGGGGCACAGAAGGGGGCTGGCTGGGGAGTGCGGACTTAGAAGGGGGGCTGCTGGGGAGTGGGGGATATAAAAGGCTGGGGCTGTCTGGGAAGTGAGTGCACAGAGGGGGACCTGCTGGGGCTAGCTGGGGAGTGGGGGACCAGAAGGGGAACTGCTAGGGCTGGCTGGGGAGTGGGGGATATAAAAGGCTGGTGCTGTCTGGGAAGTGAGGGCACAGAGGGGGACCTGCTGGGGCTGGCTGGGGAGTGGGGGACCAGAAGGGGACCTGCTAGGGCTGGCTGGGGAGAGGGGTCTTAGAAGGGGGGCTGGCTGTTTTTTTCCCTGTGGAAGCCAATGTGTGTTTTTTAATATTAAAAGTAGTAAATCTTTGTGAGGGGACGGGGCTGTGAGAGGGGGGGGGCGCCAGTCCCTTATTTTGCCAGGGGCACTCTGACCCTTAGATACACCACTGCCAGGCAGGAAGACAGAGATGTTACAAAGCATGCCCAGCAGTTCTCTATTCTAAGTGGTGGCAGTTACTGGGCAACTCAGAGATGTCCCAGAACAGGGATTAATGTAAAACTAATTCTCTAGTTCTATATTTTCTGTAGTAATGTAGCGATGTCATTAGAAATTAAAGTAGTGGTTAGGTGTCAGGTCCTCTTTAAACATATGAAATGATTTATTATTAGTTATATTTAATGTTTTTTGTGTAATATTGAAGGTCTGAATAACAGGGGCTGCCTCTAAAGTGTACTACAATGTTCCAGAGGTGTAACACTTACATAACAGATGGTTCCTAACTCTTGGTCTCTCTTCTGGCCAAACATAGTCATTCGGGTTCCCAGGATGTTGGATCTGGAATCACATTAGGGAGTCAAACACCTTATAAATGAAATCATTATGGGGGAATGTATTAAATCAATGCTTTTTGGTGTTTGAGGGTAAATAAGTTGTCAGATTTATCAAAGCAAAACTCTAAAATTGCCTCAAAACCATAATTTTCACACCTGATCTGCTGCAAAGCAGCATCTTGTTGTTTTTCATGGTTGCACAAAGCGCATTAATCTGTGGTTGCATAAAGCGCATTGACCTGTGTTGTACAAAGCACAGAATAACAATAACCTGTGGTTGTACAAAGCACAGAATAACCTGTGGTTGTACAAAGCATAGAATAACTTGTGGTTGTACAAAGCACAGAATAACCTGTGGTTGTACAAAGCATAGAATAACTTGTGGTTGTACAAAGCACAGAATAACATGTGGTTGCAAAAAGTGCAGAATAACCTGCTGCTAAAAATGCCCAATAGAAAGGTGGTTGTGGCAGTGAGAAAGCTGAATGTGAATCTTCCTGATTGGGCCGCGCTTCTTAGCATTGGTCCCAGAACTCTACAAGAAGCCCAACCTTATGTCCCCACCTACAGATGAATGGGGCAATTCTGAGTAGCATGGGTCCTTTCCTGTACCCTTGGCTGGTTTTATTAATTTGGAAGCGACACCTATATTATTTATAGTAATAAGGGTGTACATATATGATTTAATAATAATAATAATGGAGCAAACACTAGTTTTCAAAATCTATAGGGGGCCACATTTTTCCTCCACACTTGTACCCACCACCCGGGGATGCCAGGAAGGGACCCATGCTACTTAACATTCTCCCAAGAATCTCTAGGTGTAGTGGTCCGAATATATATATTTTGTCCCCACCATGTAGAGATACAGCTGTATCCCATAAAACACGTAGGGTTTGCATTAACCTGCATGGGGGTCATTGCTGCACATTGAATGCATGAAATTAGGTTATAACCCTACAAATCTGTGAATAATAATGCTGGCAGTATGGAAGGCAGAATCTCCAGCAATATGCAGCAATTTCAAACCCATCAGAAAAAAACAGTCTTTGATAAATCTCCTCCCATATCTGGATTGCTGGAGGAGCGTCTGGATGAACAATACATAGGACACCATTTTTCTCCATAAAAATCCCTGGTTACCCCAGAAACTAAAACACCCTATTATTTTAATGGGACCCATTTTACAATGACCGCTCCCAATATCATGGGAAATTGCATTTCTAGATGCATTTTGAACAATATAGTGTAAAATATTGAAACACAGAAACGTGGTACATGTAATGAAGACACAATCACTAACCTGAGTTCACCTACAATGTTGTTTCCACCACGTGACCGGTCGGTGGGATCCACTGAGATGACGTACTTGGATGTTACAGATTTCTTCCTCTTCCTCCCGGCCATAATGAAAACCTGTTAAGTGCAAATTGCAATGACATAGTTGCAGATACAGTCCCTCCTCTCCTAAATAAACATCTATGGTAATGAATAGACACAACAGTAAGAGAAGATACAGCTAGATGTAAGAGTTATTATAGGAAGAACACTATTATATTATTACTTACCTTTTCCCCTTCAGGTGTCTCTAGGTGTAGTAAATATTTGGGGAAGATCCCACCACTCCTGTCCCTGGTGATCCGGTATTTGTAACCCGCGTCGGGTAGAGTTGGACTAAAGATAAACCTCAGCAGATCTTCCCGGGTATAATCTGGTTTTAAAAAGTAAAAACCTACTGTCAGATGCCAGCTCCATGACCATGTCTCTCCTAACAGCCAGACACAGAATGCAGCACCTGAACTGTGCAATATGCCATTGGGACTACAAATGGAATCATGTGATGTGGTCAGATGAGATACAAAGTGAACTTATTGGCCGTGCATAACATTGTCATGTTTGGAGAAATAAAGGCACATGATGCCCACTGTCACATATGGTGGTGGATCACTGACACTTTGGGACTGCTTTGCTACAAAAGTGGTCCAGGGGCTCTTGTGAAAATCAATGGCATAATGAATTCTACTCTATACCAGGCCCAAATCTCTCTGCCTCTGTCACATGGCTGACACTTGGCCGTTGATGGACCTTTCAGCAAGATAATGATCTCAAACACACATAAAAATGCACACTGAGATGGTTGCAGGAACAGAATCAAAGTTTTGCAATGGCCACCTCAGTCTCCAGATTTGAATTCATTTGGAAACCTCTGGTGTGTACTGAGGAGAGCAGTCCACAAGCAATGATGCACAAATGTCATGGGACTGGAAATTATCTGCATGGATCAGTGCTCCAAGATCACTCAGCAAGTGTTCTCCAGCCTCGTTTAGCATTACCGAAAGTGGATCATTGCTGTTATTTGTGCTGGGGGAGGCTTCACCAAATAATAATGGGAGAGACAATATTTATGGAAATTATGTTGTTTTTTAAAAAAATATGTTTTACAAAAAATACTTTTATTTTTATTCCAAAACACAGTAAAATCTTTGCATTTTACCACTTTGTTTACGCCTGAAATCTCACTCATTGCAAGTGCGGTTTATTTAATATATTGATTTTAGCCTGTAAACCACAACCCTTTTTTTCAGGTGTGTTAACTTTAATTAGGATAGTTGTGTGACCAGGATTTGATTCAGATTACAGTGATTTATGTGCATTTATATTGATAATATACAATAAATGTATCAATAGTTTGATCATTGATTGTCTTGTGATTATTGTCAATTCAGTTGTTTTTTTATTCTTGTTGTGCACTTATAGAACCCCATCCTGTATTCATCTACATAATTCCCGGATGCTAGTCTGATATATGAATGTCTGGAAACTAAATCCCCCTGGTTTCAGATGTCCCTTAAGCTGGGTACACACTGACAGATATATTGGCCGATCAGTATATCTGCTGCCCATCGGCTAGTGTGTTCCCGCGATATGTCGGTGAATGTTGTCGTTCACTGACACATCGCATTGCCTGTGCTGCACAGCCGATGGACAGATATGTTTGCAGACCGCCTGTACACACACAGCGACAGCCGTGGGGAGGGGGGCGGGACACAACCACGACATGCCGTCCGGCCATTATATGAACCACCATCATCTTCAGATATATCTGTATAGTGTGTACCCACCATTAGGGAGGCAGGAAGGATGCAATGCTGGCTACACATCCTGTGCAATTGGCAAATATGCCCTGTGTTTCCCCCACTAGTCCAGCCAGCCTTCCCTGCTATGTTCCTCTCTTAGTCCAGCCAGCCTTCCCTGCCATGTTCCCCTTCTAGTCCAGCCAGCCTTCCTTGGCATGTTCCCCTCCTAGTCCAACCAGCCTTCCCTGCCATGTTCCTCTCCTAGTCCAGCCAGCCTTCCCTGCCATGTTCCCCTCCTAGTCCAGCCAACCTTCCCTGCCATGTTCCCCTCCTAGTCCAGCCAGACTTCCATGCCATCTTCCTTTCCTAGTCCAGCCAGGCTTCCCTGCCATGTTCCTCTCCCCTCCTAGTCCACGAGTGGCCTTTCCTTGCTTTGTCTGTGGGTCTGGCTTTTCCAATGTATTTTATGCAGCTCCTACTTTTTCGATGCATGTTATATGGTTTCAGGCAGGCTTGCTTTTATGTATATAATAATTATATTGTTATAAAAGAGCCCGGCTTTACCAATTGGTTGGGAATATTTTATATACCATTGCATGGTGAAGGATTAAAATGTCTGGCCTCTAAGAATCGATTTAAGAATCCCATCAGATTAAGGGACAGAAAATAGGCCCACATCGCTGAGTGTTTATTCAGACCAATTCTATATGAAGTTTTATACCCCTGAAAAAGTACCTTAAACGGACAAAACTCGTAGGGTCATCGATTTGATAGCCCGCATCCATCACATGAAAGATCCACCTAAGAGCTCACACCCATAAGGGTGCAGGTGGTGAATAACATCATCTCTTCAGTATTTGGGCAGGTTATAAGGTCATTTTATGCTACACATATTTATCTATATTGTATTTTATGTAAACAATTTTACCTCTGTTGATTATACCAAGAATAAAATATTCAGGTATAAGACTATTTGTTGCCGTAAGGCTTTTACTTTGGGTGATGTTTTCAACAAAAAAAAAGGGTGTATGAGTTAGTTATCAGCTTCTAATAAAAACTCCCCTACAGTGGTGATTCTTCCTACAGACAAATATTAGTGCACCTAAGGTACCCCAATCCTTGTATATATATATATATATATATATATATATTATACTTGAATCAACGCTGATTTTCCTATATACTTAGTATAGATTCTGGTTTTGTGTGTGAATTTACAGCAGTTTTGTCTTTTAGTTTCATATTTTATGATAGTGTGACATGTTATAATAACAACTACAGCCCAAATATTTCAACTGGTTTATACACAAAATGGTGTCCCGGGGAGCCCTGCCTATTTTGTCAGTACTGGTCCCCACAATTTCTCATGGCAGCCCTGGCCAAATGACTGGGTTTTATCCAAATTGGCACCTTCTTGCAAGCCTTACCTTCCTCCTCTGACTCCTCATCAGCACTGACGTCCTCTGACTCCTCAGCAACGCTGACGTCCTCTGTCTCCTCACCAGCGCTGACGCCCTCTGTCTCCTCACCAGCGCTGATGCCCTCTGTCTCCTCACCAACGCTGACGCCCTCTGTCTCCTCACCAGCGCTGATGCCCTCTGTCTCCTCAACAGCGCTGATGCCCTCTGTCTCCTCAACAGCGTTGACGTCCTCTGTCTCAACAGCGCTGACGTCCTCTGTCTCCTCAACAGTGTTGACGTCCTCTGTCTCCTCAACAGCGCTGAAGTCCTCTGTCTCCTCACCAGCGCTGACGTCCTCTGTCTCCTCACCAGCGCTGACGTCCTCTGTCTCCTCACCAGCGCTGACGTCCTCTGCCCCCTCACCAGCGCTGACGTCCTCTGACCCACTGTCTGAAGGATCAGTAATAATGTGGCCGGTCCCAGCAGGAGCAAACTCCATGTTATTGGGATCAGTGACACCTGATATAATGGGTTCAAAAATTAACACTTTCTATTAGAAGGAAAATTTAGCTTGTACATAATTATTCATTGTTATATAAATAGCAGCCGCTTATCTTGTATTACAGAGCGAAATGGAAGCTGCCACATTGTTGCCTCATCAGAGGTAGGTTAGATTAGGCCCCTATGTGTTATTAAAGTGACAGCATCATGAGGCAACAACGATACAACATTGTTTTCTCATAATGAATAAATGACAGGACAACTGATCCTATGGGCGCTAAAAATAAATCTTATATCTCTAGTAATAATTAGTAATAAAGAAATAATGAGGCAGCGCTATAGAGAGCAGCCGCTGTCACACACGGGGGAAGTGACTGTAATACACGTGTGGGGGAATCTCCTAAACTGAGGGACACAATCCCTGTCTCGGACCAAATGCCCCCTCACTGCCCCTCACCAAGCGGTAATATACTTTGTAGTGAATTGCCTGCTATGTATATAAAGAGACCATCTATACCGTATAGCAGACATAGAACCTTGGTATCTACAACTGATCGTTAGGATTGATAGTCCCTTATTAGGACTCTTCCCACTGGTCGGAGCATGCTGGATAGCAGCAGGTTATTGTGTTTTATGCGTTTGCAGGGCTGCCGAGAGGAGGGGAGCGAGTACTCTTTGCCCGGGCCCGAGCCCGTTGGAGGAGCCAGGCAGGGGCCCCGGGTCCTGCAGCCCCACAGCCATGCCCACGTAAGAAAAGCAGCAGCCAGGACAGGGAGAGAGAAGAGACTGCTCCTGCACACGCTGCTGTGCGCTGGGCTGGGGAGACAGCATGCCTCAGCAGCAGTCAGTGTTCTCTCCTTCTGTAATGTGTGGGGAAGGAGTACACCGCTCACACTCGCACCCCCATCACACCTCTCACCCCCACTGGGTTTGACACAGACACCCCACTCTCTATGGAGGGGGCCTGGCCACAACTTCTTGAGTTGGTGACGCCCCCTCCCAGTATCGGGGCCTGGCGGGGCTCTCAGCAGCTCTGTGTGTTTGATATATATTATATATAATTGTGCAATGGTGCTTGTAGTAATTAGGTATTCTAGTCTTTACTATCCGTGTCAGTGTTTATTACGCTATAGCGCTGCTTCATTATCTCGTTTTTACTAGTTCCCATAACAAATGACCTGTAATTATGTATATATATGTTTTAGCCAAGTGATTATTTCATTATGCTTCTTACAATGTTATTTAGCTTTATACAAATATGTAACCATGAGCACTATGAAGCCCATCTGTATGGTGATCTGTGTTCCTTACCCATGAATATGGAGCACCCAGTGCTGGGCTCTGCCGGTGGTGCCGGCTCCACGGCCTTCCCAGGTCTCTGGTTCACTGTCACATTCTGGGTAGATTGTATTAGCCCAGGCTCCCTCCTCTTCTGCAGCTTTTTGTTAATGAGCTGGTGCTATAGAGTAATACAGAATGATTAACAATAATAATATTCTGACTGTCCTTTATGTCACAGCTCCTCTGTCACTTGTTTTTTCCTTACTGTGATTGTCTCTCTGTTTGGTCTGAGTTACAGCTTCATGGAAAGTAATGCTCCTCCATTGGCTCTAGAAAGTGTCTGTCTGCATCCTGCATTGTATGTTACAGCATTTGCTCTATGTATGCAGCATATTACATATTACACTGCGGTCCTGTGACTATAGATGTGTATGATATGGGATATAGTCAGCATCCCGGCATGCGGTCTAAATACCATCACCAAAATCCTGACAGCTCCAGTGTCCCAACCGCCATCATCTCAAAGGTAAGTATAGTGAGTTAGGTTTAGGGTTAGGGTTAGGCACCAGAGGAAAGGTTGGGGATAGCCACTGGGGAGGGAGTGTTAGCCTTAGGGTGCGGGGAGGAGGTTAGGTTTAGGCACCAGGAAGGGAGGGTTAGAGTTAGTGCTACTATACTTACATATGGGTGGCAGGATTCTGACGTTATCGGTAGTCTGACCAGCAGCATCCCGACTGCAGGCAATCCATACCAAACCCAGACAATACATGTCCTCCACTCTGTGTAATTTCCAGATGCTCATTATGTGGCCTTATAGCAGTAATGTCTCAGGTGAATGTGAATGTGATACTTTGGTATCAGTCCTATAAAGCCGTAAATGTATACAACCATTTATTCTGTACCATTAATGCATCTATTTATTTCACAGTACCTGCACCTCCAGCTTCAGATGATGCACATCATAATTCCCACTGTGGTAGGAAATAATAGAGAGAACTGGTAAGGACTTATACTGGTTTGGTTATATATAATAAGATAGGTACATATTTACAGTCCATCATTTATTTATCTAGCTGATCCATTATCTGATTTATTACTCTCCATTATTGTAACCTGAGTACAGTTATGTCTGTAATTTCCCAGACACACAGGAATAAGATGGACCCCAAAGCAGCTTATCTAGTAAACCTTTGGGCAGATGTACTAAGCCTTGGAAAGTGATAAATTGGAGAGTGATAAGCTACCAACCAATCAGCTCCTAACTGTCATTTTCAAACACAGCCTGTAACATGACAGGAGCTGAGTGGTTGGTAGTTTATCACTCTCCAATTTATCACTTTCCAGAGCTTAGTACATCTCCCACCTAATATTATATTGCTGGTGCACAGAATATCCCTGTATCTCAGTATTATAAATATAATCAGTCCCAGCAATCCAATAAACAACAATATAGAGTTATATGGTGCATAGGAATGTGATGCACAGCAGTGCTCTATACATTACAATACATATATGTGATTCTGGATGGCTAGAACAGAAGTATTTATGGATTTGGCAAAGTTCCTGTCACATCAGTGGCGGTTCTAGGGGTGGGTTAACAGAGCAGTCGCCCGGGGCGCCGGCCCCTAGAGGGTGCCACTGAGTCCCCAGAAGGTAAAAAAAAAATCCCATAATAAAAAAAAAACAGCGCCGGTCCCCCCACGCTGCCGGGGGCACGCTGATATTTGTTATCAGTGGGCACCCGGCTCCCTCCCTGCAAAGGCAGCCAAAGCTCACTCCAGAGCTCCGGCTCCTTCATAGAGCACTATGGGAGGGACGTCATGAAATCATGACGTCTCTCTCATAGATCCGTGGTGGAGCCGTGGTCGGACCGGACGGCAGCGGACGCAGGAGCGGGGCCTAAGGTAAGTATTGTATTTGTATTTTTTATTTTTCAGAAGGGAGGCATGGGGGCATTACTACTATGGGCATGTCTATAAGGGGGCATTACTACTGGGGGCATGTCTATAAGGGGGCATTACTACTGGGGACATGTCTATAAGGGGCATTACTGCTGGGGGCATGTCTATAGGGGGGTATTACTACTGGGAGCATGTCTATAAGGGGCATTACTGCTGGCGGCATGTCTATAGGGGGGTATTACTACTGGGAGCATGTCTATAAGGGGCATTACTATTGGGGCATGTCTATAAGGGGGCATTACTACTGGGGGCATGTCTATAAGGGGCATTACTACAGGAGGCATTACTACTGGGGGCATGTCTATAAGGGGCATTACTACTGGGGGCATGTCTATAGGAAGCATTGCTACTGGGAGCATGTCTATACAGGGGCATTACTACTGGGGGCATGTCTATAAGGGGGCATTACTACTGGGGGCATGTCTATAAGGGGCATTACTACTGGGGCCATGTCTATAGGGGGGCATTACTACTGGGAGCATGTCTATAAGGGGGCATTTCTACTGGGGGCATGTCTATAAAGGGGCATTACTACTGGGGGCATGTCTATAAGGGGGCATTCCTACTGGGGGCACTACTATAGGGGGCACTAATGGAGCATTCCAACTTTGGGCACTACTATAGGGGGCATTCCTACTGTGGGCACTACTATAGGGGGCATTATTACTGGGGCACTACTAATGTGGGCACTACTATAGGGGGCACTACTACTGTGGGCATTGTATTAGGGGCACTACTACTCAGTACTGTGGGCCTTGTGTATAAGGGGCACTAATTTGGGCATTGTGTAAAAGGGGCACCACTTTTTTGTCATAACATGAATAAGGGACTAATGTGTGGCGTAATTTGAATTGGGGATACTGTATTATAAAGGGAATTACTGCATGTGACATAATGTGCTATACAGGGCATTACTGCATGTGGCATAATGTGTTATACAGGGCATTACTGCATGTGGCATAATGTGTTATAAAGCCTTTACTGCATGTGGCATAATGTGTTATAAAGGTCATTACTGTGTGTGGCACAATGTGCTATACAGGGCATTACTGCGTGTGGCATAATTTGTTTATAAAGGGCATTACTGCATGTGGCACAATGTACTTATAAAAGGCATTACTGTGTAAGGCACATTACTGCACATGGCAATTATTCGCCACGAGGGGAGTTGTTGTTTTTTGTTTTTTTTGTGTGTGTGTGGGGGGGGGCGCGCAACTGTGAACTTTCGCCCTGAGCTCCACAATGTCTAGAACCAGCCCTGTGTCACATGGTTCCTTGTAGGACAGTAGTGAGGACGGTTCCTTCACAACCACTGCCCTGACCAGTAATGGTGCCCAACAGCCAATGCAGAACTGGAGGGTGGGGTGAAGGGACAGAATCAATAAATATATTTAAAGGGTGGAGGAGAGAAAATGCCACCAGCTCATTAACAAATATATGAAGGAGGAATGTGGAGATAAAATGTAGGGAAAATAATATGTATATACAGTAGTAGGGGCACCAGTACTCTAGCCCACGGAGCTAAACTGTCTAGTTACAGCTCTGTGTCCTAAATACATATAATTGTGGTTACACTGATGTGGAAGATGAGATAATACTTACATTTGTGGGTTCCACCATGTATTAGGGACTTCATTATCTCCTGAGTCCATATACATCTACAAGAAAAACAGATTGATTCAGCAACATTGACAGTCTAACCCTGCTATATGATATGTTATACCTAGTGATTATTCTGCATGTCTCATCTTAGATCTCTGTTTGCATTATATTCAGTGGCTGGGGTAAAGCTTACCTGGTGACATGACGTACTAATCATATATTTGTCCATAGTCGCTCATAGAGAGATAGTAGAAGTGTCTGTAACAGTCTCTATCCTGTAACAGACTGAGAATAGTCAGAATGCTCAGGACAGACAGAGCTGCTGTGACACAGGCTCATTGTGATGTCATAATTCCGTCATTATGTCATGGGGAAAAGTCTTGGTCAGGTGATTAAAGGGATGTTACATATATTAGTTACTTATAGACCTTCCATATAAGCTAATTTTTTTGTTAAAATAATAGTGTTATTTCTATCCAAGAGTAAAATACATTAAACACATGGCATATATACAAATATAAGTCATAGGTAAGTGCACTGAATCCTGTGTGTGAATTTTATATGTATCAAGCCAAATAAAACAAGGTTATGAATAGTCTGCATTAGAAAAAAAACACAATTAAAAAAGAGGATGATACCTGGGGGAGGGGAGAATCAATATTAATGGGACAAGTATAAGATTATGGGGTAAAATGGGTCCATGGTGGTCAGTGGTGGAATACATTGTATCTATGAAGAGGGGAGGGTATCCCTATATTAAACTACAGGTCTCTTTTAATGAAGAAGGGTGGATTTGATTATGAAAAGAAGGGGAGGGGGTTGTATGTATAATGTTTCATATTAACATGTATCAACTTTATTTTATCAGACAAAATGAGGGTTTGGCGATCTTTACCTTCTTTTGGTATTCTTTTGGCTTGTTTTGTTTTTGTATTTTTAGAAGAAGCTATATGGAGAGACCATGGGAGAGGCCTAGACCCACCTCATTTAGCATTTAAAGTAATATTAAAGTGTCCCCCATAATAATATGTTTTTTTGTTTCTATGAAGAGGAGAGTGTCATTTAGAGGGAATCGGTATGATTTGAGGGAATCGGTATGATTTGAACCGGCGGCCGCATGGAAGCGATGATTCCGACAGGTAAGTATATTTTCTATTTACTAACCTAACCTCCCTCCCCTAACCCTCCCTTAGGGGTGCCTAACCCTAACCTCCCCCCAAGTGCCTAACCCTAACCCCCCTCTAAGTGCCTAAACCCCTTCCCCGCAGCCTAACCCTAAGTTTCCTGGGGGGGGTGCCCCTTACCTAATCCCCCCCCTGCGGCTGTCCGTGCCCGGCTTACCTTCGATCGGTAAGTCGGGTGTCGGGCTCCCGGTGTAGGTCTAATGACAGGCGTCGGGATTTTCACACCTGTCATTAGACACCTCCGGTATTAGACAGTCGGGAAGCCGGTGGTCGGGATTTTGTCCGTCGGCTTCCCGACTGCTTCCCATTTTATTTAGAGTGCTGAGTGCTGAAATAATGAGCGTGATGATGGCTGAGAGCGTAGAGGTAACATAACATATATAAGGATTTATTGGGTGTTCCAGCTAATATAAGGTATCTACCATCAGGGTCTGGGACAATAATGGATGGTTAGTATGTGAGGTGCCGCATGCAGGGAATGAGATTTTGGGGGTTAATATCGCACCCAGATTGCACTGCAAATGTGATTATTGATAAATGGGCCCCTTAGTCTATTCACATTTATTATCTGTTCTAATTGGAATTTATGTACTGTATTTTTTTACTGAATTGTAAGTACACTTTTAAGCTCCACTTTTAACTAAACATTTATATTAGGGGTGTGCACCGGCCACTTTTCGTGTTTTGGTTTTGGATCTGGATCTTTCTTCGTGTTTTGGATCTGTATTGGTTTTGCCAAAACCACCCTTCCGTGTTTTGGGTTCTGGGTTTTGTATTTTGGATCTGTATTTTTTTTTTTAAAAAAGCATAAAAACAGCTAAAATCATAGAATGTGTTGGTTTTTCTGCTCCTATGCTATTATTAACCTCAATAACCTTAATTTCCACTCATTTCCAGTCTATTCTGAACAGTGAACACCTCACAATAGTGTTTTTATGTGCAAAAGGTTGCACCGAGGTAGCTTGATGACTATGCTAAGCGACACGAGTGGGCGGCACAAACACGTGGCCCATCTAGGAGTGACACTGCAGTGGCAGACAGGATGGCAGTTTGAAAAACTAGGCCCCAAACAGTACATAATGCAAAGAAAAAAAAGAGGTGCAAGATGGAATTGTCCTTGGGCCCTCCCACCCACCCTTATGTTGTTTAAACAGGACATGCACACTTTAACAAATCAATCACTTCAGCGCCAGGGTCTGCCACACGACTGTGGCTGAAATGATTGGTTCGTTTGGGCCCCCACAAAACAAGCTGGCAATTAATCTGTCCCTGCACAAACTGGCTCTACAGAGGCAAGATGTCGTCCTCATCCTCCTCATTCACCGATACCTCACCCTCTTCAGTGTTGTGTACATCCTCATCCTCACAGAGTATTAAATCATCCCCGCTGGAATCCACCACCACAGGTCCCTCTGTACGTTCTGGAGGCTTATCTCCCTTGAAGAGTTGATAATTCATTTTTATGAACATCATCTCCACATTTTGTGGAAGCAACCTCCTACGCCTTTCGCTGACAAGGTTCCCGGCTGCACTAAACACTCTTTTGGAGTACACACTGGAGGGGGGGCAACTCAGGTAAAATAGAGCCAGTTTGTACAGGGGCCTCCAACTTGCCTCTTTTTCCTGCCAGTACAGGTACGGACTATCTGACATGCCTACTTGGATGCTGTCACCGATGTAATCCTTTAACAGATAGACGCACGCTTGTCGCTGCTGCTTTGAGGATGCAGTTGTGGCTACAGTCCACACAATTCACAAAGACAGAAAAAAAAAATAATTTTTTATTTTTTCTGGAGCGCACTTTGAGGGTTACACCACCCTTTAACAGACAGACGCACGCTTGTCGCTGCTGCTTTGAGGATGCAGGTGCAGCTACAGCCCACACAATTCACAAAGACAGAAAAAAAAAGAAGAATTTTTTATTTTTTGTGGAGCGCACTTTGAGGGTTACACCATCCTATAACAGACAGATGCACGCTTGTCGCTGCTGCTTTGAGGATGAAGGTGCGGCTACAGCCCACACAATTCACAAAGACAGAAAAAAAATGAATTTTTTATTTTTTGGGGAGCGCGCTTTGAGGGTTACACCACCCTTTAACAGACAGACGCACGCTTGTCGCTGCTGCTTTGAGGATGCAGGTGCGGCTACAGCCAACACAGGGCCTAATTCAGACCCGCTCGCGAGCGCTGGATGCTCGCAAGCGGGTCGATGGTGCCCTAATGCGCATGCGCACGACGGAGGGAGCTCCGTCGTGCGCATGCGCGAGACCCGCATAGCGACAGCCAAGCTGTCATTATGGGTCTCGTACCAAAGAGGGCGTGCTGTCGATGGTGAGTGACAGCACGCCCCCTTTGGTGGGCGTGCCGGGGGCGTGGCTGCCAGACGGAGGCGTTCCCATGGGAACGCCTACCGTCTGAGTCAGGCCCCACTGACATCAGTAGTGATGTCAGTGGGAGTGATTTTGGCTCTGATAGTGCCAAAATTACTCCAGGGCTTGCGGCAGCGAGACCCTACCGCAGGGTCTCGTCGCAAGCCCGATGGTCGCGATGATCTTGACCATCTCGACCATAATCATGGCTGCTCGCTATAGCTGTTTGTGGTCACCCACAGCTATACGAGCTGCCAGGAGGCCGCTCCATTTTTAGGTAGGAGGGCCCTGATTCAGAGCGAGTGCTCTGGTCAGAGCGTCCGGCTCTGAATCAGGCCCACAATTCACAAAGACAGAAAAAAAAATAATTTTTTATTTTTTGTGGGGTGCACTTTGGGGGTTACAGCACCCTTTAATGGACAATCCAGCCGGCCCTTTACTTATGACACAGGCGCACGCTTGGCGCTGCTCCTTTGTTGATGCACGTGCAGCCACAGTGCACACAATTCACAAACACAGAAAATAATTCCTCCACCATTCTGTCAGTGGTGACAGTATCATATGCAGTGACAGTAGACATGTCAGAAATTGTTGGCACGTCCTTCAGTCTGGACCAGATGTCCAAACCGGCCCTTGACTTATGACACAGGCGCACGCTTTGCGCTGCTGATGTGTTGATGCACGTGCGGCTACTGCACATACATTTCGCACACAAACACAGAAAAAAAAGAATTGTTTTTTTTTTGTGGAGTGCACTTTGGGGGTTACACCACCCTTTAACAGACTAATGGGACACAGGTGCACGCTTGGCGCTGCTCCTTTGTTGATGCACGTCCAGCCACAGTGCACACAATTCACAAACACAGAAAATATTTATTTATATTTTTTGGAGTGCACTTTGGGGGTTACAGCACCCTTTAACGGTCAGGCCAGCTGGCCCTTCACTTATGACACAGGCACATGCTTGGCGCTACTTTGTTGATGCATGTGCGGCTACTGCGCACACAATTCACAAACACAAAAAAAAAAAATATTATTTGGAGTGCACTTTGGGGGTTACAGCACCCTTTAACGGATGAGCCAGCCAGCCCTTTACTTATGACACAGGCACATGCTTGGCGCTACTTTGTTGATGCACGTACAGCTACTGCGCACACAATTCACAAACACAGAAAAAAAAAATATATTATTTGGAGTACACTTTGGGGGTTACAGCACCCTTTAACGGACGAGCCAGCCAGCCCTTTAGTTATGACACAGGCGCATGCTTGGCGCTACTTTGTTGATGCACGTGTGGCTACTGCGCACACAATTCACAAACACAGAAAAACAAAAAATATTATTTGGAGTGCACTTTGGGGGTTACAGCACCCTTTAACGGACGAGCCAGCCGGCCCTTTACTTATGACACAGGTGCACACTTGGCGCTACTTTGTTGATGCACGTGCGGCTACTGCGCACACAATTCACAAACACAGAAAAAAAATATTTTTTTTTTGCACTTGGGTGGAGCACCCCTGATGGACAAAGCACCCCCTGGACAACACTACAGCACACCTTTAGGACTGGGACACTGCACAGGACTTTGGAGTGGACACAGCCCCTATGGACAACTGACTGCACAACACAGCCCAGCCAGTCCCTATGGACTTTGGAGGAGTGGACACAGCCCCTATGGACAACAGCAGCACAGCGCAGCGCAGCATAGCACAACACTACACTACACAGCCCAGCCAGCCCTAACTCCCACCCTCCCTCTTCACTGTCCACAGCCGAGTGAGAAAATGGCGCCGACGCGGGTACCTTATATAGGATCCAAAACCCGCGAGACCCGGAAGGCGGGATGATGACGTTTTGCCTCGATTTCAGATCTGAGTCAGGTGGGAAAAGTCGAGCCTGACTCGGATTGGCCTCGGATCGGGGGGGCTCGGGGGGGTTCGGATTTCAGAAATCCGAACCCGCTCACCTCTAATTTATATACAGTTAACAGCTTAGAATAATTCATATACTACACAAGGTTATTTATTTACTCCTAGACAGATATAATATTCACATAATACTTATATTACAAGTAGTGGCCAGGAAAGGATTTAAAGGATTCCATGTCCATACCCCCACTTCTAATTCCCACTTCCAGCACTGCAGGTAACCCCAAGAATGGAGGGTTTCTGGGGATATCCCGCAAATATTTGTTATTAAATATGGCCCAGAAAGAGCAATTCAGCCTCTGCCGATTGTTATACAAGAGAGGATCACTGAGCCTGTGTACACAGCAGCTTATACTATCTGATTCTACACAGAAACATGATCTGAGCATATTATCAGCAATTACAGAAAAAGGAGAATATGAATCAATGAGTTTGTAATAGTATGAATGAAAGCGGTGATATAATGACGAGAATTAGTCACACAGTGCCCCTTATCCAAAGACGTCTCAACTTTTCCTTGTTTTTCGAGGTCAACAAGCACAAGATAAGTAGTAATAGTAATAGTTTTATTTATATAGTGCTCTTAGCAAATAGCACTCAGGGATGAAATGGGACCAGCTCAGGAGCGCTCCAAGATGTCATAGGCAGCTCCTGGGTGTCACAGCCGTCAGTTAGCGGAGGCAGCTGGTTGTTCCTCTTCTGCTGATCACATGATGTTCTACAACAATATGGTATAGATGTTGTCTACCCAAATTTATGTTCCCGAATGATGATGGGGTAGTGATGCTTGTATGGGAGGTTCACGATGCAGGGTAAAGATGACATAACCCATGGGGTAACAGCCAGTTACAGTGGTCATATTAGTACTCTTGTCTGACCCCTAATTTGATGTTGCTAATGTTGTTGATGTTGCTGATATTCTTGATGTTGCAGATGTTGTTGATGTTGCTGATGTTCTTGATGTTGCTGATGTTGCTGTTGATGTTGCTGATGTTATTTAGCGCTAGATTAAAGCTGCCATCTGGGCACTAGACGCAGGCCGGTTTCCTGTTGATGCTGGAAAGAGCGATGGCAAATGCCTGCAGGGGACTAAATGGAAAGTTGACTTCCATTGCGTAGACGTCCTCTGAAATGCGTACAAAGTCCATGAGGATCTCATCAGCTACATGAGGAAAGAGACACCACGTTATCACATGACAATAGCAACTTTACACTGTACAATGCTACTTATATCAGTTACCCATTTTACAGGGTCAATACACCCAACATCCTCCCTCCCTGAGGAGAAACTCACGCTCAGTGGTATCTATCAGCTGGAAATTCTTTGCAGACGGACGAGTGGCGCGATTATGGAAGGGCAGCACGTAGGCCTTCTGTTCAGCTTTCCAGATTGGTGCCTTGCTTTCCACCCTCATAAAGCACCCCGGGGTAATCGCAGGGATTGTGATTTCCATTTTCCTCACACTGCGCCCAAGAATGTTTCTTTCCTGTTGGAGGGTAAAACAGAAGGATACAAATCACACACTTGGACTTCATAGAGATTGTGGGGGTCATTCAGACCGGTCGCAAGCACCGATGTGCTCGCAACCGGGTCGATGGGTAGCCCTGCGCACTCGCAGCGGCCGCACTGCACGTGTGCAAGCCCCGGATCGAGAGAAAAACTGTCTCGCTCCGGAGCTCGCAACAAAAGGGGCGGATGTCTATGTTGATCGACAGCTCGCCCCTTTTTGTAGTTGGGCCGGGAGGGTGGTTTCCAAAATGGAGGCGTTCCTTAAGAAATGCCTACCGTATTGTGGGCGGCTGCAATGACATCATCAGTGATGTCAGTGGGGAGCTTCCTGCTCCATCAGAGTAGAAAGCTCCCTTGGGCTTGCGAGTGCCCAGACCCAACCTTAGGGTCTGGTCGCAAGCCCCGATGGTCGCAAAGGTGATCACCATTGTGACCATCACCCTGGTCGCTAGCTAAGCTGTTGTTGGTAACCCACAGCTTAGCTTGTGAACAGGAGGCCGCACCAAAAAACAAGAAGCGCCCGCCCTCATTCAGAGAGAGTGATCGCTTCTTGCGACCGCCTCTGAATGAGGTCCAGTGTCTCAGTGTTCTTCATGTGTAATGTGTTACCAGCCTCATGTGTTCTGTGTTCCTTATTTAAGTTGCCATAATACTCTGCAATCTTTATTGGGCGCAGAGTAACTGGCATTTTATATGGATGTAACAATGTTGACAATTGTGCTAGCAAGTCACATAATAAATGCTGTAGATCGAAATAAGGATATAGATACTAGAAGTTCCTCCTGTGTATAGGTAAGGGAGGTACAATATGTATTTCCATCACATGTGATGTCAGTGCTACCCGGGCAGCAGGGGCGTATCTACACATTGGCCTGGATGGCAGTCACCAGGGACGCCAGCCAGGAGGGGGCGCCACCCAGCTGTGCCATCCACGGCCAGGTGGTATATACGCGCCGGGTCTTCTCTCCACACTTTGTCTCATGGTGCCGGCAGGTGCGCACTTCAGGAAGCTGCACGGCCCGGGGAGGGATGGCAGCAGCAGCAGCCTCATCCTTGTTGCGACCGTGCAGCTTCCTGAAGTGCGCGCCTGCCGGCACCGTGAGACAAAGTTTTTTTTGTGTGGAGAGAAGACCCGGCGCACGTGACTAGTGCTGAAGATCAGGTAGAGGAGCCGCGGCCCGTGGGAGCACTGCAGCAAAAAGGTAGGAAGTGGGGATTGGGGGCATGGTAGGGGACCTGCCGGGCTTACTGGGGAGTGGGTACTTAGAAGGGGGACTGGTTTGGGAGTGGACCGAGTGGGGAACATAACAGGCTGGGTTTGGCTGGTGAGTGGCGGCACAGAAGGGGGCCTGCTGGGGAGTGCAGACTTAGAAGGGGGACTGGTTTGGGAGTGTACCTAGTGGGGAACATAACAGGTTGGATCTGGCTGGTGAGTGGGGGCACAGAAGGGGGCTGGCTGGGGAGTGCGGACTTAGAAGGGGGGCTGCTGGGGAGTGGGGGATATAAAAGGCTGGGGCTGTCTGGGAAGTGAGTGCACAGAGGGGGACCTGCTGGGGCTAGCTGGGGAGTGGGGGACCAGAAGGGGAACTGCTAGGGCTGGCTGGGGAGTGGGGGATATAAAAGGCTGGTGCTGTCTGGGAAGTGAGGGCACAGAGGGGGACCTGCTGGGGCTGGCTGGGGAGTGGGGGACCAGAAGGGGACCTGCTAGGGCTGGCTGGGGAGTGGGGTCTTAGAAGGGGGGCTGGCTGTTTTTTTCCCTGTGGAAGCCAATGTGTGTTTTTTAATATTAAAAGTAGTAAATCTTTGTGAGGGGACGGGGCTGTGAGAGGGGGGGGGCGCCAGTCCCTTATTTTGCCAGGGGCACTCTGACCCTTAGATACACTGCTGCCAGGCAGGAAGACAGAGATGTTACAAAGCATGCCCAGCAGTTCTCTATTCTAAGTGGTGGCAGTTACTGGGCAACTCAGAGATGTCCCAGAACAGGGATTAATGTAAAACTAATTCTCTAGTTCTATATTTTCTGTAGTAATGTAGCGATGTCATTAGAAATTAAAGTAGTGGTTAGGTGTCAGGTCCTCTTTAAACATATGAAATGATTTATTATTAGTTATATTTAATGTTTTTTGTGTAATATTGAAGGTCTGAATAACAGGGGCTGCCTCTAAAGTGTACTACAATGTTCCAGAGGTGTAACACTTACATAACAGATGGTTCCTAACTCTTGGTCTCTCTTCTGGCCAAACATAGTCATTCGGGTTCCCAGGATGTTGGATCTGGAATCACATTAGGGAGTCAAACACCTTATAAATGAAATCATTATGGGGGAATGTATTAAATCAATGCTTTTTGGTGTTTGGGGGTAAATAAGTTGTCAGATTTATCAAAGCAAAACTCTAAAATTGCCTCAAAACCATAATTTTCACACCTGATCTGCTGCAAAGCAGCATCTTGTTGTTTTTCATGGTTGCACAAAGCGCATTAATCTGTGGTTGCATAAAGCGCATTGACCTGTGTTGTACAAAGCACAGAATAACAATAACCTGTGGTTGTACAAAGCACAGCATAACCTGTGGTTGTACAAAGCATAGAATAACTTGTGGTTGTACAAAGCACAGAATAACCTGTGGTTGTACAAAGCATAGAATAACTTGTGGTTGTACAAAGCACAGAATAACCTGTGGTTGTACAAAGCATAGAATAACTTGTGGTTGTACAAAGCACAGAATAACATGTGGTTGCAAAAAGTGCAGAATAACCTGCTGCTAAAAATGCCCAATAGAAAGGTGGTTGTGGCAGTGAGAAAGCTGAATGTGAATCTTCCTGATTGGGCCGCGCTTCTTAGCATTGGTCCCAGAACTCTACAAGAAGCCCAACCTTATGTCCCCACCTACAGATGAATGGGGCAATTCTGAGTAGCATGGGTCCTTTCCTGTACCCTTGGCTGGTTTTATTAATTTGGAAGCGACACCTATATTATTTATAGTAATAAGGGTGTACATATATGATTTAATAATAATAATAATGGAGCAAACACTAGTTTTCAAAATCTATAGGGGGCCACATTTTTCCTCCACACTTGTACCCACCACCCGGGGATGCCAGGAAGGGACCCATGCTACTTAACATTCTCCCAAGAATCTCTAGGTGTAGTGGTCCGAATATATATATTTTGTCCCCACCATGTAGAGATACAGCTGTATCCCATAAAACACGTAGGGTTTGCATTAACCTGCATGGGGGTCATTGCTGCACATTGAATGCATGAAATTAGGTTATAACCCTACAAATCTGTGAATAATAATGCTGGCAGTATGGAAGGCAGAATCTCCAGCAATATGCAGCAATTTCAAACCCATCAGAAAAAAACAGTCTTTGATAAATCTCCTCCCATATCTGGATTGCTGGAGGAGCGTCTGGATGAACAATACATAGGACACCATTTTTCTCCATAAAAATCCCTGGTTACCCCAGAAACTAAAACACCCTATTATTTTAATGGGACCCATTTTACAATGTCCGCTCCCAATATCATGGGAAATTGCATTTCTAGATGCATTTTGAACAATATAGTGTAAAATATTGAAACACAGAAACGTGGTACATGTAATGAAGACACAATCACTAACCTGAGTTCACCTACAATGTTGTTTCCACCACGTGACCGGTCGGTGGGATCCACTGAGATGACGTACTTGGATGTTATAGATTTCTTCCTCTTCCTCCCGGCCATAATGAAAACCTGTTAAGTGCAAATTGCAATGACATAGTTGCAGATACAGTCCCTCCTCTCCTAAATAAACATCTATGGTAATGAATAGACACAACAGTAAGAGAAGATACAGCTAGATGTAAGAGTTATTATAGGAAGAACACTATTATATTATTACTTACCTTTTCCCCTTCAGGTGTCTCTAGGTGTAGTAAATATTTGGGGAAGATCCCACCACTCCTGTCCCTGGTGATCCGGTATTTGTAACCCGCGTCGGGTAGAGTTGGACTAAAGATAAACCTCAGCAGATCTTCCCGGGTATAATCTGGTTTTAAAAAGTAAAAACCTACTGTCAGATGCCAGCTCCATGACCATGTCTCTCCTAACAGCCAGACACAGAATGCAGCACCTGAACTGTGCAATATGCCATTGGGACTACAAATGGAATCATGTGATGTGGTCAGATGAGATACAAAGTGAACTTATTGGCCGTGCATAACATTGTCATGTTTGGAGAAATAAAGGCACATGATGCCCACTGTCACATATGGTGGTGGATCACTGACACTTTGGGACTGCTTTGCTACAAAAGTGGTCCAGGGGCTCTTGTGAAAATCAATGGCATAATGAATTCTACTCTATACCAGGCCCAAATCTCTCTGCCTCTGTCACATGGCTGACACTTGGCCGTTGATGGACCTTTCAGCAAGATAATGATCTCAAACACACATAAAAATGCACACTGAGATGGTTGCAGGAACAGAATCAAAGTTTTGCAATGGCCACCTCAGTCTCCAGATTTGAATTCATTTGGAAACCTCTGGTATGTACTGAGGAGAGCAGTCCACAAGCAATGATGCACAAATGTCATGGGACTGGAAATTATCTGCATGGATCAGTGCTCCAAGATCACTCAGCAAGTGTTCTCCAGCCTCGTTTAGCATTACCGAAAGTGGATCATTGCTGTTATTTGTGCTGGGGGAGGCTTCACCAAATAATAATGGGAGAGACAATATTTATGGAAATTATGTTGTTTTTTTAAAAAATATGTTTTACAAAAAATACTTTTATTTTTATTCCAAAACACAGTAAAATCTTTGCATTTTACCACTTTGTTTATGCCTGAAATCTCACTCATTGCAAGTGCGGTTTATTTAATATATTGATTTTAGCCTGTAAACCACAACCCTTTTTTTCAGGTGTGTTAACTTTAATTAGGATAGTTGTGTGACCAGGATTTGATTCAGATTACAGTGATTTATGTGCATTTATATTGATAATATAAAATAAATGTATCAATAGTTTGATCATTGATTGTCTTGTGATTATTGTCAATTCAGTTGTTTTTTTATTCTTGTTGTGCACTTATAGAACCCCATCCTGTATTCATCTACATAATTCCCGGATGCTAGTCTGATATATAAATGTCTGGAAACTAAATCCCCCTGGTTTCAGATGTCCCTTAAGCTGGGTACACACTGACAGATATATTGGCCGATCAGTATATCTGCTGCCCATCGGCTAGTGTGTTCCCGCGATATGTCGGTGAATGTTGTCGTTCACTGACACATCGCATTGCCTGTGCTGCACAGCCGATGGACAGATATGTTTGCAGACCGCCTGTACACACACAGCGACAGCCGTGGGGAGGGGGGCGGGACACAACCACGACATGCCGTCCGGCCATTATATGAACCACCATCATCTTCAGATATATCTGTATAGTGTGTACCCACCATTAGGGAGGCAGGAAGGATGCAATGCTGGCTACACATCCTGTGCAATTGGCAAATATGCCCTGTTTCCCCCACTAGTCCAGCCAGCCTTCCCTGCTATGTTCCTCTCCTAGTCCAGCCAGCCTTCCCTGCCATGTTCCCCTTCTAGTCCAGCCAGCCTTCCTTTGCATGTTCCCCTCCTAGTCCAACCAGCCTTCCCTGCCATGTTCCTCTCCTAGTCCAGCCAGCCTTCCCTGCCATGTTCCCCTCCTAGTCCAGCCAACCTTCCCTGCCATGTTCCCCTCCTAGTCCAGCCAGACTTCCATGCCATCTTCCTTTCCTAGTCCAGCCAGGCTTCCCTGCCATGTTCCTCTCCCCTCCTAGTCCACGAGTGGCCTTTCCTTGCTTTGTATGTGGGTCTGGCTTTTCCAATGTATTTTATGCAGTTCCTACTTTTTCGATGCATGTTATATGGTTTCAGGCAGGCTTGCTTTTATGTATATAATAATTATATTGTTATAAAAGAGCCCGGCTTTACCAATTGGTTGGGAATATTTTATATACCATTGCATGGTGAAGGATTAAAATGTCTGGCCTCTAAGAATCGATTTAAGAATCCCATCAGATTAAGGGACAGAAAATAGGCCCACATCGCTGAGTGTTTATTCAGACCAATTCTATATGAAGTTTTATACCCCTGAAAAAGTACCTTAAACGGACAAAACTCGTAGGGTCATCGATTTGATAGCCCGCATCCATCACATGAAAGATCCACCTAAGAGCTCACACCCATAAGGGTGCAGGTGGTGAATAACATCATCTCTTCAGTATTTGGGCAGGTTATAAGGTCATTTTATGCTACACATATTTATCTATATTGTATTTTATGTAAACAATTTTACCTCTGTTGATTATACCAAGAATAAAATATTCAGGTATAAGACTATTTGTTGCCGTAAGGCTTTTACTTTGGGTGATGTTTTCAACAAAAAAAAAGGGTGTATGAGTTAGTTATCAGCTTCTAATAAAAACTCCCCTACAGTGGTGATTCTTCCTACAGACAAATATTAGTGCACCTAAGGTACCCCAATCCTTGTATATATATATATATATATATATATATATATTATACTTGAATCAACGCTGAGTTTCCTATATAATTAGTATAGATTATGGTTTTGTGTGTGAATTTACAGCAGTTTTGTCTTTTAGTTTCATATTTTATGATAGTGTGACATGTTATAATAACAACTACAGCCCAAAGTTTGAGAATATTTCAACTGGTTTATACACAAAATGGTGTCCCGGGGAGCCCTGCCTATTTTGTCAGTACTGGTCCCCACAATTTCTCATGGCAGCCCTGGCCAAATGACTGGGTTTTATCCAAATTGGCACCTTCTTGCAAGCCTTACCTTCCTCCTCTGACTCCTCATCAGCACTGACGTCCTCTGACTCCTCAGCAACGCTGACGTCCTCTGTCTCCTCACCAGCGCTGACGCCCTCTGTCTCCTCACCAGCGCTGATGCCCTCTGTCTCCTCACCAACGCTGATGCCCTCTGTCTCCTCACCAGCGCTGATGCCCTCTGTCTCCTCAACAGCGCTGATGCCCTCTGTCTCCTCAACAGCGTTGACGTCCTCTGTCTCCTCAACAGCGCTGACGTCCTCTGTCTCCTCAACAGTGTTGACGTCCTCTGTCTCCTCAACAGCGCTGAAGTCCTCTGTCTCCTCACCAGCGCTGACGTCCTCTGTCTCCTCACCAGCACTGACGTCCTCTGTCTCCTCACCAGCGCTGACGTCCTCTGTCTCCTCACCAGCGCTGACGTCCTCTGCCCCCTCACCAGCGCTGACGTCCTCTGACCCACTGTCTGAAGGATCAGTAATAATGTGGCCGGTCCCAGCAGGAGCAAACTCCATGTTATTGGGATCAGTGACACCTGATATAATGGGTTCAAAAATTAACACTTTCTATTAGAAGGAAAATTTAGCTTGTACATAATTATTCATTGTTATATAAATAGCAGCCGCTTATCTTGTATTACAGAGCAAAATGGAAGCTGCCACATTGTTGCCTCATCAGAGGTAGGTTAAATTAGGCCCCTATGTGTTATTAAAGTGACAGCATCATGAGGCAACAACGATACAACATTGTTTTCTCATAATGAATAAATGACAGGACAACTGATCCTATGGGCGCTAAAAATAAATCTTATATCTCTAGTAATAACTAGTAATAAAGAAATAATGAGGCAGCGCTATAGAGAGCAGCCGCTGTCACACACGGGGGAAGTGACTGTAATACACGTGTGGGGGAATCTCCTAAACTGAGGGACACAATCCCTGTCTCGGACCAAATGCCCCCTCACTGCCCCTCACCAAGCGGTAATATACTTTGTAGTGAATTGCCTGCTATGTATATAAAGAGACCATCTATACCGTATAGCAGACATAGAACCTTGGTATCTACAACTGATCGTTAGGATTGATAGTCCCTTATTAGGACTCTTCCCACTGGTCGGAGCATGCTGGATAGCAGCAGGTTATTGTGTTTTATGCGTTTGCAGGGCTGCCGAGAGGAGGGGAGCGAGTACTCTTTGCCCGGGCCCGAGCCCGTTGGAGGAGCCAGGCAGGGGCCCCGGGTCCTGCAGCCCCACAGCCATGCCCACGTAAGAAAAGCAGCAGCCAGGACAGGGAGAGAGAAGAGACTGCTCCTGCACACGCTGCTGTGCGCTGGGCTGGGGAGACAGCATGCCTCAGCAGCAGTCAGTGTTCTCTCCTTCTGTAATGTGTGGGGAAGGAGTACACCGCTCACACTCGCACCCCCATCCCACCTCTCACCCCCACTGGGTTTGACACAGACACCCCACTCTCTATGGAGGGGGCCTGGCCACAACTTCTTGAGTTGGTGACGCCCCCTCCCAGTATCGGGGCCTGGCGGGGCTCTCAGCAGCACTGTGTGTGATATATATTATATATAATTGTGCAATGGTGCTTGTAATAATTAGGTATTCTAGTCTTTACTATCCGTGTCAGTGTTTATTACGCTATAGCGCTGCTTCATTATCTCGTTTTTACTAGTTCCCATAACAAATGACCTGTAATTATGTATATATATGTTTTAGCCAAGTGATTATTTCATTATGCTTCTTACAATGTTATTTAGCTTTATACAAATATGTAACGATGAGCACTATGAAGCCCATCTGTATGGTGATCTGTGTTCCTTACCCATGAATATGGAGCACCCAGTGCTGGGCTCTGCCGGTGGTGCCGGCTCCACGGCCGTCCCAGGTCTCTGGTTCACTTTCACATTCTGGGTAGATTGTATTAGCCCAGGCTCCCTCCTCTTCTGCAGCTTTTTGTTAATGAGCTGGTGCTATAGAGTAATACAGAATGATTAACAATAATAATATTCTGACTGTCCTTTATGTCACAGCTCCTCTGTCACTTGTTTTTTCCTTACTGTGATTGTCTCTCTGTTTGGTCTGAGTTACAGCTTCATGGAAAGTAATGCTCCTCCATTGGCTCTAGAAAGTGTCTGTCTGCATCCTGCATTGTATGTTACAGCATTTGCTCTATGTATGCAGCATATTACATATTACACTGCGGTCCTGTGACTATAGATGTGTATGATATGGGATATAGTCAGCATCCCGGCATGCGGTCTAAATACCATCACCAAAATCCTGACAGCTCCAGTGTCCCAACCGCCATCATCTCAAAGGTAAGTATCGTGAGTTAGGTTTAGGGTTAGGGTTAGGCACCAGAGGAAAGGTTGGGGATAGCCACTGGGGAGGGAGTGTTAGCCTTAGGGTGCGGGGAGGAGGTTAGGTTTAGGCACCAGGAAGGGAGGGTTAGAGTTAGTGCTACTATACTTACATATGGGTGGCGGGATTCTGGCGTTATCGGTAATCTGACCAGCGGCATCCCGACTGCAGGCAATCCATACCCAACCCAGACAATACATGTCCTCCACTCTGTGTAATTGCCAGATGCTCATTATGTGGCCTTATAGCAGTAATGTCTCAGGTGAATGTGATACTTTGGTATCAGTCCTATAAAGCCGTAAATGTATACAACCATTTATTCTGTACCATTAATGCATCTATTTATTTCACAGTACCTGCACCTCCAGCTTCAGATGATGCACATCATAATTCCCACTGTGGTAGGAAATAATAGAGAGAACTGGTAAGGACTTATACTGGTTTGGTTATATATAATAAGATAGGTACATATTTACAGTCCATCATTTATTTATCTAGCTGATCCATTATCTGATTTATTACCCTCCATTATTGTAACCTGAGTACAGTTATGTCTGTAATTTCCCAGACACACAGGAATAAGATGGACCCCAAAGCAGCTTATCTAGTAAACCTTTGGGCAGATGTACTAAGCCTTGGAAAGTGATAAATTGGAGAGTGATAAGCTACCAACCAATCAGCTCCTAACTGTCATTTTCAAACACAGCCTGTAACATGACAGGAGCTGAGTGGTTGGTAGTTTATCACTCTCCAATTTATCACTTTCCAGAGCTTAGTACATCTCCCACCTAATATTATATTGCTGGTGCACAGAATATCCCTGTATCTCAGTATTATAAATATAATCAGTCCCAGCAATCCAATAAACAACAAAATAGAGTTATATGGTGCATAGGAATGTGATGCACAGCAGTGCTCTATACATTACAGTACATATATGTGATTCTGGATGGCTAGAACAGAAGTATTTATGGATTTGGCAAAGTTCCTGTCACATCAGTGGCGGTTCTAGGGGTGGGTTAACAGGGCAGTCGCCCGGGGAGCCGGCCCCTAAAGGGTGCCACTGAGTCCCCAGAAGGTAAAAAAAAAAATCCCATAATAAAAAAAAAAACAGCGCCGGTCCCCTCCACGCTGCCGGGGGCACGCTGATATTTGTTATCAGTGGGCACCCGGCTCCCTCCCTGCAAAGGCAGCCAAAGCTCACTCCAGAGCTCCGGCTCCTTCATAGAGCACTATGGGAGGGACGTCATGAAATCATGACGTCTCTCTCATAGATCCGTGGTGGAGCCATGGTCGGACCGGACGGCAGCGGACGCAGGAGCGGGGCCTAAGGTAAGTATTGTATTTGTATTTTTTATTTTTCAGAAGGGAGGCATGGGGGCATTACTACTATGGGCATGTCTATAAGGGGGCATTACTACTGGGGGCATGTCTATAAGTGGGCATTACTACTGGGGACATGTCTATAAGGGGCATTACTGCTGGGGGCATGTCTATAGGGGGGCATTCCTACTGTGGGCACTACTATAGGGGGCATTATTACTGGGGCACTACTAATGTGGGCACTACTATAGGGGGCACTACTACTGTGGGCAATGTATTAGGGGCACTACTACTCAGTACTGTGGGCCTTGTGTATAAGGGGCACTAATTTGGGCATTGTGTAAAAGGGGCACCACTTTTTTGTCATAACATGAATAAGGGACTAATGTGTGGCGTAATTTGAATTGGGGATACTGTATTATAAAGGGAATTACTGCATGTGACATAATGTGCTATACAGGGCATTACTGCATGTGGCATAATGTGTTATACAGGGCATTACTGCATGTGGCATAATGTGTTATAAAGCCTTTACTGCATGTGGCATAATGTGTTATAAAGGTCATTACTGTGTGTGGCACAATGTGCTATACAGGGCATTACTGCGTGTGGCATAATTTGTTTATAAAGGGCATTACTGCATGTGGCACAATGTACTTATAAAAGGCATTACTGTGTAAGGCACATTACTGCACATGGCAATTATTCGCCACGAGGGGAGTTGTTGTTTTTTGGTTTTTTTGTGTGTGTGTGGGGGGGGGGGGGGGGCGCGCAACTGTGAACTTTCGCCCTGAGCTCCACAATGTCTAGAACCAGCCCTGTGTCACATGGTTCCTTGTAGGACAGTAGTGAGGACGGTTCCTTCACAACCACTGCCCTGACCAGTAATGGTGCCCAACAGCCAATGCGAACTGGAGGGTGGGGTGAAGGGACAGAATCAATAAATATATTTAAAGGGTGGAGGAGAGAAAATGCCACCAGCTCATTAACAAATATATGAAGGAGGAATGTGGAGATAAAATGTAGGGAAAATAATATGTATATACAGTAGTAGGGGCACCAGTACTCTAGCCCACGGAGCTAAACTGTCTAGTTACAGCTCTGTGTCCTAAATACATATAATTGTGGTTACACTGATGTGGAAGATGAGATAATACTTACATTTGTGGGTTCCACCATGTATTAGGGACTTCATTATCTCCTGAGTCCATATACATCTACAAGAAAAACAGATTGATTCAGCAACATTGACAGTCTAACCCTGCTATATGATATGTTATACCTAGTGATTATTCTGCATGTCTCATCTTAGATCTCTGTTTGCATTATATTCAGTGGCTGGGGTAAAGCTTACCTGGTGACATGACGTACTAATCATATATTTGTCCATAGTCGCTCATAGAGAGATAGTAGAAGTGTCTGTAACAGTCTCTATCCTGTAACAGACTGAGAATAGTCAGAATGCTCAGGACAGACAGAGCTGCTGTGACACAGGCTCATTGTGATGTCATAATTCCGTCATTATGTCATGGGGAAAAGTCTTGGTCAGGTGATTAAAGGGATGTTACATATATTAGTTACTTATAGACCTTCCATATAAGCTAATTTTTTTGTTAAAATAATAGTGTTATTTCTATCCAAGAGTAAAATACATTAAACACATGGCATATATACAAATATAAGTCATAGGTAAGTGCACTGAATCCTGTGTGTGAATTTGTATGTATCAAGCCAAATAAAACAAGGTTATGAATAGTCTGCATTAGAAAAAAAACACAATTAAAAAAGAGGATGATACCTGGGGGAGGGGAGAATCAATATTAATGGGACAAGTATAAGATTATGGGGTAAAATGGGTCCATGGTGGTCAGTGGTGGAATACATTGTATCTATGAAGAGGGAGGGTATCCCTATATTAAACTACAGGTCTCTTTTAATGAAGAAGGGTGGATTTGATTATGAAAAGAAGGGGAGGGGGTTGTATGTATAATGTTTCATATTAACATGTATCAACTTTATTTTATCAGACAAAATGAGGGTTTGGCGATCTTTACCTTCTTTTGGTATTCTTTTGGCTTGTTTTGTTTTTGTATTTTTCGAAGAAGCTAAATGGAGAGACCATGGGAGAGGCCTAGACCCACCTCATTTAGCATTTAAAGTAATATTAAAGTGTCCCCCATAATAATATGTTTTTTTGTTTCTATGAAGAGGAGAGTGTCATTTAGAGGGAATCGGTATGATTTGAGGGAATCGGTATGATTTGAACCGGCGGCCGCATGGAAGCGATGATTCCGACAGGTAAGTATATTTTCTATTTACTAACCTAACCTCCCTCCCCTAACCCTCCCTTAGGGGTGCCTAACCCTAACCTCCCCCCAAGTGCCTAACCCTAACCCCCCTCTAAGTGCCTAAACCCCTTCCCCGCAGCCTAACCCTAAGTTTCCCGGGGGGGGGTGCCCCTTACCTAATCCCCCCCCCTGCAGCTGTCCGTGCCCAGCTTACCTTCGATCGGTAAGTCGGGTGTCGGGCTCCCGGTGTAGGTCTAATGACAGGCGTCGGGATTTTCACACCTGTCATTAGACACCTCCGGTATTAGACAGTCGGGAAGCCGGTGGTCGGGATTTTGTCCGTCGGCTTCCCGACTGCTTCCCATTTTATTTAGAGTGCTGAGTGCTGAAATAATGAGCGTGATGATGGTTGAGAGCGTAGAGGTATCATAACATATATAAGGATTTATTGTGTGTTCCAGCTAATGTAAGGTATCTACCATCAGGGTCTGGGACAATAATGGATGGTTAGTATGTGAGGTGCCGCATGCAGGGAAAATATTGGGAAAATCTTTTGTTTGCTGGGATGTTACATAATGCGTTTTCCTGGGAGCCTTGTGCAGAGCTGACTGTAATACTAGTGTAATTGATGATGATTGGTTTTAATGTTTTTTTTTAATTAAGAAATAAATAAATACCCCCCTCTCCCGCTTCCTGCTGGCAGTGTTATTACATTGTATCAGTGTAGATCAGTGCAGCTGTCACCAATACTGACCAATACTGAGCAGCTTTCCCACACTCTCAACAATCAGAGAGAAACTGCTCTTTACTGATCAGAGGGTCTCATTTAGACCCGCTCACGAGCACAGGATGCTCGCAAGCGGGTCGATGGTACCCAAATGCGCATGCGCACGATGGAGGCTGCTCCGTCGTGCGCATACGCGAGACCCGGCGAGCGACGGGGAAGCCGTCGCTCGGGGTCTCGCACCAAAGGGGGCATGCTGTCGATGGTGAGTGACAGCACGCCCCCTTTGGTGGGTGTGCCGGGGGCGTGGCTGCCCAGACGGAGGCGTTCCCATGGAAACGCCTTCCTTCTGGGTCCGGCCCCACTTACATCACTAGTGAAGTCAGTGGGAGTGATTTTGGCTCTGATAGAGCCAAAATCACTCCAGGGCTTGCGGCAACGAGACCCTACCGCAGGGTCTCATCGCAAGCCCGATGGTCGCGATGGTCTTGACCATCGCGACCATTATCATGGATGCTCGCATAAGCTGTGGGTGGTAACCCACAGCTATGCGAGCGTACAAGAGGCCGCTCCAATTTTAGGTAGCCCGGCCCTTATTCAGAGCGAGCGCTCTGGTCAGAGCGTCCAGCTCTGAATCAGGCCCAGAGTCTGTCACTCGCATTGTGGCTCTGCAAGAAGCAGTTCAGTATCATCCATGGGGTTCCTTTAATCCCAAAGATTGTAAGCTAAAAGACATAAGAACGCTCCCTAACGGGTTTAGGTGAGCAGTAAATGAGTATTCATCATCACTTCATTTTTTGCAAAAGCCTGCAATTGTAAAAATGAAATTATCGGGCCATTCATTAAGAAGGTAAAACAGGAGCTATCACAGATATCTCCTGCTTACCTTCCTCTTGTGGAATGGCCCCCTGTCCCCATACAGTAGTAGTCGGGGACAGAATTCATCAAGCTCCAAAAATACAATATTTTCGGAGCTTGAGTGCTGGAGCATTCACCATTCTCAGATGTCGAGTGCTCCCGCAACCCGCTCCTATGGGAAGGAGTCCCGGGTCGCGAAGAGGGATCCTTTTGGATTCCTCCATCCCTATCCAGCTCCTTCCGCTGGACATCGAGGCTCTTGTGCGCATGCGAGACATGTAGGTCACGCATGCTCAATTGTCTCACTGCTCCGGAAGGAGCAGTGAGACGCTTTGGGGAGACAGATGATTTTTGGATCAGCTGTCTCCGCGCTGGAGCAACGATAAATTGCCCCAGCGCTCGCGTCGAGGTGGATTGTTAATTATCAGACCCTGATAATTAACATAATGAATAGACCCCTAAGAGAGGCTTAGTGTGGGGGAAATAATTCTTATAATAAAGGATTTTTTCGCAGTGTTTATTTCAATGTATTATTTTATAGGTGCACTACATGTCCCAGTGATCCCTGCATGGCAGGTGTTCTGGTACTTGTATTATAAGCACCAGCATAATTAATCAGTTTAGGCAGGGCCGGCTCTAGGGGTGTTCGACCAGTGCGGTCGCACAGTGGCGGCACCCATAGGGGGCGCACCCCTCCCCAACATCTCGATTTCAGCGGGACAGTAATGTCCCGCTGTTCCACCCAAAGGCCAAAGTGGCCCGCGGGTGGTCAAATCACGAGGTTGGGGAAACCCACTGCCGCAGCTGTGGGGTGGTGCCAGACCCAGGAGTCTGAATGGATGTTGCGCAAATGCGCGTGGCATCCATTCAGTGACGGGAGAAGGCTGGGGGAAGCCCAGCTAGTGAGGCTTCACCTCAGCCAGACGTTATTTGGAGGCGTGCCATGTGGTCAAACCTCCTAATGTCATGTAGGGGCGTGACCTATGGTAATTAGGCCACACCCACATTTTCGGTCGCGTGCACCTTCGCGCTGTAAGGGCGCCCTATGAATAGCCGGCACAGGGTGCTCCGACCCCTGGAGCCGGCCCTGAGTTTAGGCATGCCAGGACTTGTTGCAACCTTTAGTGCATTAGGAAAAACCATAGTAGTTTAACTGTTTAAATCTTATTACGTTGCACCCAAACACTGTTTGGACATCATTATAAAATGTCAATGATACAGCATCAATATAGTATAATAATAAGCTAGGGTTTTTGTATTAATTAGAGTGTGGTGATACCCAGGGCCACCATCAGGGGGGGACTGCCGGGCCTCGAGTCCCGGGCCCGGAAAGAGCAGAGACAGAGGGGGGCCCGGCTGGCTGCGGTGCTGCATCGGCAGCCATAGAGTCAGAGGTGGAACCAATGCCACTGCCCACCAACCTGGTCCCCATTAATTAAATGGTTGGAGCCGGAGCGGGCCCGCTTTGGCCGCTCCGGCTCCAACAAGACAGACACCCACCGCAGCCCGGCCCCTTGTTATGACACAGCACGCGTGACGTCACATGCACTGTGTAATAACAAGGGGCCGGGCTGCTGGAAGGGATCGAGAGGAGCCGAAGAGGAAGAAGCAAATAAAGTAAGTGATGGTGGTTTCGGGTGGAAGATAAAGGGGCTGACACACACGCTGGGGGGGGGGGGGAGAGGCTGACACAGGAAAGAACAAGGCAGAGACACGCTGGGGATGGAGGGAAAATGAGGCTGAGACGCTGGGCTGGGACATGCACTGGGGCTGGGGGTGGAACGAGGCTGACACTCTGGGGCTGGGGGGGGAAAGGCTGACACACGCTGGGGCTGGGACACACGCTGGGAGGCAGAACGAGGCAGAGACATGCTGGTGATGGAGTGAGAATGAGGCTGACACGCTGGGGCTGGACAGACTGGATTTACTGACTGGGGGGCAGTGAGGGGTGGTGAAAAAATGTTGTGGTGCGTGGTGCCAGGAATGGGAGGGACAAATCATATTCTTGCACCTGGGCCCACCACTCTCTAGTTCGCCACTGCATAGAGTAGTGATAGTGCCTGCTGCATTAAATTACAATTACAAATACGGTGCCGGCCGCGAGCCAGCCGGAGCTCGCAGACCGGCAGCCAATCAGGAGCATCAGCTCCTGATTGGCTGCCGGTCCGAGAGTTTTGAATGGATGGCGTCTGGCGTGAGCCAATCATAGCTCCCGGACCGGCAGAAAATCAGGAGCGGGTCCTGCACCTAGTGAAATACCGGTGGGTGCAGCAATCATCCTGATATACCGTCAGCGCTGATCCCTGCTGCCAACTGAAGAAGCTCAAACCAGGTACTACATAGTGCCTGACCATGCCCTGTGCTCCCCCTCCTGTTCCAGCTAGCCCTCCCTACCCTGTCCTCCCCTCTCTGTCCTGAGCCTCCCCAGCTAGTTCAGACAGCCTTCCCTGTCCCTCTCTTAGTCTACTTTGTCAGTACCGGGCCCCACAATTTCTGATGGCAGCCCTGAGTACACGTCACCTGGTTGTATTTCACACTTTAGTGATCGCAGTGCTTGCAGCCAGGTACAGTCGACCTCAAGCGCTGCGAGCACATCTGATGGTGCTCGATGTACCAATGTTTTCATGTACTTCCAGAAGATGATGTGCACATGCCTTGTGATCGACTGCCTTGCTGGGTGTGCGCTGGATTTGCATACGCTGGGAGCGAGCGATCGCATTTAGCGAGCAGGTCTGAATAAGGTCATAGCCCTCTATTTTCAATAAAACTAACAAACTAATTAAAGAGTTTTTATTTATAATTCTTTGCACTATCAACTACCTACTTTATAGCTTACTTACCTACTTTTCAGCTCTCTCCTCCAGAAGAAGCCCAGAGGAGAGATGCCGCTGACTGGAGGTTGGGGCGGGGCCTGGCACTACTCCTAATTAGTCTTCGCCTCCTCATGGTGAATGCCGAGATTCGCAGGAGGATTGTGAGGGAGCGGGACCACTATGGCTTGATTTGCATAGAAACATGTCATGTTGGCCCTGCCCCCTCCCTATTTACCAGTGATTCGTGGCATTATCCTCCCCATATTGCCCACTTCTTCATGAAGTGAGCAGGATGCAGGAGGGCCGTCTACCCTTCCGTGGGTCTGCACTAAAATTAGGATGTCTCCTGCATCTTCTGGAAGAGTAGGTAACTATGCTTTGTAGTTCTACAGCAAAACTGGCAATGCACAGAAAATGAGGAAACTAAATTATAAACTAATTTGCCAATAACTTATTTTCACTAAATTGTTAGTTCAGTGACACAGCCACTAGAGGGCAACATCTGACAACATTGAGACGTTCCAACAACAAAACTGAGGAACAGCATTGACTGTGATGGGAAATAATACTTTGATTGAAACCAGACAAGTCTAAATCCCTCATTTTCAACTGTGCCATACACTTTCCCATGGGTTCTAACACTCATGGAATCATAAATAACATGTCGCCTCATCTCTTAAGTGCTCGGCTCTTTGAAAATATCTCAGACGTATTCATGGGATTTTTTTTTCAGACATATCAATATTTAATATTTGCTGTGAAAATCAGGGTCTGTAAAAGTACATATGTCATATCTTGCAGCAAACAGATTTGTCCAGCTGCTCTGGGAATCTCATTTTCATAGTTAAAGTTTTAGAAACTTTCAACAGATTTATAAACAACTTAAAAATAAAATTGTCTTCTGCAGATTTTATTAAAGCAAAGAAGATAAATGAGACTGAATTATTAAAAGCACAGACTTAGGGCTTGATACTGTGACCTACATTATTCATCAATGACAAATGGAAAAAATATTTCCAGGCTTGTTATGATCAGTCATTAAAGCTTTTGTTGTTCCTCATTTGGTAGCATATTATGTATTGCTGTTCTTCATATAACTATAAATGGACTTTCCTCTCCAGAGGATTCCACGATGCATCAGTTATTTTTATTTTTTTTAAATGACCACTAGTGCTGTTTATATGTAAGTACCAACGGTAGGACCATACAGAGAGCTGTTCATAATGGCACATTAAGGTGATTGAGGTAGAGATGAGAAGCAATTTCTGTGCCTTTGATTATTCGGCATACTTCACTGGTGGAATTTGGCCATCATTTTTATCAGTCATACCGCAACCACACCATACAACACAGGGGAGTAAGTTCATACCAAGAGCCCGGCAAAATAGTTGTTGGTATCCCCCTCCCTCCACTCGCATTCATTACCGACACGCCAGTCCCAGCAGCACTCAGACACACACTCCCCCTAAACCACATTCATTACAAACACCCCAGTAGCACCCAGTCACACACTCTCCTCCCCTGCATTTACTTCCAACACCCCAGCAACACCCAGACACACACTCTCACCATCCCCTCCAAATTAATTTCCAACACCCAAGCAGCACCCAGACATACACTCTCCTCCACCTGTATTCACTACTAGCAGAACCCAGACACACACCTCACTGCATTCACTACTAACACTCTACCAGTGTCCAGACACGCACTCTCCTCCCTGCATTCACTGCCAACACCCCAGCAGCACCGAGACACACAACCTCTTCCTGCATTCACTGCTAACATCGAAGCAGCACCCAGACACATACCCTTTCATCAGCATTCACTGGCAACACCCCAGCAGCACCCAGACACCCCCCTGTATTCACTACTAACATCTTAGCAGCACCCAGACACACACTCCACCCTGCATTTACTGCCAACATCCCAGCAGCACCCAGACACACACCCTCTCTCTTCATTCACTGCTAACACTGAAGCAGCACCCAGACACATACTCTTTCCCCTACATTCACTGGTAACACCCCAGCAGCTCCTGGTCACCCCCCTGTATTCACTACTAACAATCTAGCAGCACCCTTACACTCTCTCTCTCTCCTGCATTCACTGCCAAACCCCAGCAGCACCCAGACACCACCCTACATTTACTACTAACAACCTAGAAGCACCCAGACAAACCCGCATTTTCGGGGTTTCGACCGCATTTTTACCCTTGATGCCTCTCGCCCCATATGAGTTATTTAGAACGTAAGCTCTCACGAGCAGGGCCCTCTTTTGTCATGTTCTTCTCATTCCCTTAAGGTGCATACACACGTAATGATTTTTTGAACACCCAAATACATACTCCTCCCCCAGCTAACTACCAGCACACAAACGCTACCTGTTGCTGATCAGGGTGTTCCGTTCTCGCTATTTGCTGCTCCCACAGCAACAGCAAGGGAAGCAGTTCCCCCATGAGGAAGAAAAAGCAACAAAAAAGGGAGGGGCTTATTCCTGCTCTGGGACGCATAAAGCAGAACCTGGAGCAATGGAGGAGGTCCATGTGCCCTCTTCAGGGCTGTTGCCCGGGAGCAACTGCCTTCCATTGTCTCCTGTATTTCCACCCCTGATACAGAAGAATGCATTGTCTAGAGTGGCAAATGTTCTAGACATGACTGTCCATCATATATGTCATCACACTCATGATCTCGACCCTTTCAACAATATAATAACATGACTGTCCTGACAAAAAACACAATTAGATATATTGTGAAGTTCATTGCTTTCTATTTTCAGATATACTGTTCTTGTGGTTTTCTTTGTTACATAACTACCAACATTTTTAAATAACTTCCAGAGACACTTTGATGCTGAACAACTACTTGTGCAGTTCTGTGTAGAGATCAGCCATCTCTTAGCATGGTTATGCAGTCAGAAGGTTGACAGTTGTAATCTGACCCGTCACTATGTCAACCTCAGTATGTCGGTGCCAGGATCCAGGTGCCAACATACTGAGGACTGGTGCCATTGGGACTGGTGCCATTGTCACTGTCGACCAATAGTACCCAGCCCTCAGCTTGACATGTATAGTTCTATCTAGGTAAACAGAAAATAGCTCTGGGGAACTAGAATCGCTATAATGTATGCTTTTTGAACTGGTTTAAAATTTTATTTATGAGTATTATCAATGTATATGTTAATTTAAGAGATAATAATATATAGTCCCAGTGAATAATAATTGATACTAAGGGGTATATTTACTGAAGTGCAGGTTTATAGAAGTGGAGGTGTTGCCCATTGCAACCATTCTGACTCCAGCTATTATCTTCTGAAGGTGCTAGATAAATAAGTAGAATCTGATTGGTTGCTATGGGCAGGTGCCAGACTTGAGGGGGTGCCGGGGAGAGGCTGCCGGGAGGCTAGGTTGCTGCTCTTGGGGGTTTGGAGCCACATCCCAACCTCGAGAGGCACAGAGACACCGTCAGTCTAATGTGGTGCCGGTCGCAAGCCAATCAGTGCTCGCAGGCCGGCAGCTCCAATTAGTTTGCAAGTGGCGCCACATTTCAATGACGGCAGTACTGATAGTTCCCCAGCATGTGGCAGCCCCGTCCTGCGCCACCCCGAGCTCTCCTACCCACCGCATGGCCCTGGCAGATAAGAGAAGGGAGATGGGGCCTTACTGTTGCTTAATGTAAAAGAGGCCTTACTGTGGCATAATATGTAAGGGGCCTTACTGTGGAATAATGTAAAGAGGGCTTTACTGTGGCATAAACTTTAGGGGGAATTACTGTGGTATAATGTATATGGGGCATTACTGTGGCATAATGTATATGGGGCATTACTGTGGTATAAATGTATAAGGGGCATTACTGTGGCATAATGAATAAGGGGCATTACTGTGGCTTAATGTATAAGGGTTATTATTGTGGCATAATGTGTTATAAGAGACATTACTGTATGGTATAATGTGTTGTAAGGGGCATTACTGTGGCATAATGTGTTGTAAGGGGCATTACTGTGTTGCATAATGTGTTGTAAGGGACATTACTGTGGCATGATGTGTTATAAGGGAAATTACTGTGGCATAATGTGTTATAAGAGACATTACTGTATTGTATAATGTGTTGTAAGCGGCATTACTGTGGCAGAATGTGTTGTAAGGGGCATTACTGTGTTGCATAATGTGTTGTAAGGGACATTACTGTGGCATAATGTGTTATAAGGGACCTTAATGTGGCATAATGTGTTATAAGAGACATTCCTGTATGGTATAATGTGTTGTAAGGGACATTACTGTGACATGATGTGTTATAAGGGAAATGACTGTGGCATAATGTGTTATAAGAGACATTACTGTATGGTATAATGTGTTGTAAGGGGCATTACTGTGGCAGAATGTGTTGTAAGGGGCATTACTGTGTTGCATAATGTGTTGTAAGGGACATTATTGTGGCATAATGTGTTAAAAGGGACATTAATGTGGCATAATGTGTTATAAGAGACATTGCTGTATGGTATGTGTTGTAAGGGGCATTATTGTGGCATAATGTGTTGTAAGGGCCATTACTGTGGTAGAATGTGTTGTAAGGGGCATTACTGTGTTGCATAATGTGTTGTAAGGGACATTACTGTGGCATAATGTGTTATAAGGGACATCAATGTGGCATAATGTGTTATAAGAGATATTACTGTATGGTATAATGTGCTGTAAGGGACATTACTGTGGCATAATGTGTTATAAGAGACATTACTGTATGGTATAATGTGTTGTAAAATAGGGATGTGCAGGCTCGGATAGGTTCGAGTTTGCACGCCGAGTTCGGATTTTTCCCTCGAAAAGGGAAGTCCAGGAATGATGATGTTTGTCCATGCAAGATGACGTTTTGCCTCTTTCTGAGTCCCGTTTTTTGGAGGGAAAAATCCAAACTCGGCGTGGAAACTCGAACCTATCCGAGCCTGCACATCCCTAGTTGTAAGGGGCATTACTGTGGCATAATGTGTTATAAGGGTCATTAATGTGTGGCATAAAAAAAAGCGCATACATAACTCTGTATGCAGATCTGCATCTCGGAGGAGGGAAGGGGCAGATGAACCCAGTCTGAGTGCAGTAAGAGTGTGTTCACACAAATGTGACTGAGGCAAATCTGCATGCAGATTAAGATATAGATATCAGTAGCCAAATGTCTTGCTATACACTGATGACGATGAAGGTTGTCAGGCCAGATTTGCTGCTTCCGATTGGCTGATTACAGATCCACATCTGAAGCTGATAGGAGCATTCTTCATTGGTAGGGCATGAATAATATGGATGGTCTCCCAGAGCGCGCTTCGTCAGTCATTTGCGTATTACCCTCTTTGAAGTGCTTCCACCACTGAAATATTGCAGCACGGATAGTTGTTTCTCCACAATATGCTGCCGTAACATTTAATGAGTTTCATTTCCGCTTTTTCCAAGTTTAACACAAAATTCAATAACACATCTCTAACGTAATCTCACAGACACGTCTTCCTCATCCACCATGACTAAACATACGAAGATCTTCCACTCGCTGTGACCAAACAAAAGAGACAACGGCAGTCCAACCGCAGGTCCTGACACATCGATATATGAGCTTCACAATAACCAGCATAACGTTACCATGTCTACCAATGGCACAGAAAACAGAGGCAGTCTCATTACTTTTCTATCAGCTCCTTGTAATAACACACAAGCTTCTGACGGTAGCTTGTGTTGTGCCTACATCAGGAAATCATGGTCTACTTATTCCTCCATAAGCTGGGAGCAGAAATCAGCCTATGACCCAAATCCCGCAAAACCGAACAGCTTCAAAGAAACTCACATCTAATTTGTTGTAAATTAGTTTATGTAGGTTTTCTCTAGGGGTGAGCGGGTTCGGATTTCTGAAATCCGAACCCCCCCGAGCCCCCCCGATCCGAGTCCGATCCGAGTCAGGCTCGACTTTTCCCGCCTGACTCGGATCTGAAATCGAGGCAAAACGTCATCATCCCGCCTTCCGAGTCTCGCGGGTTTTGGATCCTATATAAGGTACCCGCGTCGGCGCCATTTTCTCACTCGGCTGTGGACAGTGAAGAGGGAGGGTGGGAGTTAGGGCTGTGTAGTGTAGTGTAGTGTAGTGTAGTGCTGCTGTTGTCCACTACTTCAAAGTCCATAGGGGCTGGCTGTGTTGTGCTGTGCTGCTGTTGTTAATAGGGGCTGTGTCCACTACTTCAAAGTCCATAGGGGCTGGCTGGACTGTGTTGTGCAGTCAGTTCTCCATAGGGGCTGTGTCCACTCCAAAGTCCTGTGCAGTGTCCCAGACCTAAAGGGGTGCTGTAGTGTTGTCCAGGGGGTGCTCTGTCCATCAGGGGTGCTCCCCCCAAGTGCTAAAAAAATAATATATTTTCTGTGTTTGTGAATTGTGTGCGCAGTAGCCGCACGTGCATCAACAAAGTAGTGCCAAGCGTGCGCCTGTGTCATAAGTAAAGGGCCGGCTGGCTTGACCGTTAAGGGTGCTGTAACCCCCGAAAGTACACTCCAGTCCAAACCAAAAAAAAAATTATTTTCTGTGTTTGTGAATTGTGTGCGCAGTAGCCGCACGTGCATCAACAAAGTAGTGCCAAGCGTACGCCTGTGTCATAAGTAAAGGGCCGGCTGGCTTGACCGTTAAGGGTGCTGTAACCCCCAAAGTACACTCCAGTCCAAACCCAAAAAAAAATTATTTTCTGTGTTTGTGAATTGTGTGCGCAGTAGCCGCACGTGCATCAACAAAGTAGTGCCAAGCGTGCGCCTGTGTCATAAGTAAAGGGCCGGCTGGCTTGACCGTTAAGGGTGCTGTAACCCCCGAAAGTACACTCCAGTCCAAACCAAAAAAAAAATTATTTTCTGTGTTTGTGAATTGTGTGCGCAGTAGCCGCACGTGCATCAACAAAGTAGTGCCAAGCGTGCGCCTGTGTCATAAGTAAAGGGCCGGCTGGCTTGACCGTTAAAGGGTGCTGTAACCCCCGAAAGTACACTCCAGTCCAAACCCAAAAAAAAATTATTTTCTGTGTTTGTGAATTGTGTGCGCAGTAGCCGCACGTGCATCAACAAAGTAGTGCCAAGCGTGCACCTGTGTCATAAGTAAAGGGCCGGCTGGCTTGACCGTTAAGGGTGCTGTAACCCCCGAAAGTACACTCCAGTCCAAACCAAAAAAAAAATTATTTTCTGTGTTTGTGAATTGTGTGCGCAGTAGCCGCACGTGCATCAACAAAGTAGTGCCAAGCGTGCGCCTGTGTCATAAGTAAAGGGCCGGCTGGCTTGACCGTTAAAGGGTGCTGTAACCCCCGAAAGTACACTCCAGTCCAAACCAAAAAAAAATTATTTTCTGTGTTTGTGAATTGTGTGCGCAGTAGCCGCACGTGCATCAACAAAGTAGTGCCAAGCGTACGCCTGTGTCATAAGTAAAGGGCCAGCTGGCTTGACCGTTAAAGGGTGCTGTAACCCACAAAGTACACTCCAGTCCAAACCAAAAAAAAAATTATTTTCTGTGTTTAGCCGCACGTATATATCAAATCGATATAACATAAATGGAGGACCAAACTTTCTCCGATAAAAATAAAATAGAGAAAGATCAAGAACCACTTCCTCCTAGTGCTGAAGCTGCTGCCACTAGTCATGACATAGACGATAACATGCCATCAACGTCGTCTGCCAAGGCCGATGCCCAATGTCATAGTAGAGGGCACATACAATCCCAAATGGCAAAGTTCAGGAAAATGACCTTGAAAAAGACATTTAAATCAGCTGAAGAGAAACGTAAACTTGCCAATATGCCATTTACGACACGGAGTGGCAAGGAACGGCTAAGGTCGATCCCTAGTATGTTCATGACTAGTGGTTCAGCTTCACATGACGATGGAAGCCCTCCTCCCACTAAAAAATCAAAAGAGTTAAGCTGGCAAAAGCACAGCGAAGAACTGTGCTTTCTAAGAAGATATCACAAATCCCCAAGGAGAGTCCAAGTGTGGTGGTGGTTGCGATGCCTGACCTTCCCAGCACTGGACGGGAAGAGGTGGCTCTTTCCACCATTTGCACGCCCCCTGCAAGTGCTGAAAGGAGCACCCACAGTCCACTTGCTGATATGCAAATTGAAGATGTCACTGTTGAAGTACAACAGGATGAGGATACTGGTGTAGCTGGCGCTGAGGAGGAAGTTGGCGAGGAGGATTCTGATGGTGATGTGGTTTGTTTAAATCAGGCTCCGGGGGAGACAGTTGTTGTCCGTGGGATGAAAAAGCCCATCACGGTCATGCCTGGGCAGAAGACCAAACATTCCACCTCTTTGGTCTGGCAATATTTCTATCCAAATCCGGACAACAACTGTCTTGCCATATGTACCTTATGTAAAGGTGAAATAAGTAGGGGTAGGGACATCAACCACCTAGGAACATCCTCCCTTATACGGCACCTGCAGCGCATTCATAAAAAGTTACTGTCAAGTTCAGAAACTTTGGCTAAGACCGTAAGCAGTCCAGGGACACCTAAATCCCGTTGTCCTGTTGTATCCAAGCGCCTGCAAACCACACCGTCAACTCCCTCCTCGTCAATTTCCTCCTTAGTCAGGATCGGAAGTAGTCCTGCAGGCCATGTCACTGGCATGACTGACTCTCCTATCCGGGATTCCTCTGGAGGATCCTGCATTGCTACGCCTACTGCTGCCGCTGCTGCTGTTGCTGCTGCTGGGAGTCGTTCATCATCCCAGAGAGGAAGTAGGAACACCACTACTTTTACTAAACAATTGACCCTCCAACAGTCCTTAGCGAGGAGGATGAAGTACGACAGCAGTCATCCTGAAGCAAAACGTATAACTGAGGCCTTGACTGCTATGTTGGTGTTAGACGTGCGTCCGGTATCCGCCATTAGTGCAGTGGGATTTAGACAATTGATGGAGGTAGTGTGTCCCCGGTTCCAAATCCCGTCTAGATTCCACTTCACTAGGCAGGCGATACCGAGACTGTACAGAAACGTCAGAAAAAGTGTCCTCAGTGTCCTGAAAAATGCCGTTGTACACAATGTCCACTTAACCACGGACATGTGGACAAGTGGAACAGGGCAGACTAAGGACTATATGACTGTGACAGCCCACTGGGTAGATGTATCACCTTACGCAGCAACAGCAGCAGCGTCACCAGTAGCAGCATCTCAGAAATGCCAGCTCGTTACAAGGCAGGCTATGCTGTGTATCACCGGTTTCAGTAAGAGGCACACCGCCGACAACCTCTTAGAGAAACTGAGGGAAATCATCGCCCAGTGGCTTACCCCACTTAGACTCTCCTGGGGATTTGTGATATCTGACAACGCCACCAATATTGTGCGGGCATTACATCTGGGCAAATTCCAGCACGTCCCATGTTTTGCTCACACAATAAACTTGGTGGTGCAGAATTTTCTGAAAAGCGACAGGGGCGTGCAGGAGACGCTTTGGGTGGCCCGAAAAATTTCTGGCCACTTTCGCCATTCAGCGACTGCGTGCCGAAGACTGGAGCGCCAGCAAACACTCTTGAACCTGCCCCGCCATCACCTGAAGCAAGAGGTTGTGACGCGGTGGAACTCAACCCTCTATATGCTTCAGAGGATGGAGGAGCAGCAAAAGGCCATACAAGCCTATACATCCACCTATGACATAGGCAAAGGAGGGGGTATGCACCTGACTCAAGCGCAGTGGAGAATGATTTCCGTGTTGTGCAAGGTTCTCCAGCCCTTCGAACTTGCCACACGTGAAGTCAGTTCAGACACTGCCAGCTTGAGTCAGGTCATTCCCCTCATCAGGCTTTTGCAGAAGCAGCTGGAGAAAGTGAAGGAGGAGCTAAGACGGAGCGATTCCGCTCGGCATGTGGGACTTGTGGATGAAGCCCTTCATTCGCTTTGCCAGGATTCCAGGGTGGTCAATCTGTTGAAATCAGACCACTACGTTTTGGCCACCGTGCTCGATCCTAGGTTTAAAGCCTATGTGGTGTCTCTCTTTCCGGCCGACACAAGCCTGCAGAGGTGCAAAGACCTGCTGGTGAACACACTGTCAGCTGAAGCGGAACGTGACACGTCAACGGCTCCTTCTTCATTTTCTCCTGCAACTGGGGCTGCCAGGAAAAAACTTAGGTATCCTAAGCAACCCGCTGGCGGTGATGCAGGGCAGGCAGGACCAAGTTTGGACATCTGGTCCGGACTGAAGGACCTGGCAACAATTTCTGACATGTCTACTGTCACTGCATATGATACTGTCACCATTGACAGAATGGTGGAGGATTACATCGGTGACAGCATCCAAGTAGGCATGGCAGACAGTCCATACCTGTACTGGCAGGAAAAAGAGGCAATTTGGAGGCCCCTGTACAAACTGGCTCTATTTTACCTGAGTTGCCCCCCCTCCAGTGTGTACTCCGAAAGAGTGTTTAGTGCAGCCGGGAACCTTGTCAGCGAAAGGCGTAGGAGGTTGCTTCCACAGAATGTGGAGAAGATGATGTTCATCAAAATGAATTATCAGCTCTTCCAGGGAGACCAGCCTCCAGAAGGTACAGAGGGACCTGTGGTGGTGGATTCAAGTGGGGACGAGTTAATACTTTGTGAGGATGAGGATGTACACACTGAAGAGGGTGAGGAATCGGTGGATGAGGAGGATGAGGATGACATCTTGCCTCCATAGAGCCAGTTTGTGCAGGGACACATTAATTGCCAGCTTGTTTTGTGGGGGCCCAAACGAACCAATCATTTCAGCCACAGTTGTGTGGCAGACCCTGGCGCTGAAATGATTGGTTTGTTAAAGTGTGCATGTCCTGTTTATACAACATAAGGGTGGGTGGGAGGGCCCAAGGACAATTCCATCTTGCACCTCTTTTTTTTCTTTGCATTATGTACAGTTTGGGCCTAGTTTTTCAAACTGCCATCCTGTCTGCCACTGCAGTTTCACGCCTAGATGGGTCACGTGTTTGTGCCGCCCACTCGTGTCGCTTAGCATAGTCATCCAGCTACCTCGGTGCAACGTTTTGGACATAAAAACACTATTGTGAGGTGTGAGGTGTTCAGAATAGACTGGAAATGAGTGGAAATTAAGGTTATTGAGGTTAATAATAGCATAGGAGCAGAAAAACCTACAAATTCTGTGATTTTAGCTGTTTTTATGCTTTTTTTAAAAAAAATACAGATCCAAAACACAAAACCCAGAACCCAAAACACGGAAGGGTGGTTTTGGCAAAACCAATCCAGATCCAAAACACGAAGAAAGATCCAGATCCAAAACCAAAACACAAAACACGAAAAGTGGCCGGTGCACACCCCTAGTTTTCTCTAAATTGAACAACTCAGTTCTAGCGCTTTTTCAATAGTAATATATTTTCGAAACTGATTTTTGCCCACAGAAATCTATATTGTTAAAATTTCAAATAAATTAAATTAGGGGTGAGCGGGTTCGGATTTCTGAAATCCGAACCCCCCCGAGCCCCCCCGATCCGAGGCCGATCCGAGTCAGGCTCGACTTTTCCCGCCTGACTCGGATCTGAAATCGAGGCAAAACGTCATCATCCCGCCTTCCAGGTCTCGCGGGTTTTGGATCCTATATAAGGTACCCGCGTCGGCGCCATTTTCTCACTCGGCTGTGGACAGTGAAGAGGGAGGGTGGGAGTTAGGGCTGGCTGGGCTGTGTAGTATAGTGTAGTGCAGTGTAGTCTTGTGCTGTGCTGTGCTGTGCTGTGCTGCTGTTGTCCATAGGGGCTGTGTCCACTACTTCAAAGTCCATAGGGGCTGGCTGGACTGTGTTGTGCAGTCAGTTGTCCATAGGGGCTGTGTCCACTCCAGAGTCCTGTGCAGTGTCCCAGTCCTAAAGGGGTGCTGTAGTGTTGTCCAGGGGGTGCTCTGTCCGTCAGGGGTGCTCCCCCCAAGTGCAAAAAAATAAAATAATTTTTCTGTGTTTGTGAATTGTGTGCACTGTGGCTGCACGTGCATCAACAAAGGAGCAGCACCAAGCGTGCGCCTGTGTCCCATAAGTAAAAGGCCGGCTGGCTTGTCCGTTAAAGGGTGCTGTAACCCCCAAAGGGCACTCCAAACAAAATAAAAATATATTTTTTTTTGTGTTTGTGAATTGTGTGCTCTGTAGCCGCACGTGCATCAACAAAGTAGTGCCAAGTGTGCGCCTGTGTCCCATAAATAAAGGGCCGGCTGGATTGACCGCTAAAAGGTGCTGTAACCCCCAAAGGGCACTCCAAACAAAATAAAAACATATTTTTTTGTGTTTGTGAATTGTCTGCGCAGTAGCCGCACGTGCATCAACAAATTAGTGGCAAGCATGCGCCTGTGTCCCATAAATAAAGGGCGGGCTGGATTGACTGCTAAAGGGTGCTGTAACCCCCAAAGGGCACTCCAAACAAAAAAAACAAAAAAAAAATGTTGTGTTTGTGCATTGTGTGCGCAGTAGCCGCACGTGCATCAACAAAGTAGTGCCAAGCGTGCACCTGTGTCCCATAAATAAAGGGCCGGCTGGATTGACCGCTAAAGGGTGCTGTAACCCCCAAAGGGCACTCCAAACAAAATAAAAAAATATATTTTTTTGTGTTTGTGAATTGTGTGCACTGTGGCTGCACGTGCATCAACAAAGGAGCAGCGCCAAGCGTGCGCCTGTGTCCCATAAGTAAAGAGCCGGCTGGCTCATTTCTTAAAGGGTGGTGTAACCCACAAAGTGCACTACTCTCCAGCAAAAATAAAAAAATATTTTCTGTGTTTGTGTGCGCCTTATATCAATATAACATAAATGGAGGACCAAACTTTCTCCGATAAAAATAAAATAGGGAAAGATCAAGAACCACTTCCTCCTAGTGCTGTTGCTGCTGCTGGGAGTTGTTCATCATCCCAGAGAGGAAGTAGGAACACCACTACTTTTACTAAACAATTGACCCTCCAACAGTCCCTAGCGAGGAGGATGAAGTACGACAGCAGTCATCCTGAAGCAAAACGTATAACTGAGGCCTTGACTGCTATGTTGGTGTTAGACGTGCGTCCAGTATCCGCCATTAGTGCAGTGGGATTTAGACAATTGATGGAGGTAGTGTGTCCCTGGTTCCAAATCCCATCTAGATTCCACCTGCATCCTCAAAGCAGCAGCGACAAGCGTGCGTCCGTCTGTTAAAGGGTGGTGTAACCCTCAAAGTGCGCTCCACAAACAATAAAAATGTCTTCTTTTTTTTCTGTCTTTGTGAATTGTGTGGGCTGTAGCCGCACTTGCATCCTCAAAGCAGCAGAGACAAGCGTGCATCTGTCTGTTAAAGGGTGGTGTAACCCTCAAAGTGCTCCAAAAAATAAAAAACTATTTTTTTTATGTGTTTGTGACTTGTGTGCGATGAAGCCGCACGTGCATCAACACAGTAGCAGTGCCAAGCGTGCACCTGTGTCATAAGTCAAGGGCCGGCTTGGACATCTGGTCCGGACTGAAGGACGTGCCAACAATTTCTGACAAGTCTACTGTCACTGCATATGATACTGTCCTCAAAGCAGCAGCGACAAGCGTGCGTCTGTCTGTTAAAGGGTGGTGTAACCCTCAAAGTGCGCTCCACAAACAATAAAAAAATTCTTCTTTTTTTTCTGTCTTTGTGAAATGTGTGGGCTGTAGTTGCACCTGCATCCTTAAAGCAGCAGCGACAAGCATGCGTCTGTCTGTTAAAGGGTGGTGACACCCTCAAAGTGTGCTCCACAAACAATAAAAAAATTCTTCTTTTTTTTTCTCTTTGTGAAATGTGTGGGCTGTAGCCGCACCTGCATCCTTAAAGCAGCAGCGACAAGCGTGCGTCTGTCTGTTAAAGGGTGGTGTAACCCTCAAAGTGCGCTCCACAAACAATAAAAAAATTCTTCTTTTTTTTTCTCTTTGTGAAATGTGTGGGCTGTAGCCGCACCTGCATCCTTAAAGCAGCAGCGACAAGCGTGCGTCTGTCTGTTAAAGGGTGGTGTAACCCTCAAAGTGCGCTCCACAAACAATAAAAAAATTCTTCTTTTTTTTCTGTCTTTGTGAATTGTGTGGGCTGTAGCCGCACTTGCATCCTCAAAGCAGCAGAGACAAGCGTGCATCTGTCTGTTAAAGGGTGGTGTAACCCTCAAAGTGCACCAAAAAATAAAAAACTATTTTTTTTATGTGTTTGTGACTTGTGTGCGATGAAGCCGCACGTGCATCAACACAGTAGCAGTGCCAAGCGTGCACCTGTGTCATAAGTCAAGGGCCGGCTTGGACATCTGGTCCGGACTGAAGGACGTGCCAACAATTTCTGACAAGTCTACTGTCACTGCATATGATACTGTCCTCAAAGCAGCAGCGACAAGCGTGCGTCTGTCTGTTAAAGGGTGGTGTAACCCTCAAAGTGCGCTACACAAACAATAAAAAAATTCTTTTTTTTCCTGTCTTTGTGAATTGGGTGGGCTGTAGCCGCACCTGCATCCTCAAAGCAGCAGCGACAAGCGTGCGTCTGTCTGTTAAAGGATTACATCAGTGACAGCATCCAAGTAGGCATGTCAGACAGTCCGTACATGTACTGGCAGGAAAAAGAGGCAATTTGGAGGCCCCTGTACAAACTGGCTCTATTTTACCTGAGTTGCCCCCCCTCCAGTGTGCACTCCGAAAGAGTGTTTAGTGCAGCCGGGAACCTTGTCAGCAAAAGGCGTAGGATGTTGCTTCCACAAAATGTGGAGAAGATGATGTTCATAAAAATTAATTATCAACTTTTCCAGGGAGACCAGCCTCCAGAACGTACAGAGGGACCTGTGGTGGTGGATTGCAGCGGGGACGAATTAATACTCTGTGAGGATGAGGATGTACACAACACTGAAGAGGGTGAGGAATCGGTGAATGAGGAGGATGAGGACGACATCTTGCTTCTGTAGAGCCAGTTTGTGCAGGGCCAGATTAATTGCCAGCTTGTTTTGTGGGGGCCCAAACGAACCAATCATTTCAGCCACAGTCGTGTGGCAGACCCTGGTGCTGAAATGATTGGTTTGTTAAAGTGTGCATGTCCTGTTTATACAACATAAGGGTGGGTGGGAGGGCCCAAGGACAATTCCATCTTGCACCTCTTTTTTTCTTTGCATTATGTACAGTTTGGGGCCTGGTTTTTCAAACTGCCATCCTGTCTGCCACTGCAGTGTCACTCCTAGATGGGCCACGTGTTTGTGCCGCCCACTTGTGTCTCTTAGCACAGTCATCGAGCTACCTCGGTGCAACCTTTTGGACATAAAAACACTATTGTGAGGTGTGAGGTGTTCAGAATAGACTGGAAATGAGTGGAAATTAAGGTTAATGAGGTTAATAATAGCATAGGAGCAGAAAAACCCACAAATTCTGTGATTTTAGCTGTTTTTATGCTTTTAAAAAAAAAAAATACAGATCCAAAACACAAAACCCAGAACCCAAAACACGGAAGGGTGGTTTTGGCAAAACCAATCCAGATCCAAAACTCGAAGAAAGATCCAGATCCAAAACCAAAACACAAAAAGTGGCCAGTGCACACCCCTAAATTAAATACCTTATTTAACTGGGATTTTTCTATTTACAGTTTACTATGTTATGTCTAATGGAACCTTTTAAGATGATTAAAACCACATATAAAATATAACCGTATCAAGCAGGACTTTAAATTAAATTTAAAAGATTTCTTGCTTTACAACTTACACTATAAAATGCTCATATAAGCGATTGTATACTATAAATAGTGGCAATAAAGTAAAGAATCCAGGGTGCATGCTCCCCTCAACTATGTCTGCAGACTAAAGGTATATTAAGTATGTTTCTAAACTACAGTTTTTATAGTAGCAATAATTACTGTATATGGTCAGGGGCGGATTGGACGTTATCTTGAGCTGGATAAATCCTGGTGGGCCGATTGGACTGTGGGGCCCCTTGTTATCTGTGGCCTGCCCCCATATCACACCACAGGCTGTCCCTGCATTGTGTTTGTATGACAGACAGCCCGTTGGCTGCCTGTCACAGCTAGTGAAGCGGCCCACCTCTATCATGTGACGAGGCTTTCCTAGTAACCACCCTGGGTGCTGCATACTGCTTCACCCTGGGTGCTGCTCCTCCAGGCACAACGGAGGAGGAGCTGGTCTGTGGCCGGCAGCAGCAGGCAAGTCACGGGGGGTTTGGGGTTGTGCATGCCTGCCAGCCCTTCACTCGGTCCCCTCCCCATGCTGTGAAGTTAAAGTTTAACTTTACAGCCTGGCGGAGGGGACAGAGTGGAGAGGAGACAATCGGGGCTGTCTGGCTGGGAGACTGAAGCAGGGACCAGGTTAATTCAACTAGAGGGGAAGCCAGGAGTGGAGACAAATGGGACTAGGGGGGGGGGGGGCTATTCCTTTTTTTAAGACTGGCAGATAGCTAGGGTTGGGAAATGGAGATCTATGTCAGTGGGTTGGGGGCAGGGGGCTATTCTATACTAGTCTGAGAGGGAGGGGGTTATTCTGTACTAAGGGGTCATGTTCTATCTGTAGAAGAGGGGTTATTGTGCTAAGGGGAGAAGATCTGTGGGAGGGGGGATCTGCTGTACTGCTGGGAGTTGATGATCTGTCTGTGGGGAGGAAGGGATCTGCTGTACTAGGGGGGGATGATCTGTACTAGGGGGAGATGATCTGTCTGTGGGGGAGGCGGATATTGTTTGCTGAGGGGACGTGATGATCTGTCTGTAGGTAGGGGGGTATTCTGTGCTAAGGTGAGTGGTGTCTGAGAAAGAAGGGCTATTCTGTGCTAGGGCAGGAGGACGCCACTGGGGAGACACAGGATGATGGTGCTCGGGAGATGCAGGAGGGTGGCACTGTGGGGAGACACAGGAAGATGGTGCTGGACAGAATTGGGGGTGGCACTGGAGAGGAGCAGGGGGATAGTGCTGAAGAAACACATGAGAGGGGATAGGCTGGAGACACACCAAGGCGGTGGTGCTGGAGACACACATATAGGACAGTAGGACTGTTGGTACTATTAGAAGAAAACACTGGGGCACAGTAATCTTCAGTAAGATAACAGTTCTAATGAAAACATATTCTGATGCAAATGGTACCAAATATATTTTATTAAAATAAAATTGTTTGATATAGGAGACTCCCATTTTCTCCTGCCCCAAAATTTCTGTTACTACGTAGTATCTGGTTGAACCTCTGTTGCATGTTCATGACATTGGTTTTATTGCTACACAAACAGGCGGCTTCCGGACCATGTGATCTCCTGCATGAATAGTGAATACCGACGCAAGACACTGCCTGTCCAGAAAGGATCAATTTCTTCCCCGCTGCAGAGAAATCATATAGGTAAGAAAATACTCATTCACATGATTGCTGTGCTTATTCACTGGAGAGAGGGATTGGGGGCATAGCTATCATCTCCTGGAACAGTAGGCATGCCCCCTGCATTTCACATTAGACCACACCCCTTGTAATTAGGCCACACCCACTTTTTCAGGCGCCTGCCTGCGGCTGGCGCACATAGGGCCTCTTCCACATTTTTTTCCAGGGCCACTTTAAATTCCCAATCTGCCCCTGTATATGGTTACTCCTGTAGGTAGCATACAGTAAGTACGCATACATAACCCTAATTTCCCAAAATATGGCCTCCAATCTTAAAATAAAATAAACTGCTGCAATGCTACGGGGTTTACTTATAAAATCCAGGGAGGTTTAATATTTGACTACAGTACCTCAAAAGGCTTTCTACTGATATAGGCCTTCCGGTTCCAGTTTTCGCCACTTCCGGTTCCAACGTCAAGCAATTACGTCACTTCCACCCATATGTGTTGGAGAAGGGTGCGAAAATGACGTCATCGCGAAAAATGCAGGACTTCTGAGGGTGATTAGAGTAGGTATTTATACTGTTGTTAGTGTAGGATATCACCATGCTTCTGAGGAAGGACATATAGAGCCGTATTCAATTTGAGCGGAGCCGCGATACTTTTTCGCCTCCCGGACTTTTCGCCAACATCGTATTCAGTTTGAAAGTACGCGAAAACGGGACCCGGCGAAACTTGAACAGGCAGAAAGTACTGTCAGATTTGGGAAAATCAGCCTGACACCCCCCAAAAGATGCTCTGACAGGGGGGTTAGCTATGGTACCCCCCGATTTGGCTTGCTGAAGGTATTTGGTGTTTTTAAACGGGCTCAATAGCTGCTAAATAGTGTTTTTGTATAAGTGGTGCAGAATAGTATTCAGGAGGTTTTTTTGCAGAAAATAACTTATCCCAGCAAATTTGGGGTGCTTGAAAATGGGGGTCAGCATCTTTTAAAGTTGCTAAAGTTAAGTTTAAAAAAACTTGAAAACTCCACCTGCCGCAAGCCCCTGCAATGAAAAAAACACTTGGGGACCCCCAGAGTCTAGTTCGCTAGTTTTTAACTTTGTCCCCCAACTTTTATTTTTTTCGCCCCCAAATTCAAAGTGATTTTTTGGGGTGTCCTTAAGTGTTTTTTTTTTTTTTTGACACAGTTTACCTTTGGGGGACTGTCTGAAGGCTGCATGGGGGGTTCCCGCGACGTTGCTCCCCAAAACCCCAATTCTGCACTTTTTTCCGCCTGCTTTTCATAGGCGAAACTTTTTTGCCTATTACAGTGCATTGACTTTCCGCCTAGGCGGAAAGTCTTTCAAATTGAATACGGCGATACTTTTCCGCATGGCGAAATGACATCATCGGCGAAAAGTATCCGCCAAGAACACGCGAAAATGGCTTTTCGCCTCAAATTGAATACGGGCCACAGTCTGAAAAGCTTTAAGCCTGGTGATTATCATTGTGTGGGGAAACGCTGCCTACTGTCCAGTACCCAAAAGGAGGAGGAAAGATTTTGAAAACATCTGTAAACCTCCAGCCTCTAATCGATGTGGGAAATCCATATGACGGAGGAGCAACCTAAGGCCCCTGTATTTACCCTTTGTGGTGATATGCTTTTTATCTTTATTTCTATGTGACTGCAATGTGTTAATAATTTTGGTCCTTTTTCTGGCAATATTGCACTATGGCCCTCATTCAGACCCACTCGCGAGCGGCTGTCCGTTCGCAAGTGGGTCGATGGTCTGCACTGCGCATGCGCACGACGGAGGGAGCTCCGTCGTGCGCATGCGCGAGACGCGTCGAGCGAAGGACTTTCCTTCGCTCGGAGTGCCTCATCAAAGGGGGCGTGCTGTCGATGTTGACTGACAGCACGCCCCCTTTGGTGGGCGTGCCGGGGGTGTGCCTGCCAGACGGAGGCGTTCCCAAGGGAACGCCTACCGTCTGAAGCCGGCCCCACTGACATCACTAGTGATGTCAGCGGGAGTGATTTTGGCTCTGATAGAGCCAAAATCACTCCTGGCCTTGCGGTTGAAAAACTCAACCGCAGGCTTTTGCTCGCAGTTTCGATGGTCGCGATGGTCAAGACCATGGCGACCATCATCCTGCACGCTCGTATATGCTGTGGGTGGTGACCCACAGCTATACGAGCGTCCAGGAGGACGCTCCATATTAATGGAGGTGGGCCCTGATTCAGAGCGAGCGCTCTGGTCAGAGCGTCCGGCTCTGAATCAGGGCCTATGTTTCTCTGTATTCTCTCTGTATGATTGTGGTACACATTTGGGAGGAGAAAATCTGAACCCATAGTGGCTGAAATATCCTCATCTTAACGCTGGAGAAGGGAAACACATAAGAAACCTTAAAAGGAAATTCCTTTGTTTGATGTAAGGGCTTTATTGTATACCTACCTTGCGCCAATTTGAGGGATACATTTTTTTTGTGTACTGTATATCGATATTTAGAGGATTTGTGGAGGGTCTTCTTTTCCCTCAAAGGCTGCATGGTTTAGATTGCGCAGTCAGAAATATTATTATCTTGTACTTTGATATAGGCCTATGCCTAGTTAATGTAAAAATACCCCTCTTAGGGGCATATTCAATTGTGTGCGAGAATAGCAAAAAACCCGCACCTGCGAGGTTTTTTCCTGCAGGTGCGGGTTTTTTGCTATTCTATTAGGTGCCTGGTTTTTTAAAAAACACGCACCGGTAGGTTTTTTTTCACGCACCTCCTGAGCAAGCGTGATTTTTCCTGAAATCGATGATTTAAGAAAAAATCACCAGGACTTACTCTGACACCCCCACGGCACCCCCCCTGAGGACTAATTAAGCAATTGGAAGTATCCAATTGGCTTAATTAGTCCTTAATTACTCATATTCCTCAGCACTGTCTTCTGCATCTTCTTCTGCATCCAGCGTCGTGAGCAGGCTCTTCAGCAGCAGGGTAAGTATGTCAGTGTGTGTGGTGTATGTAAGTGTGTGTGTGTGAACCCCGGTGCGGTGTGTGGCCCCCCCAGAATGGGCGCTGGGAGAACTACATCTCCCAGCAGCCCTTGCTCCTTCCATCAGCACCCTCTCCAGTAAGAAGAGAGAGGGGATGCCACTGGGAGCCACGGAGGCCCCCTGCCAGGAAGGTGTTTTTTTTTTTTTTCATTTTACGCGGCGCAGGGTTTTCAGAGCTGAAAACCCCGCGACCATTATTTTTTAAATTGAATACCGGGGGTAGCGGGAGCGAGCATACCCGCGGTATTCCGGAATTGGGCGCGAGGTGTACAAGGTTTTTAACTCGCTAAACCTCAGGCCCAATTGTATATGCCCCTTAGTGTAGGGAAGAGTCAGAATGGAACAAGATAAGGAGTTTCCCAATAATAAACATTGGAGCTCCTGCGGCTGTATGCAACATTGTCTGGTCGATTGTACTGCATGTCCAACCGGACGAAATCGCATGCGGCCCCATTGCTGGTAATGTAGGATGGAATGAGGGATCGTTCCGTCATTCATTACCTCATTCTGATGTGTACTCAGGATCCGATACGTCGGCCCGTCAGGTACCCAGCTTTAGACTAAAATTAAATTCAAAATTCTTGTCAAAATTAATACTGCTCTGGCCCTAGATCAGTGGTTTTCAAACTCAGTCCTCAGGACCCCACACAGGTCACATTTTCCAGGTCACCCAGCAGGAGCACAGGTGTACTCATTACTCACTGACACATTTTAAAACATTCTCAGGTGTAGCTACTTATCTCACTTGTGATTCTGTGAGGAGATATGGAAAACATGCACTGTTTGGGGTCCTGAGGACCGAGTTTGAGAACCTGTCCCCTAGATTTACTTGCAAGTTGCAATGCCTGCATCATAGGCTTTTGCCAAGCGGGTGTTTAGTGTTACACAGGGGACCTGACAAGGGCCCGTCACAACAGGGCAAGGGTCATCTTTTAGAGAAGTGCCTTCCTGAAACTGTCAGGAAAATTACAGATTAGTTACATTTTATTACACTGATGTCCCTTATCTGCAGTTTCAGCAATTTGACTATAATCAGTCAATTGTATTTTTTTTAATACTCTTTTATACAGTTTTATCATTGTGTACATACACTACTTTCTATTTTTTTGAAGAACAAGTTTATGTTCATGATATTTGCAGAAAATATGACCGGTGAAAGAAATATGATTGTGTTTTGCACTTGTTCTAACAAACTTTAGGCATTAAATTGTATTTGATATATGAGAGGAGTACTACGGTAAGTCAGTATGTAACACATTCTCAGCCTACTGAGCCTAGATTACTAAACACATAGTTTAAAGGATGCTGACTTCAAGTTCTCAAGGGAATTTTAGAGAAAAGTTCTCCAGTAAAATCCATTACAGTATAATTAAACTGTTTGCAAAATTTATGGCTACAGCATTGACTAAAATTAGACTAAAATAAAAAGCTGAGGTCCACCGACTAAATCTTGACTAAAACAATGCAAAAAAGAGGCTAAAATGTGACTTTAAACCAACTACAAATTTAAATAAGCGATTAAGGCCCGTATTCAATTTGAGGCGCAAAGTCCAGACTTTTCGCCTGCTGGACTTTTCGCCTCCTTCGCCTGTTTTCCAGGCGGAAAAGTATCGCGCGTGCCCGCTATTCCCCGTATTCAATTCTAAAGTAGGCGAAAAAATACAGGAATTTTCGGGAAATAATTGTAGGACCCCCTCTAAAGATGTCCAGACCTGGAGGATCACTATGGGTAACCCCGTTTTTGCCTGCAAAAGAAAGTCAGGTTTTTAAATAGTTGCTGCAGGTGTTTTTTTCCCAACTTTGAAGAAGTGATGCAGAAGAGCACTTAGCTTTTTTTTAATTTTTAAAAGTGGTCCCATCAAATTTGGGGTAGCTGAAAACACTTGCCGCATACTTACAGAATACCCCTGAACCTATTTTGCTTTTTTTAAACATTGTTCCACCTTTTTTTTTTTTTACCCCAAAATTGTAATAATTTTTTTGTGGTGTCCCGATTTTTTTTTTTTAACTGTTTTTTGCACATTTCGTTTTAAGGGGCCATTCCCAAGGGTGCAGGCTATTTTTTTTAAAGCCTGCACCCCTAAACCCCAATTCGGCACTATTTTCCACCTGCTAAAGGGAAGTGAAAATTTATCCCCGTTTTTTCAATTGACTTATTGCACCATCTACGAAAAAAACGGGAATTTTCGGGAAATGTGCCTGGGACCCCCCTAAAGATGTCCAGAAATAGGGGATCACTATGGGTAGCCCCATTTTTGCCTACTGATGGAAGTCGGGGTTTGTAATAGCCGCTCCAGGTGCATATTTGCGGCTATGAAGAAGGGGTGAAGAATAGCATTTAGTTGTTTTTTTTTGTTAACATAAATATACCTATCAAGTTTGGGGTACATGAAAATGGGGGTAAGCATATTTTTAAGTCCCTAAAATTATTTAAAATAAATTAGCAAAAATGCACCTGCCGCTACTCTGTGCAATGAAGAAAACACCTGCCGCATACAAGGGAACCCCTGTGGATTTAATTTGTCTATTTTAGAAGTGTTTTTTTGCCCCCCCAAAAAAGTAAATTTTTTTTTGGGGGGGTCCCAATTTTTTTTTTCCAGTTAATTTTTAAATGACATTCCCAGCGGTGCAGACTATTTTTTTTAAGCCTGTACCCCTAAACCCCAATTCTGCACTTTTTTTTTGCTTGCTAAAGACTGGCGAATATTTATCCCCGGTTTTTACATTGACTTTTCGCACCGGCGAAAAGTCAATGTAACGGAATACGGGGATAATTGAAATAGGCGAAAATGACTTCATCGGCAATAAATTATCGCCGATTCCGACATTTCACCTCATACTGAATAAGGGCATAAGGCTAAATCTAAATTTAAAATCCTTGACAAAATTAGCAACGGTGAGGAATTGGCTGTTGCAAAGTTTTATGATAAACAGAGTTTATTATATACCAATGGGGACGTAGCAAGAGATGTGCCACCCAAGGCGCAGGTCTAAGGAGGCGGCATGGTTGGTTCCCTGATAGCAATTTCCTCTAGCTTGTGGGGTACCTCCTAAGGCACCTCGCTGCATGGAAAGTTGCAGGGTGCGTCCTTAGGGTGCACTCAGCCTACTGTTCCTGGCACTAAATTGATGGTGTCCTATCACCTTAGGTGAAGGGTGCCGGTCCATGTCGCCTCTTTGCCTTGCTATGGCACTGTTTTCCAATTTAATTATATAAGATGGAGGGTCAGATCAGGGTCATTTCACAAGCCATGCAAAATGTATAAAATGTATAAAGTGGTATGGGTACCTGTAGCTGGTGTTGCTAGGCTTTGTCTTTTGTCTCCCCTCTCCTTATGTCCTCCGTTTCCCTCCCTGGTCCTTTGTCTTAATTAATTATCTGGCTCTCCCCCTCTCCTTTCTGTTCTCATTCTCATCTTTCTGTCTCCCTGTTTTCCTGTCTCCATCTCTTCCCCCCATTTCCCCCTCGCAAACACACCTACTACACCCAGTTTCCCTTGCCCATTCCCTCTTTATTATGCAGTACAGCTAGAGGAGATAAGACTGTGATTCTGGACTACATTCCTGGGAATAATTATCACATTCACCTTCAAAAAATGTTAACCATAAAACATGTCACATAGAACAGAATCAAGAAGCTCTGTATCTATGGAATTCTTGAGGCAAAGATCACATAACAAATGACACATGTTGAGGGGTAAATTTAATAAGTAATTAGTTTAATATACCAATATTATTTATGTTAAGTTCCAATCTACATAATAAGCGAGAAAGCGTGTCTGTCTGCCTGTCCGTCTTTTTGTCCTTTATGCACTGCCAGAGTTTTGGACCTACAGTAGCTCCACCAAATTTTGCATGGTGGTGTAGTTTGACCAGGATTAGGTTTTTGCCTAGGTTTGAACTTCGTCAGGGCCACACACTGTCACACAATTGCTAATAATGGGGACACTCTTAAATTACACTGGTTCCAGGGCCGGGTCCAGTGGAAATTGGTAGTCTGACAAAAACCTGTATGAAAGCTACAAAAGTATAATTTTAACCTCAGTGTTTGCATGCAAGGGCTTAACTATAACTTTGTGGGCCACATATCAAGATCTTAAAAGGACCCTCCCAGAGGTAAAAATAAAACCACATACATTTGCCCCAACACAGAGCCCATTCATGTTATGCCACACATAGCCCATTCAGGATATGCCACACAGAACCCATTCAGGTTATGCCACACAGTAACATCCCTTATACACATTATGCCATGCAGTAGTAGTGCCCCTTTTGCATAATGCCACACAGTAATGCTCCTTACAATGCACAATAATGCCCCTTACACATTATACCACACAGTAATGCACTTTACTGGAATGGGGAATGGAATGGGGTTATAGGCGAGGACAATGTAAACAAATAAAGGTTGCAGGTGTACTTCAGGGTCCAGTCTTCACCTGGGCAACGCCGGGTATCCAGCTAGTGTTAAATGATTGCTATTAGTTCCAAAAACATGTATTTAAATTAATATTTTATATGACTATAAATAGTGCCACATCATAAAATATGAATTGTTTTCCCTATTGTAAATACATTTTATTGGCTCTATTAGCAATCATTTAACATAAACAGCTTAATATACATAATATTGGCAAATTAATTTATGTACTCATTAACTTGTCCCATAATATTTTTTATCAGATATTATTGCTACTACAGTATATTATTATAAGATAATTATTATGTTTATTTCCACCATATTCAATATGTAATAATTGTCCATATAATACATGTATTGTGTCATGTCATCTCATCTTCTCTTATGATTGACCATATAGCTTTCCAGCACTTTTGTGATGGTTTGGGGTAAAACCTCCAAGCTGCTGGGTTTACTATTCAGATCAGAACAGCCGCCGATGGGAGGTGGTTTCAAACAGTCACATAAACCTCCCTTTGGTAAAATCCCCTCATAGGACCAAATGTAATGACCTGAGCTTTGCGGCAAATGCAGAGATTTCAGACATTTAGCCGCGAGATTTAAAGCAGCAACGTATGAAATGCAAAACAAAGTTTGTTCTGACTTTTAAATAAAATTGGCGCCTTAAATATTGCAGCTCTGTGCTTTTGTAGAGGAACATGTAGTTCCTAATTTTGTTTCTCCTCTTTTGGTATGGTACAATGGAAAGTGCACCTCTTTTGGCGTTATTGTGCATCTGCCCATATTTTCAATGAATAGAACCTTTCAAGCTAACAAAATAAAACAGAATCATTATATAGATCTAAAAAAAGATATGTTACAGTTTAGTACAAACAAATTGCTCCACTTATGCAGATTGGAGATGGATGAATAATTCTCGGAGGTTTACAGATTGCCTGGTGCCCTACAAATGTTTTAAACTCAATATACTCATTTCTGTGCATCTGAAATTGCGTGGGGGCTCTATTTAATTAAATCTTGCTCATCATGAAGCCTGAAAGAAAATTAGTGCTAGAACATGATGAATATTATGCAGAAAGCCTTTCATTTGGTTCAGATGGAGATTAAATGACAATGTGCATTCTCTCCAAAAGAAAGCCATATAAGTTCAGGCAACAGCATTTGTTACATTTTGCATGACAATGGCATCAGGTTGGCTGAATGCTTTCATTACACCACTTCCAAGATAACCAATAGATGCACATTTCCAGGAGGATCCAGAGTGAATGCGGTACAGGAAGAACCTATCCACCTATGGGCACTTTGGCTTGATGCACAGCTGAACATGTATGTTTTCACGCTACATATACTCCAATACTAAGCGGATGTAAGTACGGGAGATGCAGTCTTGTACATATTTCAGTCGTATCTACAATTGTGACTGAGGAGGAGGAGCTGGGCTGTAACGTAGGCACAGTTCAGTTAGGCGTTGGACAAAAGTGTGAATACGTTTATTTTCACTAGAGATGAGCGGGTTCGGTTTCCAGGAAACCGAACCCACACGAACTTACCTGAACTGAGCTCGGGGCTCGGATGTACCCGCCATTTTCTGTTTCCAATACGAGCAAAATGTAATCTTCCCGGTATCGTATCTCGCGTGTTTTGGATCTGATATAAGTCCCTCCCCCGGTGATTTGGGCATCATTTGTCACAGGACTGCCGGAGGGGAAGGAGATTAGGAGAGACAGCGGAGCTGCAGAGTTCAAGTTCAACTCCTTTAAGTTCAGCGACACTGTTTGTCTTTGATGGGCAGTGGCACCCACAGATCCCTTAGATTAATACTGGCTGAGCTACTTTTTTTGGCTAGGCAATCAGCAAAACGTTGTTTTTTTATGGTGCAGAAACATCATTCTATTATATTACTTGTTGTGTGTGGTTTAAAAAAAAAAAAGTGTTTGTTCAAAAAACTTCAGGCCATGATACTGTTTTTTTAAAGTCAGACACTAATGGTCAGTAGGTCAAGGGCCACAGCCGTAATATTATTTACACAGTGCGCCACAGTTGGTGGGCAGTCTGTTTATTTTTTATTTTTTAAAAAGCGTTTGTTCAGAAAACTTCAGGCCGTTATACTGTGTTTTTTATGTCTAACACTAATGGTCAGTAGGTCAAGGGCCACCGCCTTAATAATTTTCTGCGCAGTGAGTCATTTTCGGTGGGCAGGTTGTTATTTTAAAAAAAAGTGTTTTTAATAAAAAATACTTAAGGTGTCGATGATGGATCATGATGATAAATCAATAGAACAGCAGGAGCAACAACCAAGCAGTAGAGTTGCAGCTGCTGCCACCACCAGTCATGACGATACAGCTTCAATGTCATCTATTAAAGCCGATGCTCAAGGGCATAGAGGGTTTCAGGCAGGACATATAAAATCAAAACCATATTTTACATTGCTAAAGAAAAAAAACACCTCTAATAAAGAGAAAGTTTCCTGCAGAAAAACATAAAATCGCCAACATGCCTTGTCCTTTATTTTTGGAGCTTTGGTTCTGCAACTGCTGTCAGTCATGCATCTTCTTCTGCTTCACATGATGATGCAAGACCATCTCACTCTGGGTCTAGGAGAGGTGTCAAAGAAATTAAAACAGGAAAATCAGTGCTGGAAAAAAACACTATATCAGAAGAACAAACTGTGTGTTCAGAAACATCATAAATCCCTTAGGAGAGTCTAATTACACCCATATAATCACCCTTACAATACTCCATACCTGCTAACTATGTAGATGTGATTATCTTCTCACTCTTCTTATACTTGCTAATTCAGTGTACTGGGAGAATATTGACAATTTATTTTGTCTTCTGAAATTGCCTGGTGGCAGTGCTAGTATTTATAAATTTCTATCCACAGCATGAGGATATTGTGGAAGATCATAGCACTAAGTGGAAGATACATATCTTAATAAAATGATGAGAGTATTTTGATTCTACTTATACACATATATATATATATATATATATATATGCTAACAACAACGTCACAGATTTAACAGTGAGAATCATTTACAGTGCAGATTGCGAACCTAGAGCCTGATTCAGCATGGATCGTTACTGCGATAGCCTACGCAGCTGGCAGATTGTTGCATACTTCGAATGCGTATGTCAGATCTGTTTTAATTGTGCGTGAGGGGCCGATGTTGCTCGATGTTACCGATGTATATGCAGGACTGCAAGGTATTACAGATCTGCGAAAGTGGTAGTGAGCGTCTCTATGCTGGCTTTGGGCGTCTCTAGCTTTGTGATTGCAGCCATTAGCATATTTTCGCAGCAGACCTGCTTGCGTAATCGCATCTGCTATCGCAATAGCAATCTGTAATGAATCAGGCCCATAGCTACTAATAAACATACTCATTACTATTGGTACGGAGTATTAAGATTATAAGGAAGACAAATAAGGACACACACATTTTTGTTGTTTCAACATTTTAATATTCACATTCTGTTATTTTTTCCCACTTTATTTTAATATTTCACTGATTTGTCTGTATCCCACAAGTTACAATTTTAACTATATGAAATAAAAGGTATATTTTAACATTTGTGCACCAATCAGAGATACAGTACCCTCTATTTCCCTTTCTATTTAAATGATTATGTCCTAAGGTATCCATGGTAGCACCCCTTTCAGATAGATATACACTGTGCATCATTTAGAATTACAGGATAGGGGTTGATCTATATAAGTTCAGGATTGTATTAATTAAATACACAGTATTTATTACTATAACAGTGCGATAGAATCTCTCTCTTTTTTTCTTGGTACTGCTAAAAAGGGATCCTGTCAAGGTCTCGGCAAAGGGGATGCTGGCGCTTAGAATACCAGCACCAGAATCCCACCACCTGTCAGAATCCTGGCCCTGGCATCCCGAACTCTAGCATCATGATGGTAAGTAGTGGGGATAGGGGGAGGGTTAGGGTTAGGCACTAAGGGGTGGGTTAAGTTTAGGGTGTGAGGAGGGGGAGTTTAGGTTTAGGCACTAGGGGGGAGGTTAGGTTTAGGCCCTGGGGTTGGAGGGTTAGGGTTAGGGAGAGGGGGAAGGATAGGATACCTACCAACAGGTGTCAGTATCCTAACCCTGTTGGGATGCCGGTTTCTGGATTTTGACCACTGGGATCCCCATCGCTGGCATCCAGTACCCAACCTTCTAAAAATATAACAACAAGCAGTCCAGCATCAGCCAGCTCCCTTCTCTCAGCTAGATCCCTGCACCTGCAATCTCCACCGCCAACACCTTCATCATCAATATCCTCATAAATGATTGGAGCTAATTCTGCATCCAATTTGCTAAGACTAACTAAGTCCTCCCCTATCCAAGATTCCTCAGAGGAATCATTGAGCACCAAGCCTGCTGCTGCTGAGGATGGATCATTATCCCAGAAGGGAACAAGGAATACTAGTAGTAGTTTAAAAAAACAATTGATTGTTAAACAATCCTTTGCAAGAGTAATCAAGTATGACAGCTGTCATCCAGTCACATAGCGGATCACTGACACCATGATGGCTATGCTAGTATTAGATCTGCATCCAATATCTGCCGTTAATGCATTGGGTTTTAGACAGTTAATTGATATCCTGTGTCCCTGCTACCAAATTCAATCTTGACTCCATTTTGCTAGAAAAGCAATTCCTCGTCTGTAGCATTACGCTAAAAAAAAAAACTATTGTCCTACAAAATTCCATTGTACCCACTGTCCACTTAACCACAGATATGTGGACAAGCGGAACTGAGCAAACAAAAGATAACATGACAGTGTCAGCCCACTGGGTGGGTGCATCGCCTTCAACAGCAGTTCTGTAGGTAGAACAAAACGCCAAATCATTCCCAGGCAGGCTGCTCTCTTTATCATGGGCTTCACTAAGAGGCATACCAGTGTCAACCTCTTAGAAAAACTCAGGAATGTCATTGCAAACTGGCTTACCCTGCTTGGACTCTCCTCAGGGTTTGTGATTTCTTATAACGCTACTGCATGTAGAAGACTGCAGTGGCTGCAAGAAAAGTTTACTTTGCCGTGCTACCAACTGAAGAAAGAGGTAGTAACAAAGTTGAAGTTCACTCTTTATATGCTTCAGTGAATGGAGGAACAGAAACAAGCCATCCAAATCTACTCAACAAGCTATTACATAGGCAGAGGAGGAGGGAATGTACCTAGCCGAGTGCAGTGCAAGGTGCTGAAACCATTCAAAGTAGTCACCTGTGAAGTGAGTTTGAATGTAATTAGACTTTTGTAAAAGCAGCTTGAAAAACTGAAGTAGATGAAACAGAGTGATTCCGCTAAGTATGTCAGACTTGTAGATCAAGTCCTTTATTTGCTTCAACAGGATCCAAGGGTTGTCAACATCTTGCAATTGAATCACTAGATTTTGGTGACCGTGCTTGATCCTAGGTTTTAGTCTTACGTCATATCTTTCTTTACAACTGACACAGATCTTAAGAGATGCAAAGAGTTCCTGGTGGGCAAGTTGTCAGCTCAAGTAGCACATGGCACAACATTGTCTGCTCTTTCAGTTTCCCCAGCAATTGTGGCTACCAGGAAAAAACTGAGCTTTCCCAAGGGACCTACTGGCAATGCGAATCAGTCAACACAACATTTTGACATTTGGTCAGGTCTAAGGCCCTCATTCAGAGGCGGTCGCAAGAAGCGAGCGCTCTCTCTGAATGAGGGCGGCCGCTTCACGTTTCAAGTGCGGCCTTCTGGTTGCTAACTAAGCTGTGGGTTAACACCCACAGCTTTAGCGACCGACCAGGTTGATGGTCACGATGGTTGCGACCATCGGGGCTTGCGACGAGACCCTAAGGTTGGGTCTCGACAACCGCAAGCCCCTGGGAGCTTCCTGCTCTGATCGAGCTGGAAGCTCCCCACTGACATCACTGCTGATGTCAGTGTGGCCGCCCACAAAACAGCAGGTGTTCCGTTAGGAACGCCTCCGTTTGTGTAGTCACCCCCCCACCTACAAAACGGGGCGAGCTGTCGATCAACATCGACAGCCGCCCCTTTTGTAGTGAGCTCCGGAGCGATAGAATTTCTCTCTCGCTCCAGGGCTTGCGCACGTGCAGTGCGGCCGCTGCATGTGCGCAGAGCCTTAACATCGACCCGTTTGCGAGCACTCAGCACTTGCAACCAGGTCTGAATGAGGGCCTAAATGAGTTGTTCAAAATTAGTGACACTTCTACCATAACGCAATCCGATAGAATAGTGGAGGATTATTTTAATGACAGTGTACAAATAGACATGCCAGACAGTCCCTTTGACTACTGGGAGGAAAGAAACACAATTTGGTGGCCCTTGTACAAACTGGCTTTGCTTTACTTAAGCTGCCCACCCTCCAGTGTGTACTTGGAAAGAGTTTTCAGCACAGCCGTAACCTTGTCAGCAACCAGCATAGGAGGCTATTTTCTCAAAATGTGGAAAAGATGATGTTCAACAAAATGAACTATAAATTCCACTAGAAAGACCTTTACTGCCAATTACATGTAATATTGTGTGAATATGATGTAAATACCGATGATGGTGAGGATGATAATGATGACCTCTTGCCACTGTAGACATCATTAACAGCACTGTCATTTTAGCTGCCTTAAGCCCATCATTTCATTAACAATTCCACTTTTAGCTGCCTTAATCCCTGACATCAGCATCCCAACCAGGATAGAATCCTGACGAGAAGAGGTGATTATACCTAACCTAGGCCCTCATTCAGAGCCACTCGCTAGCGGCAGTACGCTCGTTCCGAGCGATGTTCGCACATCTGCGCATGCGTACGGATCGTTATACGCATGCGCTTACCAGTCAGTGCGGCCGAAATTCATGTGCTCGCAATATAGCGAATGCCTGCTATTTTGAGTGACAGAATGAGGCGTATGTGGGTGGTAACAGGGGAAGGTGCTTGAAAATGGGGAGTGGAGATCCGAACGCAGGCGTGCTTAAAGGTCAAAACGGGCGTTTTATGGGTGTGCATAATTAATACAGCAGCATCATTGACCACGTCACTGGGTTATTTTATAGCCAGAACTGCTCAAAAGATTGTGGTAGCAAAAACCAACCACAAGAATAGCGAGCAGTTCATACGCTGGTCGATGTACTCGATTAATCTAATAAATAGCGGACATGACGTATGGTGCTAGCGGCCAGGGGGCGTTTTTAACAAATAAACGAGCGTATGTTTTGCTCGCTCGTTCAGACTTAGAGGTGTGAACAGACTGCAATTTGCGAACGGATCATTTGAATAGCCACCCCTTGTTTTTGAACGAACGACCGCAAATAGCGAACGGCTCTGAATCAGGCCCCTAATCCCTAACCCTCCCTCCCCAGTGCCTAACCCTAACCCCCTCCCCTTGTGCCTAAACCTAACCTCCCCCTCCCCAGTGCCTAAACCTAACCCTCTCCCCTTAGTGCCTAACCATACCCTAACCCCACTACTTACTTTTGGGATCCTTGTGGTCGGGATGTCGGCACCGGTATTCCGATAAGTATCCATTGTTGCTCGGGTTTAAATCTTCAAGATATTAATTTCTATTATGTGATGTTGTCCAAATCCATCCAGTGGAAGGCCCAGAACAGGCTCCCTGGGTCAAAGTTTTGCCCAGCGCACTCCACCATGAGGTCAGACTGGGACCCCAACCACTTCATTAGGCATCCCAGACCAATTTCCACCCCTCTGTGAAGTTTTCAGCCAAATCCGTCCAGTGGAAAGCCCAGAAGAGGCTCCCCGGTCAAATTTCTGCCCAGTGCCACAGGTCAAAGTTCAAAGACACTGTTAAAATGCTTTAAATCGCCTAATTGACATGTTGGCATGCTGGGTTCAACCTCATGGTGTCCCCATTCTCATTGTCGACATTTTGAATGTTAAACTTGGGACTATAATCTATCTATCTATCTATCTATCTATCTATCTATCTATCTATCTATCTAGACAACTATACTGTATGTTTAAATCAATTCAGACACTTTTGGGAGGCCGGTGCTGGACATACACTGGCTGCTGGCTACACTGCAGGGAGGGAGACTCAGGTGGAGTTTCAAGATCCTTCAGGGACTGATGGGAAAATGTCCTGTTCTGCCCCTGCAGTTTTCGTGATAGTTAAGGATTTGCTTCATATAATGCCATTCTGAGATGAATATATAAATATAAATATTACATAAAGTAAACTTTTATGGAGTATTTTAACTGTTTTATGTTTGACAAATGGCAACAAAACATTAAAGAGCTGTAGAGAAATCAATGGTTTGATCTCTGTGTGATACTCTGCATGATGGGCATTAACGGAGTAGATAATTAATTACGTTATCTTCTCCATTAACCCTTTGCTAAATAGCAGAGCCGTAACTAGATTTTTTGGTGCCCTGTGCCAGAGAGAGCATTGGCGCCACCCCCCTCATTTCTTAAATAGTGATATAAGATAGTGAACCTGAAAAAGGGCCATGGCCTCCTGGGGAAGGGCCAGGAAGGGGATAGGGAAGGCCAAGAGATGCTGGTGATAAAATAAGAGGAAGCTACAAGTTAGCATGATAATAAACAGGAAAATTACCAGGCCCATACAGTGCCCCCTGCCCTGCGGTGCCCTGTGCCATGGCACGGGTCGCACTACCCTAGTTACGGCCCTGCTAAATAGTGGAAATACTTAAAAAATGTGAAAACGCTAATAGTAAAAATGGCATTGATGAATAGAGCTCAAAATCTCAGGGATTATTTTTCTAAAGATTGATGTTTGTTCAGTCCATGACCAAATGCTGTTACATTACAGCCAGGAGATTTCATATTACATTAGCAGGAAAATCTGTATGGCGGTTTCCATTGATGTGAATAGATAAAATAAATAAAAATACAGTCCTATACACAAACATATGTCCATACATGTTACTGAGCATCTGTACACAAACAAATATGTAAGAAGTCACTCTATTTATAATTATATGTTCCCTTTAGAATCATAAAACTATTTTGGTGATGTGTTTAATATCGAAGTATTGTTTATGTGTGTTATTACATTTGGGAATAATTAGCAAGCTCTGTCTGTCTCATCTGAGCATACCAGTGACTTTTCCTTAATTACTGTACTATAAAGATTTGAATTACCCCACCAGATGCCAACCATTTAAACAATCAAAATCTGCATCTTGTCCAGAGACATTGTGATGTACTACTTGTAACTACTGTGCATATGCCTATGTTTGTAGTGAGGACATTAGGTCCAACCACTTTGAAAGAGGGAATCTATTGTTGAGTTAGTGCCCAGATGGGCTAGGAGTTATTTTTATGTTTTCTATTTTATACTGCACAATAAAAACTAGCTGCGGCTAGCTTGCACGAAAAACCCTGGACTGTTGTGCTGTTTCCTGGCTGATGTGTGTTCGGAGGTGTCCATCTATCCCAGAAGAGGGATCACTTACTCCGATCCTATTATAAGTGCGAGAGAATGCGGGCAAACACACTGAAAATTGCAGCAATAAGAGAAGTTTTACATTTGAAATTTAAAGTGGCAGACACCAAACTGTTGTTTTGGACAGCAACTCATATTCTGTGAAATCCATGGTGGTGGCGTCGGCAGATGCTTGGGGAAGCCAGATTCTGCTTCAAACCTACAGCCAAGGATAACATGGAGGACATTGTTAAGGCCTTGCTACAGGCTACGGCAGCTCAGCAGGAAAATAACAAAATTCAGCAGGAAGCCATCAGGGCTCAGCAAGAATCCACCAGGGCGTAGCTATTGGCCTTTGAGAAAGCCCAAAGGCAACAACAAGTGGCCATAGAGGAAAATTGCCAGGCCTTAAGAGAGGTGGTACATTAGCTAGTAGCCTGGTCTGGAAATGCTTCCACTGATGTTCCAACTAACGCTCTATTCGGGCCAGTCACTTTCTGCAAAAGATGACCCAGAATGATGATGAGCAAGCTTATCTTACATTTGAAAGAACAGCCGAGAGAGAGAATTGACCTAAAGATTAGTGGGCAATCCTAACTCGATTGGGAGTGTTTGTTCGCGCCCAACGAGTCCACCGCTGGGAATACCAAACAGAAAAGTCTCCACGATCTCTCAAATGCATGACCTCGTCCATCTGACCACAAAATGGCTACAACCAGAGTCTCTAATAGGACCACAGATCGTGGAAAGGGTCATTATGGATCGATACTTGAGGTCCTTACCTACATCTCTGCGCAAGTGGGTGAGCCATGCAGACCCTAAAACTACAGACCAATTGGTTGAAATGGTGGGTGAGGTATGTGGTGGCTGAGTAACTATTAAGGGTACCACACCAGGCCCTGGTTCCACAACGGCGATTTCCGATGACCACTGGTAAGATAGTTCCAGGGGAGAAGGGTGCTGGGCCGTGGAATGAACCTAAGACTGTGGGTTTGTAACCTGGAAGTAGGCCAGCAAGGTCCGGAAGGTTCCTATCCTGTAAAACACTTGATAACGATATGATACAATGCATTCGATGTGGTGGTTTGGGCCATATTGCTGCTAATTGTTCACTTACATCTCAACCTATGCAGTGTGATACTGCTCATGTCAATCGCAGAGTGTCTTTCTTTGCTCAGCCAGCCTGTACTGTTGACCGACAGGCTGAGACAGATATGCAAATATATATAGTCACTATAGAAGGCAACCAAGTAGAGGCTCTGTTAGATTCTGGTAGCCTGGTTACTCTTATGAAAGCTGAACGAAATGGATGTAACCCAGTTGCACAAGAACTATGTAACTGAATATATTGTCTTGAATAACCCCACAATATCTATTAAAGTAATTGAAGATTGGGGGGGTGCTACCACGGACATATCCATATAGACAACAAGAAGACAGAAATCAGAACTGAAATATCCAAAAGTAGTGCACTGGAAAGTTATTATATTAAAATATTACTTTTTTTGTTAATAAATTAATAATATAGAATTACATAATAATAAAAAAACAGCGAAAATTGGTTAAAAAATAGAATTGTGTCAAAGTACGAAATGTGTGGTTAAAAATATGTAGCAGGGCCCTTGCAATTCCACCAGATGCCACATTAAACTTATTTCATGGCGTTCTTATATCTGTTTATTCAGTTACAGGTTGAGTCTCCCATATCCACAATGCTTGGACCAGAGGTATTTTGGATATCGGAATATTCTGTATTTTGGAATATTTGCATACCATATTGAAATGTCTTAGGAATGGGACCCAAATCTAAAAACAGAATGAATTTATGTTTCATATACACCTTATACACACAGTCTGCAGGTCATTTTATACAATATTTTTAAGAATTTTGTGCATCAAACAAAGTTTGTATATATACATTAAAATTCGTTATGTTTCATATACACCTTATACACACAGCCTGAAGGTAATATTATACAATATCTTTAATAATTTTGTGCCTGAAACAAAATTTGTGTACTTGAACTATCCGAAAGAAAAGGTTTCACTATCTTAGTTATGGTAAAAAAAATATTTGGATATGGGAGACTCAACCTGTATTGTATTTCACACAAATTGATAATCAGACCTCCTTAGCTGGTCAAAATAATACAATAGTAATAATTATAATAATTGTGTTTCTACTTAAACAGATCATTTGTAATAAAAGATTGTAGCCAATTATTGAGTGATATGCCAGATTATTATTAAACCATACCAAAATCGAGAGCTACTTAAGGTGTTTGCAATCATAAGTTTGTGTTTCTTACAATGGTTTACATAGTTCTCCATAATTTCTATTCTAACAATATTAGACCCTTGATCCCTATAATACCAGAGTCTAGTACATAGGAGCCAACTGGTCTCTAAGTCAATCTTCAAAATCAGCAACTGGAAGACATGGAGTCAAATGTGCTTCCTCACATACAGAAGCAGAAAAGCAATTAAACTGGCTCCAACAAATTTCTCATTTACAAGAACTATTAGGGGTAAATTTGCTAAGAATCAAGGCCCTCATTCAGAGCCGTACGCTCTGAGCAGAGCGCACGCTCTGAATGAGGGCCGCCCTCCATAATTATGGAGCGTCCTCCTGGACGCTCGTATAGCTGTGGGTCACCACCCACAGCCTATACGAGCGTGCAGTTTGATGGCCGCGATGGTCGACCGCAAGGCCCGGAGTGATTTTGGCTCTATCAGAGCCAAAATCACTCCCACTGACATCACTAGTGATGTCAGTGGGCCGGCTTCTGACGGTAGGCGTTCCCTTGGGAACGCCCCCATCAGGGAGGCACGCCCCGGCACGCCCACCAAAGGGGGCGTGCTGTCAATCAACATCGACAGCACGCCCCCTTTGATCAGACACAACGAACGAAGGAAAGTCCTTCGCTCATCGCGTCTGGCGCATGCGCACGACGGAGCTCCCTCCGTCGTGCGCATGCTCAGTGCAGACCATCGACCCACTTGCGAGCGGACAGCCGCTCGCGAGTGGGTCTGAATCAGGCCCCAAGTCTGATCGAGTTTTTTTCTTTTTCAACTCGATTAGCATCACCGAAACTCGGGTGATTTGAAGCTCCTGAAACTCACAAATTTACTTAGAAGTGAGTTTAGCTGAGAGTGGGTTTTTTCTGATGGTGAAGCAGATTGAGATTTGTCCCCCGAGTAGAGAAGGAGATTACTCACCTGTGATTGCAGTGTCTTCTCTCTGCCTAACTCTCCCGAACAAGCAGCCTGCACATATCAGTGAGATATGTGAAGGTTGCTTGTGTTATACCTGTAAAAAAAAGGGTTAACTCTTTAAAAAAAAAATGATGTGGGGTCCCCCCCAAAAGCATAACCAGCACCGGGCTGCTCAGTCAGTCCTGGTTCCTAATATTACGGGAGAAAAAATGAGTAGGGCTCCCCCAAAATTTAGGAACCAGCACCTGGCTGCAGGGACAGTGCTGGTTTTAAGTATAGGGGGAAAAAAAGCATAGGGGTCCCCCTACATTTTAAACCAGCACCAGACCCAAACCGACCGGGGTGTAATGCCACAGCCAGGAGACCCTATCCCCGGGTCTCCAGGGCAAAAGCATTAATACCCCAAGCCAGTCATCCCAAGCCAGGGTTCTCAGAGGAGGTGGGGACCCCCCAAGAAGGGGTCCCCCTCTCCCGAAACTCCATGCTTAGGCTGAAGCCCAGGGCTCTTCCCCGCACCCCTGGAGCAGTGGGTACAGGGGTAATAATGGGGGAAATAGTTCAAAACTATTGTATTTTACAGTAGAACTACAGGTGCCAGCATGCCTGCCCTTTGGCACTTGTGGAACTACAAGTGCTCAATAACAGTTTTATACGGACTGGACTTCCCCTCCCATGTCTCTTTGGCAATGTCCAGTAATCCCCTTAGGTGTCTCCCGAACAACAAATCAAAAGGTGAAAACCCTGTGGAGGATTGGGGAACCTTTCCTATGGCCAGCAATAAATAAGGTAATAAGTAATCCCAATCTCTTCCATCTTTATCCACCACTTCTTTAACATGTTTTTTAAAGTTTTGTTAAACCTCTCCACTAACCCATCAGTCTGGGGGTAATACACAGAGCTTCTTAATTGAGTAATTTTAAACAGGCGGCATAACTCTTTCATGATTTTGGACATAAATGGGGTACCTTGGTCAGTCAGGATTTCCTGAGATGTTCCCAACCTTCTAAAGACATGGACTAATTCTCTAGCAATGGTCTTTGTTGACGTATTGCGCAATGGTATCGCTTCCAGGTACCTGATAGTGTAATCCATTATCACCAGGGGCTGGCTGGCAACTTTTAGCCTGGGGGGCAAATGCATGCAGGTGGCCCTGGCAGAGGGGTAGCGTGTAGCCAGGGTGCCCGAAGAACATGCGTGCTACGGCGCCCCCCCTCAAGTGTTCCAGGGAGGAGGCGGGTCCATATGGGATTAATGTAAAGTAAAAATAAAGATTAGGAACAGCCCCGTCATGGTGCCCATATGCAGTGCCCCCCTGTGCCCCAGGAGAGGATCCCCTTATGCAGGCCTCCAGTAGTGCCCCCAGTAGTGATCCCCCTATGCAGTGCCCCTTATAGAGTGCCCCCAGTAGTGGTCCCCCCTGTGCAGTGCCCCTTATGCCCCCAGTAGTAAGCCCCTTATATAGTGCCCCCATTAGTGGTACCCCCTATGCAGTGCTCCTTATATAGTGCCCCCAGTAGCAGTCCACACCCCATGCAGTGCCCCCAATAGTGGTAACCCTTATGCAGTGCCCCTTAAATAGTGGCCCCAGCTGTAGTCTCCCCCCTATGCAGTACCCCCAGTATTGCCCTTTTTATAGAGCCCCCAGCAGTGGTCCGTCGATGCAGTGCCCCCAGTGGTAGTCCCCTCCCCCCTTTATAGTGCCCCTAGTAGTAGTCCCCTCCCCCCTATACAGTGCCCCTAGTAGTTGTCCCCTCCCCTTGTAGTGCCCCTAGTAGTAGTAGTCCCCCCTTGTAATAGTAATCCCCCCCTTGTAGTGCCCCCAGTAGTAGACCCCCAGTTGTAGTCCCCCCCCTTGAAGTGCTCCCAGTTATAAACCCCAGTAGTGGTCCCCCCTTGTAGTGCCAGCCCCCTTGTAGTGCCCCCAGTAGTGATCTCCCCCTTGTAGTACCCCCAGTAGTGGTCTCCCTCTTGTAGTGCCCCCAGTAGTAGTCCCTCCCTCTTGTAGTGCCCCCAGTCCAGTAGTGGTTCCCCCTTTGTAGTTCCACCAGTAGTCCCCCCCCCTTGTAGTGCCCCCAGTAGTAGTAGTCCCCCCCTTGTATTGCCCCCATTAGTAGTAGTCCCTCCCTTGTGGTGCCCGCAGTGGTGGTCTCCCCCTTGTAGTGCCAGCCACCCCCCCCCAGTAGACAAATGTAGTAAAAAAAAAAAAAAACACCTGTATCCCCGCTCCCGCCGTCGCCATCCCCTCCTCCGTCTGTCCTTCCCGGGCATTATTGGAGAGACGTCATATGATGTCATGACGCCTCTCCCATTGCCCACTGCGGGAGCCGGAAGATGGAGCGGCTCCCGCAGTGGGCGCAGCAGCAGCTAATGAGAGTCTGACAGACTCTCATTGGCTGCTGCTTACAACAAACACACAGCTGCCGGAGCCGGCGGCTGTGTGTTCGTCACTTGTGTAGCGCTGACCGAACTCTGTCCGGTCAGCGCTACACAAGCGGTGCAGTCTGTGTCACAGACTGCCCGCGGCCCACATGACGCTGCGGCCCGGGGGGCACATGGCACCCTGCCCCCCGGCCCAGCCCGCCACTGATTATCACCAAAATATATTGATGGCCCCTGGCAGATTTCATTAGAGGTCCAATCAAATCCATAGCTATTCTTTCAAACAAAACCTCAATAATGGGTCGTGGGACATGAGGACTTTTAAAATGTGGCTTTGGAGCATGACACTGACATTCAGGGAAGTATGAACATAGAAACTCAAATGCAGGAAAGAATTGCTGCAGTGGTGCCGATAGTGAGAGAGCACTTGAAACAGGCCCAACAGACACAGCAGCGGATGTACAATCGCAATGCCCAGTTACACGTCTTTGCTCCTGGAAGTAACAATAGCTAAAACCCTATCAACTTTTCAACAGCAGGAGGCTAAAGAATTACTTATAAGAAATAGAGTTTTGTTTTCAGCCATACCGGGTAAAACTACAGTCATTCAACATGACATAATCACTGACCCAGGTGTTAAAGTTAACCTAAAACCCTATAGATTACCAGAAGCCCAATGGGAATCAGTGTCCAATGAAATGTAAAAAAATGTTGGAGTTGGGTATAATTGAGGAATCACATAGTGAGTGGTCAAGTCCCATTGTGCTTATTCCAAAGCCTGATGGGAGTTTGATGATATCCGTAAGTTGAATAATGTGTCAAAGTTCGATTCCTATCCAATGCCTAGGGTGGATGAACTTATTGAAAGATTAGGAACAACAAGGTATTTAACCACTCTAGACTTAACCAAAAGGTATTAGCAAGTGCCGTTAACTGAGAATGTCAAAGAAAAGACCGCTTTTTCTGCACCAGAAGGGTTGTTCCGATACAAGATGTAGCCATTTGGGTTACATGGGGCACCTGCTACCTTTCAAAGGATGATTCAAAAAATTCTAAGACCCCATAGACAGTATGCTGCTGCTTATCTAGATGATGTAATCATGTATAGTCCTGATTGGCAGTCTCACTTACCCAGAGTACAAGCAGTATTGGACTCCATCTGTAAAGCAGCCAAAAGGATGTTGTCTAGGATGGAAGTAAAGTATTTTGGATACACCGTTGGCAGAGGTTTGATAAAACCCCAACTTAGTAAAATTGAGGCAATACAAAATTGGCCACAACCACTGAATAGGAAGCAGGTGAGAGCCTTCTTAGGAATCGTGGAGTATTATAGGAGATTTATACCCAATGCAGTCCCACTGACAGACCTTACCAAAGGCAAACAGAAAGTTATGCTTAAGTGGAGTCCAAGAGCAGAAAAGGCTTTTCAGGAGTTAAAGGTAGCATTGTGTACCCAACCAGTTCTGATGACACCTGACTTTAACAGGGAGTTTGTTGTACAAACTGATGCATCAGATGTAGGGATAGGAGTGGTCCTGTCCCAGAACAAAGAAGGTGAAGAACATCCTATTATTTACTTGAGCAGAGTTATATGTACATGAGAGGAACTATGCTACATTTGAGAAAGAAGCATTGGCAATAAAGTGAGCATTAGAAACTCAGGTACTACTTGCTGGGAAGGAAGTTCAGGTTTGTTCACTGATCATGCCCCTTTAAAATGGATATTTGAAAATATAGAGATAGCAATGGGAGAATAACGAGGTGGTTTTTGGCACTGCAAAATTTAAAATTTTCTGTAGAGCACAGGCCAGGAAGCCAACTGGCCAATGCAGATACTTTGTCTCATATATTTTCTTTGGGGACTGCAGTTGTTCCGCCCCACAGATCGAAACAAAAAGGTGGGGGCATATGTGATAGAAACACTAGTAAACTGCTAAATGGCATATATATATATATATATATATATATATATCCATGGTATCTGACCTATGTGTTCTAAACACCCAGGAAAGGTCTGTCTGCATGATTGGAGTTTGGGCTTTGCGTAAAAGCCAGATAATGGGTCCTAGGGGTGTGGATGTGAGAGAGAAGGAAGGGCTCCATCCACAAAGCTCAGTTCGGGTTTTCCAGCCTTCAGCCTGAGAGCAGGCTAATTAAGTGATTGCACCTGTGAGAGACTGATTTAAGCTGTGTCAGGGTTTGGCTCAGGGTCTCATACCTGGGGAGAGCAGGCAGTCAGGCTTGTTCAGAGACATTGTGATGTACTACTTGTAAGTACTGTGCATATGCCTATGTTTGTGGTGAGGACATTAGTTCCTACCACTTTGCATTTTATACTGCACAATAAAAACTAACTGTGGCTAGCTTGCATGAAAACCTTGGACTGGTGTGCTGTTTCCTGGCTGCTGTGTGTTCGGAGGTGTCCATCTACTTCAGGAGAAGGACCTCCTACATTGATCCTATTATACCGCATTTTGAGATATTTGCAAAGGTAAAAGGTAGTTGTGCACCAGGAAGGGGCTGCTCGAGGAGTCGATGGTGTGTCCATGATTGGTTGATCAGATCCACCAGCGCAGCTGAGATATGCAAAGTTGGCGTTGCAGCATTTGCTTAGACCGTTGCAAGTACACAAGAGAAATGCTTAAGCTGATAACTGCATATTTTTGCATTTGCGAATCGGTGAGAAATCACAGCCGGATATGAACTGCGTGCACCTCTGAATTCGGCCTTAAAAGCGTATTTGTGACTTTAAAGCTTGGTACAAACTTTACGATTTATCAGAATGACCATCGTATAGTGTGTGCCCTGAACACCACCCAATTCATAGCATGATCAATTGGGTGGTCGCATCTTCCTATTGGATGTGCTGCACATCAGATGGGATTAGGACAAGGCAGTATAGTTATATAAGACATGTAATGATACAGTACATTGCACTATATCATACAGTAGATTGTGCAGTGTGTATGACGATGAGATATATCTATACACCGCATCGCTGGGTTGTCTGGTCTTCCAGGTATGTACCCAGCTTTACACTTAATGCCTTCAAGCCACTATTATTATTATTATTAATAATAATAATAATAGTTATTTATATAGAGCAAACATTTTCCGTATTATAGAGTATAATTGTTCATTCACATCAGTCACTGCCTCAATCTATACTCCCTTCCACATGTACATGTACAGTACATTAAAGTTAATATTTTGGCAGAAACCAATTAACTTGGAGGAAACCTGAATTAAGTCATTACTAATTTAATTAATAAATGAAGTATATAACAAGTACAATTCAGTTACATTAAATAAACCTTTTCTATGCTAAACCAGAGTTATAGAAAGGTATATTTAATTGTATTAACTGTTGAACTGGACATTAATATGGCTGCACAAGGTTTGAAATCTGATTGAATATTCTAATTTGAAAATAAATATTAGCGCTCAGCAATTCAGGGCATCAGGCAGTCTTTGGACTGCTCTTAGCATCTAAATTAGATCAGCCGCAGATTTTGAAAAGCTTGTGGCTTGCCAAATATGGTCAGTTACTTCACGTGGTAAATTGCAATATTCAACACCGCTTTAAATTACCTAAAGAACGTCACCTTCTCCATTCACTAATCAGGAAAGGAGGTTTCAGCCAAAAATGTTTAGTAACAAATCAACACAGTAATCTAATTCTTTTCATAATTGCACAGATGCATGTCAAGAAGGGCTTTGCCAGAAACTGTTTGCAAAACTGGAAGGATTTTTCTTTTTATTTATTACTAAAGATGAGTGTATGGGCTATTATTTTATCACTGGAATTTCAGCAAACACAAATATGCCCTACAAGGAAATCATGCTACTCTTGGCAAGCAAAGCCAATGCAATACTAATGAGATGGTGGTTTAACCACCGAATGTCAAAGCCACGTAGATTCATTCATAAAATACCTGCAATTCCTCACTCATCAGATTAATTGAGAGCTACGTTTGTGGTCTGTTTCTCAAGTGAATTAAGGAGACCACAGAAAGCAAAGCTGGCAGAGGTACAAAGGGAAGATGTATGTTGTGTATCAGTTATCAAATAACTATAATCCTTATAGTTTTAAATGCTGTGCAGAATGAAATATAACATTTTCATAATGTATATTGTATTTAGTACTTTTGTTTGTGAAAATTTCACACTTGACTTTATCATTCACGTCATCGAAAACGTAACAGCCACAGACTTAAAAAAATCAGAGTAATCAATATACTGCAGAGTAATAGTATATATATATAGTAATCAACTGTGATCTGTCCTTTCTTCGTCATGCGCAATGAGAGCAGGGTTGCACGACCTTTTTCCAATGGGTCAATGGAGATATAGTAGGAAGACCACCAGGAGAGGTGAGGCCAGCAACGGGGGTAAGTATAAGAGGGAGGAGGTGGGGACAGACTTGGACTGTAATGTTAATTAATTAGTAATGTTTATTTGTTAACAATATAAAAAAAATTGCATTTTAATGATTAATGAGTTTTAAGTGTTTTAATGAGTTTTAATTAATGACTAGGTCACAGCAATCAGATGACCGGGTCAGGTTTAAAGGATAGCCATGGATGAGCACAGGTGATTAAATTAAAAATGAATCAGTAACTCAACTGTGCTCAATCATGGCTATCCATAAAACCTAGACGGTCCGTTAGGGTGTCTTGAGGGCCGAGTTTGGGAACTACAGTCCTACCACTTGTAAAGTAAGGAAGCGTGCTGATCAGTGCCCGTCTCCAGTGTGCCATGGTCAGTGGCGTCACAAGGCGGGTGCGGGGGCTGCGGCCCGCACCCGGGTGTCACCCGCCGAGGGGTGACACCAAGGTGCAGGATCCCCCTCAGTGACAGGAGCCGGGTGCTGCACTATAGCATTAAGTGCAGCACTCGGCTCCTGTCAGTGAGGGAGCCGGCACTGCCCATGCCCGCACCTCCTGCACCCCCCGCCGGCACCACCCCATTGATACCTAATGTATCATTTTGTTAACCATGGCCACGGGCCGGGTTCGCGCCGCGAGGCCACGCCCCTCCCGAAGGCCCAATATGCGAGGCCACGCCCCCGACACACCCCCTCCGAAGACCACGCCCCCATTTCGGCAGGTGCCGCGCGCATGGCCTCCCTCCCCGCACCGGGTGTCACCGTGGGGAGGGACGCCACTGGCCATGGTTGCTAGGTTTCATAAAGTTTCATGCAAAGAGGATCTAAGGAAAACAGGAGCTGGATCAAATACTAAGGGCCTGATTCTAAGTTGGGAACAAAAACAAAAAAAGTAACTTTGCATCTTGGTAAAACCATGTTACACTACAGGTAGGGCAGATTTTACATGTGCAGAGATTTTGAATTGACGGGTACGTCCAAACCCAAATGTAAAATGCAGTGTCAATATAATGCTGTCCAGCATTTGTGGGTTTCATGCAAAAGCAGCCAGTACATACCCTGCATGCAAAAAAAAGAAATGTATTTGCACCCATTGCATTGCAACATGGTTTGCTTCAGATACAAAGTTACAGTACTTGCTTTTTTGTTTTGCCCCCAACTCAGAACCAGCCCCTAAATCTCAACAAGCATTTGATAATGACTTTCAATGACAAACGTGCATCATTTACTTAACTAAGAGCAAATCTGAAATATTACTCTGGGTTGAAACAGGGGCTAAGCAGTGCCGACACCCTAAAGCTCTGAATATTCGTACCCTGTGCCAGAAAGCAGGTCCCCCCTCCTCCACAGTGATATTTGGGAAGATGGTGCATGCACATAACAGAACAGAACAGAGTCTTTGCTATCACTGTGCGGTGCCATCTTCTCAAAGATGTCACTGGGAAGATGGAGGAGGAGGGACAGGCTTGCTGACACAGGGTAAGTATACTATGTGCACAGTGTGCGGTGCGGGCCCCTTCCAGGACCAGGGGCCCGTGTACACTGCACCCATTATAAATATGTCTATGGGTCGACATCCCTATCAAAGAAAGCAACCCAATGTACCCTCTCCCCATAGCATATTCTGGAGGGCTCTCATACCTTTGAAAACATATGCAACAATAAGGATAGAAAGGTTTCCTCAATACCTTCACACATTCGCATGTGTGTTAGGTAATGTAGCTGGATTAAATATATGTTTTGACAGGCGGTAACATGAGTTGCTTTTTGTTTCTGGGAAAAGGGATTATCTGAATCTGTGTACAGGGAATAATGTACTTGGCTGGATCCTTCAGGCAGCCAAATTACAAAACAAAGATAATAGTTTGTAATTACTCAATTACTATTGTGAACTAATGTAATATTGAAACATTTTAAAAAAAAGTGTGATTGCTTAAATATGTATTTCTGTAGAATGTGATTTCCTAGCAGAAAATTATTTCCTTATATGTCACCAATTTAAAGGAGAGACTGAAAAATGTCATATGGAGTGGAATTTGTTAAATTAAGTTAAGGAAGCAAATACTACTTACCTGTCCTCCCCCAATGAAACAGGTCCTACACTGCATCCTCTGTCCTGCTCAGAGTGCTCTTTCCCCCAAATTCTGAAGCCATTGTCAAAGCTTCTACCCTCTAAGCTTCTTCATTATCTAACTAGGAAGCTACTATTGAAGGGACCTTAACAATAGAGCTGGCAGTTTTAAAAAAAATGCAGAGAGAGGTACTCTAGCTGGAACCCGCTGAATCGCCGGATCAATTTTCATAAATTCCCATGTTTGCAAGAACATGAATCACAAGCTGCAAGCCTGGCATCACGAGCTACAAGTGGCAAGCCCTTCACACCCTCTCAGCCAAATCCCCAGGACCTTAGAGATGGTCCTTTAGAAAAAACTCTAGAGGTTACAACTTACAATGAGTGCAGTGGTCCAACATGTGGGCACACTGCACCTCAGGAACCAATAAGTTACAGCTTCCCGCATTTAAATGACAATGCTTGCCGTTTGCTGTTTGGTTGCACTTCTGTCTTATGCCATCTAATAACTATATGCTTACCTGGAAATCATATAGGCTTGCTCATTTAATGCAATTTTGGGAACTTATTGTTACCACTTTAAGCAGAGCCTCCCACTTGTACACACTGATTGCTGCTTATTACCCATCTTTCCAGTTCAATTACAAAGGCTGTTTGGGAAATTGCACCACATCTACATCCAGGGCCGGATTATAGGCAGGGCGACACTGTCCCCAGCCACATTCCCCTGATGAACCAGACTTGAATCCAATTGAACATCTCTGGAGAGATCTGAAAATGGCTGTGCACCGACGCTACCCATCCAACCTGATGGAGATTGAGAGGTGCTGCAAAGAGGAATGGGCGAAACTGCCCAAAGATAGGTGTGCCAAGCTTGTGGCATCATATTCAAAAAGACTTGAGGCTGTAATTGCTGCCAAAGGTGCATCAACAAAGTATTGAGCAAAGGTTGTGAATACTTATGTACATGTGATTTCTTAGTGTTTTTTTTTTTATTAAATTTGCAAAAATCTCAAAAAAACTTTTTACATCTTGTCATTATGGGGTATTGTGTGTAGAATTTTGAGGACAAAAATTAACTTATTCCATTTTGGGATAAGGCTGTAACATAACTAAATGCAGAAAAAGTGAAGCGTTGTGAATACTTTACGGATGCACTGTATATATATATATATATATATATATATATATATATATTGTATATGTATCCAAAATCTGCATATGGCAGCAATCCTTGCAAGAAAGGCGAACCTGGTTCAGGTAGCTTGATGTCTGTGTGTGTGTGTGTGTATATATATACAGTCAGGTCCATAAATATTGGGACATTGACAGAATTTTCATATTTTGTCCTCTATTCACCACCGCAATGGCTTTGAAATGAAACAAGCAAGATGTGCTTTAACTGCAGACTTTCAGATTTCATTTGAGGGTAATTACATCCAAATCAGGTGTACGGTGTAGGAATCACAACAGTTTCTATATGTGCCTCCCACTTTTTAAGGGGCCAAAAGTAATGGGACAAACTAAACAATCCTAAATCTAACTTTCACTTTTTAATACTTTGTTGCATATCCTTTGCAGGCAATTACAGCCTGAAGTCTGGAATACATAGACATCACCAGACGCTGGGTTTCATCCCTGGTGATGCTCTGCCAGGCCTCTACTGCAAATGTCTTCAGTTCCTGCTTGTTCTTGGGGCATTTTCCCTTGAGTTTTGTCTTCATCAAGAGAAATGTATGCTCAATCGGATTCAGGTCAGGGGATTGACTTGGCCATTGCATAACATTCCACTTTTTAGCCTTAAAAAACTCTTTAGTTGCTTTTGCAGTATGCTTCGGGTCATTGTCCATCTGCACTGTGAAGCGCCGTCCAATGAGCTCTGAAGCATTTGACTGAATATGAGCATATAATATTGCCCGAAACACTTCAGAATTCATTCTGCTGCTTTTGTCAGCAGTCACAGCATCAATAAATACAAGGGAACCAGATCCATTGGCAGCCATACATGCCCACGCCATGACACTACCACCACCATGCTTCACTGATGAGGTGGTATGTTTTGGATCATGAGCAGTTCCTTTCCTTCTCTTCACTTCCCATCACTCTGGTACAAGTTGATCTTTGTCTCATCTGTCAATAGGATGTTGTTCCAGAACTGTAATGGCTTTTTTAGATGTTGTTTGGCAAACTCTAATCTGGTCTTCCTGTTTTTGTGGCTCACCAATGGTTTGCATCTTGTAGTGAACCCTCTATATTCACTCTTGTGAAGTCTTCTCTTGATTGTTGACTTTGACACATATACATCTACCTCCTGGAGAGTGTTCCTGATTTGGCCAATTGTTGTGAAGGGGTTTTTCTTCACCAGGGAAATAATTCTTTTGTCATCCACCACAGTTGTTTTCCGTGGTCTTCCGGGTCTTTTGGTGTTGCTGAGCTCTCCGGTGCGTTCTTTCTTTTTAAGAATGTTCCAAACAGTTGATTTGGCCACACCTAATGTTTTTGCTATCTCTCTGATGGGTTTGTTTTGATTTTTCAGCATAATGATGGCTTGCTTCACTGATAGTGACAGCTCTTTGGATCTCATATTGAGAGTTGATAGCAACTGATTCCAAAAGCAAATTACACATCTGGAATCAACTCCAGACCTTTTACCTGCTTAATTGATAATGAAATAATGAGGGAATAGCCCACACCTGTCCATGAAATAGCTTTTGAGTTGATAGTCCCATTACTTTTGGCCCCTTAAAAAGTGGGAGGCACATATTGAAACTGTTGTAATTCCTACACCGTTCACCCGATTTGGATGTAATTACCCTCAAATTAACTCTGAAAGTCTGCAGTTAAAGCACATCTTGTTTGTTTCATTTCAAAACCATTGTGGTGGTGAATAGAGGCCAAAATCTGAAAATTCTGTCAATGTCCCAATATTTATGGACCTGACTGTAGTGTATATATATATATATATATATATACATATATATATATATATATCTGTGTGTTAAAATATGCATATACATACATATACACATATACACTATATGGACAAAAGTATTTGGCCACACTTGTTAATTAATGTATTCAGGTGTTTTATTCAAACCCATTGCCACAGGTGTATAAAGTCAGGCACCTAGCCAAGCAGTCTCCATTTGCAAACATTTGTGGTACAAAATGAGTCGTTCTGAAGAGCTCAGTGGCATCAAACGCGGTACTATGATTTGTTGCCCAGGGGCCCCCACAGACCTTAATCCGGTCCTGTATACATTTATTTATACTAACATGACTTTATAAACCGGTAATGTCAGTTTGGAATTTTTATTGAATATATTATAGAGATGTGCAGTTCAGTGTTCCTGAAGACACCCAAACTTAAGGGTTCCAAATTGAATTGAATTCCAGTCCAGGATCACTTTCGGGTTCCAAGTAGAAAAGAGTCCCGATACAGGTCTGTTGTCAGTGCGGAACTCAGATTTAAAAACAAAGGTTTTGGATTGCATGTAAACAGGTCAAAATGTCATTGTTTTAGTTGTTTTATCGTTTTTTTAATCAATTTTTAAGGAATCCATAACACAAACCAAAACCGAATCTGAACCAAAACACTTGAGGGTGGTTTTGCCAAAACCAAAACCCGATGATGAATTAGAACCAAAACCAAAACACGAGGGTCCGCGCACATTAACACATCTGTGGGAACTATGGGCCTGATTCAGCAAGGAACTCGGCCACAAATTCACATGCACTGGGCCGATGTGTGCGTTCTGCGCATTCATATGCATATGTGTATCTATATATATATATTTCCTCTCTCTAATGAAAGATGTGGTGGGAATGAGAGAGGTATGAGGGAGAGGGCACTGAGAGAGGTGTAAGGAGGGTTATGGGAGAGATATGAGGACAATGAGAGATGTATGAGGGGCATTGAGAGGTGTGGAGATATGGGGCAACAGAGGTATGAGGGGCAATAAGAGGTGTAAGGAGGGTAATGGGAGAGATATGTGGGGCAATAAGACAAATGAAGGGTAATGAGAGAGATATAAAGTAGCAATGAGAGAGATATGAGGAGGGTAATGGGAGACATGTGGGGGAAATAAGAGATATGAGACAGCAATGAGATAGATATGAGGGAAATAAGAGATGCAGTGGCAATGAAGATATGAGGGGCAATAAAAAAGATATAAGGAGGACAATGAGATGGCAAAGAGAATTATGAGGGGACAATGAGAGAAAATGTAGGGGCAATGAAAGACGAGGGGCGAAATGAAAATAAATTAAACAAGAGAAATATGAGCAGGGCAATAATTTATGTGAAGGCAAAGAGAGATGAGGGGGCAATGAGAGAGATACAGTATGAGGGGGCAATGAGAGAGATATGAGGAGGGCAATGAGAAATATGAGGAGGGCAATAACTTATGTGAGGGCAAAGAGAGATGAGGGGGCAATGAGAGAGGTATTAGAAGGGCAACACAATATGAGGGGCAATGAGAGAGATAATAGGAGGTTAATGAGAGATATGAGAGGGCAATAACAGTTATATAAGGGCAAAGAGAGATATGCGGAGTTTAATGGAGAGATCTATGGGGACAATAAAAGAAATAGGGTAAGGAGAGACATATGAGGGAGATATGAGGAGGGCAATGAGAGAAATATGAGGATGGTAAGAAGAGTGATATGAGGAGCAATGAGAGAGATATGAGGGGGCAATAACAGTTATGATATCGCAAAGAGAGATATGCAAACGGTTATGGAGAGATATATGGGGCAATGAGAAATATGAGGAGGGTAAATAGAAATATATGAGGGGGCAATAAGAGAAATATGAGGAGGGTAAAGTGAGAGATATGAGGAGGGCAATGAGAGAAATATGAGGAGGGTAAGAATAGAGATATGAGGAGCAATGAGAGAGATATGAGGGGGCAATAACAGTTATTATAGAGCAAAAAAAGATATGCAAAAGGTTATGGATAGATATATGGGGCAATGAGGGAAATATGAGGAGGGTAAGGAGAGAGATATGAGGGGGAAATGACAGAGATATGAGGAGGGCAATAACAATTATGTGAGGGTAAAGAGATATGAGGAGGGTAATGGGAGAGATATATGGGGCAATGGAAGAAATATTAGAAGGGAGGGTAAGATGAGAGGTAGCAATGAGAGAAATAGGAGGTGGGTAATGGGAGATATATGCAAAATGCAGGTGTTTCTGTAGTGTGAAAATGTATTTCTGCCCTTCCACAAAACGTGCCAATATGGCCACCAATGTATAATTTCCATTTATGGCTAAAAAATAATTGTTGGGCCAAACTCAGGACCCAGAAGTTCCTATTGCAACTCTTTTTCATCCTTGTAATTATGAACCAATAATAAAATTGGATACATTCTATCAGAAACGTTATGTACTTATCCCAAATAATTAGCCAGCCAACCTCATTGTATGGCACTTAGCCGATAACAGAATATAAAGACTTTATATCACAAGTTACAAGCAAATGATGTGACTGCCATGGTATGCATTAAAACTCTAATAATAGATGTAGGACCTTTACTGAAAGATGGTAATAGATGACTATGGGCTGTAAAAATGAAGATATGTGGAGAGATGAGCCTGAGATAATATGTCTCCCAGGGGTTTTTGTTAAGCTATTGTGAATTTTAGGCAATTAAAGTAAAGGCAGGAATAAAAAATCTAATTCTGTCTGTTTGTCCTCCCATGGACCATTTTCTAAAATTATCCTTAATTATACGCTTCTGTGGGGTCCTTTATCAAGATGTTAAAAGTGCTCTGATCTGACAATATACTACGGCATTCCGTGTAGTAAGAATCACAAAATAAAATAATGATATCGCCCCTCCCCCACTCCTTTATCAGCCTCATTAACCATAATGTTGATGTCCTGACAGAGTTGCTGTAACACATTCTTTCATTCATATTAAGATTATCATTTACATTTGATTTATACATTTTGGGTCTGAGTGAGTACTACGCCAGTGGTGTAACGTACAGTATGCTGCATGACGTTGTCTGCACTTGCCCAGAGAGCTGACACACACTTACATGTCTATGCAAACTTGTGTGGTGCAGACACTTATGCCAGCCTGCACCTGTAGAGGCAGAACGGGGGAGGGAAAGGGTGTACTGATATAGGGACGGATTTAGTGATCAGGCCAACTCTAGTAACAACATTAATGACCACCACCACTCCCCAATGTTACTATTTTCAGAAATACTTTAAAACTTGTATTTTAATATTATTATTATTTTTATTATTATTATTAATAATAATAGTAATCATCATTATCATCATAGTAAATGCCATAAGCTGTGACATTTTGTTGTATTAATAATTATGTACACATACTGTAGTTACCTTTTTTGGGGAAATGTTTTCTAAAAAAAAAAAGTAAGTAGTTGTTCCCGATCAGTGCCATTCAGAACTGGGCTCCCGGCGTTCTGTGTTGCTCCTGCCGTGAACTCGTGATGTCACTCGAGGGAAGAGGGCTGCCGGCAGGAGAAAGTGTAGAGCTGCGCTGATGCTTCGGGGGGCTCTACACCGTTGTGTACTCTATACTATATTAGGTATCAGTATGATATCCCGACAGTAGGGGTGTCGGCTGTCAATAAACTGACAGCGGCATCCCGATGCCTACAATTCCAACAGGAGAACTGTAAGTAGTGTTCCCCTGCTCTATTCACCCCCTAACCCTCTTTACTGTACCCTAAAACTAACCCTCCCTACGCGGACTCTAACCCTCCCGGTAAGTGCCTAAACCTAACCCTAACCCTTCCCCCTTAGTACCTAACCTTAACCTCTCCCTGGTGGTGCCTAACCCCCCTGTCTAGAGCCTAACCCAATCCTTCCCCCTCCAGCAGCCTAAGTCCTCCTAGGGTGCCTAAACCTCCCACCCCCCTCTGCGGCCCCTGCTTGCACTACTCGTGGCTCTGTAAGATTAAGTCACTGCATCCAGCAGCTGAGGGCCTGATTTAGAGATGGAAACAGTTAACATCACTGCTGCATCATTGGATGCAGCAGCGATGCTAAATGCAGCAGGAGGCATCTGCCATCTGATAGCTGCATCTGAAGATGCAGCATCGAATCACCATCGCAAAGGCTGCAGTAATCGCCCATCTGACTAAGCTTAAGCTTACTCAGAATGGGCAATGAAACTACTCAAGTCAGGAAGTCTGTGTCAGAAGATGCAGACCCTGGCCCTTGCACTCCCAGAAAATGGGGGCGATTCGTCCCCCTGGGTCTGGGAACTTAGGCGTGCTCCACCCACTCCCCGCCCCCCAAAAGGTAGCAGCCACTCAGGCTGCAGCTTTGGGGAACTGCGAGAGATCTCGCTGTAGAATTAAGTGTGGCTCATGTGCAGTACAGATCATGGGCATGTGACGATCTTCTAACATCAGAGATGTACGCAAACCATCAGGTTTGTGTACATCTCTTAATGAGGCCCTGAGAAGGTGTGATAACTCCTTGGCTCTTCCATGTCAGCTATTTTATATTTGTGAGAAGATGATGACTCTTACTGCTAGGACAATCGGGAGGGGTGTTCAGCTTCATGCTAGTGAATATAGAACCAAGTGCAACTAACACTGAGTTTTGCTTCGGGCTAAACGGATGGAAAGGGAGCTGGACAGCAGACCACATATACAGTAATATGCTAACGCTGGCACTGTCACCAGTTTATAATTAAATAGTCTTCTATCTTCTTGATATTTCCAACATGCTTGATGGTTTGTCCCCAAAATCTTCAGAAAAGAAAATAAAGCTCAAATTTTTAAAATAGTTGAGGTAGGTTTTATTTTTGTGAAGCCTTTTTATAAAAAATGCACCAGCGCTCTGTGGGCCTGCTTCAGAGATGGGTGCACTTCACATGGCTGCTGGCCTCGGCACTCCCAGAAAACAGGGGTGACACACCTCTGTTTTCCGGAACGCAGGGTGGCACTGCTCCCACACCGCCCAATACAACAGCAGCCTGTCAATCAGTCTGCATCTCAGGGGGCACTGAGTGCGGTGATGCAGGACCCAATATGCACATGCACAGACGCCCCACCATCAGAGATGTTCGCAGCCAATGGGTTTGTGTACATCTCTGAATTAGGCCCTGAGCCATTTAGAGAAACATCTGTTGTATAAAACAGCACAACATGGTTCTTTAACCCACTTTAGCCCCAGGCAAAACCATAATGACAATATACATAGCAACTATATAAATCAGTCATGTAATTAGAGGCGGCCGCTAGACCAAAACAAAATAACTACTATGTTTGTGCATAATAAATAATAAGTACGTGTTCCCATGTTTCAGGTCTGTGGTATACATTTTTATTGAGCAGCATTTATTTTGCTTTTCTTTTATATTACGTATACACTGCTATTTACTATACAGTCACTTGTTAATTTTGAATACCTTTAAACATTTCAGCAGGGCCACCTGCACCTGTGTCATCTCCTGGACCCTAAGCTCAACTACAGGATTTCCTCCCCAGTTGGAGTCAAGCTATTGGAGCCACTGCGGGGCAACCCGGGTATCCTGCAGCTAACACCCGCTGGCTCCCCACTTCTCCTCGGGTAGGATTTTCCTTATATATGAACCCACTATTGACAGTGGATTCAGCTATGCATTTACTACCAATATTGCACCCATCCAGTGTATTTTTATGCTGGTAATTCCAACTTTATGCGATAATTGCTTTGCATTCCCTTTGATTTTTTTGAACATTGCATTGCATTTGAACTCATATATCGTGTGTCCCACGGGATTGTTACCCATGACTACTGCATTTACCAGTTTGGATTCATCTGTGTCCCAATGTGTTTGTGAATTACCTTTTATTCATGTTTTATTTCATTATTTTATTGAATAAATGTATTTGTTTCATGTTTAAATTCTGAAACCCTCTCATTTCATCTGCTTCCTTAATGGTTATATCAGAGTAGCGCCCAGAGTAGGTAACACCACTTTTTCTTCGATCAGTCTATTGTTTTTTCACTAGGGAAAACCACTTACCCTCCAGGCCCGCTCACACTCAGGAGCGCCCAGGTTCACATACACACCTATTTTACACAATGTTCAGCCCACTTACCTTCCTGTGGAAGAAGCCTAAATAATGTTAAAAAAAGAACCTTAAAGTGAACCAGTCCCAGCCGATTGCAATAACCACGTATTTTTGTTTAGTTTATCTTATCCAAACAATAGGTCTAAGTACTTTAGGGATTGGTGGAGAGAAAGTGGTTTTAGATAGTCACACAGACCAATCTTGTCACTCTGTCTGAGCAACAACAAGAAAACCTGGTAAATGTTGTAAACATGCAGTGCATTACGGTACTTGTAGTGACACAATTGCTTGCACTTCATTTTTACATTATTACCTTTATACGAGCCGGCCAGGGGTATGAGTATTGGCCAATTGCTAGTCAGCATTGTGGCTGTCTGCTCTAGGCACTGATATATGTTTGCCCCCACATGGAGGATCTGGCAGTTTGATGTGTGGTTTTGCACCATAGCTTAATAGGTTTGTATTTCTGCCATTTGAAATAAATGAAGACACAGTATGTAGCGTTATTAAATTGTGAAGTTTTAAAACATGCGATTTCTCTAGTAAATCTACAAAAGTGTTCAGTTTTGGAAAACCACATTTTCATAAATGTACCAGTCATAGAATGCTATGATTGAAAGGGTACTAGGTTGCCACCTGGTGCCCATATGCAGAGCTGCAACTTCTTTATTTGTCATTTGCATCTTTCGGTCATTTGTTATTCTGAGAGGACTCCAAACACTTGCAATTCCCATTTGTTTTGTCTTTTTATTCCAGAGACATTTTTGCAGCTACCAGACGGAAATATATATATTTTTCTCCTCATTGTGTTACTTTTCCTTCTCAATTGCCTCATTTCTTCTGAAAAAAATAACAAAGAGGCGTCTTTGGATGCGTGCTGTGATGTGAAACGTAATCATCTAATGACATGGTGTGCTGCTATCCCTACATGAGTTTACATTGTTGAACAAGATCTGCTTCAAATAAATTCCAGTGGGCTGGCGGCTTTAACAAAGAAGTATCATAGGGAAAATATAGACACTCATAAAAAAAAATGCAACTATAAATATCCACAGTGCATGCTGCTGGGGCTCAGTTACATAACGTGCATTTTATTGCCACTGCATATTATCAGCTTTTATGGTATTACTATTGTGATCATTAAAACACAATGCAATCCCATAAACTTTTAAAATCACAACAACTGTGCCTTACCACAGACAATGTCTTCCCTTGTTGCTGTATTGAAGTATATTGTGTCTACAGTATATTGCCTGTCTACCTATGATATGTTTTTTGCTTGCTGCCTATTTGCTTTCTCTCTCTGTTGTTATCAAATAAAGAGATTTAAAAAAAAAATCAGGATCTATAACAGAGGTGGTTTAAGAGAGGAGGGGCCTGTGTGCAGGCTCCGATCAAGCCCCCTCCTCTCCGTTGGTGCAGTAGACTCTGGCATCGTGCCAGAGTCCACTGCGCAGGTGCAGGTCTCCGGGAACATGGTACCCGGGCCGCCACGTTCCCGGGTCATCTCTACTGCACATGCGCGAATCACTGGGAAATGGCCACGGTGGCCATTTTCTCAATGATTTATGCAGCTCTGTCTATCTGAAAAAGCCACAGCGAAATGCGCGTCGGTGTTTAGCTATGATTGGCCCTCATTCAGAGCCGCTCGCTATTTTCGGTCGTTCATTCTATAACAAGGGGTGGCTATTCAAATGAACCATTCGCTAATTGCGGTCTGTTCACGCCTCTAAGTCTGAACGAGCGAGCAAAACTTGCGGTTGTAATTTTGAAAAATACGCCCCCTGGCCGCTCGCATCCTACGTCATGTCCGCTATTTATTAGATTAATCGAGTACATCGAACTGCTCGCTATTCTTGTGGCTGGTTTTTTCAACCGCTATTTTGCGAGCAGTTCGGAGTAAAAAAAAAACAAGTGACGTGGTCAATGACGCTGCTGTATTAATTATGCACTCCCTTAAAACGCCCGTTTTGACCTTTAAGCACGCCTGCGATCTACTAATTCCACACCCCCGTTTTCAAGCACCTTTCCCTGTTACCTGTTACTACCCACATACGTCTCCCTCTGTCACTCAAAATAGCAGGCATTCGCTATATAGCGAACAAACAATTTTCGGCCGCACTGACTGGTTCGCGCATGCATATTAAAATCCGTACGCATGCGCAGATGTGCGAACATCAGTCAGAACGAACGAACGGCCGCTTACGAGCGGCTCTGAATCAGGGCCATTGTCTTAATAGAGTGCCCGGTTATAACAAAATATGCTGCAATAAATGTGCTAGCAGCAGGTTAATATTGGTGTACGTGGGAGCGTGCATATGGTTCACGGCTGCGGCGCCGTTGTGCAAACTAGAGAACCATGAAATGAGGCCACTGACTGCCATGTACATTATGTTGCTGTCCTGACTGGCAGAACACTATATCAGTGGCTCATAAATGTTATAGACGGACCGCAGCTACGGCATTGCTATAACAAGTTAACACACATTGTGATTATATACTATATCACATGAAGGACCGTAACATTTTAAATGCCCTCATAACTATAAGTGTGAAAATAGCCATTTTTGCATGAAGCAATACATTACTTGCAGAGATAAGATACAATTGTTTCAAAGTGTACACATGGCTCTGAATATGAAACATTGTATCTCAATATAGGTCTGCTGCTGTGATATACACCGCTGATTATAAAGCCTGTGAGGATGTTTGCTTGATAAAACAATTTCTATTCAACCTGAAACATATATTCCACTGCCATTTTTGATATTCTATAATCTACATATACTACCTTTGATATCGATACCTGCTAATAACTTGTATACATATACATGGTTGTTATTAATATCTAGCACTTTATAAATGTAGCACAACAATAGAACGGGACACTGAGACATATCGCAGCCTTATTTTAATATTTTCCTACTGTTCTATATTAGTTTTATTTCACTGGAATTTGTTATAATAAATGTTTGTCTATTTAAAGAATACCAATCAAAGGTTAAGTTTTAAAATAATTCTATGTTAATGCAAATACAAGTGCACTCCATTGTAAGGACTACTTTTCTCTGTAATAAGCTCTGCAACCAGGCCGATGGAGAGGTAAGTATATTTATATGGGTGCAGTGTGCGGGGTGTGGGCTTCCCTGAATGCAGGGGCCCGCTTGCACTGCACACCTTGCACCTATTATAGATACGCCCCTGATATGTAATATAAATATCCTAAATGTCAGTCTAGCCCCTGATATATAATATAAACATCCTAAATGTCAGTCTAGCAGTTGAGCACTAGAGATGAGGGAGACTCTGCCCCCGCAGACCTCTTATACCTCTTTCAGATATTAAACCCAGGAAATACATTGGTCTAGCAACCTGGAAATTTCCCGGGTCTCAGTCTGACCCTGGTACAGAGCAGGGTTGTGGACCTGGGACTTTGACATGGGTTGTTTTTGTTTACATATAGTAAACACCCTGGTTGATGTGTGTACACAGCAAAAAAATGGGGGTTTTGCTGCATGTGTGAATGGGGTATTAGAGGCTGCTAGGAATGACCTACAGTATGGCCCTGGCCCCCTTCCCACAATCACAGTCTCTCACAATGTAAAGAATGGAGGTGAGTGCACATGTTCGCCATACACCCACCTCGCCCCCCCAAGGCTCTCACTGAAGCTCATCATAGCCAACACACTTGCCCACCTACACATGGAGCTGTCATGGCCTTCTCCTGGTCACCAATATGGCCAGGAATGTGCCAGCAGTAAAACTATAAGATCACTATATATGACTGTACTAACAGTTGTCCATTTTAGTGTTGTGTGGTCCGCCGAAGAATTGTATTAAAGCACTGGAGTAATCTTTGCTGAGCATTTTGTACCTGTTGCTTGACTCTCTCAAATGTCAGGCACATTCTTGTAGTGCTCATTCATCCATTGGTATTTTCTTCTCGTCTAGCTGGCATCTGCCGTCCACCTGCAGCTATCCCTATTGGCCAAACATTCGAAAGTATAGGTAATACACAGTGGATGTGTTTGTAGTGTTGTTGTAGAGACTTGTTGATTATGGAAGGAAGGTAGGCTAATGTCCTCTTTCTGTTTCATTCAAGGCTCTTGCTATGTCTAGTAGGGTCTTGCTCATTAGTACACACATGGTATTTGCTTCGGAATGATAAGCCATTGTCCACAATTTGTGAATTCCATAGGTGGTGCAGAGTTCTTTAAACAATTATCTTTCAAACACTGTTCCCTGGTCATTCAAAACTCTATCTTTCATATACCTCTCAGCCATAGTCTTGACACTTGTGTTTTGTATAGTGATCTATTACCATGAAGTTATATGCATATTGACATACCCTGGTCCAACTGTAGGTGGTCTAAAATCTACAATCGTTATAAACTCCATTGGAGGCACTGATTGCTCCATTTTAATATCATTTTTATCCCTATCCAATAAATTCTGTTTAAGATACTTTTGTTTTTCTGACTCCAACATTTTGAAACTGATTTTTATATACTGTTAGTAATTCTTCTGCTCGTCCTCCTTGTATTATTATTTGAGAAACCTCTTCATACGTGCGAAGGACAGATGCCTCATCTTTCCAGGGATCAATCACTACGCTTTCTTGTGCCTCAAGAGTGTCATTATTTTGGAAGTCAGCTATATTTTATGCTCAGTTAGTTGATTGCCTCTATCAATATAACATTTTTACTTTGAACTTCTTAAAAATTCCCTCTTACTTTGCAATCATGTTTAACTTCTATTTTATTGACCTGGGAAGGCCAAGATTTGTATTTCTGCTGACATCTGTTTGATTTTGGCAAAGACAAGTACAGTACAAGAGACAAAACATGTCCTGTTGTCACTTTTCTTAATAAAGCGACGAGTGGCCCTGCAATCACTGATATCTTCATGAATATTCGTTAGTACCTGGCAAATCGTAGGAATCACTACAATATTTTGAGATTTCATGAACTGGGCCAATTTCTTGGGTCTGGCAAAATGCCTTTTACTGCTGACCTGAACACATGCTCTAATTAATGCCCCTCAGATTTCTGGAAGTGTCACTTGATTTTCAAGCCAAATTCTTTCAGTCACAGGGGTATAATTTACTAAAGTGAGAGTTTTAGAAGTGGAGATGTTGCCCATAGCAACCAATCTGATTCTAGCTATTATCTTCTAGAAGGTACAAGTTAACTGTTAAGTAGGATCTGATTGGTTGCTATGGGTAACATCTCCACTTCTAAAAACTCTCACTTTAGTACATATACCCCACAGAGTGTTACATAGTCCAAATCAGGTGTTAAAGTGGGCCGGAACTGCTATTTGGAGACAGAACCAGTTCCGTCTCCTCTGACCCACCTCAGCCCGGTGCTGCAGGGAGGCTCCATTTGCCGGGCGCCTGCTGAAATTTTGTTACCAGAGGGTGCCCGGCTCCCTCCCCACAGCGGCAGCCAGAGGCTGGAGCTCACTCCTGAGCTCCGGCTTCCAGATCCCGCAGTGCTCTGTGGGAGACACGTCATGACGTCTCTCCCATAGTTCAGAGGAGCAACCAGGAGGACCGGACACAGTAGCGGGGCTTAAGGTAAGTATTGTTTTCTTTTGTGTAAGTGGCTTCACTATAGGGGCATAACTACTGGGGGCTTTACTCAGGGGGCATTACTATAGGGGTATTTCTACAGGGGCACTGAATAAGGGGCACCACTACTGGGGGCACTGCATAATGGGTACTACTACTACTGGGGATGCTGCATAAGGGGCACTACCACTACTGGGGGCACTGCATAAGGGGCACCACCACTGTGGGCACTGCATAAGGGGCAATACCACTACTGGGGGAAGTGCATAAGGGGCCCCACTACTGGGGGCACTGCATAAGGGGCACTACTACTGGGGTCACTGAATAAGGGACACTACCACTGCGGGCACTGCATAATGGGTACTACCACTACTAGGGGCACTGCATAAGGGGCACTACCACTGTGGGCACTGCATAAGGGGCACTACCCCCACTGGGGGAACTGCATAAGGGGCACTACCACTACTGGGGGCACTGCATAAGGGTCACCACTACTGGGGGGCACTGCATAAGGGGCACCACTATTAGGGGCACTGAATAAAGTCCACTATCACTGTGGGAACTGCATAAGGGGCACTACCACTGTAGGCACTGCATAAGGGGCACTACCCCAACTGGGGGCACTGCATAAGGGGCACTACCACTACTGGGGGCACTGCATAAGGGTCACCACTATTGGGGGCACTGTATAAGGGGCACCACTACAATGGGCATTGCATATGGGGCACTAATGCTGTGGGCATTATGTGTAAGGGGCACTACTGCTGTGGGCATTGTGTTAGAGGCACTACTACTGTGGGCATTGTGTATAAGGGGCACACATGGGCATTGCGTAAAAGGGGAGTTGCGTTGTGTGTCATATATGAATAAGGGACACTGTGGTGTATTGTGAATTGGGTGTATCAAGATTGTGCTACTGTGTGGCATAATTTGAATTGGGAATACTATTGTGTGACCACGCCCCTTTTTTCAGCAGTCGCCTATGGCTCGCGATGTCACTTTTTTAAAGAAAATTCCGAGGTGGAGGGAGGGGGGGGGGTGAGTTCCATCACTTCTCTAAGACCACCTTAAACACTGGTCCAAATTATATACAGTGCGCAGTTAAACTCAGAAAGTCCCACTGGCATTGTGTAGGCTGTGTTCTATTGCCACATTCACTTGCCAATAGCTTTTTGCAAGGTACAGTGTGGTGGGTATGACAGATATCCATAATGCTTACAGGACTTTTCTGTATGAAGCAATGGGTACCATTGTTATATATGAAGCAAATATGTAATTACGATAATCAACACAATATCTGATCCTTCCTCCCCTTTACAAACACCAGCCGGGCTGCCCAAGTGCAGTAAATCTCTTGAATAATTTGATCAACTAATATTTCTTTAATAATTGTCATCGCAATGCCATGCATCCCATGAAGAATGGGTCACACTCTTTCCCTGACGGGCAACTTTACATGTAGATACAGTGTTGCAGCAGCTTGTTCCACTAAGAATCTATAAACCACAAACAGGTATCTCAATAAAAATTTTATCCATTTGGTTATCAAATAAAAACACTATAACCCATTTTTTTCAGGGTTTCAGCTAGACGAGAGTCAGTAATTGAATCTATAGTCTGTTAGCATGTTTGTAAGGCAGAGATACTTGCTGAAAGACAGAGGTAACCCATCTTTAACTAATACTTGGGAAGTAAATGGGGAAGTGAGAACTGTCTGTGTTGCATCCAGGCTTTAGGATAGTCATGACCTTGTCCTTTACACAGAGGTTTGTGCCGAGTGAAAAGCAGATACTTGAACTGGATTTGAGAAACATGCTTGGCAGATTTTCAAGACGGAGCCTAGTGAAAGCATGTATTTATAAGCATTCAGTGCAGCAGGTCCAAGACTATATAAATCCAGTCCAAGCTGTGAAGATTCAATCCCATGAATAAGAACAGGGAATGTAAGTGTGATATTCATTTTGAGAGAAAAAGTGAACTGTAAGTAACCTTATAGTTGAGAGATCAAGGGCAAAATTTACTAAGCGGTGGAAGACGATAAGAATGGCCATGAATCCACAGCGGTTTCCTGCTCAAAAGCACAGTATTTACTAAATGTCATGTTGACCATCTAAACTGAACCCGCTGTCAATCCTCATTGGTTTCCAAATACCATAGTCCCGCAAAAACATAATAGTTTTTTAGCGCACTGTTTTGTTTTTAATAGAATAATGTAAAAAAAAAAAAATCAACCATAACTAGCTCTTCAGCCTAGGCTGGTAATGTATAAATATTGTTGAATGTTAGAATTGTTTTTTTTATGGCACACAACTGATTCCCTATATTAATAGCTGCTAGGGCATGCTGGCACTTGGAAAACAACAAGTGTCAGCATGCCTTGGCATACACAATAGGGCCCACCGGGACCTGCAGTGCATCTGTAAGTGCAATAAAGGATGGTTGACGGAAGCCGGGTCCGGTAAACAGGGAAACAAATAAGGCAAAGGGTACGGGAAGAGGAGAGTAACTTATCTTCTAGTGTCCCATCTTCCTTCCTGCCACTAGACTCCAATTTCAGCCCACAGATCGTTACTTTGAATTCCATAGACACCATATACTGTGTTTGACTGAACTCTGAGGGGTAATCCAGTTTGGGTGAGATTGCAATCTCACGTGAGTTTAGGAATGTTTTTCATCTCGCAAATTTACTAAAGTCAAACTCGAGTGAGTTTGGAAGAGAGTTCTCTCTTTTCACTGTTAAAACTCGTGTGAGATAGCAAACTCGAAAAAACTCACCATCTACCAAACTAGGAAGTACTTTACATGCAAAAAGATGCAACTCGGGAATTTACTAAGATTCGAGTTTTCAATCTCGGGTGAGATTGTAGCAATCTCACTGATAAATTGAAGTTTCAAATAGACCACCTCCTGAGCTGCGAGTTTGCCAGAAACATACACAGATCAATGTGATTTGTGTATGTTTCTGCATATATACCTAATGTAAAGTGTTTTGATAAAAAAAAAATTATGTAGGGCCCCCCCAAAAGCCATAACCAGCCCTGGACTAGTCAACCAGTCCTGGTTCCAAAAATTACAGGGAACACAACAAGTAGGGTTCCACAGTAATTTAGGAACCAGGACCAGGCTGCAAGGCCAGTGCTGGTTTTAAATATAGGGGGAAAAAAATTGCATAGGGGTCCCCCTGTATTTAAAACCAGCACAGGACCCAAACCGACCGGTGTGTAATGCCACAGCCAGGAGACCCTATTACCAGGTCTCCAGGGCCAAAGCATTCTCACCCTAAGCCGTGGATCTCAGAAGAGATGGGGACCCCCTTTCCCGAAACCCCAGGCTGACGGTACGTGGGTAAGAAAGTGTTAAATCAAAGTAAACTATTGTATTTTACAAGAAAAAAAGAGAAAGGGCGCTATACTATACAGAATAAAAATATATTAAAATACCCAAAGTGTATACAACACAAACTGAATGTACAAAAAATCATCAGTTAATGTAGCAATAAAGCTACTTCAATGATCAGTCCCAGATGTCAACACAAAGAGTAAATCTCCCTTTCTTTTCCCGGAGAATGAAATTATTGAGTCCTTTATTGGTCTTTCAATGATTTTGTAGATGTCATAGATCCTGTTTTCAGGGTTTGCAATGATTCCTTGTAATGTTGCTGAAAAATACCCTTCCACCAAGAATACACCAAAAAAAGGCCCAACGGCAACTATCAGTAGTTGAATTAAACACTTCAATCGGAATAAAATAGAGCAATGTTTATTCAATAAAATTAGTGAATATGATGAGCTTACATCAAACACTAGTCAAAATATGATGGAGACCCGTTCACAGGTGTTTAAGTTACCATGAAATCTACAACTTTGCGCTTTAAGTTTCCTAAAATCACAGGATAAAACTTAGATGGTAGAGATATCAATGGTTCATTTATAGGCCTAAAATCTAGTTGAGGAACAGGATTTTTCAAAAAGTGTCTTTGGACAGTCAGATTACAAACAAACTTATTCAAATCTATGAATAAATTAAATTTGTCAACATGTAGGTCAGGTGCGAATTTGAGCCCCTTTTCTAGTAGTGAAATCTGTGGCGAAGAAAGTTTCTTCTGGAAAATGTTGATGATGCTATTTGGGCATTCTTGTACTGATGAAAGCTTGCCCGTCTTTTTTGGGGGGAGTTTCCTCCCTCCTCTCTTTCCTCTCCTCCTAATCTCAATCCCCTTTTGACCCCTTGAGGAGAATCTAGCCTCACAAAGAGGTCAGGTGCGAATTTGAGCCCCTTTTCTAGTAGTGAAATCTGTGGGCCAAGGAGAGATTCATCCAATCAATCACCCAGGTTCAGAAAAGATTACGATAGATATCCAGTACAGGTCAATAGATTTGACCCATTAAGATCTCCTTCCCCTAATGAACACAGACCACATTTTTAGGTGGAAAGAAGGGAGTAAAATTCCCGAATACACAGAGGAAAGAAGAACTCTTTGTGAGGTAATTATGGTGGAACCCTACCCGTAATTTTAGGAACCAGGACTGGCTGATAAGTCCGGGGCTGGTTATGCTTTTGTGGGGGGACCCTATGTAATTTTTTAAAAATAATTTAACACAAGCAGCCTTCACATATCTCACTGATATGTGCAGGCTGCTTGTTCGGGTGAGTTTTGCAGAGAGAAAACACTGCAATCTCGGGTGAGTAATCTCATCTAAACTCGCAACTAGGGGAAGAAATCTCGATCTACTTCACCATTGGAAAACTCTCTATCAGCTAAACTCACTTCTTAGTAAATTTGCAAGTTGAAACACGGAAAACTCACCAGAGTTTCGGCGATGCAAAGAATGTTTAAAAAAAAAAAAAGAACTCGACCAAACACGATTCTTAGTAAATTTACCCCTGAGACTCCATCTTGAATCTGTACTCTTTGAATTGGGTATTCAAAATTTCAAGTGCAGTGCAATGAAAGTAAATGACTCATCTGGTTTCTGTACAAGGAAGATATTGGATTAAATTACCAAACTCCTTTGTCTATTCATAACTGTCAAAGGAATTACTTTTTCCAGATCAAAATGCTTTGCATGGTCTTCAAGAAGACCTGTGGTAAAAAAAATCATATGAAAGAAGAGCCCAAGTGTCTTTAGTGGAATCAAATTACAGATTCTAGAAGATAAGATCCTGTCTGGTACAGTAGCCAGTAATGCTGAATGTTTTCTTCTGCTCCCTGGAAGACAGATGGCAGACTGTCCAAACCTATCTGCTTCTCTTCTGACCCCTTTTAGGAACAGAGAGATGACATCAAAATGACTTACCCCTCATGCCACTTAACATAGGACACTTAGGTCAAGGGCCATTAAGTGGCAAGAAAGAATTATTGCCTTCCATGGCCTATTAAATGTTTTAACCTAGCTCTTGGCCAAATAAGACCACACTTGAGAATGGAAGGAATTGTAGAGTCTTCTTAGCCACATTCCAGGATTTGAGCAACATTGTTCATCAAGCAGAAACTGCTGATGCCGAAATTTTTGCCCAAGCCTAAGAAGCAAGCAAAGCTGTGCTACCCAGATACTCCAGGGCATCTGAAGCATGCACCAAGAAGGTACTGTAGACTCTTGGCACTGTTTCAGCCCGATGTCACTAGCACATGATCTCCTGTCTCCTCTGCTCTTAGCAGTGTCCTGCAGTCAGCTGCAGCAAAGATCACTTGTCTCCTTCTGTCTCCTCTGCTCTTACCAGTGTTCTCCATTCATTGTTACTATGTATTAGCCTTCTTATATGTCCCTTTATATCAGAAACATTTAAAATTAGGGAGAGTAATTTTTTTTTATTTTTATCCCTAATATATTTCATCCCCCACAATACCCAACACATACCAATCACCACTCACTAATTCCAATATGTCAACTGTGCAGCAAAAGAGTGCAAGCACCACATCAATCACAAGGCTCTATTTGCAAGGTAATTTGCATATATGCAAATTATCTTGCCCACAATGCATCTTGTTTGTTATTGATGCCCTCTTTTCCTGTGTAGTTGACATATAGAAATTAATATACAGTGCTTTTCATGTAGTAAGTGTTATAACTGAAAAAAAAAAAAAATATATATATATATATATATATATATATATATATTTTGTCTCCCTATTTCTACAGGCTTGTAAATTGAACTAGTGTAATAAATTTATGTTTGCCTCATTATGGGGGACTGGCTATGATCTTTTTAGGTGGTGGCTAACCCCGTGTTGGGAATAAGATATGATTCATATGGACTGTCTTCATTCTTATGTGGGAAGATATGAAAGATCTATCATCCCAGTAAATTAATGGTGGATTGAAGGTATCAGTTGTTAAAAAGCGTAATGCAGTATAGATAGCCCAATTTGAATATATGTAAATTATGTTACCCATAATGCATTTTGTTTGTTTTTGATTCAATGTCTTTAAGCTTTTCCTGTTTTTTTTGCATAAATAAATTTATATATAGTGGTTTGCAATGGAGTAAGTTCTATAAAAGATATATATTTTACAAAGAGAAATAAAAATTATACTCTCCCTATTTCTTCACGTGTGAATTAAACTATTCCCAGTGTGTATTTTTTTTTTTTTAGTAGAAGCAGTCATTGGAGGGGGGCGCCAGTCCCTTAGTTTGCCAGGGGCGCTCGGACCCCTAGATACACCCCTGTTATATATATATATATATATATATATATATATATAGTGTATATTGTTTATATGTTGTTATACTATGCTTCCATATTATGGACTTCTATGGGCTACACCATCAGAAGAGTAATGGTTGGCCCCAACTTGCCGTGCCTATGAGAAACATATAGGTACAAGCACAAAAGGACCTCAATGTGGGGGAGAACTTGTCATTACTGGGGGTTTAAGAGCCCCAGTGTGCGGGACAATTGAGTCCGTTATGCTAGCATGTGCTGAGGGAGTGAGGGCATAAAAGGCACAGAGCTGTGGACAGTTAGCATTATCCATGCAGTGGTAAGCAGAAACACTAAGTACCTATTTGAAGACCCAGCTCAGCAATCCGCAGAGAAACACAGTACAAAGACAGCTAAAGTACCACTACAAGTTATTTCCCAATTAAGTCTCCGGACCACTCCCCTCTTCTTTAAAAATAAGATTGAAAGGAAGAGGAGTGCAATGTAAATCCAGCTATCCAATCTCTCTAAACCAGACAGGAATAAACGGAGAGAAGTATACAGTAGTTTCTGAGAAAATTAGCATACCCGGGCAACGTTGTGCACCATCCGAGTGATCACTCTGAATAGACTCATTGAACTTGCTTAATAGTAAATTGTTAATAGTTGTCAGGATGCGGCCTGGAATCGGCAGCTACTCACCCCAATATGTCTTCGTGCCCCGAGGCATGTGGATGGCAGGCCTAGGAGCGGTTGCAGCTGAGTATTATACCCGGGGTCTCCTAAATCCTCATGTGCACATCTTGGTTCCATTAGCATGTACATGGGCATCGCCATGTTGGTTCGAGTCATCTGACTAGTATCCACTGGTAGCCTGCAGTCGGTCAGCTGCTGCTTTTGGCCAATGACCAGCTACCTAAGGGTATTTAAGCTTAGTCTTTGGAACAGGAAGTTGCCTGTACAACTTCGCTTCTCCAGTGATCATTTGTTGATACTGCGTCCTAGGCTCAACACTGTCCTCCAGTGTTCTCCATCAAGTTGCTAACTCTTGTGTTCTTTCTCAGTCAGCGTCTGGATTCCCAGTTACTCCGTTGTTCTGCGACTGGTCCATTGGTGCTGTTTCTATCGCTATTCAGTGTCTTATATCAAGTGCTGATTACCATCTCTATTCAGCATCTCATATCAAATGCTGATTACCATCGCAATTCAGCGTCTCAAATCAAGTGCTGACTACCATTGCTATTCAGCATCTCATATCAAGTGCTGACTACCATTGCTATTCAGCGTCTCATATCAAGTACTGATTACCATCGCTATTCAGCATCTCATATCTAGTGCTTATATAGTCCTCTCATATCTATCTCTGTGTTTTCTCCAGGTACCTGCCCCATGGGCCGTGACCTGTTCACATGGTGCAGCAAAACCCATATCCTGCTTGGAAGGGCCACCGGTGAATACCATCAGGTGGACTAAACTCCTTGGGGTAGGTCTCGCCAACACCTGGGAGAGACGTATGAAGAGGACATGTATATTGCCCTCCCATTTTTTGTCAACCACTGCCCTTAGCCCTCTGGTCTTAGTTCCTGCAGTTGAAGCCATTAAACATCCGGGCTTGACAATAGTTAACTGGCCAGTAGGATTTAGTTATAGTTAATCAGAAAAATTGCCAATTGCTAAGTGAAGTGTAAATTGATATAAAGTTGATATTGCATGTCTGTTCTACTTACCTTTTCCCTTTTAGTGTTCAGGTCAAATCCTATGATCTTCGTGGATCCAGAATTCCTGTAAAATAAAATTTTCATTTTATTGCTGTTGTACGAAACACATTGAGATTGTACATTGGCAAATTTAAATGTTATCGGTGTATTAGCAAAAGTGAAGGGTTTGTTAAAATAAATCTATTACAGTCGAATCGACGTTGTATCCCATCATTGCCTCATCCTTACCTCTCTGGAACCAGGATCGGAAAAGAACCTCCAGCTACTCAGCTGATGCCAGTTACAAGTAAGACGGTATTCACAAAAACATAGAAAATGTTATTAATAACGCATTCTATAATAATGTATAGCTGAAAGGTTAATAGCCACAGTGTCAAAAGTGCACAGTTTAGAAAATGAGTAAAAAGCCCATAGACTCCAATAAGGCGAGTATATTGTTCGGACATTCCCCTTAAGTCCAGGCGTACAAAATATGTAGCAGCAAGATGTTACCATTCCGTGGTAATTCCAAATAGCTCCTTTAGCATCCAAGGAGCAGAATCAGGCTGCAGATAAAGCCACACGATGTGTAAGTGGTGTTTGTAGCTTCCGAGGAACAGATAAATGATCTGAAGGGAAGATCACACGGTCTTTGGTTCACGCTGAAAATTGTAGTCCAAAGTGGGGCTCTAAGTCAGTCAATGTCTCACCGAAGTAGTAAGAGTCGCAGTATAAGGGCTTAGAGGGCTCAATGTGTTTCTCTGGGCTGTATTGATCCAGCTTTGTCAGGAGCATAAACTGGTGTCCTGATAAGGGATCTTAAATACCCTGCTGATAATTAAAAAAACTTCGGCACCTGGTCTATTTAATAGAAACCATCCAAGAAAAAACAGGCAATCTTACTTGAACCCACTTTTCATGTAATATCATTTAGAGAAAGACATAAAATATATACAAATGTTATTAATAAGATTAAAATAAATACCTATTCATGCTGGCAGTATCCGGAATGGAGTATATTTGTCTGCCATCTCGATCACATGATCATCTCCAGTCATGTGATCAGGCAGTGCTCCCCATATAGTGTCGGCATAAGACACACATCCAATAGGTTGGATAGTTTGAAGTTCTGATCTCGTGATCTACATTGGTCACGTTACGGGATCAACCAATCCTGATTAAGTGAGTAATAAATAAACAAATACAAATAAACAAGGACATAGTAAACATCTCTATCAGGTTTATAAAGACCATTCTAACAATTAGAATAACGAAATTGTAACATCTAATGAGAAGGCTATAAATATGCAACAAGGATCACCTATCCAGGGAAATAATAATAGTACCATGTAATAGATCAACAAGCAACATATAATTTATGTCAACAGTCATATATCATATCACTAATCAGAAATGGACAATTTATAACATATCACAAAGACATAATGAAAACAAAACACATATAACCATAGCAATGAAGGCCATCAGGAGTTATTAATACATTATAAAAATCTAACTAACTAAAGAGTTTAATTCAAAAGTTTTGTTCAAACCATTAGGATGCAGGGAATTAAACCTCAGCATCAAATATACTTCTCTACTGCATAATTTATTGAAACGGTTGCCACCTCTGGCAGTGGGGAGAATCGTATCAAGGCCTTCGATCCTCAGGCAAGATGGATTCCCTTCATGTTTAATATTACAATGTCTAGGAACACTATGTAGAGGGCTTTTGTGTAGAATATTCCTTTGATGTTCCATGAAGCAAACCCTTAAGAACCTAGTGGTATGCCCTACATAAAAATGTCCGCAATCACAGGTAAGGACATAAATCATATATTTGGAGTCACAATTCATTAAAGAGGTCAACTTATATTTATTTATTGTTGGTTAATGATAAAGTAACTTCTGTGGTTTCCTAGCCATATGGGAACACATGATACACTTGGATTTACCACATATGAAAAACCCAGGTGGTCTACTAGTTAGCCAATCTGTGTTCGTCAGTTTGTTAGTAACCCTGATGTTAGTTAGATGACTGGAAGCCAGAATTGTTTGTGGGATCGATTCTTCCTAAACATAACCAAGGGTTTTGAAGGCAAAACCTCACAAAGTATGTTGTCCTATCTCAAGATCCTAAAATTGCATGAAAGAATGTCTCTAATCTCCTGAAAACCATTGTTATACTTGCACATAAAGGCCAGTCCCCTGTTATCCATATTATTGCGATCACAATATCTAGATGATGTTTTAGTTTGAAGGAGGTTATGTCTATCGATGAGAGAAGCCTCCCTATATGTCTTCTCTAACAGGGTTTCAGGATAACCACGTGATTTAAAAGATTCCAGCATATCTCTGGCTTGTTGGACAAACATCTCATGGGTCACAGTTGCGGCGAAGGCGCATAAACTGGACTTTAGGTATATTGCGCTTCCATGGCGCATAATGAGCACTTTTGTAATGTAAATACGCATTGGTATCCACAGGCTTCATGAAATTAGAGGTCAATATCCTATTATCCACAGCCTCAAGGGTCCCATCCAGAAAGTCAACCCTAGATGTATCATAAGTGAAGGCGAAATGTAAATTATAAGGATTAGCATTGATAAAAGTAACAAAGGAGGTAGCAGAAGACAGTTCCCCATCCCAAACCAAAAAAAGATCATCTATATATAACAGCCATAGAAAACCAGGTTTGCCTCCCAGTCGCCTCCCCAAACATGGGCATTCTCGAAGTTGCCCATGTATAGGTTAGCATAACTGGGTGCAAACCTGGTCCCCATGGCCATTCCCATCACCTGTAAATAATAATTAGCAAGAAAAAGAGTAATTATAGGAAAGAATAAAGGATATGCATTGAACCAAAAAATCCCTATGTTCCACTCTAAGGTCATCATCCAACAAAAGGCATTTGGTAATTACCTCTAAACCTTTATGGTAAGGAATATTGGAATCTAAATATGTCAAATCCAAGGTTAAAAAAGCATAAGTAGATTGCTACTCAATAGAGTTTATGCGATTAAAAAAATGGGCTGTATCTGTGAGGTGTGAAAAACAGGGTTGGAGAAAAGAATCGATATAAAAAGAAAGATTAGAAGTAAGACAATTAACACCCAAAATAATAGGACGCCCAGGAGGTGAAGTGAGGCATTTGTGAATTTTGGGAAGAAAATAAAAAGTGGGAGTGGTGGGAAAATGAGGAAGCAGAAATCTATATTCCTTTCTGGATATGACTCCAGAAGCAACAGCCAATTACAAGAGATGTTTAAGTTCTGCAAGATAGATGTCAGGATCTTTAGACAGAACTGAATAAAAGGCAGTGTCTCCAAGTTGTTTAAGGGATTCGGCGACTTTAATTCACATTTCTCTTGTTACGATAAATTGGAGGTATATTTTGTACTTACCTTTTTCTGCATATATAATGTTTTAAAGTTCTCTAAAGTAGTTTTGTAAAAGGATTCAATACTACTACTCTTTGCACTGATAGGGAAGAATTCTGACTTCAACTTGAATCGGTCACTATTTTTACCCAACTCAAAAAGACTTAAGTTCTCAAACTTCCCCCTCCCAAACCAAAACATCTGACAAATTACAGTTTGGACTTGGTCTTCTGGAGCTCTTATAATGAATGTAGCTTCTAGGATGTTTCTGCAGACACTGTGAAAGCCTACTAGTGAAGAAGTTCATGAGGAGGTATGGAACATCCCACTCTCACAGAAACTAGTCTCATGTTTTCGGACATCCCTAGGGATAGCCCCTTCTGCCAAACTTAGGACCTCATTCAGAGTCGGCCAAAGAAGCCTTCATGCTACCTGGGCACTTTACCTAAAATGAGGTGCTGCTGGCAGGCATATGGTTGTGGCACAGGAGCATGGGCAAGATTGTCAGATTTAAAACGCACATGGTCATCTGCTCCCACTATACCCCAATGTGTGACATTGTCCCCCTATGGGATGGAAAAGAAATATATATATTCACATAGCCCTATGTGCTATACATTTATTACTATGTAAGGCGCTGCGCAACACTTGTGGCGCCATATAAATAAAGGATAATAATAATAATAATTAGTATTTTTGAATTCCAGAAAAATAAATCAATTTAATGAAGGAAAACTATAGAAAACATTCATTTGTTAAGACTTTTTCATGTGCCAACTTTGAAGTTGTATATGTATTTATGTTTCCTAGTATCTGTATTTACATTTCCATAAATAATGGATCATGGCTTCAGCTTTATAATTTTCTTGAATTAAAGCAAAACATTTATTTATTTCACACTCCAAGCTACTCAGGGAAAGTATGTAGATATTTTTTCATAACCTTGGGTGACACAAACAAAACTGAAATTCCAAGTGAGAAGCTCAGACCAGTCCACATATTTCTCTGTACACTGGAATGCCGAGGTCTTGTACTGAATTTAAATCTGGGCTTCCTTCTGTTGCTGTTTTTAAAGGAAAAAATACACCATTTAATTTACTCGTGCGTACATAACTGCTAAGTACAAACAGATGCAATCTTTCTAGAATTTGCATCTTAAAACCCAATCTACAAAAGAAGAGTTGCTTTCATTTTACTGTCTTTTGCAATCGCTAGAGGTCATTTGCGAAAAGCAAAACGATCACTGTGCAGTGTAAATGCAAGTGCAGCTTTCAACGTGTATTGTGCCCAATTTACTGTACCTAAGTCCTATAAGATTTCCTCTAAGTTATGCAGTTTATTTGGCATATTTCCCTACAGTCACACAACGTCTGGGAGATTCATGAGTAGGCCAGCTTCTCAGATCCCCACTTCCCTGGCGAGGTCTGGGATCAAGGGGCATGATGTACTGCCCCACTGCAGAATACAAATATTGATTTGGAGATGTACCATGTACGCAATGCCAATTTTTAAGCATATCAAGCGATTGTTTGCCATTGTACATGAATGTCAGCTGTACTGCGCACACACTGTGGGCAGAATTCAATTGATTACGCGGACTGGATCTCCCGTCTAAAGTGACAGGAGATCGCGGGCCGCTATTCAATTGCTGCCGTTTTTCGCGCTGATCGCGCCCATAGAGGTCAGGTTTAGCCATGTAAAGCAGCTAAACCCGACCAAAGTGCTGGGCGCGACCGTGAAAAGTGATGTGTGGGCGCCCAAACAGGTCACTTTTCGCACATTTCAGCTCTCATCCCCCTGGGGCTGCAAGCTGAAATGTAGTGCTGGCAGCTGATCGCGCCCGACAGGAGCAAAAATTGAATAGCTCCATCGGGCGCGATAGGGGCTGGAAACAATTGAATTCCGCCCAGTGATTGATTTGTGATTATACCCAAACAGAGGATCCATTCACAAAGTAAATGACAGGAAGTCACTGTTTGGAAAGGTAACAGGGGCGGCTAGGCAAACGATGGTGTGTCTGATTGTTTAAACGGCAATTCATGAATTAGGTATTGCGATCTCTGTTGCTGCCTGATCTGCATCGAAGTTACCGATGTTTACGCTGTTGTACGTCGTCGGACGGATATGAGGAGGCAGCAGTGGGCAACCCTATGCTCGGCTGTGCTTTGGAACTATTAGCATATTTTAGCAACTGTATACCCTCCAACATTTTACAGTAAGAACCCGGTACATGGGGCATGGCCACAGGTAAAGGGGCGTGATCACAGATAAATGGGCGTGTCCACGGAGGCTGGAAGCATCTGGCACTGGCTGGTTTAAAACTTGCAGTATAAGTGTTATACTGCAAGTTCTGTATACCAGCGCTGGCGACGGTCAGGCAGACTTTAGAGAAACACAGAGAAGAGCCGGCTGTCACTCAGCAGTGCTGCAGGAGTCCTGTGTCCCAGCAGCGCTGCTTAAGAAATCGGGAGATTTTACCAATCCAGTACAAAACGGTACAGCCTCAGTTTAATAAAACTAAAGCTACTTTAATAAAACCGTACTTTCCTAATTTCCCAAAATGTCCAGGAGCCTCTCAAACTTCGGGTTAATCTCCCAGAATATCTGGGAGATTCACGAATTTTGAGGGATTCTCGCAGATTCCTGAGAGAGTAGGACAGTTTTCCTGGGTGGAGTGCATTGAGACGTGGCTTTGTAGAGCATGATGAAGTGATTGTGACCATATGCCCCCCCCCCAACCACCCGGACTCTGCAGCTCACAAAGTTTGGCATCTACAGGATTCTCATGAAGATTATGTGCCTGATTCCAAGTTAGACACATGTGCCAATGCTTTTGTCGTTGAATGCAATCGCAGACTGTGCATATGCCACCATGCAAACGCACACAGGCAGAGATTGAAAGAGCAGATGGTTTGATCCGTGCATTGATGGATCACTGTTTCCATGAAATGGGCATTGTGATTGCATGGAACTGATCCGTGCCATGGGAGTGTAGCCAAATTCCATGCTCTTTTGGGCCGTTCAGATGCAATTGGCAGATCTTTTGCATAAAGCATGGGGTGGATGCAAGTGTCGATACTAATACTAATGCCTGTGGCTGAGGATGGAAATACAATGGGTGGTCCAGTCATCCTCAGAAAGAAAGATGGATAAATGCCATAGACGTACAGATACTCACATTACCATTACATAGTAGGCAGGCTGCCACGGCCTAACGGAAAAGTGTCCACAGATGCCTCCGATCCAGAATCAGTCCCTTTGTGTTAAAACTAGGCAAATATGAATAAAAGGGCTTGGTGGTTGGTTCAAATGAGCCCAGAGAGCTACCGGTGGTTTCCTGTGGGTACTCCGCTGTTATTCCACATACTGGAAAATCAATTGGCTACTGGCAAAAATAGATCCTGTTGTGCATGTTGTTGTTGTTTTTCTCCAAATAATGTTATCCTAGCTGGTGTCCATCCAGCCTATATAAGCCTTATCGGTTGTGGTTTACGAACTAACCTTTGTTACATGCGTATTAATGGCTAACATGTACCATGATTACATAATCATTTCGCACAAATTTGTAGCATTACGGTATTGGGGCATTTAGCAACAGAAATGTTGTATACAGTCATGCTAAATGCAATCCGTCATCTTTCTAAACATACCAGAGTCTATGATATGAGGGAAAATACACACTGGCTGGGACGCCTGAAGCTCAGAGGAAGTTTGGACAGATGTCAATTTCTGTAAACATTTTTAATTGAGCTTTCTCGTGCCCAGGGCAGTTCCCTTTCTTAAAAGTCCATGATTTATTTCTTAAAGCAAACCTTTGTATACTTCAAACTCCTGCAGACAGTGAGCTACAGATATACAACTGTGAATGGACACCCACAGTTTTGCATGCTGGAATTAGACCGGCATCTATGCAATAATTGAGAAGAGAGACCCCTTGACCAGGCAGCACAGACGGTGTAATGGTTAGCATTACTGCCTCACAGCGCTGAGGTTGTGGGTTTGATTCCCACCACCGCACTACTACCTGTGTGGCGTTTGTATATTCTCCCTGTGCTTCCATGGGTTTCCTCCCACTCTTCAAAAATACACTGGTAGGTTACTTGGCTCCCAACAAAAAAATTAACCCTAGAGTGGATAAGTGAGCATATGTGGTGGGGAACATAGATTGCAAGCTCCACTGTGGCAGGGACTGATGTGAATGGTCAAATATCCTCTCTAAAAATCTGTGGAATATGTGTGCACTACATAAATAACTGGTAATAATAGTAATAATTCACCTGGGCCCAGGGCTGAAAGTGGTCCTAGGGAGGTGGTGGAACTCATCTCTACCGTCACCTACTCCCCCCGCCCCCACCCCCGCCACACACACAAACACACACGCACTGTTGTGTATAGGAAACAGTAAAGTGAATGGCTGGGGTCCACCTAGGCACTATATCATCAGTGTTATTTTTCTGCCGTGTCTCTGAGTTTTTTCATGGGGTCCCCACAAACTAGTCTATGTTACTTAGATTCCCAATGTTTTTTTGCAACCCCTATATATTGCCTTTGCTTGTTTGCTTGATCCTTTCCTTACCTATATGCTGGTTTCTCTGAAATAAGGGACCTCTGAAGAAATTGAACCTCCCTAGGCAGACAGTGAGTGGATCTCTGTGTGTGGGACTTCAGTGCAGGGACTTGGTGGAGGTGGAACTAGTTCCACCTGCCATTAGAGGTGACGGAACTTAGTTCCACCCCGTTCCTGCCCACTTTAACCTTTGCCTGGACCAATATACTGTACTTGTTATATATAATCTACCAAGGCGTTGATGCCCCTAAACCCTTCATATAACATTTTACATACAATGCATCCTTTGAAATAAAGACACAATCCCTGTGTATCATAAAATAAAGTCACAGCTTTTACATTTACATGATATTTGTTCTCAAAAGCGTTATGTATAAAGCAAAACAATCCAGAAAAAATAGGGGTGATTTACAGTTGAATATAAAAAGCTTCCCATTTGCATATATGCACAAATATGTGCCTACACACTTACTTTTCCACCTCTGTATTTGGAGCAAATATAGAGGAATCATCATCATCATCTAATCCAAAACTTTACAAAAATAAGGTGCATCTCACAGGGATATGCTTCCCATGATTCCTCACGCCCATACGGTACTGCACTATATGAATGTTCCTGATCAGGTTCCCAATGTGCAATTGGGGGATACATGCAGCACAAAATATTGGTAAAAGTGTCCCTGCACAGTGCAACAAATGCTGCTTGATTTAAATCACAACCAAAATTAGAGATGTGCGGGTGCGGCTCTCAGAGAACCATACAAAAAAAACCTAAAAAGCATATCTCTACCCAAAATATGAGGCTGAAAAACTAAACGATCCCCCAAGTACACCAAGCTATTTTACTAGCATTGAAGCTGATATAAGCTATACTTACTTATAGATAATAGAATGTTTACATTTTGTAGTAATATATGTGTGTAACAGAAACTCCAAGAGGAAACATACCGAGTAAGCGAGAGGGAAATTAAACCCCCAAGGCAGGGTGGGCCTTTGAAAGCCACAAAAACACCCAGAGAGTACTTGGTTAAACTGTTGTTGCTGGGCAAAATTTAGATTTATTTGTAATGTAGGGATAGGCAATACTTGAAGAGGGGTTGGCCCAGGAGTAGTTATTTAAGAAGTGGAAAGAGGAAATTGGCCTCTTTCTACAGAGAAAAGTCCTCCCACCCAGCCCCTACAGCAGGAAAGTATTTCCAGAAGATGACAATCCCAGATCTGGGTACCCTTACTCTGTATGCATTGTACCCACTCCACCCCACAAGCCATTGGGATATCATACACAACCTTGCTAATCAGACTCAAAAAGAAATCCCCAATAAATTGCCTGTTAATGGGTGCCAATACCCTGCTAATGCACAGGTCCTTGAATTTATCATGGATTATATGTGTTAATGCCTGTTAACATGTGTTAACGCCCGTTAACATGTTAATTTGAAATTGAAAATGGTCTCGGGTGAAAAAGGCACTGGAATTGAATAGCCTGAGGCTACTACCCTTTTTAACCCCTGTTAAATTAATGGAGCTCATTGAATTCCTCACTTAATTGAGTTCTTCAATTGGGAGGGCTGAGAGGGAAGGGGGGCTGAGTTGAAGTAACCTGGACTATCTGGGGGCTTAAGCCTGTGATAAATCTGATATTAAGCTATCGACATATAGACTACATTTTGTCACAAGATGGATGATCTGTGCCTGTAAAGTTATTCATAACATTAATGCTAAATATTATAAAGGAATGATTTTCTTAATAACCTTTGAGTTTCAGCAACCTTGGAATGTGCAGATAGTTTCAGACTAGATAATGTTATGAATAGACTGTGTATTCTAAACTCCCTAACAGTTCACTACCTCGTGTATAGATAATAATGTAATGAATACTGGCAATGACTGCTGTATTAACCACTTAACTGACGATTTTTTTTCCAGAAACTGCTCTAAAATTGTTGTTGTTTTTCTGAGTGAATTTGGTAAGGAACATCCATTTTAACTTATCCAAAATGGTTTCATAAAAAAAAATAATTATATTTTTTTTGAAGATTTGTAAAAAAAAATAATAATCGTTTTTTAAAATAACTGAACATCGGAACCTCCATCAGAACATAAGAAACATCGGGAACATTGCGACCATTACAACATTCAATTAGAGACCGGATACAGGAACCAGGTATGTCAGGGGCATTAGGGGGGAGGTTAAACCTACTTTTCCCCAGCGGCTGCTCAGTTCTGCAGGTGCTGGGTAGGGGGGTCCTGCTTTGCTGATGGATTAGCAGTGATCGGCAGCACAGCAGACAGAGGGGGAGAGGGTGCTGGTAAGCAGACGGACCGGAAGGTCCCTCTGAGACTAGCAGCTGCGGAAAGATTCTCTTCCTGCAGCCACCTCATGTTTATCTGTCTGGATGAAATTTTACATCCAGTACAGATAAAGAACTGCCTGGTGTGGACAGAAAATTACGTCCATGCCAGGCAAGTGGTTAGGATGTAGTGTTAAAATATTAATATGTTGCAATGTGAGAACACTATGCTTTATATTATTGTATGACACGTAATTATAGTCAGAGGAATCTGAATACAGACTTGCTTGGTTCCAGTCTTTTTTTCCTCACAATCAGTGCTCGTTTAACAAAGGGATATCTCAAGAAGGGTCTGACACACATAATGAGCTCTGCCCGGTGCAAGGCAGTTGAAGATACTGATAAACATCTATCAAACTTGGAGGTTCCCATACCGAGATGCCCTGTGTTTATCCAAGGGCGGACACATCGGGAGTGACTGGGACAGTGGATTCTAACTTTAACCCAGGGATCAGTAGTTTTCTGCTCAAGTTTGACTGCACTGTTTTGGGGAACTCCTGTGTCTGCCTAGGGATTCAGGTATGGATATCTATGTGTCTCAGACTCTTGTTTTTGTGTTTTTGTTTTAGGTTTTGAATTGGTGTTTTATGAAATGACATGTCTAATGAATCTTTAAAAATGTATACAGACTATAATCCTTATAGATTTAAATATGAGAAATGCAAATGTGTTATTGTGTTTAACAGTCTGTTAATTGGTTTCTCTGCTTAGCCTGAGTATTGTCCCTTTATACATCTTGTGATCTTTATACTTCCAGAGTGAATAGACATAGAAATACCTTTTGTTTGTTGGTAGGTTGCCATATTAATGGAGATTATCTCCAGACCATAGTAGGAGAATTTTGGAATTTGTTTATAACTACTTTGCCAGTCAATATATATCCCAAAGGTATGGTCATAGTGTGCCAAGAACTACTAAGGAGACCCACTTTAGTAACAGAAAGGATACAAAAGAATCTGCGTCTGGCTTCTTCCTCTAAGTAGGAGCTGCCTCACAGTATAGGGTTTGGTAAACCCACAGTTTAGGGTTTTGGTACACCCATAGTAAAGGTTTTGGTGAACCCACAGAATAGGGTTTTGGTAAACCCACAGAAATGGGTAATGTGGACAACAAACATCTGTCCAGCTGTAAGACCCCCATGGATATTATACGTACAGTTTTAGGTCCTGGGGCGACAGAAGGAATGGAATGGCACACTTGATCCGATTAATTTACAACAGATACTTAAGTCATATGGCCCCTGCATAAAGAGAAGCAAACTTGAAGGCAAACTTTTGAATTGGATGAAAGTGTTAAAACAGGTCTTGTTAGAGAAAGAGCCACAAGAAAGGGAATAAGAAATTAATTGTATGTACTTTAAGGATTATTTTGAAGAGACACCTGTAAGGACAGTAGGTCCAAATTGTTCAGTAAAGATTATTGTTAAAAAGAAATAGCTATGTCCCAATATAGACTGTCAAGCATGTGATGATTTGGAATTTTGGTGCTGTAAGTTGTAGAGTTTGTAGACTGAAGGTATCATATACTGAACCTGGAAAAGATACCAGAAGTTAGGATGAGGATAAGAAATACATAGATCCCTGTAAGAAAAAATATAGAAATGTGAACATCCTCAATTAAATTGTGGAGCGTGCTAAATTGTTCATGATTTTAAATGTAAAAAAAAACTATGAACGAGAATTAGTAGGTTTAAGAAGTAGCTAATGTAGAAGATACATAAATTAATGTGTATATTCAATAAATGTAAATGTGATATTAGTGAGATATTCAAATATTTGAAGGTATGACATAATTGTTCTTGTCTTAATTAACCTTTTATGTGCCTAATTCACAAGAGGCTCAGTGAATATTATTGCAAATGCTAAACAAGCAGTTTTATGTTGAGAATCGATCTGTCTATACAAGTTAGTAACATTTGCAAATCAAAATTGTTTTACTTTTTAAGTATAAGCCTTTGTTTTGTTGCAAAGGTGTTTTTTATTTTTTGCTATTGGCCATTGTTTTATTGATACTACTTTACATAAATATGTATAACTGTTGTATGGTTGTGGTATTACGGGGACATTGTAGGTAATTCTGTCCACCTCTTCCTTATCCTGTACAAGGACTTATTAAGCTATTGTTACCTACTTATATATTACCCACAATGGGCAAGATTATAACATTGAAGTATTTACAACAAGTGTTGGAATGTAATCCTTATAGTGAAGGTAACATTAATAACATGAGGATTATGAGGTTAATTTACAAAATTCTAGAGATCTGAGAATGTATAAAAAAGGATTGCCCTCATCTCAGTGAACATATAACAGAACACACAGACAAACAAGCATAGGAAGATAGCCCCCAGAGTCACAGACCTCCCAATATAACTAGTCCTAGTGTCACACAATATACTGTATCCATCTGGGGCTGCTAAAAGTGTTATTCAGTTCAAATTAATCTCACCAGAGCATTTGACCTCCTCTGTAGTCCCGGCCACTGGCCCGGATGGTCAAATGCAGTATTTACAAAAGACAAAGCCATTGCAATTTACTGTAAATAATGGTATAACATTAAAGATACAGTTTTTAGTGTCAGATGACTTCCCACCTAATTTTTTAGAGGCAGATTTATTGTCAGCCTTAAATTCCACAATAGCAAACAAAGATGGGGAAGTGACTCTAATGTCCAAGCCAGGACTTCTTGGAAGAATAGCCTTTGATACAAGTAATGCATTAACAGATCTCATTAATTTTGTTAAATCTGAAAGTCCATACCTAAATTAGATATTTGCTAAAGTCCCTGATACGTTATGGGCAATGGGCAAAATGGATGTCGGACTATTGTCCATCCAGCCTGTAGAAATTAAACTTAAGCCAAATGTACAGCCGGTCAAGATTAAACAATATCCTTTAAGACCAGATTAAGTGGCTGCAGTAACCAAACAGGTTGAAGATTGCCTGAAAGCAGGGGTACTTAGGGAATGTTGTTCCATTCAGAACTAGCGTTTTTCCCTATTAAAAGGAAGACCCCAAATCCAGATGAATCTCTCTTTTAAAAAAAATAAAAATAAATTGTTCATAAGAGATTAATAAAAGGTTTCATGTTAATACATCAATTATACCTAATCTGCACACCTGGCTGAATGGCATACTAACTACCTCATAGTTTTTTACTGCTTTTCTTTCCCTAACAAATGAAGCCGTCTGTTTAGACTAAACTGCCACAAGGGGGTGCTACAAGTACTAATGTTAAAAGATTGGCTTCTTGCCAGTGCAATCATAATCGTTATACGATATGTGGGCGATTTACTTTTATATGTTAACTTAGAGCAGGAGTGTTTACATGAAGTAATAGCATTACTGAATATTCTACAAAGTAAATGTTATAGGTATCTAAAGTAGATAGATACCTTATGAAAATAAATTGTAACTTTTGTATGATGCAATCAAGGGATCTATACAACAGGATCCCCTTGCATTAATATATGAATAAATTGAAGTTTATCATGTTGTAAAACAATATATTATCAACGCATCAGCATTAGTTTTACCTGATTAATTATAGTAGCCATTTATACTTTTTTGTCATGAGTCTAACTCACATGCTCAGGGGACCCTTGAACAATCATATGGAAACTCTTGTCTCCTAGACCCTGTAAAGTGCTGACATAGTGTTAGGATACCCTTTAACCCTTATAGTATCACATGAAGTTATAAAATCCTAAGTAGAGCTTAAAGAAAGCATTTATCTGTTTTTCGGCTTATGAAATACGAAGTAGCTTTGATGTACAAGTAATGTCACTTATAGAAGATGTACAATGGTTGAATCCTGCGTCATTGCTCCCACAAGTTTCAAAAGATGGAGAATGAAGAATAGTGATAAACAACAGTAAATTGTGACAGTGTCAAGGAGGACACTGAAAATATACACTTTACTTTTTTCGATAGTGTTATTCTTTTTCAAATGTGTTGTGTTAAATTTATATGCTAGCCATGTCAGAGCACTGTCTACAGCATTCCAGTTATCCCAAAAGCTTGTAGTGATAAAAGTGAGGGTACACTTGAGAGACTACACCCGAAGCTGAAGACAATAGACTGGTAGACCAGGTCGCACATGCTGCTGCCGTAAGTGTAACCCACTCATTTGGTAGATCCCACCCTCAAAATTGACTTAAGTACCCTCACAAAGCTCCAGGTACAAGCTCCAGAGGCTGAGAAAAGCAAAGCTAGGAGCTAAAGACAAATGGTGAGTGGGGGGAAGGTAAACGTTTATGTCTACCAAAAGCATTTTACCCAGTTATGGTGAGGTGCACTTGGGGAGTATACAATGGTGACTATAACCAACCATAATTGGATAGCTTTGGGTCTTGCACAAGCCTTTGAAACAAGGTGTCTAATATGTGCATTGAACAATCCAGGTAAGACTGTCCCAACCCCTTTGAAAAGTACTCCCCAGACTCAGTGTCCATCACAGAGGATACAAATTGATTTTATACTTCTTCCCAAATGCTCCGAATGTGATGTCCTCTTGTATGAGCCTCATCAGTCACTGGCCTGGAGGGTACACGTGTTGGAGGGCAGATGCAAAGACAATGGCCAAGGTAATTAAGATAGTTAAGAAATCATGATTAAGGCCATCTGTAGATATGGTGTACTTTGTATCAATCTTACAGAAACAATTAACTAAAATACATAGTTAGGTGTTTTCTTCTATTCCAGTCCTTTATCTTGATACAGGTACCTACCGTTTACAACTAGGTGATTGGATGATAATTTCGAAACATACCAGGAAGTCTATTGAGCCCAGATTTGAAAGATTATTCCAAAAACTGTTGACTACACTTATTTCAGTGAAACTTCAGAGAAAGGACACCTGAATATATGTAAAATCTTCATCCAAGGGAAGTTGGAGTAATTTGATATTATGAATAGATGGTTTACTAGGCCTCAAGTCAGACAAAGGCTTGTGAGGATGTATACTTAGCTATGCTTTGTTATAGTTTTAATTTTAGTTTTAAATTTAGAGTTTTTATCACACATATTAAGCTGAGTAACTGCATAAATAGTGGAATATCAAGGAACAGAAAGCAGTAACAATATCTAGACTCAGTGTATAGTATGTTCACAATATTGAAGCTTTAGCCAAATTAGTTGATAATGTTATAGATGAAATATTTGATGTGCTTAAAATGATCACTAATGAACTGCAATTTACTGTAAAGGTTATTGGACAGTTTACACTGATCCTCGGCTACCGTACAGCTGCTTGATAAGGTATGTGTCAATAGTGAGACTAGCCTGCTGTAACGTATATAGCTGATAACTTTTATGACCTGATACAGGAACATATGAAAAATCAAGGAACTGATAGATCAGTTTAGAAAAGAACATAATGATCCAGAGTATGAACTTGATGATAATTAAATGGTATAATGAATTTAGTAGATGGATATCAGAAATTCTTTCACTTATTGATAAAGGTTTAGCTTTGTTTGTAATAATTTATATTACTACTAGCTGGAGTACCCGGTGTTGCCCGGAATTTTAAGAATGTTTGTTTACACATCATCCTCCAACAAACCTCTCTTTAGGCAGGCCTAACGAAAAGTGTGACAAACTTCCCCATCCACAGTCCTAAGGTCTTCAAAGGAAATAGGGCCTGTAACGGTGTAAAGCAAACTTCGGAGATAGAAGCATTCAAAATTTGTCGGATGTACAGTGTAAACACGTCCAAGAGCTTCTGTTGCTTTGATACTAGGATGACTGTACTTCCTGGTTGCTGGATCGCACTATGAAATGCACAGCAACTACTTCCAGTTCCTTGTGCAGCTGTTTCCAGAATTCAGGGTCCTTAGTATGTAGCAAAATTCATGTTATAAAATAAAATTATGAAATTAAACAAAAATAACATTTTAATATATTTTTTTTCAATATTAATTTTTATTGTTAAAGTTTTTCAGATAAGAAGTAACAAATTATTAGATACAAAATATAATATAAAATATATATAGAAATAAAAATTGGGGGTCAAAATAAAAGGGAACATTGAAAAAAGAAAAAAGGTACAGGAGGAACATAAATTGTATACATAATAAACAATGCAGACTATTTTAAGATTAGTAAATTACAAATACATATAATCACATATATGCAAATACAAAAACAAGAGAAGATTACAATGAATATGGTGGAATTGTTTTGTATATATATATATATATATATATATATATATATATATAATAAATAATAAAACAAAAATAAATCCAACATCAGCATCAAATGTTGTTTAAGAATGTTCTGTTTGACCATTTTGTCATCCAGTACTCACTCCACCCAAGCCAACGTATAGAGGGGTTATAGGTCGAAAGTGAATATGGGGATCCCGCTACTTCAAATTCGTAATGGCTCTGAACTCTAGTTTCCACTATCTCTACTTTAGGAACATAGGCTGTTCGCCAGTGTTGGGCTATAAGAAGTTTAGTTGTTATGAGGACATGTCCCATAACATAACAGTCATGCATGGAAAGATATCCTCGATATACATTAAATATAGCTGTTAAAGGATGTGGGGTTATGTGAGTATTAACAACTGTAGAAATTAACAAAAAACTGAGATTCAAAGGCCACACAACACTGGACAAGACCAAAAGATAGGAATTAGGGAGCCCACGTGCCCACAATTACGCCAACATAGATTGGATACAGAAAGCCATATTGTATGCAGTAAAGATGGCGTTAAATATAGACAGTGGAGAAGTTTCTAAAATTGTTCTGAATGGGAAATACACCTGGATAAATGAAAACATGTCATAAAGACAGAGTTCCACTCATCTTCCGAGAGACAAGAAGATAAATTAGCCTCCCACTTCACTAAGATAGATAATTTTGTGGCTTCATGGATTCAACATTTTAATATTTTTATTGTTGACCTTGCAGATGGCCCAAGAAGAATGGTGTCCAAATCTGCATATAACAATAAACCAAACAGGACAATGCTTTTATTCTTCTTTGGTGTTTTAGGTGTAGAACCATGAGAGATCTTGGCTTGTAAACTGCGGCTTGTAAACTGTGGATTTGTATAGAAAGACAGAAGGAAACATTTTTGCTTTTATATAGTAGATAGTAGAGATATAAAAAGAAAAAATAGTAGATAAGCTAAATCCATTTCTAATTCCGTACCTGACCTGTAGAGGGTGAATGCTATTCAAAAATTTAGTTTTTAATTCATTAAAAATGAACAGTAATTAATTTCGAATTTCAAATTTTTTTAGTTGCCTCCGTCGTGTTTTAATACACTCGTATGTAAAATTTCACGATCTTGGCTTGTAAACTGTGGATTTGTATAGGACAGAAGGACAAATTTTCGCTTTTATATATTAGAATAACACTTGTTATTTTTCTGATTAAGAAGTTATTTACACTTGACTCTTGTTTCTCCAAGGAAAATACACCAAAGACCTTGATGATAACTCAAGTCTATAATAACATCTATGCCTAAGACAACATTCCAAGCTGTACCATTTGTGGAACCAGCCTCATTGAGGATGACAAGAAAACATGTGGACAATGCAAGACAATCATCATTTCCTTGAATATTCATTACAAGATGGACAGGATAAAAGACAATTAGAGACTGAGGACCATGGACTTGCCCTAGCAGGGGACAGGTCAAAACTCCCAAGAAGAGAGGGGTGATCCTATGTATAGGTTCCTGTAGATGGGGCTTATATGTATACGCACCTCTTAGAGTAGCAAGAGCATGGTAGATAGTATAGGGTAAAGTTTTGAATACAAGATGGGAAATGATAAATCTGATATTAAGCTATCGACATATAGAATCCATTTTGTCACAAGATAGATGATCTGTGCCTGTAAAGTTATTCATAACGTTAATGTTAAATATTATATAAAGGAGTTTCAGAAACCTTGGAATGTGCAGATAGTTTCAGACTAGATAATGTTATGAATAGACTGTGTATTCTAAACTCCCTAACAGTTCACTCCCTCGTGTATAGATCATAATGTAATGAATACTAACAATGACTGCTGTATTAAGATGTAGTGTGAAAATACTAATATGTTGCAATGTGAGAACACTATGATTTATATTATTGTATGACACACAATTATAGTCAGAGGAATCTGAATACAGACTTGCTTGGTTCCAGTCTTTTTTTCCTCTCAATCAGTGCTGGTCTAACAAAGGGATATCTCAACAAGGGTCTGACACACATAATGAGCTCTGCCCGGTGCTAGGCAGTTGAAGATACTGATAAAGATCTATCACCTGCTAGGAGATGTAACCCTTCCCTCTGCCATGGCTGGGGTGCAGTTTCTGTATAGTGCCTAGGACGTAGCAATAGCCCCACACACTTGGCCATGCCACCGAGAACCATGATATGACAGATTTTTTGATGGCCTTGTCTAAAATGTATCTGTAGAATTATTTTAAAGAAGATTAGATTAGTTGAATCCACCGGGGCCATGAGTTGTATTGGGTTGCCATCTAGTTGTATTGGGTGTGTTGGGTATTATATCCCGTCTGTCGGGATGCTGCTAGTCAGAATACCGACAGTGGCATCCCGATAGCCAGAATCCTGGTACCCATAGGACTCAATGGTGAGCAGTTTTCTAACCCCTACCCTATCCCCCTTTTCCGGTGCCTAACCCTAACCCTCCCCCCTAGTGCCTAAACCTAACCTCCCCCTCCCCACACCCAAAACCTAACAACCCCTCCCCGATACCTAAACCTAACCTCCCCCTAGTGTCTAAACCTAACCTCCCCCTCCCAGCACCCTAATCCTAATGCTCCCCAGTGCCTAACCCTAACCTTCCCCCTAGTGCCTAACCCCACTAGCTAATGCTACCCTCCCTCTGCACCCCGATACTTACCTTCGGGATGCCGACAGTCGGGATACTGGTGCCGGGATCCCGACCTGTCAGGATTTTGGTGCCGTTATTAAGACCTTTGACATCCCACAAGCCGGGATGCCGACTACATCCCGTATTGGGGGGCACCAGCTACAGTTTACCCCACTAGCTAACGCTACCCTCCCTCTGCACCCCGGTACTTACCTTCGGGATGCCAACGGTCAGGATACTGGTGCCAGGATCCCGACCTGTCAGGATTTCGGTGCCTGTATTAAGACCTTCGGCATGCCACAAGCCGGGATGCTGACTACATCCCGTATTGGGGGGCACCAGCTACAGTTTACAGAGACATATAAAACAGTAAAGCAGCGCTAAAAAATATTTTTAGCGCTGCTTTACTGTTTTATATGTTTATACTATTTGAGGGTCTGACGAACCTCTTTTTTCAAGCAGCTGCTTAGTTAAACAGACCATACCAGCGCCTGTATAAAGTATTTACAAAAAATAATCAACCAAGCGCAAATTCTTTTTAGGGTACCAGTAATACTATAGATGTCTGTAAATTTGCAGTTCATGTAGATTAGTCCATAATATATATGACTTCAAAAATTGCATTTAAACAGGTCCTCTTTCTATTAGTAGTCCTCCTTCATTTGTTCCTCAAAGAAAAGAAAGGAATACACCATTCAATAGATGTAGGCAGGTTGAATAAATTATATCATTCCTACTTACATCTAAGTTTAAGATGTCCGTTTCCCCTCAATCTCCTTTCCTGACTGATGCACACCCTTGAATAGGAGTTCTGCGTTGATCAATAATTCCTCAAAAGCAATTATAAAAAGGAATATTCCATAGTGTAATTCTGAAACATTTATTACACATAAATACATACAGCAAAATTCCTGCATACCGTATTGGGCCTTCAGACCAAGGCAGGATAAAAAACACATACAACGGTGCTCCAATATTCCGGATTAGGAACACCTAACATGTGCTGTCTCACCGTCTCCGTCCGAGTACCCAAATGGCCCAGGTCCTTCTCAGTCACACTGACGCATTTCAGCAAGAAGCCTTTCTCAAAGCAGAGTCGGATTAAGGGGCGCACTTGGGGCACATGTCCTAGGCTTCCCTCTCTCATGGGCCCCTCAAGCATGCATTTGCCTGCTACACACTGCAGAGCATGAGGAGAGGGGGCGAGATGGACGAGGAGAGGTGTCAGGCCAGATGAGCAGAGGGTGCCGCCAGATGAGGAGAAGGGACAGGTTGGACTAACAGTTGACTGGTCCAGATAAGAAGTAAGGGCAGGCTATATGAGTAATGGGGGCGGGGTTGTAGGAGAAGAGAGAGGCTTTCCTGGGGGGGAAGGTTTAGGAAGGACAGCTGAAGGGATAATTCAGTTTTATTTGGGGGAGGTGGACTGAGAGCCTGATTCAGGTTGGTTCGCAAGGCTGCGTTCACATGCAGCCAGCTGATGTTTGCATTCGCAGTAATCACGAACGATGTTTGCATTCACAGTAATCACACAGTCCCATTACACAGTGATTGACAGGAAGTGACTGTTTAGGGGTTGACAGTGGGGGTGGTCGGGAGAACGCAGGTGTCCCTGTGCGTTTGAACGCCGTTACAGGGGCGTGCATAATTAAGCCCCTGCGATTGTATACGTAGTCAGAGATCTAGTTGGCGACAGGAAGTTTAGCAGTTTGTGCGGCAGGTCATGGTCAACCACAACTGTGCGTATGGGTTCGATGTTACCAATGTTTTCGCTGACTTGTGGATGCATGTCATGGGAAGTGGGCGGCTTTATACAGTGATAGGTGTCTTGGTATAGTGCTGCGGTTGCCGTGCGATTGCATTTAGAAGCATATTTTCGCAGCGAGCGGGTGCGTGCAAATGCAGCCTTGCAAACCAACCTGAATCAGGTCTTGAGAGTCCTGGATGGCGAAATGTGCAGCAACTGGCGATCTAGTGTGCCAGTATGGGGTACTGTGGGAGTTCAGCCGAACCTGACTGTCAAACTGTGAATAAATAGTCGCTATGAGCAACTACGGAAATGTACTTTGACGGATGCGCAGTGTGACCTAGGCGTATGCGCAGATTGATGATTATTGCTCAACTGTGGAAGCATCGTCATATCATACAGCTCTGAATCAGGTCCATTATGTATCTGCCAAAACAGTGCCATTACTCCTGCATCAGCTGCAGCTCTCACACTGACCTGCTCCCACCTGGAGAGTTGGGTACGGGATCCCGGCGATCAGGATGCTGGCAGTCAGAATACTGACAGCGGCATACTGACAGTCAGAATCTCGACAGCTGCTGGTAAGTAACCTAACGCTATCCCCTAACCCTATGCCTCTCCTCCCGCAGTCTAACTCTATCCCTCTCCTCCCGCAGCCTAACCCTAACCCTCCTGCAGCCTAACCTCTCCCCCGCAGCCTAACCCTATCCCTCCACCCCGCAGCCTAACCCTCCCCCAGTGCCATACCCTAACCCTATCCCTCTCCTCCCACAGTCTAACCCTATCCCTCTCCTCCCACAGCCTAACCCTAACCCTCCTGCAGTCTAACCTCTCCCCCGCAGCCTAACCTTAACCCTCTGCCCCGCAGCCTAACCCTCCCACAGTGCCATACCCTAAGCCTAACCCTCCCCTAACCCTAATACTTAACGTCGGGATGCCGGCGGTAAGGATTCTGGTGGCGGGACTCTGACTACTGTCAGAATTCCGGCGCCGGTATTCTGAGTGCCAGCAACCTGACCGCCGGGATGCTAACTACATCCCCACCCGGATACTGTTGTAGACCACACTACTGTACCATCCTTATGGAGCTTTCCATCTTCCAGGATATCAACCCAGCATCTCTGACTGTACAATTGTATGGTTATCCGCCATGGACAGTGCCAGCTGCCTACACCTGGTAATTGTTTCAGCTGCCAGTTATCCATGCACCATGCAGGATTTATGTGATAACAGGCACAATATTATTAGATTTTTGTTCACAGTGTCCCTTATATACTTTGGAGCTAGAGTGCTTCCGCTAAATATAACACCACATTTTAATTGTTTTTTAATTAAAATTGATTTTTATGTGAAAGGTACATTAAAACTATATTAATTCTGCTCTCACTTGATATGTTTAGTATATGTTTAGGTGGTCTCGGGGGCTGATTCATAGGTGAAGGCTAATGGCACAGCCATTCTACCTTTATACACAGCGGCTCTGCAAAATTATGCAAAAGCTGCAGGAGGAATTCTAAGTACAAAGACACCCACTGTTGGCTTCTGTAATCCATGTGGGCTTTTCTTATCTTTCAGTCTGATATTTTGTTGTCAATTATTACATGTGACCAGCGGCGACTCCTACCCTTTAGGTCCAGTGGGGGCAGCCCGTGCCGCACCACATAGTCCCAGCGCCTGCTCAAATGAACTGGCAGGCATGTGCAAAATCAGCATCCTGGACGCTGGTCCCAGAGTCCTAGGCACCTGCGCAATGAATCTGGCAGGCGCACAAACATGGGCTACTAGGGACTGCATTGGCTGTAGCCCCAAGAAGCAGGATAGTGTTACCCGAGAGGGAGAGGATTGTCTTTCTATTTCTCTCTCTGTTAAATGTAGCCCAGACTGGCAGTCCCAGGGGCAGAAAACAACTTTCCTTGGGGCTGCCTGTCCTGTGTGTGATTAGCAGTTAGTGCTTCCAATGGGAAGCCACTGCCAGTGAAGCCAATGCACGGACTCACTGGTGCCCTTCTGCAGCCCCTCTGTAAAATCCGCCACTGCATGTGACTGGATCCTCTTTTGCTATTTTTCAACATTGGTCTTACAAACTTGTCCTGTAAGAGGAACAGGATGGCGGAAGCGTCATGACTCACAAATAATCATCTTTCAGAACTCAGTAGACCATCCCTGTGGAGAAAATTTCTGGGCACCCATGGATGAAGGACTGCCCATCTCTCTAGGCATTATGGGACTATGCAGAGTTTGCCCAAACCACCAAATCTGAAATTTTGACCTTTACCCGGCCGGTGAAGAACACATCTACTGGTCGATGGAATTTGCATATCTACCATGGGAGAGACAGAAAAAAGACAGCGAGAAACAGGGAAAGTGAGTGGGTGGGGAGAGACATGATAGGGAGAGAGAGGGGGGAAAAGTAGAGAAACCCTAGCACCCCTTCAGTATTTAGGGCTCTATTTAAGAAACAGTCCATAACCCTTTTAGCACTCATTTCTGGTGCTAAAAGGGGTAACGACTGCAGCTATTTCTGAAGTCCTCACCAGGTTTGAGCTGTATGCGCATACACACACGGTTGTCATGTATGTGTATTAGTCAGTAACCCCTCACCAGCAGCATTAGGCTTTCAGCAACACATCAGAGGATGCAGCAGAGGAGGGGGACACAGCTGGACCACGCTGGACAGGTAAGTGTTGGTAAATACCGGTGGTATATTTGAATGTATCACAGTGACTATTGGTGTATTTCCCAATAGGCTTGGGAGGCATGTGCCTAAGAGTGCCACCTGCTGGGGGTAACACAGCATGCAGTCCCCGCTGCATTAGAGCAGCTGCTGATCCTTTTTTTACTGGGCCAAGAGACATGTGGTTATTTGTTGTATCAAATTGCATCATTTTAGCCCCCTTCATACGCCCCCTATATATGGACCTGCCATTCCCAGTATTTTCTCCCCATCCTACTACGTAATGAGGGGGATTCAGGACATCCTACCACTGTTCTGTGGGTGCTGGGGACCACCCAATAAATTGGGAGTCTCCCGCACCATCCGGGAGCGTAAGCAAGTATGGTTAATATGCAACACCATAGACTTGCAGATTTATTAAAACATCTAAAGAGGAGAGGTGGAGAATTTTGCTTACAGCAACCGGTCAGCTTCTGTCATTTTATAGACTGTACCAGACCTTGGAAGTAATGAGCGTATGATCAGAAACCAGCAAGTATGTTCTGCTGTCCGGTAAAGTTCTGTTAGGAATATTTCATCCCATAGAAAGATGACCAGCTCGTCTGCTGCCGCCAATGCTTTTCACCCTCACCGGGTCTTTGTCAAGGCACATATGAATGTGGTCACATGATCTCTTTTGTTCTTCCAAAGTTTCGGTATACACACTGTCGGCAGTTTTACAAAAAACATATTCCTGGTATAATTTAAAGGTATATTAACACTTATTGATACGTATTTAAAACGGGATGTAGTTAGAATACCAACGCACAGGAAGTTGTCTGACGGAATTCTGGAATGGAAATCCCAACTTAGTACTGAAGATAGTTATGGGGTTACCCCTTAGTATATCAGGGAGACACTTAGGTGTTCTTTAGCCCCTGTAATTTTTTTAATTTTTATTTATATATACAAGATCATACAGCACCATTGGGCCCAGGATAATACAGTGAACTCTTGCTGACGTTTCTCCCTCAGACCCTACTGAGCATGTGCAGACAGGGAGGTAGAAAGTGCCCCTTGGCCAGCAACCCATTTTTGGAGGGAAAATCCTGCCCCATTGACAGGCAGCCCTAGTGACCAGGCAGAGATCCCTGTAGCGGCCTGTTGCTGAGTCCCCCCTGTCCACTCATAGATGCCAGACCGACAGGGAGGAGAGTGAAGGAGAGCTTATAAAATACCCTCCTCAAGGCTGTCAGTGCTGAGTCTGGGAGGATTTTCTGAAGAAAAGGATTATCTGTGAGGATTTGTCTGTGGAGTGCCCCTGGATCTGTGAAAGGAGGGGTGCTGTAACCCTTTTACTTGCCCTGGATTACAAATACTAATACTAAGTTACAAACAAGTAACCCCTATTGGATTACAAATACTGAGCATCCCCTGACTGTAGCCACGTTTGGGTACCTACCTCCTATTGCCAGGTTGCAGTGGACTGTGCTGCCGGTCAGTAGTATCCTCACTGTCGGCTTCCTGTGGCTGGAACAGAGACCCGCGGTCTCGGTAGGTCTGGTATGACCAAAACCCCAGAGGCACAAGGACACCATCCGCTGCCTTAAATCAGTGCCCATCGGCACTGGAGCTGCATAGGAGAGCACCCCGAAGACTGCTGTCTAGAGCCGCTGCCGTGGGGCCTTGAGGATACATCGCCGCTAATGACTTGGCTATAGGAGCCTGCCAGCTGTGTTTGGAGCCCGGCTGCCGGACCCTGCTCACCCTTGCCTGTGCCGCCGAGAATGTCTGGGAGGAGTGGAGGACCCCTCTCATTACGGGCTGCCCAGAGAAGAGCCTGAAGATACTGAGGACCCGCGCTGAGGAGCTGCCTGCCGGACCGGAGAGGAGAAGCAGGTGCCGCGATTGTACCACTGCTGTGGACCATCGGGACGCCCACCTGGAAGAAGAACTCCACTGAGGACGACCCCTGGAGGAGATCCGGAAACTACAGGCAAAAGAGAGGACAGCCCTAGAAGAGGATCTGTTGTCAGCGCCCCTGTACCAGAGCCCACAGAGGGAACACAGCCGCACTGCTGGGGACATCAGGCACACAGTTACTGGACGCCTGTGTGGATACTTGGCTCCCCTCTCACGTTAGCGGATCCTAGTAGCGGAGCGTGGCCTGGTGCGGTGCACAGCATCCCGGGCTGCGCAGTTCCAGTGTCGAGGAGTCCATTTGGGCAGAAGAGCCCCTGCAAGTGGTGAGGACTATGCTGCCCCATTCCCCCCTAGTAACTGACCAGGGCCCGTAATTTGTTACCTCCAGTCTACCCCTGAGCGCAAGCCCTGCCTTTAGCTAGATATTCCCCATTTAGGGCACCCTATATCCTGCATCCTGCAGTGCCTTTTAGTGGGTCCCTTGTCCTCTCTTAGGAGCTGCAGTTGTGCCCGATATGTACTCTCAGGCCCACCAGGAGTTTTCCTTTGTTTATAGCACATAGTTGTCCCATTTCCCCCCCTTCATAGTGCCTTAAATTAGGTAAAGTGTGTGTGTAATGTTGAAATAGGGGGGAAGTAAAAGAGAGGTCACCTCTTCTGTCCCCCAAGAATTGTATTGGTGGTCATTTTCTTTCCTGTGAACCTCTGGCTCATGTCCAGGAGGGGACGTGATCTATGGGTGTTGGCTCATATCCGATGCCACCGTGGGTTGTCCTAATGTTTATTTTTAAACTAAATGCAATGTTATTGATGTGTATTTGCCTCTGTTTAGTGTTGACCATTTGTGTCAATTAAGTGGTTGATAGTGGCCCTCCGTGGCCCTTTAACTGTTATAATACTCTGTAAAGCTGTTTACTGCTCGCTGTGTTATTATTGTCAATGCTGATTAATATTTTGCTTGCATGAAATGTTTGAGTATTTACCCGTATTGGTGTTGATGTAAATTGTCTCTTGTACACTATTTGGCCCGGTAACCATTTCAAAGTCCATTCATGCTGATGTAATGTATATTACTTGTTTATTTAGCCCTGTGTAGCCCCGGCTGGCAATTCTGGTGATAGTAATTTGTGGCATAGGCAATTAGGAAGACTGTTGTCCCTATTTTCTCAAGGCTCAAGGACTGTGTTACATTATTGCAAGTTGCCGGTGAACTACTGCTACCAGCATAGCCTCAGTTGTCCTTATTTTCTCAAGGCCCAAAGACTGTGTAAATTACTGCAAGCTGCCGGTAAACTACTGCTATCTGCATAAACTGTTAGCCGTTTTCAGCTGATAAACTGTATTTTTAAACTATAGGCTGCTGGTGCACTACTGATATAAGCCTAACCTGCATGTGTTTTCCCACATTATTCCTCAGCAAAAAGGGAGCGTTAACACAGACTGTATTTTTAAACTATAGGCTGCTGGTGCACTACTGATATAAGCCTAACCTGCATGTGTTTTTCCCACGTTTTTCTCAGCAAAAAGTGAGCGTTAACACAGACTGTATTTTTAAACTATAGGCTGCTGGTGCACTACTGATATAAGCCTAACCTGCATGTGTTTTCCCACGTTTTTCTCACCAAAAAGGGAGCATCAACACAGACTGTATTTCACAGCTATAGACTGCTGGAGCACCATTGATTCAAGCTAGACCAGCAGGTTTCATATTTAGGTCCCTCATTTGTTGTTTTTTTGGTAAAGTTCTGCAGCAATTGTGGTTCTTGTTGGTTTCACATGCTTGCCAGCTGGGGTCACCGGTAGATGATGGGGAGGTAATAAATATATACCTTGTCATTGAATAGTGTAATTAATTTCATTCCATCTGTAAATGGTAAATATCTCCTGTCATTTGTTGTTAATTATTAACAAATAATAAAATTGCATTGCACCTTCCCTCCTGACTGGTCATTGTGTCAGCAAAGGGGGAATTCAGGCTTGCCTCTCTGTCACGGTGTGTCCTATCTTAACACGGGGAAATCGGCCACCAAAGCAATCCGAACACACCTGAACCTGGTGCTAGTGGTGCAGCACTGTACAAACCAGTCAGTACATCACAATACGTATTTAAAACGGGATGTAGTTAGTATACCGACGCACGGGAAGTTGTCTGCCGTAATCCTGGAATCTAAATCCCAACTTAGTACTGAAGATAGGCGTCTAACTATCGACGCCTATCTTTAGCTCGAAGACGGAATCCCGACAGACGGCTTCCTGAACGAAGGTAAGCGGGGACAGGGTTAGCGTCAGCCGCGGTGGGGGAGGGTTAGGTTTAGGCACCCCCAGGAACGGTTAGAGTTAGGCTAGGGGAAGAGGGGGTTAGGGGTAGGCACCACCGGGGGGAGTTAGTGTTAGGCACCCCCCAGGGAGGGTTAGGGTTAGGCATGGGGAAGGGGGGGGTTAGTTTAGGCAGCACCAGGGGGAGGATAGGGTTAGGCACCCCCGGGAGGTTTAGGGTGCAGGAAGGGGGGGTTAGGGTTAGGCACCTCTATGGGAGGGTTAGGGTTAGGGGGGGAGAAGGGTACAATTAGTATACTTACCTGCCCTGTCGGGATTCTGGTATTTTGGCCTTTCCGGCGTCGGCTTTTCATGCAGCGGCTGAAGAGCCACCGGGATTTCATACCCAACCCTTTCAAACTATTAAAGAACATTTGCAAAAGGTATGTGTTTTAACATTTATAGAAGAAATTGGGAAACAAAGTACTACAATGTGTCATGTGAATAATTGCACTTTATACAAAAAGTATAAACACTATAAAACACAATCCTACAGATACAGTACACACTAAAGATACATATACATACTCTATATTATTAAAAAAGAGGGGGAATCACTTAAGAGCCATTTTAATTTGAAATCTAAATTGAGACCATTTGCACTTAGAGTGCCTAACTCAAAAATCCAGCACATTTCTGCTTTTGCTAATGCTACAGGTTGAGTCTCCCATATCTAAATATTCCGAAATATGGAATATTTTTGGCTTGACTGAGATAATGAAACCTCTGATTTTTGATGGTTCAATGTACATAAACTTTGTCTAAGGCACAAATTATTAAAAATATTGCATAAAATTACCTTCAGGCTGTGGGCCTGATTCAGACCCGGTCGCAAGCGCTGACCGATCGCAACCGGGTCGATGGTGGGCCAGAGTGCATGCGCACGATGGAGCCGGCTCCGTCGTGCGCATGCGCGAGACCCTGATAGCGATGGGCAATCCGTCGCTCCGGGTCTCGTACCAAAGGGGGCGTGCTGTCGATGTTGAGTGATAGCACGCCCCCTTTGGTGGGCGGGCCAGGGGAGTGGCTGCCCAAACGGAGGCGTTCCCATGTAAATGCCTCCACTTGGGGCCGACCCCACTGACATCACGAGTGATGTCAGTGGTAGAGATTTCGGCTCTGTTGGAGCCGAAATCTCTCTGGGGCTTGCGGCAACGAGATCCTACCACAAGGGTCTCGTTGCAAGTGACCATCTTCCTGGCCACTCACTATAGCTGTGGGTGGTCACCCACAGCTATGCGAGCGGCCAGGAGGCCGTTCTAAAAAAAAAAAAACGGCCCTGATTCAGAGCGACCAGCTCTGAATCAGGGCTTGTGTGTATAGGGTGTATATGAAACATAAATGAATTTCATGTGTGTACACAAACTTTGCTTGAGCCACAAAATTATTGAAAATATTGTATAAAATGACCTGCAGGCTGTGTGCATAAGGTGTATATAATACATATATGCATTATGTGTGTATATTTGGGTCCCATTCCCAAGATATTTCATTATGATATGCAAATATTCCAAAATATGGAATATTTTGTTATCCAAAATACCCCTGGTCCCAAGCATTTTGGATATGGGAGACTCAACCTGTATTTCTATATTGTTTTGTCTCCAGTTTCCCTTCACTTGTTCGATTATCTAAAAGCTAATTATGGCCCTCATTCAGAGCCGCTCGTTAGCGGCAGTACGCTCGTTCCGAGCGATGTTTGCACATCTGCGCATGCGTACGGTTTTTAGTACGCATGCGCGAACCAGTCAGTGCGGCCGAAAATCGTTGGTACGCAATATAGCGAGTGCCTGCTATTTTGAGTGACAGAATGAGGCGTATGTGGGTGGTAACAGGGGAAGGTGCTTGAAAATGGGGAGTGGAGATCCGAACGCAGGCGTGCTTAAAGGTCAAAACGGGCGTTTTATGGGTGTGCATATTTAAAACAGCAGCGTCATTGACCACGTCACTGGGTTATTTTATAGCCAGAACTGCTCGCAAATTTGTGGTAGCAAACACCAACCACAAGAATAGCGAGCAGTTCATACGCTGGTCGATGTACTCGATTAATCTAATAAATAGCGGACATGACGTAGGATGCGAGCGGCCAGGGGGCGTTTTTAACAAATAAACGAGCGTATGTTTTGCTCGCTCGTTCAGACTTAGAGGTGTGAACAGACTGCAATGTGCGTACGGATCATTTGAATAGCCACCCCTTGTTTTTAAACGAGCGACCACAAATAGCGAACGGCTCTGAATGAGGGCCTATATCATTAAGGGAACATGAATGATATTTTTTAAAATGGGCGGACATACAATGGTTTTACACTCCATTTTTAATATTTCGTAAGTGTTCTCCCATTCTCACTTTAAAAGGTCTACTTTTTTTCCCCTACATATTGCTTCATACATTTACACTGTAGCTATACTGTATACGTATGATGTTTTTACTATTAAAGGTTACAAACTGATTGATGTTATAATCTATCTTCGTAGTGTGATATCTCTTAAGGATACTGGATTTAAACCTCTATGCGCTCCTGCCTAAACCTTCTAAAAACCTGCCTATACCTTCTAAAATTGACGCTATTTGTGTACGCAGTCATACAGTAAAATAAAGACTTCAGACCTTGAACATGTGTTTCCAAAGCACAAAGTATTATTCCAAGCAAAGTACAGTTAGTTACACGCTGTGATCTAAGTACAATTTAGCGCAAAGAAATTATACAGACCCAAGATACAGTTATACATATGCACGCGCTCTGGGACCAGATTCCGGCATCAGCAAGAAACCTCCATCAACAGCATCAGCATGAAGACTGATGACTGGGGTCAGAACACGCATATTTATACCCTTACAGAAATAGACTACACAATAGAGAGGTTCATTGCGCTCCCATTGGTTCCCCATCACGGTGCTTCTGTTACAGGACATTTAACAGGTTGATTCAAATGGACACAGACCAGCCTCCGACAGCTGGTTATCTCTTTTTTCCTGCCTCATGCAAATCTAGGCTGTTAATTTTACAAAGTACATTTTGGTGCTTTAACTTTCTATGGTCCATAAGTTGAGAATGCATGTTGCTATCTTCACACCGATGATACCGGAAAGCTGTTGAGAAAGTGCAGATTAGTATAACACCAAACATGGCTTACTTATCACGTATTAAACCTTAGATGCAGTAAACAGTCATTTCTTTACACGCTGGCATTGTAAATGAATCATGTAATAATAACCCTTTTGCGCTACGGAACTATTGCTTTAAGTGTATGTATGCAAGGGAGAACGACACTAAATAGCGTTGTGTGTCTGGGGGGTCTGTGGGGTACTTAGTGAGCAGCACGAAGCTGGAAAGGTATCTCTGTGTGTATGGGACTGGTTGTGTAGGGATCGTTAAAAAGCTGAACGTGCTAATAATTAGCTATTTTGCGTTGTGCACTGTTTAACATCACGTGTATGTGTTAATGTGAATGCAGGGAAAACACCACTAATTTGCTACTATTTTGATTTAAGTTCATGGTGATTTTAATGTGTTGGAAAGTCATTCTTATGTATGTTAAACACCGTCGGTATGTGTTTGGGGAAGATTGTTAAAAAGCTGGCAGTGCTACTTATTAGCAATTTAGCGTTGTGTTTTGTGTACTATGTAGTTTTGACAAATTGCTATTTATTAGCAATTTAGCGTTGTGTTTTGTGTACTATGTAGTTTGGACAAAATGGCACTGTGTGACCTAATTTTAAGATGGAGTCTGGTTGCCATTCGCAAGATGGCATCGCTCCAAGCTAATTTTACACTGATTCTGTCTCAGCCACTAAACGAGCTTCAACACTCTTTTACACTAAATTCCCGGGTCTGACCCGGTATTTGGAACAAGGTTCCAAACTTAGTCAGACCCAGGACAGATCCCCTTCAGACCGTGGTGCCGACCTGGGTTATTCCCATGTCGGTTCAGTTCACACTGCACACGGGTGCAGTGGAACTGGTCTGCCGGCGTTTGGAGTTGAGATCATCTCCAAGAGCCAGAAAATCCGGAAATCTCTCCAAGGGGTAAATTTACTAAAGTGAGAGTTTTTAGAAGTGAGTTTTAAAAGTGATGTTGCCCCTAGAAACCTATCAGATTCTAGCTATTATCTTCTAGAATGTGCTATTTAAATGTTAAGTAGAATCTGATTGGTTGCTAGGGGCAACATCACTTTTAAAACTCACTTCTAAAAACTCTCAGTTTAGTAAATTTACCCCCAATTGTAAAGCCCAACGGAATATGTTGCACTATATAAGATTGTAAGCTTGCGAGCAGGGCCTTCCTACCTCTGTGTCTGTCAGTTATTACCCAGTTTTGTTCTATTAATGTTTCCACTTGTAAAGCGCAACAGAATATGTTGAGCTATATATGAAACTTTTAATAAATAAATAAATACATTTATATTCTTTGGTGGTATGGCGCTTTTTACTAACAAAGTTCTCAAATTGGGAGCCCTATTATATATGACTACCAGGGCCGGTGCTAGTCTTCTAGGCACCATAGGCAAAACTTCTGCATGCGACCCCCCCACCTCCCGTACCTATTTAGCCCCTCAGGTGAAAATGACTTTGCACAGGTGGAGTGTCAGATGATTTCTGTGTTAAAAGAAAATATTTATTTTATATATATATATATATATATATATAAAACGCAAAACTTATCCGCCACTACACCTGTGCAAAGTCATTTTCACCTGAGGGGCTAAATGAGTACGAAGAGGGGGGCGCAGGCAGAAGTATATACACACACACACACACATACACATATATATACACACTATCAGGGGTGTAACTATAACTTTTTCAGGCCCATAGCAACAGTTTTAAGGGGGCCCCCTAACTTAGGTCTTACACAATGCCCACAGTAGTAGTTCCCCTAAAATGTTAAATGCCCACTTGTAATGGTGCCCCTTATGCAGAGCCCCCAGTAGTAATAATGCCCCTAAAAGTAATGCCCCCTGTAGTAGAGCCCCCAGTTGTAATGCCCCCTGCAGTGCCCCCAGTAGTAAAGGCACCTGTAGTGCGGCCCCTGTAATGCCCCCTGTAGTGCCCCCAATAGTGCAGCCCTTGTAGTGCCCCCAGTAATGCAGCCCCTGTAGTGCCCCCAGTAATGCAGCCCCTGTAATGCCCCCTATAGTGCAGCTCCTGTAGTGCACCCAGTAATGCGGCCCCTGTAATGCCCCCTGTAGTGCCCCCAGTAATGCGGCCCCTGTAATGCCCCCTATAGTGCGGCCTCTGTAGTGCCCCAGTAGTGCGCCCCCAGTAATGCAGCCCCTGTAATGCCCCCAGTAGTGCGGCCCCAGTAATGCAGCCCCTGTAATGCCCTCTGTAGTGCCCCCAATAGTGAGGCCCCTGTAATGCCCCCGTAGTGCCCCCAATAGTGAGGCCCCTGTAATGCCCCCAGTAATGCGGCCCCCGCACGCGCGCACACACACACATACATACATACACACACATTCATACATACACACATAACAAAAAAAACACAACACTTACCTTAAACCCCACTCCAGTGCCTGGGGGAGGGGGGGGGGCGGTTGGTAAGGAGCCAGGAGCCGCGGGGGGGGAGGTAGAGAAGAAGCCCGGTACCCGCTGGTAACACAATCTCAGCGGGCACCGGGCAAATGCGGGGGTTTGATCGGACGGCCAGGCGCCCTCTAGTGGCCGGCACCCCTAGGAAGCTGCCTAAGCTTGTCTAGTGGAAGCGCCGGCCCTGATAACTACTGGTTTCTCTCATGTCCTTTAGAATTGGATTCTTGCACATTTGGCTGCACGGATGTACACAAGGGAAAGAGTTTGTATCCCATTTGCATAAACTCACAGATGGCGACCGCCAATGTACGCTGCTGCATTTGCTTTTGCGTGTGATTAAGAATTAGGTCCCATTTGTCATCAACCACTCTTAGTAAAAACATTAAGTCATAAAGACATTATTCTTATAATTTTATACTTTTTCGTTGTATGGCCTATTGGACTCAGCATATCTGACTATATATGGAAATGCAGCAGGTGGCGTCTTTTGTAGAAAGACGCCCACTGCAGGCTTCCTCAGATACGCTGGCTGTGTCCGAAAATGGAGAATTGGATCCACTGCGTGAACAATACATCGGGCGGCCATCGGACCATCTGAGTAACTCTCAGGTTACTCAGGATGTCCGACAAAACTACGCGGACGGGGCCAGTCATGCAGTCACTGGTTGCGCCACGCCCCGAAAACAGGACCGACGCGCCCCTGTTTACCCCCAAATGGCAGCAGGCTGTCACTCACCCGACGTCTACACATGCTGCTCCTGCATGCGCATATAAAATCAGAAACCTGCATGAAAATTACCGTCCGCCTCTGAATCAGGCCTATTGTTCTAACTACTTTGATGGTCAATACGATGAGAGGGTAACGAGATGTCAGCTGAAATACAGCAAAGTCAGTTACTTCCTCCAACAAGGCCACCAAGTGTCCCTCTCCCAGAATGCAACTGTCACTACTCATTATTCTGTAGACACCAGGAAATACCATAGAAACAAGTTAATTAAAAAATGTATCCGGTGGTCTTTTTAGGCACCCTTATAATTTATGTCACTTTGTGGTTATTTGAAGCTCATGCAAACCCTGTTTTTGTGTTTGTGCAGAAACATCTGTGCTTATTTCAGATCAGGCTAATTTGATGAGAATTTCTACCACAACATAAATTATGAAACTGGATGCCCTAATTAGGCAAATAAGAAGAATCTGCACAAGGCTTGCCAGCTGCTTGTGTAACATTAATTGTTCTCTTAAGCGTTGTTCAAACCAATTTATGTAAGAACTGGTGAAAGGAAAGAGACTGTACTGCGGTTTCGATAGCACCCTGGCTGCAATAAAATGCAGGGAACGACAACTTGTGAATCTTAAGAACTGTATCTATCAATTACATTGACCCAAATTGTAATTAAATATTATTATTTATTTATATAGTGCTGACATAGGGGGAGATTCAGCAGTGCACGTGCATGTGCAGGACCTGTGCTGTTTTACTCATCTGCGACGGCCGGATTGTGTGACCCCATGGGTCATTTAGCTGGCCGATGGACACGCAAAGGATCTAATGCCAGGTACACACTATACCGGATCGGATGAGATATATCGGGCATATCATCTACTGTGTACCCACTATGTCGCTGATGATGCGCTCCCCTGCACGTCATCAGCAACATTGCCCATCGGACCTGCATGCAGGTCCGACAAGCGACAATGTTAGTGAAGGCCATGCTGCCGAATGCAGCATGCCCCCCGTCGACATCGTAATTGTGCAATCGCTCAGTAATCGTGCACAAATTGTGTACTATAATGTCGGAAACTACCAGCGATGCGCGCTCCCGCTGGTTGTTTGACTTAGGTCAAATATGTTCATACATGAGATGTATTTGATGGAACTGAATTAGGAGGTACTTTGTGTTGAATCTGATGATTTCCCTAGTAGACGGAATATAGATAACCAGGACCTCATTCAGAGTCGGTCGAAGCGGCCGCACGGTCGTACGGGAAAGGGGGCCGGATATTCAAATGATTCCCTCGCAAGTTGCGTCCCTAAGTTCGGATCGGTAGCTGGCTGACCAAAGGGAGGAAGCGGTCGGAATTCAAAAAAATACGCCCCCTTCTCGTACGCATTGCACGTCATCTCCGGGCATATAAGGATTAATCGAGACCATCGGGAACCATCGAAACTGGTCGTAGACCATACCCTCTCTTAAGCTCTACGATCATGTCAGTGTTAAAACCTCCCATGTCACGTGCCATGACGCTACTTTGTTAATTATGCACTCCCATAAACCGTATGCACTCCCATAAAACGCTGTTCGCATAATTAGACACGCCTGCATTCGGATCTCCACTCCCCCGTTTTCAAGCACCTTCCCCTTCACCCACAAACGCCTCAATCTGTCACTCAAACTACCGACATGGCTGTGTTCAAGGAGAGAGAAATTTCTGATCGTAGCGGCTAGTTTGCGCACGCGCATTGCGAACTTTATGCATGCGCAGTATAGCGAACATCGGTGGCGTACGACCGTGCGGCCGCAACGACCGAGTCTGAATGAGGTCTCCAGTCTTTAGCTGCATACACACACAACGATTTAGTTAATGAACGATTTTAGTAAACGATTTTCTCCCTTGAAAAAATGAACTAAAATCGTTTACTAAAGTTGTTCATTTACTATGTTCATTTAAATGTAATGAACGATTTTTTAGAACTACAAACGATTTTTGCATATTCCCTTACTGAAAATCGTTGAGTTGACAAGTCTGACTGAACTACAAACGTGAACGCACATGAATGAAAATCGTTCATCGTTTGACTCAGAAAGTGAACGATTTTTACAAACGATTATCGTTAAACGATATAGTTTAACGATAATCGTTCAAAAAATCGTTGTGTGTGTATGCACCTTTAGAATTAATAAACTAGGGAAACCTTTCAATACTCTGCTGAACCCAGTAATATTTAATACTTGTTTTATACAGTATACATAAACATTTTTTTTTTATATACCCCAAATTTTGAAACCTTATGACTATTTTAAGGAGTAGAATCCATTAAAAATAAAATGTTAAAGTTGTAATCATTACATTGATGAAATCATTTTGTTTAAGAGTGCCCCAAAAAGCCATTTTTTTGTCTTTATCTATGCTTTCTTGCAAAGAAAAAAAAAGAATAATGTGTAACTAAGGGTCCTAGTGCCCCTGGCAAAGTAAGGGACTGGCGCCACCCCCCCCCCCCCCATATATTAGGAAAAACAAAAAAAATAGACAGTTGTTCCCTTTCCCACCACATATAAACTAAGCTCAACAGACAGACACAGACAGACAGACAGATAGATAGATGGATGGATGGATGGATGGATGGATGGATGGATGGATAGATAGATAGATAATGAGTTTAGATACGTAAATCTTGGAAGCACCACCAACTAAGAGCTGTGCTATACAAGTCTTTTTAAACAGCTAATATGTAGAGTTCTACTACATATTTATTTGTTAATTGATCTTGTGCGGATTCGACTCTTGCATATGAATGACCCTTAGATCCACCCCTGCCCCGCTGCCCAGAGTTACTTACATCTCTTCAATCTTCTGACTGCAGCTGTGGCCGTCTCCTCAGTACAGCGATGAAGTGTGCATGATGTCATTACGTCAAGTGCCTTTTCTCAAAGAAAAACTAAACTTTATTCATTGAACCAGACAGCCGCCGGCTCCTCAAGCAGCTGCCCGGCCCTGGATATCTGCACTGGATAGGAGAGAGGGGTGGGCCCGGGACTCTAGTCCTGGAGTCCTGTCCTGATTCTTCCCCCTGGCTGCGGGTGGCACTGCCGGACAGCGCCCCGCCCCTCCCCACTTGGCTGGCAACCCTAGCAAGTTCCATCCTGGCCAAGGGGTAGATAAACCTCTAGGTGCCACGACTCAGGGTGCAGGGACTGGGGGGCGCCACCATTTCTGCCCCATGGCATCTGCATGTTGCTTGCAGGCTGCCTGGAATGGTGCCATGTAGCCTGGTCAACTTCAACCTCCATAGGACATTCCAGGCACTTCCTGGTCCCAGTGGCCATGCCCCCTTGATGTGATGTTATGATGTCACATGTTGATGGGCGGGAAAAACACAGTGCAGATAATAGCCCTGCTACAGCCCTAAATGGATCTACTCAAACAAGTCCACAATTCAAGAGCTGTTAATACTGGGATGTAGTTATGAGACCGGCTTCCGCACGGCTGCCGGTCTCAATCCCGACACTACAATTCCGGCAGGGGATTTAACATACGTGTTGAAATACCGACGCCTATGTTAATCCCGATGCCGGGACCCCGACAAGGACGCCGGACTACTCGTCCAGCGCCGGAGGTAAGTAGCCATGTAGCCGGGGATGGGGGGGTTAGGTTTAGGCACCCCCCCCCCGGGGAGGGTTTAGGGTTAGGCTTGGGGAACAGGGGATAGGTTTAAGCACTAGGGGGGGAGGTTACGGACCCCCCCGGAGGGTTAGGTTTAGGGCACGGGGAGGGGGGTTAGGTTTAGGGTGCGGGGAGGGGGGGTTAGGTTTAGGCACTAATGGGGGGAGGTTAGGGTTAGGCACTAGGAGGGGCGGTTAGGGTTAGGCACCCCTAAAGGAGGGTTAGAGGGGGTGCAGGGGGGGGGGGGCACAAGGGGAGGGTCAGATTACTTACCTCCGCTTTCAGGATTTCCTCCGCGTCAGGCTAGGGGTGTCGGGATTTGAAAATTCCGTTAATACTCAATACATAAGATACTGTAGTGTAACAACAACTGCAGCTAGTGGGGAAAGTGTGTGTGTTAACTGTAAGGCAGCAGCATCATCAGCCACCAATAATAAAGCAGCCACAAGTGACTGGCATTTCTGTATAGTTACTGGTGGTGCATCAGTGTTGGAATTAAGACAGAAAAAGGAGACGAGAATATGAACCAGTCACTATAGACATCTTAACACAGTCAGCTGATGTCAACCATTAACTGTCCTTCACAATTTACAGTATATAAACTGAACCTCCATCCTCTTCTAGTTCTAGATAAGACAGACGCACCAGCGTACCTGTCTTACGTTTCCCGTTGCTGGGGCTAGTGAAGCTATGTCAGAAAACACAGACCCAGGACTCAGCATACCTCGAAACTGTGGCCGACGCCCCGGTTTTTGAGAACGCTGACCCTCGCCACCACGCCACCAAACAGCCGCAGCATGTCAATCGTGTTGTGGCTTGGGGCACTATGTACAGTCTCGCAGAACGAGATCGTGGGTGCAGGGGGTAATTTTAGCTTGAGGATTTCAATTAGATAAATGGATAGACAAACAGCCTTTTTCTATTCACAAAAGGGCCTGAGGCCCTGGAGACATACTTACCTACTTTTAAAAAAACATTTCAGGGAGATTGTGAAAGCAGCACCTATGAGCACATGTTACAGTGGGCATGTACTGATAAATCTGAGGCGTGTCCTAAACCTGACCTACATCCAAATGTAAACCAGCCCAAAAGCAGTTAGTAAGATCTGTTTGTTGATGAAAACACACTAATAATTTGCAGAAATTCATAGGGATCATTGTGCCCAGGGCCAGATTAACAATGGGGCGGATGGAGCTACAGCTCCAGGCCTCCACATAAAAATAGGCCCATGGTCATGACAACATGATGTTGACTGGCCATCTGCTCTCCACACGGTCAGCCATAAATCATTATAAAAATTGTATTTCTATTTACCTCACAAAATTAAGCATTTTTTTCCTTTTACATATTTAGGGAGACATTGGGTCTGAGAGTATAAGGGTGTACACGCCACATGGCACTGGCCACACCCACACAGCACTGGTCACACCTCCTCTGCTTCTCATAATAGGCCCTTGGTCATTTTCAGCTCCAGGCCCATGTGGCCCTCAATCCGGCCCTGATTGTGCCTTATAATAACCAATGCAAGGAAATGACACTAATGATCCCATTTGAATGTATATATCTCTGTTTTTTAATATAACAGCTTCATAGTGGGGGTAAGGATGAAATGAGGGAGATTGGTAGACTCTTCAGGGAGACAGGGAGATTGCTACTATTTCAGGGAGTCTCCCTGACAATGAGGGAGAGTTGGCCAGTATGCCTGGAGATCAGGTCTTTTCATACTGTATACTTATAATGAGATGCATTTTGCACCCTCTAGTTTAAGGTCCAGCACATTTGTAATGTAACAAGGTATAATGTAATAATGAGACAAGGGGTAATGATAGCGCAATTAGTAATAGATGATATATGTAGAGAATATAGACAGCAATGAACTAGAGATACCATCAATGTAGTCTATAATAAGGCAGGTTCTCTTATTAAAAAACATACATTTATTACACATTCAGGGGCCTATTCATCAACACTAAAATAATGTTTTTAAGGACATTTTCCTTAAATAACGTTATTTTGGTATTCATGAACAGACTTAGCACAGGAGATATCACAGATATCTCCTTGCTAAGTTCCCCTGCGTTAATTTCCACACTCCCCATACATTAGTATGGGGATGTGGAAATTGTGGTATTCATCAAATTCCGAAAATTATGAATTTTCGGAATTTGTTGCAGTTACTATTCGCCACTGTGAGGTGGCGAATAGCTGAATCGACTTACCTGTATCAGCGTGTGCAGGTCCCCCGATGAGTCCCTCCGGCGCTCTGCTCCGTCCTCAGGCTCCGGAGGCTGGTTGGACATGTGTGCTCCCCAGCAGAGCACAAGAAAGTTTAGAAAAAAAAAAAAAAGTTTTTTTTTTCTAATCTGTCATGTGGTCTGCTGGAAAACCACATGACAGACCAGCAGGACGGAGCCGGAGGCTGCAGCGCGGACAGGTAAGTCGGGGGGGGGGGGGAGGTGAGCGGAGGGGGGTACACAAACTTAACACATCTGTAGGCAGTGCTGCGCATGCGCTGGTTTTACAGATGTAACAGCGCATGCGCAGCACTGTTTCCAGACGCGATAAGGTAGTGTAGAGAGGGAAAAGTATCTATTTCCCGAAAAGCTGTCATCGCAAAAATGACAGCTTTTCGGAATAGGTACTTATAGAGAGGTGGAATGATGAATTCCACCTATAATTAGGTCGAACTCCATGCGAGTTCTAAACCTAATTATCTCTAGAGAATTTTTAGGTTTAATGAATAGGCCCCTCAATACGTTATTTATATTAGAAACAAAACATGGTAAAAACATTTGCATTTATTAGACTTCGATTTGGGAAAGTGAAAAATGGAATTATAAAAAATTCGATAAAAATCAAGAATGATGATGCGAATGAAAAAATTTATAAAAATATGTGAGACACGGACCCCAAAACAAACCAAACTGCAGGTTAGGCAACTCCTTATCCATTCCCAGCAACGTGTTTTGTATTTATCAAGACTTTTTTTCCTATCAGGGACTCACTAAGGCATCAACCTGATTTACACATACTTCCTTTGCATTTTTGTATTCATTTTTATTTCTATTTTTATAATTTTTTTCATTCCCATCATCATTCTTGATTTTTATCCCATTTTTTATAATTCCATTTTTCACTTTCCCAAATCGGAGTCTAATAAATGCAAATGTTTTTACCATGTTTTGTTTCTAATATAAATAATGTAGTGAATGTGTAATAAATGTATGTATTTTTTATAACAGAACCTGCCTTATTATAGACTACATTGATGGTATTTCTAGTTCATTGCTGTCTAAGGACCTCATTCAGAGCCTCTCGCTATTTGCCTTCGTTCGTTCAAAAACAAGGGGTGGCTATTCAAATGAACCGTTCACTCATTGCGGTCTGTTCACGCCTCTAAGTCTGAACGAGCGAGCAAAACTTGCAGTCGAAATTTTGAAAAATACGCCCCCTGGCCGCTCGCACCATATGTCATGTCCGCTATTTATTAGATTAATCGAGTACATCGAACAGCGTATGAACTGCTCGCTATTCTTGTGGTTGGTTTTTCCTACCACTATATTGCGAGCAGTTCTGACTATATAACAACCAGGTGACGTGGTCACTGACGCTGCTGTATTAATTATGCACACCCCTAAAACGCCTGTTTTGACCTTTAAGCACGCCTGCGTTCTGAATTCCACTCCCCGTTTTCAAGCACCTTCCCCTGTTACCACCCACATACGCCTCCTCCTGTCACTCAAAATAGCAGGTATTCGCTATTTAGCGAACTAACGATTTTCGGCCGCACTGACTGGTTCGCGCATGCGTATTACAAACCGTACGCATGCGCAGATGTGTGAACATCGGTCAGAACGAACGAGCGTATTCTCACAGTTATATATAATGTAATAATGACTATCATAATAATATGCTATTTAGATGCAGGGGCCGAGGAGCTGCGATGGTACTACTCCCAAGGTGCTCTGCCCTGTGTGATGGCACCTGCTGCACCACCCGCCTTACGGTCCTGGCACCAATGTCCTTAGTTGTCTCATGAGCAAGTGAAGTCATACATAAGTGTATAGAATAACAACAGTTCTCTACAAAACAGAGGCATATTATAGATATTATAGAACCACAGCGCTCTGAGCAAGTGCACACTATAGCGTGTGTCGTCCCCCACCCACACACAAACACACCTCAGTCCCCTGGCAATGAAGTGAACATGGGGTGTTGGCGTGGGCAGAATGTGGGAGTAGGTTTGAGTGAAAGGAAAAACCCAGTGTTGGATTAGGGCAAGAAACTGCGCCAAACAAAAGGTGTTTGGATAACCCACGGAGGACATATAAAGAGGCAGAGCGGGTATGGGGATGCCTCCGCTGATGAAAGCTGTCAAATCTTACCGCGTTGTGGTTAGATTTCCCGGCTCTATAGGGCAAAAATTAAAATCAGATTTTGTACACATCATTTCTAAGCAGCAGCCTGTGGGAAGCTATTGCCTTCAGCAGAGGAGGAGGAAGAGGACCTGATTCAGGGACAGATGCAATGGTGATTTTTATCCAGATCAAGCAATTATTTGCTAATGCGTATGCGTACACCGCACTGTGCATGTGCAGGGATTGTATTGTGATTACGAACGCACAGAGTACCCACTTGACAGGTGACAGGTAGTCAGTGTTTGGGGGTGGTCACTGGGTGTGGTTAGAAGAACGCAGACATGTCTGACCAATTAAATGCCATTTCATGGGCGTGCCTAAATTAGCCATTGTGATCTCCTGTGCAGCATGAGAGCTCTCTGCGTGTCAGGAGAGCCTGCAGTGTTTCTGGCTGGTCATACTCGCCTTACATGCTCCGTGACTGCCTGCTGTGTGTCGATGTTACTGATGTTTGCACTGTTGCACAACGTGGCACGGATATGAGAAGACAGCAGTGGGCGTCCCTATGCTCGGCTGTGCTTTGGAAAGCATTAGCATATTTCAGCAACTGTGATCCATGAGAGTACGCAGTTGTGTTTGTATTACCGTTTGTCTCTGAATCAGGTTCTATAAGTACAGATAGCAGAAGGGGAAGAAGGTGGGGATGGTGAGAGAAGGGCAAGAGACTTAGGGTCCTATTTATCAATATTATTTTAAAAAAAAATGTAAAAAGTGTTTTTTTCACACCCTTTACACATTATTTTAGTATCACATCATTGTATTAAAGGGCAATTGGAGCAGTTTTCGTGAAAAACTACTCCAATCCCTTCAATTCACATATTTTTAGTAAGCAGATTGCATTTCCCATACTTATAATGGAAAAAATGATCTGCCTGAGATTTATTAAAAATAAATTGTAAAAAGAATACCGGGGAAAGCCCTGTGATAATAACGCCATCTTCAGATGGCATTAACAGGTCTTTCTCATGGTTCCCTGACTCCTGCTCCGCTCTGACAGGCGGAGCAGAGCCGAGAGCCTGCCCCAGTGATCTGCATTGTGGGTCACTATATTAAAAAAAAAACATAGTTTGAAAAAAAAAAAAACACTTACAGTACCTGCACCGGGATCGTCTATCGGTGGTCTCCCCTGACCGGTGGATCAGCTGATGACTGCTGTCAGCTGAGATGCAGTAAAGTTCTGGCCAGCACTTTCTTACATTTCAGCTGACTGTAGCAACAGCTGATACAACGGTCAGGGGAGGCCACCACTCAGCCCATGGTGCAAGTAGTGTGATCTTCTTTTGTTTGACACCGGGGCAGGGGGGTTAAGGCTGCAGCCATAAAGATAGGGCAGGTGGAGGAGGGTCAGCGCCGGTGATGAAGACGGTGTTAGCCAAGTCAAAGGGGGGTCAGCGACTGCGGGCTGGCAAAATAGACGGAGGGGAGGGAGCAGAGGGGACAGTGGAAATGTTCAGCCCGGCAGCAAAAGGGGGGTCAGGGCAGAGGAGAGAGCAGCCGCAACGGTGGCAGCGGGGTAGGTGATTGTGATGGGGGGTGTCAGCAGAGCCAGGCAGCAGCATGGGGTCCAGGGAAGGCTCAGCGGATGCATGGGGAGGCAGGGAGCCGGGCTGCAGAGACCCAGGGGAGACAGGCAGCAGCAAGAGGGACGCATGCCTAGACATATTCTCCCTGTATATTTTCCCAAAAATACAGTGAGAAGTGTGTGGAGGAGATTCGCAGGGGCAGAGCTTTATCACAAGTTCTGCAAAGGATTTTTGATACATTCTTGTGTTATTCGCAATACAGATTTAGACGAAAATATCACACTACAACCGCATTTGAAATGCAGATTGTAGTAAATAGGAGCCTGTGTGAGCTGTGAGGGGCACAGGGTAAAAGTGAGTAGTGGGGGCTAATAGTAGAAGAAGATGGAGAGATAGCTATAAGAGAGGTAACAGGAGTCAGACAGATACACGAGAGGAGAAATAAAGAACAAACACGATGAAAAACAGAAAACGTATACCCCTTTCATATCGCTAATGGCGGGTTAGCACCTGGATGATCTCATCTCCAAGCGCCAGCTCTCCATATGCAGTGAATGGGACCTGGGTTGCCTCGACCCGGGTTACCCGTTCACACCGTACCGGGTTGAACACGTATTCAACCCTGCTTGCTACCCAAGTTGAAATGCTGGGTCGCTCGACCTGGGATATTTCAACTGGGCCCCTTCACACTGCGCATTAGAGAGAGACATATAGGCCCTGATCCAAAGGTGGACACTGCTGTCCACGTTCTTTTGTCTGTGTTGCTGGAGTCACGGCATCAGCCTTCCCCTGGTGCAGTAGCCTGCGTCTGAATGTGCCAGGACTGAGACATTCACTTTCACCGTCTCTGCACGCTGTAATACCGCAGGTGATTCTTTTCATGTCACCATCACATGCACTATGGTCACATGTGCTAGCCCTATGGCCGCTGCAGTTTCTCCATCTGAACATGGCCTCTGTGCAGAGGCGTATGTATAATGGGTGCAGGGTGTGCAAGGCACACGGGCCCCTGGGTCCAGGGGGGCCACGCACTGCACACCCTGCACCCATAATATACTTACCTCTTCGGAGTCCCATGTCGGCGCAGTACATGTACGTGCAGTACAGGGAAAATGGCCGCCGTGGCCATTTTCCCAGTGACGTGCGCATACTCTATAGACTCTGGGCACACTCTAGTGCCCAGAATCTATAACTCCGTCGCTGGCCACGCACAGCTCAGTGGGCTGCCGGCCACCGGACAGAGAGGAGGAGGCCCGTGTCGGAGACTGCACAGGGACCCCCTCCTCTCTAGAAACGCCCCTGCCTCTGTGACTGCAGCCGTGCGTTTCAGTTAATTTCCCGGCCACCACCATAGAATGCCCATCACTTTGCTGTTCCATTTCTGATACCGTCTGTCCCGATCGCAACAGCATCTTTGTGCCTACACTCTGTGTACCACATGTGCCATAGGGGTTTTCTGAATATTTTTGTGCATGCGCAGTTCTAAATAATCGCTTAACTACATCAGCATAACGTGCGCCTCTGAATCAGGCCCATAGAGGAAGAAAGGCATGGACACACATAATAGAGGGACACATGCATATTTGGGGGAGGAGAAGGGGGTGCTGGAGTAGTGATATAAAAAGCTTGTACAACACACAAACAGCAAAAATCCTCCTGCTGGTCACAGTGACAACACTGACATCATGTAGACATGGTCAAAATGTGCATGTCGGGCTTGCCTACCCTGCTGATTTGGTGGGGAGCCTCTCGTATATCGGTTGCCGCTACCGACCTCCCGGAAAGGCAGGCAAGCCTCCCGACTGCCACCTGCCCCTCCCCCCGCTACTCATAGAAACCCCTGCAGCGGGGGGGAGGGGGGGCAGTGACGTGATTCGCGTTGAATCGCGTCATCGTAGCCCCACCCCCTGCTTCACAGTGCCAATATTTTTGCCATTGTGAAGAGGGGGTGGAGCCACGAAGTTGCGATTGTGCGGCCCCGCCCCCAATGCCGCATCATTACCTGACCACGTCCCCGCTGTGCGCAGACATTCAGCTCCCTCTCGGAAGGAGGGTGCTGAATGTCGATAAGGATGGTGCATGTTGACAATAAAGATGCCGACAGTACTATTTTACCCTTACCACATCTTAACCCACACCCTAATTGCAGCCTAACCTTAGACTAACCCTCACCCTAATTGCAGCCTAACCCTCACCCTAATTGCAGCCTAACCTTCACCCTAATTGCAGCCTAACCCTCACCCTAATTGCAACCTAACCCTCACCCTAATCGCAGCCTAACCTTCACCCTAATTGCAGCCTAACCTTCACCCTAATTGCAGCCTAACCCTCACCCTAATTGCAGCATAACCACAGCCTAGCCCTCACCCTAATCGCAACCTAACCTTAGCTAAACCTTCACCCTAATTGCAGCCTAACCCTCACCCTAACCCTAATTGCAGCCTAACCTTAGCCGAACCCTCACCCTAATTGCAGAATACCCACAGCCTGACCCTCACCCTAATTGCAGCCTATCCCTACCTCTAACCCTGCCCCTCATATGTTTATAATGTAGGCATACATAATATTGACATTCTGAACATGTCAATATTTTGTCAATGTTGATACGGTGAATGTCGACAAGTTGAATAGCGCCATTCTGAATGTACAGTAGACTGAGGGGTCTATTTACTAAGCAATGTTAGGAGCCAGAGTGAAAAGTGATAAGAAAGTGATAAGGTGCCAGCCAATCAGCTCCCAACTGCCATCTCATAGGCTGTGTTTGAAAAATGACAGTTGAGAGCTGATTGCCTGGCACCTTATCACTTTTCACTCTGTCTCCTAACCAGTGGCGTAACTAGGGTATTTGGAGCCCAGGGCAAATTTGAAAAGGGAAACCCCCCCCCGATGTGCGCGCGCCCAAGGTGCACGCGGCGAAAAAATGGGCGTGGTCACTTAAAAATGGGGCGTGTCAACGTGACACACCCCTTTATTTTCACACTGAACATTCCTATCCATATGCACCTTAACCCCTGTAGTACCCCTTATACAGTACCCCCAGTATGGAGTTGTGGTCCCTCTTATGCAGGCCCATAGTAGTGCCCCTTATACAGTATCCCCAGTAGTGGTCCCCCCAAATGCAGTGCCCCATGTAGTGTTCCCCCTTATGCAGTGCCCCCAGTAGCAGTCCCCACAATGCAGTGTGCCCAGTAGCGGTATCCCCTGATGCAGTGCCCTTTATATGGTGCCCCCAGTAGTAGTGTCCCCCCTATGCAGTGCCCTTTATATAGTGCCCCCAGCAGTAGTCCCCCCCCATGCAGTTTTCCCAGTAGTGGTCCCCTTATGCAGGTACCCAGTAGTGATCCCCCGAGTGCAGTGCCTCTACTAGTAGGCCCCTTTTATAATGCCCCCAGTGGTAGTTCCCCCCCAAGTAGTAGTCCCCAGTAGAGGTTCCCCCTCCCGATTAAGTGCCCCCAGTAGTAGCCCCCCCCAGTAGAGGTCCTCCCAATAATGGTGCCCCCACCCCCAGTAGAGGTCCTCCCAGTAGTAGCCACCCCCCTCCCCCGGTCTGCAGATAGCTTAAAAAATAAATAAATATATGTATATATATATAAAAACATACTTACCTGCTGCTCCGGTCCGCGCCGCCGCTCCCGCCGCCGCCCGCCAGTCCTCCCGGGCTGGCGCGCTCAGCATTAGGGGACAGACGTCATGACGTCATGACGTCAGTCCCATTACCCACTGCAGGAGCCGGACGGAAGTCCGGCTCTTGCAGTGGGTGCTGCTGCAGTCAATGAGAGTCTATCTGACTCTCATTGGCTGCTGTTTAACACATGCATCGCCGCCAGCGCTGGCGGCGATGCGTGTGTTATGCACAGCCTGAGCCCGCCTCCTGGCGCTATTGGGCAAGTGCTCAGGGGGAGGGAACGGGCTCAGGTGTGCAGCACAGGACCGGCGCTGGAAGCCTAGCGCCGGTCCTGTGTAAGTGTGTAGCGCCGACCGCAATCACTGCGGTCAGCGCTACACTTGTGGCTAACTAGGGCGGGCCGGACCGTGGCGCCCCCCCGCGCCGCCGGTCCCACGGCACCCAGGGCACGCACCCTGCCCGACCCCCCCTAGTTACGCCACTGCTCCTAACACTGCTTAGTAAATAGACCCCATAGTAACTACATACCAAGATAAAAGCCCAGAGAAACTGGATATAAGGTGCATGTTTATCATATCTTGCAGCTTTAATGTGGTTGTGAAGTGAGAACTGAGAATATCGCCCATTGCTTGTGATTATCATCCTTGCCGGGTGCCAGGACACAGCTTCTGAGAGAGTCCTGTCCCGACAAACAGTTAGAGCTACACTTACAGCTTGCACTACAACATTGTTTCCGGGTTCAGGACTGACAAGCATAATGCGCATGTGCGGCCATTGGGCTGGGCGTGCATTATTACAGGCCGGCGGGGAGGTATTCCCACTCTGAAATTACATGCGTTAGAATAGTCCATGGGCTAACACCATATGACCGTTCAGCAACCCTCATAGAGAACAAGAAATCACAGCAGCTATCTCTGATACCTGCTGCCGTTCCGCATAAGTACATCTGGGGATACTTAATACTTGCGGATAACCACTGCATTGGGGGGCTATTTCGAAAAATTTTATTTGATTTGAATATTCCCCTAAGTGAGCAAAATGCTGAGCAAACTCTCAAACCACAGCACACATTGTTTTTCAACGAAGTCCCAAGGGCAGGAGGGAAAAACCTTTCATGTACTGCAAGAAGAATGCATTTCTATCCCATTTATTTATGATATATGAGAAATTTCACAGTTTTATGATTTAGAACTTCCTAGTTTTTGAAAAAACGGTTCCCTTCAATTTTATGCTAACAATATGCAACATCTTTGTTTTCCATCCTCTAGAGATTTGCAGAACAGTTGCCTATTCTGTATACCTGTGACCAATTATACGCTCATATATATAATGCAGAGCTTGTCATGCTTACATGCTGGCAATATCCCCCACACTGGATTTATTGTGCTTCCTAAACATAAGCAGATCTTAAGGGGAAACCTCCACACATTTTGTTTGGAACTCATATCCCCCGATTGAAAAATACTGATAATAACATTTTGATTGCCTGTAATATAAGCATTTATTAATAGCTGTTACTAACATATATTCTTGAGAGCCGCAGAATAAATCTGGGTACACTCCATGCGATCCAATGTGCAATCCAGTGTACTATGGCGCAATGTGTCGTTACATGCTGCATGTAACAGCATACGTTGATCATTGCCCTGTCCTATTTGATAGCAGATGTGTACGATATATTGTTCTGATCCACGAGGGGCTAACTTTCTTTTTTTGGTGGACTGTGTGGACAGGTAACTGCACTTCCGCCCTCAGTGCACGTCACTTCCAGGTACAGTATCTGAAGTGGAAATAGTCTCTACCCACGGAGGATGATGCTGTTCCAGGTACTGTGTAGCTGACAGGACTGCAGGAAAAAAGTAAGTAAAAACTGTAATTTAGGTACCAATGAACTGTGTAGGAGGACTATGTTGGTGTGCACGGGGAGTATGTTGGTGTGCAGGGGGACATGTTAGTGTGCAGGCACAGTGTGTTGATGTGCATTACAAATACATACAATAATAAAACATTAGTTGTCTTGATAATATTATTGCTTAATTAATTAAGAGAGAGATGTATCAAGCACTGTAAAGACTGGATAGGTTGACAAGTGGTGAAGTTGCTTATAGCAATCAATCATCGTTGAGTTAGCATTTATCAGTATAAAAAGAAAACACATGTAAATGTTTGTTCAAACTATGGATAGAGGTGGTAATTAGGCAGACTAATCTAGGGAATTTAAAGAGGTGAATTGGTAATTTGATAAAGGCAGTTGTCCAAATAATCTTCAAGATTTAGAGCCTATGAAAAAGAGTTGAATGAGTGCGGATTTCAACTGAGGAAGTAATGTGAAGATAGGCAGAGTTGAGATACTGCATCAAGTTGGGTGAGGTTTTTTTTATTTTTTTATGTTGTTAATGGTTTTGGATTTGTATATAATTTATATTGTATTAGATTCTATAGAGTACAGATGACCTGTAGAGGGACTGGCAGGATTTTTTTAAATGCTTCTCAGATGCATGTGACAGGATTAGATGGCAGATTGAACATGAGGACCACAGTTAGGGTCACCATTGATGTCTACTGCAGGCATTGAAAGTGTCAGGATTTATTGGCATGTTGTCATCATAAATGCAAATACTTTGTAAATAACAATATGTTAATGTTATCAATTGTAGTTTATAACTAGCTGAGGCCATGGCGTTGCCCGGGTTTAAATTTTCAAGTTATTAAGTTAGGCATCCCAGACCAATTGCCACCCCTATGTGAAGTTTTCATCTAAAACCATCCATTGGAAGGCCCAGAACAGGCTCCCTGGGTCAAAGTTCTGCCCAGCATACAACAACGACTGACCAGAACCCCAACCCCCTAGTATGTCTTTTGGGATCCAATGTTACCACTCTATGAAGTTTCCATCCAAATTATGTGATGTCGTCCAAACCCATCCAGTGGAGGGCCCAGAACAGGCTCCCTGAGTCAAAGTTCTGCCGACACACTCCGCAGAACTCCGGTCCAACCAGGAACCCAATCACTCCATTAGGCATCCTAAATCAATTGCCACGTCTTAGTAAAGTTTTCATCCAAATTTATCCAGTGGAAGGCCCAGAACAGGCTCCCCAAGTCAAATTTCTGCCCAGCATCTCCGGTTCATAGTTCTACCCAGTGTACACCAACGGGAGGTCCGGCTGGGACCTCAACCCACTGGTATGCCTTCTGGGATCCAATGTTACCGCTCTGTGAAGTTTTAGTCCAAATCAGAATACAATGGAAGGTTCAGAAGAGGCTCCCCGGGTCAAAGTTCTGTCCAGGATTTAAGTGGACCTTGTCAACGTTTGTTTTATGCCAATCAGTGCAGGGGTGTGTGAATGCATAACCAGACAGACAGACAAACAAACAAACCGATCAATGAATTTAATATATAAGATCTACTACCTTGCCAGCTGCTCTTATTCGTGGTCAAAAAAACCTGTGAAAAAAAACAGTAAGTGATGGATCCAATTCCCTGGAGAGAAAAGTAACTCAAATATCCAATCCCTTGGTAGGTCAGTATAGTATATATCCACATTAAAATAGCCCATGCTGAGGTGGCTGATAATATGTTCAAAATAGTGTGCTGAATGTATATGGAAGCAGGGGTGTTATGTTCTGGGTTGTTTGTGGACCCGGGGTGGTAGCAGGAGCGATCACAGAAGCGGATTTGAATAAAAAACTAGGTTTTTTAATAAGTGCTTGAGAAGACATAAAATATGGCAGTAAATAAAAGTCCAGGAATATATAAATGTGCACAAGAGTTCTGTGGTGGGAGTAATGGGTTAATGTCCAAGTAGAAACAATTAGAGCTGTCCAGGTGTGCAGGTAGTGAGACTGAAAATAATCAACCAGGTATGCAGGTAGTGATGCAGGAAAATAATAGCCAGGTATGCAGGTAGTGAACTAAGGCAATGAGCAGGATGTCAGCAGGCTCAGGCACTCAGGTATGGGCAAGGATGATGGAGGAAGCGGGGTAGTCCAGCGGAAGCTGACAGGCAGACTGGCAGACAGCGAATTCACAGGAACAGGATAAGCACAGAGAACTCCCTCTCAGCTAGGCTGAGATACACGTTGCACTGGCAAAGAAGGAAGGCACTGACCCTTCCTAAATTCCCCATGCCGTGCTGTTACCTGATGAGTGTGGGAGCGTGGACATCACGAGCATTAGTCCAGCAACATTCCTCTGGACCATAACCTTTCCAGTCCAGCAAATACTGTAGATGACCTCTGTGCAGACGAGAGTCCAAGACCTGGGCGACTTCAAACTCAACTCCTCTCTCCGTCTGGACTCGAGGAGAAGCTTTAATAAGGAGACATGGAAGGAATTAGGAATTTTTAGGTATGGGGGTAACTGTAAATGGTAAGCCACTGGATTAATGACTTCTGTTATGGTGAAGGGACCGATGAAGCGGGGTGCAAATTTAATTGAAGGAACTCTTAGACGAAGGTTCCGGGTAGACAACCAGACCTGGTTTCCTACTTGCATGCGTGGAACTATTCTACGCTTCTTATCGGCCTGGGTCTGATAGCGAGAGGATGCCTTCAACAAATCAGACCGTACTTGAGTCCAGATGGCAGCAAAATTCCGCACCGTGTCCTCTACGGCCGGAACATCAAAAACAGGCAGGCTTCAGAATTCGGGAACACGAGGATGAAGGCCATAAACAATCTGAAATGGCGTTTGGTTAGTTGACGACTGGTAGGAAGCATTGTGTGCAAACTCGGCCCACGGCAGCAAGACAGCCCAATTGTCCTGGGAAGATGACATAAAAATTCTTAAGAAAGTCTCTAGATCTTGATTAACTCTCTCGGTGGAGCCGTTGCTTTGTGGATGGTAGGCCGTGGACAAGTTTAACTTCACTTGAAGCACAGAACACAAAGCCCTCCAGAATTTTGCAGTAAACTGCACACCACGGTCAGAGACAATTTCAGCAGGAAGGCCATGAAGACGAAATATGTGTTGGACAAACAACTGTGCCAGGTCAGGGGCAGAAGGTAACTTCTTCAACAGTATATAGTGGACCATCTTAGAGAATCGGCTATTACAACCCAGATAGTGTTGAAGCCTTGAGAGACTGGCAGGTCTGTGACGAAATCCATGGAGAGATGCGTCCATGGACGTGATGGAGTAGGTAGTGGAAGCAATTCCCCAGCTGGAGCTTGTCGTGATGATTTATGCTGGGCACAGGAGGAGCAGGAAGAGATGAACTCCATTATATCTGCCTTCATAGAAGGCCACCAATAGTGTCTTTTCAGGAACTCCAAGGTCTTCCGAGTGCCTGAGTGCCCTGCGAAGCGAGAGGAATGTGCCCAAGTGAGAAGCCGCTTCCTTAATTCCGGGGCCACAAATGATTTTCCCGTAGGAGGCTGAAGCTGTAATGCGGCAAAGACTCTTGATTCCAAGACAGGAGTATTGCTTTGATTTTCAGATTGATCATCACAGAGGAGAGATCTCGATAGGGCATCAGCCTTCTGATTAAGTGCTCCAGACCGGAAGGTCAGGGTGAACTGAAACCTGGCAAAGAATATTGCCCAGCGGGCTAAACGAGGACTCACACATTGAAGGTTTTTGAGAAATAGGAGATTTCTATGGTCCGTAAATACAGTAAATGGGAACTTAGCACCTTCTAGTAAATATCTCCATTCCTTCATCGCCAACTTAACAGCTAGTAGCTCTTGCTGACCTATGGCGTAGTTCCTTTCGGCAGGTGAGAATTTTTTAGAAAAGAACCCAAAAGGATGGACTCGGTTGTCCTCATAATGTTGAGACAAGACTGCTCCCACAGCTTCAGATGATGCGTCTACTTCCAACAAAAAAGGCCTGCCAGATCTGGTTGTCGAAGAACTGGTGCTGTGATAAAGGCCTGTTTTAGAAAATGAAAGGCAGACTCTTCCTCAGGTGACCATTGGGAATGATTAGCACCTTTGCGGGTCAAGGCTGTAATGGGAGCCAGCAATGTAGAAAATCCCTTGATGAAGCGTTTACTATAATAATTGGCGAAGCCCAACAATCTCTGGATGGCTTTCAGTGTCTGAGGTCAGGTCCAATCCAGAATTGCTTGTACCTTCTTGGGGTCCATTTCCAAACTGGAGCCAGAAATAACATAGCTAAGAAAAGGTACACTGGGCACACCAAAGACGCACTTCTCCAGTTTGCAGTAAAGGTGGTTTTCTCTCAAACGGGTCAAAACTTCTTTAACATGTTCTTGATGTTTAGCCACAGAGGGTGAAAAAAATCAGTATGTCATCCAGATAGACAACAACCGAAACATATAACAGATCCCGGAAAATCTCATTAACGAAACTCTGAAAGACAGCAGGGGCGTTGCACAATCCAAAAGGCATTACTAAATATTCGAAATGTCCATCTCTGGTATTAAAAGCGGTCTTCCATTCATCGCCAGCTCGGATATGAATGAGGTTGTAAGCCCCTCTCAGATCTAATTTAGAAAAAATGACAGAGCCCTTGACCCTATCAAACAACTCAGTAATCAGGGGAAGAGGGTATTGATTCTTTACAGTAATGTCATTAAGGCCTCGATAATCGATACATGGTCTTAGACCACCGTCCTTCTTGCCAACTAAGCAAAAACCCAGCTCTGGCAGGTGAGGTAGAGGGGCGAATGAACCCCTTTGCCAGGTTGTCCCGGATGTACTTGGACATGGCTTGAGTCTCAGGCAAGGACAGTGGATAGGTACGACCACGAGGTGGTGTTTTATCAGGTATCAATTCAATTGGACAGTCCCATTCCCTATGAGGAGGTAAGGTATTTGCTTGCTGCTCAGAGAACACGTCAGCGAACATCTGATATTCCTTGGGAATGGCAGAAGAAACTAATGGAATTGTCTTTCTTACAGGTCGAATTTTTGGAAGACAGGATTTCTGGCAGTCCATACCCCATGACAGAATCTGCATAGAACTCCAATCAAACCTGGGATTATGTTGACGCAACCAGGGTAGACCAAGAACAATTTCTTGAGAGGCCTCTGATATCACCAGAAATTTTAAGGACTCAGAATGAAGTGCCCCAATTCGGACCAATACTGGTTGAGTCTCCTTGGTGACTATCCCATTAGTTAGAGGGCATCCGTCTATAGAGGTCAGAAAGATGGCATGGTTGAGAGACAAACAGGGAATCTGAAATTTATCTATGAAACTAGACGTTATGAAATTTCCGGCTGCTCCCGAGTCAAGTAGAGCAGTAGCAAAGACAGGTTTGGGTTTAAGATCCAATGCTAGGGTAATCGTGAAATCTTTAATTTTTGGAGACGGGCTCATAACTCCTAACTTGATGTCTCCAGGGTCAGTTAGGATTTGGCATTTCCCGGTTTACGGGAGCAGGAGATCAGCAGGTGTCCGGACTCTCCGCAGTACAGACAGAGGTTTTTTTGCATTCTTCTCTGACGTTCTTCTTTGGAGAGGTGTGTATGATTCACCTGCATAGGCTCCTCTTCAATAGGGGAAGGAATGGGAAGGGTAGAAATGGAGGGGGCAAATGACCTTTGCCGGTCAGTTCTGTATTTTTCAGCCTGACGTTCCCTGAAGCGTAGGTCAACTTTGATACACAACGAAATCATGTCGTTCAGATTAGTGGGAAGCTCTCGAGTGACTAGATCATCCTTTAGTTGGTCTGACAACCCATGCCATTTGAGTTCTGATGCTAAAATTTGAAATTGCACGGCATATTGACTGACAGGATGGACCCCTTATCTCAGTGTCATGATGTTTGATGATGCTGATACAGTACGCCCAGGTCCATCGAAAATCCTCCTGAAAGATGACACAAAGCCTGTGTAATTATCCAGCAATGGATCTGAGCGCTCCCAGTGTGGGGAAGCCCATTCTAAGGCCTGGCCGGATAACAGAGAGACTATATAAGCCACTTTAGTTCTTGCAGTTAGAAAGTTGTCAGGCTGCAGGGTAAAATGTATGTCACACTGATTTAGGAATCCTCGGCAGAGTTTAGAGTACTTGGTAAAGGAAGATGTAAGCGGGGAGATGATCTGCCTCCTGTATTCCCAGACGCTGATGCGGATGTAGATGCTGGTACTACAGGGGTAGAAAAGGAAGTTTGCAAACTATCCTGTCGCTTGGACATGTCTTGCAGAAATTGAGCCATCTGATGCTGCATGTTTTCCAGATTTTCTAAACGACCAGAAATGCATCGGAACAAATCCACTCCTGACTCCTGATCCGTGGCCGGCTCCATGGGGCCAGTGCAAACTGTTATGTTCTGGGTTGTTTGTGGACCCGGGGTGGTAGCAGGAGCGATCACAGAAGCGGATTTGAATAAAAAACTAGGTTTTTTAATAAGTGCTTGAGAAGACATAAAATATGGCAGTAAATAAAAGTCCAGGAATATATAAATGTGCACAAGAGTTCTGTGGTGGGAGTAATGGGTTAATGTCCAAGTAGAAACAATTAGAGCTATCCAGGTGTGCAGGTAGTGAGACTGAAAATAATCAACCAGGTATGCAGGTAGTGATGCAGGAAAATAATAGCCAGGTATGCAGGTAGTGAACTAAGGCAATGAGCAGGATGTCAGCAGGCTCAGGCACTCAGGTATGGGCAAGGGTGATGGAGGAAGCGGGGTAGTCCAGCGAATTCACAGGAACAGGATAAGCACAGAGAACTCCCTCTCAGCTAGGCTGAGATACACGTTGCACTGGCAAAGAAGGAAGGCACTGACCCTCCCTAAATACCCCATGCCGTGCTGTTACTGGCCGGAGGGAACATGTGACTCACCAGGATTGGCCAGCCGCATCACATGGCCAGAAGGCAAGATGGCGGCGCCCATGCCAAACGGAACGGAGACGCCGCCAGGCCTTACCAGCGCAGAGTGACAACAGGCCCGCACAACAACGCGCGCTGCCAAAGCCCCCCACCAGACAGCCCGCGCCACAACGACCTCACAGGTAACACCCGCCTAGCACCATGCTGAAATACCCTGGCCGTGACAAGGGGTGTATTAAGAGAGGAGGGGGTTCGTGTTCACTCCCTGTCCGGGGCCCCCTCCTCTCTTCCAGGCTGCCATCAGTGAACTGACAGCAGCAGTAGACTCCGAGCACTAGAGTGTGCCCGGAATCTACTGTGCATTTCCTACTGTGCATATGCAAAATACCTGGAAAATGGCAGTGGTGGCCATTTTCCAGGAGTTTTCAGTAGCGCTGCTCTGTGGGACATCGGAGAGGTAAGTAAGAAAAAAACAGAATGGGTGCATGGTGTGCGGTGCGAGCCCCCCCTGGACCCAAGGGCCAATGAGCACGTCCCATCCCGCACCAATTATAAATACGCCCCTGTATGGAAGCGCTATTGCTGTCCAGTATTTTATACAGATATTGTTATTATAAGCAGCTTCAATATCCCGTTTTATGAAGACACAGTGTATTACTGCAAATAAGGGTAGATCTGCTCCCAGTGTGTACACAAATATTAACCTTGGCTCTGGAGAGTAATATTTGTGTACATACTGGGAGCAGATCTGCCCCTATTTGCAGTAATACATTGTCTCTTCATAATAACGGGAGATTGAAGCTGGTTATAACTAGGGGTGTGCATCGGCCACTTTTCATGTTTTGTGTTTTGGTTTTGGATCTGGATCTTTCTTCGTGTTTTGGATCTGGATTGGTTTTGCCAAAACCACCCTTTCGTGTTTTGGGTTCTGGATTTTGTGTTTTGGATTTGTATTTTTTTGAAAAAAAAAGCTTACAAGCAGCTAAAATCACAGAATGTGTTGGGTTTTCTGGTCCTATGCTATTATTAAGCTCAAAAACCTTAATTTCCACTCATTTCCAGTCTATTCTGAACACCTCACACCTCACAATAGTGTTTTTATATCCAAAAGGTTGCACCGAGGTAGCTGGATGACTATGCTAAGCGACACGAGTGGGCGGCACAAACAAGTGACCCATCTAGCAGTGACACTGCAGTGGCAGACAGGATGGCAGTTTGAAAAACTAGGCCCCAAACAGTACATAATGCAAAGAAAAAAAATAGGTGCAAGATGGAATTGTCCTTTCGGCCATCCCACCCACCCTTATGTTGTATAAACAGGACATGCACACTTTAACAAACCAAACAATTCAGCGCCAGGGTCTGCCACACGACTGTGGCTGAAATGATTGGTTCGTTTGGGCCCCCACATAACAAGCTGGCAATTAATCTGTCCCTGCACAAACTGGCTCTACGGAGGCAAAATGTCGTCCTCATCCTCCTCATCCATCGATTCCTCACCCTCTTCAGTGTTGTGTACATCCTCATCCTCACAGAGTATTAATTCGTCCCCGCTAGAATCCACAACCACAGGTCCCTCTGTACGTTCTGGAGGCTGGTCTCCCTGGAAGAGTTGATAATTCATTTTATGAACATCATCTTCTCCACATTTTGTGGAAGCAACCTCCTACGCCTTTCGCTGACAAGGTTCCCAGCTGCACTAAACACTCTTTCGAGGTACACACTGGAGGGGGGGCAACTCAGGTAAAATAGAGCCAGTTTGTACAGGGACCTCCAAATTGCTTCGTTTTCCTGCCAGTACAGGTACGGACTGTCTGGCATGCCTACTTGGATGGTGTCACCGATGTAATCCTTTAACAGACAGACGCACGCTTGTCGCTGCTGCTTGAAGGATGCAGGTGCGGCTACAGCCCACACATTTCACAAAGACAGAAAAAAAAAAGAAGAATTTTTTTATTGTTTGTGGAGGGCACTTTGAGGGTTACACCACCCTTTAACAGACAGATGCACGCTTGTCGCTGCTGCTTTGAGGACAATATCATATGCAGTGACAGTAGACTTGTCAGAAATTGTTGGCACATCCTTCAGTCCGGACCAGATGTCCAAACCGGCCCTTGACTTATGACACAGGCGCACGCTTGGCACTGCTATTGTGTTGATGCATGTGCGGTTACATCGCACACAAGTCACAAACACATAAAAAAAATTGTTTTGTATTTTTTGGAGCACTTTGAGGGTTACACCATCCTTTAACAGACAGACGCACGCTTGTCGCTGCTGCTTTGAGTATGCAAGTGCGGCTACAGCCCACACAATTCACCAACACAGAAAAAAAAAGAACAATATTTTAATTGTTTGTGTAGCACACTTTGAGGGTGTCACCACCCTTTAACAGACAGACGCACGCTTGTCGCTGCTGCTTTAAGGATGCAGGTGCGGCTACAGCCCACACATTTCACAAAGACCGGAAAAAAAAGAACAATATTTTAATTGTTTGTGTAGCACACTTTGAGGGTGTCACCACCCTTTAACAGACAGACGCACGCTTGTCGCTGCTGCTTTAAGGATGCAGGTGCGGCTACAGCCCACACAATTCACAAAGACAGAAAAAAGAAGAAGAATATTTTTATTGTTTGTGTAGCACACTTTGAGGGTGTCACCACCCTTTAACAGACAGACGCACGCTTGTCGCTGCTGCTTTGAGGATGCAGGTGGAATCTAGACGGGATTTGGAACCGGGGAGACACTACCTCCATCAATTGTCTAAATCCCACTGCACTAATGGCGGATACCGGACGCACGTCTAACACCAACATAGCAGTCAAGGCCTCAGTTATACGTTTTGCTTCAGGATGACTGCTGTCGTACTTCATCCTCATCGCTAGGGACTGATGGAGGGTCAATTGTTTAGTAAAAGTAGTGGTCTTCCTACTTCCTCTCTGGGATGATGAACAACTCCCAGCAGCAGCAACAGCACTAGGAGGAAGTGGTTCTTTATCTATCCCTATTTTATTTTTATCGGAGAAAGTTTGGTCCTCCATTTATGTTATATTGATATATACGTGCGGCTAAGGCGCACACAAACACAGAAAATATTTTTTTATTTTTGCTGGAGAGTAGTGCACTTTGTGGGTTACACCACCCTTTAAGAAATGAGCCAGCCGGCTCTTTACTTATGGGACACAGGCGCACGCTTGGCGCTGCTCCTTTGTTGATGCACGTGCAGCCACAGTGCACACAATTCACAAACACAGAAAATATTTTTTTATTTGGTTTGGAGTGTACTTTGGGGGTTACAGCACCCTTTAACGGTCAAGCCAGCCGGCCCATTACTTATGACACAGGCGCACGCTTGGCACTACTTTGTTGATGCACCTGCGGCTACTGCGCACACAATTCACAAACACTGAAAATATTTTTTTATTTGGTTCGGAGTGTACTTTGGGGGTTACAGCACCCTTTAATGGTCAAGCCAGCCGGCCCTTTACTTATGACACAGGCGCACGCTTGGCACTACTTTGTTGATGCACGTGCGGCTACTGCGCACACAATTCACAAACACAGAAAATAATTTTTTATTTGGTTTGGAGTGTACTTTGGGGGTTACAGCACCCTTTAACGGTCAAGCCAGCCAGCCCTTTACTTATGACACAGGCGCACGCTTGGCACTACTTTGTTGATGCACGTGCGGCTACTGCGCACACAATTCACAAACACAGAAAATTATTTTTTTTTTGGTTTGGACTGGAGTGTACTTTCAGGGGTTACAGCACCCTTTAATGGTCAAGCCAGCCGGCCCTTTACTTATGACACAGGCGCACGCTTGGCACTACTTTGTTGATGCACGTGCGGCTACTGCGCACACAATTCACAAACACAGAAAATAATTTTTTTTTAGGTTTGGACTGGAGTGTACTTTCAGGGGTTACAGCACCCTTTAACGGTCAAGCCAGCCGGCCCTTTACTTATGACACAGGCGCACGCTTGGCACTACTTTGTTGATGCACGTGCGGCTACTGCGCACACAATTCACAAACACAGAAAATATTTTTTTTTTTGGTTTGGACTGGAGTGTACTTTCGGGGGTTACAGCACCCTTTAACGGTCAAGCCAGCCAGCCCTTTACTTATGACACAGGCGCACGCTTGGCACTACTTTGTTGATGCACGTGCGGCTACTGCGCACACAATTCACAAACACAGAAAATATATTATTTTTTTAGCACTTGGGGGGAGCACCCCTGATGGACAGAGCACCCCCTGGACAACACTACAGCACCCCTTCAGGACTGGGACACTGCACAGGACTTTGGAGTGGACACAGCCCCTATGGAGAACTGACTGCACCACACAGTCCAGCCAGCCCCTATGGACTTTGAAGTAGTGGACACAGCCCCTATTAACAACAGCAGCACAGCACAACACAGCCAGCCCCTATGGACTTTGAAGTAGTGGACAACAGCAGCACTACACTACACTACACTACACAGCCCTAACTCCCACCCTCCCTCTTCACTGTCCACAGCCGAGTGAGAAAATGGCGCCGACGCGGGTACCTTATATAGGTTCCAAAACCCGCGAGACTCGGAAGGCGGGATGATGACGTTTTGCCTCGATTTCAGATCCGAGTCAGGCGGGAAAAGTCGAGCCTGACTCGGATCGGACTTGGATCGGGGGGGCTCGGGGGGGTTCGGATTTCAGAAATCCGAACCCGCTCACCCCTAGTTCTATGTAATATAAGTGACATGCTCTCTGTAATATAAGTGACATGCTCTCTGTAATATAAGTAACATGCTCTCTGTAATATAAGTGACATGCTCTCTGTAATATAAGTAACATGCTCTCTGTAATATAAGTGACATGCTCTCTGTAATATAAGTGACATGCTATCTGTAATATAAGTGAAATGCTCTCTGTAATATAAGTGACATGCTCTCTGTAATATAAGTAACATGCTCTATGTAATATAAGTGACATGCTCTCTGTAATATAAGTGACATGCTCTCTGTAATATAAGTAACATGCTCTCTGTAATATAAGTGACATGCTCTCTGTAATATAAGTGACATGCTCTCTGTAATATAAGTAACATGCTCTCTGTAATATAAGTGACATGCTCTCTGTAATATAAGTGACATGCTATCTGTAATATAAGTGAAATGCTCTATGTAATATAAGTGACATGCTCTCTGTAATATAAGTAACATGCTCTATGTAATATAAGTGACATGCTCTCTGTAATATAAGTGACATGCTATCTGTAATATAAGTGAAATGCTCTATGTAATATAAGTGACATGCTCTCTGTAATATAAGTAACATGCTCTATGTAATATGAGTGACATGCTCTCTGTAATATAAGTGACATGCTCTCTGTAATATAAGTAACATGCTCTATGTAATATAAGTGACATGCTCTCTGTAATATAAGTGACATGCTCTCTGTAATATAAGTGACATGCTATCTGTAATATAAGTGAAATGCTCTATGTAATATAAGTGACATGCTCTCTGTAATATAAGTAACATGCTCTATGTAATATGAGTGACATGCTCTCTGTAATATAAGTAACATGCTCTCTGTAATATAAGTGGCAAATATGTTTATTAGAGGTTAACACATCATCATGACCATCTTTAAATTACATGTTTTTCAACTTTCTAGTTTTGAACTCCTGCAAAGTGTTGCTTTCATTTTTATCTAAACAATATGCTGGTTATTTTTTTGCTAACTTTTGAGATCTGCAGAGAATTTGCCTGTTCTAAATATCTGTTGCCAGTTATGTGCCGATATATTCTGTATATCCCCTTGTGCTTAGTTGCTGGCAATTTTCCAAAACTGGATTATTTTGCTATTGTGCGTCCTAAGATTAAAAGCAAACTACAAACACCCTACAGCTGATGCATAGTAGAAATAACATATATGATTTCACTACGTAGCATATACAATAAGGAGCGTATTTTCACACTGCGCATGCACAGAATGACACATTCTGATTACTTACACACTAGGAACAAATCTGTGGAAAGGGATTGTGACGTGTTGTTTTCCCTATACAATGGCTGAATTCAAGTAGCTGTGGCAAACTCTTATGTTACCCATACACCTACACGACCAGCATAAGATCCGATTCTTCATACGATTTCCCTACGACTCCCAGGAACTCCCTGGCAGTCCAGGCAGCATGTTTGTTGTTTTTCTTAGCACAGGATCTGTCGTAAGATCGATCCTATATCTCACAGGTTCATAAGGGAAACAGTCATTGAAATGACTTGAATTTACACACGTTAGATCGCATGAACAAAATAAACGGCACGATCTGCACACGATACGATGAACAAGATGTGCTGCACATCTGATCATAAGATCCGATTATAGGAGCTGCAGGAGCGCTCATTGGATCGTATCTTACTAAAATAATACACGATTTTCACAAGATCCATACCGCGCAGAAAAGTCACTTACCATGCGTATGCGTGCTCCCGCTACTCACAGTATTCAATTATAGAAAGATTATCCAGTTGCAGTTGGAAAGTAATTATGCTGGTAATACTGTGTTAATTGTAAGGAAATCACCCTGTGTCACCAAAAAGTGACAGCTAACATTGGGTAACTCACTGTGTAGTGCCCATAAGCAAGGTATTTGGGATATTGAAAGGTGTCACATGGCTCATCTGCATTTTTTAATAACAGTAAAAAATGATAAGAATAAGTTTTTTTCAGCAATCTAAAGGCTGTATATGGTTTTGGGGTACATAAATATGCATGTAATGTGATGTTTGTGTCATTTTAAGCTACTTTTTCTCAAAAACCTGTAACTCCTACCCGCAAGTTTAGAAACACCTGTCCCATCAATGCGACACCAACATATACCTCTCCTATATCATTTAACCCATTGTTCTACTTTTTGCAGAATAACATCCTGTGACATGGACAGCCTGCGTTCACATGAGGTTAATGTGGAGCAGCAGGATTGTGCAGAAATGGAGCAATATAACAGCATGGTAACGAGCTCCAGTCCAGGTTTTCCTGGACTCTGTTGTAAGCCACAAGCAAGGCTAATTAGCATCACCTGTTATCTCTCTTTAAAGCTGTGTCAGTGCAGGTCTACAGTGATCCTGATGGTGAATTAGTCGCCCAGGTTATAGGCCCGGGGGTGACTAGTGTTAGGGATCCTGGACCTGTGAGTCCACTAAAAGAACTGTATTGCTGTTTGGAAGATTCTGTGTACCAGCTTAACATCTTGCCTGTGAACACTGCACTGTCTTGTATTGGATTTTACCCGGTCTATGTGATTCTTGCTACATTTGGCGCCCGAACAGGGACTTTGCTGGATATTACTATGCAGCAAGAGCCTGGATACAGTGACCTGATCCACCCACAGCGGCTGTGAGACGCGCTGCAGGACTTGGTGAGTCTGAGTCGCATTACTAGCAGCTGGGTAGGTTAGTGTGGCAGGCCAGCCATAAAATGACAGTTGTTCACAGTGATAATCTGTCCATGTGTGTATGCAAATTGTGCACAATATAGAACTGCTTAATTCCTGTGTATGAGGCTGGGATCCCAGGGAATGTAGTGCAGTTAAGGTAAGACAGCTGATAAAAGGGCCTATTCATTAAACCTAAAAATTCTCTGGAGATAATTAGCTTTAGAACTCGCATGGAGTTCTACCTAATTATAGGTGGAATTCATCATTCCACCTCTCCATAAGTATCTATTCCGAAAAGCTGTCATTTTTGCGATGACAGCTTTTCGGGAAATAGATACTCTTCCCTGCCTACACTACCTTATCGCATCTGGAAACAGTGCTGCGCATGCGCTGTTACATCTGTAAAACCAGCGCATGCGCAGCACTGCCTACAGATGCGTTAAGTTTGTGTACCCCCACGACCCCCCCCCCCACCCCAATCCCCCCTCCGCTCACCTCCCCCCCCCCCCCGACTTACCTGTCCGTGCAGCAGCCTCCGGCTCCGTCCTGCTGGTCTGTCATGTGGTTTCCCAGCAGACCACATGACAGATTAGAAAAAAAAAAAACTTTTTTTTTTTTGTCTAAACTTTCTTGTGCTCTGCTGGGGAGCACACATGTCCGACCAGCCTCCGGAGCCTGAGGACGGAGCAGAGCACCGGAGGGACTCGTCGGGGGACCTGCACACGCGGATACAGGTAAGTTTCACCTGCTATTCGCCACCTCACAGTGGCGAATAGTAACTGCATCAAATTCCGAAAATTTATAATTTTCGGAATTTGATGAATACCACAATTTCCACATCCCCATACTAATGTTTGGGGAGTGTGGAAATGAACGTAGGGGAACTTAGCAAGGAGATTTCTGTGATATCTCCTGTGCTAAGTGGCTACATGAATACCAAAATAACGTTATTTAAGGAAAATGTCCTGAAAAATGTTATTTTAGTGTTGATGAATAGGCCCCAAAGGGCTCTATTTATCAACATTATTTTTACTAAAATAATGTGAAAAAGGGTGTTTTCACACCCTTTTCACATTATTTTAGTATCACATGAATGTACTAAAGGGCAATTGGAGTAGAATTCTCAAAATTCTACTCCAATTCCTAAGGGCTCTATTTATCAACATTATTTTTACTAAAATAATGTAAAAAAGGGTGTTTTCACACCCTTTTCACATTATTTTAGTATCACCTATAGTTATTACAGGGCAATTGGAGTAGAATTTGTAAAATTCTACTCCAACCCCTAAGTATCACTTATTTTTAGTAAGCAGATCGCATTTCCCATAACTGTAATGGGAAATGTGATCTGACCATAGTTACTAAAAATAAAATGTGAAAAAATACCGGGGGAAGCCCTGTGATAATAACACCACCTGGAGGTGGCATTATCCAGGGTCTCCCCCAGTTACCGGCCTCCTGCCCTGCTCTAACGGGGAGAGCAGAGCCGGGAGTCAGTTCCTGTAATCAGCTGTGTGGTCTAAAAAGACCGCAAGCTGATTACTGTAAAAAAAAAGAGTAAAAAAAAATTATTTACCTGACTCCAGGGACGGTGATCGGGCAACCGGTGATTACTCCCCTCCGGTCAGCTGGTCTCCCACAGTGCACTGCTGCCCGGTCATCAGGTGATCGGGCTCCAGTGCAGTATGGGAGATCACCTGACCGGAGGAATGGAGAACATCACCGGAGGCCTGGAGCATGCAGGTAAGTGTAAGTAAGGGAGAGGGGGTCACGGTGGGGGGGAGGGGGGGTTGCGGGGGGTCCGCGATTGCGGGGGGCGGGGCTTAGCACCAGGGGCGGGCTTAGCGCCGGAGGGGGGTTGCTGCGGCAAATGGTCGGCACATGCGCGGGTACTTAATCACGGTATTTTTTGCGAAAATACCGTGATAAGGCTCCGAAGGGGATTAGCAGGGACAGAGCTTTATCGCAAGCTCTGTCCCTGCAAGGGATTTGTAGTAAATCCCTGTGATATTGCCTGAATTCGCAATGCGAATTCACTCGGTAATATCACACTACAATCTGCATTACCAATGCGGATTGTAGTAAATAGAGCCCAAAGGAATGCCTCCTATTTTTTTTTTCGCAAAAAATACCGTGATTAAGTGCCCGCGCATGCGCCGACCATTCGCCGCAGCTACCCCCCCTCTGGCGCTAAGCCCCACCCCCTGGTGCTAAGCCCCTCCCCCCCACGATCGCGGACCCCTTGCGACCCCCCCCTCCCTTACTTACACTTACCTGCATGCTTCCAGGCCTCCGGAGATGTCTTCCATTCCTCCGGTCAGGTGATCTCCCATACTGCACTGGGGCCCGATCACCTGATGACCGGGCAGCAGTACACTGTGGGAGACCAGCTGACCGGAGGGGAGTCATCACCGGAGGCCCGATCACCGTCCCTGGAGTCAGGTAAGTAAGTTTTTTTTTTTACTATTTCTTTTTTTTCTTCTTTTTTACAGTAATCAGTAGGGGTGTGCACCGGCCACTTTCGTGTTTTGTGTTTTGGTTTTGGATCTGGATCTTTCTTCGTGTTTTGGATCTGGATTGGTTTTGCCAAAACCACCCTTCCGTGTTTTGGGTTCTGGGTTTTGTGTTTTGGATCTGTATTTTTTTGAAAAAAAGCATAAAAACAGCTAAAATCACAGAATTTGTAGGTTTTTCTGCTCCTATGCTATTATTAACCTCAATAACCTTAATTTCCACTCATTTCCAGTCTATTCTGAACACCTCACAATAGTGTTTTTATGTCCAAAAGGTTGCACCGAGGTAGCTGGATGACTATGCTAAGCGACACGAGTGGGCAGCACAAACACGTGACCCATCTAGGCGTGATACTGCAGTGGCAGACAGGATGGCAGTTTGAAAAACTAGGCCCCAAACTGTACATAATGCAAAGAAAAAAAAGAGGTGCAAGATGGAATTGTCCTTGGGCCCTCCCACCCACCCTTATGTTGTATAAACAGGACATGCACACTTTAACAAACCAATCATTTCAGCGCCAGGGTCTGCCACACAACTGTGGCTGAAATGATTGGTTCGTTTGGGCCCCCACAAAACAAGCTGGCAATTAATCTGTCCCTGCACAAACTGGCTCTACGGAGGCAAGATGTCATCCTCATCCTCCTCATCCACCGATTCCTCACCCTCTTCAGTGTGTACATCCTCATCCTCACAGAGTATTAACTCGTCCCCACTGGAATCCACCACCACAGGTCCCTCTGTACGTTCTGGAGGCTGGTCTCCCTGGAAGAGCTGATAATTCATTTTGATGAACATCATCTTCTCCACATTCTGTGGAAGCAACCTCCTACGCCTTTCGCTGACAAGGTTCCTGGCTGCACTAAACACTCTTTCGGAGTACACACTGGAGGGGGGGCAACTCAGGTAAAATAGAGCCAGTTTGTACAGGGGCCTCCAAATTGCCTCTTTTTCCTGCCAGTACAGGTATGGACTGTCTGACATGCCTACTTGGATGCTGTCACCGATGTAATCCTCCACCATTCTGTCAATGGTGACAGTATCATATGCAGTGACAGTAGACATGTCAGAAATTGTTGCCAGGTCCGGACCAGATGTCCGACCAGATGTCCAAACTTGGTCCTGCCTGCCCTGCATCACCTCCAGCGGGTTGCTTAGGATACCTAAGTTTTTTCCTGGTAGCCCCAGTTGCGGGAGAAAATGAAGAAGGAGCTGTTGACGTGTCACGTTCCGCTTCAGCTGACAGTGTGTTCACCAGCAAGTCTTTGCACCTCTGCAGGCTTGTGTCGGCCGGAAAGAGAGACACCACATAGGCTTTAAACCTAGGATCGAGCACGGTGGCCAAAATGTAGTGGTCTGATTTCAACAGATTGACCACCCTGGAATCCTGGCAAAGCGAATGAAGGGCTTCATCCACAAGTCCCACATGCTGAGCGGAATTGCTCCGTCTTAGCTCCTCCTTCACTTTCTCCAGCTGCTTCTGCAAAAGCCTGATGAGGGGAATGACCTGACTCAAGCTGGCAGTGTCTGAACTGACTTCATGTGTGGCAAGTTCGAAGGGCTGGAGAACCTTGCACAACACGGAAATCATTCTCCACTGCGCTTGAGTCAGGTGCATACCCCCTCCTTTGCCTATGTCATAGGTGGATGTATAGGCTTGTATGGCCTTTTGCTGCTCCTCCATCCTCTGAAGCATATAGAGGGTTGAGTTCCACCGCGTCACAACCTCTTGCTTCAGGTGATGGCGGGGCAGGTTCAAGAGTGTTTGCTGGCGCTCCAGTCTTCGGGACGCAGTCGCTTAATGGCGAAAGTGGCCAGAAATTTTTCGGGCCACCCAAAGCGTCTCCTGCACGCCCCTGTCGCTTTTCAGAAAATTCTGCACCACCAAGTTTATTGTGTGAGCAAAACATGGGACGTGCTGGAATTTGCCCAGATGTAATGCCCGCACAATATTGGTGGCGTTGTCAGATATCACAAATCCCCAGGAGAGTCTAAGTGGGGTAAGCCACTGGGCGATGATTTCCCTCAGTTTCTCTAAGAGGTTGTCGGCGTGTGTGCCTCTTACTGAAACCGGTGATACACAGCGTAGCCTGCCTTGGAACGAGCTGGCGTTTCTGAGATGCTGCGACTGGTGACGCTGCTGCTGTTGCTGCGTAAGGTGATACATCTACCCAGTGGGCTGTCACAGTCATATAGTCCTTAGTCTGCCCTGTTCCACTTGTCCACATGTCCGTGGTTAAGTGGACATTGTGTACAACAGCATTTTTCAGGACACTGAGGACACTTTTTCTGACGTTTCTGTACAGTCTCGGTATTGCCTGCCTAGTGAAGTGGAATCTAGACGGGATTTGGAACCGGGGACACACTACCTCCATCAATTGTCTAAATCCCACTGCACTAATGGCGGATACCGGACGCACGTCTAACACCAACATAGCAGTCAAGGCCTCAGTTATACGTTTTGCTTCAGGATGACTGCTGTCGTACTTCATCCTCCTCGCTAAGGACTGTTGGAGGGTCAATTGTTTAGTAAAAGTAGTGGTGTTCCTACTTCCTCTCTGGGATGATGAACGACTCCCAGCAGCAGCAACAGCAGCAGCGGCAGCAGTAGGCGTAGCAATGCAGGATCCTCCGGAGGAATCCCGGATAGGAGAGTCAGTCATGCCAGTGACATGGCCTGCAGGACTACTTCCGATCCTGACTAAGGAGGGAGTTGACGGTGTGGTTTGCAGGCGCTTGGATACAACAGGACAACGGGATTTAGGTGTCCCTGGACTGCTTACAGTCTTAGCCAAAGTTTCTGAACTTGACAGTAACTTTTTATGAACGCGCTGCAGGTGCCGTATAAGGGAGGATGTTCCTAGGTGGTTGACGTCCCTACCCCTACTTATTTCACCTTTACATATGGTACATATGGCAAGACAGTTGTTGTCCGGATTTGGATAGAAATATTGCCAGACCAAAGAGGTGGAATGTTTGGTCTTCTGCCCAGGCATGACTGTGATGGGCTTTTTCATCCCACGGACAACAACTGTCTCCCCCGGAGCCTGATTTAAACAAACCACTTCACCATCAGAATCCTCCTCGCCAACTTCCTCCTCAGCGCCAGCTACACCAGTATCCTCATCCTGTTGTACTTCAACAGTGACATCTTCAATTTGTATATCAGCAAGTGGACTGTGGGTGCTCCTTTCAGCACTTGCAGGGGGCGTGCAAATGGTGGAAAGAGCCACCTCTTCCCGTCCAGTGCTGGGAAGGTCAGGCATCGCAACCACCACCACACTTGGACTCTCCTTGGGGATTTGTGATATCTTCTTAGAAAGCACAGTTCTTCGCTGTGCTTTTGCCAGCTTAACTCTTTTGATTTTTTTAGTGGGAGGAGGGCTTCCATCGTCATGTGAAGCTGAACCACTAGTCATGAACATACTAGGGATCGACCTTAGCCGTTCCTTGCCACTCCGTGTTGTAAATGGCATATTGGCAAGTTTACGTTTCTCTTCAGCTGATTTAAATGTTTTTTTCAATGTCATTTTCCTGAACTTTGTCATTTGGGATTGTATGTGCCCTCTACTATGACATTGGGCATCGGCCTTGGCAGACGACGTTGATGGCATGTTATCGTCTATGTCATGACTAGTGGCAGCAGCTTCAGCACTAGGAGGAAGTGGTTCTTGATCTTTCTCTATTTTATTTTTATCGGAGAAAGTTTGGTCCTCCATTTATGTTATATCGATTTGATATATACGTGCGGCTAAACACAGAAAATATTTTTTTATTTTTGCTGGAGAGTAGTGCACTTTGTGGGTTACACCACCCTTTAAGAAATGAGCCAGCCGGCTCTTTACTTATGGGACACAGGCGCACGCTTGGCGCTGCTCCTTTGTTGATGCACGTGCGGCTACTGCGCACACAATTCACATACACAGAAAATATTATTTTTTTGGGTTTGGACTGGAGTGTACTTTGGGGGTTACAGCACCCTTTAACGGTCAAGCCAGCCGGCCCTTTACTTATGACACAGGCGCACGCTTGGCACTACTTTGTTGATGCACGTGCGGCTACTGCGCACACAATTCACAAACACAGAAAATATATATTTTTTTGGTTTGGAGTGTACTTTGGGGGCTACAGCACCCTTTAACGGTCAAGCCAGCCGGCCCTTTACTTATGACACAGGCGCACGCTTGGCACTACTTTGATGATGCACGTGCGGCTACTGCGCACACAATTCACAAACACAGAAAATATATATTTTTTGGTTTGGAGTGTACTTTGGGGGTTACAGCACCCTTTAACGGTCAAGCCAGCTGGCCCTTTACTTATGACACAGGCGCACGCTTGGCACTACTTTGTTGATGCACGTGCGGCTACTGCGCACACAATTCACAAACACAGAAAATATATATTTTTTTGGTTTGAAGTGTACTTTGGGGGTTACAGCACCCTTTAACGGTCAAGCCAGCCGGCCCTTTACTTATGACACAGGCGCACGCTTCGCACTACTTTGTTGATGCACGTGCGGCTACTGCGCACACAATTCACAAACACAGAATAAATATTTTGTTATTTGGTTTGGAGTGTACTTTGGGGGTTACAGCACCCTTTAACGGTCAAGCCAGCCGGCCCTTTACTTATGACACAGGCGCACGCTTGGCACTACTTTGTTGATGCACGTGCGGCTACTGCGCACACAATTCACAAACACAGAAAATATATATTTTTTTGGTTTGGAGTGTACTTTGGGGGTTACAGCACCCTTTAACGGTCAAGCCAGCCGGCCTTTTACTTATGACACAGGCGCACGCTTGGCACTACTTTGTTGATGCACGTGCGGCTACTGCGTACACAATTCACAAACACAGAAAATATTTTTTTTTTTGGTTTGGAGTGTACTTTGGGGGTTACAGCACCCTTTAACGGTCAAGACAGCCGGCCCTTTACTTATGACACAGGCGCACGCTTGGCACTACTTTGTTGATGCACGTGCGGCTACTGCGCACACAATTCACAAACACAGAAGAAATATTTTGTTATTTGGTTTGGAGTGTACTTTGGGGGTTACAGCACCCTTTAATGGTCAAGCCAGCCGGCCCTTTACTTGTGACACAGGCGCACGCTTGGCACTACTTTGTTGATGCACGTGCGGCTACTGCGCACACAATTCACAAACACAGAAAATATATATTTTTTTGGTTTGGACTGCAGTGTACTTTGGGGGTTACAGCACCCTTTAACGGTAAAGCCAGCCGGCCCTTTACTTATGACACAGGCGCACGCTTGGCACTACTTTGTTGATGCACGTGCGGCTACTGCGCACACAATTCACTAACACAGAAAAAATATTTCGTTAGTTGGTTTGTAGTGTATTTTGGGGGTTACAGCACCCTTTAACGGTCAAGCCAGCCGGCCCTTTACTTATGACACAGGCGCACGCTTGGCACTACTTTGTTGATGCACGTGCGGCTACTGCGCACACAATTCACAAACACAGAAAAAATATTATTTTTTTAGCACTTGGGGGAGCACCCCTGATGGACAGAGCACCCCCTGGACAACACTACAGCACCCCTTTAGGACTGGGACACTGCACAGGACTTTGGAGTGGACACAGCCCCTATGGAGAACTGACTGCACAACACAGTCCAGCCAGCCCCTATGGACTTTGAAGTAGTGGACACAGCCCCTATTAACAGCAGCACAGCACAACACAGCCAGCCCCTATGGACTTTGAAGTAGTGGACAACAGCAGCACAGCACAGCACAACACTACTCTGCACTACACTACACTACACAGCCCAGCCAGCCCTAACTCCCACCCTCCCTCTTCACTGTCCACAGCCGAGTGAGAAAATGGTGCCGACGCGGGTACCTTATATAGGATCCAAAACCCGCGAGACCCGGAAGGCGGAATGATGACGTTTTGCCTCGATTTCAGATCCGAGTCAGGCGGGAAAAGTCGAGCCTGACTCGGATCAGCCTCGGATCGGGTGGGCTCGGGTGGGTTCAGATTTCAGAAATCCGAACCCGCTCACCCCTAGTAATCAGCTTGCGTTCTGTTTAGACCACACAGCTGATTGCAGGGACCGACTGCTGGCTCTGCTCTCCCCGTTAGAGCAGGGCAGGAAGCCGGTAACCGGGGGAGACCCTGAATAACGCCACCTCCTGGTGGCGTTATTATCACAGGGCTTCCCCCGATATTTTTTCACATTTTATTTTTAGTAACTCTGGTCGGATCACATTTCCCATTACAGTAATGGGAAATGCGATCTGCTTTACTAAAAATAAGTGATAACTAGGGGTTGGAGTAGAATTTTACGAATTCTACTCCAATTGCCCTGTAATAACTATAGGTGATACTAAAATAATGTGAAGGGTGTGAAAACACCCTTTTTCACATTATTTTAGTAAAAATAATGTTGATAAATTCTAATATCTAGGTTTTGTCTAGTGACATCTGTATATTATGCTATATGAATTAAATGTCTGCCTGTGCCATATGCATATTATTTTATATGTATGTGTATATAATTAACAGCATGTAGCCAATATTATTTTAATATTTTTCTTACATATAAATATGTTTTTATTGAGGGTTGCTGACATGCTACGTTATATCTATCTGTATACATATTCTTTTTTTATATATATATATATATATATATATATGTAATTGCTAGCGTGCAGCTATTATTTGTATATCTGTTTGCTCACATCCATGTATGTATGTCATGTCAGTATGTTATTTCATAGCTTTCATTATTAGATTTATGTATATTATTACACTGCAGACGTTATTTTATCTAAGCAACTTTTTTGTTTGTTTATACTGTAAATGGTCATGTATGTTTATAATGATAGTTCTAAAATAAATACACTGGAACTTTTATTTTTGGTATTGTATTGATCATGTTATCTCTCTGTCACATTTGCAATACGATCTGAGCACGATCGTAGCGCCCATGGTCACAATGCAGTATGTGATCATACCACCTGGATCTATGATATGGCACCAGCAGGGATGTGGGTTTCCAAAAGGAGCCCGTCCCTGTGAAGTGTCAGGAGTGAGGTGACCACAGCAGTCTTCTCACTCCTGTGCCAGGACTCCAGCGCATGCGCGGTCTACAGACTACGCATGCCCAGGGGCCATTGCTGGGTGAGGGTTCCTATGGAACCCTCTCCCGGTATTTTTCGTGATGTGTAGTCCAACAGCTAATGCCACCCTCAGATGGCGTTAGCTGCGGGGACCAATTTGGTCAATATGGCAGCAACACCTTCCCCATAGAAACCTATGAGGGTTGTGCTGCTGATGGAATTGGAGGAATCGCAGCAGATACCGGGGATATCTGCTGCACTCCTTCCATAATATCAGGTCCATTCATAAAGAACATGAAGTGGCTCACGATAAATATCACTATATATTGCATCACATCGATGCGATATATAGTAATGTTTAATAGCTATTCATGGACACTTACCTGTCCGGCGTCTTCGGCACTGTCCAGCCTATCCGCGATCCCTGGGTGCAGTGAGAATACAGACATATCTGGAGCCCGATATGTCTGTATTCTCACTGCGCATGTGCCGGGATCTGAGAGCAGCAGGTCAGGTCAGACCAGCTACAATAGGCACTGAGAAAAGGGGATGGCAACAGCGCCGGATGCCTGGCAGACAGCAGAGAAGAATGCAGCTTCCCTGCTCTGTTCGGCTTGCAGTACAGATTACGCCACCCTCATACGGCGAATCTATACCGCAGGACAGGAACAGAAAGCAGATTCCTACACGAAGCAGGGTTGCCGCTGGAGAAGGAATACCCTTCTACATGGTAACCCCCTGACGATATTAAAATTAACCTCTATATACCCCTGCCTGTACCTTCTAAAATCCTTCCTATAAACCTCTAAGGATGACGCTAATTTGCGTACGCAGTCATACAATAAATAGAGACTCCAGACTCAGAACATGTCGTTCCGAAGCACAAAGTATTATTCAAGTAAAAGTACAGTCAGTTGCATGCTATGATCTGTGTACAATTTAGCGCAAAGGAATTATACAGACCCAAGTACAGTATACATATGCAGCGCCTCTGGACCAGATCCCGGCATTCAGAAAGAAAACCTCCGTCAATCAGCATTCAGCAAGAAGACTAAAGGCCCAGTGTTTGAGCACACATGTTTATACCCCCCCAGAATAGACAGGACAATAGAGAAGTTTCTTGCTTATGCCATTGGTTCCTAGGGGAGAAGCATATGTTACAGTGCATTTAACAGGCTGGTTCAAATAGACTCGCCCAGCCTCTAACAACTGAGGGTCTTTTCCCTCCCACCTCCCCATGCTGCATCCTAACAGTTGTTCATAAAATATAAATTTTGTTGCTTGTAGTCTCTGCGGTCCATAAGTTGGGAATGCATGATGCGATCTCCACACCGATAGTACCAGAATTCTGTTGAAAGAGTACGCATCAGCTCGAAAACCAAACACGGCTGTTTTAACATGTATAGAACCTTAGTTATCAAATATCTTTATTTCACAGCATTTAAACTAACTGAACCAACTTAAATCATATACTTTAAAGCTTATTAAACCTTATGTGTGAATATGTAATGTGTGAGTATTCGGGGGTTGATACAAAGACGTATTAATGTGTGTATGAGGAAGGGTGCACTTAACTCTCACTAAGTGAACATCTTAGCAGTGTGACATGCTGAGCCAGATAGTTCCACATGCCCACTCTGTCAGCAGCCCCCACCTGTCCCAGGCTTCAAAAGAAAAAACTCTTTATTCTCCCAGTCTCTTGTGTGAAATGCAAATAGCCCAGCTACAAGAGACAGACCTAAGATGACACTCTAGTCTTTGAAATCATGTCCTTGCAGGAAGCCTGCTAATGTAGGTGTGTATTCGAGCCAGACCACCAGTAGTGAGGGCAGACACTGTCCAGGAAGCTTATCTACACAAGCTAGTTGTCACGTAGCCATTTCTGAAATATATCCTTTATAATACGTAAAGTCATGAAATAGGCTTCTGGTGAATCGCCGTAACTTATGGCGATGGTCACAGATGCATTCGCATGATGCTAATAGTATTATCGCCACATGTACTAAAGTGTGAGTTTATCTTAAATGGCTCTTAGGCGGCCATTTCGCAAAATGGCGTCTTGCGGCCAGTCGCAAGATGGTGTCGCTGCAATTCAATTTTAAACTGATCTTGTCTCAGCCAATAATCCAGTTTCGACACCCCTCTATGAATTGCCTAAAGCAGTGAAAAGTCCTGTTTTTAAGCTAAATAGGACTTTTCACTGCTTTATGAATAGACCCCTATATATGGGAGAACGGGGTATCTATGTTTTAGAGGAATATTTTGGTTATAATCTATGATCAATGGGCCCCTATATCTTTAGAATATTGGATATTGGTATTCTCTGCAAAGAATTTTTCTTTTATTATGAGGCCTATTTATGTATTCCTATTTGAGTGTTATCCCCACCAAACAACATCTGTAATGTATATCGTTGGGAAAAGCACAGATACTGGAAAAGAAAATAAATCATTTTGAAGATTGATCCATTTAGACATTTTTAGACCTCTCCGTCCCTTTACCTCCTCTGTGTGTTCTGATTCAGAGATGGACGCAGTTAGCATAGCCGCTGCGTCTTTGAATGCAGCAGCGATGCTAAAATATTTGAATACAGCAGGAGCCGTGTATAGTAAATATATGCCTTCTTCTTACATCAAAGATCCCAGTGCTGCGATCATGGATGCAGTCTGGGATCACCATCACAAACATCGGTCGTAATGTTTTCAGCATTGGTTATCTGAGCAAGCTCAAGCGTTACCAATGGCAAGATTTTTATTTTTCTTATGCAGACCCTGGCCTCGCCACTGCCATAACATGTAGCTGAAATGCCATCTTTGCCATGAAAGTAGTCTGACGCCGCAATCAGGCAGTGGCTCAGGGGGCACTGCCTACAGTCACTCAGTACCCGTTCTGCTAAGTCCGCCAGCCATCGGAGTAGAATGTAAACGATTGGGTATGTGTACTTCTCTAATAAATCATTCCCTGTATTCATTTTTTGGCATATTTGAAGGGGAGACCCAAATGATTTTATTTAATATTATAGTCGCTAATATCACAAATATGTACTCGTGGGTCTAATCATGATGTTACTTATTGTGGTCCGTTCGCACTCCAAACTATTAACAATCTAACTTGCCGCGGAATTCAGAGCAATTCAGCATTGCTCCAGTGTGGTGACAGCTGATCTCAAAATACGCTGTCGCCGCAAGCAGCTTCACTGCTCCAGTCCAAAAGGAGCAGTGACTCTAGTGCGCATGCGTGACCTACAGGTGACACATGCACACAAAAGCCCCAACATCCAGCGGACGGAGCCAGACAGGGACAGAGGGATATGAAAGGATTCCTCTTCTAGAGAAGAAGCGGGTTGCAAGCACGGAGCGGGAGCACTCGCCATCGGAGCTTGATGAAGTCTGTCCCCATACTAGTGTATGGGGACAGCGGGCCATTCCGCCAGATGAAGGTAAGCCAGGCTTGCCTACCCTCCGGATTTGGCCGGGAGCCTCTCCATTTTCGGGTGCCGCTCACTGCCCCCCGGAAAGGCAGGCAAGCCCCGTCCCCTGCTTCACAATGGCGAGAACAACGGCATTGTGAAGAGGGGGTGGGGCCATGATGACACGATCGTGCGGCTCCACCCCCAATGTGCCGTCACTGGCCGCCCCGACCGTTAGCCGACAATCAGCTCCCTCCCGGAAGGCTGGAGCTGATTGTCGGCAAGTATGAGGTAAGCAGGAGATATCTGTGATACTAGTGTATGAGGACAGCGGGCCATTCCGGGGAGAGGAAGGTAAGCAGGAGATATCTGTGATACTAGTGTATGAGGACAGCGGCCATTCCGGAAGAGAAAGGTAAGAGATATCTGTGATACTAGTGTATGGGGACAGCGGGCCATTCCGGGAGAGAAAGGTAAGCAGGAGATATCGGTGATACTAGTGTATGGGGACAGCGGTTCATTCCGGGAGAGGAAGGTAAGTAGGAGATATCTGTGATACTAGTGTATGGGGACAGCGGGCCATTCCAGGAGAGAAAGGTAAGCAGGAGATATCTGTGATACTAGTGTATGAGGACAGCGGCCATTCCAGGAGAGAAAGGTAAGTAAGAGATATCTGTGATACTAGTGTATGAGGACAGCGGGCCATTCCAGGAGAGGAAGGTAAGCAGGAGATATCTGTGATACTAGTGTATGGGGACAGCGGGCCATTCCAGGAGAGAAAGGTAAGTAGGAGATATCTGTGATACTAGTGTATGGGGACAGCGGGCCATTCCAGGAGAGAAAGGTAAGCAGGAGATATCTGTGATACTAGTGTATGAGGACAGCGGGCCATTCCGGGAGAGGAAGGTAAGCAGGAGATATCTGTGATACTAGTGTATGAGGACAGCGGCCATTCCAGGAGAGAAAGGTAAGTAAGAGATATCTGTGATACTAGTGTATGAGGACAGCGGGCCATTCCGGGAGAGGAAGGTAAGCAGGAGATATCTGTGATACTAGTGTATGGGGACAGCGGGCCATTCTGGGAGAGGAAGGTAAGCAGGAGATATCGGTGTTACTAGTGTATGGGGACAGCGGTTCATTCCGGGAGAGGAAGGTAAGTAGGAGATATCTGTGATACTAGTGTATGGGGACAGCGGGTCATTCCGGGAGAGGAAGGTAAGTAGGAGATATTGGTGATACTAGTGTATGGGGACAGCGGGCCATTCTGGGAAAGGAAGGTAAGTAGGAGATATCTGTGCTATCGTCTGCTTTACCTTCTTGATGACTGGTACAAAAACTTAATTTTAACAATTGCAGGTGAAAATGTTAATTTTCACCAGCTTTTGTATAAATTAACTGATGATGAATAGGCCCCTTGGACTGCTGTATGCATAAATTTGAAACCCTGAGACTAGCATTCTGATAGTACCCATCCTAGTGATCATGCATAAAGTGATAGCATCCGTGATAAATGTAATTTTACCTATAGACCATACTGCGGTTTCTTTTGAGGTTAGGATTTACTGCAATGAATTTGCAAGGCAACAATAGATCAAAATGAAATTGCGGCTTCCTGCAGGCCACTTTAATGGGATCAAACGATAGTCTCTTTCTGGCAACAACACTTGTAGGTAATGATAGAATGCCATATGATTATGGCGTTTGCATAAAAAAAATAAAAATAAAGCTGCTCCTTGTGTGTCGTGTAAATAACCGTTCATATCAGGGATGACTCAAGGGGCCGCCTGGCAGGGCTATTGGGCATGGCTCTGAGGCCTATGGGTGCAGCCGTAGTCAGCCCGTCTATGCTACACTAGGATGTAGTTGCTGTCCACGAAAGTGGGTCCTCTAACGCGTCTTCTACACATGCGATACTGATGCTTCTTCCCATCATGCTGGGCTGCTGAAGTAGAGGTGCAGGCAGTCCGATGAAGGAGGAGGCAAATTAAAGGGGCCGGTGAAGGGGGTTGATGAGACAGGAAGAAGGATGCTGGAGTCACAGAAGGCTGCACCGACAGGAGTGTGTAGTTATGGGGCAGTAGAGTGATCTGAAGCTTCAGTGTCAGGAACAGGATGCTGGTGTGATCGGCAGGATGGACAAACAGGGAGCAGGGGGCTGCAGTGACGGGACAGGAGACCCTGGATAACGCCACCTCCAGGTGGCGTTATTATCACAGGGCTTCCCCCGGTATTTTTTTACAATTTATTTTTAGTAACTTAGGTCGGATCACATTTCCCATTACAATTATGGGAAATGCGATCTGCTTTACTAAAAATAAGTGATACTTAGGGGTTGGAGTAGAATTTTACTAATTCTACTCCAATTGCCCTATAGTAACTACAGGTGAAACTAAAATAATGTGAAAAGTGTGTGAAAACACCTTTTTTCACTTTATTTTAGTAAAAATAATGTTAATAAATAGAGCCCTTTATGAGAGCCCTTTATGAGAAAAATGTTTTACTGCTGTCAATACAAGACTGTTGAGGGCACCCTTCTTTGGATAGAGATAGATTTGTGTATGTGTATATATATATATATATATATATATATATATTGTGACACAGTTAGGTTAGGGGGTCCCTCCCTCTCCTGGGTAGAGGACTCCTTCCTTACACACACACACAGCAGCAGGGAAGCAGCACACCAGTCTGGATGCAAGTACAAGCTGGTCGGCGCCAGTCTTTATTGTACAATGACAGAAATATAAAGAAAACATAAATATAAATCCTAGCCCTGTCGGGGCACTAACTTCACAGGTAGTTCCCTCACTACCAGAACCTGGCAGGGCCTAATGCCCTCACCAGCAACAAAGCACAGCACAGTACTCACAGATAGGTTTTTCAAGTGTCTCTGAGCAAACTCCCTGCCTGCTCTCCCAGGTGAGACACTCAGCCCTAAACACACTAGGCTTATATTGGCCACTCTCAGGTGGAAAACTAACAAGCCTGTTACCAGGCTTCGAGAACCAAAACCTGGAGTGGCCGTGGGTGGAGCCCTCCCTCTCCTCTCACGAACAACCCCCAGGTCCCAAACCGGCTTTTCAAAAAGCCGAAACTCAAGCCTGCTACACTGCAGACTTTCTCCTGGGGGTTTAAAACACAAAAGACAGAAATCTGGGACAAATGTACCTGCCACAGACCACTTTACCAGTGATCCTATGACATATCCCCCCCCCTTTGTTTCGACCTGTGGGGTGGAACAACTGAAGCCCCCAAACAGCTGGCTTCCTGGCCTGTGTTCCACTGAAAATGTAAAAGTTTGTAACGCCAAGAACCATCTTGTAATTCTCGCATTACTGTCCTTATTTTCAGACGTCCACTTCAGAGGGGCATGGTCAGTGATCAATTTGAACTTTCTTCCGACCAAGTAGTACCTGAGAGCCTCTAACGCCCACTTTATGGCCAACGCCTCCTTCTCCACTGTGGCATAGTTTCTCTCATGTACATTCAACATTCTGCTAAGATAGAAAATAGGGTGTTTCTCACCCTCCTTGTTCTAGGACAGGACCGCTCCTATACCTACTTTTGATGCATCGGTTTGTACTATGAATTCCCTTTCAAAATTAGGAGTCATCAGGACTGGTTGGGAACACAACGCTACTTTCAACTCCTGAAAAGCTTTCTCTGCCTCAGGACTCCATTCTACCATGACTTTTTGTTTGCCTTTGGTCAGGTCAGTCAGTGGGACTGCCATGGTGGCAAAGTTGGGTATAAACCTCCTGTAGTACCCCGTAATTCCCAAGAAGGCTCTCACCTGCTTCTTATTCAGAGGCCGTGGCCAGTTTTCTATGGCATCAACTTTATTGAGCTGAGGCTTTATCAGGCCTCTGCCAATGGTGTATCCCAGATATTTTACTTCCTCCATGCCTAGACAACACTTTTTTGGGTTGGCTGTCAAACCTGCCTTATAGATGGAGTCCAACACTGCTTGTACCCTGGGTAAGTGAGACTGCCAATCAGGACTATGAACGACCACGTCATCCAGATAAGCAGCTGCATACCGTCTATGGGGCCTTAGAATCCTGTCCATCATTCTTTGGAAGGTAGCAGGTGCCCCATGTAGCCCGAAGGGCAACATCTTGTACTGAAACAAGCCCTCTGGCGCTGAAAAAGCTGTCTTTTGTTTGGCACTCTCGGTTAACGGTACTTGCCAATACCCTTTGGTTAGGTCAAGAGTGGTTAAATACCTTGCCGTCCCTAGTCTCTCAATCAGTTCATCCACTCTTGGCATCGGGTAGGCATCGAATTTTGAAACACTGTTCAACTTTCGGAAGTCATTGCAGAAACGCACACTCCCGTCGGGCTTTGGAATCAACACAATGGGACTTGACCATTCACTATGTGATTCTTCAATAACCCCTAACTCTAGCATATTTTTAATTTCTTTCGACACCGATTCTCTTTGTGCTTCTGGTAACCTATAGGGCTTTAGATTAACTTTAACCCCTGGGTACGTCAGAGAACAGCACCCTATTTCTAATCAGAAACTCCTTGACCTCTTGTTGTTGAATTGCCGACAGGGTTTTTGCCACTGTCACTTCGGGAACTAAGGGCCCTGGACTTACTGGAGGGTCTCGGACGGCCGACAGTACCGTTCTATCTTTCCAGGGCTTTAACAGATTTATATGGTATATCTGTTCCGGCTTTCTTTTCCCCGGCTGGTAAACTTTGTAATTGACCTGCCCCACTCTTTCTAAGATTTCAAAGGGCCCTTGCCATTTAGCCAAAAGTTTATTTTCCACAGTGGGAACCAATACTAACACTCTGTCCCCAGGAGCAAAGCTGCGTAACCGAGCATTGCGGTTGTATACCCTCTGCTGTGCCTGTTGAGTCTGTTCCAGGTGCTCTCTCACTATCGGCACTACCGCAACAATTCTCTCCTGCATTTGAGAAACATACTCAATCACCGTTTTGTAAGGACTAGACTGCCACTCCCATGTCTCTTTGGCAATATCTAGTAACCCCCTTGGGTGTCTCCCATACAACAAGTCGAACGGTGAAAACCCGGTGGAGGACTGGGGAACTTCTCTTATGGCCAACAATAAATACGGCAATAAGTAGTCCCAATCCCTACCATCCTTGTCGACCACTTTCCTAAGCATGTGTTTTAACGTCTTGTTAAACCTCTCGACCAGCCCATCAGTTTGGGGGTGATAAACCGAAGTTCTTAACTGTTCGATTTTGAACAGGCAGCATAACTCTTTCATGACTTTGGACATAAACGGTGTACCCTGGTCAGTTAGTATCTCCTTAGGTATACCCAGCCTGCTAAAGACATGACCTAGCTCTCTGGCAATGGTCTTGGTTGACGTATTGCGCAAAGGGATCGCTTCCGGGTACCTGGTAGCGTAATCCATTAGGACCAGAATATACTGGTGTCCCCTGGCAGACTTCATTAAGGGTCCAACCAAATCCATTGCTATTCTTTCAAATGGCACCTCTATGATAGGCAATGGAACTAGTGGACCCTTAAAATGTGGCCTGGGACCATGATACTGACACTCAGGGCAGGATGCGCAAAAGTCAGATACCTCTTTATGAAGCCCGTGCCAGAAAAACCTCTGCATTATTCGCTCAGTGGTTTTCTCTACCCCTAGATGGCCTGCCGTTATATGACCATGGGCCAGATCCAACACTGTTCTTCTGTAGGCTTTAGGAACTATTAGTTGTTCCACAACATCTTCCCCCTTCTTAGTCACCTGATATAACAAATCCTGCCACATTGCCATGTGGGGATAGGACAAAGGACTATCAGGGTCTACGGGTTTACCATCGACTACTTTTACATTCTCCCTGGCTTTTACCAAAGTAGGGTCATTCAACTGCTCCACGGCAAAGACCTCTCTTCTGACCTCTAAATCAGGCAGACGATCACCTGGCCCAACAACACTTCCCACATCAATGGGAGGCACATCAGTTGGCGGGCCACCGTCACGCTCCGCATTCTCTAGTTCGCCAATCATAGTAGAAAAAGGGAATAACTCTGACTCAGAAGAAACTCCCTCCTCCACTACATTGACAACCTTCTCAAATGGATCGGGGTTGTTCACCTCTGGAACAAAACGGCTTTCCCACAACTTCCAGAAGTGAGCAAAGTCTCTCCCCAATATTGCATCGTACATCAGACCATGTACCAAACCTACAGAAACTATAGCAGAACCACATGGTGTCTCGATGTTCACCTCGGCAGTAACATAATATTGAGTATCCCCATGTATGCAGGTCACACCAACAGTTTTCCCCTCACGCCGCAAGGGGTTCACCAGCTCAGCTTTTATAAGTGTCACCAAGCTACCAGAGTCTAACAGTGCCTCTACCCGGTTGCCATCTACAGTGAGTACACACATGTGCTTATCAGTCACAGCCTGCCGGTCAGCCGTACAGGCTATCTGTGCAAAGAAAGACCCCCTGCGGTAGACATGAGCAATATCACATTGCATAGGTTCAGTTGTAAGTGCACAATTAGCGGCAATATGGCCGAAGCCACCACATCGGAAACACTGAGTCATATTAATGTCTAGTCGTTTACGGGGCAAGAACCTTCCCGGCCTGGCAGGCCTGTCTCCAGGTTCTACACCCTCAGTCTTAGGTACATTCCACCGCCCAGCACCCTTCTCCCCTGGAACAGTCTTACCAGTGTCTGTGGGAGTTCGCCGGTGCGCCATCGGGGCTCGGTGGGGCATACTCATCAGCTCCTCAGCCGCCACGTGCCTCTCCACCAGCTCGACCAACTGGTCCGCGGACTTAGGGTCTGCATGGCTCACCCACTTGCGCAGAGTCACAGGTAATGATCGCAGGTACCGGTCCATCAAGACCCTTTCCACGATCTGTGGTCCCGTCAGCGTCTCGGGCTGTAGCCATTTTGAGGACAGATGGACGAGGTCATGCATCTGTGAACGTGGAGGCTTGTCCTTATGGAACTCCCAGCGGTGGACCCGTTGGGCACGAACAAAGGTGGTGACTCCCAAGCGAGTTAGGATCTCCTGTTTTAGTTTTTTATAGTCCTTGGCATCAGCCAGGCATAAGTCGAAATATGCTTTTTGTGGCTCCCCAGACAAAAAAGGTGCCACCAGACTTGCCCACTGCTCCTTGGGCCAACTCTCCCTCTCGGCCGTTCTTTCAAATGTGGCGAGATAGGCCTCCACATCATCACCCGAAGTCATCTTTTGGAGGAAGTAACTGGCTCGTACGGAGTGAGTGGTGGTGGGACGACCAGTATTAAAATCTCTGGGCCGGGCGACCAGGTGCTGTACCACCTCTCTTATGGCCTGGCTGTTTTCCGCTAAGGCCTGGCGGGTTTCCTCAATGGCGACCTGTTGAAGTATGTTAGTCTCCTGCTGAAGTTTGTTTGTCTCCTGCTGAGCTGCTGTAGCTTGAAGCAAGGCCTTAATAATGTCCTCCATTTTGTCCTGGGGTGTAGGTTGGAAGCTGAACCTTGCCTCTCTGAGCATTGGCTAACGCCTCCTCTATGGGACTCCAAGGACACAGTGTTATTTCCACACTCACAAATTGGGTGTCTGTCCCTTTAATTTTTAAACAGAAAGTTTTCCTCTCGCTGCAACTTCAGTGTGTGTGGGTGCCCGCATTCTCCACCATATTGTGACACAGTTAGGTTAGGGGGTCCCTCCCTCTCCTGGGTAGAGGACTCCTTCCTTACACACACACACAGCAGCAGGGAAGCAGCACACCAGTCTGGATGCAAGTACAAGCAGGTCGGCGCCAGTCTTTATTGTACAATGACAGAAATATAAAGAAAACATAAATATAAATCCTAGCCCTGTCGGGGCACTAACTTCACAGGTAGTTCCCTCACTACCAGAACCTGGCAGGGCCTAATGCCCTCGCCAGCAACAAAGCACAGCACAGTACTCACAGATAGGTTTTTCAAGTGTCTCTGAGCAAACTCCCTGCCTGCTTTCCCAGGTGAGACACTCAGCCCTAAACACACTAGGCTTATATTGGCCACTCTCAGGTGGAAAACTAACAAGCCTGTTACCAGGCTGCGAGAACCAAAACCTGGAGTGGCCGTGGGTGGAGCCCTCCCTCTCCTCTCACCCACAACCCCCAGGTCCCAAACCGGCTTTTCAAAAAGACGAAACTCAAGCCTGCTACACTGCAGACTTTCTCCTGGGGGTTTAAAACACAAAAGACAGGAATCTGGGACAAATGTACCGGCCACAGACCACTTTATCAGTGATCCTATCACAATATATATATATATATATATATATATTATATGTATATAAATATATATATATAATATATTATATATATATATAATATATATTATATATATATATATATATTATATATAAATATATTGTGATGCAGTAGTGTGGTATAGAGTCAGTGAGATGCGTGCAGTAGTGTGGTATAGAGTCGGTGAGCTGCGTGCAGTAGTGTGGTACAGAGTCGGTGAGCTGCGTGCAGTAGTGTGGTATAGAGTCGGTGAGATGCGTGCAGTAGTGTAGTATAGAGTCGGTGAGATGCGTGCAGTAGTGTGGTATAGAGCCAGTGAGCTGCGTGCAGTAGTGAGGAATAGAGTCAGTGAGATGCGTGCAGTAGTGTGGTATAGAGTCAGTGAGATGCGTGCAGTAGTGTGGTATAGAGTCAGTGAGATGCGTGCAGTAGTGTGGTATAGAGTCAGTGAGATGCGTGCAGTAGTGAGGAATAGAGTCAGTGAGATGCGTGCAGTAGTGTGGCATAGAGTCAGTGAGATGCGTGCAGTAGTGTGGCATAGAGTCAGTGAGCTGCGTGCAGTAGTGTGGCATAGAGTCAGTGAGCTGCGTGCAGTAGTGTGGCATAGAGTCAGTGAGCTGCGTGCAGTAGTGTGGTATAGAGTCAGTGAGCTGCGTGCAATAGTGTGGTATAGAGTCAGTGAGATGATTGCAGTAGTGTGGTATACAGTCAGTGAGCTGTGTGCTGTAGTGTGGTATACAGTCAGTGAGCTGCGTGCAGTACTGTGGTATACAGTCAGTGAGCTGCGTGCAGTACTGTGGTATACAGTCAGAGAGCTGCGTGCAGTACTGTGGTATACAGTCAGAGAGCTGCGTGCAGTAGTGTGGTATAGAGTCAGTGAGATGCTTGCAGTAGTGTGGTATAGAGTCAGTGAGATGCTTGCAGTAGTGTGGTATAGAGTCAGTGAGCTGCGTGCTTTAGTGTGGTATACAGTCAGTGAGCTGCGTGCAGTACTGTGGTATACAGTCAGTGAGCTGCGTGCAGAAGTGTGGTATACAGTCAGTGAGCTGCGTGCAGTAGTGTGGTATACAGTCAGTGAGCTGCGTGCAGTAGTGTGGTATACAGTCAGTGAGCTGCGTGCAGTAGTGTGGTATACAGTCAGTGAGCTGCGTGCAGTAGTGTGGAATACAGTCAGTGAGCTGCGAGCTGTAGTGTGGTATAGAGTCAGTGAGCTGCTTGCAATAGTGTGGTATAGAGTCAGTGAGATGCTTGCAGTAGTGTGGTATAGTCAGTGAGCTGCGTGCTGTAGTGTGGTATACAGTCAGTGAGCTGCGTGCAGTACTGTGGTATACAGTCAGTGAGCTGCGTGCAGTACTGTGGTATACAGTCAGTGAGCTGCGTGCAGTAGTGTGGTATACAGTCAGTGAGCTGCGTGCAGTAGTGTGGTATACAGTCAGTGAGCTGCCTGCAGTAGTGTGGTATACAGTCAGTGAGCTGCGTGCAGTAGTGTGGTATACAGTCAGTGAGCTGCGTGCAGTAGTGTGGTATAGAGTCAGTGAGCTGCGTGCTGTAGTGTGGTATAGATTCAGTGAGATACATGCAGTAGTGTGGTATAGAGTCAGTAAGCTGCGTGCAGTAGTGTGGTATAGAGTCAGTGAGCTGCGTGCAGTACTGTGGTTTACAGTCAGTGAGCTGCGTGCAGTACTGTGGTATACAGTCAGTGAGCTGCGTGCAGTAGTGTGGTATACATTCAGTGAGCTGCGTGCAGTAGTGTGGTATACAGTCAGTGAGCTGCGTGCAGTAGTGTGGTATACAGTCAGTGAGCTGCGTGCTGTAGTGTGGTATACAGTCAGTGAGCTGCGTGCTGTAGTGTGGTATAGAGTCAGTGAGATGTGTGCAGTAGTGTGGTATAGAGTAAGTAACCTGCGTGCAATAGTGTGGTATAGAGTCAGTGAGCTGCGTGCTCTAGTGTGGTATAGAGTCAGTGAGATGCTTGCTGTAGTGTGGTATAGAGTCAGTGAGCTGCGTGCGGTAGTGTGGTATAGAGTCAGTGAGCTGCGTGCGGTAGTGTGGTATAGAGTCAGTGAGCTGCGTGCGGTAGTGTGGTATAGAGTTAGTGAGCTGCGTGCAATAGTGTGGTATAGAGTCAGTGAGCTGCGTGCTGTAGTGTGGTATAGAGTCAGTGAGATGCTTGCTGTAGTGTGGTATAGAGTCAGTGAGATGCGTGCAGTAGTGTGGTATAGAGTCAGTGAGATGCGTGCGGTAGTGTGCTATAGAGTCAGTTAGCTGCGTGCGGTAGTGTGGTTTAGAGTCAGTGAGCTGCGTGCGGTAGTGTGGTATAGAGTCAGTGAGCTGCGTGCGGTAGTGTGGTATAGAGTCAGTGAGCTGCGTGCGGTAGTGTGGTATAGAGTCAGTGAGCTGCGTGCAATAGTGTGGTATAGAGTCAGTGAGATGCTTGCAGTAGTGTGGTATAGAGTCAGTGAGCTGCGTGCTGTAGTGTGGTATACAGTCAGTGAGCTGCGTGCAGTAGTGTGGTATACAGTCAGTGAGCTGCGTGCAGTAGTGTGGTATACAGTCAGTGAGCTGCGTGCTGTAGTGTGGTATAGAGTCAGTGAGATGCTTGCAGTAGTGTGGTATAGAGTCAGTGAGATGCGTGCAGTAGTGTGGTATAGAGTCAGTGAGATGCGTGCGGTAGTGTGCTATGGTATAGAGTCAGTGAGCTGCGTGCGGTAGTGTGGTATAGAGTCAGTGAGCTGCGTGCGGTAGTGAGTCAGTGAGCTGCGTGCGGTAGTGTGGTATAGAGTCAGTGAGCTGCGTGCAATACTGTGGTATAGAGTCAGTGAGATGTTTGCAGTAGTGTGGTATAGAGTCAGTGAGCTGCGTGCTGTAGTGTGGTATACAGTCAGTGAGCTGCGTGCAGTACTGTGGTATACAGTCAGTGAGCTGCGTGCAGTAGTGTGGTATACAGTCAGTGAGCTGCGTGCAGTAGTGTGGTATACAGTCAGTGAGCTGCGTGCATTAGTGTGGAATACAGTCAGAGAGCTGCGTGCTGTAGTGTGGTATAGAGTCAGTGAGCTGCGTGCTGTAGTGTGGTATAGAGTCAGTGAGATGCGTGCTGTAGTGTGGTATAGAGTCAGTGAGATGCGTGCAGTAGTGTGGTATAGAGTCAGTGAGCTGCGTACTGTAGTGTGGTATAGAGTCAGTGAGATGCTTGTAGCAATGTGGTATAGAGTCAGTGAGCTGCGTACAGTAGTGTGGTATAGAGTCAGTGAGCTGCGTGCAGTAGTGTGGTATAGAGTCAGTGAGCTGCATGCAATAGTGTGGTATAGAGTCAGTGAGATGCTTGCAGTAGTGTGGTATAGAGTCAGTGAGCTGCGTGCTGTAGTGTGGTATACAGTCAGTGAGCTGCGTGCAGTACTGTGGTATAGAGTCAGTGAGATGCTTGCAGTAGTGTGGTATAGAGTCAGTGAGCTGCGTGCTGTAGTGTGGTATACAGTCAGTGAGCTGCGTGCAGTACTGTGGTATAGAGTCAGTGAGCTGCGTGCAGTAGTGTGGTATACAGTCAGAGAGCTGCTTGCTGTAGTGTGGTATAGAGTCAGTGAGATGCGTGCAGTAGTGTGGTATAGAGTCAGTGAGCTGCGTTCTGTAGTGTGGTATTGAGTCTGTGAGATGCGTGCAGTAGTGTGGTATACAGTCAGTGAGCTGCGTGCAGTAGTGTGGTATACAGTCAGTGAGCTGCGTGCATTAGTGTGGTATACAGTCAGTGAGCTGCGTGCTGTAGTGTGGTATAGAGTCAGTGAGCTGCGTGCTGTAGTGTGGTATAGAGTCAGTGAGATGCGTGCTGTAGTGTGGTATAGAGTCAGTGAGATGCGTGCAGTAGTGTGGTATAGAGTCAGTGAGATGCGTGCAGTAGTGTGGTATAGAGTCAGTGAGATGCGTGCAGTAGTGTGGTATAGAGTCAGTGATCTGCGTGCTGTAGTGTGGTATAGAGTCAGTGAGATGCTTGTAGCAGTGTGGTATAGAGTCAGTGAGATGCGTGCAGTAGTGTGGTATAGAGTCAGTGAGCTGCGTGCAGTAGTGTGGTATAGAGTCAGTGAGCTGCGTACAGTAGTGTGGTATAGAGTCAGTGAGCTGCGTGCAGTAGTGTGGTATAGAGTCAGTGAGCTGCGTGCAATAGTGTGGTATAGAGTCAGTGAGATGCTTGCAGTAGTGTGGTATAGAGTCAGTGAGCTGCGTGCTGTAGTGTGGTATACAGTCAGTGAGCTGCGTGCAGTACTGTGGTATACAGTCAGTGAGCTGCGTGCAGTACTGTGGTATAGAGTCAGTGAGCTGCGTGCAGTAGTGTGGTATAGAGTCAGAGAGCTGCTTGCTGTAGCGTGGTATAGAGTCAGTGAGATGCGTGCAGTAGTGTGGTATAGAGTCAGTGAGCTGCGTTCTGTAGTGTGGTATTGAGTCTGTGAGATGCGTGCAGTAGTGTGGTATATACACACACAGGGATAGGGGGTACAGGGTGTCACACACACAGGGGTAGTGGGTACAGGGTGACACACATGCATGGGTAGGGGATACAGGGTGTCACACACACATGGGTAGGGGGTACAGGGTGTCACACACACATGGGTAGGGGTTACAGGGTGTCACACACACAGGGGTAGGGGGTACAGGGTGACACACACACATGGGTAGGGGGTACAGGGTGTCACACACACAGGGGTAGGGGGTACAGGGTGACACACACACATGGGTAGGGGCGACTGGAGGGAGGGTATTTATGCAGAGCGGGCGACTGGAGGGAGGGTATTTATGCCGGGCGGGCGACTGGAAGGAGGGTATTTATGCAGGGCGGGCGACTGGAAGGAGGGTATTTATGCAGGGCGAGCGACTGGTGGGAGGGTATTTATGCAGGGCGGGTGAAAGGAGGAGGGTATTTATGCAGGGCGGGCGTCTGGAAGGAGGGTATTTATGAAGGGCGGGCGACTGGAAGGAGGGTATTTATTAGGGGTGTGCACCGGCCACTTTTCGTGTTTTGTGTTTTGGTTTTGGATCTGGATCTTTCTTCGTGTTTTGGATCTGGATTGGTTTTGCCAAAACCTCCCTTCCGTGTTTTGGGTTCTGGGTTTTGTGTTTTGGATCTGTATTTTTTTGAAAAAAAGTATAAAAAGAGCTAAAATCACAGAATTTCTAGGTTTTTCTGCTCCTATGCTATTATTAACCTCAATAACCTTAATTACCTCTCATTTCCAGTCTATTCTGAACACCTCACAATAGTGTTTTTATGTCCAAAAGGTTGCACCGAGGTAGCTGGATGACTATGCTAAGCGACACGAGTGGGCGGCACAAACACGTGACCCATCTAGGCATGATATTGCAGTGGCAGACAGGATGGCAGTCTGAAAAACTAGGCCCCAAACTGTACATAATGCAAAGAAAAAAAAGAGGTGCAAGATGGAATTGTCCTTGGGCCCTCCCACACACCCTTATGTTGTATAAACAGGACATGCACACTTTAACAAACCAATCATTTCAGCGCCAGGGTCTGCCACACAACTGTGGCTGAAATGATTGGTTCGTTTGGGCCCCCACAAAACAAGCTGGCAATTAATCTGTCCCTGCACAAACTGGCTCTACGGAGGCAAGATGTCGTCCTCATCCTCCTCATCCACCGATTCCTCACCCTCTTCAGTGTTGTGTACATCCTCATCCTCACAGTATTAATTCGTCCCTGCTGGAATCCACAACCACAGGTCCCTCTGTACGTTCTGGAGGCTGGTCTCCCTGGAAGAGTTGATAATTCATTTTATGAACATCATCTTCTCCACATTTTGTGGAAGCAACCTCTTTTAACAGACAGACGCACGCTTGTCGCTGCTGCTTTGAGGATGCAAGTGCGGCTACAGCCCACACAATTCAAAAAGACAGAAAAAAAAGAAGAATATTTTTATTGTTTGTGGAGCACACTTTGAGGGTTACACCACCCTTTAACAGACAGACGCACGCTTGTTGCTGCTGCTTTGAGGACAGTATCATATGCAGTGACAGTAGACTTGGCAGAAATTGTTGGCACGTCCTTCAGTCCGGACCAGATGTCCAAACCAGCCCTTGACTTATGACACAGGCGCACGCTTGGCGCTGCTACTGTGTTTGATGCACGTGCGGCTACATCGCACACAAGTCACAAACACATAAAAAAAATAGTTTTTTATTTTTTGGAGCACTTTGAGGGTTACAGCACCCTTTAACAGACAGACGCACGCTTGTCGCTGCTGCTTTAAGGATGCAGGTGCGGCTACAGCCCACACATTTCACAAAGACAGAAAAAAAAATAGGAATTGTTTTATTGTTTGTGGAGCGAACTTTGAGGGTTACACCACCCTTTAACAGACAGACGCACGCTTGTCACTGCTGCTTTAAGGATGCAGGTGCGGCTACAGCCCACACATTTCACAAAGACTTAAAAAAAAATAAGAATTTTTTTATTGTTTGTGGAGCGCACTTTGAGGGTTACACCACCCTTTAACAGACAGACGCACGCTTGTCGCTGCTGCTTTAAGGATGCAGGTGCGGCTACAGCCCACACATTTCACAAAGACAGAAAAAAAAATAGGAATTGTTTTATTGTTTGTGGAGCACACTTTGAGGGGTACAACACCCTTTAACAGACAGACGCACGCTTGTCGCTGCTGCTTTAAGGATGCAGGTGCGGCTACAGCCCACACATTTCACAAAGACAGAAAAAAAAAAGAAGTTTTTTATTGTTTGTGGAGCGCACTTTGAGGGTTACACCACCCTTTAACAGACAGACGCACGCTTGTCGTTGCTGCTTTGAGGATGCAGGTGGAATCTAGACGGGATTTGGAACCGGGGACACACTACCTCCAACAATTGTCTAAATCCCACTGCACTAATGGCGGATACCAGATGCACGTCTAACACCAGCATAGCAGTCAAGGCCTCAGTTATATGTTTTGCTTCAGGATGACTGCTGTCGTACTTCATCCTCATCGCTAGGGACTGTTGGAGGGTCAATTGTTTAGTAAAAGTAGTGGTGTTCCTACTTCCTCTCTGGGATGATGAACAACTCCCAGCAGCAGCAACAGCACTAGGAGGAAGTGGTTCTTGATCTTTCCCTATTTTATTTTTATCAGAGAAAGTTTGGTCCTCCATTTATGTTATATTGATATATACGTGCGGCTAAAGCGCACACAAACACAGAAAATATTTTTTTATTTTTGCTGGAGAGTAGTGCACTTTGGCCCTCATTCAGAGCCGCTCGTTAGCGGCAGTACGCTCGTTCCGAGCGATGTTTGCACATCTGCGCATGCGTACGGTTTTTAGTACGCATGCGCGAACTAGTCAGTGCGGCCGAAAATCGTTTGTACGCTATATTGCGAGTGCCTGCTATTTTGAGTGACAGAATGAGGCGTATGTGGGTGGTAACAGGGGAAGGTGCTTGAAAATGGGGAGTGGAGATCCGAACGCAGGCGTGCTTAAAGGTCAAAACGGGCGTTTTATGGGTGTGTATATTTAAAACAGCAGCGTCATTGTCCACGTCACTGGGTTATTTTATAGCCAGAACTGCTCGCAAATTTGTGGTAGCAAACACCAACCACAAGAATAGCGAGCAGTTCATACGCTGGTCGATGTACTCGATTAATCTAATAAATAGCGGACATGACGTATGGTGCGAGCGGCCAGGGGGCGTTTTTAACAAATAAACGAGCGTATGTTTTGCTCGTTCGTTCAGACTTAGAGGTGTGAACAGACTGCAATGTGCGTACGGATCATTTGAATAGCCACCCCTTGTTTTTAAACGAACGACCGCAAATAGCGAACGGCTCTGAATGAGGGCCTTTGTGGGTAACACCACCCTTTAAGAAATGAGCCAGCCGGCTCTTTACTTATGGGACACAGGCGCACGCTTGGCGCTGCTCCTTTGTTGATGCACGTGCAGCCACAGTGCACACAATTCACAAACACAGAAAATATTTATTTATTTGGTTTGGAGTGTACTTTGGGGGTTACAGCACCCTTTAACGGTCAAGCCAGCCGGCCCTTTACTTATGACACAGGCGCACGCTTGGCAGTACTTTGTTGATGCACGTGCGGCTACTGCGCACACAATTCACAAACACAGAAAATATTTTTTTTTTTGGTTTGGACTGGAGTGTACTTTGGGGGTTACAGCACCCTTTAACGGTCAAGCCATCCGGCCCTTTACTTATGACACAGGCGCACGCTTGGCACTACTTTGTTGATGCACGTGTGGCTACTGCGCACACAATTCACAAACACAGAAAATATTTTTTTTGTTTGGTTTGGACTGGAGTGTACTTTGGGGGTTACAGCACCCTTTAACGGTCAAGCCAGCCGGCCCTTTACTTATGACATAGGCGCACGCTTGGCACTACTTTGTTGATGCACGTGCGGCTACTGCGCACACAATTCACAAACACAGAAAATATATATTTTTTTTGGTTTGGACTGGAGTGTACTTTGGGGGTTACTGCACCCTTTAACGGTCAAGCCAGCCGGCCCTTTACTTATGACACAGGCGCACGCTTGGCACTACTTTGTTGATGCACGTGCGGCTACTGCGCACACAATTCACAAATACAGAAAAAATATTTTGTTATTTGGTTTGGAGTGTACTTTGGGGGTTACAGCACCCTTTAACGGTCAAGCCAGCCGGCCCTTTACTTATGACACAGGCGCACACTTGGCACTACTTTGTTGATGCACGTGCAGCCACAGTGCACACAATTCACAAACACAGAAAATATTTATTTATTTGGTTTGGAGTGTACTTTGGGGGTTACAGCACCCTTTAACGGTCAAGCCAGCCGGCCCTTTACTTATGACACAGGCGCACGCTTGGCACTACTTTGTTGATGCACGTGCGGCTACTGCGCACACAATTCACAAACACAGAAAATATTTTTTTTTTTGGTTTGGACTGGAGTGTACTTTGGGGGTTACAGCACCCTTTAACGGTCAAGCCAGCCGGCCCTTTACTTATGACATAGGCACACGCTTGGCACTACTTTGTTGATGCACGTGCGGCTACTGCGCACACAATTCACAAACACAGAAAATATATATTTTTTTTGGTTTGGACTGGAGTGTACTTTGGGGGTTACTGCACCCTTTAACGGTCAAGCCAGCCGGCCCTTTACTTATGACACAGGCGCACGCTTGGCACTACTTTGTTGATGCACGTGCGGCTACTGCGCGCACAATTCACAAATACAGAAAAAATATTTTGTTATTTGGTTTGGAGTGTACTTTGGGGGTTACAGCACCCTTTAACGGTCAAGCCAGCCGGCCCTTTACTTATGACACAGGCGCACACTTGGCACTACTTTGTTGATGCACGTGCGGCTACTGCGCACACAATTCACAAACATAGAAAAAATATTTTGTTATTTGGTTTGGAGTGTACTTTGGGGGTTACAGCACCCTTTAACGGTCAAGCCAGCCGGCCTTTTACTTATGACACAGGCGCACGCTTGGCACTACTTTGTTGATGCACGTGCGGCTACTGCGCACACAATTCACAAACACAGAAAAAATATTTTGTTATTTGGTTTGGAGTGTACTTTGGGGGTTACAGCACCCTTTAATGGTCAAGCCAGCCGGCCCTTTACTTATGACACAGGCGCACGCTTGGCACTACTTTGTTGATGCACGTGCGGCTACTGCGCACACAATTCACAAACACAGAAAAAATATTATTTTTTTTAGCACTTGGGGGAAGCACCCCTGATGGACAGAGCACCCCCTGGACAACACTACAGCACCCCTTTTGGACTGGGACACTGCACAGGACTTTGGAGTGGACACAGCCCCTATGGAGAACTGACTGCACAACACAGTCCAGCCAGCCCCTATGGACTTTGAAGTAGTGGACACAGCCCCTATTAACAACAGCAGCACAGCACAACACAGCCAGCCCCTATGGACTTTGAAGTAGTGGACACAGCCCCTATGGACAACAGCAGCACAGCGCAGCACAGCACAGCACAACACTACTCTGCACTACACTACACTACACTACACAGCCCAGGCAGCCCTAACTCCCACCCTCCCTCTTCACTGTCCACAGCCGAGTGAGAAAATGGCGCTGACGCGGGTACCTTATATAGGATCCAAAACCCGCGAGACCCGGAAGGCAGGATGATGACGTTTTGCCTCGATTTCAGATCCGAGTCAGGCGGGAAAAGTCGAGCCTGACTCGGATCTGCCTCAGATCGGGGGGGCTCGGGGGGGTTCGGATTTCAGAAATCCGAACCCGCTCATCCCTAGTATTTATGCAGGGCGGGCGACTGGAAGGAGGGTATTTAAGCAGGGTGGGTGACAGGAGGGAGGGTATTGAGGTAAGAAAACTGACTAATAAAACAAGCTAGTGGCAGGGTAAGCAGAGACAGCAGCATGGAAGAGCAGGAGAGCAATGCCGGCTGCAGGATAGAGGTGAGTGTGTGCAGTGCTGCACTTACACAGGCTGAAATACAAGCATCCAGGCTGGCTCCTCCCAGGCACTGTTGCTCTGAAGGCCCAGGGTCATTGCACTTACTGAGGCCCCAGTGGTGGGGTGCTGCTCTTGCTGGGTTTCTCTCCTCCAGCGCGGCCGGGTCTCCCTCCTCCAGCGCAGCCGGGTCTCTCTCCTCAAGCGCGGCCGGGTCTCCCTCCTCCAGCGCGTCCAGGTCTCCCTCCTCCAGCGCGTCCGGGTCTCCCTCCTCCAGCGCCACCGAGTCTCCCTCCTCCAGCGCCGCTGGGTCTCCCTCCTCCAGCGTCGAGGTCAACCCTGTCCAGCGCCGCCGCCGAGCAAGGTTACAGCACTACACAGCGCTGGCGCAGTAAGGAAGTGTAAATATCGTGATTGCGATGATGAAAGGAGACAGATTCGCCGGGACACAGCTTATTCGCAAGCTCCGTCCCGGTTTGAGATTTTTAATACATTCCTGTGAGTTAAATCGGTATATTCGCAACGATTCTGGCTGGCAAAAGAATTTATAAAGCCTCCTAAGTTTGTCCATAAAGCATACCTGCCGACATTCTGGCTGCTCCTTCCGGGAGGGAGCAGCCAGATCGGCAGGACGGGGTGGGCGTGGCCGAGACAAGGGGGAGTGTCCGGTCAGGTGACGTCACTTGTGGGCGTGGCGGGGGCAGAGTCACACGATCGCGTCAGTTTGGCCCCGCCCCCGCTACACAATGCCGATAAAATAAGCATTGTGCGGCAGGGGGCGGGGCCAAAATGACGCGAATCGCGTCACCGCCCCCCCCCCGCTGCAGGGGTTACAGGGGTTATAGCGGGGGGGATAGGAGGGGTGAGCAGCAGCCGGGAGAATTGCCTGCCTTCCCGGGAGGTCGGGAGCGGCACCCGATTTTCGGGAGGCTCCCGACCAAATCGGGAGGGTAGGCAAGTATGCCATAAAGGGATAAAGCAGTGTGGAATGGAGGAGCTTTTGAAAAGTTTTGCTGAACTAGCTGCAGAGCAGCAAACTCTGGCAGCAGGCTCTGGCTGCTGTGTAACAAACTGAATTTCAATTATTACATGCATAAATAACTGAAATAAAGAAAGGTTGGCATTAGAGAGATGTGTTACAGAAGCTTGCCCCATCTGATGACATTGAACCTTTTCTGTGCACTTTTGACCATACTGCTGCATGTTTAAAATGTCCTGAGGAGGAGTGGGCTGCCAGACTTGCTCCCTATCTCACAGGGGAAGCTCAGAGAGCATATGTTGATTTAAAGGTGACTGAGGCAAACGCCTACCCGTGCCTGAAAAAGGCCATACTCAGCAGGGTTGGAGTGACTGGCCGTAGCAAAGCTCAGGATTTTCAGGAATGGCGAATGAACTTGTCTGAGCCTCCAGCCAGACTGAGCAGGGCCGGATTTATAGTCATGCACACCTAGGTGCCCACCTAGGGCCCGTCAAGTTCCAAGGGGCCCATGGCCAAGCCTCCCACTCCTCGAAATCTGGACCTGCAAAGTCAGTGTGTGCTGCTGCATTCACACCACTGTAACTGTGTAGCTGGTCTCCTCCGTGGCCCCCCTTCACAGTGTAGCGCAGCCAGTGCCCCCATCCCTCTCAGCAGCATCTAGTCAGCGGTGCCCCTCCCAGCCAATCCGCAAGCAGCCAGCACCCCCACCCGCAATCATTCCTCTCCATTACAGCCCTTCGCCCAGCTCTGACCACCTACCTCCGGCAGTGTAGAGAGTGGCCTCCTCTGGCGCCGACCACCCCCACCGCAGTGTAGCAACTAGCCTCCTCTATCCTGCTCCGACCACCTCTCTCTCCCCCCCTCCCCCTAAGTGTGGTAAGCTGCATACTCCGGCTCCAAACCCCCTCCCCACCACACAATATAGCAACCAGCCTCCTCCGTCCTGCTCTGAGTATCTCCCCTCCGACAGCACCACCACCCACAATCCACCCTCTCCATTACAGCCTCCTCCCTCTGGCTCTGACCACCTACATCTGGCAGTGTAGAGAGCAGCCTCCTCTGGCTCTGACCACCTCAAATCCCCCACCCGCAGTATAGCAGCTGCAAGCAGCATCCTTTGGCTCCACCTCCCTCTCTACTGCACAGTGTAGCAACCAGCCTCCTCCATCCTGCTCCGACCACCTCTCACCCCCTGCCCCCCAAGTGCGGTAAGCAGCATCCTCCGGCTCTGACCACCTGCCCTTCCCCCCACAATGTAGCAAGCAGCCTCCAACTCTACCTCCCCATGGTTGTGGGAACCGTGGAGACTTCCATTCCCCCGGGCTAAGATACAAAGATGGCACTTTGGTAAGTTTAACTGAAAAACCTTATGGCTCGCCCTACATGTGTTTTTATATATATATATATATATATATAGATAGATAGACACACAGTATATAGACACACACAGTATATACATGCAGACAATGTTTAGATACACACAGTATATATATATATATATATATATATTAGGGGTGAGCGGGTTCGGATTTCTGAAATCCGAACCCCCCCGAGCCCCCCCGATCCGAGTCCGATCCGAATCAGGCTCGACTTTTCCCGCCTGACTCGGATCTGAAATCGAGGCAAAACGTCATCATCCCGCCTTCCGAGTCTCGCGGGTTTTGGATCCTATATAAGGTACCCACGTCGGCGCCATTTTCTCACTCGGCTGTGGACAGTGAAGAGGGAGGGTGGGAGTTAGGGCTGTGTAGTGTAGTGTAGTGTAGTGTAGTGCTGCTGTTGTCCACTACTTCAAAGTCCATAGGGGCTGGCTGTGTTGTGCTGTGCTGCTGTTGTTAATAGGGGCTGTGTCCACTACTTCAAAGTCCATAGGGGCTGGCTGGACTGTGTTGTGCAGTCAGTTCTCCATAGGGGCTGTGTCCACTCCAAAGTCCTGTGCAGTGTCCCAGTCCTAAAGGAGTGCTGCAGTGTTGTCCAGGGGGTGCTCTGTCCATCAGGGGTGCTCCCCCCAAGTGCTAAAAAAATAATATATTTTCTGTGTTTGTGAATTGTGTGCGCAGTAGCCGCACGTGCATCAACAAAGTAGTGCCAAGCGTGCGCCTGTGTCATAAGTAAAGGGCCGGCTGGCTTGACCGTTAAGGGTGCTGTAACCCCCGAAAGTACACTCCAGTCCAAACCAAAAAAAAAATTATTTTCTGTGTTTGTGAATTGTGTGCGCAGTAGCCGCACGTGCATCAACAAAGTAGTGCCAAGCGTGCGCCTGTGTCATAAGTAAAGGGCCGGCTGGCTTGACCGTTAAGGGTGCTGTAACCCCCGAAAGTACACTCCAGTCCAAACCAAAAAAAAATTTATTTTCTGTGTTTGTGAATTGTGTGCGCAGTAGCCGCACGTGCATCAACAAAGTAGTGCCAAGCATGCGCCTGTGTCATAAGTAAAGGGCCGGCTGGCTTGACCGTTAAGGGTGCTGTAACCCCCGAAAGTACACTCCAGTCCAAACCAAAAAAAAAATTATTTTCTGTGTTTGTGAATTGTGTGCGCAGTAGCCGCACGTGCATCAACAAAGTAGTGCCAAGCGTGCGCCTGTGTCATAAGTAAAGGGCCGGCTGGCTTGACCGTTAAGGGTGCTGTAACCCCCGAAAGTACACTCCAGTCCAAACCAAAAAAAAAATTATTTTCTGTGTTTGTGAATTGTGTGCGCAGTAGCCGCACGTGCATCAACAAAGTAGTGCCAAGCGTGCGCCTGTGTCATAAGTAAAGGGCCGGCTGGCTTGACCGTTAAGGGTGCTGTAACCCCCGAAAGTACACTCCAGTCCAAACCAAAAAAAAAATTATTTTCTGTGTTTGTGAATTGTGTGCGCAGTAGCCGCACGTGCATCAACAAAGTAGTGCCAAGCGTGCGCCTGTGTCATAAGTAAAGGGCCGGCTGGCTTGACCGTTAAGGGTGCTGTAACCCCCGAAAGTACACTCCAGTCCAAACCAAAAAAAAAATTATTTTCTGTGTTTGTGAATTGTGTGCGCAGTAGCCGCACGTGCATCAACAAAGTAGTGCCAAGCGTGCGCCTGTGTCATAAGTAAAGGGCCGGCTGGCTTGACCGTTAAGGGTGCTGTAACCCCCGAAAGTACACTCCAGTCCAAACCAAAAAAAAAATTATTTTCTGTGTTTGTGAATTGTGTGCGCAGTAGCCGCACGTGCATCAACAAAGTAGTGCCAAGCGTGCGCCTGTGTCATAAGTAAAGGGCCGGCTGGCTCATTTCTTAAAGGGTGGTGTAACCCACAAAGTGCACTACTCTCCAGCAAAAATAAAATAATATTTTCTGTGTTTGTGTGCGCTTTAGCCGCACGTATATATATCAATATAACATAAATGGAGGACCAAACTTTCTCCGATAAAAATAAAATAGGGAAAGATCAAGAACCACTTCCTCCTAGTGCTGTTGCTGCTGCTGGGAGTTGTTCATCATCCCAGAGAGGAAGTAGGAACATCACTACTTTTACTAAACAATTGACCCTCCAACAGTCCCTAGCGATGAGGATGAAGTACGACAGCAGTCATCCTGAAGCAAAACGTATAACTGAGGCCTTGACTGCTATGTTGGTGTTAGACGTGCGTCCGGTATCCGACATTAGTGCAGTGGGATTTAGACAATTGATGGAGGTAGTGTGTCCTCGGTTCCAAATCCCGTCTAGATTCCACCTGCATCCTCAAAGCAGCAGCGACAAGCGTGCGTCTGTCTGTTAAAGGGTGGTGACACCCTCAAAGTGTGCTACACAAACAATTAAAATATTGTTCTTTTTTTTTCTGTCTTTGTGAATTGTGTGGGCTGTAGCCGCACCTGCATCCTTAAAGCAGCAGCGACAAGCGTGCGTCTGTCTGTTAAAGGGTGGTGACACCCTCAAAGTGTGCTACACAAACAATTAAAATATTGTTCTTTTTTTTTTGGTCTTTGTGAAATGTGTGGGCTGTAGCCGCACCTGCATCCTTAAAGCAGCAGCGACAAGCGTGCGTCTGTCTGTTAAAGGGTGGTGACACCCTCAAAGTGTGCTACACAAACAATTAAAATATTGTTCTTTTTTTTTCTGTCTTTGTGAATTGTGTGGGCTGTAGCCGCACCTGCATCCTTAAAGCAGCAGCGACAAGCGTGCGTCTGTCTGTTAAAGGGTGGTGACACCCTCAAAGTGTGCTACACAAACAATTAAAATATTGTTCTTTTTTTTTTGGTCTTTGTGAAATGTGTGGGCTGTAGCCGCACCTGCATCCTTAAAGCAGCAGCGACAAGCGTGCGTCTGTCTGTTAAAGGGTGGTGACACCCTCAAAGTGTGCTACACAAACAATTAAAATATTGTTCTTTTTTTTTGGTCTTTGTGAAATGTGTGGGCTGTAGCCACACCTGCATCCTTAAAGCAGCAGCGACAAGCGTGCGTCTGTCTGTTAAAGGGTGGTGACACCCTCAAAGTGTTCTACACAAACAATTAAAATATTGTTCTTTTTTTTTCGGTCTTTGTGAAATGTGTGGGCTGGAGCCGCACCTGCATCCTTAAAGCAGCAGCGACAAGCGTGCATCTGTCTGTTAAAGGGTGGTGACACCCTCAAAGTGTTCTACACAAACAATTAAAATATTGTTCTTTTTTTTTCGGTCTTTGTGAAATGTGTGGGCTGTAGCCGCACCTGCATCCTCAAAGCAGCAGCGACAAGCGTGCGTCTGTCTGTTAAAGGGTGGTGTAACTCTCAAAGTGCTCCAAAAAATAAAAAACTATTTTTTTAATGTGTTTGTGACTTGTGTGCGATGTAGCCGCACCTGCATCCTTAAAGCAGCAGCGACAAGCGTGCGTCTGTCTGTTAAAGGGTGGTGACACCCTCAAAGTGTGCTACACAAACAATAAAAATATTCTTCTTTTTTCTGTCTATGTGAATTGTGTGGGCTGTAGCCGCACCTGCATCCTTAAAGCAGCAGCGACAAGCGTGCGTCTGTCTGTTAAAGGGTGGTGACACCCTCAAAGTGTTCTACACAAACAATTAAAATATTGTTCTTTTTTTTTCGGTCTTTGTGAAATGTGTGGGCTGTAGCCGCACCTGCATCCTTAAAGCAGCAGCGACAAGCGTGCGTCTGTCTGTTAAAGGGTGGTGTAACTCTCAAAGTGTTCCAAAAAATAAAAAACTATTTTTTTAATGTGTTTGTGACTTGTGTGCGATGTAGCCACACTTGCATCCTCAAAGCAGCAACGACAAGCGTGCGTCTGTCTGTTAAAGGGTGGTGACACCCTCAAAGTGTGCTACACAAACAATTAAAATATTGTTCTTTTTTTTTCTGTCTATGTGAATTGTGTGGGCTGTAGCCGCACCTGCATCCTTAAAGCAGCAGCGACAAGCGTGCGTCTGTCTGTTAAAGGGTGGTGACACCTCAAAGTGTTCTACACAAACAATTAAAATATTGTTCTTTTTTTTTTGGTCTTTGTGAAATGTGTGGGCTGTAGCCGCACCTGCATCTTTAAAGCAGCAGCGACAAGCGTGCGTCTGTCTGTTAAAGGGTGGTGACACCTCAAAGTGTTCTACACAAACAATTAAAATATTCTTCTTCTTTTTTCTGTCTTTGTGAATTGTGTGGGCTGTAGCCGCACTTGCATCCTCAAAGCAGCAGCGACAAGCGTGCGTCTGTCTGTTAAAGGGTGGTGTAACCCTCAAAGTGTGCTCCACAAACAATAAAAATATTCTTTTTTTTTCTGTCTTTGTGAATTGTGTGGGCTGTAGCCGCACTTGAATCCTCAAAGCAGCAGCGACAAGCGTGCGTCTGTCTGTTAAAGGATTACATCGGTGACAGCATCCAAGTAGGCATGTCAGACAGTCCGTACCTGTACTGGCAGGAAAAAGAAGCAATTTGGAGGTCCCTGTACAAACTGGCTCTATTTTACCTGAGTTGCCCCCCCTCCAGTGTGTACTCCGAAAGAGTGTTTAGTGCAGCCGGGAACCTTGTCAGCGAAAGGCGTAGGAGGTTGCTTCCACAAAATGTGGAGAAGATGATGTTCATAAAATGAATTATCAACTCTTCCAGGGAGACCAGCCTCCAGAACGTACAGAGGGACCTGTGGTTCCAGCAGGGACGAATTAATACTCTGTGAGGATGAGGATGTACACACTGAAGAGGGTGAGGAATCGGTGGATGAGGAGGATGAGGACGACATCTTGCCTCCGTAGAGCCAGTTTGTGCAGGGACAGATAAATTGCCAGCTTGTTTTGTGGGGGCCCAAACGAACCAATCATTTCAGCCACAGTTGTGTGGCAGACCCTGGCGCTGAAATGATTGGTTTGTTAAAGTGTGCATGTCCTGTTTATACAACATAAGGGTGGGTGGGAGGGCCCAAGGACAATTCCATCTTGCACCTCTTTTTTTTCTTTGCATTATGTACAGTTTGGGGCCTAGTTTTTCAATGCCATCCTGTCTGCCACTGCAGTTTCACGCCTAGATGGGTCACGTGTTTGTGCCGCCCACTTGTGTCGCTTAGCATAGTCATCCAGCTACCTCGGTGCAACCTTTTGGACATAAAAACACTATTGTGAGGTGTGAGGTATTCAGAATAGACTGGAAATGAGTGGAAATTAAGGTTATTGAGGTTAATAATAGCATAGGAGCAGAAAAACCTACAAATTCTGTGATTTTAGCTGTTTTTATGCTTTTTTTCAAAAAAATACAGATCCAAAACACAAAACCCAGAACCCAAAACACGCAAGGGTGGTTTTGGCAAAACCAATCCAGATCCAAAACACGAAGAAAGATCCAGATCCAAAACCAAAACACAAAACACGAAAAGTGGCCGGTGCACACCCCTAATATATATATGCTGTGTAGAAACATATATATATAAACTGTATATATATATATATATACATACTATATATACACTGTATATATATATCTATATATATATATATACTATGTACACACTGTATATATATGTATATATATATATATATATACTGTGTGTATCTAAACATTGTCTGCATGTATATACTGTGTGTGCCTATATACTGTGTGTCTATACATATACTGTGTATATATATATATTATATATATATATATTTGATGAGTTCTTAGTTTTTCCTCCTATCCTTCTGTCTCACCATGTTCTTCTTCCCCTTTTCCTCCCTTCCCTCTGTTTCTCCCTTCTCTCCTCGTGTCTCTCTTGGTTTGTCCCCTCTCCTCCTCTCTCTCTCTTTGTCCCCTCTCCTCCTGTCTCTCTCTCTTTGTCCCCTCTCCTCCTGTCTCTCTGTTTGTCCCCTCTCCTCCTGTCTCTCTGTTTGTCCCCTCTCCTCCTGTCTCTCTCTCTTTGTCCCCTCTCCTCCTGTCTCTCTCTTTGTCCCCTCTCCTCCTGTCTCTCTTTGTTGACCAATGAGCAGCAGGAAGAGAGTGAGACCGATGCACAGTGGGTTCCCATTGCCAAGGAAGTGTCTTTGCAGGACTTTGGCTAAGACCAACAGAATGATGGGAACTTGATAAATGCATTTTAAAATGTAGAGTAATCACGGCTGTACCAGCAGAAGGTGTACTATACTTTGCATTGAAAAATGATTTGCTATATCGTGTAACCTATTTGCAGGGTAAGACAGTAGACCAATTGTTGGTTCCCCGGAAACACGAGCAGTTGGTGATAAGGGTGGCTCATACACACCTCTGGGGTGGCCATTTGGGGGAGGAGAAATCTCTCCAACGTATTCAATTAAGATTTTTCTGGCTCGGCATTCATGCAGCAGTAAAAAAGTATTGTCAGGAAAGTCCAGTGTGTCAGAAGACAGCACCCCGGCCAGGGCACCCTTTGTTCCCCTCTCTGTCATTTCTGTACCTTTTAAGAGAATTGACATGGATCTGATAGGGCCGGTGGAAAAATCTGCTCATGGGCATCAATACATATTAATGGTAGTAGATTATGCCACAAGATACCCGGCGGCCATCCCGCTACGTAACATGAAATATAGCACTATTGCCCAGGAGTTATTGATGCTATATACTCATCTGGGAATACCAAAATAGGTTCTGACAGATCAAGGAACCCCTTTTGTATCTAAATTAATTAAAGATTTGTGCCGACTGTTAAGGGTAGATAGGATTACCACCTCGGTTTATCACCCGCAAACGTATGGTCTAATGGAACACTTTAACCAGACCCCTAAACAGATGATAAAGAGGGCGGTGTCACAAGAAAAGCGAGATCTACTCCTGCCTTATCTGATGTTTGCAGTTCATGAGTTGCCCCAATCCTCCACAGGGTTCAGTCCCTTTGAACTCCTCTATGGGAAGCAACCTAGAGGAATTTTAGATGTGTTAAAGGAAGGGTGGGAACATCAGTCATGTCAAGATCCTAATATCGTTCAGTTTGTGTCCCAATTGTATAGCCGGTTAAGGCAGAGTGTGCCACTGCTGAATGAACATATGGACAGAGCTCAGCAGCTTCAGAAACCCAATTATGATGTTACCACAGTTGAACAATCTTTCCAAATGGGATACAAGGTACTAGTGCTTGTGCCTACTACTGAAAGCAAATTGTATGCTCAATGGCGAGGCCCTGATTAGATCATAGAGGCATGTATCTGCTCTGCAATACAGTATACTATTAGTGATGCAGGTAAGTTAGGTGGTTTGATTACACATACAGATGTGTCCTCACTTACTGGCTGTTCGTACGCACAGGGGCGTAGCTAGGGGTGGGCAAGACGGCACTCTGACCCCTCTTGGAGACTCGTAGTCGCGCCGACTGAGAGTCTCTAAGAGGAGTAGTTTATCATATTTTTCTTAAAATTTTGCATCTCAGTCGCATCACAGATAGACTGTAAGTTTATTGACACAGGAATTGGTATTACACACATACAAAGTCACAGATTCAGCACAAAGGAACTCAGCATGAGGAAACGCAGCGGCTGCTCGCCTCGGAGCCCTTTTTACACATATTCAGACAGTGGCACACAGTTGTATAAATGTTGCACACCCCGGTGGTCAGTGAATGCCAGCAATGCAGTTTTGTCACTTCTATGTATTTTAATTATGTGAATAAGTATCAGATTTTGAGCAAAAAGATGCTCATTGAGTCGCATGGGACCTGGCACGCTGAGAGGGGCTATTTGGTATGACTGAAGCAGCAGTAAGAAAGGACATATCTGTAAGATACTACAAAATAACTTGTTTTATCCTTTGGCTACAGTAACTGAGAAGGGAAATGATAAGTGTATATATTGATGTTAACAAAGTTATTAATTATGGAAAAATCAGATGTAGTCAATATTTTTCAGATGAAAGCGATAAAACCAATATAAATGACTGTATATTCACAGTAAGTGATAGGGAAGTATTAAAATATATATTACCCCAAAACAATGGACTTATCATATTAGTGTTGTTTATACAATAGAATAATAGCGGGTAAAATAAGTATTGAACACATCAACATTTTTCTCAGTAAATATATTGTAATTAAATTTTCACCAAATGTCAGCAATCCACACATGCAAAGAAATCAAACTATAGATGTCCATAAATTAAGTTATGTGTAATAATGTGATATGACCCAGGGAAGAAGTATTGAACACATGAAGAAAGGAAGGTGCAAAAAGGCATGGAAAGCCAAGACACCAGCTGAAATCTAACAGTAATTAGAAAGCAATCCTGCCCCTTGTCAGTGCAAATTAATATAAGCTGGTTCAGTCCCAACCTATAAATAAGTGTCTCACCAAGGTGTCACACCAGAAACATCTCATGATGGGTAAAAGCAAAGAGCTTTCTCAAGACCTTCACAATTATTGTCTCTTCTCCCCCTCTTCGTGATTGTTGCAACAAGCCCAGGCTATGAGGGCTGATGTTTGGATCCCTTTTTATTTATTTATTTTAAATGTTTTCTTTGTTACTATAAAAGTAAAGATGATGAATGGTGTATTAAATATGCCACCACATGATGTCTCACAATTGTTCCACCATCTAGAGATACGGTGATGGGTTCTGGAGATATATTCATAGTCTTCTTGTGTTAGCATGATGTTTAAGTCAGATTACCTCTTCAACTGTGCAGGTGCTTTTTGAGGACAGAAAGAAATGCTTTTCTTATTGTTGGTGGATGTTAAGTTTTAGCACCATTAAGGGGGAAGGACTTTTTTAAGGTTTATAGACAATAAACCTCTGTAATTGGTGTCTGACTTTCAATACTTATAAGCATGGAAGTGACTCTCTGAAGTTGTGTAAAAAAAAAAAAAAAATCAGTTTGGGAGCTCAAATATACTATTTATATTCATGATTTCTTTGGCATGCCAGGAAGTTAAATTCAAGTAAGACATTAATTAAGCCAGAAAAGCAGAGAGCTGGAGTGAAGGCTGTGGTAGCTACTCTGTGTGTGGCCATTCCATCCCATGATCCCAGATGGTCCAGGTGACTATGGAGGAGGATTTAACTGTTGGCCTCAGTTGCCTGGTGCGTCAAATAGTCAGTTATAGAGAAATAAATGCTCTTTCTAGGTCTACTCAAGGCTTGTGCTGTGGTTTGGGAGACAAGTGCCAGTCCTGCATTTGACCTTGGAAGTAGTTAATTTGGTATTTCAGAAGATTTGGGTATGGGAACCCGACGGTCAGGTTGCCGGCGGTCAGAATACCGACAGCGGCATCCCGACTGTCAGAATCCCAAAACCCGCAGGTAAGTACCCCTACACTAACCCCTAACCCTCCTCCTAACCCACCTTTCCTGCACGCAGCCTGACCCTAACCCTCCCACAATCACCCTAACCCTCCCCCACGCACCCCAAACCTAACCCTAACACATGGAGTTTTATACAGTATATATATATATATATATATATATATAATTCATGCACACCAAAAACTTGAAGTCACAAGACTGAAACGTTGAACGCAGAACCTGACACAGCTTGTCATTTATTCCTTCTTTGAGTCCTTGGAGTGCTGCCTTGCATGCATTATATTGGAGTTTGGTTTACTCTGGAGGGCACCTGGCATAGTTGCCTACCTTGGCTTCTCTTCCATGGGAGAAGCCTTAGCAGGAGAAGCAGGTGGGCTGTGATGGGGGCGGAGCCTGATGGGGTGCGTCATTAAGCCCCCACCCCCTTCACAGTAAATTGCCACGATTGGCTTAAATTTAAATAGGGGGCGAGGCTAAATTACACGATTCACTGAGAATCACATCATTAAGCCCGCCCCCTACATCGAGAACCGTGATAGCTATGTAAACTCTCCCCAATCTGCCCACTTCACTAGGAAGTGGGCAGAATTCGGGAGAAGTGCCTACCCTTCCGGGGGTGCGGGGGGGTTACCCGAAAAATCAGGAGCCTCCGGCAAAAACTGGGAGGGTAGGCATGTATGGTACCTGGGAAAGTAGACTTAAGCTATTTGTGGAGTGCCGGTTTACTATATACATATATATTGTGATGTTGTGGGGTAATTAGCTTGGTAGATGGGTGTCAGTGGTGCAGTGATTAGGTGCAGAATTGGCATTCCATTAAATAATAAGTGAAAATTGTGCTTTTACTTCTAGCATGGAAAGCAGGAAACAAAATGAACAGAAAATAATAAACAAACCTAGCCCTCACTCAGAGCACTAGCTAACTTCTTCAGCCCTCTCTATAAAAGCAGCTAATCTGCATGAAAGTCTCTCACAGTCAGTCCTCCTGACGAAGTCCAGCTATATGAGCATCAGAGGCGAAACGCGTTGAGGACAGTGTGACCTGCACTTACTGACTTGAAATTACATTAGAAACCTTCTGAAATTGTTTCTAATGTAATTGTTTTTTGTATATGTTTATGTGAGTGTAATACATTTTGTGTAGTATTACACTATGAGAGCGTCATCTTTCTCCCTATATACTGATTGGGTCCAGTGATAATCGGTCACAACCGTTCTACTGATCTATACGAGGGACCAGAAGTGATATCCTTAAAAGACCCCATACCACTATGCCTATGTATTAGGACAACACGGTACGCTCAATTTATATGTGTGGTGCGCGTTACAATTTCTTTAACATTATTACACTATTTGGCACTTGTTCCCACTTTTTGTATATATATATATATATATATATATATATATATATATATCTGATGCAGTGGCGTCACAAGGGGGATGCGGGCCGCACCCAGGTGTCACCTGCCGAGGGATGACACCAAGGTGCAAGCTCCCCCTCAGTGACAGCAGCCGGGTGCTGCATTGTAGTATTAACACAGAACTAGGCAGTCCGCACCTCCTGCACCCCCCGGTAAAAAGCACGGGACAATGGGGTTTGGGCCACGAGGCCACACCCCTTCCCATGAGGCCACACCCCTTGACGCAAGACCACGCCCCCTTCTTGGCAGCTCCACGCCCCAGGTGACAATGAGGGGAGGGACACCACTGAGCTGTTGTACCCAGTTTCACTTAGGTAGACCTTAGATATTTACTATTTCCATCTCACCACTCCAGTAACACATTAATCCTTTACCTCTATAGTAATGCATCCCCTCCCTCACTGCTATAGTAAGATATTACCCTCCCTCACATGTGTACTAACACATTTCACTCCCTTATCATCGCCATGTTGTAACACATTTAACATTACCCTCTTTCACCCATGTAGAAATGCAATCCCTCCCTTGCACCTATAGTAACACATTACCCTCACTCACATCTGTAGTAACTTATTCCCCTCCCTCACCTCTGGAGTAACACATTCCTATCCACTCACCTCTGTAGTGACACATTATCCACGCTCACCCCTGTAGTAACACATTCCCCTCCCTCGCCCAAGTTGTAACACATTCCCATCCCTCACCCCGTAATAACACATTTGACATTCCCCTCCCTCACCTTTGTTGTAACACAGTATCTTCTCTCAACCTCTATAGTAACACATTCCCATCCCTCACCTGTGTAGTAACTCATTCCTCTCCCTCACTATTCAAATAGAGAGCCAAACAAACTGCCAGTAATTTTTGGTAGCACTTGAGGTGATAGTTGGTGTTTGAATAGTCAACTGTACTGTAGCCATGATGAGTCAGTCAGTCAGGATATTGCACATGGGGAGAAAACATTTTAGTCCTTTTCACTCTCTTAGGAGTCGAATTTCGAGAAATCCATGCTTAGTGGGCGCCTACGTCATGGAAGGCATATACTCCCTGATTTTCATGTCTCTAGATCCAGAATTTGGGCTGGACGTTGATGAGTCAGTCAGTCAGCCAGGACATTTGATTCTATATGTATGTATGTATGTATGTATATATATATACGTATTTTCTTATGCACACACAACGCTACTCGTTATCCAGCCTAGGACATCAAGGTTTAATTCCCCACAATGCAATAAATAATTTGGCCTGAAAATAACAGCATTACACATTATTTAAGAGAGGAAATGAAGTAATACAATAATAAAATGTGAGAGAACAATTTCTGATGAGAATAGATTTACTTTTTGCCTTTTGTGGCTGAGAGAGGTTATATTTAGCCAGAACTGTTCAGATGAGGATCACGGACTTTGTCCACAGGGATTTCTTTTTCAGTTCAGCCCAAAGCCTAAATCCCTGCTTTCTTGCAGCTTTGACCTCGGTGGATACAGAACTATGTAGCCAAATGACAGACTGACTTCTTTTGGTTACAATATGGGAAAGAGAACTAATGGACAATGCCAAACTGCAAGCAGATAAAGAAAGAGTCTTAATTGTTTTATCACATTTAGCTTCAGTCACATTTATCTTCCACATGAGATATATAAAGCAGATAACCTCAAATATGTTGAAAATGTAATTACACAGCTGCAGGGCTGCCATCAGAAATGGTGGGGCCCGGTACTGACAAATTAGGCAGGGCCCCCCTTGCCCCGGGGTATGGGACAGATGTGGGCGGAGCTGTGGATGGAGCTACTTTGGGGGTGAGAGACAGAGAAGGCTGGGCCTATTGGGGGCACAGATTAATCATTTGTAAGTTCTGTTATATTACTTGCTGTGCTGACATTTTTATTTGCATGTTCTTAATTTAATATATCTAAGCACAAGATGGTGTGTGTGTGTATGTATATATATATATATATATATATATATATATATATACACACACACACACATACACATATATATAACATACACAAACAAAAGCCTCTGGTGCTTAGCTATATTAAATTAAAAGCATGCAAGTGTCTGCACAGCAAGTGATATAACAGCACTTACCCACATGTATGTGTGTGATTATATATATATATATATATATACACATACACACACTGTATATATACACACACACTTTATATATACTGTATATATACACACACACTATATATGCATATATATATATATATTTATATATATATACACACACACTCTGTATATATACTGTGTGTATATATATATATATATATATATATATATACTGTATATAATACATACATTAGGCACTTCCTCCCTACAAAAGAGCCCAAACTTACCTGGACACTTACCTGGACAGCCAGCGCACAGTGATGTGAGGTACCGCGTGTCACCTGTGGAATGCACCGGCAGCTGCCAGAGAAGAGAAGAGCCTCGGTGGCATTTAATATATGGAGCAGGTCGCAAGCCAATCACAGCTCGCTGAACGTCAGCCGGCCAATCAGCAGCGGCCGCTACTGATTGGCTGGATGCTGTTCCACGAGCTGTGATTGGCTCGCGGAACTGCAGCCAATCAGCAGCGGCCGCTGCTGATTGGCTGGCTGCCGTTCCGCGAGCTGCTGTGATTGGCTTGCTGCCGGCTCCATGTATTAAATGCCATCAAGTCTCTTTAGTTCTTTGGCTGCCCCCGGTGCCTTCCAGCAATGATGTGCGGTATCGCACATCACTGCATTTCACACCTCCGCTACCCGGGCCCTCTCTCTCTCCGGTCCCGGGACTGGAGTCCCCACAGTCCCCCCCTGATGGCGGCCCTGCACAGCTGATTTATTGTATCTCAGAGAAGGCAAAATAAATCTCATGTTAAGACTTTTTCCTGAATGCAGATTTGCTTGTGAGTTCAAGTTCTTGCTAGTTTACCTGTTAGAACCCCTACATAATTGTTAGAAGTAGAACCCAACTAATAGTTTCTATTGGGACCTTATCTAGAGGAGACTTGACCACATTGGAAACAATGCAGAGTTGGTAGCAAAATAAATTTCATACTCAAAAGAAAAGTGCTGGGAATATGTCCGCAGAGGCGCATCTCAAGATGCGGCCCATTCCCCACCCCCTGCGCTAACATTGCCAGCATATGGATTACTACAAATCACCTGTGTATATGAGACGCTTGCTCACATACATATACGAGCTTACTTGCTGTATGGGTCACATTTCTATGAACAGTCCCTCCCCACTTAATTTCCACCTCTTCGGTCTTAAGGCTTGATACATGAAGGAGGTATGTATGTGTCTGCATAACCTCTTCTGCATGTACAGTATTCGAGCATGTGCTGTACAAATTCACGCAAGATACCTGTATGTTAAACGAGTGATACTGGTGGCAATTTCTGGATTTTAGTGGGCGGCTGGGGGTCGTTGTGTGTTTTCTGGACATTTGAGTCAGCTTGGTATAAATAATGATGGTGATACATGAGGGTGGTAAACAGCTCTCTGGTTTGAAATAGTAATAAGCAAGCTTTCTAATAACAGTAACAAGGCCGACAAGATAGCGGAGTAAAGGAAATAATCAATAGTGTATTAGTAATGGGTGCTGGGTGTGCAGTGCACACAGGGCCTGATTCAGACCCGCTCGCGAGTGCTGAGCGTTCGCAAGCGGGTCGATGTTGCCCAAGTGCACATGCGCACGACGGAGACGGCTCCGTCTTGCGCATGCGCGAGACCCGAATAACGACGACCAAGCCGTCGCTATGGGTCTCGCACCAAAGGGGGCGTGCTGTCGATGGTGATTGACAGCACGCCCCCTTTGGTAGGTGTGCCGGGGGCGTGGCTGCCCAGATGGAGGCGTTCCCATGGGAACTCCTACCGTCTGGGGCCGGCCCCACTGACATCACTAGTGATGTCAGTGGGAGTGCTTTTGGCTCTAATAGAGCCAAAAGCACTCCAGGGCTTGCGGCAGAGAGACCCTACCACAAGGGTCTCGTTGCAGGCCCGATGGTCGCGATGGTCTTGACCATCGCGACCATCATTTTGGCCACTCGCAATAGCTGTGGCTGGTCACCCACAGCTATGCGAGCGGCCAAGAGGCCGCTCCAAAAACTAGGAGGGACAGCCCTGATTCAGAGCGAGCGCTCTGTCAGAGCGTCCGGCTCTGAATCAGGGCCACAGGCCCCTGAGCCATGAGGGTCCATGCCTCAAGGGACCATAATGCCCACCCTAGTGTTGCAGTCAGCGACACGTACAGAAAGAAACTATTAGTACATGCTGACAGGGATTTTGGTTCCACCCCCCGCCACCCAGTAGGTTCTGGAGAAGAGTACAGGTAAGCTGAGTTTACCTTTCTTCTCTTACAGCTGATTGTTTTCCACATATCTGCTGTGATTAGGGAGACCAGAGGTAAACTTTTCTCTGCGGTAACCATCTATCTGAAAAGATCAATGCGGTGAAAAGTGCTTCTTTTGCAGCTGTGGATTGAAAAAATGGCTTTTCACTGTGTCGATGCGGACAGACATCTTTAGTTTCTTGGCCTTTCGGTGGGTTGTGATAGTCTGTGGTAATCTGTACTTCCTTCCATTTGCGCAGACCATATAGTCTTTGGTGCTGTGGTTGCTGCCGTTCTCCCAGTGGTGATACAATTGTGCTTCGTGGGATATGTATCAATCAGTGAAAAGCATGGAGAAAATCAGCTGCCCCCCAAACGCTTTCACTGTTTTTGGAGCAGTGAAAGTTAGAACTGCTGAGTCTGACTCAGCAGTGCTAGTGCATCAACTAGCGTTCAAGCAGGCACATAAAGCCCCGGCGTCTGGCGGAAGTAGCCGGACAGAGGTGGAAGGATCTGAAAGGATGCATCTTTGTAGCCCAGGAGATGGAGAATGCTCCCACAGTCAAACTCCGAAAATATTGTATTTTTGGAGTTTGATGAATCTAGGTCCCGCATTCCCGCTAGGCCGTTTTAGCGAGTGCTGGGCCCTGCCCCATTTCAAAAGGGAAGAATGGACCATGCCCTTTTTGCGGCACCCCACTAAAACAGCATCGCTTGAGCTGTACCCACCCGCAGGCCGCAGCGTCCCATAGTTGGGAAAAATTGTGGTGCATCGATTACCACCGATGAATAGATGCCGGTTGCATGAGCCCAGCATCTATTCACAGAGACAGGAGAGCTTGGGGGCAGCCTAGCATGTCTGTAAGTGCCGGGCACGCCCCCAAGAGTGACGAAAAGGGGGCGCAGCTTAAAGACACACACCCTTTTCTCATGACAATGCCCCCTAGGTTTGGCACACTGCCCAGTGCAGGGCCTAGTGTAAAGCAACCATACTAGTGTATGGGGACAACAAGCTACATCATGAGAGAAAGGTAAGCAGGATAACTCTGTGATATCTCCTGCTTTACCTTTTTGATGAATGGCCCAAAGCTTAATTTCTAAAAAAGCAGATGAAAATGTTCATTTTCACCTACTTTTGTAGAATTAAGGATAGTAAATAGACCCCTAAAGATGAGAGCCTTTCCTCGAACGCGTTCCATCACATTATGTCTTCAAGTTCTTCAGGGAAGTTTCATGTATAATGAGCAGTATTCTTTTACTGCTTTATGATGTTGATTGGTGGGTGCTGATTACTTGGTGGAGTAAAAGTTGTCACCTCCTACTTAATTGTTATAATGATCTAATATTTTACGAGACCCATGGATCCGACATACATATTCAAGGTACGATATTTCATATTATGTATCCAGAGTGGTAACTGGCAAACACTAATCTAATGGTCCTGCAGCTCAAAACTATATTTTATTGAAATATTGATTTTTTTTTGTTTATTTTGCACAGTCCTTCCATAATCCAATAGAGCAGAGTTACCATGGGAAGTGCTATTAGAAATACAAAAGTGTAATTGTTTCTTGCAGTTACTTTTGCAATAAAATAGAATATTTCATACAAGAAGTAAAATTCTTCTTTTCTGTAAGAGGAGTTCAGAAAAAGTGGGCATAATCCTCATTCCACTCTTCTGCAGGGGTTAGATGTGACAAAGGATGGTGTTAGTGTGTTAAATCAAAAGAAGCAAACATGACAGTTGCAGCTGAAACAGGTTTCATCATCCAAACCAATGTTTGCTATTGTCTGTGTGAGGAAGATTAGTTTTTGCAGGATCAGTTTCACATTATCAGGAGGCTCTGAGCAGGGCCTGTGCATTAATTGGCCCTTACTAAAGGGTAACAAGGAAAGGGTTACTTTAAAATTTAAGTATTCCAAGCAAACAAACATAAAATGTGTAAATAAGCCACACTTAATGCATACCTGCCAACTTAAAGTAAAGATAAAATAGGTAACTCCTCTAAAATATGCCAGATCCAAACAAACCATACCTAGGTCTACTCTCCTTCTCCAACACTGTTCCTCTGCCCCAGAAAAGCAGGACTGTTGGCAGGTATGTAATGCTACCATCAATGGGTGCTTTCTCTCTCTCTCTCTCTCTCTTAGGGATGACACTTAGGGGTATATTTAGTAAAGTGCAGGTTTTTAGAAGTGGAGTTGTTGCCTATAGCAACCAATCAGATTCTACTTATCATTTATCTAGCACCTTCCAGAAGACAATAGCTAGAATCTGATTGGTTTCTATGGTCAACATCTCCACTTCTAAAAACCTGCACTAGTAAATCTACCCCTTAGAGGTAGATTTACTAAAGCTTCTAAAAATGAAAAGTTGAGTTGTTGCCATAGGTACCAATCAGATTTTAGCTATAATTTCTCTATTACATTCTAGGAAATAATAGACATAATTTGTTTGGTTGCTATGGGCAATACCTCCACATTAGTAAATCTGCCCCCTAGTGAATCTACATGCAGAGAATTTACCTGGAGCCCTGACGCAATGGGGGTCGAGACCACTGAGCCTATTATTACTACAATTTATGTATAAAGTGGTAGCATATTACACAGCACTGTACACTGAGGGAATAATACAATGACATGAAAGAGAATGAGAAGATATACAATTTTATAATTGTGATTAGTTTATTTATTTTATGTGCACTCTAATAAGTGTATTTGGTGATATGGCTCATTTCTAGTGCTGCTTATCACAATTTATCAATAAAACCAGATGCCTGAGTCAGGAGTGCATCTAGGGGTCCAAGCGCCACTGGCAAGTAGGGGACTGGTTCCCCCCCCTTGTCAGTTAGTAAACAGATATAGATATACTGTACGTAGCACTGCACATACATAGCACACATACTGTACATAGCACACCACACACATATAGTGTACACACATACTTGGCACTGCACATACATATACATAGCACACACACACACATTGTACACACATACCTAGCACTGCACCTACATGTGCATAGCACACACACACACATTGTACACACATACCTAGCACTGCATATACATATACATAGCACACACACACACACACACAGGGCCGGATTATAGGTGGGGTGACAGGGGCGATCGTCCCGGGGCCCCCACACATAAGGGGCCCCTACACACTGTCCCCGACCACATCAACTTTTTTTTCTTAACGGAGCCGCCAAGACCCCGGGCCAGTCCCCGCTAGGCATGCGCCTTTGGTGGCCAGCGTGCACACAGCCTGCCTTTCATTGACTGACCCCCCCCCTCCCCGGGCTTCCGCTGCCGCGATCGGAGATTAAGCTCCGATCGGGCAGCTAGTTAAAAATAAAACATGGCCGACGGGGGAGCTGCTGCGCATGCCCAGCCGCAGCAGCTCCTCCCATAAGCCTTTGCGGAGCACAGAGCAGTCAGTCACACTGATGGCTCCGTCTCCAGATCCTCCTCTGCCCGCCTCCAGCCTGATGGCTCCGCCTTCACCCGGCCATAGAAGCTTCACAAACAGAAGGGGTTCTTCTATCTCATTCCCTCACACTACACCAGGGATCCCTGCACCACCTGCCCAGCTGCTTCAGTTACAGCCCCAGAGCACCTGCACTTCCTGGGTCACAACGCAAGGTCTCTGGTTGCAGAACCATTATGAGGTCAGTACTCCAAAGCTGTAAACAAACAGGGTCTACACATTTCCTAGGCACCATGCTGGGGAACAACAACAAGTCTCAGCATGCCCAAGACTTATTTTGAGGTTGGCTATGACAATGAACAGGCTTCTGTTCTGTAAAAGCACAAAGGCTTCTGCTGGCATCACACGGCGCCAGAGACTATGTTGGCATTGATGAAGGCACAAACAGGGGAGCGGGTACTGGAAGCAGCAGATGCCAGGGCTGCTCTGTACTTGCATTACCCACAATATGCCACTCAGTGCAGCTTTAACCTGGGCACCGCAGCCTCCTCTGACGTCAGAGTCACACTGGGCAGCAGATGCAGCACAGACAGTGCAAGGCTGCCAGCGTCCACCGGTGAGATGAGAAATATATATATATATATTTTAGATAGATATAATTTTTTTTATTTTTTCTATACACACACACTCTGATATACTCGGATATCTCATACATATTATATATCATATATAATATGTATTACTTTTCATATATATATATATATATATATATATATATATACACACACACGTACGTACGTACATACATACACACACACACTATATATAATTTAGGGGTGTGCACCGGCCACTTTTCGTGTTTTGTGTTATGGTTTTGGATCTGGATCTTTCTTCGTGTTTTGGATCTGGATTGGTTTTGCCAAAACCACCCTTCCGTGTTTTGGGTTCTGGGTTTTGTGTTTTGGATCTGTATTTTTTTTTTAAAAAAAGCATAAAAACAGCTAAAATCACAGAATTTGTGTGTTTTTCTGCTCCTATGCTATTATTAACCTCAATAACCTTAATTTCCACTCATTTCCAGTCTATTCTGAACACCTCACACCTCACAATAGTGTTTTTATATCCAAAAGGTTGCACCGAGGTAGCTGGATGACTATGCTAAGAGATATGAGTGGGCGGTACAAACACGTGGTCCATCTAGGAGTGACACTGCAGTGGCAGACAGGATGGTAGTTTGAAAAACTAGGTCCCAAACAGTACATAATTCAAAGAAAAAAAAGAGGTGCAAGATGGAATTGTCCTTGGGCCCTCCCAACCACCCTTATGTTGTATAAACAGGACATGCACACTTTAACAAACCAAACATTTCAGCGCCAGGGTCTGCCACACAACTGTGGCTGAAATGATTGGTTCGTTTGGGCCCCCACAAAACAAGCTGGCAATTAATCTGTCCCTGCACAAACTGGCTCTACGGAGGCAAGATGTCGTCCTCATCCTCCTCATCCACCGATTCCTCACCCTCTTCAGTGTTGTGTACATCCTCATCCTCACAGAGTATTAATTCGTCCCCGCTGGAATCCACCACCACAGGTCCCTCTGTACGTTCAGGAGGCTGGTCTCCCTGGAAGAGTTGATAATTCATTTTATGAACATCATCTTCTCCACATTTTGTGGAAGCAACCTCCTACACCTTTCGCTGACAAGGTTCCTGGCTGCACTAAACACTCTTTCGGAGTACACACTGGAGGGGGGGGCAACTCAGGTAAAATAGAGCCAGTTTGTACAGGGACCTCCAAATTGCTTCTTTTTCCTGCCAGTACAGGTACGGACTGTCTGACATGCCTACTTGGATGTTGTCACCGATGTAATCCTTTAACAGACAGACGCACGCTTGTCGCTGCTGCTTTAAGGATGCAGGTGCGGCTACAGCCCACACATTTCACAAAGACAGAAAAAAAATGAATATTTTTATTGTTTGTGGAGCGCACTTTGAGGGTTACACCACCCTTTAACAGACAGACGCACGCTTGTCGCTGCTGCTTTGAGGATGCAAGTGCGGCTACAGCCCACACAATTCACAAAGACAGAAAAAAAAATAAGAATTTTTTTATTGTTTGTGGAGCGCACTTTGGGGGTTACACCACCCTTTAACAGACAGATGCACACTTGTCGCTGCTGCTTTGAGGATGCAAGTGCGGCTACAGCCCACACAATTCACAAAGACAGAAAAAGAAGAATTTTTTTATTGTTTGTGGAGCGCACTTTGAGGGTTACACCACCCTTTAACAGACAGACGCACGCTTGTCGCTGCTGCTTTAAGGATGCAGGTGCGGCTACAGCCCACACATTTCACAAAGACAGAAAAAAAAATAAGAATTTTTTTATTGTTTGTGGAGCGCACTTTGAGGGTTACACCACCCTTTAACAGACAGACGCACGCTTGTCGCTGCTGCTTTGAGGATGCAGGTGGAATCTAGACGGGATTTGGAACCGGGGACACACTACCTCCATCAATTGTCTAAATCCCACTGCACTAATGGCGGATACCGGACGCACGTCTAACACCAACATAGCAGTCAAGGCCTCAGTTATACGTTTTGCTTCAGGATGACTGCTGTCGTACTTCATCCTCATCGCTAGGGACTGTTGGAGGGTCAATTGTTTAGTAAAAGTAGTGGTGTTCCTACTTCCTCTCTGGGATGATGAACAACTCCCAGCAGCAGCAACAGCACTAGGAGGAAGTGGTTCTTGATCTTTCCCTATTTTATTTTTATCGGAGAAAGTTTGGTCCTCCATTTATGTTATATTGATATATACGTGCGGCTAAGGCGCACACAAACACAGAAAGTATTTTTTTATTTTTACTGGAGAGTAGTGCACTTTGTGGGTTACACCACCCTTTAAGAAATGAGCCAGCCGGCTCTTTGCTTATGGGACACAGGCGCACGCTTGGCGCTGCTCCTTTGTTGATGCACGTGTGGCTACTGCGCACACAATTCACAAACACAGAAAAAAATTTTTTATTTGGTTTGGAGTGTACTTTGGGGGTTACTGCACCCTTTAACGGTCAAGCCAGCCGGCCCTTTACTTATGACACAGGCGCACGCTTGGCACTGCTTTGTTGATGCACGTGCGGCTACTGCGCACACAATTCACAACCACAGAAAAAATATTTTGTTATTTGGTTTGGAGTGTACTTTGGGGGTTACAGCACCCTTTAACGGTCAAGCCAGCTGGCCCTTTACTTATGACACAGGCGCACGCTTGGCACTACTTTGTTGATGCACGTGCGGCTACTGCGCACACAATTCACAAACACAGAAAATATTTTTTTTTGGTTTGGACTGGAGTGTACTTTGGGGGTTACAGCACCCTTTAACGGTCAAGCCAGCCGGCCTTTTACTTATGACACAGGCGCACGCTTGGCACTACTTTGTTGATGCACGTGCGGCTACTGCGCACACAATTCACAAACACAGAAAATATTTTTTTTTTTGGTTTGGACTGGAGTGTACTTTGGGGGTTACAGCACCCTTTAACGGTCAAGCCAGCCGGCCCTTTACTTATGACACAGGCGCACGCTTGGCACTACTTTGTTGATGCACGTGCGGCTACTGCGCACACAATTCACAAACACAGAAAAAATATTATTTTTTTATCACTTGGGGGGAACACCCCTGATGGACAGAGCACCCCCTGGACAACACTACAGCACCCCCTTAGGACTGGGACACTGCACAGGACTTTGGAGTGGACACAGCCCCTATGGAGAACTGACTGCACAACACAGTCCAGCCAGCCCCTATGGACTTTGAAGTAGTGGACACAGCCCCTATTAACAACAGCAGCACAGCACAACACAGCCAGCCCCTATGGACTTTGAAGTAGTGGACACAGCCCCTATGAACAACAGCAGCACAGCGCAGCACAGCACAGCACAACACTACTCTGCACTACACTACACTACACTACGCAGCCCATCCAGCCCTAACTCCCACCCTCCCTCTTCACTGTCCACAGTGAGAAAATGGCGCCGACGCGGGTACCTTATATAGGATCCAAAACCCGCGAGACCCGGAAGGCGGGATGATGACGTTTTGCCTCTATTTCAGATCCGAGTCAGGCGGGAAAAGTCGAGCCTGACTCGGATCGGCCTCGGATCGGGGGGGCTCGGGGGGGGTTCGGATTTCAGAAATCCGAACCCGCTCACCACTAATATAATTATTTAAAAAAAAAACTTTTATTGATAGGGGCCCCCACACGTTTGTTGCACAGGGGCCCCCACAGACCTTAATCCGGCCCTGCACACACATATAGTGTACACACATACCTAGCACTGCACCTACATGTACATAGCACACTTAAAGTACACGGCACACCACACACACAATCACGTACCTGGGGCTGAGAGGAGGAAATCGGCAGCCGCAGCACTACATACTGTGAGGAGGGAGAGGGAGCAGCTGTGGTGCAGCAACTCCCCAGCTCCCTCTGACATTCTGAGCTCTCCGTAGCTGTGATTGTGGCAGCGTTTGCCGCTTGTATTGAGATGGAGACACAGCTTTCTCCATCTAAAAAAAAAAATAATTGGACTCATCAGGGGGAAGTTTTAGCTGCGAATGGCATTTGCCAGGGGCATCGGCCGGTGGGGGGGACCCCACCGGCGCCCCTCAAGGGCCGGCGCCCCTGGCAAGTGCCATCCTTGCCAATAGGAAGATACGCCCTTGGGCTGAGTGATACACAGCAGCATCTACTGGCGGTTGCCTGTCTGTGAGTTTTTGCAAATGCCGCTACATCCATGCGTCCTTATGTGCAAGAAATTAGACGCCCGCTTTTAGCACCCGTGCATGCTGTAATGCTGTTTGGTGCGGCCTTATACGCCACCACCATTCACATTATCGAAACATGCACCAACACTATGGCAGGTATAGTTTCGCCGTCTGACCATGGCCTTCTATGCTTGCCACTGTGCATCTATCAATGTGGCCGCTTGTACTGACCCGCGACACTCCCATAACATATCCACTGAGCGGTCCATTTTTGCATCCACCTCCCAGTCACTGCCCATCACTATTCCGCTAAATTTCTAATACCATCTAATCCAAACTCAAAAACACTTTTGTGCGTACACTCTGTGTAACGCATGTGCCATAGGGGCTACCTAAAATTTTTGAGCATGTGCAGTTTTAAATAATCACTCGGATTGCATGGGACTCAGGGTCTGATACAGAGCCGGACGCTATTTGCGCTCGCTCATTCAGAAAAAAGGGGTGGCTATTCAAATTAACCGTTCGCTCTTTGCGGTCTGTTGACGCATCTATGTTAGAACAAGCGAACAAAACTTGCGGTCCTAATTTTGCAAAAAACGTCCCCTGGCCGCTCGCATCATACGTCATGTCCGCTATTTATTAGATTAATCAAGTACATCGAAAGGCTAATGAACTGCTCGCTATTCTTGTGGTTGGTTTTTCCTACCGCAATCTTGCGAGCAGTTCTGACTATAAAATAACCAAGTGACGTGGTCGATGACGCTGCTGTATTAATTATGCACACTCTTAAAACGCCCGTTTTGACCATTTGGCACGCCTGCGTTCGGATCTCCACTCCACGTTTTCAAGCACCTTCCCGTTACCACCCACATACGCCTCATTCTGTCACTCAAAATAGCAGGCATTCGCTATTTAGCGAGCACACAATTTTCGGCCGCACTGACTGGTTTGCGCATGCATATTACAATCCGTTCGCATGCGCAGTTGTGCGAACATCGCTCGGAATGAACGAGCGGCTCTGAATCAGGCCCTCAGAGTCAGACCCTCAGTGATATTCAGCTGACTTGGCGTTACTTGCACCTCTACAATCCGTATTACTTAGGTTTCACCATGCTTGTATGGGGAAGCTTACCTCTAGCTAAACCACATGAATCTTATGGCCCCACTTATGGCACTACACTCATGACCGCACCCAGGAGTGGGACACCACTGGTGGTGTTATGCATATCATGAGGTCTGCTCGCCGCTAACCATATGCTTGGTTTGATACTAGAGATGTGCGCCGACCCCCGTGTTTTGGTTTTGGATCTGTATCTCCTCTGGTTTTGGATCTGGATTGGTTTTGCCAAAACCGCCCTTCCGTGTTTTGTTTTTTGGTTTTTAATCTGTATTTTTTTTTTAAAAAAATCCTAAAAACAGCTAAAATCACATAATTTGGGCCTGCTTTTGTTCCTACAGTATGATTAACCTCAATAACATTTATTTCCACTCGTTTCCAGTCAATTTTGACCACTTCACAGCTCACAATATTGATTTTTTTCATCTAGGTAAGGGCCAATAGGTTGCATCCATCTAGCTGGCTGGCTAAGCTAAGCGACAGCAGTGGGTGGCACTAATATTTGGCAGTTCAACTTCGAACATGGCACAGAGTGGCATTGCAGTGGTACACAGGATGGCAGTTTAATAGACTATACTACCCCTAGGAATTTTAAAAACCAAGAATGTATTCCTTAACTAGGTCAGAGGTCCGACGGAGTTGTAATGTTTATGGACTGAATACAGGGAGAGGACGGAAGGAATGATTAGTTTTGAATTATTTAATTTCATATTTTGATTCTTAAAAAAAATTATGAGGGAAGATCAATCTAGGATCAAGTTCTTCAGTTCCTAAAAGACATCTTTGATCTGGAGGAGGTTTTCTAATTTTTTATACATCATGATCTAATAAAAAAAAATGAGGTGGCCTTGCTTGTGGAGGTGCTGCTAGAACATACTGTAAACAGACATTTACTAGTTTGTACTCCGGGAGGTTGTTAGGGATAATGGGACCAAGACTTGCTGTTTACATCAGAGGAAAGCAACCTGTAGTTCTCCAGCTGAAATAGAACTCCTAGCGTCTGTGATGCTTGCTGGGCCTACTGGAAGATATTTGTCGACAAAAATAGGTGGCATGCTTCAGGTTACTCAGCCTGCTTTATGCACTGTATGTACAATGTAAATATATTTGTATGTGATCAATATACACAACTAAATTTTGTATTCAACGTATTTTCACACACATCCTGGCAGGAAGATGCTCTGTGCTGCTGCTCATATTTGCCCAACCCATCAATTTGGTGGTTCAGAATTTTCTTTAAAAAAAAAATGAAAGGGGCATGCAGGAGATGGTGTCTGTGGCCATTACAATTTCTGGACATTCATAAACCATCAAATTAAAAATGACAGGGAGCATTGCCCCAAACAGCACATAATACAAAGAAAAGAGGTGCAAGATGGAATTGTCCTTGGGCCCTCCAACCCATCCTTATGTTGTATATATGAAACAGGACATTCACAGTTTAACAAACCAATCACTTCAGCGACAGGGACTGCCACTTGTGGCTGAAATTATTGGTTTGTTTTGACCCCCCACAAAACAAGCTGCCAATGCGCAATGGACATTGGTGGCAATGATCCCATACACAAACTGGCTTTACAACATAGGTGAAATCAGATGTCGTCATCATCATCCCCATCGTTGTGTACATCCTCTTCTTCATACAATATAAATTTTTCCCTGCTGGAATCCACCATTACAGATGCTTCTGTAGTTTTTTTTACTTAATTGCTGGTAAAGGTCTTCCTCGTGGAATTTGTAATTCATTTTGATGAACATCATCTTTTCCACATTTTGGGGAAGTAATCTCCTATGCCGATCACTGACAAGGTTCCTGACTGCGCTGAAAACTCTTTCAGAGTACACACTGGAGGGTGGGCAACTAAAGTTAAGCAAAGCCTGTTTGTGTAAGGGGCTCCAAATTGGCTCTTTTTCCTGCCAGTAGTGAAACGGACTGTCTGGCATGCCTATTTGGATGCTATCCCTAAAATAATCATCCACCATTCTCTGAATGGTGACCGGATCAGACAAAGTCACGGTACAGATTTCTCTCATTGTAGGCAGTTCTTTCAGACCCAACCACATATCATTAGTTTTTGCTTACTAATCTGCACCACCACCAGCAGTGGGTCTCTTAGAAAGATTAGTTTTTTTCGTGGCAGCCGCAGAAACTGAAGGAGGAGATGCTGCTGTATCATGTGCCGCTTGAGCTGACAATTTTTTCACCAACAGCTCTTTGCATCTTTTCAGGGCTTGATCTACAAGTCCGACATACTTAGCAGAATCACCCCGTTTCAGCTCCTCCTTCAGTTTCTCCAGCTGCTTTTGCAAAAGTCTGACTAGGGGAATGATCTGACTCAAGCTGACAGTGTCTGAACTAACTTCACATGTGGCAAGTTCAAAGGGTTTGAGAACCTTGCACAACACGGATATTATTCTCCACTGCGCTTGACTAAGGTGCATTCCCGCTCCTCTCCCTGTGTCATAGACCGTAGTATAGCCTTGGATGGCCTTTTTCTGCTCCTCCATCCGCTGAAGCATATAGAGAGTAGAATTCCACCTAGTTACTACCTCTTGCTTCAGCTGATGACAGGGCAAATTCAACAGTTCTTGCTGGTTCTGCAATCTCCAACAGCTGTTGCTGAATGTCGAAAATGTCCATAAATCTTTCGGGCCACCGAGAGCAGCTCCTGCACGCCCCTGTCATTTTTAAAAAAATGTTGCACCACCAGATTAATTGTGTGAGCAAAACATGGGATGTGTTCAAATTCGCCCACATGTAATACTCGCACAATATTGCTGGCATTGTCAGAAATCACAAATCCCAAGGAGAGTCCATGTGGGGTAAGCCATTTTTCAATTATTTCCCTGAGCTTTTCTAAGAGGTTCACAGCGGTGTGCCTCTTAGTGAAACCGGTGACACACAGAGGAGTCTGCCTCTGAATGAGCTGGTATTTGTAAGATGATGCTGCTGCTGCTGCTGTTTGCACTGTTGGAGGCAATACACCTACCCAGTGGGCTGTCACAGTCATGTAATCTTTAGTTTGCCCTGTCCCACTTGTCCACATATCAGTGGTTAAGTTGACAGTGGGCACAACGGCATTTCAGAGGACATTAATAAGGTTTTTTTTTAATGTCCTTGCACAGATTGGGAATTGCTATTCTAGAGAAGTGGAATATAGAAGGGACATGGTAGCGGGGACACATGACCTCCATTAACTGTCTAAAACCACGACATTAATGTCAGATACTGGGCCAACTTCTAATACCAGCATAACTATTATAGCATCAGTAATCCGCTGTGCAACTGGGTGTTTGCTGTCGTACTTGTTCACCATTGCAAAGGATTGTTTGACAGTCAATTGTTTGGTTAAACTAAAAGTAGTCTTCTTTCTGGTCCCCATCTGGGATGAAGATCCACTCACAGCAGCAACAGGAGTAGCACTCAAGGATCCTTCTGAGGAACCACGTATAGGAGAGGAGTCAGTCATTCTTATGAAATTGGATGCAGGACTACTTCCGATCATGCCACTTCATGTAGTGAATGACATATTGCCAATTTTTTGTTTCTCTAAAGCTAACAAACCTTTTTTTTCTTTAACTGGGTACAAGTTGATTTTACATGGCCTGACTTAAGCCCTGGGGCATCGGCCTTCATAGATGACGTTGATGGCCTTGCATTGTCATCATGACTGCTGCCAGCAGCTACAAGACTGATATGTGGTTCCTGCTCTCCTGTCATGTGACTGTCCTCCATACTCACTGCGGTCTTGCAGCAGTGTCACCAAGCAATTATAGTGCAGCTAACTTGCGGCTAATGCTCACAACCACACAAAAAAAAACAATTTTTATAACTGGGGAACAGCACTCCTGAACAAGGCAGCAGCCCCTTGATAAATGACACAAGCAGCACCCCTGCGCAGCTACATTGTTGATAAGTGTGGCTAACGCACACACACTCAGAATAAAAAATAGTTTTATAAAAAAAAATTACACTGGGGGAGAGAGCACCCTTGAACGAGGCAGCAGGCCCTTGATAAATGACACATGCAGCACCCCTGCGCAGCTATGTTGCTGATAAGTGTAGCTAATGCACACACACACAGAAAAAAAACACTTTTTTTATTTTTTTCCATTTTTTTTAGAATGGGGGGAGAGCACCCCTAAACGAGGCAGCAGCCCCTTGATAAAGGACACAGGTAGCACCCATGCGCAGCTACGATGCTAATAAGTGTCGCTAACACACACACACACAGAAAAAGAAAACATTTTTCTTTTACACTGGGGGGAGAGCACCCCTGAACGAGGCAGAAGCCCCTTGATAAACAACACAGGTAGCACCCCTGCGCAGCTACATTGCTGATAAGTGTGACTTATTAATATTTTTTTTTTTTGCACTTGGGGAGGGGGAGAGCTCCCTTGAACAAGACAGCAGCCCATTGATTAACAACACAGGAAGCACGCTTGGTGCAGCTACGTTGTTGATAAGTGCAGCTAACACACACACACACATACAGAAAAAAACCACTTTAATTTTTTTTTTTTTTTCACACTGGGGGTGAAGAGCACCCCTGATGGACAGAGCACCCCCTGGACAACACAGCAGCACCCCTTTATGGACTGCAGTTACACAGGAGCCACTGAAGCCTCCCTCTTCTGTCTGCATCACAGCTCCTATAGACAACAACACAGCCATTATGGACAACAGCACAGCACAGCCCAGCTAGCCCCTATGGACAATAGCAGCCAGCCCCTATAGACAACAGCAGCCAGCCCCTATGGCCAACATCCAGCCCCTATAGACAACAGCAGCCAGGCCCTATGACAACAGCAGCCAGCTCCTATGCATAGCAAGAGCACAGCCGCTATGGACAACAGCCACTGGTGGGCTGGGCCACCAGGGGGCAGGTTGCCATGTGCCCCCCGGGCCGAAGTGCCATGCGGGCCGCAGGCAGTCTGTATCTCTGTGACACAGGGTGCACCACGTGTGTAGCGCTGACCGGACGGAGTTTGGTCAGCGTTACACTGACTAATACACAGCCGCCGGCTCCGGCAGCTGTGTGTTTGTTTTGATCAGCAGCCATTGAGAGTCTGACAGACTCCCATTAGCTGCTGCTGCGCCCACTGCAGGTGCAGCTCCATCTTCCAGCTCCCGCAGTGGCTAATGGGAGAAGCGTCATGACGTCTCTCCCATAAAGCAGAACAGCCCGGCCCGGGAGGAGCGGATGGCGGCAGCGGGAGTGGGGATTCAGGTAAGTGTTTTTTTTGTTTTTTATTACGTATGTCTACTGGGGGGGCTGGCACTACAAGGGGGAGACCACTACTGGGGGCACTACAAGGGGGGGACTACTACTACTGGGGGCACTACAAGGGGGGGGCTACTACTACTGGGGACTACTACTGCTGGGGGCACTACAAGGGGGGCTACTACTACTGGGGGCACTACAAGGGGGGGACTACTACTACTGGGGGCACTACAAGGGGGGGACTACTACTAGGGTCACTACAAGGGGAGGGGACTACTACTAAGGGCACTACATAGGGGGGAGGGGACTACCACTGGGAGCACTGCATCGAGGGACCACTGCTGGGGGCTCTATATAAAGGGCAATACTGGGGGTACTGCATAGGGGGGAGACTGCTACTGGGGGCACTATATAAGGGGCACTGCATAGGGGGTACCACTATTGGGGGCACTAAATAAGGTGCTTACTACTGGGGGCACAAGGGGCTCTGCACAGGGGGGACCACTACTGGGGGAACTATATAAGGGGCTTGCTACTGGGGGCACAAGGGGAACTGCACAGGGAGGACCACTACTGGGGGCACTGTATAAGGGGCACTGCATAGGGGGATCACTACTAGAGGCCTGCATAAGGGGGTCCTCTCCTGGGGCACAGGGGGGCACTGAATATGGGCACTACAACAAGGGGCTGCCCCTAATCTTTATTTTTACTTTACATTAATCCCATATGGACCCACCTCCTCCCTGGAACACTTGAGGGGGGGCGCCATAGCATGCACGTTCTTCGGGCACCCTGGCTCAGTGGCGGATCCAGGGGGGGGTGATTGGAGTGATCGCCCCCCCTAGCACAGTTTGTCCGACCTTTATCATCTCTCTCCTCTGCATCATTCAGAGGAGAGAGATGATAAAGGCTGTGCTTTGCTGTGATCGGAGCTCCCGCCTCCTAGTCAGTGACAGGCTGTCACCCGGGAGCCGGGGAGGAAGAGATCACAGCTGGCTCCTCACACCCTGTGATCAGCTGTGTGGTCTAAACAGACCACACACTGATCACTGCAAAAAAAAAAAAAATACAACAACTTACCTCGGTCCAAGGACCGAAGATCGGGGCGCCGTTGATGTCCTCCCTCCAGTCAGCTGGTCTCCCGGCTCCTGCACTGTGACCCTGGTCAGCTGCTGCATTAAACAGCTGACCATGTCACAGTGCAGGATGGGAGACCAGCTGACCGAAGCCCGGAGGTAGAACATCACCGAAGCAGCGGAGGTATGTGCAGATAAAGGGGGTCGGGGTTGCCGCCAGGGGAGGGTCGCTGGGGGGAGGGGTTGCCGCAATGGGGGTTCGCGGGGGGGTCGGGGGGTTGCCGCAAAGGGGGGGCCATGGGGGGAGGGGTGGTTGCCGCGAGGGGGGGTCGCAGGGGTGAGGGATGGTTGCCGCGAGGGGGGGCAGATTTAATCATTAACTCGTCCCCCCTAATACAAAAGTCTAGACCCGCCCCTGCCCTGGCTCCTCTGCCAGGGCCGCCTGCATGCATTTGCCCCCAGGCTAAAAGCCCCTGACAACAGCACAGCCCCTGCTTCCTCTTCACTCTCCACAGCCGGAATGAAAATGGAGACGAGTGCAGGAACCTTTATAGGATCCAAAACCCTGCGAGAATCCGTCAGCGGGAGGATGACTTTTTGCCTCGCTTTGAGATCTGAGTCAGGCGGGAAAACCCAAGTCAGACTCGGATCTTGCCTCGGATCTGCAAGTTCGGGTGGGCCCGGTTCTCTGAGAACCGGACCCTCTCATCTCTATTTGATGCTACTCATCAGAATCGTTGCTGACATGCCCTCACAGAACATTGCCTGTTTGAGACCTTAAAGCCCAGTTCTGCCTCTTCAATCGTAAGTGTAGACACACTCCAAATGAGTACAACTCTCCATCCCTCGTACTTGCAAACACACAAGGTACGCTCCGCCAGCAGGGTAACTCTGCATTACGCCTTGACTGTGCAAGTTGCCTTTAAGTTTGAGACTCGGGCTGTGGAGGAAGGAGGATTGTTTTTCCTGCTAGTTGGTCTGATGGCAGGAACTTGCATTGAGATGAGGGGTTATTTGCTGCGGTTCATTCTTAATTACTGTGAGGTAATCAGACTGTGGCACTTTCTGAAAACAATCCAGATATGTTGGGGCATGAATCCCCTATGTGTGTACTGCCAGAATCCTCTATTAACACTTGTATCACTGCTCCCCTTCCATTGAACACATTTACATGATTGGTTTATATATTCAGTCAGCTATGTATTGATCTTTGTTTTATGAATGGATACATTTCATCAGTGGGATATTTATTATGCTATACTTCAAACTAATTGCAGCATATTTCAAACTAATTGCAGCTATATTTCAAACTAATTGCAGCATATGGACAATATACCAATATTTGAACCATCTCTTACTTTCTCTACATTTGAGGTTCATGCTATACGCCTCTTCCAACCAGTTCACCTTAAAGCAGCTGTCATTTACCATCCCCCTGGCCCTCCTTCCAAATTCATTGACAACTTTGCTTCCTGGCTCCCTCACTTTCTCTACTCTGACCTTCCCTCTATTATCCTAGGTGACTTCAATATTCCTATTGATATCCCCACAGAAGCCTCTGCATCCAAACTCCTTACCTTCACATCTTCATTTGGTCTCTCCCAATGGACCTCCTCACCCTCCCATGTGAGTGGGCATTCGCTTGACCTGGTCTTCACTCACAATTGTGATATTTCTGATTACTCCAATTCCCCATTCCCCCTCTCTGATCATCACCTTCTCTCTTTTAACCTATTCCTCTCTCCTTCCCTTCCTCTACCTCCTATAGTCACCATCACTAAGTGTAACATTGAGGCTATTGACACCATTTCTTTTTCTTCCCAGCTTGACTCACTTCTCTCCCCTCTCCTGTCTCTCTCCTGCCCTGAACAAGCCATTTTCCTATACAATACCTCCCTTACTTCTGCTCTGGACTCTGTTGCTCTGGCGATCACTATTCACCCTCGCAGATCCACACTACAACCCTGGCATTCCAAATGCACCAGATACCTGCAAAAGTGTTCGCGAACTGTCGAGCGACAGTGGAGAAGATCACGCTCTCAGGCAGATTTTGTCCATTTCAAATGTATGCTCTCATCATACAGTGCTGCCCTTCCCTCTCTAAACAGTCATATTTCAAGCACCTCATCTCCTCCGTCCTCAAATCCCCAGCGTCCCTTCACCACCTTCAACTCCCTCCTCTGCCCACCCCCTCCACGCCTCCCCTCCTCGCTCTCTGCCCTTGACTTTGCTACCTACTTTACATCTAAAATTTAATCCATATGTCAGGAAATCATATCCCACCAGTCCCCCTGCTATCCACCTCCACCTTTCCCAGATTACCCCTCTCCTTCCATTTTACAAACTCTAACTTTCTTCTCCCCTGTATCTGGAGAGGAAGTAATGTCCCTCATCCGGCCCTCCCCCCATTCCACCTCCCCCCTTGACCCTATCCCTTCACGTCTTCTCCGCTACCTCTCTCCTTCTGCCTGCTCCCATCTTGCCCACCTCCTTAATCTCTCCCTATCATCAGGCACTGTCCCGTCTGCATTCAAACATGCCCTTGTCTCCCCATACAAAAAAACCTACCCTTGATTCTAACACTCTCTCCAACTACTGTTCCATCTCTCTCCTCCCTTTTGCCTCCAAGCTCTTTGAGTGTGTTGTTTACAACCGCCTTACCACCTTTCTTTCCTCCCACTCCCTCCTTGACCCTTTTCAGTGTTCCGTTCTCTTTACTACACTGAAACTGCCCTCACAAAAGTCAGCAATGACCTTCTTGCTGCTAAATCCAAGGGCCACTACTCTCTACTCATTCTCCTTGACCTCTCTGCTGCTTTCGACACTGTGGACCACCCTCTCCTTCTGCAAATCCTTCACTCCCTTGATCTACGTGACACTGCCCTCTCCTGGCTATCCTCCTACCTCTCTGACCGATCCTTCTCTGCCTCCTCTCATGACTCCTCTTCTCCTCCACAGCCTCTTGCAGTAATAGGCAAACGCAGGGGGGGGGGTTCCGTCTGCCTGGAAACCCCCCTCCCCAGCACATACCATGACCACAGTAGAAATAGTAATATAACAGCATTTTACTAATGCTACATGTTCTTCTCAGTATCACAAATGAAATAATTAGCACCACCTGTGGATTTTTAAACATGTATCAGCCAGTAATAAATAACCTGTGCACCAACTAGGAGATCTGGAAAACATGTACTGTTAGGGATGCACTGCTATAGAGCCCAATATGTACATATGGAATCAGTATTATTTACTGCTGGACCTGTGCCCGGGGGTTGGAAAATCGACAGCAGGAGGCCGGCAGAGGAGGAAATCCTGATCGTCAAAGGTAAGTATATACTAACCTAATTCTAACCTCCTAACCCTAACCCTCCTTTAGGGTGCCTAACCCTAACCTTCCCCCCCCCCAGTGTCTAACCCTAATCCCCCCTCTAAGTGCCTAAACCTAACCACCCTTCCCCGCTGCCTAAACCTAAGTCCCCCGGGGGGGTGCCTAACCCTAAGTTCCCCCCCGGGGGTGCCTAACCCTAACCCTCCCTCCCCCTAGCCTAACCCTAACCTCCCGGGGGGGGTGCCTAACCCTAAGTCCCCCCCGGGAGCCCTAAACCTAACCCCCCCAGCGGCTGTCCGCATCGGCACACGGCATGTGTTTGTTCGGGATGCCGGGCGCCGGGTTTGCCGGCGTTGGTAAAATGACAGGCGTCTATATTTACACATGGGTCATTTAACCCTCGCCGGGATATGACAGTCGGGAAGCCGGCTGTCGGGATTATGTCCGCTGGCTTCCCGACTGCATTCCGTACATATATGTCCAGGGAAGTGCTAGGTTCTTCTGCTGCTCCTCCAGACTCCGGACTTGCTCCAATGCTCTGGAATGGTGCTAACATCTAAAATAAAAACATTCAGCTCAGGCAGGATGGCTTACTGCCGCATCAAATGACTTATTGTGATCCTGTATATGCTGGAATTATGACACACAATACACATTGTATGACGCATATTAAAGCTGGATAAGTACTAATTCTGCCCTCTTCATGGACTGACCACACTCACTCTAAAATCAAGCATTTGGAAACCCCCCCTAGAAATCCTGCGTTTGCCACTGCTTGCAGTAGGTGTTCCCCAAGGTTCTGTTCTTGGACCTCTCCTTTTCTCACTCTATACATCCTCACTAGGTGAACTCATCAGCTCTTTTGACCTCCAATATCATCTCTATGCTGATGATACTCAGATCTACCTTTCCTCCTCTGACCTCTCTCCCTCTCTCCTCACTCGTGTCTCCAACTGTCTCTCTGCCATCTCTTCCTGGATGTCCCAGCGCTTCCTTAAACTTAATATGTCTAAGACTAAGCTAATCAACTTCCCACCCCCCTACATACTGTAACCACACTTCCCACCATTTCTTTACCAAATGATGGCACAACTATCTCCTCTAGCCCCAAAGTGCGCTGTCTTGGAGTTATCCTCGACTCCTCCCTCTCTTTCAAACCACATATCCAGAATCTCTCACAGTCCTGTTGTTTTCGACTTAAAAATAACAGTGAGCGGCTCTGAATCAAGTCCAGAGTAAAGCCAGTAACTGTGCACCTGGACAAACCATGTTGCAATGCAAGGGGTATGTAAATACATATTATTTTTTTTTGCATGTAGGGTAAATACTGGCTGCTTTTGCATGTAGCCCACAAATACTGCACAGCTTTATTTTTACACTGCAATTTAGATGTCAGTTGGACACACCCCTCCCAAATCCAACTCTCTCTGCACATTTTAAATCTGCCCCACCTGCAGTGCAGCATGGTGTTACCAGGATGCTCAGTTACTTGCTATGGGCCCCATTTATAAATGAACGAAAATACCAGCTGCAAGTTTCTTTTACTATGACTGTGATACAACGAAATGACACTAGTATTTATTTATACTTACCCCTCTGGCGAGGTCCCACGAAGTCCAGCGAAGTCCTCGTCCTCGGCAAGGTCCTCCGCTGGGCTGCTGGCAGCCCAATGCTACCAGCAACGAGACTCCAGTGTCATGCGCATGCGCAACAGTCCGTCTGCGCATGTGCATGACACGGGGACCAGGCAGTGCCTGGAAGGCTTCACTGAAGCCAGAAAGCATACTTGCAGACATTCAGATCCCTTCTTCCAGGCCATTTTGGGTGTGGGGCCATGGCGGTGACCGCATGATCGCGTCATCGTGGCCCCGCCCCCTCTTCACAATGCCAAAAAATAAAGGCATTGTGAAACAGGGGGTGGAGCCACGATGACGCGATTCAGCACGAATTGTGGCATCGGGCCCCCCACTGCGGGGGTTTCTAGTAGTAGTCCGAGGGGCAGGTGGCAGCCGGGAGGCTTGCCTGCCTTCTGTGGGTTCGGGGGCAGCACCCGATATGCAGGAGGCTCCCGACCAAATCGGGAGGATAGACAAGCCTGCCGGAAAGGCTCCGTCAGGTCTCCATTGCCGGCAATGGGGACTAAGGGCCTGATTCAGAGCCGGACGCTATTTGCGAACGGTCGTTCAGAAAAAGGGGCCGGCTATTTAAATTGAGCACTCGCTCTTTGCGGTCTGTTGACGCCTCTATGTCTGAGCGAGCGAACGAAACACGCGCTCTTGCTATTTTGTAAAGATGCCCCCTGGCCGTTCGCGTCATACGTCATCTCTGCTATTTATTAGATTAATCGAGTACATCGAAAGGCGTCTGAACTGCTCGCAGTGCTTGTGGTAGGTTTTACTTCCCGCAATCACTGCGAGCAGTTCAGGCTAAAACACAACCAAGTGACGTGGTCGATGACGCTGCTTTGTTAATTATGCACACCCATTAAACGTCCGTTTTGACCATTTGGCACGCCTGCGTTCGGATCTCCACTCCCCGTTTTCAAGCACCTTCCCCTGTTACCACCCACAAACGCCTCATTCTGTCACTCAAATTAGCAGGCCCTCGCTGTTTTTGCGAGCGCACGATTTCCGACCGCAATGACTGGTTGGCGCATGCGCATTACGACCTATACGCATGCGCAGATGTGCGAACATCGTTCGGAGCGAACGAACGGCCGCTTACATGCGGCTCTGAATCAGGCCCTAAGAGCGATGCTGTGAAAACAGCGGTAATCTTAGATTACTGCTGTTTATTAACTGCAGAAAGGTGGCATAACTCCTTTAGCGAGTGCTAAAGGAGTTATATTTCGTTAGTAAATGGAGCCCTATATCTTACTCTATTCCCATAGCTCAATCAGGCCCAGCGTCACTAGACTCCAATATTTGATATAAACCATAAAGGAAAAATACATTCTTAAAGTTACATATTGCCTCTTCACTCCATTATAGACAATCACAGCTCCCCCCACAGCTGTAGTACAGTGTCCTAATTCAGAGATGGACGGAACTGCCCAGACGCACATAAGCAGCTGTGCAATTCCGTCCATTTAAAATGCAAATGCAGAAGGAGGTGTCAGACACCCCCATGCTGCATCTGCGTGATCACCATCGGAACAAACGCGTCCATCGGTCCCGACTGTTGCCCCTTTGGTCAGGCAGCGGTAGCTGAAGCTTGCATGTCAAAAAGCTGAAACTGCAGTCATTTCAGTTGCTGTCTGTGACATCATTGGCCTCGCCCCGGTGTATGAATCCACCAATCCACACAGTGCTTGTCAACTGTCAGCCAGTCTGTGCCTGTCTGTTAGGGAAGCACCTCCCTCATGAACATAGCAACATACTTCATTTCATGCATACTAATCTACTCAGCAATACACCTCTCATATATTTTATTATCATATCAGAGATTTACTTAACTTTAAGGGGAAACCCCCCTCCCCAGGCCACACCATGTCCACTATAGAAATAGTAATATAGAATTTTATTAGTGCTGCATGTTCTTCTTAGTATCACAAATGAAATAATTAGCACCACCTGTGCATTTTTTGTGTCCGCCAGTAATAAATACACCTGTGCACCAACTAGGAGATCTGGAAAACATGCACAGTTAGGTGAGCACTGCTATAGACCATCAATAGAGTTAATTATTAATACCATATAATAATACACTATCTAGTGCATGATGAGACCAATGGGAGTCATTCAGACCCAGTCGAAAGCACCGATGTGCTCACAACCGGGTCGATGGGTAGCCCTGCGCACGCGCAGCGGCCGCACTGCGCGTGCACAAGCCCTGGAGCGAGAGAGAAACTGGCTCGCTCCGGAGCTCACTACAAAAGGGGCGGCTGTCGATGTTGATCGACAGCTCGCCACTTTTTGTAGGCGGGCTGGGGGGTGGTTTCCAAAATGGAGACGTTCCTTAAGGTACGCCTACCGTCTTGTGGGCGGCCGCACTGACATCATCAGTGATGTCAGTGGGGAGCTTCCTGCTCGATCAGAGCAGGAAGCTCCTTGGGGCTTGCGAGTGCCCAGACCCAACCTTAGGGTCTGGTCACAAGCCCTGATGGTCACGATGGTGATCACCATCGCGACCATCACTCTGGTCGTTAGCTAAGCTGTGGGTGGTAACCCACAGCTTAGCTAGCGACCTGGAGGCCGCACCAAAAAAAAGAAGCGCCCGCCCTCATTCAGAGAGAGCGATCGCTTCTTGTGACCGCCTCTGAATGAGGTCAAAATATGTGCATATATGTCCAGATGTCCAGGGCAGTGCTAGGTTCTTCTGCCCGGACTAGCTCCAATGCTCTGGAATGGTGCCCACATCTGAAATAAAAACATTAATCTCAGGCAGTATGGTCCTACTGCTGCATTTAATGGCTTATTGTGATCACTGGTTCTCTATATATGCTGGAATTATGACACACAATACACTTTGTATCATGCATATAAAATCTGGTATACTTATACCCTCTTCATGGACTGGCCACACTCGCTCTAAAATCAAGCATTTGGAAACCCCCCCCTCTAGAAATCCTGCATTTGCCACTGAATATACAGATTTGATTGCAAGCTGTCCCTAATTTCACCTGCATTGTATGCACAGCTGAATGAATCTCTGAGAGCGTACCGCCCCTATCCATATGTTAATTTTTTGCCATCTTCATTATTAGTGGGAACTTACATGCCTTATCCTTGGTGCAAAAGATCCATATGATTACGCAAATCCACAGACTAAACTTAGGCTATGTGAGAACACTTGGGTATATTCCCTTAGTTGTGACTTGTGAGTAGAAGTGTATTTGGTTTTCGTACAATTCTGCATCACCAGTAGCGGTGTAAACTTCATTATGTAGATGCACAGACTGAGACCACACAAGATAAGCACCGCAGGACTTATGGTCACTCAGCATCATCTACTAAATCTGTAAATTATTTTCTGCTTGAAAAACTACATGTTACTAATAAGTGTTTGTAACAGAAACATATTGATCCCAGAGAGCGAGATAGCCTTGCACCGCTTCTTAGAACATAGGGCCTGATTCACTACGGTTAGCAATTGCGATTACGCACGCAATCAGCCGAAAGTCGCTTTCTGCGTATGCATTGCATTGCAAAGGCGAACTAGCCACTGCGATTGGGACTGCGATCGCAGATACTACGCAGACCCATCGCAGAGTGATTGACAGGAAGTTCCGTTTGTGGGTAGTGACGGGGGGTGGTCAGCAAAACACAGACGCGCCAGTGCGTTCGAACGCCGTTACAGGGGTGTGCATAAATTATAAACTGCGAGGTCATACGCAGCTCGAGAACACAGTGTGAGTGCGATGATCATTAGCAATTTCTGAGTAAGCTTTGACCTTGTGCATGTGTGTGTGAGACTCTGATTGTACTCGATGTTACCGGTGGTTTCGCAGCCTTGCTAAACAATACGGATTTGTATAAGGTAAGATGGGTGTCCTATTGTAGTGCTGCGACTGCATAGTGATTGCAAAGAATTAGCATATCATCGCAGTCACCCTGCATGCGGGATGCTATCTACCGGAACCCCGGTCGCCGAGACTACACCAGCGCCTGAATCCCGACATGACTGGGGATGCCGGCGCCAGCATCCAGGCAGACGGCATCCCGATCGTAAGGAGACTGGGGAAAAGTTAAGTCAGGCCCCGGGAGCTTAGGTTTAGGCGCTCTGGGGGGACTTAGGGTTAGGCTCCAGACAGAGGGGGTTAGGGTCAGGCACCACCGGGGGGAGGTTAGGGTTAGGCACGTTGGGGAGAGGGTTATGGTTAGGCACTAAGGGGGGAGGGTTAGGTTTAGTCAGAAAAGGAGGGTTAGGGGATAAATAGGACAGTGGAACATTACAAACCATTCCCTTGTCGGGATTTGAATCATCGGGATGCAGCTATCAGTGTACAATGCAATGGTGGGATTCTTGGCATGATTAAGAAGGGACAAGGCCATGAAGATGATATTTGCTGACAATTGCATCATCACGCCCCCCATTCCTAGGAAGTGGGTAGGATCAGGAGTGTGACATGCACTTCTGGGGGCCCTGGGGACTCCCCAAAATTCAGGAGAGTAGGAAGCAATCCTTCAACTCCTTCAGTGCTCTGTATGAACGGGATTCATTCTCTAAAGTACTAAGAACATCCCACTGCCTACAGCTGCCCCAGAGAAGGGAGTAGGGTGGTGTGTTTTACATGTGGAGTGCCACACTCCCAGCTCAATAGCAAATGCTCAATGCAGCCCCATATTTGACAGCTAATAAATGACTGATATATATTCCACTGGAACAGAGTGACCAGTGGGGAAATTATAATTAATGAAGAATATCATAAATGTGAAAGTGTTGTAATTCATGGTGATCAGACTTTTGCTCCCACATCCTAAGCTGTAATATATCAACAACGCTACAGCATTTCTGAGCAGATGACGGTGCACTTCACATAGACATTCCCAAAGGTTTTAAATATGTAATAGGTCAGCAATGCCAGCTGCCTTGTGATGCAGCAAGAGGTGCTTCACTATGACGCACAACAGTCTAGCAATACGTGATACAAGTTTTATGATGCGCTGATAGATTATAATTAACAACAATTTAATAGATAAGCACAGACTGTATCTAGGATATTATTCAGTGACACAGTGAATCAGTAACAACACTGATTTCCCCCAAGTGCAGTGATGTTGGGCAATACGAGTGAATCTCACGACTCACTAAATTCTTTGAGCGTAATCAGAGAGATCTTTAGGGAACAGATGTGACAGAGGGGTAGATGCTGTGATGAAACAGAAAAGATAACTGCAAAAACCAAATATGGCCTTAGTGTGATAAATCAAATGAAGCAAACATGAGCGTTGCATCAGCAGCAGCTTTCACCATCCAAACCACTTGTTTGCTATTGTCTGTGTGTAGAAGATTGGTCCCTGCAGGCTCTGTTTAGCATTTAGATTGTGTGCAAGATCCCAAACATGAGCTGACCCACTGGCAGTCTTGGATAGAATTACTAGTAACTTGCAGAATTCCATGAAAATGAAAACAATGTGACTAGACCTTTATAAGCACAGACAGAGAATAAACTGCAGGTGCTAACTAGTGTCTGAGAAACAAACATACACAGTGACAATGGATGCCTGCAGTCTTTTACATGCCTTCCACCCACTCGGAGAAGGGGACTTGCATGTAAGCCAAAACACGAGAGATATGGTTTTTAGATCCAAGATCCAAACTTGGAGAGAGGACCTGAGTAAGGACTCTATTCTACTCAGACCCTAAAAGTGATCTGAGCCAGGACTTGGAATGACTCGGAACTCCAAAGTGATCTGAGCCAGGACTTGGTACAACTCAGAACCTCAAAGTTTGGCTTTGGTCGGTTTTCAGCAAAACCGAACCGCTCATCGCTAATATAGATATACCTGACATTACACTCGTTATAAAGTTGTCTAGAAGGGACTTGATATTTTTGAGGCTGATTCTGCATTGTGATGAAAGCACAGAAAGTACTGTAACTTTGCACCTAGACAAACCACTTTGTAATGCAAGAGGTGCAAATTAATTTTTTCACGCTTTTGCATGTAGCTCACAATGCAGGACAGCTTTTTTTTCTACACTGACATTTACAATTGAGCTAGGGCAAGATTACCATCTGGGTGTGATTCCTTCTGACTATAAATGGCAAGATTTGTGTCCAGAGTCCAGAAGCTTGCTCATCCCATGTGGCTAGTGTCCAGAATTCACTGGCCTCTGTGCACTTACACCTTCAGTTGTCCATCTCCACTTGCCCACAGCATGCCTCTACCTGCCTCCTGGCCGCCCAAGCCCGCCCTTCCATGGCCTGCCTCCTCTGACTTACAGTGACGCAGACTGGAACTGGTGGTGAACATTTTGATTGTTTATTTGTATGTATATCTGATCCTGATGACAGGGCTCTGTGAAGCCCAGAAACGTTGGTTATATGTGGTATGAGATTATGCTTTTTTTCTAAACCCTGAGAGTGTCATGCTGTGTTTTTAGTGTTTGTTTATAATATATATATATATATAAAATTATATATATATATATATATATATATATATGCACACTATATGAACAATAGTATTTGGCCACGCCTGTTAATTATTGAATTCAGGTGTTTTATTCAGACCCGTCGCCACAGGTGTATAATACCAAGCACCTAGCCATGCAGTCTCCATTTGCAAACATTTGTTATACAAAAAGGGTCATTCTGAAGAGCTCAGTGACTTCAAGCGTAGTACTGTGATAGGCTGCCACCTTTGCAATAAGACGGTTCGTGAAGTTTCATCCCTGCTGGATTTTCCACGGCCAACTGTAAGTGATATTATTTGAAAGTGGAAGCATTTAGGAACAACAGCAACTCAGCAGAAGACCATGTAGAGTCACAAAGCGTGGTCAACGACTGTTAAGGCGCATGGTCCGTAAAAGTCGCCAACGTTCTACTGATTCCATAGCTGAAGAGTTCCAAACTTCCACTGGCATTAATGTAAGCACAAAAACTGTGTGGTAGGAGCTTAATGAAATGAGTTTCCATCGCCGAGCAGCTACATGCAACCTCACATTACCAAGTCCAATGCCAAGCGTCGGATGGAGTGGAGTAAAGCACATGGACACATGTTCTGTGGAGTGACGAATCAAGCTTCTCTGTTTGGCAGTCAGATGGACCAGTCTGGGTTTGGCGGATGCTGGGAGAAGGTTACCTGCCTGACTGCATTGTGGCAACTGTGAAATTTGGTGGAGGAGGGATAATGGTATGGGGCATTTCAGGGTTTGGGCTAGGCCCCTTATCTCCAGTGAACGGCAATCTTAATGCTTCAGCATACCAAGACATTTTGGCCAATGCTATGCTTTCAACTTTGTGGCAACAGTTTGGGGAAGGCCCTTTTCTATTCCAACATGACTGTGCCCCAGTGCAGAAATCATGGACTATAAAGACATGGTTTGATGAGTTCGGTGTGGAAGAACTTGACTGGCTCGCACAGAGCCCTGACCTCAACCCCATCGAGCACCTTTGGGATAAACTGGAATGGAGATTGCGAGCCAGGCGTTCTCGTCCAACATCAGTGCCTGACCTCATAAATGCTCTACAGAATGGGCACAAATTCCCATAGAAACTCCATATTAAAGTATATTTATTTAAACGGGGCGTCCACGCTGCCAGTCCCGTGCAATGTCCAGCCGCGTGCACAGGGCGGGGGTTCTCCTTATTTAAGGTAAGACTGTTTGCACACTCTGTTTATTCACCTTGACAAAGGGGCTTGTTTGTCCCGAAACGTTGGTCTTCTGGTTATGTTATTGTATCACAGTAAAAAAATTTCTAATCCTTTTGGAAGACTCTGATGCTGCTGCTCTTTGTTCTCTAGAAATTATTTTGTTCAGAGGGCACCGGAGCAAGTTATTACTACCAGACAGAGTGCCAGTCTGTTATCATCACATATGCATATATATATATATATATATATATATATATATATATATATGTTCTTGCTGAAAAATAGCACTGTATGGAGAATGGAGGAGAATGGTAAGAGTGACCCAAATTGACATGACTGAATTGTCTCATCCTCCGCATACAGGGCCTGATTCAGACCCAGTCGCAAGCGTTGAGCGCTCGCAACCGGGTTGATGGTGGCCCAGAGCGCATGCGCTTGACGGAGCCGGCTCCGTCATGCGCATGCGCGAGACCCAGATATCGATGGGCACTCCGTCGCTCCGGGTCTCGCAACAAAGGGGGCGAGCTGTCGATTTTAGAGCGGGCCGGGGGGGGTTAGCTGCCCAAATGGAGGCATTCCCATGAGAATGCCTGTCGTTTGGGGGCGGCCCCACTGACATCACAAGTGATGTCAGTGGAGAGCTTCCGGCTCTGTTAGAGCCGAAAGCTTTCTGGGGCTTGCGGCCACGAGACCCTACCACAAGGGTGTCGTCGCAAGCCTGATGGTCGCGATGGCCATCTTGACCATCGCGACCATCATCATGGCCGCTCGCTGTAGCGCACAGCTATGCGAGCGGCCAGGAGGTCGTTCTAAAAAAAAAAAGCCCGGCCCTGATTCAGAGCGAGCGCTCTGTCAGAGCGACCGGGTCTGAATCAGGGCCACAGTCAGCAATGAACCCATAGTAGAGATGGTATTATAACTAAGTTATACATTTGTCAATTATGAGTTAATATAACACCCTAAACAGTTGAAGTTAAAATTAAAATAATACAATATTTGGTTGATTACATTTTATTAGCATAGTTTTCAAATAGAGATATAAATGAGAGACTGGCTTGCTGCCCATCTCTCAATGATAACCTTCAGCATGAAAGCTAGTCTAGAACATTGGAATGCTCTAGATCGGGTTTCCGAACAGAAAAAAATATTGCAAATACAGTACTATTGATAGAGTGGTTGAAGTAAGCTGGAATTAAATGGTGTTGTATAGACCTCTTTCCTCTCAGTCTAAAGGTGGGTACACACCTGATAGATATATCTGCAGATCGACTGATCTGCATATATATCTGCAGACTGTGCAGAACACATGCTCTGCATACAGTCTGAACGATCCGTCGTGACTGACGTCACAACTAGGCAGGCATTTAAATGCGCTCGCTCAGTTGAGCTGTCAATCACCGCTGGTCTGTGCGGCAAGTGTATGGGCGGTCGGCTAAAAAGTAGTAAAGAAGTACTGGTGTGATCAGGGACGTACTGGGGCTCATTGTGTCCCAGCACCAGATACAACTTTATCCAAAAAGCATATGCAAGCTAGAAAGACAAAATTACCTTGCTAATAAATGTTGCAGAAAGGCAGCTATAATAAACCAACAAGGTGAGTTCTAAGTGAAAGTAATCCTTGGCATGGAACCCCCACATTAGTTGATGAGTGGGGGAGGTTGGTTAACATGACATTTTACCATGAAGCAAATATTCCAATAGGGAATCATAGTACAGGTCTACTCAGCCATGAGACCCCCAGACAACCAAAGGGCCAATTACTGTTTACATATCCAGCATGTTTTCCCAGGCTGTTGATTAACCAGAGGTCAGGTTCTCCAGTCTTCTCCCAGGGCATTCCTTCCGAATCACAGAAAATTGAAGGAAACACAGAGTGAACCACCTTTGGGAAATTTGATCCGATGTCAATATATTTTCAGAACAAATGATTAATTAACAGTGGGGCTCTTAGGATGGCTAGGGATATAAGTATAGCTTTTGTCTCGTTTACATTTAAATCAGACTGGACTTGTGCGAGTTATATACAGAAATCTAAGTAAGACTAGGAAACAACTCCATGATATGGGTTTCTCTATAAAAGGAGAAAAAAAAGATTATGCTCTGTAATAAGATTAGGAATGTCCAGTGCTGTAGAGGGCGCATACAGTATGAGCTCTGGGCCAGCACCACCTACCTCTAGCTCACGTGGCAGCATGACAAACAGCGGGAGTAGAGAGATGGTGCTGGGCACACCCTCTGCCTTTCTGTGTGCTGTCCTCTCCATGTATTCCGCAAGTTGGAAAAGGGTGCTGTCTGGGCCAGTGACCATGCAGTCACTCGGCGCAGCACCTACTGCACGCCCCTCGTTACGGTGCTGGGAATGTGTAACACTCTGGAGGAAGTGAGTGACTACAATGCCAAGACTTATTTCCGTTCTTCAACGCAGTTCTTCCTCCTTCCTCGCAATGTAGATATGAGAATGAATATAATTGACAGAGAGGCAACGGCAATGGCAAAGTTTACTTACTCCCAACTCAAAAACTGACATCGAGATCCTTTAACCTTTTATTTTTTGGATCAAAAGAGGTTAAGGTGGCTATAGACAACCTGTAAGTAACATAACACATTCAATAACACCTTTATGGACAACGAAATTTCTTTGGACAATTTATTAACTTGTTTTTTGGCAAATAAATAGACACTTCAATGGACAAGGAAATATAAATTTCAACATACAAGAACTTCGACACTTCAATAAATGACTAACCTAGCAGTTAAATTAGATAGAGGCAAATTTCTTCAGATATCTCACAATGGTGTCTCAGTCAGATTCCAGAGCTACTTTCCAGCACTGACGTGGCTTAGTTAAAACCCTGAACACAATAGCAATGTGGTAAAGTGAATCCTGGTGCACAAATAGTCTTGTGTCGCAGAGGTACAATACCCTTTAGGAAGATGAAGTCACTGTGGCGTATCCTTTCCCATAGTAGCAATAAAGTCCCACACAATATCTCAGTCTCTCACTAGAGGTTTAAGGTGAAGTGGCGACAGACAATAGTTCCTTTAACGAACAGGTAAAATAAGTAGATCCCGCAGAAAGCTTATTGCTCCTAAAATGATGTTCCTATGGGGCCTATTCATTAAACCTAAAAATTTGATGGAGATAATAATTAGGTTTAGAACTCGCATGGAGTTCTACCTAATTATAGGTGGAATTCATCATTCCACCTCTCCATAAGTATCTATTCCGAAAAGCTGTAATTTTTGCGATGACAGCTTTTCGGGAAATAGATACTTTTCCCTGCCTACACTACCTTATCGCGTCTGGAAACAGTGCTGCGCATGCGCTGTTACATCTGTAAAACCAGAGCATGCGCAGCACTGCCTACAGATGCGTTAAGGTAGTGTACCCCCCCTCCCCACCCCCCTCCGCTCACCTCCCCCCCCCCGGCTTACCTGTCCGCGCAGCAGCCTCCAGCTCCGTCCTGCTGGTCTGTCATGTGGTTTCCCAGCAGACCACATGACAGATTAGAAAAAAAACCAAACATTTTTTTTCCTTTTTCTAAACTTTCTTGTGCTCTGCTGGGGAGCACACATGTCCGACCAGGCTCCGAAGCCTGAGGATGGAGCAGAGCGCCAGAGGCACTCGTCGGGGGACCTGCACACGCGGATACAGGTAAGTCGATTCTGCTATTCGCCACCTCACAGTGGCGAATAGTAACTGCATTAACTTCCGAAAATTCATAATTTTCGGAATTTGATGAATACCACAATTTCCATATCCCCATACTAATGTATGGGGAGTGTGGAAATTAACGCAGGGGAACTTAGCAAGGAGATATCTGTGATATCTCCTGTGCTAAGTCTGTTCATGAATACCAAAATAACGTTATTTAAGGAAAATGTCCTTAAAAACTTTATTTTAGTGTTGATGAATAGGCCCCTATATCTGTACAAGAGCCAGGGGCAGAACTATGGGAGACAGTGGAGGCGCTTGCCGCCGGGCTCCAGCTCTAAAGGGGGCACCTCCTCCATTGTCCACAACATATTAACTCCACTTAGGGCTGTAAATATGTACCCGGAGTGTACCATCATGGCCCTTCCCGGCACCTGATAAGCCACCATACACTAGTGGAGAGCTCCATGTCAGACCATCAGCTGCTGTCTTAGTCTATCTATAGCCTGTCTGCATGAGAATTGCTACATTACAGTGTCAGCGGCTGTGACGGGGGGCACCAAATTATAACTTGCCTCCGGGCGTCTGGGATGAACTTAAGCCACTGACAAGAGTTGCACAATAGTTGCACTGAATAACACTCTCTGTGACAGCAATAGTTTTGTGGTTTAATACTTTGATGTAAAAACAAACAACAATCCAGGCAGTATGGGATCTGTGGTTCCACACAACTGACAATATTTAACAGTCACAAAGTTTCCTTAACTGACTTACTGCTTGAATAGGAGGCAGAATGTACATGCTGGACTCTTGTTGGTTTGCAGGAAGAAGGCTGTATACTGCTTTGTACACTATTACTGCTTTGTAGTTAAATAACACTTTAATACAATCTGAGTTTTGTTATGCTTCAAACCACAGTAAGGTTCTGACAGTAACTGCATCAAACAAAATGGCTGATCCTTGATCTTGCCTTCACTGTCTCCAAATGGCTTGAGTTAACAACAACATAATTTTTGTCTGGTGCAGACTAAATTACAGTTCTGGAACAGAGATATCTTCATACAGGTGCTACACACCCTATGATTTTATGTCCTCATGCAGGCTGGGGCTTGTTGTGCTACACTGCTGCATGAGCTCTGACAACTTCTAGGAATTAGTAGTTAGACTCACCACAGATGCCTCTGTGCAGCTAACACCTCAATTTCTGCCTTGGGGCTCTATTTATTAACATTATTTTTACTAAAATAAAGTGAAAAAGGGTGTTTTCACACCCTTTTCACATTATTTTAGTTTCACCTGTAGTTATTAGTAAAATTCTACTCCAACCCCTAGTATCACTTATTTTTAGTAAAGCAGATCGCTTTTCCCATAATTGTAATGGGAAATGTGATCCGACCAGAGTTACTAAAAATAAATTGCTAAAAAATACCGGGGGAAGCCCTGTGATAATAACGCCACCTGGAGGTGGCATTATCCAAGGTCTCCCCCAGTTACCGGGCTCCCACTCTGCTCTAACGGGGAGAGCAGAGGCGGGAGCCGGTACCAGTAATCAGCTATGTGGTCTAAACAGACCGCAAGCTGATTGCTGTAAAAAAAAGAAAAAAAAATGTAAACATTTTTTTTTTACTTACCTGAATCCAGGGACCGGTGATCGGGCCTCCGGTGATGGCTCCTCTCCGGTCAGCTGGTCTCCCACAGTGCACTGCTGCCCGGTCATCAGGTGATCGGGCCCCAGTGCAGTATGGGAGATCACCTGATCGGGAAGCCCGGAGAAGATCACCGGAGGCCTGGAGGATGCAGGTAAGTGTAATGAAGGGAGGGGGGGTCGCAGGGGGGGAGGGGGGGGTCACGGGGGTCCGCGATAGCGGGGGGTGGGGCTTAGCATCAGTGGGGGGTAGCAGCGACGGTGGGTCGGCGCATGTGCGGGCTCTTAGTCACGGTATTTTTTCCAAAAATACCGCGACTAGAGTGCGGATGGGATCCGCAGGGACAGAGCTTTATCGCAAGCTCTGTCGATTTATAGTAAATCCCTGTGATATTGCCTGAATTCGCAATGCGAATTCACTCGGTAATATCACACTACAATCCGCATTCAATATGCGGATTGAAGTAAATAGAGCCCTTATTCTCATGGGAAACTTTTCAGTACACTGCTCTTTCCAAATTAGCCTCCATACACATTTATCAAGCTCTGGGGCACTACAAATGTTTTAGGAAAAACACTGTTTCAACAAGCTAAAATGATAAATATCTGTACAAGGTATCTGTGTAAAATGTACAGTATAACTAAATTAATCAAAGAATAAGGTGACCATAATTCTTATGTAAAAATCCAAGTATAAATAGTGTGCCTACTACTGCTTTACCATGGCCAGCCCATTGGGGAAGTGGCCAGTCCAAGGCAGGGCTGTCGTCAGGCTGCAGTGGGTGTAACAATTGCCAGATCATTTACTTTTCTTCTCTCTTCTTTACACTATGCAATAATTAGCTGAGTGAGTTCCATAACTTTATGTAATTATATTTATCTGTACTAATGTTGGCACAATCATTATTATTAGCAGTCTATTGTGTAACTGCAGTCATCAATGACCTCAGGCTCTAACAGCACAGTTAGAGGTCATTGATGACTGCAGTTACTGTACAAAGCATTGCAGAGATGTTTACGGGTAAACAGTGCAAATATAGCAAAATATAGATCATTAAACCCAACACAGATCAAATGAAAACTATAATTATTGAAGTGATGCAAAGTATTAAGCCTAATCATAGCCTGATTTAGACCTCATGGGGCCCTAGGCAAGATACCGGTTTTGGGGCCCCCTCCCTCAAACAATCCACAGCACTATACTTTCATTCCTAATTCATGAACCCCTCTCCCCACCCCTCTCCCGTCACAGCACACCTCTACTCACAGCACAGACCCCTTTCTCCTCTGAGCACCCCTCTCTACTCACAGCACAGACCCCTTTCTCCTCTGAGCACCCCTCTCTACTCATAGCACAAACCGCTCTCCCCTCTCAGCACAGACCCCTCTCAGCACTGACCCCTCTCAGCACAGACTCCTCTCCCCTCACAGCACAGAAGCCTTCTCTCCTCAAAGCACAGACCCCACAGCGCACAACCCTCCCCCCACACAGCTCAGACCACCTCTCCCCTCTAAGCACCCCTCTCTCCTCACAGCACAGATCTTCTCTCTAGTCATAGCACAGACCCCCTCTCCCTTCACAGCACAGACCAATAGCCCCTCACAGCACAGATCCCCACTCTGCACTTTCAGCACAGATCCCCTCTCAACACAGTACCCCCCTCTGTCCTTTCAGCACAGTTCCCCCTCTGCCCTTTCAGCACAGTTCCCCCTCTTCCCTGTTAGCACAGATCCCCATCTGCCCTTTTAGCACAGATCCCCATCTGCCCTTCCAGCACAGTTCCCCTTCTGCCCTCTGAGCACAGACCCCCCCCTCTGCCCTCACAGCACAGAACCCCCCTCCCCCTCCTCTGCCCTCACAGCAGAGAACCCCCTTTGCCTTCACAGCACAGATCCACCTCCCATCCCCTCACAGCACCTTTCTCCCATCCAGTTGCAGGCAGCTCATCAGAGTAATACTCTACCTGACTGGCCTTGCTGGGTGCTGCTTCTGATTGCTGCTGGTGGGCGGCGGGCCTGGCAGACTGGCAGAGTGGCTGCTGGGGTGGGCCGCTGCTGGAGCTAGGTGGAGCAGCTGGGACAGGGTGGTGGCAGGACGTGGACCCGGTGACAGTGAGTCAGTGCGCTGTGCGTTGGGGTCACTGTCACCCTTTTTTTATGCGCAGGTGGGCACGGCGGCACATTGACTGCACACACACTCTCCAAGGGAGCACTGTGCAGGCAGCGGCACGGGACTCTCTGGGAGTGGAGGCGGGACCGCGTGACATCATGACCGCACATGATGTCCAGTGCTACTCTGGAATCGTGCGGAATTCTTTGGGCAAAAGGGCCCATTTACGGGCCCCTTTGGTCCCGCCGGGCCATAGGCGGACGCCTAGGTTGCCTAGTGGGAAATCCGGCCCTGAGCCTAAGGAAGACTGACAGTCACGTCCCTTCTTTCTACCTCGCATGGATCTTTCATTGTCTTTTTTTATGTACATTTTCCTTCACTCTCATGCCCTGATCTTACTATATGTTTTGAAGCAGCGTAGCCATGCAGCTGGTGCCATTATACTGACTATGCCCTCACCCTCATCAGAGCCTGTGCAGTATTTCCCTGGGAGCTTCTCTTACACAGCCCAGACCAGACCAGAAACAGGGCCAAGATACCTTACCACCCTAGTGTGAACATGTTTTTTGCTAGTCAAAACACATGTGAAAAAGGGTGATATTAGAAATCACAGCTTCTAGTGTCACCATACCACTGACACTGTTTCCATCTTTATCTACCCACAAATGTCTCCTGTTGGTAACAGAAATGTGAATGCAGCAAGAGAAGCTCACTAGCACTAAATAAATCGTAATGCAACACCAGTGGGAGTCTGGCCTAACGGCTGTTTTTTTTTTTTTTTTTTGTTAAAACACAATTAGGGGTAAATTTACAAAGAATTGAGTCTGGGAGAGTTTGCTTTTTTTTCAACTCGATTAGGTTCACCAAAACTCGGATGATTTGAAGCTCCTGAGACTCTCAAATGTACCAAGAAGTGAGTTTAGCTGAGAGTGAGATGTCCGATGGTGAATCAGAACTAGATTTCTCCCCCAAGTAGCAGGTTTTGCAGGAGATGACTCATCTGAGATTGCACTGTCTTCTCTCTGCAAAACTCTCCAGAGCAAGCAGCCTGCACATATCAGTGAGATATGTGAAGGCTGCTTGTTTTCTAGTCTGTAAAAAAACGGGTTAACAGTTTTTAAAAAAAATTACATAGGGCCCCCCTAAAGCTTAACCAGCTCCAGACTTGCCAGCCTGTCCTGGTTCTTAAAATTACAGGGAACAAAATGAGTAGGGTTCCACCGCAATTTAAGAACCAGCACCAGGCTGCAGGGCCAGACCTGGTTTTAAATATAGGGGGGAAAAAATGCGTGAGGTTACCCCAATATTGAAAACCAGCTCAGGACCCTTTCTAGGGGGAGTGATGCTACAGCCAGGGGTGTCCTCTTACCGGGCCCCTCAGCCGCAGCATCAGCTCTGACCGCTAGTCAGGCCTGGACAGTGATCCCTGGGGAGTTGGGGACCTCCCCAATAAAGGGGTCCCCCTCTCCAGGGCACACCTGGCCTAGGCTGATAGCCCGGGGCTATCCCCGCCACCCCTGGGTGGTGGGTGGTGGGTTGATAGTGTAGGTCAAGAAATACTAAGAAAAGTATATATCAGGCGCACACTATCAATAATGAATGAAAACAGCTAATAAAGCAGCTCTCCGGAGGGGTGTTTGGGAGCACCCTACAAAACAATAAGTACACAAATAAATATGAAATAGAGAGAGCGGTAATAAATAAAAGTAAATCTCTTTAGTAAGATATAAAATAACAGTTTTAATAACAATCAATCATAAGGCAACATAAATCATTATAGAAATGGCCAGTAAAACATACCGTATATACTCGAGTATAAGCCGACTTTTTCAGCACATTTTTTGTGCTGAAAAAGTACACCCTCGGCTTATACTCGAGTGAAGTGTAGCGCTGACCGGACGGAGTTCGGTCAGCGCTACACAGCACAAACACACAGCCGCCGGAGCCGGCAGCTGCGTGTTTGCTGTAATCAGCAGCCGCTGAGAGTCTGTCAGACTCTCAGCGGCTGCTGCTGTTCCCACTGCAGGAGCCATCTTCCGGCTCCCGCAGTGGGTAATGGGAGAGACGTCATGAGTAATGACGTCTCTCCCATACAAAGCGGCCGGAGGAGCTGATAGCGGCGGGACCAGGAGTGGGAGTTTCAGGTAAGTGATTTTTATTTATTTATTCTTATTAGTTTTCTCTCTACTGGGGGGGGGTGGGGACTACAGGGGGGCACTACCAGGGGGCGATTACTACAGGGGGCAATTACTACAGGGGGCACTAAAAGGGGTTATTACCACTGGGGGAACTACAAGGGGGGGATTACTACAGGGGGCACTAAAAGGGGGGATTACCACTGGGGGTACTACCAGGGGGGATTACTACAGGGGGCACTAAAAGGGGTTATTACCACTGGGGGAACTACCAGGGGGGGGATTACTACAGGGGGAACTACCAGGGGGGGATTACTACAGGGGGCACTACCAGGGGAGGATTACTACAGGGGGCACTAAAAGGGGGGATTACCACTGGGGGCACTACCAGGGGGGGATTACTACTGGAGGCACTGAAAGGGGGGATTACCACTGGGGGCACTACCAGGAGGGATTACTACTGGGGGCACTACCAGGGGGGGATTACTACTGGAGGCACTGAAAGGGGGGATTACCACTGGTGGCACTACCAGTAGGGATTACTACTGGGGGCACAACCAGGGGGAATTACTACTGGGGGCACTACCAGCTGCTGCCATTTCCCACCCTAGGCTTATACTCGAGTCAATAAGTTTTTCCAGTTTTTTGTGGTAAAAGTAGGTACCTCGGCTTATATTCGGGTCGACTTATACTCGAGTATATACGGTATATCAATAATAAAAAGTAACCCAGCTAGATGCAGATTAGAATGATAGTCAATAAAAAGTCCAATCTTATACGGGAAAAACATATATTTCTAAAGGAGTTTGTAGAACCCACTTCTTGCTGGTTAGATTGTGATACCATTTGTCATTGATCCAGATACAGGAAATATATGATGGGAATCCAGTATGCCGTAGATAAAGGTTTTCCTTTTGAATTAATAGTAAGTCACTGATTACTCACTCAAGCAGCTCAGTGATAGCATTAAAGAGTACAAATCCGAAGAGACTGCTGGGAGATGGCTTGGAGCTCCACTTATCACCGATCGAGTCACCTGGCTTGCTCACAGCATCAGCCTAGCTGTGGTGAATGGAACCGTGTGGCCAAAGTTTTGCTGGCCCGGTAGATACTCACGGCTCCACTTGCAGCAGGGCCTCTATACTGCCCAGAACTCTGTGTCTCACGGATGCAGTAATCAGCAGGTCTTTCCCATCAGCTGTTTAAAAGGCAAAGTAGCAGATATGGAAATGTCTAGAAATTCTAACGGTTTCAACAGAAGGTAAAAAAAATAGAATTAACAACATTGGGCCTGATTCAGACCCACTCGCGAGCGGCTGTCCGCTCGCAAGTGGGTCGATGTTCTGGACTGAGCATGCGCACGATGGAGGGAGCTCCGTCGTGCGCATGCTCCAGACGCGACGAGCGAAGGAAAGTCCTTCGCTCGTTGTGTCTGATCAAAGGGGGCGTGCTGTCAATGTTGATTGACAGCACGCCCCCTTTGGTAGGCGTGCCTCCCTGACGGGGGCGTTCCCACGGGAACGCCTCCCGTCAGAAGCCGGCCCACTGACATCACTAGTGATGTCAGTGGGAGTGATTTTGGCTCTGATAGAGCCAAAATCACTCCGGAGCTTGTGGTTGAAAACCTCAACCGCAGGCTCCGGCTCGCAGTTTCGATGGTCGCGATGGTCAAGACCATCGCGGCTATCAAAATGCACGCTCGTATAGCCTGTGGGTGGTGACCCACAGCTATACGAGCATCCAGGAGGACGCTCCATTTTCATGGAGGCCGGCCCTCATTCAGAGCGTGCGCTCTGCTCAGAGCGTACGGCTCTGAATGAGGGCCATTGTCTTTACAGTAGAACTGCAGGTCCCAGCAAGCCTCCCCCACATGCTGGTACTTGGAGAAGCACAAGTACCAGCATGCGGAGCATTAAGGGGCTGCTGGTATGTGTAAAATATGTAAAAAACACAAGACACACACACCGTGAAAATAAAGAATTATTACATCCATACACACTCACACATACTCACCTGCTGCCAAATGTTCACGTCCCCTTCTCAACGTAAAGTATCCAATGGAAATACCTGTAAAAAAAGATCCAATACTCACCTTTTGTCCCACGATGTTCTCCGCAGTAATCCAAATAGGGCCCTGGACACACAATTTGGCTTCTTTATTGGGCTTTTTATAATTGGTTTGGGCTTGTTCTTTACTTATTGGTTGTTTGTTTTTCATTTCAGAGTTGGCAGCACTGATACCGACACCTGCTGGTCGGTGTCCTTACCCTCCCCCTTTCCTACCCTAACCCTCCCTCCCTGGTGCCTAAACCTAACTTCCCTCCTGGTACCTAAACCTAAACCTAACTTCCCCCTCCATGGACCCTAAACCTAACCCTCCCCCCTTATTGATACCGTTTGAACAGCATCGATATTAGAGAGATTTCATTGCACAGACCAGATTGCCCATACCTCCCATTTCAATATAAAATAACTTTGTCACTCAGAAACAGTTTGCGGTTCCAACACACACAAAGATACTATATTGTAAAAAGGGTATAATCAGCCTTAATCTATACAATGCAGCTATATACAGGATAAAGACAAAGATACAATTACCAATATTTTGCCATGCGGTCTGGATCCTAGACTAACAGCTGTCCATCAGGATTGCTGTGTGTTTCTTTAGGGTCAGGCAGGGAAAAAGGAAGCAAAGAAAAGGGCTTGGGATCCAGACTGCATATGAATTTATAGGTGTACAATTACCTTTGAACATAAGCTGAATACTCAGAGGGGTTCCCTATTGGCCCTTTATTACTGAATCACAATGGTTGTTGCTATTCATTGGTTAGTAGATGGTTGACGTCACTGGAGGTTGAACTGTGTTAGAAAATCCCTTTGTCCTAACATTTGGCATGCAACTCTACAGGGGATGTGTACAGTGATTTTTACAGTATAGAGTATAATTCTTGGCAGGTCTTCATAACTCGATAGTGATCCCTTCCATATTCATTCTGTTGGTTTCATATTCCTGTTGAGACAGAGGGAAATCGGTAGATACTACTCATGACCCATTTATCTTATTCCTAATCCCAGATATCATATAACTGCTATTTAACATGTAACATTCACTGTATACCTTTAAAACACATAGCATTGTGCGTATCTCAGTCAGTTTAGGGTTAAGGTTTCCGACAATAATACTTAAAAGCTGGCTATGCGATTGAAACGCAAAACAGTATTTAAACAGTATTGCTGTACTAACTTTGTTATGTGTTTATGTAATGTAAAATGGCGCTTAACCGCTGTGAGCACAGAAGCATGGCTCGCCATTCACAATATGGCGAGTTGCGGGGGCATGGGATGCGTGTGCATGTATAGCGAGCATGTGCAATTGCGCGTGCGCAAGTGCGTGCGCGAATGCGGCGGGAGCGTGTGTTCGCATAAAATGGCCGTGGACAATCAAATCGTCCAATGGATGTCGTGTTGCGATTCGTGCGCAATTAAGCAATCGCAACCAATTTATACGGTTTCGACAGTCCACCCTTTGATAGCAATTATACGCTATCACCATACGCAAGCAACAATTAATAATTGGTTATCTGATTAGCCATACTATAAGACATTAGTTAATGTTATTGTTATGGGATGGCATGAGTTGTTAATTTACCCATCAATGAAGCGCTCTTGGGGGAAGGGACATAAAACTAGCCTTATGTGCACACCACAGGCCAGACTGAAGAGGTCGTGACCATATGTTAGATGTGGGAATGCACCTAACCCATAAGGATAATTTTGAATTGTGAAGAGACTTCATTTTAAGATGTTTTGAAATAGCATTAATAACACTTTTATGCACTCCTAAACAAATCCAAATCACATCATTACAAGGTACGTGTTCTTATGGGACTTCTACTATCATTCGGATCTTATTTCATGTGGACACTGTATTATAAAGTATTGTTCAATGTTCTTAACGATATGACTCCATGTGGTCATTTGAATCGTTGAATAATGTGCCCCTGGGGACATAAAGTAGCCCCTCGTAAGCATACCATGTGTACTCTAAGTCGAGGACCAATGGGGAGCTAGTGTGGGAAAGCACCACTCCATGGAGAGGACAACCTTGGAAGAAAGGGGAGCTGAAGACTACATTTAAACTAGGGTGTTCTAAAGAAACATTGACAATACTTTATTATACATGGCAATATGCAAGCAAACATTAGATCGTATTCTCTAATTCAGGGTTATAATGTAGGGTATTAGTTACATTAGTATTCACAGCATCATGGGTAACTACCATCATTATTTAATTTTCCTTGTTTCCATTGGAACAACCTTTTGCACACTTCATAGCCGCTGAAACACATCTGATACATATGCCAATTATTAGGATGACCACCAACACTAGGAGATCAGGAGTTTCCCTATACTCGCAATCAGTCCTTGGACCCACTCTCCTAGACCCGAGAACCATTTCATAGGGTTTAACCAGGAGAACCACTCTTCGACCTGTTCCTCCACTTCAGCGATTGAAGCATTATGGTTCTTCCGAAATTCCCATTTCAACTGCAGAATTTCATCCATTTTCCGGTCTATCACCTCCTTGGGGTCACTAGTGCTATTGGTGATAAAAGTACAACATTTAACACCAAACTGGGTGGCTAGGGTTACGCAATACCCTCCAGTGACAGCAGTTAAATAATTCAGCACTAAACGATGTTGGACCAGCTCTTTCTTGTACGCTTGCAACTCCTTACCAGTGTACCTAAAGGTGTCATCATATAGCTCGGTGATATTATCTATTAATTTTGCGAGATCTTGAATATACCTAAAATTTAGAGATCCCCGAGCAATCCTGGTGGGATCAAGTGCAACTAAAATCTGGAAGCCAGTCGTCTCACTTATCATTTGAGTGGCTTTATGCACATCACCAGGAATCATGTTTCTCTTATTTCTGTGTTCATAATGCGTATGAAGGTATGGAGAAGGTATGTTCCTATGGACATCAATCATTTCATTATGTGCAAGAGTCATGACTTCAGGGAGTACCTTTCCCAAATAGCATAGTCCACTGGAACTTGGAGAGAGCCATTTATACGCTTTTCTACCACAAATATAATATACATAATCTGGGAGGATGAATGGGATGGAATGTTTCATGATACCGGTACACATCTTTTCTATGAATGATCCCATCCCTATCTCCTCCATTTGGCTAATACAAGTATCAGGTTGTATGATCTTCGCACAGTACCCGGGTGGTACTCTTCCAACCATCACTTTAACATTACTCCGCGTATACCTGTACCTATAGAATTTCCCACTTGTAACAATGTTGTATAAAAGTGCTGAGTCTATAGATACATTATCGGCTCTCAGTGAGAAGGTCATTGTCTGATTAATTCCCGTGACTCCCAAATTCCCAGGTTTGTTGGGATTGGTGAAGTTGAAACATAACAGGCATTTATCTACTTGATATTGGTGGAGCTTCAAATTAGGGGAATCGGATATGTTAAATTTTCTGTCCACCGGTTTGCCTCCCTGTAAGTCAATGACTTCAGAGACCTTTAAGGGGAATGGGACTAACCCTACATTATGCTGTCCTTGAGGAACCTGGGAGCATACCCAACATTCGGTTTGGTTCAAAACCTTACCTACTAGGGAATGGTAGTCCTCTAACGGATGCTCACCCAAGTATAATTACTCTGGGTCTGACATCATAGGATGCATTTATCATTGACTACAGGCCCACAATTTGCGCATATACAATACTCTTCAGACAATAAACCTTCACACTGCCTCCGAGATTCCAAGAGAGCAGATCTTTTAACCACTACAGTGCTAATATTGGTCAGGTACTGGCCTTGTTTTTGCAGCTCTTTCTCTCCCAGCTCTTCTCCACTGACACCACTACCAATCTCTCTCTCCATCCTCCGACCACCAGCACAGAACCAGGACATCCCGAAACACAACAGTATGATATGAACTCTGGGAGGATACTCAAAAGCAGTTACAACCTGAAACCCCATCATCATACCAGGTCTTACCAGCCTTGTTCAAGTGCTACTGATACAATTAGTAGCTTTCACGGAACAGGCTTGCAATCGACAGGTCGAGGTTCTCTGTCTCTCCCCTGGTCTGGTTCTCCTCAGGATTTTTGACCTTCCGACAATGGCTGGAATGGACCCAGGTGTCTCTCTCAGCTACTTTCTTGTCAGTTGCACTTGGTATGGTCCTTCCCAATGGTCAGTCAAACAACCTGAACGTAAAAAATTTCGGATCATAACATACTCTCCAGGTTCAACATCATGACAGTTCATTTCAGGCATATCAGGTGATAACAGTTTTAGTTTCTGCTGCTGCTGTTGGAGCTGCTTACTCATCCCTATAAGGTACCTCACAGTAACCTCGTTGTTACTTTTCAAATCTTCCTGAGGACTTATAATTAAATGAGGTTGCCTCCCGAACAGTATTTCGAATGGGGAAAGATTAAGAGGGGATCTAGGGGTGGTCCTGATACTATGGAGCACAAGAGGGAGAGCTTCTGGCCATCCCAAACCAGTTTCAGTCATGATTTTACTCAGCTTGTTTTTAATAGTACCATTTACCCTCTCCACCTTGGCACTGGCCTGCGGTCGATATGGGGTGTGAAGCTTACTATTAATACCCATCAACCTACACATACATTGAAAAATATCTCCGGTAAAATGGGTACCCCTATCACTTTCAATTACTCTGGGGATACCATACCTACATACAAACTCCTGAACTATTTTCTTTGCCGTGAATGCAGCAGTGTTGGTAGCAGCTGGGTATGCCTCTACCCAATTAGAGAATACGTCTATGCAAACCAAAACATACTTCAAGTTCCTGCAGGGTGGTAACTGGATGAAGTCAATTTGTATGACCTGGAAAGGGCCGTCTGCTGGAGGGATGTGAGATGGTTCGGTGGGTACAGTTTTTCCCATATTCTTCCTTAAGCAGGTCAAACAGGACATTGCCCTCTTCTCTGCTTGGGAAGAAAAGCCAGGTGCATACCAGTATGCCTTCACTAACTTACACATACCCTGCTTACCCAGATGGGTCAGACCATGTGCTGCTTCTGCTAAGCTTAGGTAGCATGCCTTAGGAGCTACTGGCTTCCCTTGTCCATTTCTCCAGAGCCCAGAGGACTCTTGCTCACATCCCTTGGATCTCCAGCTTGCCTTTTCCTGATGGGTACACACACCTTGCATTTCAACCAGTTTCTGCATGTCAACCATTTCAAATACCAACACTTTATCCATTTGATTAAGTTTTAAACCTGCTGCCCATTTGGCAGCTTCATCAGCCCTGTTGTTACCCAATGATACTGGATCATCTTCGCAGGTGTAGGCTTTACACTTAATGACAGCTACTGTCTTGGGTAGCTGTATTGCCGTCAACAGTCGTTTTATGTGATGTGCATGTGCGATTGGTGTGCCTGCTGCCATTAGAAAATTTCTTAGACGCCATAGGGCCCCAAAATCGTGCACCACCCCAAAAGCGTACCTGGAGTCTGTGTAAATATTGGCCGTTTTTCCTTCAGCCAACTCACACGCTCTCCTTAGTGCCACGAGTTCCGCCACCTGCGCTGAATGGGGTGGACCGAGTGGTTCGGCCGCTATAACACCCTTGTCATCAACCACAGCATAACCTGTACAATACTCACCTGTATCAGTCTGTCTATGGCAACTCCCATCCGTGTAAAACGTTAAGTCTGCATTTTCTAACAGTGTGTCATATTCTAAGAGTGCAGTTGCAGCTACGCTCCTTAAACACGTTGGGAGTGCTCTTGCCACAGCGTCCAACTGGGCACTGTAGTATGCTACTGGTCTATTGGCATCACCATGTTTTTGTGTGAGAGCTCCTGCCGCACAACCAGCAGCCTCCGTACAAAATAAATCAAAGGGTTTCCCATAGTCTGGAATCCCCAATGCAGGTGCTCTTATCAGACTGTCCTTAAGATTAAAGAAGGCTTGCTCTGACTCTTCAGAGTGCAAGACACGGTCTGGTTTTGTGGAAGATACTAACTCCTGCAGTGGTAAATCTGAATGGAAAAACCGGGTATCCATGACCTGCAATACCCACACATGCCCAAGAAGGTACGGATCTGGTGCTGGTTCTGCGGTAGTGTCATGGTCTGTATGGCGTGGATTCTGTCCGCTGTCAGTTGTCGGAGGCCTTGGGTAAGACAGTGTCCCAAGTATTTAACCCTGGTCTGGCACGGCTGTAACTTGTCCTTAGCAACCTTATGCCCTGTGTGCGAGAGGTGAAGCAACAAAAGTTTAGTATCATTTAAACATGACATAAATGAATCAGAGCATAACAACAAATCGTCTACATATTGGATTAGTACCGATCCATTGGCAGGTTGAAAAGACTGTAAACAATCATGTAAGGCCTGGGAGAAGATACTGGGGCTGTCAATGAAGCCCTGGGGTAGTCGTGTCCATGTGTACTGTAAGCCTTTGTATGTGAAGGCAAATAGGTATTGGCAATCAGGATGGAGGGGGACGGAGAAGAAAGCGGAGCATAAATCTATTACCGTGAAATGGGTTGCGGTTGATGGGATTTGCATAAGGATGACAGCTGGGTTAGGCTCTACGGGAAATTGACTTTCTACCACCTTATTAACCCCTCTAAGGTCGTGTACCAGCCTGTACCCCCTCCCACCACTCTTTTTCACAGGGAAGATGGGACTGTTGGCTACACTGGCTGTACGGACTAAAATTCCCTGCTGTAGTAAATGCTCAATTATGGGGTGAACCCCTAACTCCACTTCTGGCTTTAATGGGTATTGGGGAATTTTAGGAGCGTGTTTACCGTTTTTCAGGTTTACCATGACGGGAGCTACATTTGCCATTAACCCAGTGTCCTGTCCATCCTTAGTCCAAAGGAAACTAGGTATTTGTTCTAACATTTCATCTACCTGAGCTGAACCCTTGTCTGATGTTATGGTGTGCAACATTAACCTTTGGGGAGTGTCCAGCACATCCCTTACCTCGTGTGCAAACCTTCCTGGGACATCCATAAATATCCCGTCAGGGGTACAATAGATAATACATCCCATTTTGCACAATAAATCTCTTCCCAGGAGATTAGTAGGGGCTGTTGCTGCCAGGAGGAACGAATGCCTGGCATTCAAAGGCCCAATGGTAACCTCCGTGGGTTTGGTTAAAGGATAATGCTGTACGCTACCTGTTACACCCATTGCTGGTACTGTCTGGTTTGTTATCTATAGATTTTCAAGAGATTTTAAAACAGACCTGGTCGCCCCTGTGTCTACTAGGAAGGAGCGTTCAGTACCAGCTACATTAACCTTTATTACCGGCTCTTCCCTAGTACCTCCCGTTATCCTGACTGCCTGCAGACTATAGGTATGACCTAACCCCTATAGTTGGCTATCTTCCCCCAGCAAGGCATTTGCAGCAACTATGTGGGCAGGATTTATCTGGTAGTTCTTATGGTTACGAGATGCATCAATACGTTGCTGCATGTGGGGTCCTGAATTATGACTCTACAGTCCTTCCTAAAGTGTCCTACTTGGTTACAGTTAAAACATTTCTTAGCTGATCTGTTGGGGAAAGTCCGGGAGGAGGGGATTTTGAGTGTGGGTATGATGGTTTTGGGTGTGTGTGAAGAGTGTGTTGTGGTCTGGTGTGGTATGTGTGAGGGAATTGTATGGGTTGGGCCTGCGCAGGATGATAGGTGTTTAAGACTTGTAACTGCGCAGGTGGATATGTGTTTGTTGGCTGTAAGTGCATATCTTCTAGAGCTCGAATGCTAACAGCCATCAATTTCTCGCTCTGAGCTTCACGTTTCCTTGTGATATTCTTGTCATGGTCTATTGCAGTTTCCCTGAGTGCGTCAACTGTTATCCCTCTCCAATCAGGGTGTGAGGTCTGAACTCTGTCTTTCAAACTGTCTTTTAGACCGTCCATTAGAACAGTGATGACCATTCCCCGGTAGTTCGTGCTATCCTTAATGTTTTCGATCCCAGTGTACTGAGTGATCGTCTGCAGCCCACGATTAAAGTAATCTTTTGCAGGTTCACTTTCCTTTTGTTTAATGGAGAAGATTTTACTCCAATTAACAACTAACGGGAAAAATATGGCTAGTTGGGCAACTATACGGGCAATGCAATCCTGATTACCTTGATCAGTTAAGGGGATGTCTGCATCCAGAGTACATGCTATGATAAACTTTTTCACATCTGTACCTTCTGGGAGACATACTCTTAACACCACTCGCCAATCCTTGTTGGTTGGCTCATGGGCATTGCCTAGATCCTTTATGAAACGCTGACATTTTTCCAGATGTTTCTTGGGGTCAGGAAATTCAGACATAATGGAATGTAGTTCCGCCCGTGTCCAAGGACAGTGCATCGCTACTTCCCTTGTGGGTACGACACCATTCGCATCTGCGTTCCCATTAGGGACAATAATTGTCCTTACAGGGTGGATGCCTCCCACCTCTATACCTTTAAGCCTATTACTGCAGCGAACGGTATTAGTAACCTCCGCTATTGAAGCAGTTGGTTCTAATACTTCCTGCACCCTTATTAAAGGAGCCTCCCCCACCATGGGTTCTACTAGGGCCTCCCCCCCATAAGGATCCCCCCCCCCCCTCTTGATGCCATAGGGGAAGCTACTTGTACTTGCTGGGAAGGGACATTTAATAACTGCACAGCATGGGATACAGCAGACATTGCTATAGGATCACTTTCTGCATCATAGACATTTTCCAAATATTCACTCAGGACCGGGTACAACTTACTTGGTTCAGTTACAACATTTTTATAGTTTTTGTTATGTGGTAATGTATCATCACCGCCCACCACATAAGGTGGCGGGGGTGCGCAAGCGCGATTCGCAATACCTTTGGCAACGCTACCATGCCGCAAGTTTGCATTTCCCTGTGATGCGTATGCTACGCTGTGTAGCGTTGCGTGCGCATCACCCCTAGGCATGCACGTGGCTCCACGCGGTGCCCCATGCACGCCATTAACCCATGTGCGACTCTCATTCAGCCAGAGTTTCAAAGAATCATCATACTCCACTCTTTTCTTTAGGGATTTCACTCTACATATGTGATCCCTAAGGTTATTTAAAATCTCCATATTAAAGCTTCCAATCTTTGGGAAAGGTTTCTCAATCTTACTCGTCATCTTAACCCACACAGTACAGTGCGTCGTTGCGTACGCACCATATTTAGTGTACATTATATGAAGAGCCGACCCGGTCGGACCTTGCATACACAGCGCATCGTCTACCATCCCTGTTGACTGTTTTGCGCCCATTTTGCGAAAAAAACAACAACAATGATGAGACCGGTGGAAGAATTAACCGATAGGCTGCCTCCACGCACCTATTCTACAGTTAGCTAATATCTAAAAATAGGGAACACAGCAATACCTACTAAGGCAAGCACAGTACCACCTATAATAGGGAACACAGGAGTTATCTAGCTATAGATAAAACCACAGTAACCACCTATTGTCCTTTTGTCCCCACAACCAGCCTCAGTCAGAGATGCCACACTCGTATGGTCCGGTCGCAACACTCAAAGGCCCTAACTGACCGATGAATATTACAACTACACTGGAAGCTATATTTTATCGTTAACTCTCTTTAACGATAGGAAACCAGGAGGATCCCCTCTGCTAGTATACCTGTTATGTATACCCTATATTTATTACCTAAAATAGGGACCACGAAGGCACAACCTATTTCACAATCTCAATCATACACCTTACACACTTCTATATTGTGGCCAAATAAAAAAAATACCTTTCTTTTGATTAATAGTCTTTTGGAGATTACAGCCCTATCAATATGACGTATTTCAGTCTTGATGATTTATTTGAATTCTAACAGAAATGCTAGTCACATGCTTCACTTGCTATTGTGCGCTCGGTTACAAACAATTAGATGTAATCACTACACATGGCAGGAAGTGGCCGTACATCCGTTCACACACACTATGCTGCGACTGTTTGCACGTGGTGTACACTAAAACCTTTGTGGCGTTATTGTGCGATCGGTTGCGCATGCAATGCGCGGCCGTTCTACAACAATGTGGGCAAGCACAAATCTCTCTCCACTATCCCAGATTCTAATCAGCCCTCTCTGAATTCGCAAACTGCGAGTCTCCGTCTCTGAACAAAAATAGGAACGCAGGAAAAAAGTCTGCAGGCGCCTTTCCAGTCTTTTGTTCCAAGACGAGGGGAGCAGTTCAAAAACACAGTGATGGGTGATATCCAACTCGGTGAGCCCCCATTTATTGATACTGTTTGAGCAGCATCGATATTAGAGAGATTTCATTGCACAGACCAGATTGCCCATACCTCCCATTTCAATATAAAATAACTTTGTCACACAGAAACAGTTTGCGGTTCCAACACACACAAAGGTACTATATTGTAAAAAGGGTATAATCAGCCTTAATCTATACAATGCAGCTATATACAGGCTAAAGACAAAGATACAATTACCAATATTTTGCCATGTGGTCTGGATCCTAGACTAACAGCTGTCCATCAAGATTGCTGTGTGTTTCTTTAGGGTCAGGCAGGGAAAAAGGAAGCAAAGAAAAGGGTTGGGATTCAGACTGCATAGGAATTTATAGGTGTACAATTCCCTATTGGCCCTTTATTACTGAGTCACAATGGTTGTTGCTATTCATTGGTTAGTAGATGGTTGACGTCACTGGAGGTTGAACTGTGTTAGAAAATCCCTTTGTCCTAACATTTGGCATGCAAATCTACAGGGGATGTTTACAGTGATTTTTACAGTATAGAGTATAATTCTTGACAGGTCTTCATAACTCGATAGTGATCCCTTCCATATTCATTCTGTTGGTTTCATATTCCTGTTGAGACAGAGGGAAATCGGTAGATACTACTCATGACCCATTTATCTTATTCCTAATCCCAGATATCATATAACTGCTATTTAACATGTAACATTCACTGTATACCTTTAAAACACATAGCATTGTGCGTATCTCAGTCAGTTTAGGGTTAAATGGGATATAAGTTTATTGTAAGGAAAGGCTGCTGTCCGTAGGGGTAAGGTTTCCGACAATAATACTTAAAAGCTGGCTATGCGATTGAAACGCAAAACAGTATTTAAACAGTATTGCTGTACTAACTTTATGTGTTTATGTAATGTAAAATGGCGCTTAACCGTTGTGAGCACAGAAGCATGGCTCGCCATTCACAATATGGCGAGTTGCGGGGGCATGGGATGCGTGTGCATGTATAGCGAGCATGTGCAATTGCGCGTGCGCAAGTGCGTGTGCGAATGCGGTGGGAGCGTGTGTTCGCATAAAATGGCCGTGGACGATCAAATCATCCAATGGATGTGTGTTGCGATTCATGCGCAATTAAGCGATCGCAACCAATTTATACGGTTTCGACACCCTTAGTGCCTAACCCTCCCCCTAGTGCCTAACCATCCCCCATTAGTGCCTATCCTTCCCCCTAGTGCCTAGCCCTCCCCCCTTAGTGCCTAACCCTTTCCCTAGTGCCTAATCCCTAACACTAACCCTTCCACTAACCCCAGTACTTACTTTCGTTATGCCGGCGCTGGTATTCTGACTAGTGTTGGGATTCCGGTATCTGCGTTCTGCATTCAGGATATTGACCACATCCCATATGCACACCTCCCAGACAATATCAGGACAAAGTAGATATGAAGTTTTGTCCTGTCTTAGCTTCGGAACCATTACATGTATGTGGCAGTCTGTTAACCCACAGCAGAGAAATATCTAATTAGGTCAGTATAGATAGATAGCTAAGTCTCTAAGTGGAGCAAATGCTGAGTCACTTAAGATTCAGCTGCAGCCAGATACTAAGGGGTCTATACAAGTAGTCACGATGATCTCTCGTGTGCGAGTCATCACGGCAACAGTCACACTTGACTGCAGCCCGAACCCATACAAAAGTGCTCGCAGCCCCATAGGGTTCCGAGCAAAATTGTACAAATTCGGACTCTGAGCCGGCCGCAAGGGGTGAGAGATGCCGTGCCATTGCCGGCGTTTTGACGCCGGTGCAACAGCAACTCACACCTGTCGTGGCTAATTGGATTGATCCCTAATGGTGCATACACATGGTCAGATCTGTCAGATGAACGATTTGAACGATTGAACGATTTCAGACAGTATTAAAATGAATTAAATCGTCCAAATCTGACTGCAAACACATCAGATGTCAGATATTGTTATCTGACATGCGGGAATGCACATCGTTCATCGTTGCAGGCTGAAATGTCAGATTTTCTTTCAGATATGAACAATTGAATGATCGTTATCATTCACATCGGACACAAAATCTGACTGTGTGTATGCGCTATTAGAGTTACGAGATATAGGGGCCTAGTAATCATCGGACCCCGATAACTAACATCCTAACTCGCCGCCAGGGATGTATCTATAATGGGTGCAGTGTGTGTGGGGCACACGGGTCCCCAGGTCCAGGGGGGCCCCGCACCGCACACCTTGCACCCATATTAGTTTAAACCTGCCGTGGTCCCGGGTCGGGTGTTATCGCTGCTCAGAAAACCAGAAAATGGCCGCCGCAGTAGACTGAGGGCACACTCTAGTGCCCGGAGTCTACTAATGCTCTGGTGGCTGGCCAGCCACGTCAGTTGGCTGTTGGCCACCGGGGAGAGAGGAGGGGGCCCCGCACAGGGAGTGCACACGGGCCCCCTCCTCTCTTAAGACGCCCCTGCTCGCCGTGGTTGCTGGAGCAATTCACCATTGCTCCGGCACGGTGACAGATGATGCAAAATCAGCTGCCCCTGTGAGCGGCTTCACTGCTCCTTTTCGGAGCAGTGAATCCCTTCACCCTACAGGTCACACATGCGCACAAGAGCCCCGATGTCTGGCAGACAGGGACAGGGACGGACAGGGGCTGAGGGATCCAAAAGGATCCCTCTTCGCAACCCGGACCTTCTTCCCATAGTGAGGGAGCAGGTTGCGATGCCGGAGCAGGAGCATTCGCCATCCCCCAGTCAAGCTCCGAAAATATAATATTTTCGGAGCTTGATGAATACTGTCCCCATACCAGTGTATGGGGACAGCGGGCTATTCCGCAAAAGGAAGGTAAGTAGGAGATATCTGTGATACTAGTGTATGGGGACAGCGGGCCATTCCGCAAGAGGAAGGTAAGTAGGAGATATCTGTGATACTAGTGTATGGGGACAGCGGGCCATTCCGCAAAAGGAAGGTAAGCAGGAGATATCTGTAATACTAGTGTATGGGGACAACGGGCCATTCCGCAAAAGGAAGGTAAGCAGGAGATATCTGTGATACTAGTGTATGGGGACAGCGGGCCATTCCGCAAAAGGAAGGTAAGCAGGAGATATCTGTGATACTAGTGTATGGGGACAGCGGGCCATTCCGCAAAAGGAAGGTAAGTAGGAGATATCTGTGATACTAGTGTATGGGGACAGCGGGCCATTCCGCAAAAGGAAGGTAAGCAGGAGATATCTGTGATACTAGTGTATGGGGACAGTGGGCCATTCCGCAAAAGGAAGGTAAGCAGGAGATATCTGTGATACTAGTGTATGGGGACAGCGGGCCATTCCGCAAAAGGAAGGTAAGCAGGAGATATCTGTAATACTAGTGTATGGGGACAACGGGCCATTCCGCAAAAGGAAGGTAAACAGGAGATATCTGTGATACTAGTGTATGGGGACAGTGGGCCATTCCGCAAAAGGAAGGTAAGTAGGAGATATCTGTGATACTAGTGTATGGGGACAACGGGCCATTCCGCAAAAGGAAGGTAAGTAGGAGATATCTGTGATACTAGTGTATGGGGACAGTGGGCCATTCCGCAAAAGGAAGGTAAACAGGAGATATCTGTGATACTAGTGTATGGGGACAGTGGGCCATTCTGCAAAAGGAAGGTAAGTAGGAGATATCTGTGATACTAGTGTATGGAGACAGCGGGCCATTCCGCAAAAGGAAGGTAAGTAGGAGATATCTGTGATACTAGTGTATGGGGACAGCGGGCCATTCCGCAAAAGGAAGGTAAGTAGGAGATATCTGTGATACTAGTGTATGGGGACAGTGGGCCATTCCGCAAAAGGAAGGTAAGTAGGAGATATCTGTGATACTCGTGTATGGAGACAGCGGGCCATTCCTCAAAAGGAAGGTAAGTAGGAGATATCTGTGATACTAGTGTATGGGGACAGTGGGCCATTCCGCAAAAGGAAGGTAAGTAGGAGATATCTGTGATACTAGTGTATGGAGACAGCGGGCCATTCCGCAAAAGGAAGGTAAGTAGGAGATATCTGTGATATCTCCTGCATTACCTTCTTGATGAATGGCCCGAAAACTTAATTTTCACAATTATAGGTGAAAATTTGCATTTTCATCTGCTTTTGTGAAAATGAAGTGATGATGAATAGACCCCCATAATTTCAACTATACCCTTAGGGTACTTTATCCACTAGCATGCATATAAAAGCAACTGTTAAAGTGAATATGCTAACTCCATAGTATTATAGTTGTTTAATATTATGTTCTATCAAAACTAATACAGTAGTAAATATAATTATGGAGACCAATTAACTTAATGGCATACTTATAGGTGTACAGTACATGACTAATGTAACGAAAGCATAACTAGCCCATAAATCAGTGTATTTAGTATATGGATCTGTTGATACATGCTTTTGATGATGTCACAAAGTGTGATACGTTAATAATATTTGAATCTTTTACTGGATTGTTGAAGATTTTTCTGCTACAGTACATGATTATTTTTCTAAAAGCGCCAGTAGCTGCTGTAGTTATAGAATACAACCGAGGAGTGAGAATATTGAATTGTGGAATTATTACAAAGCTGGTTTCCCACACTCTATGGGATTCAAAAGGATATACAGTATGTATATATAAATATTTACACAAGTCTAATGTCTCAATTCCCATCATGAATCTTTACCGCCTCGAGACTTTTGGGAAGGAGGTTTAGTTACTAATTAGAGTTTTTGATTTTCACATTTAATTCATATATTAAATCTACATTAAAACCAAATATCAAAAGCATTTAGGGGCTTATGTATCAAGCCATTTTTTACATAAAATTATGCAGAAACTGCAGTTTCTCCTTAATTTTATGTATCGATCCTATGTACTAAAGGCACAATGCAGAAGATTTCACCGAAATCTCCTGCAAAGTGCTACTTAGCACTTCAAATCGCAGTCCACATTATTATCAATGGGGACTACGATCTGACCCCTATGTACTAAATTCCAAAAAGTTAAGCTTTACGGAGTTTAGCACCGGTAGTTTACATCATCTTCAGATGGTGTAAACTACTGTTTGTCTATGGGGGCTCCAGGGGCAGGAGAGAGATCTTTCGATCTCCCTCACGCAGTCCCTGTCCGGCCCTGGAAGCTGACACTGTGTGCATTATTATCATTCTCAAGTAGTAGTTTTCTGTAAAAATTTATGTAAGGTGGCGTAAACGGGTACCCAATCTCTGCGATCTAAGGAGAACTTGTGGGTTTCCCAAAGGGAACAAGCAAAAATGGCAGCTGCTCAATCAATCTAGCAGTACTAATCAGGTGCATGAAAGGGAGGGGTCATACTAAGTAGAAAAAGGAGGGGGATTTAACCCCCTATTGTACCTCAGCACACTGAATAATACCTGCAACAATATATGAAGACTATATGGTCATAGAAATTCAGAGATATTAGTTGCATGCATTTGCAAATACATGGGAGGCTGCTGGGCCACGTCACGGCTTCTCTGTTACCAGCAGTCCCTAACACTAAGGGGATCACGTCCGTGGCGCAGTGCACCCCCAAAAAATAGATCAAAATTTCATTGTGACACTTCTGCTATGCAAATTTTAAGTGAGCATTTCATTGTTCTTTTTATGCTTTACTAGCTGAAGTACCCGGCATTGCCCAGGTTTAAATCTTCAAGTAAATTAAGTTTGGTCATCCCAGACCAATTGCTATCCCTCTGTTACATTTTCATCCAAATCCATCCATTGGAAGGCCCAGAACAGGCTCCCCAGGTCAAAGTTCTAGCCATGTTCCCCCGGCGCTCCCGCCTCAGCTCCGCCTCCCCGTCCCCATGTGCCCGATCACTGCTGGCCACAGTGATCGGTCAATAAATAATTGAACAATTATAAAATATATATATGTGTATATATATATATATATATATATGTGTGTATATATGTGTATAAATATATATGTATGTATATATGTGTATATATATATATACGTATGTATATATATATATATATATATATATATATATACGTATGTATATGTATATATATGTATATATATATACTGTATGTATATATGTATATAAGTATGTATATATATATATGTGTATATATATGTATATATATGTATGTATATACATGTGTGTATATATATATATGTATATGTATGTATGTGTATATATATATATACTGTGTATATATATATATATAATGTTCGATCGGTATATATATATATATATCGATCGATAGATATCGCAGAACCTCTGATTAGGGATGGCAACTGACCATCGATGGCTTGCAAACCATCGATGGTCTGACTGAAAACAAGTGGTTTACCATTGCTGGTGGCCATCAATGTTGCACCATCGATGGCAACCCTCAATCGATGTTTAGGAAACATCGGCAGTTGTGGTGTACACAGATCTCCTCGACCAATCGCAAAACAATTGATGGCTTCTAATGATGGTTGAGCCATCGATGGTACAGCCGTCAATGGCCATCACTACAGTATAATATAAAAATTGCTATTTTTATGGTATACTGTGTTTTAAAAAATATTTTTTTCAAATAAAATAGTGATGGATAAGTTTAAAATTATGTTCGTGACCTAATTCAATCATAAAAGAAACCGAAAATTTTGGAGCGGTTTTTGGAAAAAGAATTAGTCAGTTAAGTGGTTAAATTAGATAGAGACACTACATTACAGTGTATACATTCTAACCAATAATTTCCTATATTCCATAACCATCGAACGCAAGATGCGACTCCCTCGCTGATAGGTTCAGATATCTGGAAATAAACAGTGTGTCAGTTTAGTACCAAACATGCCATGTTTATCATGTTGTATACCATTAATATTAAATACATGCATTTTATATCATAATTAATAACTTTATTGGTGATGTATGTGCAACACTTTACACCAAATTGGGTGGCCAAAGTTACACAGTACCCTCCAGTGACAGCTGTTAAATAATTTAACACTAGTCTATGTTGCACAAGTTCTTTCTTATAAGCTTGCAACTCCCTACCCGTATACCTAAATGTGTCATCATACATCTTGATTATATTATCTATTAATTTAGCAAGATCTTGAATATATCTGAAATTTAGAGTACCCCGAGCGATCCTGGTGGGATCCAATGCAACTAAAACTTGAAAACCAGTTGTTTCACTAATCAACTGTGTAGCTGTATGTACATCACCAGGTATCATATTTCTTTTGTCTCTGTGTTCATACTGTGTGTGAAGATATGGCGATGGTGTGATTTTATGAATACCAAGCATTTCACCATGTGTAAGGGTCATAACCCATGGGACTACTCTTCCCAGATAACACAAACCTTCGGAACTTGGAGAAAGCCACTTATACACTTTTCTACCATATATAAAATATACATCATCGGGGAGAACATAAGGAATAGTAAATATCAGTAACCCACACATTTCCCTAGCAAGTGATCCTACTTCAGGTTCTCCCATTTGACTCATACAAGTTTCTCGTTGTAATATCTTGGCACAATACCCTTCTGGTACTCTACCCATCATTTCTTTGATGTTACTTAGTGTATATTTATATTGGAAGTGTCTTCAACCCAACCGAATTGTGCGTAACAGTTAAAAATGTATAGGTTCATTATCAGTTCTTAGTGAAATGGTCATCGTCTGGTTATTCCCCATCTCCTCCCAACTTCCTGGTTCATTGGAGCTGGTGATGTTCAAACATAAAAGTGATTTACCTACTTGGTACTGGTGGAGTTTAAAAATGAGGTGGTTTGGACTTAAGAAATTTTCCATCCAGTGTATGCCCTCTTTGTGATTCGAAAACCTCAGAGACTTTCAATGGGAATGGCACTAACCCTACATTATGGTGTCCTTGAGGCAAGTGAGAGCACACCCAACAGTCAGTTTGGATTAAAACTTTGCCCACCATGGTAAGATAATCCTCTAAAGGATACCCACCCCAATTCTGCTTATACTTAGGCTGGCACCGTTGGATGCATCTCTCATCGACTAGGGACCCACAGAATTCACACATACAATAATCCTCAGACGATAGACCTTCACACTGTCTCCGAGTGTCCAGAATAGCAGATCTCTTAACAATTACTGTACTGGGTTTGGTCAGATACTCCCCCCCGATTGGTTTAGCACTCCTTCTCCCAGCTCCATTCCATTGATATCACCATCAGCTCCCCTCTCCATCCTCTGTCCTCCATCACAGAAACCAGAGATCCCGAAACAACCCAAGATAATGAGAAATCTGGGAGAAAACACAAAGATAACCACAGCAGACCAATCCATTGCTGATGACAATGATCTACAAATTTCTTTAGCTCAGGTATTTCACTATAACCTTTAACCCTCCCGGAACAGGTTCGCAATCGATAGGTCTATGCTATCTGCCTCGATTCCGCCTTGTCTCTCCACCGGTTGGTCAGTGAGTAGAATGGACCCAGGTATATCTCTCCGCCACTTTTAAGGAAGTTGTACTTGTCAGCAACACCTGATATGGATCTTCCCACCAATCTGTCAAACTACCTGAACGCAAGAAATTTCTGATCATAACAAATTCTCCAGGTTCAACATCATTACAGTTTGTTTCAGGCATATCATGTGACAATTTCAGTTTCTGCTGTTGCTGTTTTAACTGTTTACTCATTGTTACAAGATACTTTAGTTACCTCGTTGTTACTTTTCAAATCTTCCTGCGGGCTTATAATCAAATGAGGTTGTCTACCAAACAGTATTTCAAAGGGGGACAGATTGAGAGGGGGTCTAGGAGCTGTCCTGATGCTGTGGAGGATAATTGGTAGTGCTTCTGGCCACCCCAGTCCAGTTTCTGCCATGATCTTACTTAATTAATTTTTAATAGTACCGTTCATCCTCTCCACCTTGGCACTGGCTTGCGGTCGGTAAGGGGTGTGGAGTCTACTGTTAATACCCATCAACTTACACATGTTTTGGAAGACATCACCTGTGAAATGAGTACCCCTATCACTTTCAAGAATTCTAGGGATACCGTATCTGCATACAAACTCCTGAACAATTTTCTTAGCAGTACACGCAGCAGTATTAGTGGCAGCTGGGTATGCCTCAACCCAATTAGAAAACACATCAGTGCACACTAATACATACTTGAGATTCCTGCAGGGTGGTAATTGGATGAAATCAATTTGTATTACCTGAAAAGGTCCGTCGGTCGGTGGAATGTGGGATGGTTCGGTAGGGATTGTTTTCCCAATGTTTTTCCTCAAGCAGGTCAAACAGGACATTGCTCTATTCTCCGCTTGGGAAGAAAAACCCGGTGCACACCAGTATGCTCTCATCAATTTGCACATACCTTGATTTCTCAAGTGAGTCAGACCCGTGCGCTGCCTCAGCCAAGCTTGGGTAGTACGCCTTGGGGGCCACTGGATTGCCTTGTCTATCTCTCCAGAGTCCAGAAGACTCTTGCCCACATCCCTTGGACCTCCAGACTGCCATTTCCTGAATGGAAAACAAATTTTGCATCTTTTGCAATTAATTTCTGCATATCAATTGTTTTAATGTCATTTGGTTACTTGGAATATTAAATTTTAACCCTGCTGCCCATTTGGCAGCTTCATCTGCTCTGTTGTTGCCCAGTGATACTGGATCATCCTCGCATCTATGGGCTTTACACTTAATTATGGCCACTACCTTGGGCAATTGGATCGCTGTCAGTAGTCCTTTTATATGTCTGGAATGTGCGACTGGTGTGCCTGCTGCTGTCATAAAATTTCTCACATGCCATAAAGCACCAAAATCATGTACCACCCTGAAGGCGTACCTAGAGTCAGTGTATATATTATCAGATTTACCTTCTGCTAATTCACAAGCTCTTTTTAGTGCCACCAGCCCCGCCACTTGGGCCGGGTGAGGTGGACCTAGAAGTTCGGCTTCTATGATGTCTTCGTCATTTACCACAGCACAACCTGTACATAACTCTCCAGTGTCAGTTTGTCTATGACAACTCCCACCCATGTAAAATGTCACATCTACATTTTCTAAAGGTGTATCCCGTATGGCAGGTCTTGCAGTAAAGGTCTGATTCAGATATTCCATACAATCATGTGCATCAATATACCTGCAGAACTCACCTTCCACCAATGACTCACCTCTCTCAACCCTTTGTGCATCCTGTTGCACATATGGTAAATACGTTGCTGGATTTAACACACTGCACCATTTGATGGTGATGTTAGCAGGTACTATTAGGGCTAGTTCCCATTTTGTGAACCTAGCTGAGGGGGCATGTCTGGTTTGGGCAGAATTCAGCAAAGCAGATACAGCATGGGGAGTATAAACAATCATATCATGGCCTAATACTACATCCTCGCTCTTACTGACCAATAGAGCAGTTGCTGCTACACTTCTTAAACACGTTTGGGAGTGATCTTGCCACAGTGTCCAATTGTGCACTGTAATATGCTACGGGCCAACTGGCATCACCATGTTTTTGTGTGAGGACACCTGCTGCACAACCATTAGCTTCAGTACAGTACAAATCAAAAGGTTTTTTCATAATCAGGTATTCCCAATGCAGGTGCTCTTGTCAGACTATCCTTAAGATTAAGGAAAGCCTGCTCTGATTCCTCTGTGTGTATGACACGATCGGGCTTTGAGGAACAGACTAAGGACCTCATTCAGAGTCGGTCGTTGCAGCCGCACGGTCGTAAGGGAAAAGGGGCCGGATAAGCAAATGATGCACTCACAAGTTGCGTCCTTAAGATCGGATCGTTAGCTGGCCGACCAAGGGGAGGTGGCGGCCGTAAGACAAAAAATACGCCCCTTCTCGTACGTATTACACGTCATCTCCGGGCATATAAGGATTAATCGAAACCATCGGGAGCCATCGGAACTGGTCGTAGAGCTTAAGGTTGACCATACCCTCTCTTAAGCACTACGATGAGGTCAGTGTACAAACCACCCATGTCACGTGTGCTATGACACTACTTTGTTAATTATGCACTCCCATAAAACGCCGTTCGCATAATTAGGTATGCCTGCGTTCGGATCTCCACTCCCCCGTTTTCAAGCACCTTCCCCTGTTACCACCCACAAACGTCTCATTCTGTCACTCAAACTACCGACCTGGCTGTGTTCAAGGAGAGAGATATTTCTGATCGTAACAGCTAGTTTGCGCACGCACATTGCAAACTTTACGCATGTGCAGTTTAGCGAACATCGGTGACGTACGACCGTGCGGCCGCAACGACCGACTCTGAATGAGGTCCTAAGGGCCTGATTCAGAGCCGGACGCTCTGAGCGAGCGCCCGCTCTGAATCAGGACGTGTTTTTTTTTTCGCGAGGCGGCCTCTTGGACGCTCGCATAGCTGTGGGTTACCACCCACAGCTTATGCGAGCGTCCATGATGATGGTCGCGATGGTCAAGACCATCGCGACAATCGGGCTTGCGACGAGACCCTGCCGCAAGGTCTCGTTGCCGCAAGCCCTGGAGTGATTTTGGCTCTATCAGAGCCAAAATCACTCCCACTGACATCACTAGTGATGCCTGTGGGGCCAGACCCAGACGATAGGCGTTCCCATGGGAACACCTCCGTCTGGGCAGCCACGCCCCCGGCACGCCCACCAAAGGGGACGTGCTGTCAATCACCATCGACAGCACGCCCCCATTGGTGCGAGACCCATAATGACGGCTACGCCGTCGTTATTAGGGTCTCGCGCATGCGCACGACAGAGGCGCCTCTGTCGTGCGCATCCGCATTTGGGAAACATCGACCCGCTTGCGAGCACTCATATATCATATATTGCGAGCATTCTGCATATATCCCTTATATGGATATCTAGGTACTCCCTGCTTAGGGGGTCCCATCCTTTTCATCTTACAGTTTCTAATTACAAGTCCCACTTGGTTGCAGTTAAAACACCATCATGAGTGGAGTGGGGGAAAAGTGTTGGTATGAATTTTGAGGGAAATATGGTGGCTGATGGTAGTATGGGTTTTGTGGTTGTGTGGGATAAGTGGGGTAGGGCTGTGTTTGTGTCTGTGCAGGATTGGTGAGGGCATGTAGCTGTGTAGGTGTGTAGGTGTATGTGTGTCTGGTGGCTGTGATGGTATATTCATTCCTTCTAGAGCTTGAGGACCTCATTCAGAGTCAGTCATTGCGGCCGCACGGTCGTACGCCACCGATGTTCGCTAAACTGCGCATGCGTAAAGTTCGCAATGCGCGTGCGCAAACTAGCTGCTACAATCAGAAATTTCTCTCTCCTTGAACACAGCCAGGTCAGTAGTTTGAGTGACAGAATGAGGCATTTGTGGGTGGTAACAGGGGAAGGTGCTTGAAAACGGGGGATTGGAGATCTGAACGCAGGCGTGCCTAATTATGCGAACGGCGTTTTAGTTTTAGGAGTGCATAATTAACAAAGTAGTGTCATGGCACATGTGACATGGGTGGTTTGTACACTGACCTGATCGTAGTGCTTAAGAGAGGGTATGGTCAACCATAAGCTCTACGACCAGTTCCGATGGTTACCGATGGTCTCGATTAATCCTTATATGGCCGGAGATGACGTGTAATGCGTACGAGAAGGGGGCGTATTTTTTGTCTTATGGCCGCATCCTCCCCTTGGTCGGCCAGCTAACGATCCGCACCTTGCGAGTGCATCATTTGCATATCCGGCCCCTTTTCCCTTACTACCGACTCTGAATGAGGTCCTGAATGCTAACAGCCATTAGCTTCTCACTCTGGATCTCTCTCTTCTTGAGGATGCATTGATCATGCTCAATAGCAGATTCCCTGAGTGTGTCTACAGTAACTCCCCTCCAGCCCAGCAGAGAGGTCTGGACTCGGTTCTTTAGATTGTCTTTAAGACCATCCATAAGTACCGTGATGACCATTTCCCTATGGTTAGTGCTATCTTTAATATCTTCTATCCCAGTGTACTGGGTTATAGTCTGCAGAGCTCTGGTACAGTAATCTTCTGCAGATTCACTCTCTTTTTGTTTTATGGTGAAAATTTTACTCAAGTTAACTACTACCGGAAAATATACACCCAATTGAGTTATTATGCGGGTAATGTTACCTTGGTTATCCTCGTCTGTTAAGGGAGCATCTCCCTCCAATACGCAATCCGTGATAAACTTTTTCACATCGTGTGGAAGACACGCCATTAACACCGCTCGCCAATCTTTATTGGTTGGCTCGTGAGCATTACCCAAGTTTTTCACAAATCTTTGGCATTTTAGTTATTCCTTCTTAGGGTCAGGGAAGTCGGTTATTATGGAAATTAGGCCCTGATTCAGAGCCGGACGCTCTGACAGAGCGCTCGCTCTGAATCAGGACCGTCCCTGCTCCTTTTTGGAGCAGCCTCCTGGCCGCTCGCATAGCTGTGGGTGACCACCCACAGCTATAGCGAGCAGCCAAAATTATGGTCGCGATGGTCTTGACCATCGCGACCATCGGGCTTGTGACGAGACCCTGTGGTAGGGTCTCGCTGCCGCAAGCCCTGGAGTGCTTTTGGCTCTATCAGATCAGTCGAATCTATCAGCCAAATGCACTCCCACTGACATCACTAGTGATGTCAGTGGGACCGGACCCAGACGGTAGGCGTTCCCATGGGAACTCCTCCGTCTGGGCATCCACGCCCCCGGCACACCCACCAAAGGGGGCATGCTGTCAATCAACATCGTCCCCTTTGGTGCAAGACCCATAATGATGGCTTGGCCGTCATTATTCGGGTCTCGCGCATGCGCACAACGGAACCACCTCCGTTGTGCGCATGCGCACTTGGGCACCATCGACCCGCTTGCGAACACTCAGCGCTCACGAGCAGGTCTGAATCAGGCCCTTAGTTCAACTCTTGTCCAAGGACAATGCATCACTACATCTCTTGTGGGCACCACACCATTCGCATCCAGATTCCCATTGGGAACAGTTATTGTTCGACGGGATGTATGCCTGCCATAATGCTACCTTTGGCCGAATGACCTAGTTGAGGGTTCAGCCTACTGCTACTACATATGGTATTAGTAATCTCCGCTACTGATAAAGCGGGGGTTAATACTTCCTGTATGGGTGGGGCTACCTCCATTTCTGGTACTAGTGAGGCAGCTACCTGTGCTTGCTGTGGTTGTACATTCAACATTTGTGCAACATGGGAGAGAGTGGACATTACAACAGGGTCATCATCTACATCATCAGCACGTTCCTTATAATTACGTGAGAGGGTACAGGTTACATGTCACATTTTTATGGGTTTTTACATCGACTGTACCTTCACCCCCATCCGCATAGGGCGGTGGTTGTGCGCGTGAACCACTGACATTACTTTCCGCAATGCTACCTTGGTGTGCGTGCGCACTATTTCGCGTAGCGCATGCACTGCAGTTTAGAAGTGTGTGCGCACTCCCCTGCATCATGCACACGACGCTGGTTTGCGTCGCATGCACACCCCTGAGCCACATATCTCCTTCGTGCTGCCATAGCTTTAAACAATCATTATACTTTATCTTTTTCTTTTGAGAGTGCACCATGCCGATGCTATCTCGGATATTGTTCAATACCTCCTTATCAAAGCTGCCAATTCTGGGAAAAGGTTTAACACTCATTCTCGTCATCTTAAACCATAGATCACAGTACATCTATGTGTCCGCACCATACTTTGTATGCATAATATGCCGCGCCGACGCGATTGGCGCTTCCAAAAGCAGCACATCATTTAACATCTCTACCGTTTGCTTGGCTCCCATCCTGGGAAAATAACACTAAGCTTTTCAATAGAGATTTAAATTGGTGAAAGAATGTCAAGGCTACTTTCACTTACCTGTGGACGGTATTAACAGGATGTGCCCACACACCTATGGAAGAATAACCAGGCTGCTTCCACGCACCTAAGCCCTTTTCGAGTACTTTGCACTGCTAGAATATAAGCATTCCAATAACACCTACCCTTTTCAGTGATTTCGTCCACCACTCCTCAGTTCACAATCACAATATGCCACAACTGTGCGGTTCAATCACAATGCCCAATAACCCTAACTGATCACTGAATGCTGCGATCACACTGACAGCCGATACCTAACACAAAACAACAACTACACCTGCTATGTGTATAGACTTCTGTATCTACTACTGAGCCATTAGGCCGACAGAAGGCGCCTAGCCCCTAAGGGTTTTACGATACCCCTAGCTAGGGAACATGTTACCCCTTCCAACACACGTTCACTGTTACACACCTTTTCCCTGCGCAGAAAAATAAATGGTTTCCCAGATATGGCAGCACCGACTAAGATCTTTAAAACAATGCTATCACGCTATCAATATCACAATGCAATCTCAACGGCTTTGTTTAAACACGTGGCAGCAATACAGGAAATACGTATACGCTATTGTGCAACTAGTCGCATACACAATAATGCGACCGCTACACAAAACGCATTATTACCCTTACGCTATTGTGCGACTTCCCCCTTTTAACATGAACTTTTTTCAATGAAGGAAAACAAACTTTTTCCTCCCTTGTCCCTGGATTCTAATCAGCGCTCCTTGAACTCACACAATAACAGCTAGCGGTCTCTCAGCAACAAAGTGGTAGCAGGTATTCGAAGGCACAATGCATTCTTTCCTGCATATGGCGCCTCTACCCTTTTGCTGAGAAATCAATAACTGTGTGTTACCGTGTGAATGGCAGCGTGATCACACTCTACGAGCCCCCAATTATTGATTCCTACCTATCTATACACCCTAAATGTCACTATTTAGCGTCATGAGTCGCATAAGAAATAATTGCTCTCCAGACTTTGATTGTGGTTCCAAAGCACAACAAGATATTATTCACCAAAAAGCAGATAGTTACACGCTGTGATCTAAATACAATTAGCGCAAACAAATTATACAATCACAAGGTATAGTCGATACATACGCAAGTGCACCGGTCCCAGTTACAGTCATCAATCCAGAGGTCTGGAGTCCCAGAGAATGGCTACTAACTGGGACCGGGACACAGGCTATATACCCTAACAGATCATGATAACAACAATGTAGACAGACAAACATAATTCCATTGGTTCTTGCTCTTGGTCTTTGTAGTACGCTGTAGTTCATAGGGCAGTTCACTAGGGGTATGTCCCAATTCTCCAGATTATATTGTTGTTCTTTAATTGATTTAAATTAGATAGAGACACTACATTACAGTGTATACATTCTAACCAATAATTTCCTATATTCCATAACCATCGAACGCAAGATGCGACTCCCTCGCTGATAGGTTCAGATATCTGGAAATAAACAGTGTGTCAGTTTAGTACCAAACATGCCATGTTTATCGTGTTGTATACCATAAATATTAAATACTTGCATTTGATATCATAATTAATAACTTTAATATAAAGTATAATGTGCAGGAACCTTTTATGAGTGTGTGTATATTTATTATTATATGTAAGTATGCGTTGTGTGTCTTCATGCAGTGGAAAAAGGTGCGCTGTGTGTATCTATTTATAATTGCAACTGTATATCTATGTGTGCACGCATTGTGGATACCCATGTGATCGTTTAAGTGTATATATATATATATATTTATATATATATATGTGTGTACATATACACATACATACATATATATACATACAAATATATATATATATATATATATATATATATATATACATATACACATTCACATATATATATATATATATATATATATATATCCTCAAACTGGTCATTATTTATTTTACTTCTGCCTGAACTAAAAGAATGACAGACAATGGGGTTTTGTCCTGTCCATGGATGGAGCAAACCTTGTCAAACAATCTGATGATTTTAACAAAAGGCTCCCCTAATACAACTTAAATACATCAGCATTGGATATTTGTTAACAATAGCTACACGTCTGGCAATTGTTTATTGATCTACATTTAGGACACTTCAATTGTGCATATCAGTGTCTGGGTTATATTTCAATTGCCACAGACATACTGTGTATATATTTGAAGTAAACACTCACAGTATCTTTGTATATTCTTGATTATTTTTCACAGACATGTCTACAAGACAAGTCTGTCATCACTGAATATATGAAGTCTTTAAATATATATATTTATATGTGTGTCCGTGCGTATGGGGTATGACAGGGTTGTAAACAGTATGCAGTAGTACTGCGATCGCACGATGCTAACAATAGCATATTAGCATCACACACCATGGTTTCATGCTGACGACAAAAGATGGCGTATACAGTCACTGGCTGCTGACCTGTATCCACTCCATGCTAGAATGCGTGTGCATGCATAACTGTGACTACTGCTGTACCAAGCACATTACTGCTGAAAAAATCACCCCTCTGGTTAAGTACTCGGCTGTTCATTGACTAAGGGCATCCGTTGGTCTGTACAACTATTCTACCATACTACTGCCAATAGTCAGTGATGTCACTAGGGGGTGTGGAACACACAGAGGACTTCATTCAGACCCATTCGCAAGCAGCCGCTCGCTCGTTCTGTGTGTGCGTGAACTAATCGGAGTGATCGGGATCCGCTCGCTCGCCCAGCAAAGAGAGCCCAGTGTAATGTGACAGGAGAGGCTGTTTGTGGGAGGTAACAGGGGCAGGACACTAATAACAGGGGAGTGGAGGTGCGAACGCAGGCGTGCCTGAGTGTTTCAATGCCATTTCAGAGGCGTGAATAATTAAGAGGCAGCGTCATAGTACACGTCACCTGTCTGTTTTTTTACACTGAAGTCCTCACAGTGCTTGCGGTAAGGTAAGGCAACCACAAGTGCTGCGAGCCCTTCCGATGGTCCTCGATGTACGAATGTTTAACTGACGTGCGCTAGTGGGTGTCTCTACATATGATAGCTCGCCAACACAAAGTAGGCGTGCTTATGCCTTTCCGAGCAAGCACTTACCATGCCGTCACTTAGCCAAATTTGCATATGCTGGGTGCAGGGGCGTATCTATAATGGGTGCAGGGTGTGCTGGGAACGTGGGCTTCTTGGTCCAGGGGGACCCCACACCGCACACCCTGTACCCATAATATTACTTACCTCTCCAGAGTCCCACGTCGGCGCGGGGGTCCGGCGCTGTAAAATGACTGGAAAATGGCTGCCATTTTCCCGCCATTTGCGCATGCGCAGTACAGGGAAAATGGCCACCGCGGCCATTTTCCCGGTGCCCTGTGCATACACTATAGACTCTGGGCACACTCTAGTGTCCAGAGTCTATAACTCGGGCGCTGGCCGCGCACAGCTCAGTGCGCTGCCGGCCGCCGGGCGGAGAGGAGGTGGCCCGTGTCGGAGACTGTACACGGGCCCCCTCCTCTCTAGAAATGCCCCTGGCTGGGTGCGAGCGATCGCATCAAGTGAACGGCTCTGCATGAGCTCCAGAGTGTCATCATCCGAGGGGGTGACACAAAAATGCTGTCTCCTCCTCAGTGACTGAGAGCTTTGCACTGCACTGTGATGTTATTGTGCAGCGCTCGACTCCTGGTTACTGAGAAGGAGCCGGTAGTGCAGGGAAAGTCTCTGGAGGCAGCCCGGCATCTCTGGGAGTGCTAGGTACATCCCTAGAGTGATTAAATCAGGAGTGTGCTGTGACTCCACCACCCTTCCTCATAAGGCCACATCTCTTTTCGACCTTAGTGACACCACTGCCAATAGTACACACATATGTATTCCAACAAATCTAATGTGATCATTCAGAACAAATATTCTGCAAGCTGGTAGCTTAATGATATCACAGATAGATTCTCAGAAGTATAGTCAGCACTTTACCCCAGGGCTGTCCCTTCAAGACTTACATCAGTAAGTAGAAAAAAGCATAGTTATAGCAACTGGGCTCGGGCTCAATACAGGTACACGCGGTCTCCACATATCTCCAATCTCCTCGGTCCAAGCCTCGCTCCCAATACCAATGACGTCAGTTCCTCCTACAACACACCGTCCAACCCAGGCGCTTTTTGTCACTATCTTGTCCATGTATTTTACTTCCTCCCTAAAATACATAAGCGACTTAAAGATCCCCTGGTTGCCCAATTATATCAGGCATAAATTCAGCCACATCAGGTCTTCTCCACAGTATTGTATATATACTGTATATATATATATATATATATATATATATATATATATATATATTAGTGTGTGTGTGTGTGTGTGATTGGTGGTGATAATGATATGCAGAGATGTGATGTCTAGACATTATGACATCACAGGATCTAGTCACATGATGCACTGAGCTGCTGCCTCTGAATCCTCACTTCTTTCTTGCTATGATGTCAGTCATCTAGTCTGTCTGGACATTATGACATGACAATAACTAGTCACATGATGCACTGAGCTGCTGCCTCACTTCTTGCTGTGAGTTGGAGACTGAAAGATGTGTTTTTGGAGGACTCCATAATAGCAAGTTGCCTACATTGAAAATGTCAGGTTTGAGGCCAGTATCTCCTGGCAATTTTATTACTATTAGAGAGGCTTGGACAGAAGACAAATGCCATGCTGGGGACCTGGATGAGGCAATGACAGACTGCACGTATGATCCAGTGCTGCCTTTCTTAGAGCCAGACAACCCTGAGAAAAAGTCTAGCCCACAGACCAGAACAAGAAGGAGAATAATTAAATGGATTCGATCCATGCTGTGCTGCACCTCAAGGGTGGAGGACTGTGCCAGTAGCATGGAGGATGGTGAAAACACCGACAAGGACCCCGGTGAAGGCGGACAGCCAATGCCTAAGTTCTATAAGAAGCCAAGAAAGTATTCATTACAATGGCTCCAATCAAAACTGAGAAATCTACTGTATAAATAGATATTGCCCTTCGTAATGTGCAATCATATTGCGCCATTATTCCTATTTTGTATTCCTTGTTATGAGTACCCCGTGACACTACCAGGGGGCACCACTGTATGAATTAGCAAGAGGTGTAGTGAGCAGGTGGTAAACAATATGGGTCCATCAATTTACTGCGCACCATATGACGGTCCATGTGACCTGCACATCAGATGGGTCCTGCTGGAAGCACTGTAATCGCTTCATCCCTATTCAAGACAATGAGGGGTATTCAATATGAATCGTAAACTTCGCTGTCGAAGTTTACGTTTCATATCGGAGCTTTTACCTTGGATAAAGTATCTGGCGCGCGCCCGCTTATCCCCGTATTCAATATGAAACCTACGAAAACGGGAGCCTGCGAAGTGGGATTTGCGTTAAATTACGAAATTTTCCTTAAAAAAATTGTAGGACCCCCCTAAAGCTGTAAAAACATGGTGGATCACTATGGGTATCCCCGTTTTTAGCCTGCAAATGAAAGTCGGGGATTTAAATAGCTGCGGCAGGTGTTTTTTTCCCGACTTTGAAGAAGTGATGCAGAAGAGCACTTAGGTATTTTTTTTAATTTTTTTAAGTGGTCCCATCACATTTAGGGTACATGAAAATGGGTACTAGCATATTTTTATGTCCCTAAAGTCATTTTTTTTAAATTCTGCAACTGTGCACCTGCCGCTATAATTCTATTCTAGAATACACCTGCCGCATACATGCAGAATAGCCCTGAACCTATTTCTCTATTGTTAAACAATTTTTTCCCATTTTTTTTTTTCACCCCAATTTTTTAATTAATTTCTTGGGGTGTCCCTATTTTTTTTTTTTTTGACACAGTTATTTTTAAAATGTCATTCCCAGGGGTGCAGGCTATTTTTTTTAAACCTGCACCCCTAAACCCCAATTCTGCACTTTTTTTTCGCCACCTATTCAGTGGTGAAAAGTTATCCCCGTGTTTTTTCAAAGACTTTTCGAACTTGCGAAAAGTCTTTGAAATTGAATACAATGTAAAACTAAAACCTGAGATAATGACGTCATAGGTGCGATATTAACGTAAAAAACGGACTTATCGCTCCATATTGAAATCCCCTAAATGACTCCATTCAGGCAGAAAGTATTACAGTTATATCTGCATATATCTGAACTAGGGGTGAGCGGGTTCGGATTTCTGAAATCCGAACCCCCCCGAGCCCCCCCGATCCAAGGCAGATCCGAGTCAGGCTCGACTTTTCCCGCCTGACTCGGATCTGAAATCGAGGCAAAACGTCATCATCCCGCCTTCCGAGTCTCACGGGTTTTGGATCCTATATAAGGTACCCGCGTCGGCGCCATTTTCTCACTCGGCTGTGGACAGTGAAGAGGGAGGGTGGGAGTTAGGGCTGGCTGGGCTGTGTAGTGTAGTGTAGTGTAGTGCAGAGTAGTATTGTGCTGTGCTGTGCTGTGCTGCGCTGTGCTGCTGTTGTCCACTACTTCAAAGTCCATAGGGGATGGCTGTGTTGTGCTGTGCTGCTGTTGTTAATAGGGGCAGTGTCCACTACTTCAAAGTCCATAGGGGCTGGCTGGACTGTGTTGTGCAGTCAGTTCTCCATAGGGGCTGTGTCCACTCCAAAGTCCTGTGCAGTGTCCCAGTCCTAAAGGGGTGCTGTAGTGTTGTCCAGGGGGTGCTCTGTCCATCAGGGGTGCTCCCCCCAAGTGCTAAAAAAATAATATTTTTTGTGTGTTTGTGAATTGTGTGCGCAGTAGCCGCACGTGCATCAACAAAGTAGTGCCAAGCGTGCGCCTGTGTCATAAGTAAAGGGCCGGCTGGCTTGACCGTTAAAGGGTGCTGTAACCCCCAAAGTACACTCCTGTACAAACCAAAAAAAAAATTATTTTCTGTGTTTGTGAATTGTGTGCGCAGTAGCCGCATGTGCATCAACAAAGTAGTGCCAAGCGTGCGCCTGTGTCATAAGTAAAGGGCCGGCTGGCTTGACCGTTAAAGGGTGCTGTAACCCCCAAAGTACACTCCAGTCCAAACAAAAAAAAAATATTTTCTGTGTTTGTGAATTGTGTGCGCAGTAGCCGCACGTGCATCAACAAAGTAGTGCCAAGCGTGCGCCTGTGTCATAAGTAAAGGGCCGGCTGGCTTGACCGTTAAAGGGTGCTGTAACCCCCAAAGTACACTCCAAACCAAAAAAATATATATTTTCTGTGTTTGTGAATTGTGTGCGCAGTAGCCGCACGTGCATCAATAAAGTAGTGCCAAGCATGCGCCTGTGTCATAAGTAAAGGGCCGGCTGGCTTGACTGTTAAAGGGTGCTGTAACCCCCAAAGTACACTCCAGTCCAAACCAAAAAAAAAATTATTTTCTGTGTTTGTGAATTGTGTGCGCAGTAGCCGCACATGCATCAACAAAGTAGTGCCAAGCGTGCGCCAGTGTCATAAGTAAAGGGCCAGCTGGCTTGACCGTTAAAGGGTGCTGTAACCCCCAAAGTACACTCCAAACCAAAAAAAAATTATTTTCTGTGTTTGTGAATTGTGTGCGCAGTAGCCGCACGTGCATCAACAAAGTAGTGCCAAGCGTGCGCCTGTGTCATAAGTAAAGGGCCGGCTGGCTTGACCATTAAAGGGTGCTGTAACCCCCAAAGTACACTCCAAACCAAATAACAAAATATTTTTTCTGTGTTTGTGAATTGTGTGCGCAGTAGCCGCACGTGCATCAACAAAGTAGTGCCAAGCGTGCGCCTGTGTCATAAGTAAAGGGCCGGCTGGCTTGACCGTTAAAGGGTGCTGTAACCCCCAAAGTACACTCCAAACCAAAAAAATATATATTTTCTGTGTTTGTGAATTGTGTGCACAGTAGCCGCACGTGCATCAACAAAGTAGTGCCAAGCGTGCGCCTGTGTCATAAGTAAAGGGCCGGCTGGCTTGACCGTTAAAGGGTGCTGTAACCCCCAAAGTACACTCCAGTCCAAATCAAAAAAAAAAAATTTCTGTGTTTATGAATTGTGTGCGCAGTAGCCGCACGTGCATCAACAAAGTAGTGCCAAGCGTACGCCTGTGTCATAAGTAAAGGGCCGGCTGGCTTGACCGTTAAAGGGTGCTGTAACCCCCAAAGTACACTCCAGTCCAAACCAAAAAAAAAATTATTTTCTGTGTTTGTGAATTGTGTGCGCAGTAGCCGCACGTGCATCAACAAAGTAGTGCCAAGCGTGCGCCTGTGTCATAAGTAAAGGGCCAGCTGGCTTGACCGTTAAAGGGTGCTGTAACCCCCAAAGTACACTCCAAACCAAAAAAATATATATTTTCTGTGTTTGTGAATTGTGTGCGCAGTAGCCGCACGTGCATCAACAAAGTAGTGCCAAGCGTGCACCTGTGTCATAAGTAAAGGGCCGGCTGGCTTGACCATTAAAGGGTGCTGTAACCCCCAAAGTACACTCCTGTCCAAACCAAAAAAAAAAATATTTTCTGTGTTTGTGAATTGTGTGCGCAGTAGCCGCACGTGCATCAACAAAGTAGTGCCAAGCGTGCGCCTGTGTCATAAGTAATGGGCCGGCTGGCTTGACCGTTAAAGGGTGCTGTAACCCCCAAAGTACACTCCAGTCCAAACCAAAAAAAAAATTATTTTCTGTGTTTGTGAATTGTGTGCGCAGTAGCCGCACGTGCATCAACAAAGGAGCAGCGCCAATTGTGCGCCTGTGTCCCATAAGTAAAGAGCCGGCTGGCTCATTTCTTAAAGGCTGGTGTAACCCACAAAGTGCACTACTCTCCAGCAAAAATAAAAAAATATTTTCTGTGTTTAGCCGCACGTATATATCAAATCGATATAACATAAATGGAGGACCAAACTTTCTCCGATAAAAATAACATAGAGAAAGATCAAGAACCACTTCCTCCTAGTGCTGAAGCTGCTGCCACTAGTCATGACATAGACGATAACATGCCATCAACGTCGTCTGCCAAGGCCGATGCCCAATGTCATAATAGAGGGCACATACAATCCCAAATGACAAAGTTCAGGAAAATGACCTTGAAAAAAACATTTAAATCAGCTGAAGAGAAACGTAAACTTGCCAATATGCCATTTACGACACGGAGTGGCAAGGAACGGCTAAGGTCGATCCCTAGTATGTTCATGACTAGTGGTTCAGCTTCACATGACGATGGAAGCCCTCCTCCCACTAAAAAAATCAAAAGAGTTAAGCTGGCAAAAGCACAGCGAAGAACTGTGCTTTCTAAGAAGATATCACAAATCCCCAAGGAGAGTCCGTGTGGTGGTGGTTGCGATGCCTGACCTTCCCAGCACTGGACGGGAAGAGGTGGCTCTTTCCACCATTTGCACGCCCCCTGCAAGTGCTGAAAGGAGCACCCACAGTCCACTTGCTGATATGCAAATTGAAGATGTCACTGTTGAAGTCCAACAGGATGAGGATACCGGTGTAGCTGGCGCTGAGGAGGAAGTTGGCGAGGAGGATTCTGATGGTGATGTGGTTTGTTTAAATCAGGCTCCGGGGGAGACAGTTGTTGTCCGTGGGATGAAAAAGCCCATCACGGTCATGCCTGGGCAGAAGACCAAACATTCCACCTCTTTGGTCTGGCAATATTTCTATCCAAATCCGGACAACAACTGTCTTGCCATATGTACCTTATGTAAAGGTGGAATAAGTAGGGGTAGGGACATTAACCACCTAGGAACATCCTCCCTTATACGGCACCTGCAGCGCGTTCATAATAAGTTACTGTCAAGTTCAGAAACTTTGGCTAAGACCATAAGCAGTCCAGGGACACCTAAATCCTGTTGTCCTGTTGTATCCAAGCGCCTGCAAACCACACTGTCAACTCCCTCCTCGTCAATTTCCTCCTTAGTCAGGATCGGAAGTAGTCCTGCAGGCCATGTCACTGGCGTGACTGACTCTCCTATCCCGGATTCCTCCGGAGGATCCTGCATTGCTACGCCTCCTGCTGCCGCTGCTGCTGTTGCTGCTGCTGGGAGTCGTTCATCATCCCAGAGAGGAAGTAGGAACACCACTACTTTTACTAAACAATTGACCCTCCAACAGTCCTTAGCGAGGAGGATGAAGTACGACAGCAGTCATCCTGAAGCAAAACGTATAACTGAGGCCTTGACTGCTATGTTGGTGTTAGACGTGCGTCCGGTATCCGCCATTAGTGCAGTGGGATTTAGAAAATGATGGAGGTAGTGTGTCCCTGGTTCCAAATCCCGTCTAGATTCCACTTCACTAGGCAGGCGATACCGAGACTGTACAGAAACGTCAGAAAAAGTGTCCTCGGTGTCCTGAAAAATGCCGTTGTACCCAATGTCCTCTTAACCACGGACATGTGGACAAGTGGAACAGGGCAGACTAAGGACTATATGACTGTGACAGCCCACTGGGTAGATGTATCACCTTACGCAGCAACAGCAGCAGCGTCACCAGTCGCAGCATCTCAGAAACGCCAGCTCGTTCCAAGGCAGGCTACGCTGTGTATCACCGGTTTCAGTAACAGGCACACCGCCGACAACCTCTTAGAGAAACTGAGGGAAATCATCGCCCAGTGGCTTACCCCACTTAGACTCTCCTCGGGATTTGTGATATCTGACAACGCCACCAATATTGTGCGGGCATTACATCTGGGCAAATTCCAGCACGTCCCATGTTTTGCTCACACAATAAACTTGGTGGTGCAGAATTTTCTGAAAAGCGACAGGAGTATGCAGGAGACGCTTTGGGTGGCCCGAAAAATTTCTGGCCACTTTCGCCATTCAGCGACTGCGTGCCGAAGACTGGAGCGCCAGCAAACACTCTTGAACCTGCCCCGCCATCACCTGAAGCAAGAGGTTGTGACGCGGTGGAACTCAACCCTCTATATGCTTCAGAGGATGGAGGAGCAGCAAAAGGCCATTCAAGCCTATACATCCACCTATGACATAGGCAAAGGAGGGGGTATGCACCTGACTCAAGCGCAGTGGAGAATGATTTCCGTGTTGTGCAAGGTTCTCCAGCCCTTCGAACTTGCCACACGTGAAGTCAGTTCAGACACTGCCAGCTTGAGTCAGGTCATTCCCCTCATCAGGCTTTTGCAGAAGCAGCTGGAGAAAGTGAAGGAGGAGCTAAGACGGAGCGATTCCGCTTGGCATGTGGGACTTGTGGATGAAGCCCTTCATTCGCTTTGCCAGGATTCCAGGGTGGTCAATCTGTTGAAATCAGACCACTACATTTTGGCCACCGTGCTCGATCCTAGGTTTAAAGCCTATGTGGTGTCTCTCTTTCCGGCCGACACAAGCCTGCAGAGGTGCAAAGACCTGCTGGTGAACACACTGTCAGCTGAAGCGGAACGTGACATGTCAACAGCTCCTTCTTCATTTTCTCCCGCAACTGGGGCTGCCAGGAAAAAACTTAGGTATCCGAAGCAACCCGCTGGCGGTGATGCAGGGCAGGCAGGACCAAGTTTGGACATCTGGTCCGGACTGAAGGACCTGGCAACAATTTCTGACATGTCTACTGTCACTGCATATGATACTGTCACCATTGACAGAATGGTGGAGGATTACATCGGTGACAGCATCCAAGTAGGCATGTCAGACAGTCCATACCTGTACTGGCAGGAAAAAGAGGCAATTTGGAGGCCCCTGTACAAACTGGCTCTATTTTACCTGAGTTGCCCCCCCTCCAGTGTGTACTCCGAAAGAGTGTTTAGTGCAGCCGGGAACCTTGTCAGCGAAAGGCGTAGGAGGTTGCTTCCACAGAATGTGGAGAAGATGATGTTCATCAAAATGAATTATCAGCTCTTCCAGGAAGACCAGCCTCCAGAACGTACAGAGGGACCTGTGGTGGTGGATTCAAGTGGGGACGAGTTAATACTTTGTGAGGATGAGGATGTACACACTGAAGAGGGTGAGGAATCGGTCGATGAGGAGGATGAGGATGACATCTTGCCTCCGTAGAGCCAGTTTGTGCAGGGACAGATTGATTGCCAGCTTGTTTTGTGGGGGCCCAAACGAACCAATCATTTCAGCCACAGTTGTGTGGCAGACCCTGGTGCTGAAATGATTGGTTTGTTAAAGTGTGCATGTCCTGTTTATACAACATAAAGGTGGGTGGGAGGGCCCAAGGACAATTCCATCTTGCACCTCTTTTTTTTCTTTGCATTATGTACAGTTTGGGGCCTAGTTTTTCAAACTGCCATCCTGTCTGCCACTGCAGTATCACGCCTAGATGGGTCACGTGTTTGTGCCGCCCACTCGTGTCGCTTAGCATAGTCATCCAGCTACCTCGGTGCAACCTTTTGGACATAAAAACACTATTGTGAGGTGTGAGGTGTTCAGAATAGACTGGAAATGAGTGGAAATTAAGGTTATTGAGGTTAATAATAGCATAGGAGCAGAAAAACCTACAAATTCTGTGATTTTAGCTGTTTTTATGCTTTTTTTAAAAAAAATACAGATCCAAAACACAAAACCCAGAACCCAAAACACGGAAGGGTGGTTTTGGCAAAACCAATCCAGATCCAAAACACAAAGAAAGATCCAGATCCAAAACCAAAACACAAAACACGAAAAGTGGCCGGTGCACACCCCTAATCTGAACATATTTGAAGCCAGTTGTTTCTATAAATAAATGACAAAATTCTTCAACTTAAAAGCAGTTCCTTTCTTTTTCACTACAATCTCTCATTACACATTTCTTCCAAATTGCCTCTATAATGATCTGTGTGGATAAAGTTTTTGGCTGACACCAGACCAAGAATGGACAGTGTTGCCCTGCAGAGGTGTGCAGCCAGGAATGCAATAGGAAGACAGGAGGAGTGCTGTGTACTGGCTGTATCTGCTGCATGAGTTTATGGCTCGTGCAGAGTGCATTTCAGAGCCTGGCTGTCTGCGACAGAACTACAAGTCCTACATACCCTTCAGCGGGCTACATGAGTCTAATGTGTGCTGTGCGATATCGCAGACTCTAGGTGATATTAGGATGCACAGAGGAATAATGGAATAACAATGTTTTATACCAGCACTTTCAGGGCATCATTTACTAACGAGTTTTATCGCCAAAACGAGTGATAAATTTCACTGTGTATGATAAATGGAGCTGATTGGCTGAGCACCATTTATCATACACAGTGACATTTATCACTCGTTTTGGTGATAAAACTCATTAGTAAATGGGGGCCTCAGTGATATATTGTGGTTTACAATTAAATTCCCTTACATATTTTAAATTAAAAGGAGTTCTTTTGGAGTGAACTTTCTTCATACATTGCAGATTATTGATCTACCATTTCTTGTGGCCACATATCACGTCAATAAAAAATGTTTTATTTGGCAATTTAATAAGTCTCTTGCTGTGACACGGGTTCCCACCTGGCAAAAATATAAAAGTAAAGTGTTAGCTTTCTTTGCTGCTGGGTTTACCTGCTCTGTGAAATAATCTGTGTAACTGTAGTTTATAGGCTACAATGGCTAATGTGCTAGCTACCAGGGCAAGGCTCTGAGACGCTTGGTAAGTCGGCATTATTACAGTTCTCATAGAACGTTATGGGGACTGCTGCTGTGATGAGTAAGAGGGCGACCGTAGCAGATACTCCCCTCTTATATAGCCCGATTCTCTAAATTTTAAGTATGATATTTAGGCCCCAGAGAGTCCAGTTTATATTTTATTTGGGTGTACATATACACAGGGTTCAGTTCTAAATACACAGAAAAGACTGGACCCATAAAAAATCTATAGCCACAGACAAAGTCTGGTCAATATTAAATACACATATAAAGCCAGATACATACTAAATATGGAAAGCATATTAGAGACCGGCAGAAGACCGACAGCAGCATCCCAATGCTCAGAATCTCCGCAGGGGCTCGGTAAGTATCCTAACCTCCCCCATTCACCCACTAACCCTAACCCTCCCTTCCTGCATCTTAATCCTCCCCCTGCAGCCTAACTGTTAGTACCTAAACCTAACCCTTCCCCCTTAGTGCCTAACCCCCCCAGTGGTGCCTAAACCTAACCCCTCCTGCCCGCAGCCTAATCCTTTCCCCCACGCAGCCTAACCCTAACCCCCCGGTGGTGCCTAAACCTAATCCCCCCCTAAAGGCCTAAACCTAACCGCCCCACTATATTTACATTCGGGATGCCGGCTGTTGAGATTCCGGCGTTGGTATCTCAAGTGATGCCACAATCTTAACTGCATCCCCTAAATACACATATAAAGGGGGATCCATACTAAATACACATAAACAGCTGGATCCATACTAAATACACATATATTATAAAGCCGGATCCATACTAAATACACATATAAAGCCGGATACATACTAAATACACATACAGTATAAAGCTGGATCCATACTAAATACACATACAATATAAAGCTGGATCCATACTAAATACACATATAAAGCCGGATCCATACTAAGAGGGGCAATCCAATTAGGTTTGAGTTGGCTTGTGCGAACAATTCTAACGGGGAATTTGCAATCCAATTCCAAACTCACATTTTTTTTTAAGAAAAATCATGTTGTTTTTTTTTGTGTACACCCAGAGGGTGTGAAAAACTAGGGAAAATCTTTATTTTAAGGTAAGAATATTGGGACACAGGAATAAAACTCCTAGCCCTTGCGAATGATCTTTTGCTATTTGTATCAAATCCGGAGGTCATCCTGGCTTCTTTATTTGACAAATTTATTAATTTTAGGTTGATTTCCGGATTCACAATAAATATTGCAAAATCTACCGCGTTAGTGCTGGGTTGTGGACCTATTAATTTGGGTGGATTGAGGTGGTCTACTTCTAGCATTCCTTACTTGGGTATACAACTGCCTAAAAACCTTTATAATCTATATTCGTTTAATATTACTCCCATTCTGAACAAGATTTTTGGTGAAATGGACAGTCGGCAATACTTTCAACTTTCATATTTAGGAAGGATCTCATAAAAATGATTATATTCCCAAAACTATTGTATCACTTCCAAGTTCTACCGCTTGTCAGCAGATGAAAAGAAAATAACCGCTGCCTTTCGGAAATTCATTTGGAATGACAAAAAAACTAAAATCAGTTTAAAAATCCTCCAACAAACTAGAGAGGAGGGTGGGAATAACTTTCCCAACATACTTCTCTATAACCATGCTGCTATTTGCAGATATATTAAGGACTGGATCTTAGGTACTAATCTTTATGCAAATTACACCTTAGAATAACAATTTCCTTCTAATTTATAAATTAAAAATTAAATTATAATATAAATTTAGTTAGTTTTTGCATATCCCTAAATGTGACATTCCTCCGAATTTACTTGATAATCCTCTCCTGATGTCCACATGGTCTACTTGGCACTCGGTGTGTAACATATTTATACTACATACGGCCTACTCTTTGCATCTCCCTCTGCTTGGCAATAATCATTTAATCATTTCCAAAATGGTGAAGCGGCGCATCCCTTCCGATTATGGGAGTCTCACAGTTTACGCACGATTAGGCAACTATCTGACCCCTCACTTAGACGCCCTCTCACATTTTTCATCTTCCTTCAAGCACAACTTCAAGCTCAACTTCCTTCAAGTTTGCAATATTGCCTTCCTTCAAGCACAACACTACACTAGTAAGGTTCTATCTTTCCTGTCTCCCCTGGATTGGGACAACCAGTTGGATAACGCTTTTCTACTGGCGGGATACTCTGGCAAAGCCATAACCAATTTTTATGGCATATTAAGGATCCCCTATTTCTCAGGAACATTTAATACAGGTTTTCCAAAATGGCGGACACACTTCCCGCATCTCATGGTAGAAGACATTGTGCGTTCCCTTCAATACTATTTTCGTACTGTCCCTGCTTCTACCTATAGGGAGATGTTTTATAGATTGTTCTATAGCGGTTACCTCTCTCCTAACAGGTGCCATTTGATTGGTGTGATGAATTCCTCAGCATGTCTAAAGTGTGCACTTCCTGGGGCAACTTTATTTAATTGTTTATGGGACTGTAATGCTATCCAAAATTTTGGAAAGCTGTGAAGCAATTCGCTAGGAGGACCTAGTCAATTACCTTCCACTAACCCCAGAATGGGCAATATTGGGACACCTCACAATTGGTTCTAGAGTCTCTGTGGGTTGTAGAAAATTGCTATTGATCATCTCTGCTGTAGGCAGGAAGTGCATACTCCAATAGTGGATTCAGCCCATCCCACCTTCACTTCTATGTTTAAAGATAAATTATTCTACGTATTTCAGATGGACTGGGTTGATTCATCCCTCCACAAAACTGAAAATTTTTTCTCTGTTTGGGAAAGCTTTATTGACACCCTAAACAATGATTTGAAGAAACAGATACAATATTGTTTTAAGTCAACATTATGGTATGAGACAAGATTATTGTTGCAGACCTTGGTCCAGACGCGCGTGGCTCATCCTCTAACCCCCCTTTCCTTTTTCCTTTTTCTCTTCTTTTTTATTTTTCTTCTTATTTATTTTTGTTTTCTTTTTCAGTTCTTTCGACTTCTGTTAAATATTGGAAATTGATACAAGCATTTAATTTGTTAAGCAACTATATAGATATATTAGGTTGAGGTACCAAGCCCATACTACTTACTGTATATTTCTACATCTTATGCTCTTAGCGAAACAACACTTTGATACGGTTATATCCAAATATTTTGTGTTGTGTTATGCTTTTCTATAGTTTTTACAATAAATCTGAAAAAGTGTATACAAAAAATGAGAATTTGTTTTGGAATATCTAATACATATATACAATGTGTGTAACATGTCTATTACATACACAAATTGTGTTTCTAGTACAGTATCTCTTCAGTATATCAATATTTTTAAATCTATGTATTTTATATAATATAGGAACAAAATATTGTAACACTTATCTTTATTTGAATGCATTGTATTTTATTTAAATTGTTTCCAATGAAAACATTTTTGAAAAAAAAAAAGAATATTGGGTCACATTAAGAACCCCTTGGACCCTCCCCCCCCCCCCCCATCAATAACTAATTAGGCATTTGGAGGTTTTCAATTAGCTTAATTGGCCCATTAATTATTTGTCACCAATAGCCTCAAATATCACAGCAAAAAGTTATTTTCAAGACCATTTATCAAAATATCACTACTGCTGGGACAGCGCGAACAGTAAATTGATGGCTATTGCTTCAAACTCAGCTTACCTACTGTAAGGGTGCAGCCATCTGCTGCCGGGAGTGAACTAAATATTCCTCTCTGGTGAAACTGTAGCTAGACTAAACCAAACAGACAGGAGATGTTGTCCCCTTCCTCTGGTAACCCACCAATAAGCCCATATTTCCCTAACCCTCCCCTTGACATCCAAACATCAATCCCTATTCATCATAATTAACCTGTCTGTTCTATAGACATTAACCCCTTAATAACAGCAGGCACAATGCCAAGCAGTCCAGCATACACAGTCATTCTGTCATGCCCCCTTCCACCCATTTTAAAACCAGTGTGCCCAAACCATGGCCTAAAATTGCTAACCTCGGATCTATTCCATCCATGAACATTAGACGTGCCAGGGTGCAGTAGAATGGTTTTGTTTTGGAAGGTTTTAGTATTACATTTGAATTGAACATGACATGTACGGGCCTATTCATCATGATTAAGTATTCATCTCCCTGCAAGGGATACTCAAGTATCCAACTCACAGAAGGGCATACATTACACCAGAGAAAAACATCAAAGCAGCTGTCCCCGCCATTAGTAGTGCAGATACAGATGTAGCTGCGTTACTTACCTATTCCCCGTCGGCTCCTCTACGCATGCATGACCCGAGGTCACGCATTCGCAAAACTGCCAAGGAGGTAGTGAGAAGACGGCGGAGGGATCCCTCTTTGCAATCCCCGGAACTCTTTCCCATAGGAAGGAGCAGTGATCCAAGAACACTTTAAGTTTTTGGAGTGTGCTGAATATCAGGTGGTCCTATTCTGACCCCTGATGATGAAAGGCCCGCTAACCTAAATATGCGGAAACTAGCATTTCCGAATGGTTACCAGGCCATTTATCATTTGATGAATAGGCCCCATAGGCACACCTGCAATCTGCCGCATGAAATTGTGTTCTGTTGGGGCATGTGATTGCTGATTTATTTGTTATGGCAGCATGAATTGTGAGTGCATCCCTTTTTGTATAGCCTTACATACATGATGGCTGAGATGTATGCGCACTCACATCTCCAACACCTCTGGTGTGATTTATCATCACATACATCTCGTAGGGGCTGTATTACATTATACGGTTCATCCACCTTTTTCCTTTTGTCACAGGACTTTGCTGGTAATAAGGTCCCCCAAAGTCACAGCCGCTGACACTGTAATGTAGCAATTTGCATGCAGACAGGATATACAGTAGATAGGCGACGGCAGCAATGGCGAAGGTGCCCATTTAGAGCTGGAACCCAGCGGCAGGTGCCTCCATTGTCTCCAATAGTACTGCCCACAACCAGACTCGGACTGGGTTCCCGGGGAATTGGGTAATTCCCCAGTGGGCCCGACGGTGTTGTGGCCACGCCCTTTTCTGTGAGGGGGCGGGGCTTAGTGGTCAGTGAACACAGGGAGGGTGATACGCTGCACCAGCAGATTGGACCACCGGGACTTTCTCAGGGCAAGGAGGGCTCCCAGTGCCGGGCTGCATGAAAGCCACTGCAGACTCTGTCTAACACTGGTTGCACTGGCAGCATCACTGCAGGTTGCATCTCACCTCAGCTGTGGGCGGGGCCTGTGTGAGAGGAAGGGGCGAGGTCTAGCAGTTACTTGGGCCCAGGAAGAGATAGGAGTCTCCAGCACAGAGCAGGATCGTCCACGCCGGCAGCGCAGCCCAGGAGCATCATGTCTGCAGTCAGGGGGTGACGCTGGTGAGCTGGACCAGCAGGTGACTGTCACTCATGTTATATGGGGGGACTGTGTGTCTGTATATAGGGGCTGTGTTACCTTATACTTTTATAGGGGGTTGTGTGTCTGTTTATAGGGGGTTGTGTGTCTGTGTATAGGGGCTGTGTTACCTTATAGGGGGTTGTGTGTCTGTTTATAGGGGCTGAGTTACCCTATAGGGGGTTGTTTGTATGTAGGAGCTGTGTTACTCTTTAGCGGGTTGTGTGTCTGTGTATAGAGGAGGTGTTACCTTATAGGGCGCTGTGTGTATGTGTATTATATAAGGGCTATGTTCTTTATATAGGGTCTGTGTTACCTGGCTGTTTGTATATGGGGACTGTGTGTCTGTATATAAGGACTGTGCTCTGTATACAGGGGCTGTGTTACTCTATAGGGGCCTGTGTGAGAGGAAGGGGTGGGGCCTGGTAGTTACTAGGCCCAGGAAAAGAGAGGAGTCTCTAGTACAGAGCAGGATCATCCATGCAGGCAGCGCAACCCAGGGAGCATCATGTCTGCAGCTGGGGGGTGACGCTGAGGAGCTGGTCCAGCAGGTGTCTGTCACTCATGTTGTATGGGGGGCTGTGTGTCTGTATATAGGAGCTGTGTTACCAGTCACCTACATTACATACCGATTCCATTACTGGGATGTAGTTATGTTACTGGCGTCCGGAATGCCAGCCACCAGAAACCCGACGCAGAAAGCCCCACTTGGAAGTAAAGATAGGCATCGAAATACTGATGGCTATCTTTAGCCCGACGCCGAAATCCCGATAGCCGGCATCCCGAACAAGGGTAAGAGGGGACAGGTTAGCGTTTGCCATGGTGGGGGGGATGGTTAGGTTTAGGAACCCCCGCGGGAGATTAGGTTTAGGCAACCCCCGGGGAGGGTTAGACTAGGGGAAGGTGGGGTTAGGCACCACCAGTGGGAGGGTTAAGTTTAGGGTGCGGGAAGGGGGGTTAGGGTTAGACACCACCAGGGGAGAGGTTAGGATTAGGCACCACCGGGGGGAGGTTAGGGTTAGGCACCACTAAGGGAGAGTTAGAAGGAGGACAGGGGAGGGTACTTACCAGCCCTAGTCAGGATGTAGAGCCTTCGGTCTTCTGGCGTTGGTATTTCATCCGGTGGCTAATCAACAGCTGGCATTACATACTGATTCCGTGTTACCCATAGGGGGCTGTGAATCTGTATATAGTGGCTGTTGGTGGCAGTGTGTATGTGTAGGTGCTGTGTTACCTTATAGGGGACTGTGGGCCTGATTCAGACCCGCTCGCAAGCGCTATGCGCTCACAAGTGGGTCGATGGCCGGGCAGTGTGCACGGGCGAGCCAAGGAGTGAGCGAGAAATCACTTGCTCCGGGGCTCGCATCCAAAAGGGGCGGCTGTCGATGTTGATCGACAGCTTGCCCCGTTTGGTAGGCATGTCGGGGGGGGGTGGCTGGCCAAACGGAGGCGTTCCCAAAGTGGGGGCGGCCCCACTGACATCATGAGTGATGTCAGTGGTGAGCTTCCGGCTCTATTAGAGCCGGAAGCTCACTGCGCTTTGCGACGGACGAGACCCTACCACAAGGGTCTCGTTGCAAGCCCGATGGCCGCGACCATCATCTGGCCCTCGCTAAAGCCGGCTCGATCGTACGCATGCGCACTGGCCTACCATCGACCCGGTTGCGACCGCACAGCGCTTGCGACCGGGTCTGAATCAGGCCCTGTGTCTGTATATACGAGCTTTATTACCCTATAGGGGCTGTGGTGTTATATAAAGCTGTGTGTCAGTTTATAGGGGGCTGCGGTGTTATATCATATTTGCCTACTTTTGGAAAAAAAATTCTGGGTGATTGTGAAAGCAACATCTATGAGTGCAGTGTTACAATGGACGTGTACTGCTACATCTGAGAGGCACGTTATAAAATTGACTTACATCCAAATGAAACTCTATGCTGTGTCCTGAGTTCTGTACTATTGTTATATATCTCAATTTCCCTTGTACATCTACAGCATTATCTTTCTCATAGTGGTGAAAATTTCTATTGTCTCTTATATTGTGTATGTGTACAGAGTGCTGGTGTAGTGTGTTTGTGTCAGGACATCACATACTGACCATAGACTCAGGACATCCCATACTGTCCAGACCAAACACTCGGAACATCACATACTGACCAGTCCAAACACTCGGGACATCACATACTGACCAGACCAAACACTCGGGACATCACATACTGACCAGACCAAACACTCGGGACATCACATACTGACCAGACCAAACACTCTGGACATCATATACTGGCCAGACCAAACACTCGGGACATCACATACTGACCAGACCAAACACAAAGGACATCACATACTGACCAGACCACACACACAGGACATCACATACTGACCAGACCAAACACTCGGAACATCACATACTATTGCTGACCAGACCAAACACTTAGGACATCACATACTGACCAGACCAAACACTCGGGACATCACATACTGACAAGGCCAAACACACAGGACATCACATACTGACCAGACTAAACACACAGGACATCACATACTGACCAGACCACACACACAGGACATCACATACTGTCCAGACCAAACACACAGAACATCACATACTGACCAGACCACACACATAGGACATCACATACTGACCAGACCAAACACTCGGGACATCACATACTGACAAGGCCAAATACTCGGGACATCACATACTGACCAGACCAAACACTCGGAACATCACATACTATTACTGACCAGACCAAACACTGAGGACATCACATACTGACCAGACCACACACACCGGACATCACATACTGACCAGACCACACACACCGGACATCACATACTGACCAGACCACACACACAGGACATCATGAGCAGTTCAGTTCTTTTTGCCAAAATAGCGCATGTTTGGATTTTACTTATAGACTATCCAAAACACGACACCTGGAAACCAATAAGATTCGTTTTTCAGATCTGAATGTAACCGAGCCAAAACCAAACCGCTAATATTTAGTGGGCAGAATAGAAGAAAAGAGTAAACAAAATAGGAGAATGTCTCCAACATATTGGAAAAGGACATTTCTAAATATTCCTCAGATAAGCTTTAAAGAATTTTTCAAAAGTACATATAATACTTGGGATTGGTTTCCAGTGTCCATTAACATACTACGTTATCAGCGCCTCCTCGTGTTATTTTGCATTTTGTCTATTTTTATGCTGGTTGGAGTCATGTGAGAAGAGCAGAAGAGAGGAATTGTTAAAAAACCAATATATATATATTTACAGTGGTCGAACTGGGGCGGTATACGACGGTATGACATACCGCCACTTCCCGGCCCCACTTAATTTTAGATGCAGAAGAGAATGCACCAGCGCTGGGATCCAGTATGGGATCCCAGCGCTGGAACAGCGGCAGCAATGTGTAGAGATGTGTCCCGCAGGGGACACATCTCAATCGCGTCAGCGGAGGCGCTGACATGTAGCTAGGACAAAGTATCTGGTCCCAACTGCACTGTAAGCACCACGCACTGGGCGGCTGCCAGCCAATCACGAGGCTCGCAGCCGCCAGCCAATCGCAGGACTCTTGGCCGCCAGCCAATCGCAGGGCTCGCAGCCACCAGCCAGTGAGAAGCTGGCAAATGGCAGCTTCTCATTGGTTCATAGCGGCGCCAGATAAACTGCAGTGAAGACCCGAGGATCCCGGTGGCTCCACAGCAGTGCAGGTAAGAGGGAATTACAGAGAGGGGAGACTGTGAGAGAGGGAATAGAGAGAGGGGCAGACAGAGGGAGGCAGGCTAACTATTGTAGGGGATGAAAGAGAGAGGGAATCAGTAAGGGCAGGGTGTGAGAGAGGGGAGCAGGCAGGGAGAAGTGTGAGGGGGGGTTAGAAAGACAATGGGGTGATATGGAAGCAGGGGCCCATGGGGGGGAGGGGGAAGATTCAATCTCCATACTCCCACCTCTAAATTACCACTTCGAGCACTGTATATTTATATATAACTGTGCAAAAGTTTTAGGTAGGTGTGGAAAAAATGCTGCAAAGTAGGAATGCTTTAAAACATAGTGCTAATAGTTTCTTTTTTATCAATTAACAAAATGCAAAGTGAATGAACAGTAGAGAAATCTAAATCAAATCAATATTTGGTGTGACCACCCTTTGCCTTCAAAACAACATCAATTATTTTAGGTACACTTGCACAAAATCAGGGATTTTGTAGGATTATTAGCCAATCATACCAAACAGGTGATAATGATCATCAATTTCATATGTAGGTTGAAACACAGTCATTAGCTGAAACAGAAACAGCTGTGTATGCGGCTTAAAACTGGGTGAGGAACAGCCAGCTACAAAGGTGAGGTTGTGGAAGGCAGTTTCATGTCACAGGTCATACACCATGGCAAGACTGAGCACAGCAACAAGAAACAATGGGGTATATTTACTAAAGTGCGGGTTTTTAGAAGTGGAGATGTTACCAATAGCATGTCTGACTGATCGCTTCAGATGCAACCATGGGCAAGTGGGTAAATCATACTGATTCCATTCAGAAAATAGTGTGTACCCAACTTTAGCGTTCATTGGGGCCTATTCATGATGTTCGGACCCCGATAATTAACATTCTAATTTGCCGCAGCCACAGGAGCAATTCAGCAGTGCTCCGGCGCGGTGGCAGCTGATGTGAAATCACCTGCCCCCGTGAGCGGCTTCACTGCTCCTTTTCAGAACAGTGAATCTTTTCACTGCTCCTGTCGGAGCAGTGACGGCGACGTCCAGCGGAAAGAGTCACACAGGGGCGGAAGGATCCGAAAGGATCCCTTCTCGCAACCCGAACTACTGCCCATAGGGAAGAGCGGGTTGCAAACCCCAAGCGGGGGTATTCGCCATCTGAAGATGGCGAATTCCCTCGTTTTCGGAGCTTGATGAATTCTGTCCCCATGCTAGTGTATGGAGACAGCGGGCCATTCCGCAAACAGAAGGTAAGTAGAAGATATCTGTGATATCTCCTGCTTCACCTTCTTAATGAATGGCCAGAATACTTAATTGTCACAATTGCAGGTGAAAATTTGCTTTTTCACCTGCTTTGTGACAATTCAGTGATGATGAATAGGCCCGATAGTCTTCCTTTGATTACTATTACAGAAGTCACAATCTGGTCACTAGAGGGAGCTTCAGTAAGACAGAGGTGGTGGGAAATTCCCTGCAGCTCTACTACTGCTGCTCCTTTGGTTAGCAGAGAGAGACGTTGCGTCCCTCTCAGCTGTGAGCCCTGTTACCAAGGTAGTTCCATCCTAGGCTGTTACACACAATAAATGTAACCTATATTTAGTTTCTATAGTTTCTATACTGTATATACTGGCTATCCAGATATGCGTTTATTTCAATTTATGTGTTGGTGACAATTAATTGAACACTCCAAAGATTTAAGAGCACTGAGCAATCCAGGACAGAATCTAATCCCTTCAGCCACTGGAAACGGATCAGGTTTCAGAGTTGTTCTGTAATAATTTTCCTTCTAGAGTAAATGTTAATGTAACCAAATCAACTCGATTCTGGCAATCCAAAATTATTTACAGATTAATTTAAATATAGTCAAGCAAATATTTTTTATATACTGTATGTTAGATATGGAAAGACATTTATTAATTGTTATTTTAAAAGAGCAATAAGCACAGGCATGTGTTCAACTCTATATCAGCCCCAGGGGTGTTTTAAGAGAGGAGAGGGCCCATGTGCAGACTCAATGCAGCTTCCATCCCCCACCACCCCTCTCTGGCATTGCAATAGATTCTGGCTTGGTGCTAGAATCTACAGCACATGCGCAGGTCTCCGGGAAAATGGTGCCTGCCCTTTATTCTCGGTGACAACTCTACTGCATATGCGCAAGTCACCAGGAAAATGGCCACCAACTTTTTACCTGTTTTTTTTGCTGCTCTGGAGGCAAGTATAACTATATATGGGTGCAGGGGCCCAAGTGCAATGCACACCCTAACCCATTATAGATATGCCCTTGATCATCCCCTTTGTTCCAATCTACCAAAGCCACAATCTAGCTGATGAAACCCACATTACAGCTAAACTACATCTTCTTCACAATATTCCACACCAATTTCTTAACTATTGAGTTCTGCCTCTAGCACAGTTTTCATAAATGTGCTCCTTTTGGGGTCTATTTACTAAGTTGTGTTAGGAGATAAAGTGAATGGGGGTAAGGTACCAGCCAATCAGCTCCTTACTGCCATTTTTCAAACACAGCCTGTGACTTGGCAGTTAGGAGCTGATTGGCTGGTACCTTATCACTTTTCACTTTATCTCCTAAATAGACCCCTTTATTTCACAATATCAGTATTACAGTTTTACAATTAACAGTTAAATAAAGTTAGAAGACCATAGCATTAGTTACACAGTGCGCCTATCTCTAACACAAGGTGGAGGTGCTATTACGTAGGCTGGTGAGATATTCATGGCAAAATTGCAGCCTATTCACTCTGTTATGGTTTCCAGCTCGCCCCTTTTACAAGGATACATAGGAATTATAAAGGTTCTTCTGCTGGCTGACTTGGACCACGATAGATGCTAAGATAGAGGCTACAGGCAATCAACTCACTTGAGCCAATTGTCCCTATTCAGCCAGTTCAAGTGTAATAATAAGTGTCCCTCATTAAATGACTGATTTGGCATCTTATGTGAGATCGCACTGGGGACAGATGCACTTTGCAGTAGGTGACATTGGGCTCGATTCAACTCAACGCAAATTAAATAGCGCCGGAAAGGATGCTCACGGAGCTATTCAATTTATCGCTCTGTTAAGCCCGACTAATGATTTCTTCTCGCACCCCTCCTGGGGTGCGAGCAGAAATCCAACAAAACTACAGGCGCAATGCTGTTTTCTGCCCTTAGCACAGCGGAAACAGCATCGCGCCAGGTAGTTAAGTCGGAGAATGCCCACTCTTGCGTCTAAACACCATGTTTAAGGCGCAAGAACGGCCATTCTCAGACATAACAGCACACTGAATTGAGTAGCTCCGGGAGCTCCTTCCCATCGCTATTTAATTCGCGTTGATTGGAATCAAGCCCATTGAGTGGTGAATTTAAGGCAATCTTTATTTCTATGTGCAGAGAAGAGATCTAGTTTGGACTTAAGAATAGTTTTTCTTCTTCATATCATATTTACCTACTTTTTGATGCACCCCTTTGGGATATATAAAAAGGGATGGTCCAGAGTGTTAGCAAAAATCTACAATTACGTACCCAGTGAGGACAAGGCTTAATAACGCAAATCGCATCATCAACCCCGCGTCCTGTTCACCTAACTGAGGAAGTGGGTGGGATCAGGGAGGATGGATACTCTCCTGAGAGTCCGGGAAAAATCACTGAAAATCAAGAGTCTCACAGACATTCCAGGAGCGTAGACTCAGTATGTGTAATCCCTGGATAACTGTGTGGAGTTTGTATATTCTCCCTGTGCTTGCGTGGGTTTTCTCCGGGTACTCCGGTTTCCTCCCACATTTCAAAAACATACTGGTAGGTTAATTGACTCCCAACAAAAAGAATAACCGTAGTGTGTATGTGTGTGAGCATGTGATAGGGAATATGGATTGTAGCTACACTGGGGCAGGGACTGATGTGAATGGGCAAATATTCTCTGTAAAGCGCTGTAGAATATGTGTGTGCTATAGAAATAACTGGTGATAATAAATAAATATGCCGGCTCCAGGAGTTTGTAATATGTAAGAGTGAATATGAACCCACAGGAGATAATTTCAGCCCTTCTCTTCAGTATTAAACCTTCTATCCTTCTAATACCTTCAGTATTAAACCTTCTATGAGGTGTGTCATGTGTGCAAACCACTTATCATACTAACATAAAATAAAGACACTGAGACATGGATTTGGCAGATAACTTGATGGCGATTTATTGGAGCAATAATAATTATTATTTATTTATTATTTATTTAAGGATGTATGGTGGCAAAGAAAGGACGGCCAGAAATCAGCCAAATCTGCTATGCCCACACACAAACAACAAAAGACATAGCAGGCGTAGATCGCGCAGAGTGCATACACATAACCATGTAAATCATATCATCAACAAAAGGTAACGCTCACCCCCATCTTGACTTCCCACCCGTTTAGGTGGTGATACTGCCCCCCGTTAGGTTGGTACAGCCAACTACCAGTCAACGAAGGGAGCACCCTTAAATCATAATTGCACCCGGACTGGTGACCTACCGTTCTTTCCCGCCACCCAAAACCAAACCCACAACATACCAAAATTTTTAGGGGAGGGAGGGCGGGGAATCTGGAACAAAGAGGCTTTGGCCCACACTTCTAGCCCTTTATATAATGTTCCTGTTACAAACCCGCCCCTGCTTGCCATAGGCTATCTCCAACAAGTAATTTGCATACATGCCGGCCCCCATCCTAGAGGTTTAAAACACCTCTTTTCTTATGTAATCTTTCGGTTTCTCATCTGACTGGCTCTCTGCAAATAGTAGTGGTCAGTAGTTACTGACTTAGGAATCTCACGCCTGACTCACCTAGACAGAATATATTATAACTGAAAACCGGGACAATCTACTTTGCCATGTTTATTAATAGGGAGTTAAGAAAGCAGAGGTGTGGTAGCTTGGATAATAAAGCAGAGCTAAATGAGTAGGTAAACAAACTTGGATGTAGTATAGAACACACAGTTCAGTGCAGTTGAAGAGTGCAATAGATACACAACATGTGAATCACAGCAGCATGTACCTAATAACGCAAACAGGGGCGTATCTATAATGGGTGCAGGGTGTGCAGTGCACACAGGGCCCCTGGGTCCAGGGGGGGTCCGCACCGCACACCCTGTACCTATATTACTTAAAAACTTACCTCTCCGAGGTCCTTTGCCGGGTGTCAGCGATGTACAAAACGCCATGGCCATTTTTCCCGCGTTTTGCGCATGCACAGTAGACTCCGGGCACATTCTAGTGCCCAGAGTCTACTAATGCTCCGGTAAATGGCCAGCTGCGTCAGTCGGCTGCCAGTAAGAGAGGAGGGGCCCTCCGGATGGGGCATTCACACGGGCCCCCTCCTCTCTAAAGACGCCCCTGAATGCAAACATTATTAGCAACCAATTATGAGTTTACTTTTATTTTACTATCTAGTTATTAGGGGCATATTTCCCACAATACGCATCGCAGATGAGATTTGATTCATTTGCCCAAATTCACATTGCAATATCTGAATACATCAGGATGTATCAAATATCGCTTGCAGGGACAGAGCTTGTGAGAATGCTCTGTCCATGCGAATCCCTTCCAGTGTTATCAGGGTATTTTTCACAAAATAGCACCCTGAGACTGTGACTGCGCATGCACCGCCGCTGGCTACCTCTTCCGCCCTACCCCCAACCCCTGCCCCTCCGCTTGTACTTACCTTGGTGACTGGTGATCCTTTGAGCTCCTCTGTGATCCGGTCATCTGATCTCTGTGCTCCTGCTCACGTATAGAACTAAGATGCTGGTTTACAGCACACACCAGTCGCTGGGGCCACAGAGCAGGATCCCAGCAATCAGCTGACTGGAGTCATAGAGGAGCTCACCGGATCATCAAGGTTTTTTTTCCTTTAAATATATATATTTTTTTATGTGATCATCTTGTGATCTATTTAGACACACAAGGCTGACCACAGGCACCAGCTGACAGTTGGTTAAATGGGAAAAAACCTTAATAGCTCCAACTCCAAGTGACGTTATTATCACAAGGCTTCCCCTGGCATTTTTTTTACAATTTAAATCTGAGCAGATAACATTTCCCATTACAATAAATAGAAATGCAATCTGCTTACTAAAAAAAATGCGATAATTAGGGCTTGGGGGAGAATTTTGTGAATTATCCTACAACTCTCCTTCAGGGCTCTATTTATTTATCGTTATTATTTTTACTGAAAAAAAGTTATTATTTTACATTATTTTAGTTTCACATAAATTTACTAAAGGTCAATTGGAGTAGAATTCATACAATTTTACTCCAAACCTTACTTATCACATGTCCCATAATTGTAATGGGAAATGTGATCTGTCAAGACTTACTAAAAATAAACTGGGAAAAAATTTCGGAGAAAGCCCTGTGATAACGCCACCTAGATGTGGCGTTATCCAGGGTTTCCCCCAGTTCCCTGACTCCTGCTCTGACAGGCCCCAGTGATCAGCTGTGTGGTCTAAATAGACCACAATCTGATTACTGGAAAAAAAAATAGTTAAAAAAAGAAAAAACTTACCTGAGCCCAGGGCAGGTGATCTGTGCTCCGATGATGTCCTTTCATGCTCCGTTCATCTGGTCTCCTGCGGCTACTACAAAGAACAGCTGACTGGGGTCACAGTAAGTGAAAGCTTGGGGAATGGGGGGTCTGCGATCAATGTGGGGGCGTGTAGCGGCCGGCGGCGCATGCGCAGACACATACTCACTGTATTTTTTGTGAAAATGCAGTGAAAAGTATGTGATGGGGATTCTAAGGGACAGAGCTTTATCGCAAGCTTTGTCCTTGCATGCGGACGTTAGTACATCCATGTGATATTTCCTAAATTCGCAATGCGATAAAGCTCTGTTCCTGCGAATCCCATCCGCAGCCTTATCACTATATTTTTTGCAAAACAATACAGTGAGAAGGTGCCGCGCATGCGCTGACCGGCTTACCATACAAACCCCTCCAACCACATTCCCCCCTCCCCCGCGTGATCAACCACCCCCCACGATATCCCCCGCTCCCCCCCGCACTTTCACTTACCTCCGGTGATCGGTGTTCGGTGATGTCCTCCCTCTGGGGTTCCGGTCAGCTCTTCTCTACAGCATGTGACCAGGGTGACAGTGCAGGAGCCGGAAGATCAGCTGACCGGAGCCCCAGAGGACATAACTGAGCACCCTGGATGCAGGTAAGTGGTTGTTTTTTTGCAGTGACCAGCTCGTGGTCTATTTAGACCACACAGCTGATCCCTGGGGATGGCTCCCACCTCTGCTCTGCCTGTTGAAGCAGAGCAAGACTCTGGGAACTGGAGGAAACCCTGGATAATGCCATCTCCAGGTGGTGTTATTATCACAAGGGTTCCCCAGTATTTTTCCACAATTTAATTTTAGTGACTATGGCCAGATCATATCTGCCATTACAATTATGGGAAATGTGATCTGCTTACTAAAAATATGTGATAATTAGGGCTTGGAGTAGAATTTTACAAATTCTACGCCAATTGCCCTTTAGTACATTTACGTGAAACTAAAATAATAAGAAAAGGGTGTGAAAACACCCTTTTTCACTTTATTTTTGTAAAAATATTGTTAATAAATAGGCCCCACACTGTTGAAGTCTCCCCAGCAATCAAGGTCATAGGGGAAGCACCGAAGACCAAGGATTTGCCCAGGGGATGCCACTGGCACAGGGAAAGTTTGTGGGGTTACATTCTGCCCCTTGTGAACTTAAACATCTGCTGCATTAAGTTTTTAAAGGTTCTACATCTGTAAGCTAAGTGGAGATTACTACTCACTGACTATACCGGCCAATCTGATTGCATTCATGCTTAGTATAACATAGTGTATATGGCCAGCATTATGGTGTAACTGCCCAGGACCTCACTACGCAAGGAGGGTACATTCTTTGATGGGTAATGGGGGCTTCCTCTAAATCCACTGGAGCTTCGGACCTGGTATACGTCTCTCCTGAGAAGTATCAAACCTTGCTTCTTGACTTATACTTACATCCAAGATTTCGGTGTTATAAAGTGAAATATTTTGCCTTTTCTTTCTTTTAAATTCTAAAAATGGACTAGCACTATTTCTAGATTCAACAAAATAATTTTACCTAAACATTTGAATCCCTCTATTTGGTCATAAACCACATAGAATATAGGACTTTCCCCAGTCCATATATATATTGGAAAAGTGGCCTCAATAGTGAGATTCAGTAATATTTTGGGCATTGGTAACTTATTTTTAATTAATTAAATAATGATTATTTTTTATAAGATATTTATATAACAAGTGTGCCCCACAAAAAAGAGTATTTCTTTCTCTCTCCCCCTGGACTCACTTACTACAACTGACTCTGGGAGCACCACCAACCCCAACTGACTGTTCTGGTTCCAATTAAAGACTTAATTGAGATCTGAGCTGAATCACCCTACTTTCGCTTACTGTGAATGTCCATTTCACACAAGAGATCCGGCCAACAGGTTGGGTACGCGATCCCGGCACTGATAATGCAGTGGTCAGAATCCCGACACATGCACATATATATATGACAAGAATCACACAGACCGGGTAAAAACCTTCAGCATCTTTATTTCTCGACTCAGGCAGGTATACAGGATGTGGAAGTTTCACAGGTAAGATGTTACACAAAGTCTTCAAAACAGCAATATTTTCTTCAGTGGACTCGCAGGTCAAGGACCCCTAACACTAGTCACCCCCGGGCCTATAAGCTGGGTGACTATCTCACCCTCAGGCTCAGTTTCCCCAGTGTCTCTGCAGTTCTTACATCAGCCTCACACAGGTGTCTGCAATCAGCTGCCTTCCCAGACTCTGATTGAGGCAACACCTGAACTGAACATTGCACATTCCTAATGCCTTTCCTCTGACAAACCTGGGAGATCTGGATATTCCACATTTACTTCATGTGGAATTATGTTGACCCTGTCACAATATATATATATATATATATTATATATATATATATATATATATATATATATATATATTAGGGGTGAGCGGGTTCGGATTTCTGAAATCCGAACCCCCCCGAGCCCCCCCGATCCGAGTCCGATCCGAGTCAGGCTCGACTTTTCCCGCCTGACTCGGATTCTGAAATCGAGGCAAAACGTCATCTTCCCGCCTTCCGAGTCTCGCGGGTTTTGGATCCTATATAAGGTACCCACGTCGGCGCCATTTTCTCACTCGGCTGTGGACAGTGAAGAGGAAGGGTGGGAGTTAGGGCTGTGTAGTGTAGTGTAGTGTAGTGTAGTGTAGTGCTGCTGTTGTCCACTACTTCAAAGTCCATAGGGCTGGCTGTGTTGTGCTGTGCTGCTGTTGTTAATAGGGGCTGTGTCCACTACTTCAAAGTCCATAGGGGCTGGCTGGACTGTGTTGTGCAGTCAGTTCTCCATAGGGGCTGTGTCCACTCCAAAGTCCTGTGCAGTGTCCCAGTCCTAAAGGAGTGCTGTAGTGTTGTCCAGGGGGTGCTCTGTCCATCAGGGGTGCTCCCCCCAAGTGCTAAAAAAATAATATATTTTCTGTGTTTGTGAATTGTGTGCGCAGTAGCCGCACGTGCATCAACAAAGTAGTGCCAAGCGTGCGCCTGTGTCATAAGTAAAGGGCCGGCTGGCTTGACCGTTAAGGGTGCTGTAACCCCCGAAAGTACACTCCAGTCCAAACCAAAAAAAAAATTATTTTCTGTGTTTGTGAATTGTGTGCGCAGTAGCCGCACGTGCATCAACAAAGTAGTGCCAAGCGTGCGCCTGTGTCATAAGTAAAGGGCCGGCTGGCTTGACCGTTAAGGGTGCTGTAACCCCCGAAAGTACACTCCAGTCCAAACCAAAAAAAAAATTATTTTCTGTGTTTGTGAATTGTGTGCGCAGTAGCCGCACGTGCATCAACAAAGTAGTGCCAAGCGTGCGCCTGTGTCATAAGTAAAGGGCCGGCTGGCTTGACCGTTAAGGGTGCTGTAACCCCCGAAAGTACACTCCAGTCCAAACCAAAAAAAAAATTATTTTCTGTGTTTGTGAATTGTGTGCGCAGTAGCCGCACGTGCATCAACAAAGTAGTGCCAAGCGTGCGCCTGTGTCATAAGTAAAGGGCCGGCTGGCTTGACCGTTAAGGGTGCTGTAACCCCCGAAAGTACACTCCAGTCCAAACCAAAAAAAAAATTATTTTCTGTGTTTGTGAATTGTGTGCGCAGTAGCCGCACGTGCATCAACAAAGTAGTGCCAAGCGTGCGCCTGTGTCATAAGTAAAGGGCCGGCTGGCTTGACCGTTAAGGGTGCTGTAACCCCCGAAAGTACACTCCAGTCCAAACCAAAAAAAAAATTATTTTCTGTGTTTGTGAATTGTGTGCGCAGTAGCCGCACGTGCATCAACAAAGTAGTGCCAAGCGTGCGCCTGTGTCATAAGTAAAGGGCCGGCTGGCTTGACCGTTAAGGGTGCTGTAACCCCCGAAAGTACACTCCAGTCCAAACCAAAAAAAAAATTATTTTCTGTGTTTGTGAATTGTGTGCGCAGTAGCCGCACGTGCATCAACAAAGTAGTGCCAAGCGTGCGCCTGTGTCATAAGTAAAGGGCCGGCTGGCTTGACCGTTAAGGGTGCTGTAACCCCCGAAAGTACACTCCAGTCCAAACCAAAAAAAAAATTATTTTCTGTGTTTGTGAATTGTGTGCGCAGTAGCCGCACGTGCATCAACAAAGTAGTGCCAAGCGTGCGCCTGTGTCATAAGTAAAGGGCCGGCTGGCTTGACCGTTAAGGGTGCTGTAACCCCCGAAAGTACACTCCAGTCCAAACCAAAAAAAAAATTATTTTCTGTGTTTGTGAATTGTGTGCGCAGTAGCCGCACGTGCATCAACAAAGTAGTGCCAAGCGTGCGCCTGTGTCATAAGTAAAGGGCCGGCTGGCTTGACCGTTAAGGGTGCTGTAACCCCCGAAAGTACACTCCAGTCCAAACCAAAAAAAAAATTATTTTCTGTGTTTGTGAATTGTGTGCGCAGTAGCCGCACGTGCATCAACAAAGTAGTGCCAAGCGTGCGCCTGTGTCATAAGTAAAGGGCCGGCTGGCTTGACCGTTAAGGGTGCTGTAACCCCCGAAAGTACACTCCAGTCCAAACCAAAAAAAAAATTATTTTCTGTGTTTGTGAATTGTGTGCGCAGTAGCCGCACGTGCATCAACAAAGTAGTGCCAAGCGTGCGCCTGTGTCATAAGTAAAGGGCCGGCTGGCTTGACCGTTAAGGGTGCTGTAACCCCCGAAAGTACACTCCAGTCCAAACCAAAAAAAAAATTATTTTCTGTGTTTGTGAATTGTGTGCGCAGTAGCCGCACGTGCATCAACAAAGTAGTGCCAAGCGTGCGCCTGTGTCATAAGTAAAGGGCCGGCTGGCTTGACCGTTAAGGGTGCTGTAACCCCCGAAAGTACACTCCAGTCCAAACCAAAAAAAAAATTATTTTCTGTGTTTGTGAATTGTGTGCGCAGTAGCCGCACGTGCATCAACAAAGTAGTGCCAAGCGTGCGCCTGTGTCATAAGTAAAGGGCCGGCTGGCTTGACCGTTAAGGGTGCTGTAACCCCCGAAAGTACACTCCAGTCCAAACCAAAAAAAAAATTATTTTCTGTGTTTGTGAATTGTGTGCGCAGTAGCCGCACGTGCATCAACAAAGTAGTGCCAAGCGTGCGCATGTGTCATAAGTAAAGGGCCGGCTGGCTTGACCGTTAAGGGTGCTGTAACCCCCGAAAGTACACTCCAGTCCAAACCAAAAAAAAAATTATTTTCTGTGTTTGTGAATTGTGTGCGCAGTAGCCGCACGTGCATCAACAAAGTAGTGCCAAGCGTGCGCCTGTGTCATAAGTAAAGGGCCGGCTGGCTTGACCGTTAAGGGTGCTGTAACCCCGAAAGTACACTCCAGTCCAAACCAAAAAAAAAATAATTTTCTGTGTTTGTGAATTGTGTGCGCAGTAGCCGCACGTGCATCAACAAAGTAGTGCCAAGCGTGCGCCTGTGTCATAAGTAAAGGGCCGGCTGGCTTGACCGTTAAGGGTGCTGTAACCCCAGAAAGTACACTCCAGTCCAAACCAAAAAAATTTTTTTTTCTGTGTTTGTGAATTGTGTGCGCAGTAGCCGCACGTGCATCAACAAAGTAGTGCCAAGCGTGCGCCTGTGTCATAAGTAAAGGGCCGGCTGGCTTGACCGTTAAGGGTGCTGTAACCCCCGAAAGTACACTCCAGTCCAAACCAAAAAAAAAATTATTTTCTGTGTTTGTGAATTGTGTGCGCAGTAGCCGCACGTGCATCAACAAAGTAGTGCCAAGCGTGCGCCTGTGTCATAAGTAAAGGGCCGGCTGGCTTGACCGTTAAGGGTGCTGTAACCCCCGAAAGTACACTCCAGTCCAAACCTAAAAAAAAATTATTTTCTGTGTTTGTGAATTGTGTGCGCAGTAGCCGCACGTGCATCAACAAAGTAGTGCCAAGCGTGCGCCTGTGTCATAAGTAAAGGGCCGGCTGGCTTGACCGTTAAAGGGTGCTGTAACCCCCGAAAGTACACTCCAGTCCAAACCAAAAAAAAAATTATTTTCTGTGTTTAGCCGCACGTATATATCAAATCGATATAACATAAATGGAGGACCAAACTTTCTCCGATAAAAATAAAATAGAGAAAGATCAAGAACCACTTCCTCCTAGTGCTGAAGCTGCTGCCACTAGTCATGACATAGACGATAACATGCCATCAACGTCGTCTGCCAAGGCCGATGCCCAATGTCATAGTAGAGGGCACATACAATCCCAAATGGCAAAGTTCAGGAAAATGACCTTGAAAAAGACATTTAAATCAGCTGAAGAGAAACGTAAACTTGCCAATATGCCATTTACGACACGGAGTGGCAAGGAACGGCTAAGGTCGATCCCTAGTATGTTCATGACTAGTGGTTCAGCTTCACATGACGATGGAAGCCCTCCTCCCACTAAAAAAATCAAAAGAGTTAAGCTGGCAAAAGCACAGCGAAGAACTGTGCTTTCTAAGAAGATATCACAAATCCCCAAGGAGAGTCCAAGTGTGGTGGTGGTTGCGATGCCTGACCTTCCCAGCACTGGACGGGAAGAGGTGGCTCTTTCCACCATTTGCACGCCCCCTGCAAGTGCTGAAAGGAGCACCCACAGTCCACTTGCTGATATGCAAATTGAAGATGTCACTGTTGAAGTACAACAGGATGAGGATACTGGTGTAGCTGGCGCTGAGGAGGAAGTTGGCGAGGAGGATTCTGATGGTGATGTGGTTTGTTTAAATCAGGCTCCTGGGGAGACAGTTGTTGTCCGTGGGATGAAAAAGCCCATCACGGTCATGCCTGGGCAGAAGACCAAACATTCCACCTCTTTGGTCTGGCAATATTTCTATCCAAATCCGGACAACAACTGTCTTGCCATATGTACCATATGTAAAGGTGAAATAAGTAGGGGTAGGGACGTCAACCACCTAGGAACATCCTCCCTTATACGGCACCTGCAGCGCGTTCATAAAAAGTTACTGTCAAGTTCAGAAACTTTGGCTAAGACCGTAAGCAGTCCAGGGACACCTAAATCCCGTTGTCCTGTTGTATCCAAGCGCCTGCAAACCACACCGTCAACTCCCTCCTCGTCAATTTCCTCCTTAGTCAGGATCGGAAGTAGTCCTGCAGGCCATGTCACTGGCATGACTGACTCTCCTATCCGGGATTCCTCTGGAGGATCCTGCATTGCTACGCCTACTGCTGCCGCTGCTGCTGTTGCTGCTGCTGGGAGTCGTTCATCATCCCAGAGAGGAAGTAGGAACACCACTACTTTTACTAAACAATTGACCCTCCAACAGTCCTTTAAGTACGACAGCAGTCATCCTGAAGCAAAACGTATAACTGAGGCCTTGACTGCTATGTTGGTGTTAGACATGCGTCCGGTATCCGCCATTAGTGCAGTGGGATTTAGACAATTGATGGAGGTAGTGTGTCCCCGGTTCCAAATCCCATCTAGATTCCACTTCACTAGGCAGGCAATACCCAGACTGTACAGAATCGTCAACAAAAGTGTCCTCAGTGTCCTGAAAAATGCCGTTGTACCCAATGTCCACTTAACCACGGACATGTGGACAAGTGGAACAGAGCATACTAAGGACTATATGACTGTGACAGCCCACTGGGTAGATGTATCACCTTACGCAGCAACAGCAGCAGCGTCACCAGTAGCAGCATCTCAGAAACGCCAGCTCGTTCCAAGGCAGGCTACGCTGTGTATCACCGGTTTCAGTAAGAGGCACACCGCCGACAACCTCTTAGAGAAACTGAGGGAAATCATCGCCCAGTGGCTTACCCCACTTAGACTCTCCTGGGGATTTGTGATATCTGACAACGCCACCAATATTGTGCGGGCATTACATCTGGGCAAATTCCAGCACGTCCCATGTTTTGCTCACACAATAAACTTGGTGGTGCAGAATTTTCTGAAAAGCGACAGGGACGTGCAGGAGACGCTTTGGGTGGCCCGAAAAATTTCTGGCCACTTTCGCCATTCAGCGACTGCGTGCCGAAGACTGGAGCGCCAGCAAACACTCTTGAACCTGCCCCGCCATCATCTGAAGCAAGAGGTTGTGACGCGGTGGAACTCAACCCTTTATATGCTTCAGAGGATGGAGGAGCAGCAAAAGGCCATTCAAGCCTATACATCCACCTATGACATAGGCAAAGGAGGGGGTATGCACCTGACTCAAGCACAGTGGACAATGATTTCCGTATTGTGCAAGGTTCTCCAGCCCTTCGAACTTGCCACACGTGAAGTCAGTTCAGACACTGCCAGCTTGAGTCAGGTCATTCCCCTCATCAGGCTTTTGCAGAAGCAGCTGGAGAAGGTGAAGGAGGAGCTAAGACAGAGCGATTCCGCTCGGCATGTGGGACTTGTGGATGAAGCCCTTCTTTCGCTTTGCCAGGATTCCAGGGTGGTCAATCTGTTGAAATCAGACCACTACATTTTGGCCACCGTGCTCGATCCTAGGTTTAAAGCCTATGTGGTGTCTCTCTTTCCGGCCGACACAAGCCTGCAGAGGTGCAAAGACCTGCTGGTGAAAACACTGTCAGCTGAAGCGGAATGTGACACGTCAACGGCTCCTTCTTCATTTTCTCCCGCAACTGGGGCTGCCAGGAAAAAACTTAGGTATCCTAAGCAACCCACTGGCGGTGATGCAGGGCAGGCAGGACCAAGTTTGGACATCTGGTCCGGACTGAAGGACCTGGCAACAATTTCTGACATGTCTACTGTCACTGCATATGATACTGTCACCATTGACAGAATGGTGGAGGATTACATTGGTGACAGCATCCAAGTAGGCATGTCAGACAGTCCGTACCTGTACTGGCAGGAAAAAGAGGCAATTTGGAGGCCCCTGTACAAACTGGCTCTATTTTACCTGAGTTGCCCCCCCTCCAGTGTGTACTCCGAAAGAGTGTTTAGTGCAGCCGGGAACCTTGTCAGCGAAAGGCTTAGGAGGTTGCTTCCACAAAATGTGGAGAAGATGATGTTCATAAAAATGAATTATCAACTCTTCCAGGGAGACCAGCCTCCAGAACATACAGAGGGACCTGTGGTGGTGGATTCCAGCGGGGACGAGTTAATACTCTGTGAGGATGAGGATGTACACAACACTGAAGAGGGTGAGGAATCGGTGGATGAGGATGAGGACGACATCTTGCCTCCGTAGAGCCAGTTTGTGCAGGGACAGATTAATTGCCAGCTTGTTTTGTGGGGGCCCAAACGAACCAATCATTTCAGCCACAGTCGTGTGGCAGACCCTGGCGCTGAAATGATTGGTTTGTTAAAGTGTGCATGTCCTGTTTATACAACATAAGGGTGGGTGGGAGGGCCCAAGGACAATTCCATCTTGCACCTCTTTTTTTTCTTTGAATTATGTACTGTTTGGGGCCTAGTTTTTCAAACTGCAATCCTGTCTGCCACTGCAGTGTCACTCCTAGATGGGCCACGTGTTTGTGCCGCCCACTCGTGTCGCTTAGCATAGTCATCCATCTACGTCGGTGCAACCTTTTGGACATAAAAACACTATTGTGAGGTGTGAGGTGTTCAGAATAGACTGGAAATGAGTGGAAATTAAGGTTTTTGAGGTTAATAATAGCATAGGAGCAGAAAAATCAACACATTCTGTGATTTTAGCTGTTTTTATGCTTTTTTAAAAAAAAATACAGATCCAAAACACAAAACCCAGAACCCAAAACACCGAAGGGTGGTTTTGGCAAAACCAATCCAGATCCAAAACACGAAGAAAGATCCAGATCCAAAACCAAAACACAAAACACGAAAAGTGGCCGGTGCACACCCCTAATGCACACTAAAGCTGGCCACACACTAGACCAACTTACATCCAACCAGCCAACTTGTTGATTGGTTGGAATGAAAATCTGGTAAGGTATGGGAGTAACTGATGATCAGCAAACTGCTCCTAAATGCCAGAAAACAGATGAAAATGGTTGTTCAAACAAGTTTGTTAAATGTTTGATCTAAACTATTAGTTCAAACAACAGTTTTGGTCCATTTTCCAGCGTTTGGGAGCAAATTGCTGATTGTGGCCCTCATTCAGAGCCGTACGCTCTGAGCAGAGCGCACGCTCTGAATGAGGGCCGGCCTCCATGAAAATGGAGCGTCCTCCTGGACGCTCGTATAGCTGTGGGTCACCACCCACAGGCTATACGAGCGTGCATTTTGATGGCCGCGATGGTCGTGACCATCGCGACCATCGAAACTGCGAGCCGGAGCCTGCGGTTGAGGTTTTCAACCGCAAGCTCCGGAGTGATTTTGGCTCTATCAGAGCCAAAATCACTCCCACTGATATCACTAGTGATATCAGTGGGCCGGCTTCTGACGGGAGGCGTTCCCATGGGAACGCCCCCGTCAGGGAGGCACGCCCCCGGCACGCCTACCAAAGGGGGCGTGCTGTCAATCAACATCGACAGCACGCCCCCTTTGATCAGACACAACGAGCGAAGGACTTTCCTTCGCTCGTCGCGTCTGGCGCATGCGCACGACGGAGCTCCCTCCGTCGTGCGCATGCTCAGTCCAGAACATCGACCCACTTGCGAGCGGACAGCCGCTCGCGAGTGGGTCTGAATCAGGCCCTGTATTCCTTACCAGATTTTCATTCCAACCAATCAACTAGTTGGCTGGTTGGACAGATAATCTTTAGATGTGTGGCCAGCTTAACTCACCTCTCCCGCATCCTAACCCTCCCCTCCCATAGCCTAACCCTAAACCCACCCCACAGCCTAACCTTAACCGTCCTCTCCCACAACCTACTCCTAAACCTAACCTTAAATCTAATCCTAATACTCACCGTCGGGATCGCAGCCGCAGCCAGATTCTGGAGCAGGGATTCTGACTGCTGGTGGGATTCCAGCATCGGGATTCTTTCTTCCGGCTTTATCTGTGCCGGGATGGTGACTACACATCTGTCTGCCAGAAGTATACAAAAATATATACGTTCGCTTCTACACATGCGCAGTTTGCTAAAACCCGCTATTTGCAGTCGTATACAGAGCTGTGTCCAACTTAGAATCAGATCCTCTCCATACAAAGCCAGTGTGCAATCCGTTTGTGTAGAACACCTGCCTATATCGGAGGCTTCGCTAGAGACACAGTAGATTAGGACACATTTTATTTGAATCACCCCAGAGAATTTTTCTCCCTTATGTTTTGAGAAAACTATACCAGCTGTGCTTGTAGTTATTTCTTTGTGAACAAGTAAACTTAGCAGACCCCGCAGAGACCTACGCACTGGGCTTTTGACCTTGTCAGTTGTTTTTGGCAGAAATCTTGCAAATAAAAATATCCACTGTAGCTGACTTTGTTTTGGAGCAGAGACAAAGTTTAGTAAAAATCCAGCATGGCTCTGGCCTTCATTTGGCCTACCGATAAACTGACACAAATTGTGCAAGGAGCTATGCAACGAAGTATTGTGCTAATTCAGTTTTCACCCTTGTGAAGAACCATTTTGTCTATTATTAATGTTGTTCACTTTTTAAGAAGTGATATATGTTTGAATAAGAATTCCATCTGAAGAAAGGTTAGGAAAACGATTTGTAAACCATTTTGGGGTTTTGAGGGATTTTTGTTTAGTTGGGCCTCAGCAGCGGCTCTGGCCAGGGGCGTATTGATAAAGGGTGCACCCATATTATACTTACCTCTCTGGAGTGCCACGTCGGCGCCGGTGTCAGCGCTGTAAAAACGCCTGGAAAATGCCCACCGTGGCCATTTCCCCGTCATTTAACGCATGCGCAGTACAGGGAAAATAGCAGCCGCAGCCATTTTCCCGGTGACCTGCGCATGCACTATAGACTCTGGGCACACTCTAGAGCCCAGAGTTTATCAGTGCGGTGCTGGCTGCGCTGCGCTCAGTGCTCTTCCGGCCGCCGGACTGAGAGGAGGGGGCCCGTGACGGAGACTGTACACGGGCCCACTCCTCTTTAGAAACGCCCCTGGCTCTGACCCTCTTGGACAAGGGGGGGCTGCCCATGCTGCACTGCTGTCCAGAGAGGAGGATACAGTCCCGAGCTGACTGGGCCCTGGCACCTACGCAATGGATCTGGCAGGCACTAGAACTGGTGTATATGCACAAGCAGCGGTGGGACTGCGCACGCGCAATATACTAGCTTCTAGGAGCTGCATTGGCTGCAGCCTCTAGAAGCCAGATAAGGCTGCCTGATAGGCTGATTAGTGGTTTCCTATTGAAGCGCTCTCTCAGTTAATCGCAACCCGGGCTGGCAATCCCAGGGGGAAAAAACTCCTCCCCCTGGAACTGTATGCCCTGTGTGTGATTGGCAGGTAATGCTTCCAATGGGAAGCCACTACTAGTGAAACCAGTGCATGGACTTGCTGGGGCTGGCGGATTTTACTAGGAGGCAGTGCCAGATTAATGTCCACATGGACCTGCAGCAAAAGGTCATGCCTATTGTGTGCCGCTGCATGGGGTGTGACAAACTCTGTGGTGGTGTGATTAGTGATGCGGGGGCGTGACAAGTATGGTGTGGGTGTGGTCTACATAGGGGGTGTTCCCTGTGCTACAGACGTGGCTATTTCCATGGAGGACATAGCTAGCGTCTATCTTAAACCCCTTTATAGTGGAGCTATGGGTCTGATTCAGAGTTGTAAGCAATGCCAATATTTTGCATTTGAGAGATTGTCAATAAACTGTGTATGCATCTAAGTCGCATTACGGTACTTTTTACTCGCATTGTGGTTAACAATTGGGTAGTGTTTGGGGGAGGTAACAAGCAGTGGGGGCAAATAACACAGGAGTGTTGCAACCATTTTATGGGCGTGTCACATACTGCACCTGCGATCCCATACACAAGAAAAATGGCTCTTGCTTATAAGTTCCCGCATCCATTCTGCACAACCAAAACTCCAACACATGTACTATGTGCATTTGTCACAGTATTTAGTGGTGCAAATAAGGTGGTATGGTGTACCATTAAAAAATAAGCAGCCAGTATGTGGTACCCCCTACAACCTTACTGCCAGCACCATTAGCTGCACTGCTGAGTGAGTTACAGCACTCTGTGGTGAGGCGGACCCCAGGCAATCAATGACAAGGAGAAGCCTCCAGCTCCTGGAGTGTTGGACATGCCCCAAGAGTGACGAGAAAAAGGGGCATATTGAGCCGACACCCGTTTCGAGTGACCACACCACTCATGATGTGCAGCCTAGTCTATCTATCATCTATCTACAGTCAGGTGCACAAATATTGGAACATTGACAGAATTTTCATATTTTGGCCTCTATTCACCACCACAATGGCTTTGAAATGAAACAAGCAAGATGGGCTTTAACTGCAGACTTTCAGATTTAATTTGAGGGTAATTACATCCAAATCAGGTGAACAGTGTAGGAATTACAACGGTTTCTATATGTGCCTCCCACTTTTTAAGGGGCCAAAAGTAATGGGACAAACTAAACAATCCTAAATCTAACTTTCACTTTTTAATACTTTGGTGCAAATCCTTTGCAGGCAATTACAGCCTGAAGTCTGGAACGCATAGACATCACCAAACGCTGGGTTTCATCCCTGGTGATGCTCTGCCAGGCCTCTACTGCAAATGTCTTCAGTTCCTTCTTGTTCTTGGGACATTTTCCCTTCAGTTTTGTCTTCATCAAGTGAAATGCATGCTCAATCGGATTCAGGTCAGGGGATTGACTTGGCCATTGCATAACATTCCACTTTTAGCCTTAATAAACTCTTTGGTTGTTTTTGCAGTATGCTTCGGGTTATTGTCCATCTGCACTGTGAAGCGCCGTCCAATGAGTTCTGAAGCATTTGACTGAATATGAGCATATAATATTGCCCGAAACACTTCAGAATTCATTCTGCTGCTTTTATCAGCAGTCACATCATCAATAAATACAAGGGATCCAGTTCCATTGGCAGCCATACATGCCCACGCCATGACACTACTACCACCATGCTCCACTAATGAGGTGGTATGTTTTGGATCATGAGCAGTTCCTTTACTTCTCCATACTCTTCTCTTCCCATCACTCTGGTACAAGTTGATCTTTGTCTCATCTGTCCATAGCATATTGTTCCAGAACTGTAATGGCTTTTTTAGATGTTGTTTGGCAAACTCTAATCTGGTCTCCCTGTTTTTGTGGCTCACCAATGATTTACATATTGTGGTGAACCCTCTATATTCACTCTTGTGAAGTCTTCTCTTGATTGTTGACTTTGACACATATACACCTACCTCCTGGAGAGTGTTCTTGATTTGGCCAACTGTTGTGAAGGGGTTTTTCTTCACCAGGGAAATAATTCTTCTGTCATCCACCACAGTTGTTTTCCGTGGTCTTCCTGGTCTTTTGGTATTGCTGAGCTCTCCGGTGCGTTCTTTCTTTTTAAGAATGTTCCAAACAGTTGATTTGGCCACACCTAATGTTTTTGCTATCTCTCTGATGGGTTTGTTTTAATTTTCAATGGTTACATCCTGCCATTAAGTTTACCTTCACATGCCATCATGAAGAAATTCATTACCTTGATGTGAAGATTAGTATAAACTAGGGGTGAGCGGGTTCGGATTTCTGAAATCCGAACCCCCCCGAACCCCCCCGATCCGAGTCCGATCCGAGTCAGGCTCGACTTTTCCCGCCTGACTCGGATCTGACATCGAGGCAAAACGTCATCATCCCGCCTTCCGAGTCTCGCGGGTTTTGGATCCTATATAAGGTACCCGCGTCGGCGCCATTTTCTCACTCGGCTGTGGACAGTGAAGAGGGAGGGTGGGAGTTAGTGCTGTGTAGTGTAGTGTAGTGTAGTGCTGCTGTTGTCCACTACTTCAAAGTCCATAGGGGCTGGCTGTGTTGTGCTGTGCTGCTGTTGTTAATAGGGGCTGTGTCCACTACTTCAAAGTCCATAGGGGCTGGCTGGACTGTGTTGTGCAGTCAGTTCCAAAGTCCTGTGCAGTGTCCCAGTCCTAAAGGGGTGCTGTAGTGTTGTCCAGGGGGTGCTCTGTCCATCAGGGGTGCTCCCCCCAAGTGCTAAAAAAATAATATATTTTCTGTGTTTGTGAATTGTGTGCGCAGTAGCCGCACGTGCATCAACAAAGTAGTGCCAAGCGTGCGCCTGTGTCATAAGTAAAGGGCCGGCTGGCTTGACCGTTAAGGGTGCTGTAACCCCCGAAAGTACACTCCAGTCCAAACCAAAAAAAAAATTATTTTCTGTGTTTGTGAATTGTGTGCGCAGTAGCCGCACGTGCATCAACAAAGTAGTGCCAAGCGTGCGCCTGTGTCATAAGTAAAGGGCCGGCTGGCTTGACCGTTAAGGGTGCTGTAACCCCCGAAAGTACACTCCAGTCCAAACCTAAAAAAAAAATATTTTCTGTGTTTGTGAATTGTGTGCGCAGTAGCCGCACGTGCATCAACAAAGTAGTGCCAAGCGTGCGCCTGTGTCATAAGTAAAGGGCCGGCTGGCTTGACCGTTAAAGGGTGCTGTAACCCCCGAAAGTACACTCCAGTCCAAACCAAAAAAAAAATATTTTCTGTGTTTGTTAATTGTGTGCGCAGTAGCCGCACGTGCATCAACAAAGTAGTGCCAAGCGTGCGCCTGTGTCATAAGTAAAGGGCCGGCTGGCTTGACCGTTAAGGGTGCTGTAACCCCCGAAAGTACACTCCAGTCCAAACCTAAAAAAAAATTATTTTCTGTGTTTGTGAATTGTGTGCGCAGTAGCCGCACGTGCATCAACAAAGTAGTGCCAAGAGTGCCCCTGTGTCATAAGTAAAGGGCCGGCTGGCTTGACCGTTAAGGGTGCTGTAACCCCCGAAAGTACACTCCAGTCCAAACCTAAAAAAAAATTATTTTCTGTGTTTGTGAATTGTGTGCGCAGTAGCCGCACGTGCATCAACAAAGTAGTGCCAAGCGTGCGCCTGTGTCATAAGTAAAGGGCCGGCTGGCTTGACCGTTAAGGGTGCTGTAACCCCCGAAAGTACACTCCAGTCCAAACCAAAAAAAAAATTATTTTCTGTGTTTGTGAATTGTGTGCGCAGTAGCCGCACGTGCATCAACAAAGTAGTGCCAAGCGTGCGCCTGTGTCATAAGTAAAGGGCCGGCTGGCTTGACCGTTAAAGGGTGCTGTAACCCCCGAAAGTACACTCCAGTCCAAACCAAAAAAAAATTATTTTCTGTGGTTGTGAATTGTGTGCGCAGTAGCCGCACGTGCATCAACAAAGTAGTGCCAAGCGTGCGCCTGTGTCATAAGTAAAGGGCCGGCTGGCTTGACCGTTAAGGGTGCTGTAACCCCCGAAAGTACACTCCAGTCCAAACCTAAAAAAAAATTATTTTCTGTGTTTGTGAATTGTGTGCGCAGTAGCCGCACGTGCATCAACAAAGTAGTGCCAAGAGTGCGCCTGTGTCATAAGTAAAGGGCCGGCTGGCTTGACCGTTAAAGGGTGCTGTAACCCCCGAAAGTACACTCCAGTCCAAACCAAAAAAAAATTATTTTCTGTGTTTGTGAATTGTGTGCGCAGTAGCCGCACGTGCATCAACAAAGTAGTGCCAAGCGTGCGCCTGTGTCATAAGTAAAGGGCCGGCTGGCTTGACCGTTAAAGGGTGCTGTAACCCCTGAAAGTACACTCCAGTCCAAACCAAAAAAAAATTATTTTCTGTGTTTGTGAATTGTGTGCGCAGTAGCCGCACGTGCATCAACAAAGTAGTGCCAAGCGTGCGCCTGTGTCATAAGTAAAGGGCCGGCTGGCTTGACCGTTAAGGGTGCTGTAACTCCCGAAAGTACACTCCAGTCCAAACCAAAAAAAAAATTATTTTCTGTGTTTGTGAATTGTGTGCGCAGTAGCCGCACGTGCATCAACAAAGTAGTGCCAAGCGTGCGCCTGTGTCATAAGTAAAGGGCCGGCTGGCTTGACCGTTAAGGGTGCTGTAACCCCCGAAAGTACACTCCAGTCCAAACCAAAAAAAAAATTATTTTCTGTGTTTGTGAATTGTGTGCGCAGTAGCCGCACGTGCATCAACAAAGTAGTGCCAAGCGTGCGCCTGTGTCATAAGTAAAGGGCCGGCTGGCTTGACCGTTAAAGGGTGCTGTAACCCCCGAAAGTACACTCCAGTCCAAACCAAAAAAAAATTATTTTCTGTGGTTGTGAATTGTGTGCGCAGTAGCCGCACGTGCATCAACAAAGTAGTGCCAAGCGTGCGCCTGTGTCATAAGTAAAGGGCCGGCTGGCTTGACCGTTAAGGGTGCTGTAACCCCCGAAAGTACACTCCAGTCCAAACCTAAAAAAAAATTATTTTCTGTGTTTGTGAATTGTGTGCGCAGTAGCCGCACGTGCATCAACAAAGTAGTGCCAAGAGTGCGCCTGTGTCATAAGTAAAGGGCCGGCTGGCTTGACCGTTAAAGGGTGCTGTAACCCCCGAAAGTACACTCCAGTCCAAACCAAAAAAAAATTATTTTCTGTGTTTGTGAATTGTGTGCGCAGTAGCCGCACGTGCATCAACAAAGTAGTGCCAAGCGTGCGCCTGTGTCATAAGTAAAGGGCCGGCTGGCTTGACCGTTAAAGGGTGCTGTAACCCCTGAAAGTACACTCCAGTCCAAACCAAAAAAAAATTATTTTCTGTGTTTGTGAATTGTGTGCGCAGTAGCCGCACGTGCATCAACAAAGTAGTGCCAAGCGTGCGCCTGTGTCATAAGTAAAGGGCCGGCTGGCTTGACCGTTAAGGGTGCTGTAACTCCCGAAAGTACACTCCAGTCCAAACCAAAAAAAAAATTATTTTCTGTGTTTGTGAATTGTGTGCGCAGTAGCCGCACGTGCATCAACAAAGTAGTGCCAAGCGTGCGCCTGTGTCATAAGTAAAGGGCCGGCTGGCTTGACCATTAAGGGTGCTGTAACCCCCGAAAGTACACTCCAGTCCAAACCAAAAAAAAAATTATTTTCTGTGTTTGTGAATTGTGTGCGCAGTAGCCGCACGTGCATCAACAAAGTAGTGCCAAGCGTGCGCCTGTGTCATAAGTAAAGGGCCGGCTGGCTTGACCGTTAAGGGTGCTGTAACCCCCGAAAGTACACTCCAGTCCAAACCTAAAAAAAAATTATTTTCTGTGTTTGTGAATTGTGTGCGCAGTAGCCGCACGTGCATCAACAAAGTAGTGCCAAGCGTGCGCCTGTGTCATAAGTAAAGGGCCGGCTGGCTTGACCGTTAAAGGGTGCTGTAACCCCCGAAAGTACACTCCAGTCCAAACCAAAAAAAAATTATTTTCTGTGTTTGTGAATTGTGTGCGCAGTAGCCGCACGTGCATCAACAAAGTAGTGCCAAGCGTGCGCCTGTGTCATAAGTAAAGGGCCGGCTGGCTTGACCGTTAAAGGGTGCTGTAACCCCCAAAGTACACTCCAGTCCAAACCAAAAAAAAATTATTTTCTGTGTTTGTGAATTGTGTGCGCAGTAGCCGCACGTGCATCAACAAAGTAGTGCCAAGAGTGCGCCTGTGTCATAAGTAAAGGGCCGGCTGGCTTGACCGTTAAAGGGTGCTGTAACCCACAAAGTACACTCCAGTCCGAACCAAAAAAAAATTTATTTTCTGTGTTTAGCCGCACGTATATATCAAATCGATATAACATAAATGGAGGACCAAACTTTCTCCGATAAAAATAAAATAGAGAAAGATCAAGAACCACTTCCTCCTAGTGCTGAAGCTGCTGCCACTAGTCATGACATAGACGATAACATGCCATCAACGTCGTCTGCCAAGGCCGATGCCCAATGTCATAGTAGAGGGCACATACAATCCCAAATGGCAAAGTTCAGGAAAATGACCTTGAAAAAGACATTTAAATCAGCTGAAGAGAAACGTAAACTTGCCAATATGCCATTTACGACACGGAGTGGCAAGGAACGGCTAAGGTCGATCCCTAGTATGTTCATGACTAGTGGTTCAGCTTCACATGACGATGGAAGCACTCCTCCCACTAAAAAAATCAAAAGAGTTAAGCTGGCAAAAGCACAGCGAAGAACTGTGCTTTCTAAGAAGATATCACAAATCCCCAAAGAGAGTCCAAGTGTGGTGGTGGTTGCGATGCCTGACCTTCCCAGCACTGGACGGGAAGAGGTGGCTCTTTCCACCATTTGCACGCCCCCTGCAAGTGCTGAAAGGAGCACCCACAGTCCACTTGCTGATATGCAAATTGAAGATGTCACTGTTGAAGTACAACAGGATGAGGATACTGGTGTAGCTGGCGCTGAGGAGGAAGTTGGCGAGGAGGATTCTGATGGTGATGTGGTTTGTTTAAATCAGGCTCCGGGGGAGACAGTTGTTGTCCGTGGGATGAAAAAGCCCATCACGGTCATGCCTGGGCAGAAGACCAAACATTCCACCTCTTTGGTCTGGCAATATTTCTATCCAAATCCGGACAACAACTGTCTTGCCATATGTACCATATGTAAAGGTGAAATAAGTAGGGGTAGGGACGTCAACCACCTAGGAACATCCTCCCTTATACGGCACCTGCAGCGCGTTCATAAAAAGTTACTGTCAAGTTCAGAAACTTTGGCTCAGACCGTAAGCAGTCCAGGGACACCTAAATCCCGTTGTCCTGTTGTATCCAAGCGCCTGCAAACCACACCGTCAACTCCCTCCTCGTCAATTTCCTCCTTAGTCAGGATCGGAAGTAGTCCTGCAGGCCATATCACTGGCATGACTGACTCTCCTATCCGGGATTCCTCCGGAGGATCCTGCATTGCTACGCCTACTGCTGCCGCTGCTGCTGTTGCTGCTGCTGCTGGGAGTCGTTCATCATCCCAGAGAGGAAGTAGGAACACCACTACTTTTACTAAACAATTGACCCTCCAACAGTCCTTAGCGAGGAGGATGAAGTACGACAGCAGTCATCCTGAAGCAAAACGTATAACTGAGGCCTTGACTGCTATGTTGGTGTTAGACGTGCGTCCGGTATCCGCCATTAGTGCAGTGGGATTTAGACAATTGATGGAGGTAGTGTGTCCCCGGTTCCAAATCCCGTCTAGATTCCACTTCACTAGGCAGGCGATACCGAGACTGTACAGAAACGTCAGAAAAAGTGTCCTCAGTGTCCTGAAAAATGCCGTTGTACACAATGTCCACTTAACCACGGACATGTGGACAAGTGGAACAGGGCAGACTAAGGACTATATGACTGTGACAGCCCACTGGGTAGATGTATCACCTTACGCAGCAACAGCAGCAGCGTCACCAGTAGCAGCATCTCAGAAACGCCAGCTCGTTACAAGGCAGGCTACGCTGTGTATCACCGGTTTCAGTAAGAGGCACACCGCCGACAACCTCTTAGAGAAACTGAGGGAAATCATCGCCCAGTGGCTTACCCCACTTAGACTCTCCTGGGGATTTGTGATATCTGACAACGCCACCAATATTGTGCGGGCATTACATCTGGGCAAATTCCAGCACGTCCCATGTTTTGCTCACACAATAAACTTGGTGGTGCAGAATTTTCTGAAAAGCGACAGGGGCGTGCAGGAGACGCTTTGGGTGGCCCGAAAAATTTCTGGCCACTTTCGCCATTCAGCGACTGCGTGCCGAAGACTGGAGCGCCAGCAAACACTCTTGAACCTGCCCCGCCATCACCTGAAGCAAGAGGTTGTGACGCGGTGGAACTCAACCCTCTATATGCTTCAGAGGATGGAGGAGCAGCAAAAGGCCATACAAGCCTATACATCCACCTATGACATAGGCAAAGGAGGGGGTATGCACCTGACTCAAGCGCAGTGGAGAATGATTTCCGTGTTGTGCAAGGTTCTTCAGCCCTTCGAACTTGCCACACGTGAAGTCAGTTCAGACACTGCCAGCTTGAGTCAGGTCATTCCCCTCATCAGGCTTTTGCAGAAGCAGCTGGAGAAAGTGAAGGAGGAGCTAAGACGGAGCGATTCCGCTCGGCATGTGGGACTTGTGGATGAAGCCCTTCATTCGCTTTGCCAGGATTCCAGGGTGGTCAATCTGTTGAAATCAGACCACTACATTTTGGCCACCGTGCTCGATCCTAGGTTTAAAGCCTATGTGGTGTCTCTCTTTCCGGCCGACACAAGCCTGCAGAGGTGCAAAGACCTGCTGGTGAACACACTGTCAGCTGAAGCGGAACGTGACACGTCAACGGCTCCTTCTTCATTTTCTCCCGCAACTGGGGCTGCCAGGAAAAAACTTAGGTATCCTAAGCAACCCGCTGGCGGTGATGCAGGGCAGGCAGGACCAAGTTTGGACATCTGGTCCGGACTGAAGGACCTGGCAACAATTTCTGACATGTCTACTGTCACTGCATATGATACTGTCACCATTGACAGAATGGTGGAGGATTACATCGGTGACAGCATCCAAGTAGGCATGTCAGACAGTCCATACCTGTACTGGCAGGAAAAAGAGGCAATTTGGAGGCCCCTGTACAAACTGGCTCTATTTTACCTGAGTTGCCCCCCCTCCAGTGTGTACTCCGAAAGAGTGTTTAGTGCAGCCGGGAACCTTGTCAGCGAAAGGCGTAGGAGGTTGCTTCCACAGAATGTGGAGAAGATGATGTTCATCAAAATGAATTATCAGCTCTTCCAGGGAGACCAGCCTCCAGAAGGTACAGAGGGACCTGTGGTGGTGGATTCAAGTGGGGACGAGTTAATACTTTGTGAGGATGAGGATGTACACACTGAAGAGGGTGAGGAATCGGTGGATGAGGAGGATGAGGATGACATCTTGCCTCCGTAGAGCCAGTTTGTGCAGGGACACATTAATTGCCAGCTTGTTTTGTGGGGGCCCAAACGAACCAATCATTTCAGCCACAGTTGTGTGGCAGACCCTGGCGCTGAAATGATTGATTTGTTAAAGTGTGCATGTCCTGTTTATACAACATAAGGGTGGGTGGGAGGGCCCAAGGACAATTCCATCTTGCACCTCTTTTTTTCTTTGCATTATGTACAGTTTGGGGCCTAGTTTTTCTAACTGCCATCCTGCCTGCCACTGCAGTGTCACTCCTAGATGGGTCACGTGTTTGTGCCGCCCACTCGTGTCGCTTAGCATAGTCATCCAGCTACCTCGGTGCAACCTTTTGGACATAAAAACACTATTGTGAGGTGTGAGGTGTTCAGAATAGACTGGAAATGAGTGGAAATTAAGGTTATTGAGGTTAATAATAGCATAGGAGCAGAAAAACCTACAAATTCTGTGATTTTAGCTGTTTTTATGCTTTTTTTCAAAAAAATACAGATCCAAAACACAAAACCCAGAACCCAAAACACGGAAGGGTGGTTTTGGCAAAACCAATCCAGATCCAAAACACGAAGAAAGATCCAGATCCAAAACCAAAACACAAAACACGAAAAGTGGCCGGTGCACACCCCTAGTATAAACAACAACGAACTTATGACCAACGTATATCATAAACCGGCTGATGCCAATACAATTCTGCATGCACAGAGTCATCATTCTCCTGCCTTAATACGAGGACTTCCATGTTCTCAATTTTTGCACATGAGGCGCATCACAAAGGATGACAATACGGCTGCCGCAGAAATAGATCAGCTGTTTGCCAAGTTTTTACAACGGGGCTATAAAGTGAAAGATCTTGTTGTTTCCAAAACCAAAGTTCTGAATATGATACATTGTGATTTGCTAAAGAGCATGAATGATGCTGCTATAAAGAAAATGGAACAGCATAATATGTTTTTCATTCGTGAATTTAACACGGCTAGTAACCTAGTGCAACGTACAGCCAAAAAACTATGACCTATAATTAATATGGACACTACACTGAAACCATTGGTGAACTCCAAGTTGATGATGTGCCATAAAAGGGGCAGGAATTTACGTGACTGGTTAGTTTGAAGTGATATTGGAGCGTGCTCATTGACTAGTACGCCTCACTTTCTTACCAAACAACCTGGATGTTATAGGTGCACTATAAACAGGGAACTTTGTGTATCATCCGAGATCTGGTAAATGGATTCCGATTAAGCACGTGGTTACCTGCACTAGTAAATACATTGTTTACTGAGAAGTCGACCAACCAGTCGCCAAACATTTTAAAGACTAACAACATTAATTAGCTTCCTTGTCTTATAAAATTCTTGACCACATCCCGATGCTGAAAAGAGGCAGTGATCGTGACCACAAATTGTTGCAATGTGAGGCTGCATGGATAATTCTATGAATACTATAGTACCATATGGCCTTAATGAAACATTGTCTCTTGCCTGCTTTTTATAATTTGTATTTTGTTCCATTGTGCTTTATGTTCTATATATTGCTCTTTTTAATGTATGTGACAGACTTTGTTCCTAGTTGTGCCTTCACAGATGTTGGTGGGGAAAGGCTAGGTAGATGTCTAGATGCTAGTATGCACTTTTTACATAGTAGGATAGTGGAGCATTCTCATGTAGTTTCTTACTACAGTGGAGTCAATTTGTACCTGATCTAACACATGATGAGTGTCATTATGCATGTGTTGTCGATCCTAAGTCGTATCTGCCACACATACTGTGTTACATGGGTTAATTGGTTTGCCGCTTTCAGGTTTGTTGCCACACAGAGGAGTTGTGTATGTTTTGTGTCACTATAGTTACTGGGGTCCTCCTCCCTGGCGTAGAGGGACGGAACTATGCGGGTCGCCGGGCTGGCAGGTGTGACGTGGTCGCACCTCGGGCCAGCGCCGCATGCTGGTGATGTCATCATCAGATGCTGGACTGGATGCGGGGATACACGAGGGATCTGGTGGCATATAAGGTGTGTACTTTTTGTTGTATTGCATTCTTGACAAAGGTTGAATAAACCGAAACGTTGAATTGGAGCTTGTTTCTTCATTACCTCATTGCATGACCCGTGAGGGCCACCTATTTTGCATATATACAGGAAAAAAACAAACACATTGCCCCAACAGGAACAAAAAAACAAACACATTGGCCCTGATAAGAAATAAAATAAACACATTGGTAGTGTTCACTCTAGCTCCGGCGGCAGGCAGGGTGCCGGAGCTAGAGAGGGCAACCTTGTGCGCGCGCCCGAAAAGGGGTGTGGTCATGAAAAGGGGCATGTCCATAAGACGCATCCCCTTTTCGTCATACTTGGGGGCGTGCTTGGCACTTACGGACATGCCGGGCAGCCCCAAGTGCTGCCGAAAGGGAGAATAGATGCTGGGCGCATGCGCCCGGCGTCTATTCTCCGGCGGTGACCGGGTCACCGCATGTTTGTCCACCCGCGGGACACTGCGTCCCGCGGGTGAGAACGGCACCTGCAGGCTGTGAGGGCAGGGCGCTTTTTGCCCTCCAGAAGGAGGGCAGGGTGCTTTTTGCCCTCCAGAAGGAGGGCAGGGTGCCGCGCCCCGCTAAAACAGCCTAGTGGGTACACTACATCAGCCCACAGTGGCTATAGCTGCGGTGATAACGCAATAGCAAAGTGATAATCCTGAGGAGATGCTGTTGGGATTAGACACAAATCAGGTACTTGATATGGTGTCATGGTCACACCTCTTCTCAGTTTTGGAAAGATGGAATTTTGGTCCCACATTTAATTTATACATTGAATTCAATATTTCTATTCACAACCGATTACAACACTCCTAGTAAATGGGATGTGTGGTTACCCACTACAAATGTATAGAGGGACACGTCAGGGATGCCCGATGTCCCCCCACCTGTTCAATCTATCCATTGACCCGCTGTTTCATCTGCTTCAGACATGGCCTGAATTTACATGAAATGAAACCGTCCACTTTTGCAGACGATGTACTCCTGTATATTGCTAATCCCAAGGATACCCTGGAGTTGATATTGGACAGGCTGGGGGATTTTGGAGCCATTTCGGGTTATACAGTTAATCTATCCAAATCCTTTGGCCTTTATTTAAACCCATGTATTCACACACCACAATGGAGTTATTATTTGCCTGTCACTTGGGTCATGTCCTCTATTGAATATTTTGGTATTCAGCTTTCAAAGAGGCCGTCTGAGTTATACCGTCTTACTATATCTAGAGCTATTTCTCAGATATCTAGTGAGTTGGAGGGATGGGGTCATCTTTTATTGTCTTATGTGGGCCAGGCAAGTTTGATTAAAATGGTGACATTTCCTAGGTTATTATATTTAATTCAATCACTCCCAATAGTGTTTTATCAGAGAGACTTAAAATTATTACATTCACTATTTCGAAAATTTCTTTGGGGGGCTAAGAGACCAAATATAATGGAGGGATTAATTTCCCAAATGTATTGCATTATAATCATGCAGCCATACAGAGGTATCTTAAGGATTGGCTACATGGACAGGATATGTATGCAAACAATTCGCTTGAATAACATTTTTTTATTAGATTGTGGTTTCTTGGGATTTTTGCATTAACATGATGCTGAGGTTTCGATGCAACTACAAGAAAATCCACTTCTTTGGTCCACACGTAAAGTATGGCACATTTTGCAACATAAACAAAATGTAAACTCCCACAAATCAATTTTCTCTTCTTTCCTGGGGAATCTAGATTTTCAACATGGTCTGGCGTCTTTCCCTTTTACAAAGCTACAGAGAGAGGGTCTGACAACAATTGATGCCTTATTAGATAAGCATGCCAAACGACCCTTAACCTAGTCTCAAACAATAGAAAAATTCCCTACGTTCCGCTCCTATCCACTCGCATATATGCAAGCAAAATATTATGTTTCTGCAACCACTAAGTGGTTTTCTGATGTTGATTGGGATAACCCATTAGATAAATGCTTTTGTCTCCCCCCACATCTAGTCATACACTCTCTACTTATTTCTCTTTCCTGAGAACACAAATTGATCATGCCCAAATACGCACTGGCATGAGTAGATGGACAGTAGACATTCCCTCTCTCTCTTGGGATACTTTAAATAAAATGCTAGCCACATCTAGGAAATTACTTCCGGCGGCTCAGTACCAATTTCTACATTTATTTCACAGGGCATAGTTTTCCCCCCATCGACAGTTTAGGGCAGGAATGTCGATATCACCCTCATGTCCACGATGCCAATCTCCGTTAGCTGATACATATCACTACATCTGGAATGTTTTGGTTACAAATTCATAAATACGCTTTAGATAATTTGGTGAATTATCTGCCTTTTACTAATGAGTTGGCATTGCTTGGGATATTACCGGAGGGTCAGAGAGTAACAAAAGGCTGTAAAAAATGATTATTGATAATCAGTGCAGTAGCGTGCAAACTATCTTACAAGCTTGTATCAGTGTTTCCCCTCCTACTTTGAAATTATTTAAGGAGTTGCCTTTTTATGAGTTCAACTTGGATTGAATAGAAACCACATTAGAAAAGGAAGTCCATGTCTCAAGAGTCTATAGAGCAGGGGTCTTCAGTGTGGGCCACATTAATATAAATTCAGCGAAGCTGAGGGCCACTAAGCTATACTGCGCTATTTAAACTCTGCCCCCTCCTCACACAATTATGACCCATAACTGCCCCTTCCTACAATTTTAATTATGTCCCATAGCTGCCCCCTCTACAGTGCCCTCAGTAGTGCTCCTTATACAGTGCCCCCAGTAGTGGTCCCCTCTATGCAGTGGCCCCAGTAGTGGTCCCCATTATGCAGTGCCCCAGTAGTGGTGCCCCCTGCTGTGCCCCCAGTAGTAGTCCCCCCTATGCAGTGCCCCCAGTAGTGCCCCTTATATAATGCCCCCAGTAGTAATCCCCCTATGCAGTGCCCCCAGTAGTGGTCCCCCTTATGCAGGCCCCCAGTAGTGCCCCTTATACAGTGCCCCCATTAGTGGTCCCCCTTATGCAGGCCCCCAGTAGTGATGCCCCCTATGCAGTGCTTCTTATACAGTGCTCCCTGTAGTGGTCCTCTCTATTCCGAGCCCCCAGTAGTGGTCTCCGCTATGCAGTGCACCTTATATAGTGCCCCCAGTAGTATTCCCCCACTATGCAGTGCCCCCTGTAGTGATCCCCCCTATGCAGGGCCCCCAGTAGTAGTCCCCCCCTATAAAGTGCCCCCAGTAGTCATCCCCCGATGCAGTGCCCCGAGTAGTAGTCCACCCCCCAGTAGTGCCCCCAGTAGTGGTACCCCCCAGTAGTGGTCCCGCCGGATGCAGTTTCCCCAGTAGTAGTCCTCTCCCCAGTAGTGCCCCCAGTAGTGGAACCTCCCAGTAGTGGTCCCCCCTGATGCAGTGCCCCCAGTAGTGGTCCCCCGATGTAGTGGTCCCCCCAGTAGTGCCCCAAGTTGTAGTCCCCCCACCCCCAATGCAGTGCCCCCAGTGGTGCCCCCGGCGGTGCAGACAAAGTCACACACGTACGAAAAAGAGAAAAAAAAAAACCTGAATCCCCGCCTCTGCTCCCATCGCCGACCACTCCTCCTTCCTCCCGGCCCGCTCTGAATTATGGGAGAGACGTCATGATACACACCCCTAGTTACGACCCTGTACCGGACCACGCATGTGCAGCAACCTTTGCAGGAGAGTATTCCAGGGGAACCCTCTCCCGTTTAATTTAGGCTACATTAGCACAACGCCATCTTCAGATACCAAGTTCCAGAGCTTGGTAAATATGGCAGCTTCTCAACCCTAATAGAAACCTATGGGGGCTGCGGCTACTGTCAGAAATGGAGGAACAATCTTTCCATAGTGTATCTGGGGGATGTGGTTATTTCCTAAAAACTGGTGTTTTCGGGGAATATGCCGCAAATATTCAATGACAAATAGGCCCCTAGGTACAATATATACAAAAATATCATATTTATGTTCTGAACACAATTATTAAGGCAATTAGGACACCTTGGACCTTATCCAGAATAATACAAAGAGAATTGGAGATTGCAGCAAAAGCTTCACACAAGTACAACATTCCTCAGTTTTAAAAAGGCCTCAGGTTTCCTTAAGGCGGACAGTCTGAACAAAGCCGTACTGTTCTTATAATGAGCATAACAATTACTAAAGTCTTTTGAAGCCAACATAAAACATCCACTTTTCCTCTTTAGTAAACTTTTAAAGCAGCCTTACACGTGGGTAAGTGATTCCTGTTGTTTTATATTACGTGCGATATATAGGGAAGAACAGCCAAAAGTAGCAAAAAAAAAATTTTTTTTCAAAATTCTGTTGTTTTTTTCAAGATTCAGTTTTTTGTATCTTTTAGCAAATATATGGTTTTTTATTTTACTCTGAAAGAGCAATTGAACTATATATTTTTTTCATTTTGCTTTTAAACTTTTTTTTATTGCATTATTATTTGTTTAACTAGGTACACACCATAAGATTATCTATCCAATCTTCCTGGTTGGAATGGAAAACTTTTGCTATCTGCGCTAACAATAATATACTGTATGTATCAAGCAATAATAATAATATAAATCTGTGTGTATCAAGCAAATAAAAGCATGGGAATTTGTTCATATTTTGATCAAAACATTTAAGCTTGCAGCCCGTCGTACAGGGACCCCAATCTCTTTCTGTCAAATCACCTTTTCACCAACAGCGCCACTTGGGATGCAGTTTAAATAAATCTATATTGCTAGGGGGTAGGAGACCAGATACAGATCACTGCCATCTGCTGGGGAAAGTCCTTATTAATAATAATTAATGACACTCCATATTTCTAGAAGTGTAGTGATTAATACTTACCTTTTTGATCTTTACTTGATCTGACATGGAGGGCGATTCAATTCAATTGAAGGGGTGCTTGCCCCGGGAACCATGGGACCGGCGGCACGGGGGGGCGCCGCCGGCCATGATCCGGCCCGCCCTAGTTAGCCACCAGTTTAGCGCCGACCGCAATGAGTGCGGTCAGCGCTACACATTTACACATGACCGGTGCTAGGTTTCCAGCGCCGGTCCGGTGCCGCACACCTGAGCCCATTCCCTCCCCCTGAGCGCTTGCCCAATAGCGCCAGGAGGTGGGCTCAGGCTGTGCATAACACATGCATCGCCGCCAGCTCTGGCGGCGATGCGTGTGTTAAACAGCAGCCAATGAGAGTCAGATAGACTTCCGGCTCCTGCAGTGGGTAATGGGACAGACGTCATAACGTCATGACGTCTGTCCCATTATGCTGAGCGCGCCAGCGGCGGGAGCGGCGTCGCGGACTGGAGGAGGAGCAGCAGCAGCGTGGATTCAGTTAAGTATGTTTTTATATATATATTTTTAAAAACCTGTCAGCACTACTGGGGGCACAACGGGGGTGGCTACCACTGAGGGGACCTCAACTGGGGTGGGGGCACAATGGGGGGGCGGCTACTACTGGGGGCACCATTATTAGGAGGACCTCTACTAGGGGGGCTATTACTGGGGCACCATTATTGGGAGGACCTCTACTGGGGGGCTATTACTGGGGGCACCATTATTAGGAGGACCTCTACTGGGGGGGCTATTACTGGGGGCACCATTATTAGGAGGACCTCTACTGGGGGGGCTATTACTGGGGGCACCATTATTAGGAGGACCTACTGGGGGGGGCTATTACTGGGGGCACCATTATTGGGAGGACCCTTACTGGGGGGGCTATTACAGGGGGCACTTAATCGGGAGGGGGAACCTCAACTGGGGACCATTACTTGGGGGGGGACTACTACTAGGGGCATTATAAAAGGGGCCTACTACTAGGGGCACTGCACTGGGGGGACCACAACTGGGGGCAATAACAGGAAGGACCACTACAGGGACCACTGTATAGGGGGGGTCACTACTGGGAGCCTGCATCAGGGGGACCACTACTGGGGGCACTGCATGGGAGGGGGGGACTACTGCTGGGGGCACTATATAAGGGGCTTACTGCTAGGGGCACTGCGGGGACCACTACAGGGGGCACTAGATAGGGGGGATCACTACTGGGTGCCTGCATAAGGGGGGCCACTACTGGGAAACCTGCATGGGGGGGACTACTGCTGGGGGCACTATATAAAGGGTACTGCATAGGGTGGGGGACTACTACTGGGGGCACTATATAAAGGGCACTGCATAAGGGGATACCACTACTGGGTGCACTGCATTGTGGGGACTGCTACTGGGGGCACTGCATAAGGGGGAACACTACATAGGGCACTGCATTTGGGGGGACCACTACTGGGGGCACTGAGTAAGGGGAACTAATTGGGGGCTGTATAAGGGGGACCACTACTGGGGATACTGTATAAGGGGCACTACTATGGGCCTGCATAAGAGGACTCACAACTGCATACTGGGGGTACTGTATAAGGGATACTACTGGGGTTAAGGTGCATATGGATAGGAATGTTCAGCGTGAAAATAAGTGACCACGCCCATTTTCTTTCCGCGCGCGCACATATCGGGATGTTGGGGGGGGCTCCCTTTTCAAATTTGCCCTGGGCTCTAAATACCCTAGTTACACCACTGCTGCCTGCTTCCCTCTTACCCCCTTCACCTCTCACTGCCTGCATCCCTCTTACCCCCTTCACCTCCTCTTTGGGTGGCACCGCATTCCCTGCATTTAAGATGTCCCTTCAATGAAGCTTGGCACTCAGCTCAGAGTCTGCGCTGGCAGAGACCAGCTTCTCCTCCTCCCCATTCCTCAGTGCGGCAGCTGGCAATGGGCTGTCTGCAGGCAGCTCAGCATCCACCTGCACCACGGGGGGACACATCTCTGATCAGCACTGGGATGGAGCATTGGGTCAGATGCAGATGTGGCGGCAGTTTAAACTTGGCACTAGCCACAAGCCAATCGTGGCTCGTGAGTCAGCGGCCAATCAAAATAAGCAGTGACAGTAGCCAATCGTGGCTCATGGAGCAGTGTGCCATGACTGCTTATGTTGCTTCTCCACACTGCTTAAGCAGGACACTTCTCCACACTGTGCCAAATATGAAGTGGCGATATGTCGTTCCGCCACTTCAAGCACTGTATACAGGGGCAGAACTATGGGAGACAATGGAGGCGACTGCCGCCGGGCTCCAGCTCTGAAGGGGGCAACGCCTCCATTGTTCACAACATATTCACCCCACTTAGGGTTGTAACTATGTACCCAGAGTGTACAGTCATGGTACCTGAGAAGCCACCATACACTAGTGGAGAGCTCCGTGTCAGACCATCAGCTGCTGCCTTCGTCTATCTATAGCCTGTCTGCATGCGAATTGCTACATTACAGTGTCTGCGGCTGTGACGGGGGGGGGGGGCACAAAATTATAACTTGCCTCCGGGCGTCTGGGATGAACTTACGCCACTGACTGTATATATGCATCATGCGCATGACGTCATTAAGTCACACATAGAGGGAGTATTCGGAAGCTCCAGTAAGTCCATCGCTGAACAGGCATCCTCAGACTACCCGATCGGCTGCATATACTGTGCAGGGTGCCCGTCTGGGGCAACATACGATGTTTATAGGCTAATTTAATAAGGCAGCTGCAAAGCTAAGTCAAACATGTAATATTTACTTTTATTAGCTAGTACGTACTGCAACAACAGGTTTGAGAGCTGTGCAAGTTTGTTAAATAACCTCAGCACCTATAGGCTGTGTGTGAATAATACCTGCTTTAACCCATTTCGGACTGTATATGTCTTGTGGCTGCCCATATGACGGGATCAATTTAAAACTTTCTCTGCAAAAAGGAAGGAAAAACTTTTTCTCCAGCCTACTTTATACCTTATCGATATATTTTATTATTATTTATAGGTGTGGTACCATTTCAGCTGTGGAATGTGACTGTCACGGCCAGGGTATTTCAGCATGGCGCTAGGCGAATGTTACCTGTGAGGTCATTGTGGCGCGGGCTGTCTGGTGGCGGAGCTGGTGTCTGGCGGGGGGCTTTGGCTGCGCGCGTTGTTGTGCGGGCCTGTTGTCACTCTGCACTGGTAAGGCCTGGCGGCGTCTCCATTCCGTTGGCATGGGCGCCGCCATCTTGCCTTCTGGCCATGTGATGCGGCTGGCCAATCCTGGTGAGTCACATGTTCCCTCCGGCCAGTAACAGCACGGCATGGGGTATTTAGGAAGGGTCAGTGCCTTCCTTCTTTGCCAGTGCAACGTGTATCTCAGCCTAGCTGAGAGGGAGTTCTCTGTGCTTTCCTGTTCCTGTGAATTCGCTGTCTGCCATTCTGCCTGTCAGATCCTAGCTCCCACTGGACTACCCCGCTTCCTCCATCACCCTTGCCCATACCTGAGTGCCTGAGCCTGCTGACATCCTGCGCTTCAGTTCACTACCTGCATACCTGGCTTGATTATTTTCAGTTTCACTACCTGCACACCTGGACAGCTCTAATTGTTTCTACTTGGACATTAACCCTTTTTACTCCCACCACAGAACTCTTGTGCACATTTATATATTCCTGGACTTTTATTTACTGCCACATTATATGTCTACTCAAGCACTTATTAAAAATCCTAGTTTTATTTTCAAATCTGCTTCTGTGATCGCTCCAACTACCACCCCGGGTCCTCAAACAACCCAGAACACAACAGTGACTGATTGCGGTTTAGTGCACAACATTCATTATATACAATTAGTGCAAATGTAATGGTGTAATGGTGTGTTTGATGGTGCACGCCTCACCCCCATTCAGATTAAGACCAGGCAGTATAATCGAATGTGATCCACATGCACACACATAAAACATTCCATTCCAGCTATAGCTCTAAATGAGTTTACATTTTTTCTCCCAGGTTAAAAACAAACATACCACTTTTACACTAGCCAAAATACCCGGTTTATTGCCGTGCCCCGGTGACAGCTGTGACATCCTCCCGAAAGGACATATCCCCCCTGGGGAAAGACCTCCCTCCCCTGGTCGCCATTCCGCTCCGGTCTGGTTAAGGATTCTGTCTTTGAACCTTATAAATACCCCTGCCTTTACCTTCTAATATCCTGCCTATAAACCCTTAAGGATGATGCTAATTTGCGTACGCAGTCATACAGTAAATAAAGACTCCAGACCTAGAACCTGTGGTTCCAAAGCACAAAGTATTATTCAAGTAAAAGTACAGCAGTTACACGCTATGATCCTCATATAATCTCAGCACAAAGAGATTATACAGACCCAAGTACAATTATACATATGCAGCGCTCTCTGGTCCAGATGTAGGCACCAGCAAGAAACCCCTCGTCAATCAGCATTCAGCATGAAGACTAGGAACCCAGGATCAGAGCACACATATTTATACCCCCCAGGAATAAACAACACAATAAAGAAGTTTGTTGCTAATACCATTGGTCCTAAAGGAGAGTGCATATGTTACAAGGCATTTAACAGGTTGGTTCAAATAGACACAATCCAGCCTCTAACAACTGGGGGTCTCTGGTTTCCCGCCTCATGCAACACCCTAACAGTTGTTCATATAATGTATGTTTTGTTGCTTGAAGTCTCTACGGTCCATAAGTTGAGAATGCATGTTGCGATCTCTCCATTGATATTACCGGAATACTGTTGAGAGAGTACGCATCAGTACAATACCAAACATGGCTTACTTATCACGTATAAAACCTTAGTTACGAAATAACCTTTATTTCCTAGCAATAATAATAAATGTGCATACTCGAATCTTATACCTTAAAGCTTATGGAACCTTGTATGGGAATATATAATGTGTGAGTATGTGGGGCTTGATGTAAAGACGCTAGTTAACTTGGGGCAGATGCGTGTGCATGGAGGTAATATTCAGCATTTTCATAGAGGGGCTTATACATTTGCTAATATGCGACTAGTTAACAGCGCAATTGTGCATATTAATGTGTGTATGAGAAATGGTGCACTTAAATCTCACTTAAACTCACAGTGATTACGCAATTATAGCATGAGCCTCTACAGGCACGTGAATTCATTAGAGCACAGAGATAACGCTGATCTGAAGTCTTAGAGAATCTGGGTGGAGGGAGACCACCATAGACCGACATGGGGAGCACTTCTTCGCTCTCAGCTATCCCTAGAAGTGAACACCTAGCAGTGTGGAATGCTGAGCATTATAGTTCCATAACTTGCTCATGCCCCAGCAGCCCCCACCCTTTTCAGGCTCCAAAATACTGGTCTTTGTTCTCCCAGGGCCTGTGTAGATGCAAATTAGCACAGCTACAAGACCCAAACCTCAGATAACACTCTTGGTTTTGAAGGTATTTTATTGTAGGAAGCCTGCTAATGTAAGGTGCTACAAATGACCCTCTTGTTGTATTCGAGCAGGGCCACCTGGAGTGAGAGCAGACGTTATGTCCATGAAGCTTGTCTTCACAGGCTAGTTGTCACGTGGCCATTTGCTCTGTTTAGCTAATGCAATCCAATTTTGACATACTGTACAGCCATTTCTGAAATATATCCTTTAGGGGAATTATAATAATACACACACTTTATCCAGAGCACCCAAACTACGTAAAGTCATGAAATGGGCTTTTGATGAATCGCCGTAACTTATGGCGCTGGTCACAGATGCAATCGCATGATGCTAATAGTAATATCACCACATGTACTAAAGTGTGAGTTTATCTAAAATGGCGCTTAGGCGGCCATTCGCAAAATGGCGTCTTGCGATCTCATTTCCAAGATGGCGCCTGCGATCCAATTTTAAACTGATCTTGTCTCAGCCAATTATCCAGCTTCGACATGGTGTTCAGGGGAGGGCTGGAGTTTTCGGCGCTTGGTGATGACATCATCTCTAAGCGCCGTCCTGTGTGCAGTGTGAACAGCGCCGACCTGGGATGTTCCAGGGTCTGCTGCCTCTGTGGGAATGGGGTAAATCCCAGGTCTGACCCGGCTTGGAACCGTGGGCCTGATTCAGAGCCGGACACTATTTGCGCTCGCTCGTTCAGAAAAAGGGGCCGGATATTTAAATAGAGCTCTCGCTCTTTGCGGTCTGTTGACGCCTCTAGGTCTGAGCGAGCGAACGAAATATGCGCTCGCTATTTTGTAAAAACGCCCCCTGACCGTTTGCATCATACGTCATCTCCGCTATTTATTAGATTAATCGAGTAGATCGAAAGGCGTGTGAACTGCTCGCAGTGCTTGTGGTAGGATTTTCCTACTGCAACCATGCGAACAGTTCAGGCTAAGAGACAACCAAGTGACGTGGCCGATGACGCTGCTTTGTTAATTATGCACACCCTTAAAATGCCCGTTTTGACCGTTTGGCACGCCTGCGTTCGGATCTCCACTCCCCGTTTTCAAGCACCTTCCCCTGTTACCACCCACAAATGCCTCATCCTGTCACTCAAATTAGCAGGCACTCGCAATTTTGCGAACACACGATTTCCGACCGCAATGATTGGTTGGCACATGCGCATTACGACCCATACGCATGCGCAGATGTGCGAACATCGCTCGGAGCGAACGAGCGGCCGCTTACGAGCGGCTCTGAATCAGGCCCCGTGTTCCAAATCCCAGGACAGACCAGGGATTTGGGTGGAAAAGGGGTATAATTGTCTCCTGGGTGTGCAGTCAAAATGTCATCATGAAATGTCAATATTCACAATGCCGAGAGCAGAAGGTCGCCATTGATGATGCGGACATGGTTAAAATGATGTCGATATCATTAATGTCAACATCTGCAGAATGGTCGGGATGCCAGCAGTCAAAATACCGGTGCCGGAATCCCGACAGCAGTCAGAACCCCGACCACCAACATCCTGACGGTAAGTCAGTAGCATCACTATGGGGGTGCGGGCCGCACCCGGGTGTCACCCTCGGAGGGGGTAACACCAAAATGCAGACTCCTCCTCAGTGATAGGAGCCGGGTGCTGTTGTGTGACATTCTCCTGCAGCAACGGATTTCACCAGACCAGGCAACACAGTAAGTATTAGAGTTAGGTAGAGGGTTAAGTTTATGATTAGGGTTTAGGCACTAGGGGGAGGGTTAGGCTGAGGGGCGGGGTTAGGGTTATGCTGAGCGAGGGGGTTAGGCTGCAGGCGGATAGAGTATGGGTTAGGCTGTAGGAGGAGAGGGTTAGGCTGAGGGGCAGAGTTAGGGTTATGCTGAGCGGGGGGTTAGGCTGCAAGAAGAAAGGGTATGGGTTAGCAGAACCGGCCCTAGCCAAATTAGTGCCCTAGGCAAAATTTTGGGTGGTGCCCCCCATGGGATTCTGAAAAAAGCAGGTGGCCTCACAGAAGGGGCGTGGTCTCACTATGCTGTGGCCCCTTCCCCCATTGTGCTGCACTCCTCACCCAGCACAGATCACTGCACCTATCACCCAGCACAGCACCCTTCTCCCAGCACAGATCACTGCACAGTACCCCTCACCCAGCAACCCTGTCCTAGCACAGCACCCCTCTCACAGCACAGCACCCTTCACCTCTTTCCCAGCACAGCACCCGTGCTAACCGCTAGCCGTCGTCCAGGTTCCCCATCCCTGCAAACCACCGCTGCCTGCTCACTATTTTGCTGCTGCAAGGCCCGATCTGAGCTCTCAGCTGAGCTCCGATCATGGACGCTGCACAGTGACAGTAGCAGCAGCCATAGTCCCTGCCCAGCCAGCAGTAGGTGCCCAGGCCATGCCTGCCCCAAATATCTGCTTGCCCTGGGCATTTGCTTAGTTTGTCTAGGTCTAGGGCTGGCTCTGTGGGTTAGGCTGCAGGAGGAGAGGGTTAGGCTATGGGGGGGAGGGTTATGGGTTAGGGTTAGCATGCTTACTTTATCCTGTCGGAATTCTGACTGTCTGGATGCCACTGTTGGTATTCTGACCGCCAGCATCCCGACCACCGAAATCCCATAATATCCCGCAGAATGTCGACATTTTTATTAGAGTTAGGGTCAGCGTTAGGGTTAATAAGAGGGTTAGTGTCAGGCATAGTCTCAGAATAAAAGCACATTTTCGACATTTCAACAATGTCAACATTACATCAGTGTCGACATAATGAATTGTGTGTTGACAATATACCACACCCGGCTGCTGACGCCATGGAGCTGGAACCTATGCAGATGATTAAATATCTTATTTACAGCGCTACATAATACTGTATGGTGGTAGTACCGGTATATAAACAATAATTATAAAGTGCATCCTGCATTATCTTTTATTGGGCTCATACATTGTATGATTTTAATTTATGTAAAATCTTTAAATCAATTAATTTTTTTTGTAAAATTAAATCTGTTGACTAGGGGCCTGAAGGCTAGTCTTAGCCTTCCCCTTGTGTACTTGCGTGAACCGCAATGTGGAAGCCCTGAAATGCCCACTTTAAGTGCCCTGGCATGCTGCAACATCGCCGGTAGTTCCGGACAATCCCCTAATGGCACTTGCACCAGTTCTATGGCAGGTGCAGTGACTCTGTCTGAACATGGCCTCTGTGGTTTCAGCCACTGGCGTCACTAGGGGGGGTGTGGGCCGCACTAGGTGACACCATCCAAGAAGGTGACACCAAAATAGCAGAGCTGCTCTGCTATTTTGGTGTCACCCAGTCGGATGGTGTCACCTAGAAGCCAGAAGCAGCTGCCGGAGCGCTGGGTAAGCCCATTGTGTGCCGAGAACGGGGGTAGTAACGCCACCAAGAGCGGCACACATAAGGGGGTGTGGCTTTGTGGGTAAATACCACGCCCCTTCCTTGAAACAATGCTCCCTTTACGCACGTGCTCTCCGTCCAGCCACTCCAGGTGTCATCCAGGTAAAAGGTAAGTGACGTCTCTGGTTGCGGCACTGCATATGAGAAGACAGCACTGACGCCCCCGGCACTCCCATAACACGCCCATGAGACTGATTTTTTTTTGCATTCACTGCAGGTCACCTTCCAGTCATCGCCCAGGAAGGCCCATGGTTTCCCGTCGCCAGTATTGATACCAGCGTTCCTGTACACCACAGTGCATTTGTGTGTACACTCAGGGTACCACATGCTCCGTCGGGATTTTCAGAATATTTGGCACATGTATAGTAACAAATAATCGATAAACTATGTGAACATCGGTTTAGCGTGATTTTCATGAACTGCGAACACACCCGATATTAGGGGCTCCGAGTTGAATCGAGTCCCTGTTCTGAGACCTGGTTTGGGTCTGCTGTCAGTTCGAAATCAGATTTAAAAACCAAACCCGGGTTTTGGATTGCATGTAAGCAGGTCCAAATGAAATGATTTTAGATGTTTTTATCAATTCTTTTATCCAAAAGAGAATCCGAACCAAAACACTTGAGTGTGGTTTTCCCAAACCCGATTATGAATTAGAACCAAAACACAGGGGTCCGCGCACATCTCGATTAAAACACACACATGCCATTTAAGTTGTCCATTCCTGCTTTGAATTTGCTAACATGTTTATCTCAGAAAAAAAAGAATAAAGACACGCAGGAAAAATAAACAAATACAAGATTTAATAAGAAAAGTAAAAAGGACAAAGTAATGACAGAAATCGTCTGTATACTTTTCAAAAACAATATTTTGTCATTGCAGGCAAACATTGTAATAACGGAAACAAAGGGTTGTAAATTGTTTAGTACAGTTAGTTTGCAACAGAGAAGATTAATGTGTTCCTGTCATGTGGTGAATTGCATAGTATGAAATTATTAACAGATGTACTATTATAGAGACAAATCAGCTACAAAACTGTGCCCCTCCCTCTCTGCAGAGCATTTATGAAGAATAAAATGGCTGATGTACAATGCAAAGGCAGCATTCTACTGAGTGCCTCCATTTGCATAGCTGCACCAACAATTTAGCTGAAAGATGGCCTCTGCATTGTCCCTCTTGTGCGAGCATCCGGCTGGATACTACTTTACCAGGGAGAGCCGGACCCTCCAATTATTGTATATATATTTATATATACACACACACATAAATATTGACATACACACGCACATATTGTAGATATACACACATTTATACACACAGACCTTACACACACACACATATATATATATATACACGCACATATGTCAGATATATATTATAAACAAACTTACCTTGCAGCAGATTTGATGGGGATAGGACCTGTCAGGCTGCCACCACCATGTAATTAGGCCCCTTCCCCTTACGGCAAAAAACCACGATTCGCGGGTCAATCAGGAGAGGCCGGGCGGGGCCAAACGATGCGTTTCTAATGGATTTGCGTAATATTGGCTCCACCTCCTCTATTTTGACCCGCGTATCGTGGGTGGGGCTTAAGAATACGGTGCTCCCCTGCACTCCAGTTTGTCAGAGGGGAATTTGCGGGCATGAGTGTGCGAATTTTGATGTCACCCGCTTGGAGGGTGACACCCAGTGCGGCCTGCACCCCTCGCATCCCACTAGTGACGCCACTGTATACAAACACCCGCAAAATGACAGTGGTATAGAGTACTAACTTACATTAGCAGATGGTCAGTGCACATAGACAACACATTAGATGTAAGTCAGCCGTTATTGCTACTGGATTGGTTGCGCAGAACTTCCCTACTGTATGCAGAGTTGTAGACATCTCTGAGGAGGAGCGCTCTCTATCTGTAAGCTTGATACTGTTCATTATCATCAGGGTGCATTAGCATCAGCATGATCTTTGGTGCAAAATACATCTCAAAAGAGGAGTATTGACACTTACAGCCACTGGCGTCACTAGGGGGGTGCGGGCCGGACTGAGTGACACCATCCGAGGGGGTGACACCAAAATAGCAGAGCCGCAGGAGCGCTGGGGCAGCCCACTCTGTTCCGAGAATGGGAGGCATTAACGCCTCCCGGATCGCACATATAGGGTGCGTGGCATCGTGGACAAAGCCACCCCCCTTTCACGAAGCCATGCCCCCTTTTGAGCACGCACGCCTACGGCGCGCAAAGCATTTCAGTCCTGCCACACCGGGTGTCACAGAGGTAAGTGACACTTCTGCTTACAGCCAATGCTACATACGCAATTCTATCTGCACAGCCCTGTTATGCCCCCACAGTCATAAGTGGAGATGTGAGGTGTATGTGACATTGCATTGCTGTACTTGGATCCGGAGCATGCATATTGCAAACAATCGGAAAATACACTTTGCAAACTGACTTCATTGGCCCCATATGAAAGCAAAGTGTTGCCAGTTGACCTTATAATTGGTTAAACACAAACATTTACTTATGGAATTGCTATACTAGGGAAACACCATCCATTGTCTGTCTCCTCATCCAATAGTCAATTTCACTTGTACTATTTGGGATCAATGTACAAGCAGATGTAAACTTCTCTCCACTCCTTCTCCTTTAATTCCTCTATGGGACAACCCATTGTTTCCTCCTGGACTCTCTGTGACTCTCTCTGCACCTTGGATTGCTAGAGGTATCCGGTTTGTGGTAGATGTTGTGAACGATGGCACCTGTATGAGTCTGGTGACTTGCAAAATAAATTCACTTTCCCAGATGTAAATGTTTTTACTTATCTCCAGCTGAAGCACTTTGTTACATCCCTACACTGTTCAGTACAACCGACCCCATTAGAAGGGCTATGTCTAAATAATCCCCTCATAAAAGGTATGATTCTGTCCCTGTATGTGTTATTATTGCATACTACGCAACCCCCCATTACAAACTACGAGGCTCCCCTGGAGGAGAACTCTTGGTCCATAATTCGGGAAAGGGTATCCAAATCGTCTATCTCTACTCTAATCAAGGAAAATGCCTATAAGCAGTGGCGGGTGTTGCTTTTGGGATGCAGCCCCCCAGTAAAATCCATCACCTCTGTGTAGTCAGTGCAGTCCGTGACTGCGCTGGCTACACTGTGACTGGCAGAGGCTTCCTATTGGAAATGCTACTTGCTGGTCCGATAAACAGGCAGCCCCAGGGGGAGGTGTCTCCTCCCCCTGGGACTGACAGTCCGGGATGCTATTCGCAAAGAGCGGCTTTGTGAGGTTCTGGTTTTGTTGTGGACCCGTGGTGGTAATAGGAGCAGACACTGAAGCAGGTTTAAAAGTAAATGTGGAGTTTTTAATGAGTGGCTTAACAGACATGAATGTGGTAAAACAGAAAGTCCGGGTATAGCACTAAAGTGCACTTGGGAGCTGTAGTGAGGCAAATAAGGAAAAGTCCAGTTAGTGACAGGCAATGGAAATGTCCAGGTAGTGACTGGTTAATAGAAAATGTCCAGGTAATGGCAGACAAAGGGAACTGTCCAGGTGGTGACTGATTAATGAGAATGCAGACTATTTAGAGCCGGAAGCTCACTGGGGCTTGCGGGAACGAGACCCTACCACAAGGGTCTCGTCACAAGCCCCGATGGTCGCGATGGTTGCGACCATCACCTGGCCAATCGCAAAAGCTGTGGGTGGTCACCAACAGCTATGCGAGCGGCCAGGAGGCCGAAACATGAAAAAAAAAAAATGCCCTGAAATAGCGTCCGGCTCTGAATCAGGGCCTCTGTCTCCTAACACTGCTTAGTAAATAGACCCCTTTGATAGATTATGCGATTTAATTCCTTGCTTAGTGTTTCCTTGTAGGCATTACATTGTATTTAGATGTAGGGTTTGGTATAATATGTTTATTTCGGGGGCCTAATATGATGTAATATTATGTATACCCAAGTTTTTGTTGTTATGTTCATATTTATTTATTCTAATTTCATCTATTTATTTATATTTTATGTTGCAAGTTTTAATAAAATGAAGCATATTCCTATGAGTAGATAATGTTTATCATGTCTCACATTTTTCCCCAATCAGTATAATGTCTTATCGCTGCATATCATGGCAATAAGATATTACTTATCAGGCAATTTATCAAGATATTGTTACAGGGATATGGGCTCCGATAAGAGCGCTGTGAGGTCACTCCCGGATAAATGCCTGCACAGCCATCACACCGATATCTGCTGTGGTCCCAGTTGTAAAGCACAATGGAATATGCTGCTGCTGCTGTATAAATAAATATTAATAAATAATAATGTTAATAAATACATTAGTGGGATGCTTAATCCTCAGTAGACGGCAGTAAAACATGTCATGCTTTATTTTTTTAAGCTTTATTTCTTTTCTTTTCTGCCATTACCCCAGCAGATAGCTCTTTGCTGGAATTTTACTCCCCAGTGTGGCAGCTGCATTTTGTCACATTCAAAATTTGAAGGAGTTGATATTTTTCTGCTGTAACATTACATTGAGCTTTCATAACATCTCTGAGGGTGACCCCTGCATTACGGGTGACCTCCAGAGATATTGTTACTGCTATTCTTCTACTAGGCAGCTTAACCCTATCACAGCCATGATAAATATACCTAAATACATAATGTTACTGCTATTCTTCTACTATGCAGCTTAACCCTTTCACAGCCATGATAAATATACCTAAATACACAATGTTACTGCTATTCATCTACTAGGCAGCTTAACCCTTTCACAGCCATGATAAATATACCTAAATACATAATGTTACTGCTATTCATCTACTAGGCAGCTTAACCCTTTCACAGCCATGATAAATATACCTAAATACATAATGTTACTGCTATTCTTCTACTAGGCAGCTTGGAATCGGTTCGATTCTCGGCAGCGCCTGGCCGACAAAAGCAGAGTTCCCGGCAGCAGAAGACCGACAGCGCTGGAAATCCCAATCGTCGATAGGTAAGTACTTACTAACCTAACCTAACCCCCTAACCCTCCTTACGGGTGCCTAACCCTAACCTCCCCCCCAAGTGCCTAACCCTAATCCCTCCTCTAAGTGCCTAACCCTAACCCCCCTTCCCCGCTGCCTAACCCTAAACATCCCCTTCCCCGCTGCCTAAACCTAAGTCCCCCGGGGGTGTGCCTAACCCTAAGTTCCCCCAGGGGGTGCCTAACACTCCCTCTCCCCTAGCCTAACCCTAACCCTCCCGGGGGGGTAACTAACCCTAAGTCCCCCCCGAGTGCCCTAAACCTAACCCTCCCCCCCCCGTGGCTGTCCGCTCGCGGCGCCCGGCATCCCTTTTGATCAGGATGCCGGGCGCCGGTCTACATCTAGACGCCCGGCATTTCACCTTCGCCGGGATATGACAGTCGGGAAGCTGGCTGTCGGTATTAAGGCAGCCGGCTTCCCGATTGTATACCGGCAGCTTAACCCTCTCACAGCCATGATAAATATACCTAAATACATAATGTTACTGCTATTCTTCTACTAGGCAGCTTAACCCTTTCACAGCCATGATAAATATACCTAAATACATAATGTTACTGCTATTCATCTACTAGGCAACTTAACCCATTCACAGCTAGGCTAATATACCTAAATACATATTGTTACTGCTATTCTTCTACTAGGCAGCTTAACCCTTTTCACATCCAGGATACATATACCATCCTAAATACATATTGTTAGTGCTATTCTTCTACTAGGCAGCGTAACCCTTTTCATATCTAGGATACATATACCATCCTAAATACATAATGTTACTGCTATTCATCTACTAGGCAGCTTAACCCTTTCACAGCCATGATAAATACACCAAAATACATAATATTACTGCTATTCTACAACTAGGTAGCTTAACCATTTCACAGCCATGATAAATATACCTAAATACATAATATTACTGCTATTCTTCTACTAGGCAGCTTAACCCTTTCACAGCAAGGATACTATACCTAAATACATATTGTTACTGCTATTCATCTACTAGGCAGCTTAACCCTTTCACTGCCATGATAAATATACCTAAATACATAATGTTACTGCTATTCATCTACTAGGCAGCTTAACCCTTTCACAGCAAGGATACTATACCTAAATACATAATGATACTGCTATTCATCTACTAGGCAGCTTAACCCTTTCACTGCCATGATAAATATACCTAAATACATAATGTTACTGCTATTCATCTACTAGGCAGCTTAACCCTTTCACTGCCATGATAAATATACCTAAATACATAATGTTACTGCTATTCATCTACTAGGCAGCTAAACCCTTTCACAGCAAGGATACTATACCTAAATACATAATGATACTGCTATTCATCTACTAGGCAGCTTAACCCTTTCACTGCCATGATAAATATACCTAAATACATAATGTTACTGCTATTCATCTACTAGGCAGCTTAACCCTTTCACTGCCATGATAAATATACCTAAATACATAATGATACTGCTATTCATCTACTAGGCAGCTTAACCCTTTCACAGCCATGATAAATATACCTAAATACATAATGTTACTGCTATTCTTCTACTAGGCAGCTTGGAATCGGTTCGATTCTCGGCAGCGCCTGGCCGACAAAAGCAGAGTTCCCGGCAGCAGAAGACCGACAGCGCTGGAAATCCCAATCGTCGATAGGTAAGTACTTACTAACCTAACCTAACCCCCTAACCCTCCTTACGGGTGCCTAACCCTAACCTCCCCCCCAAGTGCCTAACCCTAATCCCTCCTCTAAGTGCCTAACCCTAACCCCCCCTTCCCCGCTGCCTAACTCTAAACATCCCCTTCCCCGCTGCCTAAACCTAAGTCCCCCGGGGGTGTGCCTAACCCTAAGTTCCCCCAGGGGGTGCCTAACACTCCCTCTCCCCTAGCCTAACCCTAACCCTCCCGGGGGGGTAACTAACCCTAAGTCCCCCCCGAGTGCCCTAAACCTAACCCTCCCCCCCCCGTGGCTGTCCGCTCGCGGCACCCGGCATCCCTTTTGATCAGGATGCCGGGCGCCGGTCTACATCTAGACGCCCGGCATTTCACCTTCGCCGGGATATGACAGTCGGGAAGCTGGCTGTCGGTATTAAGGCAGCCGGCTTCCCGATTGTATACCGGCAGCTTAACCCTCTCACAGCCATGATAAATATACCTAAATACATAATGTTACTGCTATTCTTCTACTAGGCAGCTTAACCCTTTCACAGCCATGATAAATATACCTAAATACATAATGTTACTGCTATTCATCTACTAGGCAACTTAACCCATTCACAGCTAGGCTAATATACCTAAATACATATTGTTACTGCTATTCTTCTACTAGGCAGCTTAACCCTTTTCACATCCAGGATACATATACCATCCTAAATACATATTGTTAGTGCTATTCTTCTACTAGGCAGCGTAACCCTTTTCATATCTAGGATACATATACCATCCTAAATACATAATGTTACTGCTATTCATCTACTAGGCAGCTTAACCCTTTCACAGCCATGATAAATACACCAAAATACATAATATTACTGCTATTCTACAACTAGGTAGCTTAACCATTTCACAGCCATGATAAATATACCTAAATACATAATATTACTGCTATTCATCTACTAGGCAGCTTAACCCTTTCACTGCCATGATAAATATACCTAAATACATAATGTTACTGCTATTCATCTACTAGGCAGCTTAACCCTTTCACAGCAAGGATACTATACCTAAATACATAATGATACTGCTATTCATCTACTAGGCAGCTTAACCCTTTCACTGCCATGATAAATATACCTAAATACATAATGTTACTGCTATTCATCTACTAGGCAGCTTAACCCTTTCACTGCCATGATAAATATACCTAAATACATAATGTTACTGCTATTCATCTACTAGGCAGCTAAACCCTTTCACAGCAAGGATACTATACCTAAATACATAATGATACTGCTATTCATCTACTAGGCAGCTTAACCCTTTCACTGCCATGATAAATATACCTAAATACATAATGTTACTGCTATTCATCTACTAGGCAGCTTAACCCTTTCACTGCCATGATAAATATACCTAAATACATAATGATACTGCTATTCATCTACTAGGCAGCTTAACCCTTTCACTGCCATGATAAATATACCTAAATACATATTGTTACTGCTATTCGTCTACTAGGCAGCTTAACACTCTTCACAGCCAGGATACATAACCGTCCTAAATACATAATGTTACTGCTATTCTTCTACTATGCAGCTTAACCCTTTCACAGCCATGATAAATATACCTAAATACATAATGTTACTGCTATTCATCTACTAGGCAGCTAAACCCTTTCACAGCCATGATAAATATACCTAAATACATATTGTTACTGCTATTCTACTACTAAGCAGCTTAACCCATTCACAACCATGATAAATATACCTACTGTATATACATAATGTTACTGCTATTCATCTACTAGGCAACTTAACCCTTTCACAGCTAGGATAATATACCTAAATACATATTGTTACTGCTATTCATCTACTAGGCAGCTGAACACTTTCACAGCCATGATAAATATACCTAAATACATATTGTTACTGCTATTCTACTACTAAGCAGCTTAACCCATTCACAACCATGATAAATATAACTACTGTATATCCATAATGTTACTGCTATTCATCTACTAGGCAACTTAACCCTTTCACAGCCATGATAAATATACCTAAATACATAATGTTACTGCTATTCATCTACTAGGCACCTAAACCCTTTCACAGCAAGGATAATATACCTAAATACATATTGTTACTGCTATTCTTCTACTAGGCAGCTTAACCCATTCACAACCATGATAAATATACCTACTGTATATACATAATGTTACTGCTATTCATCTACTAGGCAGCTTAACCCATTCACAGCCATGATAAATATACCTATATACAGTACATCATTTTACTGCTATTCAACTACTAGGCAGCTTAACCCATTCACAGCAAGAATAATAAATCCTAAATACATAATGTTACTGCTATTCATCTACTAGACAGCTTAACCCTTTCACAGTCATGATAAATATACCTAAATACATATTGTTACTGCTATTCATCTACCAGGCAGCTTAACCCATTCACAGCCATGATAAATATACCTAAATACATAATGTTACTGCTATTCTTCTACTAGGCAGCTTAATCCTTTCACAACCATGATAAATATACCTAAATACATAATGATACTGCTAATCATCTACTAGGCAGCTTAACTCTTTCACAGCAATGATAATATACCTAAATACATAATGTTACTGCTATTCATCTACTAGGCAACTTAGCCCTTTCACAGCTAAGATAATATACCTAAATACATATTGTTACTGCTATTCTTCTACTAGGCAGCTTAACCCTTTTCACAGCCAGGATACATATACCATCTTAAATACATAATGTTACTGCTATTCATCTACTAGGCAGCTTAACCCTTTCACAGCCATGATAAATATACTTAAATACATAATGTTACTGCTATTCATCTACTAGGCAGCTAAACCCTTTCACAGCATGGATAATATACCCAAATAAATATTGTTACTGCTATTCTTCTACTAGGCAGCTTAACCCTTTCACAACCATGATAAATATACCTACTGTATATACATAATGTTACTGCTATTCATCTGCTAGGCAGCTTAACCCATTCACAGCCATGATAAATATACCTATATACAGTACATCATGTTACTGCTATTCAACTAGAAGGCAGCTTAACCCATTCACAGCAAGGATAATATACCTAAATATATAATGTTACTGCTATTCTTCTACTAGGCACCTTACCCCATTCACAGCCATGATAAATGTACCTAAATACATAATGTTACTGCTATTCATCTATTAGGCAGCTTAACCCTTTCACAGCCATGATAAATATACCTAAATACATAATGTTACTGCTATTCTTCTACTAGGCAGCTTAACCTTTTGACAGCCATGATAAATATACCTAAATACATAATGTTACTGCTATTCATCTACTAGGCAACTTAACCCATTCACAGCTAGGCTAATATACCTAAATACATATTGTTACTGCTATTCTTCTACTAGGCAGCTTAACCCTTTTCACATCCAGGATACATATACCATCCTAAATACATATTGTTAGTGCTATTCTTCTACTAGGCAGCGTAACCCTTTTCATATCTAGGATACATATACCATCCTAAATACATAATGTTACTGCTATTCATCTACTAGGCAGCTTAACCCTTTCACAGCCATGATAAATACACCAAAATACATAATATTACTGCTATTCTACAACTAGGTAGCTTAACCATTTCACAGCCATGATAAATATACCTAAATACATAATATTACTGCTATTCTTCTACTAGGCAGCTTAACCCTTTCACAGCAAGGATACTATACCTAAATACATAATGTTACTGCTATTCATCTACTAGGCAACTTAACCCTTTCACAGCTAGGATACTATACCTAAATACATATTGTTACTGCTATTCATCTACTAGGCAGCTTAACCCTTTCACTGCCATGATAAATATACCTAAATACATAATGTTACTGCTATTCATCTACTAGGCAGCTTAAACCCTTTCACAGCAAGGATACTATACCTAAATACATAATGATACTGCTATTCATCTACTAGGCAGCTTAACCCTTTCACTGCCATGATAAATATACCTAAATACATAATGTTACTGCTATTCATCTACTAGGCAGCTTAACCCTTTCACTGCCATGATAAATATACCTAAATACATAATGTTACTGCTATTCATCTACTAGGCAGCTAAACCCTTTCACAGCAAGGATACTATACCTAAATACATAATGATACTGCTATTCATCTACTAGGCAGCTTAACCCTTTCACTGCCATGATAAATATACCTAAATACATAATGTTACTGCTATTCATCTACTAGGCAGCTTAACCCTTTCACTGCCATGATAAATATACCTAAATACATAATGATACTGCTATTCATCTACTAGGCAGCTTAACCCTTTCACTGCCATGATAAATATACCTAAATACATATTGTTACTGCTATTCGTCTACTAGGCAGCTTAACACTCTTCACAGCCAGGATACATAACCGTCCTAAATACATAATGTTATTGCTATTCTTCTACTATGCAGCTTAACCCTTTCACAGCCATGATAAATATACCTAAATACATAATGTTACTGCTATTCATCTACTAGGCAGCTAAACCCTTTCACAGCCATGATAAATATACCTAAATACATATTGTTACTGCTATTGTACTACTAAGCAGCTTAACCCATTCACAACCATGATAAATATACCTACTGTATATACATAATGTTACTGCTATTCATCTATTAGGCAACTTAACCCTTTCAAAGCTAGGATAATATACCTAAATACATATTGTTACTGCTATTCATCTACTAGGCAGCTGAACACTTTCACAGCCATGATAAATATACCTAAATACATATTGTTACTGCTATTCTACTACTAAGCAGCTTAACCCATTCACAACCATGATAAATATACCTACTGTATATACATAATGTTACTGCTATTCATCTACTAGGCAACTTAACCCTTTCACAGCCATGATAAATATACCTAAATACATAATGTTACTGCTATTCATCTACTAGGCACCTAAACCCTTTCACAGCAAGGATAATATACCTAAATACATATTGTTACTGCTATTCTTCTACTAGGCAGCTTAACCCATTCACAGCCATGATAAATATACCTAAATACATAATGTTACTGCTATTTTTCTACTAGGCTGCTTAACCCATTCACAGCCATGATAAATATACCTAAATACATAATGTTACTGCTATTCTTCTACTAGGCAGCTTAATCCTTTCACAACCATGATAAATATACCTAAATACATAATGATACTGCTAATCATCTACTAGGCAGCTTAACTCTTTCACAGCAATGATAATATACCTAAATACATAATGTTACTGCTATTCATCTACTAGGCAACTTAGCCCTTTCACAGCTAAGATAATATACCTAAATACATATTGTTACTGCTATTCTTCTACTAGGCAGCTTAACCCTTTTCACAGCCAGGATACATATACCATCTTAAATACATAATGTTACTGCTATTCATCTACTAGGCAGCTTAACCCTTTCACAGCCATGATAAATATACCTAAATACATAATGTTACTGCTATTCATCTACTAGGCAACTTAACCCATTCACAGCCATGATAAATATACCTAAATACATAATGTTACTGCTATTCATCTACTAGGCAACTTAACCCATTCACAGCTAGGCTAATATACCTAAATACATATTGTTACTGCTATTCTTCTACTAGGCAGCTTAACCCTTTTCACATCCAGGATACATATACCATCCTAAATACATATTGTTAGTGCTATTCTTCTACTAAGCAGCGTAACCCTTTTCATATCTAGGATACATATACCATCCTAAATACATAATGTTACTGCTATTCATCTACTAGGCAGCTTAACCCTTTCACAGCCATGATAAATACACCAAAATACATAATATTACTGCTATTCTACAACTAGGTAGCTTAACCCTTTCACAGCCATGATAAATAAACCTAAATACATAATATTACTGCTATTCTTCTACTAGGCAGCTTAACCCTTTCACAGCAAGGATACTATACCTAAATACATAATGTTACTGCTATTCATCTACTAGGCAACTTAACCCTTTCACAGCTAGGATACTATACCTAAATACATATTGTTACTGCTATTCATCTACTAGGCAGCTTAACCCTTTCACTGCCATGATAAATATACCTAAATACATAATGTTACTGCTATTCATCTACTAGGCAGCTTAACCCTTTCACAGCAAGGATACTATACCTAAATACATAATGATACTGCTATTCATCTACTAGGCAGCTTAACCCTTTCACTGCCATGATAAATATACCTAAATACATAATGTTACTGCTATTCATCTACTAGGCAGCTTAACCCTTTCACTGCCATGATAAATATACCTAAATACATAATGTTACTGCTATTCATCTACTAGGCAGCTAAACCCTTTCAAAGCAAGGATACTATACCTAAATACATAATGATACTGCTATTCATCTACTAGGCAGCTTAACCCTTTCACTGCCATGATAAATATACCTAAATACATAATGTTACTGCTATTCATCTACTAGGCAGCTTAACCCTTTCACTGCCATGATAAATATACCTAAATACATAATGATACTGCTATTCATCTACTAGGCAGCTTAACCCTTTCACTGCCATGATAAATATACCTAAATACATATTGTTACTGCTATTCGTCTACTAGGCAGCTTAACACTCTTCACAGCCAGGATACATAACCGTCCTAAATACATAATGTTACTGCTATTCTTCTACTATGCAGCTTAACCCTTTCACAGCCATGATAAATATACCTAAATACATAATGTTACTGCTATTCATCTACTAGGCAGCTAAACCCTTTCACAGCCATGATAAATATACCTAAATACATATTGTTACTGCTATTCTACTACTAAGCAGCTTAACCCATTCACAACCATGATAAATATACCTACTGTATATACATAATGTTACTGCTATTCATCTACTAGGCAACTTAACCCTTTCACAGCTAGGATAATATACCTAAATACATATTGTTACTGCTATTCATCTACTAGGCAGCTGAACACTTTCACAGCCATGATAAATATACCTAAATACATATTGTTACTGCTATTCTACTAGTAAGCAGCTTAACCCATTCACAACCATGATAAATATACCTACTGTATATACATAATGTTACTGCTATTCATCTACTAGGCAACTTAACCCTTTCACAGCCATGATAAATATACCTAAATACATAATGTTACTGCTATTCATCTACTAGGCACCTAAACCCATTCACAGCAAGGATAATATACCTAAATACATATTGTTACTGCTATTCTTCTACTAGGCAGCTTAACCCATTCACAACCATGATAAATATACCTACTGTATATACATAATGTTACTGCTATTCATCTACTAGGCAGCTTAACCCATTCACAGCCATGATAAATATACCTATATACAGTACATCATTTTACTGCTATTCAACTATTGGCAGCTTAACCCATTCACAGCAAGAATAATAAATCCTAAATACATAATGTTACTGCTATTCATCTACTAGACAGCTTAACCCTTTCACAGTCATGATAAATATACCTAAATACATATTGTTACTGCTATTCATCTACCAGGCAGCTGAACCCATTCACAGCCATGATAAATATACCTAAATACATAATGTTACTGCTATTCTTCTACTAGGCAGCTTAATCCTTTCACAACCATGATAAATATACCTAAATACATAATGATACTGCTAATCATCTACTAGGCAGCTTAACTCTTTCACAGCAATGATAATATACCTAAATACATAATGTTACTGCTATTCATCTACTAGGCAACTTAGCCCTTTCACAGCTAAGATAATATACCTAAATACATATTGTTACTGCTATTCTTCTACTAGGCAGCTTAACCCTTTTCACAGCCAGGATACATATACCATCTTAAATACATAATGTTACTGCTATTCATCTACTAGGCAGCTTAACCCTTTCACAGCCATGATAAATATACTTAAATACATAATGTTACTGCTATTCATCTACTAGGCAGCTAAACCCTTTCACAGCATGGATAATATACCCAAATAAATATTGTTACTGCTATTCTTCTACTAGGCAGCTTAACCCTTTCTCAACCATGATAAATATACCTACTGTATATACATAATGTTACTGCTATTCATCTGCTAGGCAGCTTAACCCATTCACAGCCATGATAAATATACCTATATACAGTACATCATGTTACTGCTATTCAACTACAAGGCAGCTTAACCCATTCACAGCAAGGATAATATACCTAAATATATAATGTTACTGCTATTCTTCTACTAGGCACCTTACCCCATTCACAGCCATGATAAATGTACCTAAATACATAATGTTACTGCTATTCATCTATTAGGCAGCTTAACCCTTTCACAGCCATGATAAATATACCTAAATACATAAGGTTACTGCTATTCTTCTACTAGGCAGCTTAACCTTTTGACAGCCATGATAAATATACC